>CM045758.1:215142566-216604441 GCA_025200525.1 Camellia lanceoleosa
AGCAATCCTACATTTGTTTTGAATGTTTGAAAAATCTCATATTTCAATTCATTTTTATATTCATTTTAAAATATTTAAAAAATTTCACATTTCAAGTCATTATAAATCAAAATGATTTTCATATAAAAATTCATCATAAATTTGATTTTTATAGATTATGTATTTACCTTTTTAGCACAAAAAAAATAAATAAATAAAAAGTAATAGAAATAAGGTTATAATCGTAATTTTAATTTTTAAATAATATATTAAATTTGTCTTTTCAAAATTAATGAGACTAACAGGTCTATAAAAAAAACAAATTTAGACTAAATAGATTATCATTCCTTAAGATAGAATTTATAAGTAAATTTTCTTTATTTATAATTATAAAATAATAAATAATGTTACTCTATTGAGGCAATGACAGAGAAAAACTTATCCAGAATAAACTGTGGAGCAAAAACGAGAGGGTAAACTCACAAATAAAAAAACACCGTTGTATGGTTATCCTTAATAGAGAAGTTGATTGGACGGGTCGTTTTCCAATTTAGATGGTTAGCCCCAACTCTCTCATTTAGGAGATTATTATATTCAAAAAATTGTTTTTCTTATTTGGTGCAAATTTTCAACAAAATTGTTTTTTATTAGATAAATTCGACAAATTAAAAGTTCGTAAACATATGTAATACTTCTAATATGGTGAAGGTAGGAACGATCTAGTTTAGTGGACTTTTATGTTTTATATTTTGGGCCCTGTTATTGGATTCGATTCTATCAAAATTCACTAATATTGGGCTTAGCCCAAGGTTGAATAGTGGTTCGATTTGTGCACAACCCAAACTTGAGGATTCCATTTAGAGATTTTTACCAGTCGGTCTCAATAATTGAATCTATTACCCATTAGGTCATAAGTTTTTATTTCATGTACCAAGAAGACCTGCTATATTTTTTTATCCCGATTTTGCCCCTGCTACCAGCCGATAAAAATTCTTATTTAAATCATCCTAAATACTTTCTAAATCTTTAATTGTTTATAATATTTATTGCTCATTAATTTTTTCAATTTAAATTAACTTCTCTCTTGATCATTTTTTTCAAAACTCTTATTATATCTCATCTCTCTCTCTCTCTCTAGAAAATACCACTATTGTAACTATGGCCATCCACCCACAACCACTATTGTCGTCCGTCACTAACCACCGCCATCTCCACGGGTCACCACTACCACCTTCACCGGCCACTACCACCACCATTGTTCACTAACCATCTCCACCGTCATCAATCTATACTTCCTCATCTTTCAACCATTTGACTCGTTTGCCTAACATTGTCGTCTTCTTTCCTCTTTGCCATTATCGTCGCTCTTCCTCTATTCTCCATCCTTCACCTGTCATCACCGTCGTTCTTCTTCAATCATCGATCCACTATTTTCAACGTCGAACTTCAACAATGGCTTCAAATCTAGTTGTTTTTAATGCCGATCTACCATCTTCGGCGCCAATTTAGTACTTTACATGGTCGCCGATGAGATCGAAACTCTTTTTACAGTGTATTGGTGAAGATCTACATTTGTAAAACATGTCGAACTAATATGATGAATTTATCACTTAATTCAATGATAAAAATTTATCACTGATTTGTTTACTATGGTGTGGACTGCTGCAGCTGGAATTTTGATATTAATACAATGATAAATTTATCACTAATTTTTGTTTATGTTATATTTATCACCTCCCTCTTCCTCACTCCCTCTCTCTCTTTTTATTTCTCTTAAACCAAATCTCAGACGTTGATAAATGTATCACTGATATATTTTTTTGAATCTTGTGTTGATTTGTGACGATGACGAGATTTTTTTTTGTAATCTTTTAACAAACAACTAGTGAGAAATTTATCAGTGAATGTGTTTATCACTGCTAAATTTATTACTGAATATGTCTTTGAATCTTGTGTTAATTTGTGACGATGATGATGAGATTTTATTTTTGTAATTCTTTAACAAACAGTTAGTGATAAATTTATCATTTTTGTCACTAGAGAGAGATGAATATACAGTATGATTAATCTATCAGTGATAAATTTATCATTGATTTGTTGAATATACTATATATTGTTGCTATTTTTTTTATATTTATACAGTGATGAATTTATCACTGATTTGTCATCATAGATGTGAATATGTTGGATGGATCAATCTATCAGTGATAAAATTATCACTGGAAAGAGGACAAAGAGAAGATGGTAAAGGCATGGTTATGTTGATCTACGACACGAAGGCTAACAATTTTCTACTAAGACATTTCCTTGTCCTTTTCCTCTCCATCTTCTCTCTCTCTCTCTCTCTCTCTCTCTCTCTCTCTCTCTCACATTCCTCTTCTTCTTCTTCTTCTTCTTCTTCTTCTCTTGTTGTAACACCCGCCTCCTTAATTAACTGTTAATTATGTGGCTTACCTTAATATGTGTCTTACCTTAGTATGTGTTTACATGTGAGTTATATGCTTATATGTGTGTTAATTTTGTGCCATGTGTCATGTGCTATTTGAATTATGTTTTGATGGACAGATAGGTTATTATGTGAAATAGACCTGTCTGAATCGTTAAACCATAAGGGTGAACTTAAATTTTTGGCTAGGAAATTAGAGCCTCATCTACTATAGTATAATTGAAGTTAGGTTGACTTGAGCTAGATTGTGAGGATTTAACTAAGTTTATTAACTAGATTATATGGAGCCTTAATCTAATTGAGTGAATTTAACCTAATTCAATAAACCTTATATTTGAAGCCAATACAAGGCTGGTCCTTGATTAGACTTAGGGCAAATATAGAGTAGAGAGAGATATATCCTGGGAAAGAGTTCTAGGGAAAAGGAGAGAAAGAGCTCAAACAAGGAGAAAGAAAAGAGGAAGAGGAAAACCTAGCTACCTTCACCAATTTAGTCACTCAAGGTAAGAATTCTTCTCTAAATTCATGAGATTGAGTTAATTTATACATGAGATTGTAGAATTTGAGTTGAATTAGGGAGTTGGGTGGTGTATGTTGAAGTTATAAATACTAAAGAGAGAAATTGTAGTAAACAGCTTAAGATCTTGTCATACATGACATCATTCTTGTTCAATGACTTGTTTCTTGCATGATTCTTGTACATGGAGAAAGAACTCCATGAATTGTGAGTTTGGGACTTAGCTTTTGCATGGTTTTGATTTTTGCCTATAAATTCTAGGTTTTTGATCTTTAATTGGAAATTAAGTTTTGTTTTAAAGTTATGATTTTGGTTTGAAGTTAACAATTGTTCATTCAACAAGTTTTAAAGGGTTTTAGGCTTTGATTTGTGTAAAAATGGAGTTAGTTTTGGAAAAATTGCATTCCATTGTGTTTAGCAGATTTTCGGATTCTGGAATCCCAAAACCACATGTGCGGAAGGGAGGCCTGTGCGTGCGGAAAACAAAGCACAGAAAGTTGAACATTCTGAAAAAATTACACGTGCGGACGCACGTGCAGTGGAAGATCCGCATGTGCGGCCAGGGCCTCTACATGTGCAGTTTTCAGAGCAGATTTTCAATTTTGTTTTCTTTCTATTTTTCTACCTTACGGGCTTCCGTTTGCATGGTTTCTAGATGTTTTCATGTGCATTTGCATTTCATGAGTTCAAAGGGGATTAGAAAATAAATCGAGTTAACATATTGAACAAGTAACGAAAGAACCAACCAAATAGAGCAACTGTGAATTGAACATGATATGCTTGAATGCGCTTCTGTAGGTCAGACGCTGCGTCTTAGCTACGTGATTCAAGGAGCCAATAGTGAGTAATAATCTCGTAAATATATGTACAATTATCAATATATTCTAACTTATGCTATACTCTGTTTTTGAAATGGTGCTTTTTGTTTAAATGAATAACCATCCTATTTTTATGAACTGTGTTTGTGGCATCCGTAGCATCTGTTTACTGCTACTGTTTCAGAGATCTCTATCAATTCCAATCCCTGGAACTTCTGTTTACTGTATTGATGGCAAGCCTATCAATTGTGGCTGTTCGTCTTCAAAACTGTCTGTACTATTCTTCTATTAGATGTACCACATACGACTGCTATGTTTTCTGCATGAAGTATGAATCTGCTATGTAAATGATTCTGATTTTCCATGTATTGCCTTAATTGACCGTTTTGGATCATAGTAAGAACGTCATGTATAACCTTTTTACGCTATTGTTGTTCACTAGGTTTTCGCTTATGCTTTTATATATGTATGTAGGTAATCAAGTGCAAGAGGGGACGTAGTGGCGTCGACCTAGCCTCCGTTTTGTCAAGCCAACTCTTGTGCCTCATTGTGAGGTTCCTACCGGTGAAGTGTTATGGCTTTTGGGTGGTACGGGATTTGCTCATTTTGAAAATGTCTCTGATGCTATAAATGTTTTTCTTGACTCTTGTACTTCTTCTGTTAATGGATCCAGTTTTGTTATGTTTTGAGATACAAACCTGTTATGGACTGATGTACATATGTGTATATATAAAAGTTCATTTTGTTTCATTTAAGTCATCACAGCTCATTGAATATTTTATTTTCTTATTTATTGGCTTCCGCCAGCCTCGTTACTGTACTACTGTTAAACAGGCATTTGGTAATCAGGGATTATTGGCCAGTTATGACACTAAACCTATAGGGACGGGTTTGGGTCGTGACACCTGTCACCATCAAATCTTAGGAGATAATGATAGTAGTGAGCGCTAGAGGTTGCCGAAGGTTATCACCGGTGGTTAGAAGTACTTCTCGATGGCTAGAAGTGGGAGGTGGTAGGTCATGGCAGTGATTTGATGATTGAGTTGTTGAATGAGGTGTATGAAGGGTATTTTGGGGATTTTGAGAGGTGAAAAAATGAGCAGGACTTACAGGTAAATAAATCTGGTCAATAGGACCGGCCCGTAAGTCCCCCTTCTATTAATACTCAAGAAATCATTAAGTACGATTAATTTTTTAATATATTCTATTAAATTATTTTGAGTTATAATTTACTCTCAATACATTTTATATTTTTTCCCAAATTACCCTTTAAGGTATACCCAAATAATAAACAAATCAAAAATCCCAAATTATACTACTTTTAAAAACCTTTAAACAGCTTTTTCATTACAACTATTCTTTTTGTTCACATACAAGGAACGACGACATCGGCGAAAAAGAACAACAAAACACACGTCTCTTGTCATCTCTACTTTCTCATTCTCTTCTAATCTGATAATATTAATATATAATATTATCAAATAATTATATATACACATTCATAGATATGATTTATAAGCTATTTAAATCATTGTTGTTTTGGTTGTTTTTTTGAAAATAAAATTTAAACCAGTAAGCAAACAACCCCATTGATGAGTGATGCATATAAAATCAATCATGTACAAGATCATCACATTTAAATACATGAAGCAAGGGTGCGTAGAAAAGAAAAAGGCAAAAGAGAGAAAGAAAAAAGAAAAACAAAGGCATGAAGACGTTTAGAAGATTGGCTTCATGAAAAATCAAGAGGCTTTCAATGAAAATATAATGGCACACATTTTGTTCTTGTTTTCTTCTGTTTGTAAGTAACACAATAACACATAAAGATGTTGATGATAATGGTGAGTTTTGGTGGAGTGGAGTGGATTGGAATTTTAGAGTAAGGAGGATATAAAATAATTGAAACTTAAGGAAGAAGAAGAATACATATATAAGTGATTTGGGTTACTATGAAAAAAATATATATTTATTTTAGGATTTAATGTGTATTTTCCTTATTTATATTAGGATATAATAAGAATTAAAATTTTAAAAGAGGGCTACTATTAGCACCTACCTAATTTTGTTGAACCCTCAATTTCTTTGAACCCCCACTCTAAATCCTAAATTTTAATAAGATTTATTTGAACACTCCACTTAATACTAATTTTATCCATATTTATAATATCATCACACCCAAGTGCACATCCAATTAATTTTGTACACCCTCTGTTGTTCTTCTCTCAGTAGACAATGAACGACTTAAAGACAAATTAACTGTCCCTCTCTCCTCATTCTCTCATAAAATGATGGTCTCTTTCTCGTTGTCACCATGAATGACAGTATCTCAGTCGGAAATCTCTTTAATGGTTTCTTTCTTCTTTCTTCTTTCTCAGATAGCCTCCAACTCCCCATCACTTTTTTTTCTTTTCTTTTTTTTAAAATTTCGAGGTAAAACCCTCAATGTGGTTTTAGAGGAAAAAACCCTCAGAAAAAAACAGAAATAGGGAAAAAATCTTACAAATTTGAACCATTCGTTTGTGTTCAACATTGTATTACTGAACTAAATGTTTCTGTTTAGTATTGTATTATTGAATAAAACCTTAACAATCGACAAACCAGTACCAAACCGAAAACAACCCAAAATTGTAAATGCAAGAAAAATAAACTTACTAATGCAATGCCAACCTTATTGAAGTTGTTGTCATCGTCCTTCATTGTTCTATAAGTATCAACGAATGGTGAAAACGACTACAAATGTAGAAAATTCAGAGTCTGTCATAGGATTTTTTGCACCGTTAATTGATTTGAAACATAGAACACATTTGAAACCACCGAACAAAATGTTAACTGATTAGGTAGCTTTAAATATTTTTCATGGAAGATGAATACAGATTTAGGATAATGATGAAGAAGAATATGGTTAGGGTTTAGGTTGATAAGGAATACATATAGATGGGGATGGAGGTGGGTGTATAATATTATAGCATCATCTGATAGGGGAGTTTGCGCCAAGCAAACGGGCCGAGCTAGTTGTGACTTAGGGCTTGCCGTTGGATTATGCGACCAAGTTGGCATAGCTGAGGGCTGTTTGGCCGAGGTTCTAGATCATGTGGCTGAGTTAGCCCAAGGTCCAAAAGTTGGACCGGGCTAAGCCGAGCTGGGTGAAGCGATGGTCTAAGGCTGAGCAAGGTCAGCGGGAACGAACGGAGTTAGGCATACCGATCTAGTTATTGAGCTTAACCATGAAGGTCGGCCGGAATTGAGGCTGGAACTAACCGGGCTATGCTTAGCTCGGTGGAAATTGCCGTGTGGTCCAATTGGAGTGTGAGAAGAGAAGCCCACCAATGGTATGCGTCAATACTGTTTGATAGTTTGGCCAATGTTGTTTGGCGGTATTGACGGGTACACATGTAAAGAATAGAGAGAGTAGTACAACCACGTGTCCAGGAAAAGACGAGCAGAGTAATGCGTAGAGGCTATATAGACTTAGCGGCGCCTTTGTACACGGGGATGGAACATCCTCTAGTGAGAGCTAAACTACCACATTGTCTCCTCTATTTTCTTTCTCTCTTTCTAAGTGTGTGCTGACTTGACCGTCGGAGGCGTTTTCCGGCAGCGCACCGCCAGGTAGCTCACCGTCGTTGTGTTCTCAGGTCAATCGGAGGAAGGCGCAACTTGGACATGAGGAGTACGGATAACGTTGGATATTTGGCCCCCGCACAATTAGCACTGTTTGTGGGAATTCGACAGACAAAGCCTTGTCCTCCAAGCTTCTCCGATCATCTTTTATGGTGAACCACGACGACATTCCATTGTTCGCCATCGACGGCATCATGCCAGAGTCCGTTAGGCTCAGAGATGGCCTGTCCGCCATTCCGACGATGGCTGATTTGGAGACCTCCGCACAAGGACTTCCCCGGGATGCACGAGACAAGTGCGCAAAGAGTTTTGGGCGCTCTATCATTCCGAAAGAGCATCTCCGACGGCGAGATTCACACACTCAACACTTGGAAGATAAGCTGAGAGACCAAGATACCATCATCAAGAAAATGGCGATGGAGATGGAGGCCATGAGACACCAGATGAAGGGAAATGGCGTCGCTGGAGTGGGAAACCACAGTGAGCACGCCCATTCCCGCCGTTCTGGTAGTCTTAATAGACGTTGCACCCCTTCACTCTCCGTCACGAGAAGCTTCAGAGCTGGAGACTACGTCGCGCCGGCGATGATATCTCCCATGCAAGACGACAGTTACCACCGCTCACGCCTGACGACGGCGTTGAGATATTGTCACTCCGACTGTTCGAAAGACTTGAGAGATGTGTTGAAGGAGCGCGCTCGCCGGCAGGAGGCGTAGAAGGTGCCTACACTGCAGTGTCTGGTCCCTAGAGGGTGAGCCTATGAAAAGGTCGCCATGCCACAACCACGCTTGGCGGCACACGCGCCACCAGACAGAAAGTTGGCAAGGCTAAGCGCACCCCTTTTTCCATAGAGATCGAGAACACAGTGCTCCCCCCCCCCCCCGCGGGTTTCATCAACCAAAGTTCACGCTCTATGATGGAAAAACTAATCCATATATGCATGTAAGCTATTTCGGGTAGGTTATGATTGGGTACAGGCGAAACGATGCGCTCATGTGCCTTGTTTTTCCATCGAGTTTGGGCGAATTGAGCCTAAAATGGTTCGAGAGGCTGCCAGAGGAGAGCATAGAGGGGTGGCAACAGTTGGCAGAGGCATTTGTCACCAGATTTAAGAAAAACGACAAAATGCCCAAGGAAATTGACCATCTCTTAAGAGTAAAGATGGAGCCATGTGACTCTTTGAAGGCATATAACGCTAAGTATTGAGAGACTTTCAACGAGATCCTTGATTGTCCAACCAACCTTACAATCACTCAGTATAAGCGCGCTCTTCCAGTTGTACATTGACTGAAAGACTCGCTCACAATGAATCAACCGTCAACCATGGAATTACTTATGCAACGCATTAATGAGCATATCCGAGTCGAAGACGATGCAGCCGTAGCTACCGTGATGGCAAGTCTAGTAGTAGAGAACAAGAGAGTAGTGTGAAAAGTTCACACAGTCGGACAAGATGATGGCCATGCAAACCACCATGGAAGAGATATAAGGAGTTCGATTTTTGGAAGACGTCTGTAAGAAGACCGAGGAAAAGGGGCATAAAACTAGCAGAATGTAAATGGCCGATCCATTTCTAGAACATTGAACTCTGTCAATCTAAAGTTTTGTTTTTAGTTCTATTTTTATAACCCTTTTTGCCATTGGCACAATGAAACAAGTAGGCCATTTTCATGAAAGTTGTTGTATTTTTGCCTCACCAAGCGGATTTAGTGTGCTCCAAGGGGCAACTAACAATCATTTGGATGGAAAGATCAAAATTCCTTGCCGTGCGAATTTTGCTCGGCAAGAGGTTTGTTGATGGTTTTGATCAACTTTGGAAATCCTTACCGGACGAATTTTGCTCGGCAAGAGGTCTATTGATGATTTTATCAACTTTGGAATTCCTTGTCGAATGGATTTTACTCGGCAAGAGGTTTGTTGATGGTTTTAATCAACTTTAGAATACTTTACCAAGCTGATCTTACTCGTTAAAAAGCAAGTCGTGGAGCGGACCTTACACGCCGACCTTGGAGTTTCTTGCCAAGCTGATCTTGCTCACCAAGAAACGAGTTGCCGACTGGACCTTGCTCGTCAACCTTGGAGTTCCTTGCTGAGCTGATCTTGCTCGCTAAGAAGCAAGTCGCTAAGCTGACCTTACTCGCCGACCGCTGATCTTGCTGGCCAAGAAGAAAGTCGCCGAACTAACTTTGCTCGCTGACCTTGGAGTTCCTTGCCGAGCTGATCTTACTCGCCAAGAAGAAATCTTTCTTTGCCAAGAAACAAGTCGCGCGAGCTGACCTTGCTCGCCGACCTTGGAGTTCCTTGTCGAGCTGATCTTGCTCGCCAAGAAGAAAGTCACTGAGCTGACCTTGCTCACCGACCTTGGAGTTCCTTGCTGAGCTGATCTTGCTCGCCAAGAAACAAGTCGTCGAGCCAACCTTGGAGCTCCTTGTCGAGCTGATTTTGCTCGCCAAGAAACAAGTCGCCAAGCTGACCTTCCCCACCGACCTTGGAGTTTCTTGCCGAGTTGATCTTGCTCACCAAGAAACAAGTCATCGAGCGGACCTTGCTCGTTGACTTTGGAGTTCCTTATCGAGTTGATCTTGCTCGCCAAGAAGAAAGTCGCCGAGCTGATCTTACTCGCCAAGAAATAAGTCGTCGAGTTGACCTTGCCCGCCGACCTTAGAGTTCCTTGCCGAGCTGATCTTGCTCGCCAAGAAAAAAGTCGCCGAGCTGACCTTGCTCGCCGACTTTGGAGTTCCTTGCCGAGCTGATCTTGCTCGCCAAGAAGAAAGAAGCCGAGCTGACCTTGCGCGCCGACCTTGGAGTTCTTTGCTGAGCTGATCTTGTTCGCCAAGAAACAAGTCACCGAGCTGACCTTGCCCGCCGACCTTAGAGTTCCTTGCGGAGCTGATCTTGTTTTCCAAGAAACAAGTCACCGAGCTGACCTTGCCTACTGACCTTGGAGCTCCTTGCTGAGCTGATCTTGCTCACCAAGAAACAAGTCGGCGAGCTGACCTTGCCCGTCGACCTTGGAGTTCCTTGTCGAGCTAATTTTGCTCGCCAAGTAGCAAGTCACCGAGCTGACCTTGCTCGCCGACCTCGGAGTTCCTTGCCGAGCTAATCTTGCTCGCCAAGAAGCAAGTTGCTTAGCTGACTTTCCTTGCTAACTTTGAAGGTCCTTGCCAAGTTGATTTTGCTTGCCAAGGAAGTTGCTAAGCTGATTTTGCTCTCCAAGAAACAAGGTGTCGAGCTGACCTTGCTCGCAATCTTGGAGTTCCTTGCCAAGCTAACCTTGCTCATCAAGATGTAAGGTAGCGAGCTGATTGCTCACAACCTTGGAGTTCCTTGCCGAGCTGACCTTGTTCGCCAAGATGCAAGGTGGCGAGCTGACCTTGCTCGCAACCTTGGAGTTCCTTGTCGAGCTGACCTTGCTCACCAAGATGCAAGGTGGCGAGCTGACCTTGCTCACAACCTTAGAGTTCCTTGTCGAGCTGACCTTGCTCGCAACCTTGGAGTTTCTTGTCGAGCTGACATTGCTTGCTAAGATGCAAGGTGCCGAGTTGATCTTGCTCGCAACCTTGGAGTTCCGTGCTGAGCTGATTTTTCTCGCCAAGAAGCAAGTTGCCGAGCTGACCTTGCTTGCCGACCTTGCTCACCGACCTTGGAGTTCCTTGCCGAGCTGATTTTGCTCGCCAAGATGTAAGTTGTCGTGCTGACCTTGTTCGCCAACTTTGGAGTTCCTTGCCGAGCTGATTTTGCTCGCCAAGATGCAAGTTGCCGAGCTGACCTTACTCGCTAAACCTTGGAGTTCTTTGCTGAGCTGATTTTGCTCACCAAGATGCAAGTCGCCGAACTAACCTTGCTCGCAACATTGGAAGTTCCTTGCTGAGCTAGCCTTGCTCGTAACACTGGAACTTCCTTGCCGAGCTGATTTTGCTCGCCAAGAAAGTTGCTGAGTTGATTACACTCACCAAGAAGCAAATTGCCGAGCTAACTTTGCTCGCCAACTTTGAAGTTCCTATACCGAGCTGAAGTTGAGTAACCCCATTCATGTTACAACAGAAGGGATTTAAGGCCAACAACCGAGCAAAGCAAACCACCGAGCAAAAAGTCTATCCCGGCCTAGTAATGTAATTCCAGTCACGCGAATGCGGACGAAATTAAAGAACAATTGAGAAGGGAGTTTGCGTCGAGCAAACGGGCCGAGCTAGTTGTGACTTGGGGTTTGTCGTTGGATTACGCGACCGAGTTGGCATAGTCGATGGCTGTTTGGCCGAGGTTCTAGATCATGCGGCTGAGTTAGCTCAAGGTCTGAAAGTTGGACTGGGCTAAGCCAAGCTAGGTGAAGCGATGGTCCAAGGCTGAGCAAGGTCAGCGAGAACAAACGGAGTTGGGCAAACCGAGCTAGTTATTGAACTTAACCATGAAGGTCGGCCGAAATTGATGCTGGAACTGACCGGGCTATGCCTAGCTTGGTGGAAATTACTGAGTGATCCAATTGGAGTGCGAGAAGAGAAACCCGCCAATGGTATGCGTCAATACCGTTTGGTAGTTTGGCCAATGTTGTTTGGCGGTATTGACGGGTACACGTGTGTAACAAGCCCACGGGGGACCTCGCTACAGCTCGGACTCGAATTGTTGTCACGGTTCTTAATCTTGAACCAAAGAGTCCAAATCCGACAAATCGTTTTGAGAAAACAGATTTTTAGAAAAGAAGTGCCAAACATGGACTGCTTTGCCAGATACAGAGTCGCCACCTAAATATTTTATTTTGGGAAATTTAGGAAACCCTGACTCGTTGCCTAAGGCCACGTGTCCATCATCACCAAAGTTGCCTCGGCTCGGGAACTTGGGTACGATTGGGGAAGGTCACTTCGTGAGCACCCCCGCTCGCCCGGTCAAAGACCGGCCTCTACTAACCATGATATCTGATTTTGAAAACATTGTGCGTTCTTATTCCGGTTATTAGCCTAGGTTACTATGTGATGCGCACAACATACAAGTATAGACTGAGTCGTCTGAATTGGAACAAAACACTTCAAGTTTGTTTGTGAAAATGGTTTGCTACTCGCAAGTAGGCTTAAAATGCGGATTTTACTACCCTCGGGTGGGCTTAAAAAACATGATTTTGCCACTGTCTAGTGGGCTTAAAACAAACATTTGATGATTTATCCCAATCCAAATAACCCAACTTTCACCTACAGGCATACAGGACAGTCATATCACATAAGCAGTTAGCCTCATGGTAAGCATGCTATTCATGGCAACACTCACACGCATGCAAGGATGCTAAAGCATAAAAACTCACCGAGTACTCCAAGCCAAAACAGAAGCTCATTAGAAATCCATGCATGATCCTAAATATACAGAAATGCCTAATGCAACACATGCAAAGATGCAAACTATAGCAGGCTCGGTTATTCTAAACATGGCATATGAAATGCTACAGCTATCATGTATTCAACTTGGAATTGAAATACAAATGCAGTTAGTATGATGCGCCGAGCCCGGTGCGTGCAAGACAGATGAATGAATGCAAACATGCTATCATACTGTATGCTAATTGAAACATGCCCTAATCTAACCATCATAAGCAGGTAAATAAAAGGGAGAAAGACGTGGGGTTGGAAGACATACATCACACTCACCCACACTTATTACAATTATGCCCTCGCGCAGAGGGTCCGAATAAATATACAGTCCCGAATAAAAGAATATTACAGTCCAAATAATACAGTCCAAAATGTGTACAAATTCCTAATTAATTTACAAATTAACTAAGAAAATAATAAACTGGCATGCAAGCCAGGGACTGCCTTGATTCTGATGAATGATGTATGTTTAGGCTGTCTTGCGCGGAAATCCACTGGGATGCCCCGATTAGCCTCTGTTTTGCAATTGTTCTTGGAAAGCGCGCCAAGCCTCGAAGGCTGGCGATTTTTATTTTCTTTCGCAACAGAGCAGGAAAGGGGCATAGCAATGTATTTTCACAAATGTATGCATGCCTCGATCCTCGTGCCACCAATCACGCATCTCGATGCATGATGGCCGAGGAGTCGATTTGCACAATTCAATATGGAATGAATGCACATGAAAACACAACAAAACCTAACTCCATCATGGATGATCCGGAGTGTCGGTGACTGGGGAATTGAGACACGTTCCGTCACTCGGAGTACGAAACGTACCTCGTTTCCCGTGCTCAGCTAACTCCCGAACACAATGCAATATGCATGATATGCATGAAATGCAACTAAGATACATCCTATCATGCAACATGCTATGAAATGGCATACACGATGCACGAGGTAACATGGCATACACAATTCGCTAACATACAACCTAGCATACACAACGCTATGGAATGAAATGGCATACACAATGCGATATGGACTTACACCAACATGAGTGGACCTCAGCCACACTCACATAGGAGGCCATTAGATGAAAATGAGACACTCGTGATGCGTGCACACGTGCACGCAAACCGAGGACCGAACCTACGGCACGGAATGCCACTCTAACAAGACATGGCAAGACATGGAATATGGCATACTATCATGCAAATTTCAGAAGCAAAATGAGATGCAAAATAGCCCCGAAACATGGCAAAATGATACCCGATGCATGGAACGAGTCCCGAAACATGAAATTAGTCATACGGAATGACCTATAGCTATGTAATGCATGCATAATTTGAACATGAAGTGTAAATACAGAAGCAAGGAAGCCCCAAAAAAAGCATATTTACAGTTCTAAGCAAGGCCAAATAGAGAACGCAAATGGGGCTAAACTAGCATACAAAAATGGCCCCGAAAGCAAGATAATGAAGCAAGTGCAAGCTTCTGTCCCTAAAAAGAGAATGGGCCTCATACAATATTTAAGAGGGGTCAAAAATATGATGTTTTACAGTTTAGAACAAACCCCAAAAACAGATACAAGTATGCCCAAAATGCTATGCAAAATAGGGCCAAAATGGGGATAAAGAAGCAAGTGATGTATGATGGTCCCAAACAGGTGAGGGCCCTTCAACAATGTTGAAGAGAGACCGAAAATATGACCTTTTACAGTTAATGTCCGAGCCCAAAACAGTGTACAACTATGCCCAAAATGCAATGCAAGATATGGCCTAAAAGACAGGCTACAACACAAAGTATACAAATGATGCCCCAAATAGCAATAGACCCTTAATGAAACATGGATAGGGGGTCAAAACAAGGCCATTTTAAGTTCGGACCAAGGCCCAAAAACAGAAGCAAAATAGGCTAATAAATCATGCAAAAATGGGGCCAAAAGATGGATATCAAATCAAGTGATACATAGAGGATTCAAACAGTGATGAGCCCTTCTAAAATGTTGAAGAAGGGCTCAAAATAAGCCTATTTACAGTTTATAACATGCTTCAAAACAGATCATACACAGGCCTAAAATAACATGCAAGAAAATGACATATAAGAGGGATAATGAAGTAAGTGCCAAATGGGGGCCTCAAACAGTGAGAGGCCCTTAATGAAAGATGAAGTAGAGCTCAAAAAAATGCTACTTTCAGTTATGGCCGGAGCTAAAAAGTATAAGAAAGAAGGGATAAGAAATAATGCAAAAATGAGCTCAAAAGAGGGGGAAAGCAACTCACCCTTGTAGACCAACTCTTTGCTGCCTCTTGGACCAAGAAAAGCTGCCTCCTAACCTCTAAGAAGACCCTCCTAGCTGCTGGAATGGAGTGGTGGTGTGATGCTAGGTGATGGTGTAGAAATGAGGTAGGATTTAGGAGGTTTAGAGGGTTGAAATGAGAGAGATAGAGGAGCTATGCATACAAGGCTTGAAGGCAAATTTTTTTAACCCCAAAACTAGACCTGGGGTGCTGGTTATATAGGCCAAAAAGGGGGAGAAAGAGGGGGAAAAAAGGGAGGGAAACCATTCCAAGTTTCCCTCCAAAAAGTGCCCCCCCGGATACAGAATCTGGGGGGAAATAAAGTATAGATTTGAGATGTATCACCTGCAAGGAATCAGGCCGGCCAGGTTTTGGAACAGCAAGTGGCCGGTCGGCTCTCCCCATGGCCGGCCGGCCGGCCAGGGGTCAAACAGGTCAAGTGGAATTAATGGCCGGCCACCACAGATTGATGGCCTCCCATGTGTCCTCAACACAACCTTGTGGTTGAAAATTGGCAACTGTGAACTAGGAGAGAGAACAACCCACTTTTCAAAGGGGTTCAAAAGGGTCAAATAGAATTACTGGCCGGCCACCAGATATTGGTGGCCTCCCAGATGTGTACATCACAAATATGGGGGTTAGGGTTGAGGAAAGTGGCCCTAGGGTGGTCAACATTGGCTTTGAAGTGAGGAAAAACGGGCGTTGGAGGGCGATGATGGAATATAACTGGTTGCTGGAACAATTACTGGCCTCCCACCCTTCTACGGCCTTCCTGGTGATGAAACAAAGGTCCCTGCAAAAAATGAACGAAAACCGATGCAAAATGAAGGTTCGGGGGCCGAATTCAATAACTGCATATAAACAAACATACCACCCTCCCTTTGAAGAGAACAAATTTCTTGCAAACTACCAGTGTTCCTTAATAGCTGGCATGGATAGAGTAAGCAATAAAGGACCACGAGAGAAAGACTTAAAATAAATAATTTCATATCATACATACCATGAGCTGCATATGATGAAAACGTATATAAAAGATTATAATCCTAATCAAACTACTACTGGAGTTGTACAAGATAAGAACACAAACAGTATGATTTATTAAAAACTTCCTCAACAATACTATTGTCTTATTAGACAGCCAAAAAAACCAAACAAAAGCAATCATGTGTTAAAACTTCCTTAACTCCCAGAATGATTAAACCAACATAATTTCATAATACAAATAAGTGTGTTTGGTTTGAGTTTTTTGAACTAAGTTTTTTGAAAATTGAGTTTTTTGGTTTTTGTATTCTTCTGTTTTTAGTGAATATTTTTTAAATTTTAAACATTTTTTTTACTTTTTTAGATGCACCTTAATTAGAGGTATCTAAAAAGTAAAAAATTTGTGAAAAAATATTTTAAAAATTTAATAAATACATAGAAATACAAAAAATGTACTGAATTCTTGTATTTTTTTGCATTTTTGGTATTTAGTGAATTTTTAAAAGATTTTTTTTACAATTTTTTTACTTTTTAGGTGTATTTATGTTAGGTGTGTTTAAAAAGTAAAAAAATTGCTTAAAATATTTTTAAAATTCAGTAAAAACAAAAAAATACGAAAAATAAGAAAGTAAAATTTTCTAAAAAGTGTTTTGGAAAACTGGTAACCAAGCACAGTGAATGGTATGAAGAATTTGCCTCTACTATGATTATATTGAATGATTCAACCTCAATAGTATAGGTGTAGACATGGATTTGTACTGCTAGGAAAACACCAAGATATGAAAATGTTACCTTCTTATATTTGGCCCACCATTTCTCGGATGCTTGTATCAAACCGGTTTGTTCGTTGTAACTTATACTGGTTGGGCCATGCCTTGTGTCCATAAGGCGTGACCATTACTGCCAATCCTTTTTTAGCAAGTTGTACTTGTTTTGCAGTTGCTTCACCTCATGGAACCTATTCGAACACTCCTGGAAGGCCTTGGACACAGCCTTGTATCCGTACATTATCATCATATGGAAGCTGCCTTTGTAACCAGGTTCCAACTCCTTCACAACAAGTTGCAAGAAAATCTGGACTGCGTTGGAGTCCCAAACTACCTTGTGCACATATGCGGACTGCGGATCTGGATGAGTTTGAGGTTGAGGCTAATGCTAACTACTACCCCACTTACGCAAATTTTTTGGAGGTGTAGGCTGCATTCGGGACTAATCCATGTCGTTACTATAGTGCAGTAATAATTGTGGTATTCGTGCAAAAAATCATGTCAAACGTAAAATGCAAATAACATAAGACCGAACAATAGAATATTACGTAACCGTAGAACATAGCATAGTAGGCATTGTAGTCAATTCGGAAAAAAAAAAAAAAAAAAAAAAAAAACCACCTGCCAACTACTACATACATACAACCTATCAACCAAAGCAAATCAACTACGAAACAACAACATTACAACTACACACAAGACGAACATCACAATTTGAAGGACATGCAAAAAGTGTTGCAGGTTGCGGATGTCAGCCTTTAACTGAAAGACCATGTCCATAAGTGAGTTTTGAGTGTTAGGCACGGGTGTTTGGCCATATTCGTCACACCAACCAATCCAAGAACAACATGGCTAAATAGACACACGTATTAGTGCAGGTCGAAACTATGTAAAAGCAATTTCATGTGAATACTCACCACTGCACGAGGACATTAGTAGTAAGCATGACCCGAATTTCTGGAAGATCTTGAAATCTTCACAATACACAAGCCAAAGCCACAACCACAAAAGGGTGTTGTACGCGTAGACGTGGCAGAGGTCACAAACGAAGCCATCGTCTGTTTTGGGAACAACCATGGATAAAAGCAATCAAATGATAACATGGACATGGTCTACAAGTTCTCTTATATATTATTTTTGCCTTGTGTGGACGTAGTGTATGTGTGCAATAATTTGGGAAAACATGCATAAATGCATCCCTTCATACCTACCTTGTTGTTGCATCACATTTTATTAACTTGACAAATGCATTATCATATGTTCGGTTATTTTTATGTCCAATTTGCATGCATTTTAGAGGAAAATGACAATGGTTTTCCTCATTTGTGAGATGCTATATGAATTAATGATTATGTAATGTAATACATTACATTGAATACAGTGCATCAACAAATGGGACAAAACTGGGAGTTGGATGAATGATTTTGCAGGCACATAGTAGCATCCCATTCCTCAACACCAAGAAGAAGTAAAACCATATCACTATATCGAAAAAATAATAAAGTTTAGCGACGATAGCAAGACCATATTCTGTAAATAGTATTTTACCTTGAACATGTTTTCTATTCTACATTGGCTAAAAAAAAATACATTGGTAATGTTTTCTGTTTCCAGTTTTCAACAATCACTATCAAAAGCAATTCTTTATTTTTCTTCTTCATTGTATTTGTAATTTTAGGGAATTGTTTTCATTTTTGTTACTTAATTTATTTATAAAGTGTGTGCGTGAGATTAATTTCACAGGTAATAAAATGTTATTGTTTTTAGTGGCTAACAGTTTTGATTTCTTAAATTCCTATGGTTTTCTATTTCTACCAAAACAAATAAAAATAAATAAGCACCCTTAATGAATCATGTAAATATTTTGAGATACAAGAATGTTAAAATATAATCAAATAATTCTAAAGATAAATGATAACAAGTGTTTTTGGGTATTATTTAGGGTGAAAAGTGTTTGAAAAACATGAAAACATACACACACACACACAAAAAAAAAATTAATAAAAAGTCTATCAAATTTTGAACTTTATTTTTTGTCTTATTTTTTCTCTTTTTTTCTTTTACAAGTGTCTGGATACACTTGTTCACAAAATTCATTGTCGATTTCAAGACAAATATCTCATGCCGTTATTTCATAGGTGAGGCAGTTGTGAGCTTTTAAAGTTTATACTTCAAAGTGTAGCTAATTTCATACTTCATATAACGTGGATTGCTTTAGGGGGTGTTTGGCAAAGGTTTTTTGGGCTAAAATCCACAAAATGACAAAATAGGTTAAAATAGTCAATAAGATAAAATGTCACATCAAACCCATAATCATTTCACTTTTTCTCTCATAAACATCACATCTAACTACAAAAAAATCCAATTATCTTCCTAAACACAAAAATTTTAGCCTACTAAAATAATCAAAAACTAAAATAACCTACTAAAATAGCAACTTCCCAAACACCCACTTAATAACTGAGGAGTAGAACAATTCTGTGTTTGAATTATAAATTTAAGTTAAATTTTTTTTAAAAAAGTGACGAAAATAAAGTCACAATGTAACTTATGTTTCATTTCATATTTATGTGTTAACTTTATTTTGTTTTGAAACAAAGATAAGACAAGGGGGAAAGTGGAGATGAATAAAGTAACAATTTATAAAGTAACAATATGCTAATCCGAACAAACACAGGGAAAGAGGAGAGAAATAAAAACAGATGAGAGAAAATTCATCACAAAAATGAATAAACAGAAGGAAAGAGGACAGAAATGAAAACAAAGACAATACCGACTTTGCCAAATTGTTGGCAAACCCAGAAATTTTAAACACAACTTTATATGCCAATCCAAAGTATGTAAGGCAAAAAAAAGGTAAACAATTTGTGCAAAAGGGGGAAACGAACGAATTTTGTACATGGGCAAAAATATTGGACTGCAGGATATGTTACCTTCTACTTTGGGGGGAACAACCTAAAATGGTGAATATCAGTTCAGCGGTAGTGCAGATCTGGATGCCAACTGGTCCTTCCTTTCCAAGATCTTGGTGATCTTTGTAAGGGGAGGTGGTGGCGAACTCGTGTGGCGTGTGAGACGATCGCGTGTTGGGACGGCTTTGGTGATGCTATAAGGGGGAGGTTGAGGCAGAGCTTCGGCAGTCGGCGATGTGAGCGTCACAGATTATCGCGGCTTTAATGAGGAGTGTGTACACCTGTGAATGGAGAAGAATATGAGATGTTAAGGTGAGAAGTTATGTGAGGTCTTGAAGTTATATGCCCTAGTTGTCCTTTATTTGTGTATTCTGCGAGGACCGGACAAAAAAAGAGCAATTCGGTCTTTTTGCTTCTAACTAATGAATCTATTTTTCCCACCCCTTGACTTTTGTGAATTGTGTCAACTTTTTTACTTTTTTAGTAACTTTTTTGCTTTTTGTCTTTTATAGGGTATCCCAAACAAGCACTTAGTCATATGCAACTGTCATATGCAACTCTATTTCCTTAACCTAAAGGATTTGGTTTGATGGATGGGACTTAGGACTTTGGGATTTGTTCTTTTTAAGGTTTTAGGGTGGACTTTCCTCATTAGTAAAATTCTTATAGCCACGGACCGGAGGGAATGAATCTCTTTCAAAAGATTTGTTCGGACTGTAGAGATTTAATAGGATAGAGGGGGCTATTCCTAGAAGCTTGGATACCTTGCCAAGATCCCTCACTCACTTTAAGGTTTATCATGTTGGATAACCTTTCCATACAAAGCACAAATAGGTAAGGTGATAGGGGATCACCTTGTCTAAGCCCTCGCTCAATAGGAATGCCATCAAAAATTTCACCATTCTATAGAATAGAAGATTTAGTATTAGTAACACAGCACATAATCAAATCTAGCCATTGTTCATTGAGTTTAAATTCATATAAAGTATCTTTAATGAAGTCCCATGAGAGTTTGTCATAGGCCTTTTCCAAATCAATTTTAAAAATCATACCTCCCTTCCTACCTTTTTTGTTTCTTAAAGTGTGAAGGATCTCCTGGGTGATAATAATGTTATCAATAGTGTTTCTCCCGGGTATGAAGCTACTTTGATTAGGGCATATGATTTTATCAAGAAAGGGTCTAATTCTACCCACAATAAGCTTAGTAATGATTTTGTAAGAGACATTGCAAAGGCTAATAGGTCTAAATTGTTAACTGTTCTCAGGATTTTCAACTTTGGAGATTAACACAATTAAGGTCTCATTAATAGATTGGGGATGTTGGTTTTATGGAAGCAATCCATGACAAAATCACAAACAGACTTACCCACGGTGTGCCAATACTTCTAGTAGAAGATGGCTTGCATACCATCCTTTCCTGGTGCTTTGAAGGTACCAATATTCTTAACAGCTCGCAAAATTTCAGTATTGGAGATTGGTTTGAGGAAATCAACATTGTCCTCAGTGGTAAAATAGATAGGAGCAATATTTCTCCAATGGTTAAGAATGTGAATGTCAGTTTTCTTGAAAAGGTCAGAGAAATAGCTTAAGATAATAGACTTGATTCCCTCTATCTGTGATCCAGTTGCCATCCGAATCTTTAAGGGCATTAATTTTCAATTTCCTCCTCTTGTTTATGGTAGAAACATGGAAGAATCTGGTGTTTTTATCTCCATGGGATATATATTTAAAACGAGATTTTTGAAACCAAAGCATTTCCTCTTGAAAAAGAGTAACATTATATTGATTGATGAGGTCATTTTCTAAGGCCTGTAAACTATGGGAGAAATTAGTAGTTTGGGCTCTTTGGATGCCTTCAATTCTAGCAAGTAAAAGTCTCTTCCATTTAAAAATGTAACCAAAAACTTCTTTGTTCCACACTGACACTTTGAGAGTGAATTCAGCTGTGGATTCAAGAAGGTTATTGTTCATATCTTGCCAAGAGGAACTAATCACATCTAAGAGACCAGGGTGGGACATCCAAGTAGCTTCAAACCTAAAAGGTCTACGAATGGGATGTAGAGAATGCATACCTTGAGTGTGGACTATCAATGGAGAGTGGTCTGAATATGTTCGGGGGAGCACTTGGATAGTTGCTTCAGGGAACATTGTCCTCCAATCTTCATTGCACATAGCTCTATCAAGCCTCTCCACGATATTGGCAAGGCCTTGTCTGTTGTTCGTCTATGTCAGTCTGGGGCCTGTACTACCCAAGTCTAACAAGTTACAGTTGTTCACCCTATCAAGAAATTTATGGGTCCTCCTAGAGGTATGGTTTAAGGAGAAACTTCTTCTTTCATTCTAGCTACCATAGTCATTGAAATCCCCGGTCACCAGCCAGGGTTTTTCCATGTTGTGTGCAACAAACTCAAGATCATTCCACAGAGTGTCCCTAAGGGAGGGGTTTGGGCTAGCATAGACTGTTGCCAGAACCCATTCCTCATAGTCCTCTTTGTGGACAATGCCATGGATGGCTTGGGAGCTGACTAACGAAGCTCTGACGTTAACATGGCTGGTGTCCCAAACAATCCAGATACCACCAGATTTGCCAATGGGATCAACAAACGTTGACACAGTGAAACCCAACCTGTTGAAAATGTTTCCCATAGTACCAAAGGCCATTTTCGTTTCCATTAAGATCAGGATTTCTGGTTTATGAACGCGAATAATCTTAACAAGGTTACGTTTGAAAGTGTTGTTGCTAGCACCGCAGCGGTTCCAGATAAGAAGTTTTAACAAATCCATAGAGGGATAGTGAAGGGGTGTATCAGTTGCTAGGTCCTTAACGATGCTACGAATGCATCGATGATCGTCCTCCACAGACCTCATGGACACCATCTGGATTGAGAAAGTTGGTTTCACTAGAGTGCTCTCCTAATTTGTCTCTATGTTCAGTCAAATTTGTTCGATCCACCAAGTGAAAGCAACGAGGTGAGTTGCTTCGTTCTCGGGATCTAACAATAGGCCCATTGATCTGCTCTGGTTCCAATGCTCTTGCACTTCCATCGTCAGTGACTCTGGTTCGATGTTCCTTGTTATGTCCATTGGTGAGAAGTCTTGTGTCTGGTGGTTTTGGTTCTTGTCTCCACGCTTTCTCAGTAAAGTGTTTAACTTGGGTTATGGGAGTTAGGTTCTTAGCAGAGGGGTCTATGAGGGTATATTCGGTCATGGTTGAATTTGCTGGTTATGGTGGTTTTGTTGAGGTGAAGATCATGTCAGTTGGCTCTTCTGAGGATTTGATTTCACTAATACAGCTAGTGTTAGACTTCTGTACATCATCACGTGCTATTGAACTTAGCTTAGTGAGTTGTTGAGAGGAACTGGCTTCTAAAGTTTTCAGATTAGGCTAAGAATTAGAGTTAGGTTCTGTATCCATGGGTGTAGGATGGACTGGGCCAAGTTTAGCCTTACCTCTATTATCAATGGATGGAGTTGGGCCTGATTCGGTGGTGGGCTCTTGATCTGTCGTTGGTGTAGAACTTAGGTTGCTTCTTCCTTTGATCTGTTCCTTGTGTTCCATATGGTCCTATTCAAGATATTTAAATTTGTTGGGCTTTGAAGATGGGCCTGTGTGATCTGGGGTTTTCTTTGTCTGGGTTGGTCTGTGAGTACATTTGGTGACTAATATCCATGGGCCAAATTCAACCTCATATTCTATGGCTGGTTGCAGGTTAACGTTGTTAGGTGTGGTTTGTGTGATGTTGACTGCTTTATCAGAAACGGCTAGCTTGGTCATCGACGATGGAACATTTGGGGCCTTGAAACGACAAGCTTCTTTCCGATGGACAATTCTTCCACATAGAAAACAGAAAGAATGTAGTGATTCGTACTCAATAGTATAATACTTTTCCTCGAGGATGAATTTAGGCTGTAGTGGTTTGCTGAGATCAATTTCAATACACACTCTGGCAAATTTCCCCTTGTAGCCATAGTCATTGTCTAGTCGATTTTGAGCGGTTTTCCTATAGATTTAGCGATTGCAAACAAGACTTTGTCCTGGTAGTATTCAATTGGAAGCTTTGGAAATCGAACCCATACTGCGGTTGTGGTTTCAAAGGCTTCCGATGGTTTAAAGTTAGGCTCCCACCGTCTAACCATGAGGTAATGATCCATTATCACCCATGGCCCTCTAGTGTACACCTTAGTATAGTCCTCTGGTTTAGAGAACTTGAAGATAAAATAATTATTCCCCAAATCTATGGCGTTAAACTCACTAAGGAGGCCCTAGAGGTTCTTCACTCTAGAGCAGAGCATTTTGTATCCAATGCTTTTGCCCAGTAATTTGATGATTAGTGTGTTTTTCCACGGCTTTCTAATCTTATCCAATAATTTCTTGGAAGTAAGACTTTGGGAATGCCTGTGTGTTCTGAGAGGGTACTCTTGATTGATGAGTAGTGGTCATCATCATCTTCATCAGAGAAGAGAATGTCCACTCTATTGTCAAACAAATAGTCACCGTGTTTAGCCGTGTTCAGGGCCTCCTTGAACGATTTTAGGGAGTGGAGTCTGTGAAGCCCCTGAAAAATGTTTTCTCTAAAAAAAAAAATAAACAAAAAAAAAAATGTTTAAATTATTTGCTTAAAGCCCCTCAGTTACTAGACTTATTTCGAACTAGTGTATATAATGTTTAAATTATTGTCCAACTAGTGTTCATTTAATCCAACTGGTGTCCATTTAATGCCAACTAGTGTCTTTTAATAATCCAACTAGTGTTTATTAGTGGGTTTTAATGAACCAATAAATCCTAACTTGCCTTTTCAATTCCTTGTTACACCAAGTTGCCTATAAATATCACCAAGCAACACTCTCACATACCCATATTCGACTAAAGGAGAGGAAGGAGAATAAGAGAGAAATTTTGAGAGGGAGAGGAAGGGAGAAGAGAGCCATCTTGTTCCAAGCTTAGCAAGTAAGCCACAACACAACCTTCTCTTCATTTTCCTTTTCAATACATGTTCTTCAGGGTTCTAAATAATGTTTTCCAGATCTGTTATTTATGAGTTACTTGTGTTAAAAATATTAAGAGTGGAGTATTGATTCTATCTCTCTTGTATTTTTCCCATTTCGGTACAAAACCATTTTTTTTCCATATCAATCTCTCAACTTTCCAAGGGCACACCTTAAAGCAAACTTCCTGAGTTAGATATATGTTGGTTATCATGTTTTCTTCACAAAAGAAACGAAAACTTTCCCTTGGTGGAACCCTTTTCTCATAAATCTTCTTGTTTTGGACATTCTACCTTAGAATCTGTTTATGCAGGCCACTTTCAAAAATTCCAGAAAATGTACAAAATTATTCTGGACCTCTATTTTAGGTCAAAATCTTCCTTAAGGAGTTATCTTTCAACTAAAATTGGTTTCATCGAAAAACGATTAGTGGTTTGCAAGAAAATTAAATTTTCGTAACGATCGACGAGTCTGGACAGAATCTGGACAGCTCTGGAATGTTTTCTAAATAACTTAAAATTTGGAAAAGCAAACCCATTTCTGAAAAATGTTCTAGAAACCAGATCAAATTCTCTACGAACCATAGGAAGACCGAGTCCGGTGACGGCTCTAAAATAGTCCTTTTATTTTAATCTTTAGGTGATGTTAAATCTAGAAATTTTGTTATGTATGGATGTTTTATGCCCTTGTATTCATGGAAATGTTTAATAGCTTATGATCATATCTTGGCATGATATTGTATGTGTTGTGTTATGTTATTTATCTTTCTCATCTTAAGGATGTGTGCTTATGTGGTTATTATTACCTTGTAAGTTGGACTAGCCTTGATTAAAACATTTAACTCAATAGGAAACCTAATTGGGAGGGTATGGGTTTCGAGCACTTGAGTAATGAAAGATGAGAATTTGTGATATATGGTTTGTTGGGATGCGTTCCCTATTCGGAAGTTAAAGTCTTGTGCAAGTGGTTTTCGGAACTCTTGAACGGAGCGGTTGTATTCGGACCCTAGGTGGTTTGGTGTAAGGGGCAAGGCCCTATTTCACCGTCTCTTTTGAGGCCCTGCGGTTGGCGCTACGCGGTATATAATCGATGGTAGGCATTTGAGGTTAGTTCTGCAACAAAGCAGCAAAAGAGGGGGCATACCGAATAAACCGAATCCGATTCTTGTGGTTGGGAGGACGAAATCTCTTTGGGGGATTTCTAGTTTACTAACGTCTAACTTGTAACCATTTATTTATTTATTTGTGTATCATGCCTTACTACTTGATGTTATATTTGTGATTGTGTATTGGATTCGGGAAAAAGAAATGGGATGTGTGTGTGTTTACTGGGCATTCAAAGCTCACGGCGTGTCATGCCAGGTGTCGAAGAGGAACATATAGCTAGAGACGACGAGCCTGAAACCTTCGAAGACCTTTGGCTATCTTAGTAAAGTTAAAAATTTCTCTTTTAATATTTTTGTAACACTCGTACGAAGATTTACATTTGCTTTTTGGGATGTAATGTAATGGAACAAGCTTTTGCAATTAAGGATATTTGTGGTTGTTATGTATTTATATTCAATATAATCAGAGGTATACACCTTATCGATGCTTATGAGACCTTGTGTCAATACTTGTTAGAATCTGTCAAAATTGACCGTAGGACTCAGCAGTGACTCTCCTTTGCCTACAACCAATAGTGTAGAATCGGGGCGTTACAGAGTCATTTTCGAGAGAGGCTCTTGCAAGTTAAGTGTTACTGTGAAGACTTTAGTTTCCATATTGATCACCTGTTCCATTTCTTCATGAGCCTGAGAGGTAGAGCTTTTAATTTTCTTGGTATTTCTGGTGAGATGGTCTTGCTCTTTGGATGATTTTTCCAGAATAGCGTGGTTATAGTGATCGGAGGTGTTGTTGGCGATAATTGACATACTTTTCTCTGCACAATGAAGATATCGGGGGGGGTTGTGGGTTTGATTTGTGTGAACGTTCATATCACTACATGTTGTGAATAAAAATGTGTTGTCAATTAAAAATATAACATGTTGTGAACATTCATATCATTACATTAGATGAGAGAGAACTTTTCGGAAATGTATTGTGAACGTTCATATCAGATAAGAGAGAATGATCACATTATTTTTAATGTGTTGTCAATTAAAAAATATATTCACATTAAATGAGAGAGAATGTTCACATTATTTTTAATGCGTTGTCAATTAAAAATATATTCACATTAAATAAGAGAGAATGTTCACATTATTTTTAATGTGTCGTCAATTAAAAATATATTCACATTATATAATAATATAAAATAATAAGATCAATATTATTTAATTTGTGTATGAAATTTTCTATACCTTGGTCTTTTCCCTTCTCTCTCCACATTAAATATCAATATCAAATATAAGGATATAAGAGTCTAAGAAAATAATGTAAATCAAGGAAAAAGACTTTATGAAATAAAAGTATAAATATGTGGGACTAAATGGGTTAAAATTTTTTTTCATGGACTTTTTGGATTTGGACACTTCTAAATGAGATTTATCAATAAAAATCCCTTTTAAAAATTACATTTTATCTCTTGAAATTTTTAATTTCATAACAAATCATCAATTTTATTAATAAATTATCAAGTCAATTAATTATTTTTAATTATGTTAAAAATATATTTTAATTAATAATTTAGATAATTTTATTATTATATAAGAGAATAATTATGAATTTCATTTGTTTAGTTAATTTTATTAAATAAAATTTAATTTTTTAAAAGAATATTTATAATTTTTTAAATTATAAAAATAATTTATATTTTAAATGAACTTTAAAGATGTATATTTAAAAGGAGAAAACACCAATAAATTCTAAATTTAGGAATGTTAACCTATTTAGTTCTGAAGGTTTTTTGTTCGACTAATAGGTCCTATTTTCCAAGAAACTTACTATAGGCCTTTTTATGATTTCTCTTCTTTTCAAACATCAAACATTATTCATCCAACATCAAACATTAGCAACGTCAGGATTATTCATCAAGCATCAACCACTAAACATTAAGATTATTCATCAAACATCAAACACAGATTCTGAACCATTAAACATTAGAATTATTCATTAAACATCAAACATTATCCGTCAAACATTATTCATCAAACATCAAACATTAGCAACGTCAAGATTATTCATTAAGTATCAACCACTAAACATTAGAATTATTCATCAAACATCAAACATAGATTCTGAACCATTAAATATTAAAATTATTCATCAGATATTATTCATCAAACATCGAACACCAGATTTATGGGCGTGTATCTCTCTCTCTCACTCAACTTTTTGGGTCTCTTTCTATCTCAACACGCCATTGAAACATCGAATCGAAGTAATCTCAATTCATCTCCATTACAAAGCCCTAATCTCAATTTTCAAAACCAAATCTAAAACGTAACACACCATGAACTTATTATCATCATTATAAACACCAACACCATACAAATTCACACAAATTTTCAAAGAGTAACTGGTACAGAGAGAGAGAGAGAGAGAGAGGGAGAGAGAGGAACAACACAAATGCCTATCGTTACAGTAAAGCACTACAGCTTGTTCTTCAAATTCCTTCTCAAAACACCGTTTACACAACCACATTCAAACCCCTCGCCATGAAACCAACAACTCCTCCTCCTTCGGCATCACATCTCGGCCAGAAGAGTCCGTCTCCGCCGCCAACCCTTCCTTCTCCGACGGCGTCGCCACCAAAGACATTCATATCGACCCCCTCGCCACTCTCTCCCTCCGAATCTTCCTTCCCGAGACCTGCTTAGTCTCGCTCGATTCCGATTTTAAGTCCTAATTGAGAGCTAGGGTTACGTCAGATCTCGATGTTCTCCGTCGCAACAGCTATGCTTCGTCCTTTACAGGCAATGTGGCTGAATGTTTGATGTTCACAATGTTGATGATTAATGTTGTGATGTTTGATGTTATTTTGATGATGATGATGTTCTGAGGTAAAAACCACCCATTCTATTTTGATGATGATGATGATGTTCTGATGATGATGATCTCTCTCTGTTGTGTCTCTCCCCTCCGTCAATTGTGTCTCTCTATTCTCTCTCTCATGAGCATCATTGACGACCGGCGCCGGCGGAGCTCGGTGAAGCCGATCTAGGATGCGGTGAAGTCGTAGGCCGATGACAGCAGTGAGGAGGCCAACGAACAGACTGAGATCCAGATCTGAGATCTAAGATCGCGCTGACGAACAGCGGGGAGCTCCGGCCTTCTATGGCACATGATCTCTTCCTCCGCCGTGCGCCACCGCCGAAAAATTCAGTCACTGGAGGAGGTGACTGCCCTTCCATATAGATCGGAAAGGCTTACCCGACTGCGCCGCCGATTTCATCGTCGGCATCCACTCGGCGGCGAGAGTACCGATGTTGACAAAGAGAGCGTCGGGTGAAGTCGGGAATCTCATGAAGCGAGTGTATCATAGCTGGAAATGCGCCGGCGGAGAGAAGAGTGTTGGCCATAAGATCCATGGAGACGAAGTTGGTGATGCATTGGAAGAGGAGTTTACAGTGCGTGCAGTTAGGGAGAGTTTGGTTGGGGCTTTAGTCGAGGCAGAGGAGTCTCACATGTTTTCTAGGTCAGTGTTGAATGGATCTTGATTTTTTGATTCTCTCTATCTCGGCATATATATATATATTCATATGCATGTGTGTTTGATGTGTTGGTTTGAGTTTCTGAACATGGTGTTGTTTGAAATGTGTAGTTCAAGCTCTCCTCGAGGTGTCTTCCTGTAAGAAATGGACATATCACACTCGTTAAGGTGAATAATATGGTTAGTGGAGAGATCTCTGATTTGAAGCTGAATGGACATATCAATGTTGTGTGTGTTTTTTTGTTTTTTTGTTTTTTTTGTATATATATATATTTTTTTTGTTGATGATTGTTGTCTATTATTGTGGTTGTTTTTGTTGTTGTTGTTGGTTATTTCTCTGGTTGTGTGTGTTTGTCTATCTGTTGTGTTTAGGACAGAAAATGTTTGTGTTTGGTACAAAAATTGAACAGATAGGTCAAAAAAATGAACATATAAAAATATAGGATCGAAATTTAAACAGATAAAATCAAAAAATTGAACAGATAGGATCAAAATTTGAACAAATAGATTAAAAAGAAGCTTAGTAAATTTAACCGATAGATTCCAAAAAATTCACCAGATTGAGAGAGACAAGAGAAGAGAGAGAAACAGGTAGAGAGAGAAAGAGAGGTGGAGAGAGAAAGTTTGAAAATAGTGTGAATTTGGACAGATAGAAAAGATAAATTGTAAAAATTCAATAGATAGGTTAAAAAAGTCAATAGATAGACAAAAATTTGAACAGATAGAAAATTTTTTGAACAAATTGATATAAATTTGAATAGATAGTTAACGAAAAATCAAATAGATAAAAAAAAGTCAAGGGGTAAAATTAGAAATAAAATGTTATTCAGGACCTCTCATCAATAAAAAAATATCTCTTGGATCTAATGTCTTGGAGAATTGTTAGTGTAGATTTTTCACCAATTTTTTCTTTTAAATTTTTTTTTTTATTGAGTTTAATGACTAAAATATTATTTTCTTATTAATTAATAAAAATCGATAAATAATCATGTATAATGGCTAAAATATATATTTTTTAGGGCACTCAGGCCAAAAATCCAAATTTGAATTTTTTTTTGTCTGTAGGTTCAGGCACTAAAACACTTTATTTACAAGGACAAGCTACTGTAAAAAGACCAAACTATCCATTATATATATATATGTTAATACGGTCATTCACATCAATTTTTCAGCTCTCTCTTTACTGTCTCTCTTCTTTCTACTCTCTCTTTCTACCTCACTATTGCAGTAGAGCGCCTTTGCCGCTTGTCTCTTCTTTCACTCTCTCTCTCTCACAGCTGCTCCACCACCACCTTCTCCGCTTGCCTCCCCTTCTCCCTCTCTTATCGCCGCTTGCCTCCCCTAACTCTCTCACAACGAATCCACCATCGCCTCTACCGCTCGCCTCCCTTCCTCCCTATCTCAGAAATGGTTGCCCAGATCTGTAAGGAGCTTTCCATCGCCAATCTCTCTCTAGACTTCACTACCACAGCTCCGTCTCTGTCGCCGTCTTTGACACCACACCTCCGTCGCGGTTAACACCACAACCTTTGTCCAGTGATCTAGATTCTCTCTCTCTCTTTCTCTTTCTTTTCTCCACACACACCGTTGCCTTCATCTTTGCCTTCATCGATCCGACACCAAAATCTACAGATTTGTAGATTTGCCGCCCTTGGTTCGAACTCGCCAACCCATGGGACATGGTGACGATAGTCTTGAAGGCCTCTGTAGTCTCTCTCTCTCTCTCTCTCTCTCTTTTTGTGATCTCTCTCTCAAATCTCGATCTCTCTTCTCTCCTCAGACCATGGTTTCCACAAGAAGTGGGTCTCTCAACTCTGATGGTAATTCCACTGGAACATGGCTCTGTTGATCCTCCGATGGCCAGAGGTGGTGGCGGAGAAGCGCCAAATTCCGAAAAAGAGGATTCAAGGTTGCTCAAGGTAGGGAAAAAATAACTTTAACTTTGAGAGGCATAATTGTGTTCGTACGTTTTTTGCTTAGTCTTTCTGTGGAGGACATATGATTTGGTGATGGAAGAGGAAAGTGAGATTGGATCTGGTGTGGCTTGGCGTTGGATGCCTTAAAGAGATTGCTCTTCTTCATTTTTCTCATCTTCATGATATCTAATGATGATGATCATCTCATGATGATACACATTATTTGTATGTGATCATATCATTGTGTTAAATTTTTTTTAAAATTGGATATCATTGTGTTATTCAAATTAGTTGTTTGTTGTCGATGGTGATTATGATGATGATGAAACATATTGCAACTGATTAAAAAAACATTTGGACATATCTGTTCAAGATAGGTTTAAAAGAATTTTTATTGGATCTATTCAATTTTGAACAGATAGATTTAAAGAGATAAGGGAAAATAAGATAGGTTTTAAACAAATAGAGAGAGAAATTCATAGATTTGAAACAGATAGAGAGAGAAATCTACAAATTTTGAACAGATGGGGGAAAAATTGATGTTGATGATTGCAACAGATAAACAAAAAAGTTAATACAGATTTTCAAACGATAGAAAAAAATTGAATAGATAGATAGAATTTAGGAAAAAATTTGAATAGATAGATAGAATTTAGGGGGGAAATTGAATAGATAGTTAAAAATTTTGAACCAATCGATAGAATTTACGGGACAAAATAGAACAGACAGATATAAAATTAAACAGATAAATATAAATTAGGAGAAAAATTGAACAGAGGGGAAAAAATTGAACAAATAGTCAAAAAATTTTAACAGATTAGACAAAAAATTTGAACAAATAATCAACGAAAAGTCAAACAGGAAAAAAAAGAAAGAAAAAGAAAGTCAAGGCGTAAAATTAGAAACAAAATGTCTTTTAGGACTTCTCATCAAACTATTTCACAAAGCGTGAACTTTTCACCAACAAAAAATATTCACTGAATCTAATGTCTTACACCCTCTTTAGATTAGATTTATCACCAATTTTCTCTCTTTTTTTTAAAAAATATTTTTTATATACAAATTATTATGCTCCACCAATCCCAAAAGGAGTGAGGATCATTTGGTCATGCATAACTTCTCCAACCATATGCACATCTTCTTTCTCTACAGCACTTAGCTATCCTTTTCGTTCTCTCTCTATCACATGACAATCACCATCTCCTCCTCAACACATCCAGCTAATTTCTATCCTATACATGCATAAGCCTACTTATGTGTTTATAAAGTGAGGGAGAAGGGAGAGCAATGAGAGAGAAGCAAGTGAGAGAGGAGCTGGAGGAGGATTGTTGCAAGTAATGGGCTATTTCTCTTAAGGTTACACTTCTCAACTCAACTATTTCTGTTAAGATTTATTCTAGTGAAATGCATGTTTATTTGCAAAATAATATACTCTCACACTCCAAACCTCAATTCATGGATTTCTGTTGATGATTTTCTCTCATTTAATTGTACTCCCACCAAAGTGATAACTTTTGGAGAACCATCTTCAGACGCAAACCCGACTATAGGCCAGCTCAGGGTGTTGGTATCCCCACTCCAACCACAGAAGAACCAAATGATAACACCAAGGAGAAGCCACTATCACCCTTCGAAGGTCAAGGATCGATTTCTTTTCTCATTCAAGATCTATAGTTTCAGCTTGGGTGCTGCTTATACAATCGTTTTTGTTGCTTAAATAATCATGCCATGTCTGGTTTACTTATTAATATAGTATTAGTAGTTGTCAAGTGGTAGCAATGCTATCTCTCTTTATAAACCTCCACCCCGGGCCTCACTTTTGGCCAGCTGGTCACCGCCAATGGCTATGGTGGTTGGCTGGCCAAGCTTCCTCTTGTGTTTGTGCATTGGTTTTTCCTTTTAATAAACTTGAATCCCCCATTGTTTTGCCACCCATATGTGCTTTCTTTGTTGCTGTTGATCTTTAATTTTTGGTGTTTCGATGAACGTTGATGGGTGTTCATTGGGGTTTATCTATCAGATCTACCAATTTCGGGAATTTTCGTATCAGATTTATAACTGTATTTGTGATGTTTGCGGCAGTGGGGGTTGATGGATGGTCAATGTAGCAGCGATGTTTGTTAACCACATAGCAAAGAAGGAGGTCTTCGATCAGTTTTGGGTCGGCAATGAGGACGTTCTAGATTTGGTTAGGATCTTCCTTTGGGTGCTCCTATGCGAGTGGGAGTTTTGAGGGGTGGCACTTTGTTTGGGGGAAAACATGGGTGTCGAAGACGATCTAGATTTGTTTAGGTCTTCATTCGAGCGCTCCTATGCGAGTGGGAGTTTGAGGGTGAACTCCATCCAGATGCATGGAGGTGTCTTGGGGGTTGCTTCGATTAAGAGGAGGTCGGCGTTGGGTCGACAATATAGGGGTGGTAGAGGAGCTTCAGCAGTGGGTGTGTTTGGTGTTTGGGTCGGAAAAGAAGAGGTTTTCCGACCATGGAAGTGGAGGTGGCAGTGGGTCTTATTCGGCTGTGGCAGTGGGTCTTGATTGTCCATGTGTGTGTCCGGCTTCGGCCAAGGTAGCTTCGGTCAGTACTATTTTGTTCCTAGTTCTTTAGTTCTTTCACACACTTGCTGTTATTTATGAAGTAATAATCACACCATTCGCAGATCTATAATTATTATTGAGTACCCCATAATTTCATCACATTCTATTCAAATTACTATGCTTTGAATGTTTGTGGGTGATTTCAACATTTGTTGAAAAATTGTATTTAGGTTATTATATTTTTTTAATTTTTTTTTTTTATGCAATTCCAAAGTCATGTCTGCCTAAATAAAAAACCTAGTACAATTTTATTTTAATATGTCAAAGAATTGAAATTAGCCTGAGCTGTGGGATCATACTTCTAAACATGGTTTTGATTAATTGAACATTGTGTATCAATAGAGGAAAATTATTAGGTAAATTGCGACAGCGGTCCTTATACTTTGGTCTTTGTGTTATTTTGCTCCCTATAATTTCAATTGGCTTTGTTTGACTCTGAATTTATGATTTTGTTTTAATTTGGTCTAATTGATTACAACTCTTAACATTTTATTATGAAAAATATGTATATAAGTGGCATATGTCATATTTTTAAGAGAGAAACTATAAATTTATTAAACTCAATGGGATAAACTCAATTATTTTTCGTCAAAAATACTAACGATATTATCAATTGGACCAAAATGACACAAAAATTGAAATTGAGGGTCAAAATTGGACCAATTGAAAGTGGAAGGACCAAAATGACACAAGGAGCAAAATATAAGAACCATTGGTGTAATTTATCAAAACTGTTAGCCATTGACTTTCCTAAGAGTTAAATCTCTAGGGGAAAGTCATGAGTTTAACTCTCTTTAGGGGAGTTGAATTAAGGGGGCAAACACTTGGTGCCTTTGCATAGGGTGGGGAGACTAACTCATAAATACTAGTCTAACAACTAACAACTGACTTTCACCGATAAAAAAAAAAACTATTATAGGTGTTAAGTCTTACTACTGACAATTAACTTTAGCCGATAAAATAAAATAAAAAATAAAGAAAAACTGTGAAACTTTAGTCAGTATGTCAGTATTCCCTCCGAGTGTTACCCCAAAAAATCCATAAACTACGAGCAAAAAAATTTGAAAACATTGCAAACCGGTCCGATCCAGATTCCGGACCAAATTTCATGGTTTGATTTGATTTTCTTAATGCACGGTTTGGTCCTGGTTCTTGAAAGAAGCGAACCATACTTAATGGTTTGATCTGTAGTTTTATAGTTATGGAACCGTATGGAATTGAATCGGACTATTTAGCTATACGTATATATATATATATATATTTTATTATTTACTATAAACACTTAAGTACCTAATTTGTGTCTTATTTTTATACATAAATTGTCAATCATCTGTTCTAGCAACTTGTTCTTGTATAGTAATAGAATTATCTAAACTATTATTATTAATAAAATAAGGGCATATTGCTTGATATTTGAGCAGGTGGTGAGAAATATTTTGTCATCATGTTATAAACAACAAGGTTTCTAGAGACCATGGCTCCAAACCGAACCAAATCATGTTTTACTGGTTATTTGGTTTGGTTCCAAATTTTTATGGTTCTGGTTTGGTTCCAAATTTCTTGGAACCGTAGGTGGTGGTTTGGTTTTAGTTTACTCCTAAACCGAACCAAATTGAATCATGCTTACCCGTAATTTGGACACAATATCCATCTATGAAGCATGGGTACTTCGAAAAACATGCCGTACCCGTATCGGGTACTTACCGGCATACCGTATTTCGTATGGTACTTCTGCATACGTACCGGGTACACGAAATACGTATCCAAGTTTTTTTTCTTAATTTTTGACGTACCTAGACGTACCTAGTATATATATCTAAGCCAAGCCGTACCGTACCGTACCTCAGTTGAAATAATATTTTCCTTCTACTACAGAGATAAAATTCATTTCATTAGGTTTCTTTTTTAATTTTTGTTTTATGCTTAGCATGATTTTAAAATTAAACTATGGTTTGTAAGTTATTTAATATATTGACATTTAAGAAAAGGGTATGAGAGATTAATGAATTTCAAGAAAATGGTAGGATATAAAGTGGAGCACCACGGTGAATACGGACTATCAATTCTATCTTAGAGCATCTACAATGTTAAAATGGATAGTCAAAGTCATATTTTAGCATTGCTAAAGTATGAAAATACTGAGGCCAAGTTTGGCAATTGCAAAATAATCCATCTTTTTATCTTTTTTCAATCACATTACCTCTCTACTTTTCTGCACATCTTTTCGTAAAAAGACAAAAAGTGCACTTATTTAGGTCATCCCAAACAACCCCTAAGTAGTTGTTTGGGATGTGTTATATAAGTGCACTTTTTGCCTTCTTAGTTAAAAAGTAGAGAAAAAAAAGATGTATGTTTGGGATAATTTTTTGACTTTTTATGAAAAAATGTGTAATAAAATATTGTAGTAAAATCAAAATGATCATTTTATCCTTCTGACTTTTTTGACTTTTTGGGTACTTGAATTCAAAGGGCAAAATAATAATTTTGCCCTAGTGGCTTCCCCCACAAGTTATCCTTGAATATTATAGATTTTTTAGTTTTTTTAGTAACTTTTTGACTTTTTGGTTTTTTTAGTTTATCCCAAACAATGCCTTAAATTTTAACAATTTTGCTCTAATGGTACACTAGTCATTTCTTAAATTTTGTACACAAAAAATAAATCAAAATGCTGTTTATGGACCCGTTATGTGTGTGTGAGAGAGAGAGAGGAGCTCTAAACCTTGCGCCACATTTGACACAAAGTTTGGCATTGTCATGTTTGGACAACCTATGTGGCATATTTTTACGTGTTTTTTTGGATGAAGTTATAATTTAAGGATAGCAACTACTATAACAATTGCATTGGAGTTAGTCTTATAATCTTGAGCCAGTCCAAATATGAGATATGATTCACAATCGAAAGGGATTGATAATCCAATGCTAATCCGTCTAATCAATATGTCCAAACAAATATGGGCTTAATTCATTTGTGTCTAAAAAAAAAAAAAAGAAAAAAAGAAAAAAAGAAAAGGAAACAATTGCAAAAAAAGTGGCATAAACTCAAAATAATTATAAAGAGATGAAAGTATAAGACTTAGTTGATGCATAATTTGGTTGTACTTCTATGACATTGTAATTATTTTGTGTTGATACTGCTTTTTTATAGTTCTCCCAAAGAAAATAATAATTCCTGATTGTTATCATGTATAGTACACCAAAATCAATCTTACGTCATGAATTTATCAAAAAAAAATATTGATTGGCAACTTTTATTTTTTATCAGGAAAAGAAAATTTATCACTAAATAAAGCGATTACAATAAGGAAGCCTAGTAGAGATTGATTGCAACTTTGAGATGTTAAAGGGGTTGTTTGGGAATAGGTTATTTTAGTAACTTTTTTATTTTTTTGGTAAAATAGTTGGAAAAAAAAATTTTTTTTTTTGGTGCTTTTTGACTTTTTAGAAAAAAGCATGATAATTAAATAATATAGAATTGTGAAATTACATTTGCCCCTATTGTGAAGTCTCATTGTTTTTTTTTTTAATTTTTAATTTTATGTTTTTTGTTGTGCAGGTCTGGCAGAGGTAGAGATCAAATCAGTAGTAGGGGCAATTTTGTCTTTTCACAAGAAAGACTTTCCCAGGCACGCTTTCCTTAATTTTAGGAAAAAAATTCTAGCCTTTTGACTTTTTTTTTTATTTTTTATTTTTATGACTTTTTGACTTTTTGTATTAATCTAGATTATGCCAAACAAACCCTTAAAATGTTAATTGGCAACTTTGAGATGTTAAGAATAAAAAAAATATGGAAATAAAATGAACCCTAAAATGATCCTTTCATTACTCATAGTAAACAATCTAAAACTTTCACATGTTTTAATTGTCAACCAATCATCTTATTTATATATTATTACGTCTAGGAACTGAGTTTAGAAAATAGACTTGCATATTATTTTCCTTCATTTAGGGTTGGTTTGGGATGTTCTAAAAAAGTACACTTTTTGACTTATTGGCTTATATGGGTTGGGTTTGGATTGTGTTTGATGTGATGTGTTAGAGAGGTGATGTGATTTAAATAAGATGATGTGACTTAAGTAGGATAGTGACTTTTTGTATTATTTAGTAGATGCCAAACTTGGCCTTAATATCACTGTTAAAAAATCTGGAGTAAAATATGTAAAATTATCTAAAGCACGACATTTTTAATCTTGTGCTTTTATTGGCACTAACAATTCCCTTCCAAAATAAGAAATTATTAAATAATCCGAGATTGGTGGTCTCGGCTAGTGAAAATTTTAACTCACATAGTGTGGGTCATACCTTATCTCCTACTTACCCAACAAAGATTCACCATGTTTTACCCATAAGATTTCCTTTATGCTATTAATTTTGACTTCCATACAAGTAAAACCACGTGATACTCTGGAAACACCCAATAATTACGTGAAACTAAAAGCTCCTTCTAGCCAGATTACCAATAGGAGCAATTTGAGCCTTTACACATAATCATCCGAACCAAAAAATAATGATTAAGAGACATTTCATCAACAAGTGAAATGAAATAACATCAAAATAAAATGGTCAATTTTATGAGCACACCATGAAAGGAAGTTGTATGTTGGGGTTCTTGTGGATGTGGGTGGATAATCTTTTCTCAAGTACTTCACTCTTGGGTAGGTTCATGGGAAGCAGTTGAGGGAAGGACTCAGCTACTTCTTTGCTAGTCGTTTGCTCTGGGTTCCTCTGAATGTTGCTGCTGTTTGATTGATTTTTGGCTGCTAAATTTGGTTGGATGTATGGCTGATTCAAGCTTTTTCTGCTGTTTTTGCTATCCTTGGGGGGTTCTAGGCTACGGTTTGGTTGATGTTGTAATTTGAGATGGGCTTGAATGCTGGTTGTTTCTATGGTGTTGTATTGGTTGGTTCCTCACCAACTTTTGTGTTGTGCTTGCAAATGATTGAGTTAGTGTATTGGTGTCAATCTAGTTAGGATGGATTTACTTTGTTTTATTTTGATAATTTTTGCACTTTTTTTTATTATTATTATTATTATTATTTTTTTTTGATGTTGCCTTTGTATTATGTACACTTTTTTTTTTCTTTTTGCTGATCCAAACCAAACCAAACCAAGCCAAACCAAACCAAACCAAGCCAAGCCTTAAGTTCCATTGCGCGCACACACACACACACACACACACATATATATATATAAATAGAAAGTTGAATGGGAAAAAATAATAACGTATACTAGTTATAATTCACTGCAACAGTATTTTTTGAATTTGAAACAACTTAAAATAAAATACCTAATAAGAAGAGGGCTGTGTATGTTTGACAGAGCAATTCAACTTTGAGTTTTTAGGTTATAATTAGTTGTAGTGAATTGTTTATCATATTTGATGATACAAATTTAAACAGTGGTCTGGGGTGAGACTTAAGAAGAAGGAAAGAAAGATTTGTAGAGCAATTCCCCTGGCTGTACTATGGTCCTTGTGGAAACAAAGGAATGAATGTGTGTTGAAGTTAAAGGCAATTGCTCCTAATCTGGCTGAGCTATGTGAATTGATCAAAATTAGAGTTGCATTATGGATGAAGTCAAGCATTATGGAATCTCAATTCACAATTCAGGACTTTATTTATGATTTGAGGCAGATTAGAGTTTGCTTAGGAGGAAGAGTGGTGTAGTTGCTGCAGCTAGATATGCAAGGTTGATGTTGGATGGAATGAGGGCCTCGGCTGCTGTGTCTTTGTTTGCTTTCTCCTTTCTGGGTTGTTTTGTTGGTTGGTGCCTCACCAACTAGGTGTTGAGCTACCAAATGATAGGGTTTGCTTTTTGGTGCCAATCTAGTTGTAATCATTTTTATTGATGTATGTCATTCGTATTGAACTTTGATTACAATCAATAAAGTTTCTTCTCTTTTGCTGATAAAAAAAAATGATAATAATTTTGAAATGGAAAAATATTTCTTCCTTTTAAAAGTCAAAAATTGTGGAAATTGTTAGGATTATAATTAGATTCTAGTGAATTGCTTCTATAATTACTGTCACAAAAATTTAAATTTTGAAATGGTTGAACAACATTCCCATTTTGAAATAAGTTAGATTATTAACAAAAACAGATCAAGATAAACTAGTAGTTAAATTTTGTTAGGAAAAATAGATTAGTTTTACAATAAGAAAGCCTGGTGGAGATTGATTGGCAACTTTGAGATGTTATATTAAGAATAAATAATAAGAAATAAAATGAACCTAAAATGATCCTTTCCTTACTCAAAAAAGTAAGCAAACAAAAACTTTTTCATGTTCACTGAATAAAGATTGGTAGCCTGAATTATTTCCTTCATCGGCAATGCCACTTAGGTCCAAAAATTAGACTTACTTTTCAAATTTAATAATGTGATAGTCTATTAGAATATCCAATGCAACTCCCTCTCTTATACTTTTTTAATTATCAACCAATCATCTTATTTATATGTTATTAAGTCTAGAAAGTGAGTTTAGAAAATAGACTTACATATTATTTTCCTTCATTTAATATCACTGTTAAAAAATTTGGAGTAGCATATGTAAAATTATCTAAAGCACAACATTTTTAATCTTGTGCTTTTATTGGCACTAACAATTCCTCCCAAAATTGAAAATTATTATATAATCAGAGAGCGGTGATCTCGGCTAGTGGAAATTTCAACTCACATAGTGTGGGTCATCCCTTATCTCCTACTTACTCAACAAAGATTTACCATGCTTTACCCATAAGATTTTTGTTATGCCATTAATTTTGACTACCATACAAGTAATACCACATGATACTCTGGAAACACCCAATAATTACATGAAACGAAAAGCGCCTTCTAGCTAGATTACCCATGGGAACAATTTGAGCCTTTACACATAATCATCCAAACCAAAAAATAAATAATAATAATAATTAAGAGACATTTCATCAACATGTGAAATGCAATAACATCAAAATAAAATGGTCAATTTTGTGAGCACAACATGAAAGGAAGTTGTATGTTGGGGTTCTTGTGGATGTGGGTGGGTAATCTTTTCATAAGTACTTCACTCTTGGGTAGGTTCATGGGAAGCAGTTGAGGGAAGGACTCGGCTACTTCTTCGTTGGTCCTTTGCTCTGTGTTCCTTTGGATGTTGCTGTCGTTTGATTGAATTTTGGTTGCTAAATTTGGTAGGATGTATGGCTGATTCAAGCTTTTTATACTGTTTTTGCTATTGTTGGGGGTTCTAGTGCTAGGCTAGGGTTTGGTTGATGTTGTAATTTGAGATGAGCTTGAATGCTGGTTGTTTCTGTGATGTTGTATTGGTTGGTCCCTTACTAACTTTTGTGTTGTGCTTGCAAATGATTGACTTAGTATATTGATGCCCATCTAGTTAGGATTGATTTACTTTGTTTTATTTTGATAGTTTTTGCACTTTTATTATTGATGTTGCCTTTGTATTGTGTACACTTTTTCTTTTTGCTGATCCAAAAAAAAAATAAAAATGATAGCATTCACATTTCTGTAACTTAAAATTAACGGACAAAAAGTGGAATGGGAAAAACAAATAATGTGTGTATATTAGTTATAATCCACTGCAATAGTATTGTTTGAATTTGAAACAACTTAAAATAAAATACCTAATAAGAAGAGGGCTGTGTATGTTTGAAAGAGCAATTCAGCTTTGAGTTTTTAGGTTATAATTAGTTGTAGTGAATTGTTTATCATATTTGATGATACAAATTTAAACAGTGGTCTGGGGTGAGACTTAAGAAGGAGGAAAGAAAGATTTGGAGAGCAATTCCCCTGGCTGTACTATGGTCCTTGTGGAAACATAGGAATGAATGTGTGTTGAAGGCAATTGTTCCTAATCTGGCTGAGCTATGTGAATTGATCAAATTAGAGTTGCATTATGGATGAAGTCAAGCACTAAGGAATCTCAATTCACAATTCAGGACTTTATTTATAATTTGAGGCAGATTAGAGTTTGCTTAGGAGGAAGAGTGGTGTAGCTGCTACAGCTAGATATGCAGGGTTGATGTTGGATGGGATGAGGGCCTTGGCTGCTGTGTCTTTGTTTTTTTTGTCCTTTCTGGGTTGTTTTGTTGGTTGGTGCCTCACTAGGTGTTGTGCTAGCAAATGATAAGGTTTGGTTTTTGGTGCCAACCTAGTTTGTAATCATTTTTATTGATGTATGTCATTTGTATTGAACTTTGATTACAATCAATAAAGCTTCTTCTCTTTTGTTGATAAAGGAAAAAAAATTAATTTTGAAATGGAAAATATGTCTTCTTTTTATAAGTCAAAAATTATGGAATAATTGGAGTTTTATTGTTAGGATTATTCTTAGATTCTAGTGATTTGCTTCTATAATTTCTGTTACACAAATTTAAATTTTGAAATGATTGAACATACCTCCCATTTTGAAATACGTTAGATTATTAACAAAAGCAGATCGAGATAAACTAAAAGTAGTTAAATTTTGTCAGGAAAAACAGATAGTTTTACAATAAGGAAGCCTGGTTGAGATTGATTGGCAACTTTGAGATGTTATATTAAGAATAAATAATATGAAATAAAATGAACCCCAAAATGATTTGCTCAATATATGAAATAAAATGAAACCTAAAATGATCCTTTCATTACTCAAAAAAGTAAGCAATCAAAAACTTTTTCATGTTCACTGAAGAATGATTGGTAGCCTGAATTATTTCCTTCATCGGTAATGCCACTTAGGTCCAAAAATTAGACTTACTTTTCAAATTTTATAATGTGATCGTCTATTAGAATATCCAATGCGACCCTCTCTTATACTTTTTAATTATTAACCAATCATCTTATTTATATATTATTAATCTAGTGCTTTTTTGGCACTAACAATTCCCAAAATAAGAAATTATTAAATAATCCGAGATTGGTGATCTCGCCTTGAAATTTCAACTCACATAGTGTGGATCATCCCTTATCTCCTACTTACCCAACAAAGATTCCCCATGCTTTACCCAGAAGATTTCCGTTATGCTATTAATTTTGACTTCCATACAAGTAAATCCACGTGATACTCTGGAAACACCCAATAATTATGTGAAACGAAAACCCCTTCTAGCTAGATTACCAATAGGAGCAATTTGAAGCCTTTACACATAATCATCCAAACCAAAAAATAATAATTAAGAGACATTTCATCAACATGTGAAATGCAATAACATCAACATAAAATGATCAGTTTTGTTAGCACACCATGAAAGGAAGTTGTATGCTGGGGTTCTTGTGGATGTGGGTGGGTAATCTTTTCATAAGTACTTCACTCTTGGGTAGGTTCATGGGAAGCACTTGAGGGAAGGACTTAGCTACTTCTTTGCTAGTCATTTGCCCTGGGTTCCTCTGGATGTTGCTTCTGTTTGATTGATTTTTGGTTGCTAAATTTGGTTGGATGTATGGCTGATTCAAGCTTTTTCTGCTGTTTTTGCTTTCGTTGGTGGTTCTAGTGCTAGGCTAGGGTTTGGTTGATGTTGTAATTTGAGATGGGCTTGAATGCTAGTTGTTCTATGGTGTTGTATTGGTTGGTCCCTCACAAACTTTGGTGTTTTGCTTGCAAATGATTTAGTATATTGGTGTCAATCTAGTTAAGATGGATTTACTTTTCTCTTTTTTGATAGTTTTTGCACTTGCCTTTTTTATTGATGTTGCCTTTGTATCATGTACACTTTTTTTTTTTTGCTGATCCAAAAAATAAAAAATAAAAAAACATGAAAGCCCTCACGTTTCTTTAATTTAAAATGAACGAACTTTGAATGTATATAAGTAGAAAGTTGAATGGGAAAAAAAAATAATAATGTGTGTATATTAGTTACAATTCATTGCAATAGTATTTTTTGAATTTGAAACAACTTAAAATAATATACCTAATAGAGGGTTGTGTATGTTTGATAGAGCAATTCAGCTTTGAGTTTTTAGGTTATAATTAGATTGTAGTAAATAGTTTGCCATATTTAATGATGCATATTTAAATTTTGAAATTGAAAAATGTGTTCCTTTTAAAAGTCAGAAATTGTGGAATAATTAGAGTTTTATTTTTAGGATTATATTTAAATTCAAGTGAACTGCGTCTATAATTACTGTCACACAAATTTAAATTTTGAAATGATTGAGCATACCTTCCATTTTGAAATAAGTTAGATTATTAACAAAAGCAGATCAAATAAACTAAAAGTAGTTAAATTTTGTTAGGTAAAACAAATTAGTTTATTTTGATTGCAACAGTTTTTGTAATTGAAATTGGGTGCTTTGGAAAGTGCTGGGGCTGCTACTTCAAACAGGAGGATTTTCTTATATGTGAGTTGTGTGCTTGGTTGAGTGTGGGGAGGATGGAGCTTAGCTTTGGATTTTTATGGAATCTGTTGCTCTTTTCTACTTCTATGGAGGATTTTCTTATATGTGAGTTGTGTGCTTGGTTGAGTGTGGGGAGGATGGAGCTTAGCTTTGGATTTTTATGGAATGTGTTGCTCTTTTCTACTTCTATGGCAGGAGATTTGTGTTGGGCTGATTTGAAATCATCATTCTTTGAGTTAGCTCTTGGATGCAGCAGAAGAAGGTACTTGGTTTGCTCAAATGGTGGCTTTTCGTTGTGTTTGCATAAGTATCTTTGTCAGCAGTAACACCAAATGAATGGTTTGATCATCGAAAAGAGACGTGGTGAGTCCCACAGATCCAAACAACACAACCCAGTTGTGCTCTCAATTCGAGAGAAGCCAATCCCTTAAAAAATGTATTAATGTATAAAATGTTGAAGAATTAGTGTTTTAAAAATATGACTTAAGTAAATATATATATGATAATCGTAATTAAATTATTTATGTATACGTGTATGTATGCATATAATTTTATTTAAAAAAATATTCCATAACGTACGTAATGCAAGAGAGTAATTTTTAAGTTAAATGAATTAAAAGGTCTAGGAGAATTTTGTTTACAGGCACTATTTAAAACAAAGGAATAATTTTGGTCAATAAATAGGCAAATTTTGTATTATGTATCTATTTTGTTTCTTTGCCTTTAGGTAGTGTTTGGTTTACTAAAATGAAACCGAATGGAATAATGATTTTATCAAAATGTCCATTCTCATGTTTGATTGACTGAAAAAATAATGACAAAATGTATTGCAAATGGAGTTATTATTCACCATTAATGGTCATTCCATATTAGAACTTAAGGAATGATTATTACATTCCATTCCAACTCGTTCCAGGGAACTAAATAGATAGGATTTCTATGACAATGTTACTCTATTTGTTTCTTCATTCATTTTCAATATTTTCTATATATTTTGTTCCATGGTTTGCATCCTAACAACTATTTTGTATCGGTGATTTACACTTGCATATCTATACTAAATTACTTTTCATTGCAGTGCTGTGAGATTGATAAATACCATGGGTAATACGTTACCTATCCCAGACAGCTTGATTAAACAGGGTTGGCTTTGCATATCGAAGCAATCACAGTATATTATTAGTCAGGACAATAATCTTGATACTTTAAGGAATTCATTGGAATATTTAAAACGATATTGTAATGATGTGAAAAGAAAAATTGATGTAGTTGAAGGGAAGCAAGTTGAAGGACAGCAGATGAAATGATTAGATGAGGTAGAATGGTAGCTTTCAAGGGTGGAAGAAGTTGAGAAAGAAGATATTGAATTGATAAGCGGGAAGTGAAGCATTTAAGAGAAAATGTTGTGGATGTTTTCCAAAACTTAGTCTGCATACAAATTGGGGCGAGAAGTGGTGAAAAACCAAGGACTTTTAAATGATTTGATAGATGAAGGAAATTTTGAGGTGGTGGCTGAGAAATTACCTTCACTTGATGGAGATAACTGTGGGCATAGATCAGAAGGTTGATGAAGTATGGAGCTGTCTTTAAATGGATAATGTGGGGATTATTGGTTTGCACGGATTAGGTGGTGTTGGAAAGACAACTCTTTTAAAGCAAATCAATAATAAGTTTATCAACAATGGTCATGGTTTTGACATTGTGATTTGGGTCGTAGTGTCCAAAGATCTAGATATGGATCAAGTTCAGGTAAGCATTGCGGAAAAAGTTGGGATTGATATGGAAGCATAAGGGATCCGAGCGGCTTTTATACGTGATAGGGCCGCGTGGAGAAGAAGGATTCATGTAGCCGATCCCATCTGATGGGACTTAAGGCTAGGCTTGGCTTGGTTTGGTTTGGTTTGGTTTGGTTTGATGGGACTTAAGGCTAGGCTTGGCTTGGTTTGGTTTGGTTTGGTTTGGTTTGATATGGAAGCATGGAAGAATAAGAGCCAAGATAAAAAAAAGTTCAACAAATCTTTAAGAAGCTGAGTGTAAAAAGGTTTGTCATATTGTTAGATGATTTATGGGTACGGGTTGAACTATCAAGGATAGGTATTCCTTTGCCAAACATTCATAATAAGTCAAAGGTAATAATTACAAGAAGTTCAAAGAATGTATGTGGTCACATGGAAGTTGATGTGCAAGTTGAAGTGGATTGTTTGTCATAGTCTAAAACTTGGGATTTGTTTCAATTGAAGCTTCAAACAAACGTTCTTGTAAACGATGCAAAAATATTGGAGTTGGCTAAAAGAATTGTAGAAAGATGTTGGGGTTTACCACTTGCTCTAATTACCATAGCCCGAGCAATGGCCAGCAAGAAGAGCCCAGAAGAATGGAGTCATGTCATGGGGTTGTTGGATAATTCACCTGTTAAATTTCCAGATATAGAGAATGATGTGTTTATGATATTGAAGTTTAGTTTTGATAGTTTACCAGATGACATAGTGAAAGAATGTTTTTTATATTTTGTTCGTTGTTCCCGGAAAAACATACAATTATCAAAAGAGATCTGGTATATTTTTGAGTTGGTGAGGAACTTGTAAACAAATCTGGTGATTTTGATTCAATAATTAAGCATAGGTATTTTGTTATCAGCATTCATCGAGATGTAGATTTCTTAGAAGAGATTTCTGGTGAACACGTGAAAATGCATGGCTTAATTCGTAAAATGACATTGTGGATTACTTTTGAAAAGGAGAGGATAAACAAATGTTTGATCGAAGCAAGAGCCCAATTGACTAAAGCTCCTGTGGAAGGGGTGAAGAGGATGTCATTGATGGAAAACATTATTGAAGAATTTGCATGAATACCTGAATCCTCTAATCTTTTGACTCTGATATTGTGAGATGCTGATTTGCAAATGATAACAAGTGGCTTCTTTCAATCAACCTTTTGATCTATGCCTACAGTTATCTCCATAGGTCTTTCATCAGCTGCAAGTGAAGGTAATTTCTTAGCCACCACCTCAAAATGTCCTTCATCTTTCAAATCATTTACGAGTTCTTGGTTTGTCATCACTTCTCGCCCTAATTTGTATGCGGACTTGCTAAGTTTTGGAAAACATCCACAAAGTTTTCTCTTAATTGCTTCACTTCCAACGCTTATCAATTCAGTAACTTATTTAAGCGCTGGAAGTAGATAAAGAAGTTACCAAATTGATAAGCGCTAGAAGTGAAGCAATTAAGAGAAAATGTTGTGGATGTTTTCAAAACTTAGCAAGTCTGCATACAAATTGAGGCGAGAAGTGATGAAAAACCAAGAGCTCGTAAATGATTTGATAGATGGATATTTTGAGGTGGTGGCTGAGAAATTACCTTCACTTGTAGCTGATGAAAGACCTATGGAGATAATAGATAGATCAAGGTTGATTGAAAGAAGCCACTTCTTTAGGGGCTTTAACAAGGTTTTAAGCGACCACAATCGTTCGTAATGCCGTTCACGGTTGTAGTTACCGCCATCCGTTATGGCGCTTTTGCGGTGTGATTGAGATTCACAGTGTATCGGCCGTAGGGTTGTATAGCTAAATAGCGGTTAAATATGATGTAACGTGATAACGCGTTATTGCTTTTTCCAATTCTTCTTCGAAAAAACACAAAAAAATAAAAAAAGTTGAAAAGGAGGGAAGAGAGATAGAGTGGGAAGATGGAGGATCAAGAAATAGAGAGAGAGGAGGGAAGATGATGTTATTGATTTGTTAAAATTGTAAGACCTATGCTATTCTATTCAGTTGCTATCACTCAACCATTTTGTTTGTGTGTCTATCTATATATTGTTTGAAAATAATAATAATAATAAGTGTGGTCATTATTTATTTGGCTTGATTAATATATATATATATATATATATTTAGGCTTTTATTTATTCTCTTACTTTTGTTATTGTTTATCTTATATATAATAGTTAGTGATTGATTTTTTTGTATAATATAAAGTCATTAATTATTAAAATAAAATGTAAAAAACTCAGTTTATAGTGATTTAAAAATATGAAATATATTGGATCAAACTTAAAAATTTATAAAAATTGATTAATATTTATTTTAAAACCCAATAAATATGATCATGGGAAAAAAATGTGCGTATCGGTAAGTTTTTTTCAAATTGTGCGAAAAAGTAAAAAATCCATGGTTCGATTACATAACCGTTATACTCTGACCTTTACACCCCATAACCACAATCTAGCGCCATGAATTCTGGCGACGCAATCGTTTTTCAGAACCTTGGGCTTTAGTCAATTGGGCTCTTGCTTGACCAAACATTTGTTTATCTTCTCCTTTTGAAGTAATCCTAGCGCCATTTCACGAATTAAGCCATGCATTTTCACGTGTTTACCAGAAATCTCTTCTAAGAAACCTGTATCTCGAAGAATGCTGATAACGAAATACCTATGCTTAATTATTGAATCAAAATCACCAGATTTGTTTACAAGTTCCTCACCAACCCAAAAATATACCAAATCTTTTTTGTTAATTGTATGTTGTTCTGGGAACAACGAACAATATAAAAAACATTCTTTCACTGTGTCATCTGATAACTATCAAAACTAAACTTCAATATCATAAATACATCATTCTCTATATCTGGAAATTCAGCAAGTGAATTATCCAACAATCCCATGACATAACTCCATTTTTCTGGGCTCTTCTTGCGGGCCATTAATCGGGCTATGGTAATTAGAGCAAGTGGTAAACCCTAACATCTTTCTACAATTCTTTTGAAACAAATCCCAAGCTTCAGACTGTGACAAACAATCCACTTCAATTTGCACATCAACTTCCATGCGACCACATCCTTTGAATGACTTGTAATTATTGCCTTTGACTTATTATGAATGTTTGGCAAAGGAATACATATCCTTGGTAGTTCAACCCATACTCATAAATCATCTAACAATATGACAAACCTTTTTTTGACTTAGTTTCTTAAAGATTTGTTGAACTTTTTCATCTTTGCTCTTATTCTTCCATGCTTCCATATCAATCCCAACTTTTTCTGCAATGCTTACCTGAACTTGATACATATCTAGATCTTTGGACACTACAACCCAAATCACAATGTTAAAACCATGACTATTGTTGATAAACTTATTATTGATTTGTTTTAAATCACCTAATCCGTGCAAACCAATAATCCCCACATTATCCATTTAAAGACAGCTCCATACTTCATCAACCTTTTGATCTATGCCCACAGTTATCACCATTAGTCTTTCAACAGCTACAAGTGAAGGTAATATCTTAGCCACCACCTCAAAATGTCCTTCATCTATCAAATCATTTACAAGTTCTTGGTTTTCATCACTTTTCGCCCCAATTTGTACGGAGACTTGCTAAGTTTTGGAAAACATCCACAACATTTTCTCTTAAATGCTTCACTTCCCACGCTTATCAATTCAGTAGCTTCTTTCTCAACTTCTTCCACCCTTAAAAGCTACCATTCTACCTCATCTGCCGTCCTTCAACTTGCTTCCCTTCAATTACATCAATTTTTCTTTTCACATTATTACAACATCGTTTTAAATGTTCCAATGAATTCCTTAAAGCATCAAGATTACTGTCCAGACTAATAATATATTGTGATTGCTTCGATATGCAAAGCCAACCCTGCTTAATCAAGCTGTCTGGGATAGGTAACGTATTGCCCATGGTATTTATCAGTGTCACAGCACTGCAATGAAAAGTAATTTAGTATAGATATGCAAGTGTGAATCACCGACACAAAAAGTTGTTAGGATGCAAACAATGAAACAAAATATATAGAAAATTTTGAAAATGAACGAAGAAACAGATAGAGTAACATTGTTATAGAAATCCCATCTATTTGGATCGCTGGAACGAGTTGGAATGGAATGGAATAATCATTCCTTAAGTTCTAATATGGAATGATGAATAATGACTCCATTTGCAATGCATTTTGTCATTATTGTTTTAGTCAATCAAACATGAGAATGAACATTTTGATAAAATGATCATTCCAATAAACCAAACACTACCTAAAGGCAAAGAAACAAAATAGAAACATAATACAAAAATTTGCCTATTTATTGACCAAAACTACTCCTTTGTTTTGAATAGTGCCTCTAAACAAAATTTTCCTAGACCTTTTAATTCATTTAACTTAAAAATTATTCTCTTGCATTGCGTACGTTATAGAATATTTTTAAAATTTTTTATATGTATACATACAATAAATAATTTAATTAAGATTGTCGTATATATTTACTTAAGTCAAATTTTTATAGCACTAATTCTTCAACATTTTATACATTGCAATATATTTTTTTAGGGATTGGCTTCTCTTGCAATTGAGTTGTGTTGTTTGGATCTGTGGGACTCACCAGTCTCTTTTTGATGATCAAAACTGTTCATTTGGTGTTACTGCTACCAAAGAAATATTTGTGCAAACTCAACAAAAAGCCACCACTTGAGCAAACCAGGTACCTTACTCTGCTACATCCAAGAGCTAACTCAAAGAGTGATGATTTCAAATCAGCCCAACACAAAGCCACCATTTGAGCAAACCAGGTACCTTACTCTACTTCATCCAAGAGCTAACTCAAAGAGTGATGATTTCAAATCAACCCAACACAAATCTCCTGTCATAGAAGTAGGAAAGAGAAAGCAACCAACAAGTAGCAAGAGATCCCATAAAAATCTAGAGCTAAGCTCCACTCAACCAAGCACGCAGCTCAAATATAAGAAAATCCTCTTCTGTTTGAAGTAGCAGCCCCAACACTTTCCAATGCACCCAATTTCAATTAAAAAACTATTGCAATCAAAAAATAAACTGATTTGTTTTTCCTAACAAAATTTAACTACTTCTAGTTTATCTCGATTTGCTTTTGTTAATAATGTAACTTGCTTCAAAATGGAAGGTACGCTCAACCATTTCAAAATTTAAATTTGTGTGATAGTAATTATAGAAGCAATTCACTTGAATCTAATTGTAATTCTAAAAATAAAAGTCTAATTATTCCACGGTTTATGACTTTTAAAAGGAACACATATTTTTCAATTTCAAAATTTAAATTTCTATTAAATATGGTAAACAATTTACTGCAATCTAATTATAACCTAAAAACTCAAAACTGAACTGCTCTATCAAACATACACAACCCTCTTCTTATTAGGTATTTTATTTTAAGTTGTTTCAAATTCAAAAAATACTATTGCAATGGATTATACTACAAGAAATTGCAGTTTTAGCGACTACTTTTGGTGACTATCAAAATTGCATAGCTAAAACATCCTTTCCGTGACGCAAAAATCATTTTCATCGCTAAAAAGGTTAACATTAGTGATGTGATCAACAAGTCGTTGCTAAAAAGTCAAATATAAATTAGGCGTCTAAAAAAAAATTAGTGTTCCAACTTGAGGAAAGTTTTAGCGATGATCAATGAGTTTCAGCGGCAAAACAGTCCCTTGCTATTAGTACAAGGGTTACGGCGACGTAGATGGCACGTTGGCAAAGGTTTAAGTCTTTAGCAACAAACGTGTGTTGGGTTATTGTAGGTTTCTATCTATACAATATATATACAATATAAAGCATCAATCAGAAGTGAACTGTGTTTTCGGACCTCGGGTGAGTGTTCTCATCATGATAAAGTCTTATTTGCCCTTCTTAATCCTTTTGTGTTAGGACTTTGGTGGGGTTAATAATGGAAAATCACTAAAAGAAGAAATGGTTGCTATTCTACCACCTGTTTCTTTTCCTTATCTTTCTATTTTTCTCTTCTCTTTCCTCTCTTCTCTCCCCCTTAATCGAACTGCTTTATTTCCTTAAATAAATAAAAAAAACTCTTCTCTCTCTTCTCTGCTGATATATGGCTTCACCGTGGGTTCACCGCCATTAACTTCGACATCGGATATTGTTCAGTGAGTTTAACAGGTTAACCGAAAATTTGGAATTTTAGGTTATATTGATTTTGTTCAGTTTGCATTCATAGGGTTTTCTATAGAATTTTGTTGATTTATGTCTGATTTTGTTTTTCCTTTTCTTTTATTTTTTCTCTGTTTTCAGATCAGATCGATTGTACATCAGATTCGTTAAGATGGATTTCCGCCTCTGTACACGACGTTGATGATTTTGTTACGGTTACGGTTGATTTTTTTCTCTTATGTTTGTTTTTTTGCCCTTTTTCAGTTGGTTGATTAAGTTTATTCACACATTGTTTTTTGTTCTTTGGGTAACATTAATAATTTATTGTGATTTTGTTTTCTATTTTATGATAGAAAACTAGGGTTTTGATTTGGGGATTTTCATTGAAAAATTAGGAATTTTATTGAGGAGCTCAAAAATTAGGATACTATTTTAGGTTGTGAAATTGTTTTTTTTTTTTTAAATTTGTTTTTAAATTTCTTAAATGTGAGTTGGGAAGACTATGAATTTGAGTTGGAAAAATTGAAACCTTATTGTCAACATAATAGTCTCTCTATTTCGATCCATCTATATCATCACGTCTCATCGTGAAGTAATTATCAGGAATTGTTTTTGTTCTTTACCCATAATAATTCTTGCTTTTTTGTTTCTCCATCAAATATTTTTATTCTTTTCTTTCTTTCTCCGATGTTTTGGAGTTTTATTCTGCAGTATGAGCTTATCATAGTTTTTATGGTTTCAATTAATTTTGTTTTAAAAGAGAACGTACGAGTTTTGGGTTCGCTTCTTCTATTAGGCCTAATGGTTTGGTATTGAAAGGGGTTTTGATTTATGATGATTTAATTCTCATATTGGTTTTTATAGGGTTTAATTCATGGTTTCGGTTAATCATGTTGTTATTTTTCGTATTTTGTATTATATTTTTTATTATTCCACTGCTTTACTGGTTTATTTGTTTCATAGGGATGTTTTTGAATTAATTTCTATAAAAAGGTTATTATCATTAATGTGTGCATTTTCCTTTTTTATTATTTGTTGTAATGGTGTCAATAGTGCAGTGTAATAATGCCTCTGTTTAATGTATTATCATTATGACGATTATTTTCCATCTCTATCTCTTCTTCCTTCGTTTTTTGGTAGGTTTTTTTTGTTTTCATTGCTTATCTTCTCCATGCTTTCTTCTGTTTTGTGTTTTCCAGCAAATGGCACAACTTGAGTCGGGATTTTTTTTTCCTTCTATGAATTAACGATTTCTCTTCTTCTCTTTTCTTTTGGCTTTTCTTTAATTTCATTGCTTATTTTCTCTATTTTTTCCCTTTCTTCTGTGTTTTCCATTGGAGCTAGAATCAATGAAGTTGATATCCTCTTCTACAGATTTTTTTTTTTCTCTGATTTTTACAATTACTCTGAATACTCTACTTCTTTCACTTATATTTTCTTCTCCTTTTTCGTTTTATTTGATTGCTTACCTTGTCTATCTTTTTTCCTTGTTTGATTTAAGTGGATCAGCCAGACTTGGGAACTTTATAGTTAATCTTTCTTCTACGGATGTTGACTTTCTCTGTTGGGAATTGGAACTTTATCTCTTAAGGATTGAATGTGAAGCAGTTTATCTTCTGCAAGGGTTCTATCAAGGTTCGCTATTTGCGTTTTATAGTACATTTTTTTGGTTTATATTTTTTTTCTCATGATTTTTTTTGTTGGTTTATATTTTTTTGCTAATGAATTGTTGTGTTACTATTGTGTTTTGTCTTCTGGGTTTCCTCATGGATTCAATTTCTTTCTGTTCAAGTAAGAAATGTTTTAGTTTTTGTGTGGAGATATGTTTTGGATTAGGTAGCTATCCCCAGGAGCATGGTAAGTCCTGGATTTTTGGTGTGTTAAGAATAACATATTCTGAAAATTAAATTAGATTACTTATTGACTGACCAGACTTTTTATTGGCCCTGTTTGGTAGAGCTGTGAAAACTGCTAGTTTTTATGCAAAAACACTTATTATTATAACTCAGCTTTAAGCTGATTTTTCTTTTATTCTTATTCTTAATCCTCTCTCTGCCCCACTCAAAGATAAATCCTTTCTTCCAAAAGCAAGCAAATAAAAAAAACAGCTATAAAAAAAAAAAAATCAAAACCGCTTTAAAAGCTGCTGAAAGCTGAAAAAAAGCAGACATTATTGTTTATTATTGTGGTGACTTTGCTTGGTGCAGTGTCTGGGTGATGATGAATAAAGAGACACAGAGGTTATCTAAGATTCCAGATGAAATTCGAGTGGAAATAGGTCTATATTTTCTGGATTCACCTCCTGTTCTGGACAAGAACAACTGATAATTGCCAAAGCTTAATGAAAGCACAACAGATTATATTCGTACTGGTTTAACTGTAAGTTAAAGACTATTTGATTGTAATGATTATTTACCTCTGTTATGCAGCATATGACTGCTTTTTTCTGCTCGAACTTTGGTTTGGTTGTATGATTTGTGCATTTGAATGTCATGATTACACTTTTGTTTTCGTTTTTCTTATCTATCGAGTGCATTTCTAATTATGTTTAAAATCATATGTTCTGTTTTGTGTCTACATATTGAGAGGTGGAATGTGATGATTTATTTGTATTTTTTTTCAATTGATTATTGAAATCAATTTTTGTTGTTATCTATATCAAATCAGGTTAGTTTTACAATTTTTTTTATAGCCAGTTCAAATATAAAAAAATGATGTACAATCACTTTCTTGATCTCTTATTTTTATTTTATTTTCTCTTGTACAAAATGTCTTAAATTATTCTAACCACCACAACTAATCCCACTGTAACAATCCATCTTGATATTGTAACAGTCCTGTGATGAACAAGATTTAACAGGCAAATGCTGAGACTGCACTTGTGTCATGTGCTACACTTGTTCTTTGAGTTGTGCAGTAGATTGTAGCCAAGGCTTTGACTAAGGTTCTAATTTTGCTCGTGTTTAAGATCTCTTCAGATTGCCTATGTGATTTTGAAGTAGTTTACACGCGAGGTAAATTCTATAAGTATGTATCTTCCTCTTTTATTGCTTGGAACTGTTATTCATGTATATGGCATGATTAGTGCTGAAACTAATTGTTGAGCCACTAGTATATGATTAGAATTTGGTTGATTTTGATTGGTAGTTATGCTAGAATTCCCCAAAGAGGATCTTGATTGATGATATGCTGAGAAGAAAGTAGTTGGGAAATCTCTTAGTAGAGTACTTTAATAGTCAATTTAGTTACATGGTTGGCTTGGAATGTGCTCCAATGCTACTGTTATACTGATTCAAGATTTTAATACTATCATGGACAAGTAATTTTGGAATGTTGTTTGCTTTTAATCCTACTGTCACGATGGTTATACATCATGAACAATTCATGAAAACAACAGACTACATGTTAGAGGTATTTGCAAAACCACTTAGAATTGAAACTCATAACTTCTTTATGTTTTGTGTTTCAGATTGTCGTGAAGTAACACATTATATTGAAATGGTTTGGTTGTTCAAAGAAGGAAAAGGAGTTACTAGAAGAAGCATCTCTTGCCTCATTAACCTTAGAAATGCTAATTGCCATGGTGATTCGACAGTTGCAGCAACATCTATAGGTTACACTAAGGCCATTGTAATAAACACATCATTTTAATTGGGATTGACTTGATTTTATTTTATTACTTGGTGTCTCTTGTAAGCATTATTGTGTTTACACTTAAATTTTGAGTTGTAAGAACACGTGTGATCTATTGTTGTTACTTATATAATTAGAGTTTTTTTAATGTCAATGCAATGATATGTGTGGATGTAATTTATTACTATTGAACAATACATATTTCTTATTGAAAAATAATTTGTTATTTGTGATGGTAATTTTTGCCATCCCAAATAACAAATTACTACCAACAAGGGTTGATTCGGTTGGTAAGGTTTGTTCCCTTCGCCTATTTGACTTAGGTTTGAGTCTTACTGTCGGCAGTCCCTTGTTGGGGGGCAATATTGCCTATCTGGCTTAGGTTCGAGTCTTGCTGTCGACAATCCCTTGTTGGGGGCGATATTGCATAACGTTTTCCCTGACCCTGGAGTGGGGGTAACAGTTTTGCCAATGCAATGGTAAATTAGCAACAATAAATGAAAGCTTTTACTGACGAAATGTTTATCGTTAAAGATGTTACTTTTGCCGACGCAATGATATATTTGTTGGTAAGTCTTTCCATTTACTTTTTGCCAACGGCTTGCTAATGCAGCTTTGTGTGTCGACAGAACTCTTTGTCGACGATTTTCACCTTTTGTAGACACATTTCCTTGTATAGGCAAAATTGCATTTTGTTAATATGCACACATTATTATTTTTTCCCATTCAACTTTCTATTTATATATGTGTATTCAAAGTTCATTAATTTTAAATTAAAGAGATGTGAGGGCTTTCATTATTATTATTATTATTTTTTTAGATCAACAAAAAGAAAAAAAGTGTACATGATACAAACACTTCAATAAAAAAGGCAAGTGCAAAAACTATCAAAATAAAGGAAAGTAAATCTATCTTAACTAGATTTGCACTGATATACTAGATCATTTGCAAGCAAAACACCAAAGTTGGTGAGGGACCAACCAATACAGCACCATAGAAACAACCAGCATTCAAGCTCATCTCAAACTACAACATCAACCAAAGTCTAGCAGACCCCCCAGGACAGCAAAAAAAACTTTGTTCAGCCATAGATCCAACCAAATTTTTGCTAAAAATTAATCAAACAGCAGCAACATATCTAGAGGAACCCAGGGACAAGCAAAGAAGTAGCAGAACCCTTCTCTCAACTGCTTCCCATGAACCCACCCAAGAGAGTAGTTAAGATAAGATTCCCCACCTGTTTTCACAAGGACCCCAACATGCAAACTGCCTTTCATGGTGTGCTCACAAAATTGACCATTTTATTTTGATGTTATCGCATTTCACATGTTGATGAAATGTCTCTTCTCTTGATCATTAATTTATTTTTTTATTTTTATTTTTTGGTTTGGATGATTTTGTGTAAAAGCTCAAATTGTTCCTATTGGTAATCTAGCTAGAAGGGACTTTTCATTTCACGTAATTATTGGGTGTTTCCAGAGTATCATGTGGTATTACTTGTGTGATAGTCAAAATTAATGGCATAATAAAAATCTTATGGGTAAAGCATGGTATATCTTTGTTGGGTAAGTAGGAGATAAGGGATGATCAACACTACGTGAGTTGAAATTTTCACTAGCCGAGATCACCAATCTCAGATTATTTAATTTTTTTTTTTTTTGGAAGGGAATTATTAGTGCCAATTAATAAAAGCCCAAGATTAAAGATGTTGTGCTTTAGATAATTTTACATATATTAGTCCAGATTTTTTAACAATGATATTAAATGAAAATATCTAAGTCTATTTTCTAAACTCACTTTCTAGACTTAATAATATTTAAATAAGATGATTGGTTGATAATTAAAAAAGCATAAGAGAAAGAGTTGCATTGGATATTCTAATAAACTATCACATGATTAAATTTGAAAAGTAAGTCTAATTTTTAGACCTCAGTGGCATTACCGATGAAGGAAATAATTCAGGCTACCGATCTTTTTTAAATAAACATGTAAAAATTTTTGGTTGCTTACTTTTTTGAGTAATGAAAGGATCATTTTAGGGTTCATTTTATTTCATATTATTTATTCTTAACATAACATCTCAAGGTTGCCAATCAATCTCCACCAGGCTTCCTTATTGTAAAACTAATATGTTTTTCCTAACAAAATTTAACTACTTTTAGTTTATCTCGATATAATCTAACTTATTTCAAAATGGGAGGCATGTTCAACCATTTCAAAATTTAAATTTGTATGACAGTAATTATAAAAGCAATTTACTAGAATCTAATTATAAATCTAACAATAAAACTCTAATTATTCCACAATTTATGACTTTTAAAAGAAAGACATATTTTTCCATTTCAAAATTAATTTTTTTAATCGCAAAAAAAGAAGAAGCTTTATTGATTGTAATCAAAGTTTAATACAAATGACATACATCAAAAAAATGATCACAACTAGGTTGGCATCGAAAGCAGACCTATCATTTGCTAGTACAATACCAAGATGGTGAGGTACCAACCAACAAAACAACTCAGAAAGGACAAACCAAACAAAGACACAGCAGCCGAGGCCCTCATCCCATCCAACATCAACTCTGCATATCTAGTTGCAACAACTACACCACTCTTACTCCTAAGCAAACTCTAATCCGCCTCAAATTACAAATAAATTCATGAATTGTGAATTGAGATTCCTTGGTGTTTGACTTCATCCATAATGCAACTCTAATTTTGATCAATTCACATAGCTTAGCCATATTAGGAGCAATTGTCTTCAACACACATTCATTCCTATGTTTCCACAAGGACCACGGTACAACGAGAGGAATTGCTCTCCAAATCTTTCTTTCCTTCTTCTTAAGTCCCACCCCAACCCACCATTCAAATTTATCATCAAATATGATAAACAATTCACTACAACTAATTATAACCTACAAACTCAAAGCTGAATTGCTCTATCAAACATACACAACCCTCTTCTTATTAGGTATTTTGTTTTAAGTTGTTTCAAATTCAAAAATACTATTGCAGTGGATTATAACTAATATACACAGATTATTATTTTTTCCCTTTCAACTTTCTATTTATATATATGCAAAGTTTGTTAATTTTAAGTTAAGGAAATGTGAGGGTGTTCATTTTATTTTTTATTTTTTGGATCTGCAAAAAGAAAAAAAAGTGTACATAATACAAAGGCAACATCAAATAATTTAAAAAAAAAAAAAAAGGTGCAAAAACTATCAAAATAAAACAAAGTAAATCCGTCCTAACTAGATTGGCACCGATACACTAACTCAATCATTTGCAAGCACAACACAAAAGTTGGTGAGGGACCAACCAATATAACACCATAGAAACAACCAACATTCAAGCTCATCTCAAATTACAACATCAACCAAACCCTAGCCTAGCACTAGACCCCCCAGGGATAGCAAAAACAGAAGAAAAAGCTTGAATCAGCCATACATCCAACCAAATTTAGCAGCCAAAAATCAATCAAACAGCAGCAAGATCTAGAGGAACCCAGAGCAAAGGACTAGCAAAGAAGTAGCAGAGTCCTTCTCTCAACTGCTTCCCATGAACCCACCCAAGAGTGAAGTAATTAAGATAAGATTACCCACCCATATCCACAAGGACCCCAACATGCAACTGCCTTTCATGGTGTGCTCACAAAATTGACCATTTTATTTTGATTTTATTGCATTTCACATGTTGATGAAATGTCCCTTAATTATTAATTTATTTTTTATTTTTTTATTTTTTGGTTTGGATGATTTTGTGTAAAAGCTCAAATTGTTTCTATTGGTAATCTAGCTAGAAGGCCTTTTCATTTCACGTAATTATTGGTAGTCCAAATTAATGGCATAACGGAAGTCTTATGGGTAAAGCACGGTGAATCTTTGTTGGGTAAGTAGGAGATAAGGGATGATCCACACTATGTGAGTTGAAATTTCCAGCCGAGATCACCACTCCTAGATTATTTAATAATTTTCTATTTTAGAAGGGAATTGTTAGTGTCAATAAAAGCATAACATTAAAAATGTTGTGCTTTAGATAATTTTACATATACTACTCTAGATTTTTTAATAGTGATATTAAACGAAGGAAAATAATATACAAGTCTATTTTTTAAATCCATTTTATATTCCTAATTATGTGAAAATAAGATGATCGGTTGACAATTAAAAAATATATGAGAGAGAGTTGCATTAGATATTCTAATAGATTGTCACCTTATTAGATTTGAAAATTAACTCTAATTTTTGGACCTAAGTAGCATTACCCAAACCAACTAAGTCTAGTTTAGTTGGCCATCATAACTCTCCCAAGGGTTTAGTTCTAAGGGACAAGTCATAGGTTCAGCTCTCTCTAAGGAGAAGTTGAATTAGGAGGCAAGTACTTGGTGCTTTGCAAAGGTGATGAGACTAATTCTCATAGGTGTTATGCTAACAATTAATAACTAACTTTCACAGATATTAAAAATAAATAAAGTAGCATTACCCATGATGGAAATCATTCGGGCTACCAATCTTTTTTTAAACTAACAGTGAACATGTGAAAGTTTTAGGTTGTTTAGTTTGAGTAATGAAGGGATCATTTTAGGGTTCATCTCATTTTCATATTATTTTTAGTCTTAACATCTCAAAGTTGCCAATCAATACTTTAAAGGGTTGTTTGACATGATCTAAATTAGCACAAAAAGTTAAAAAGTAACAACAACAACAACAACCAAAAAAAAAAAAAGCCCAAAAAGTTAGAGTTTTTTCCTAAAATTAAGGGAAGCGTTCATGGTTCGGTTGCAGTTGAAAACCTCTAATCCGCCATTAAATGCGCCAAATTGGCGGATTGGATGAAAACTCTTTCTTGCAAAAAAGACGAAATTACCCTGCTATTGATTTGATCTCTGCTTCTACCATACCTGCACAATAGAAAACATAAATTAAAAAAAAAAAAATTGAGACTTCACAATAGGGGCAAATATAGTTAATTTTACAATTTTATATTATTTAATATCACGTTTTTTCTTTAAAAAAATCAAAAAGTGCCAATTTTTTTCTCAAAAAAATTTATAAAATTACTAAAATAACTTATTCCCAAACAATCCTTTAACACCTCAAAGTTGCCAATCAATCTCCACTAGGCTTCCTTATTGCGATCATTTTATTTAGTAATAAATTTATTTTCTTGATAAAAAAAACAATAGTTGCCAATCAATATATATATATATATATATTGTGGAAACTTCTAGGATTGATTTTGGTGTAATCATGAGTTATTTGGCCCACTTATTTATTTATTTTTGAATTAGAAATTTTATTTTTAAATATTTTTTTTATAACAAAAATAGGAAATATGAGCATCCACCTTAATTAGCAATTGTTTAAAATGTTATGTTTTTTTCTTAATTTTTCTTTCCTTCAAATAAAATAAATAAATCCATATTAAATTTTCCCCTATTTTTGAGGTCCTTTTATTCAAAAAGAATCTAAACAATTGAAAAAAGAAAAGAAATAAAAGATAAAAAATAAAATAAAATAAATCTTACTTGAATTTTTCTCAATAACAAAAAATGTAACTTTTTAAAAATTTATCACATGCACCAATTTTTTTCTCCAAAAAGTTCATTCTAAAAATAAAAAGGAGAATTAACTAACAGACCCTATAATTTGGGGCTCGTGTCACTTTGATCCCTGACTTTTTAATTGTGACACATTTGACCATAAATTTTGAATCTTATTACAAATAAGAACAATTGAAGATACCATTACTCAATTTCAAGGGCAAAGTCGTCAATTTGATAAAATATAAACTAATTTGACAAAAATAAATGTTAAAAAAATATTTTTGAGTTTTTAAAAATTATTTTTACCCACCAAAGATAATTACGTAAAATTGATAAATCTTTTACACGATTATTTATTTATTTATTTTTACCAAATTAATTTTTAGTATGTGATTAGATGATGATCTTGTAATGGTTGGTTATTTTTTTATGCTTTTCGATAGTTATCATGTAATAGATGACTGTATTTGTTGTTAACAGATATTTTTGGATAATTATCATGTAATGGATGGTTATTAGGCTTAATGTGTAATCGATATATTGAAAATATAAAATGTTTTTAGTTTTGAATTTTTTGGTTTAATGGATTGATTTTATAATGATATTAAAGTTGTCGTCATATTTAACTTTGGAATAAATATAAACTAATTTAATGAAAATAAAAACAACCACCCATTACATGATCATCTTCCAAACATTTATTAAAAATTAATTTGTTAAAAATAAATAAATAAATATGTAAAAGATTTATTAGTTTGATATAATTTTATTTTTGGTAGGTATAAATAATTTTTAAAAATTAAAAAATAATTTCTTGATATTTATTTTTGTCAAACTAGTTTATATTTTATCAAATTAACCACTTGCTTTTGAAATTGAGCAATGGATTTTCAATTGTCTTTATTTGAAACAAAATTCAAAATTAAAGGTCAAATGTGTTACAATTAAAAAGTCAGGGACCAAAGTGACACAAGTCTTAAATTATAGAGACCGTTAGTGTAATTCGCCCAAAATAAAAATAAAAAACAAAAAAATACTAAAACTGCATTCAACAAACTATTCATGCAATATAAGTTTGTACAAAAATATTAAATTAGGAATTTCTACGATGACACTTAAAAAAATCAAATATGAACACTAGATAAAATATATATATATATATATATATGTATGTGTATAAAGTAAAAAATGGAATACTTTATTATATACCTGAATTCACTATTCTTATATTGCAATTCATACAACCTTTGCACCAAAAAAATAAAAATAAATAAATAAATAAATTTTTTAGCAAGAAGTTTAAAAATAAATAATAAGAAGTTTAAAAATTGAACGCTTAATTATATACTTCCCTTCACTACTCACGGATTAATTTTTTAGCAACTTTGCACATCATAATTGTTAAAAACAAAAAAAAATATAAAACAATAAAGAAAAAAGTGAAACACAATTCAAAATGTGGTGAGAAATTGAAAGTTATACAGGGACAAATCCTAAAATAAAAGAAGATGATAATTTCAATAATAATCACCTTTCACAATTTTTCTCTCCATAGTGTTTTTTTTTTCTTCTCTTGTCATGATTTGTTCTTGTCGTGTAGGTATGAAGCGAGAGATGATAGTAAATAACTTTTGGAGGAATTATAACAATGTTTTAGGGATGCATGTATCGAAATTGTAATGTTATAGGGTTTTAAAATTGAACAAAATATGGAATGGGAGAAAGTTAGGTAAGAAAGAGCATAAAGTAGAAAGTTTTCATATTTTCTTTTCAAAAGTTTCAAATTATGGTATAATAATTAATTTTAAGTAATTAATAGCCAATAGTATTTTTTTTAAAATAAAAAATTAACAATTTTAGGATGAGAATTTGAGAGTCTTAGAAGCTTCCTAATTAGAAACCCTTTTTTACTTAATATATATATACTAGCATATCATCCGTGCTATGCACGGAATTAAACAATGATTGATAAATTTATTTAAATTAATTAAAAATAATAAATAAATTATATTAAGTAAGTTTTAACTTTTTTAACGAAAAGATTGTTTGAAATTAGCTTTTGAAGTGGCTTTTTGGATTTTTAAAAGATTAAAAAAAAAGAAAAAAAAAAGAAGTTAAATGTATTTATGAATGAATTTTTTAATTGTATTTAAAAATGCAAATATTTTTCTTTGTTAAATTTTCCGTTTTACCCTTCCAAAGGTGTAAATACCTACGCACTCACTCACAAGAATTGTTTGGTCTTTTCAAATTGGTACAAAGATTTTCAAACTTTTTGTTTTTTTGTTAATTACCAAAAAAAAAAACCCAAGGTTTCACGCGTTTTTCACTTTAAATTCCAGTGTTTCAATTTCGACAAATTAAACCTTGGAGTTCCACACGTGCTTCAATTTGCCCCCTCCGTCCATCTCTGTTTGTGTAAAGTAACGGAGAGAGTTAAAGTGAAAAATGCGTAAGACTTTAGATTTTTTTTTGCAATTAACCAGTTTTTTAAAATTAAAATCACTAAAAAAAAAGGTTAATTACAAAATAAATCCCAAGATTTCATGTGTTTTTCACTTTAAACCCACTCCGTTACCTTACACATAGGTTTAAAGTGAAAAACACGTGAAATCCTAAGGAATTTGTGTGTGTGTGTGTGTAACTAACCCGTTTTTTATATATGTCAGAACACATTTTAGCACTCTTTAGTTTTTTTACTTTTTAATAAAAAAGATAACATCCCAAATATGGCATGAGTTACACAATTTTTATTTTATTTTATTTTTTGTTACTATTAATGTTTTGTCCTAAGGGTTACATAACAAATAGATATGTAATAATTCAATAGGTAAAATTAAAACAAATGAATTTTCTAAAATTACAAAAATTATACTTTCAATCAAGTATAATTACATTATCAACGAAATTCGTAATTATAATCATCCTACCATAGTTTGTCAAGTAATATAACAATCTTATCTTTCTTTTTTTTTTTTCTCTCTCTCTGTTCCTCGCTCCTATTCATCTTCTATCTCTCTTTATTTTTAAGATGATGTGGCAAAAAAATTGCAATGAAATATTTAAATTTTTATATTTATTTCAGTAAGTACATTAGAAAAAACATTTTCGTATTAGTAAAATTTGGTTTGTCAATTAATAGAGTATGATAAATTTAAAATGACCGTAAAATGTAAGGGTATTTTTAATTTTTTTTAAAAAAATTTTATGAGATGATCAAGGTACTTAAACCATGTTAGATTTATGTCAATCAACACAAATTGAAAAGTTACTTGACCAATTTGTTTATGTAAATATTTTTTAAGTTGGTAAACATACATCATTAGTAATTTTTTTTTTCATAATAAAATGTACATATTTATGCGTATTTAATAGTTTTGAAAAAATAGATTAAATGTAATATATTTTTTTTATAGTGTTGTAATTATAGCTGTAGCGATCCGGGTTTCGATCTTTCTTTCATATTTTGCCACTTATTTGGTCAACTCATGAGGTCCAGAGGCGCCCTTGGCGGGTCAGGCAATATCTGGCGAGGATCGATTGCTGATTAGCTCGCAGGGGTCCAAGAGGCAGTGCTCCTTGGCGGGTCCTAGGGCAGCGCCCTGGCGGGGTTGAGGGGCAGTGCCCCCAAAACAAAAATGAAAAATGCATTAGAAGTTGCTTGTTTGCTCGAGTGGAGAATGTTTAATTTTAGAAGTTTGACCTGTCTGCAAAAGTACTAAGATAGTGTATTTTACGCTCGAGCAGGACTTTCCACGCTTGAGTGGACCATGTATTATATCAGTTTGTGAATCTGATATTTCACATTACTTTTGTATATATCTCTCTAAAAACATTTCGTCTCCCTTCTCTCTATATTTCCTACCAAAAACCTCACAAGATCTTTGATTTCTTCAAATCCTTTGGGATTTAGACCTAAGTTCTTCATCAAAATTGGTTAGCTCATTGAAGGCTTCGTTATGTGCAGTGAAGATCGATTTTGGACACCGTTGATTTTGGAGGTTTCATCTCATTTCTTCTTCAAAACTTGAGGTAGGGATTTTCTTAGAGTTTATATATATATATTTTTACAAGATCTAGATGATTTTCGAAATCATCCTTCGATAATTTTGAAAATCGATTGTTAATTCAAGAAGTTGAGCGATTTTGAAAGTGGGTTTGTCTCTTGTTCTTTTAAAATGATCTTATAGGTTTTGATCTTCGTTGATTGAAGAAAAGATGATTTTGGAAAGTTTTCTTTCAAAAGATTTGAGTTGTATAATTTTGGTGAAAAAACCTAGAATTTGGGAATTTTTTTTTAAGAGACTGAAAATCCATGAATGATATTGTTTTATTTATTTTGTGTGTCAAAATAAATGGATGTTTGGAAAATTTCTTATTTATATTTATATAAATGATGAATTTTAGGGAATATGAGAATTGTTGTTCATTTTGGAAATTATTGTTCAAAACATTGAAATAGTCTTGAAATGACTAATTGTTGAGGATACTTCAGAAGAGGGAATTGTGTTATTCCTTGGATGACGAATTGGAATAAAAATATTTATATTCATCTTGTGTTATTGGCATATCAATTCATTTGATTACATTAAATTTTGAAAGTTGATTTGAAAACTTGCATTGACAAAAGAATGTTGAGAAACAAGTTTCCATGAATTGGTTTTGGGGTAAATACGGTGGTAAGTCTTGACTGGTGGTGTAGATGAAATTGAATAGGTATCGAGTCTTCCAGTTAATACTGGTAAAAATGACAGATTCTAGGTGTCGAGCCTTCCAGTCAATGCTGGTAAAAATGACAAATTGGTAGTACTTGTATAGTCTACTTGCAGACACCAACCTAGGGATTACCAGAGTTGTATTTACCGCCCCTTGAATTAAATTAATAAATTTTGAACGATTGAAATTGCATGACATCATTGAGTATGATGGTTTTCAAAAGATGAAAAATGTGATTTATCTTCAAAAAGAACATAGCACGGTATGTGCATTTCATCTCTTGAGACTTGTATAAAATGTATATACTTTATTAAGAATTTCTTACTGGGCTTTATGCTCACCCTACGGGATATTTGTGCAGGAAAGGATGTGGTGATTTTGCCTAACTAAAGGCTAGAAAATGTGTGTATTGAGAGTACAAAACTCTCATTTTGCTGTGACTCTGTCTGTAAGCCAAGGGTTGTATTTGTGTGGGTGTGAATAACCATTTTGTGTAACCAGGCTTAAACCTTGGAAACTTGCAAACCCTTAGGAGTATTTATTTGTTTAATTACTTGTTGTTGGACTAATGTATTATCGCATGAGGAATTATTTACATTAAGAAATGCAAGTGTAAGATTGTATAATTGGCTTTCCATTAAAAGGGCCATGATTATTGTATTATTATTTGGATATGAAAATTGGGGCGTTACAATGGCCGTAACTTCACTTTAATTTAAACAACTGTAGATATTTTTATAATATTTTTAAACAAAGTTAAATAAAAATAAATTCAAACAAAATATAATTTCAATTCAAATAAAATTAAACAGATATTTGTTTATGTAGATATTTTTTTAATTGATATTTTTAAACAAAAGCAACTGTAGATAAAAATATTAAAGTGAAATCATAAAAATATTAAGGAAAAAATTATTAGGTGCTTTTGAAGTAATGCTCTACACCAATTGTCAATCAACACAGATCATGATGTTACAAAATATTATAAGTAAAAAAAAATAAATAAATAAATAAATAAAAAAAGAGTAGTGATATACAAAAATAAAATCAATATAAAAAAAATTATTAATCGTGATTTGGCTAGATTTGGATATATCACTTTACAATAAAGAGTTCATTGACATATTTTTTTTATTATATAAATGACACTATCACATCATTTTAGGATAAAATTTTGCATAAAAATTCTAACAAATAATGGTTAGTAGATAGTAGACGGACAAATGACACATAAAATATGAAATGCAAAAATAAAAAATAATCAGAAGTAAAAAAATTAAAAAAAAAAGTTTATGTAAAGGATGAAAGAATCTGTTCGAAGAATGTAAGAGACTAAATATTAACTAACTTTCAATAGTTTCATAAAGATAGAGAAAAAAATAATGAGTTTCATCATTGTATGAAAATAATATTTATAAGATAAGGAGGACGTGAATGACTTGGAGAATGTATAAGGGTTTTTTTTTTTGGGTTCCTTGATATTAAAATTTTATAGTATAAAGGACATTTAATATTTTCATAATGTCTAAGGTCCCTCAACATTGATCTAGAGAAATTTCAGCCCAGATAAATTTCAACCCAGAGAAATTCTAGTCCAGAGAAATTTTAGCTCAGAGAAATTCTATTCAGAGAAATTATGGGCTTCCAAAGATTTTCTCTGGGTTCAAGACTTTGAATATTCAAATTTCTCTGGAACTATGGACTAACATAAAAAAAAACCAAAGAAAATTCAATCTAGAGAAAATTCAATCCAACTCAAAGAATTTCTCTAGTTCAAACCAGAGAAATTCAATCAAAATCATAGAAAATTCAATCTAAATCAAAGAATTTCTCAGGTTCAAATTAGAGAAAATTCAATCCAACGATGAGAATTTCTTTGGTCCAAACCAGAGAAATTCAATCTAAATTAGAAAATTTCTCAAGTCTAAACCAGAGAAAATTCAATCCAAATCAAATCAGAGAAATTCGATCAATTTCACTGAGTGTACCACAAAAACAAAACAAACAAACAAATTTCATTGCGAGTGCCCATCTGGGTTTTCTTCAAAAACTACATATAACAATAGCCGTCAATTTCTTCTCATCAAAGAGAAGATCAGCAACACCAATAATGAAGTGTGAAATCAAAAAGCAACAGTGTTTTACGGTGTCTTACCTCATACATTCATGTGGGTTATCTCCAGAAATTGCCAACTCTAGAAATTAATATGATATTTTCCCAAATTCACAAAATATTATAATCACTATCTCTGTAACACAGTCCAACCATTTCTATGTGAACTTCAACCCCAATCTCTCTATATATATATATATATATATCACACATGTACTTAGCAGAGAAGCCTTGACCGATCGCTTTCTACAAAGAGGAGGTTGAAGAAGAAGAAGAAGAAGAAGATGAAGATGAAGATGGCCGAGACTTCCACCTCACCACCATCAAGCAGCTGTGCTCGGCGGCAACAACAACAGCAGCAACGGTGGCGATGAAGACAGCCACGACATCAAGGCAACTCGACCGTCAACACTGATTTCAGCTTAGATTGCAGTGGTCAGACTCAAATCGTGATGGTTCGTGGCTCAGATCGCGGCATTCCGACCATTGCCGACCAGCTCCACACTACTAATACTAACATTAATGCCGCCGCTATACCTAATAACTTGCTGCCTTCTACCATTTTGTTGTCGTTGTTATCGATAATAATATATAGTTATAGCAGGAGGGAATCGAATCGAATCGAGAGATTTCAAAGGGTCTTCCTCCTCAGAGGGTTATACTGGTTCTTCCAAAATGGGAGTGGTTGAAGAGAGAGAAGTGATGAGGAGGTCTGGATATGGAATAGACGAGAGAGAGAGAGTTTTAGAGAGAGGCAATGTGTAGAGGTCGAGAACGAGAAGAAATAAGAGAGAAGAGAGAGAGCAGGAATGAGGGACTTTACACATTATAAAATAACATTGTGGACCTCTTCCATTATTGAAAATGGAAGAGGAACCTTAGACTAATTTTCCCAATGTATAATGTATGATGGTTAAGGTTTGGGGGTAGGAGAAAGAATTGGTTAGAGAAAGAGTACACAAGAATGATTTTTTTTTTTTTTCTAAATCATAAATCATGAAATTTTTTTATTTTTAAATTATTTTTTAAACTTAAAAATTCACAAATTTAGTATGAAAACATCCAAATCAGCTTATTTAATTTATTTATAAGGAAACAATTTAATTATAGTAAAATAACCAAATAAGTTTTCCAAATCAATTATAAGGAAACAAATCAATCAAACAAAACAATTTGAACAGATTGTCTGTTTGGTAACGTTTACGTTTTCAGTTTATATTTACAAAAATTTTATAAACTGGTTTTTGTTTATTTTTACAAAAACATAAACTACAAACGCGTTTGGTAATTGACAAAATGTTTAAAATTTTTTAAAAATATAAAAAAGAGTGAGAAATGGCAAGTGGTGGCAAGTGGCGGCGAAAGACGGTGGTGGAAAGTGGTGATGGTGGGTGGTGGGTGGTGGTGGTGGTGGGTGGGTGGGTGGGTGGGTGATAGTGGCGGGTGGCAGGTTGGTGGCGGATGGTGGGTGGTGGTGAGTGGGTGGGTGGTGTGGGTGTGGTGGTGGATAATGTGAATGGGTGGTGGTGTGGGTGGGTGTGGATGGCGGGCGGTGGTGGGTGGGTGGTGGTGGCGGGTAGATGGGTGGGTGACGGTGGCGGGTGGTGATAGTGGGTGGGTGAGTGATGGTGGTGGGTGGTAGCGAGTGGGTGGTGGTGGTGATGATGGGTGGTGATGGCAGGTGGGTGGCGGATGGCGGGTGGTGGTAGGTGGTGGCGGGTGGTGGGTGGGTGGGTGACGGTGGCGGGTGATAGCGAGTGGGTGGTAGTGGGTGGTGGTGACAGGTTGGTGGCGGGTGATGGTGGTGGTGGTGGTGGTGGTGGTGATGGGTGGTGGGTGGTGGTGGTGGTGAGTGGTTGGTAGGTGGGTGGTGGTGGTGGTGGTGGTGGCGGGTGGATGGTAGTGGCGGGTGAGGTGGTGGTGGTGGCTAATGGTGTGGTGGGTGGTGGGTGGTGGGTGGTGGTGGTGGTAGTGGTGGTGGGTGGTGGTAGTGGCGGTGGGTGGTGAATGGTGGTGGCGGTGGGGGTGGGGGTGGGTGGTGGGCGAAAGACGGTGGTGGAAAATGGTGGCGGTGGTGGCTAGTGTTGGGTGGTAAAAAAAAAAAAACTCAAAATTCAAAATGGAAACATATTTTTTGAATTTACATTTTTTGGCCAAATTTATAAACTGAGACCACTGATTTATAAATAAAAAATTTACCAAACAAGTTTTTATTTGAGTTTTTTAAATTTTTGTAAATATAAACAGAAAACTGAAAACGTTAAGTATTACCAAACGGCATCGAATTGATTTTTATTTAATTTATTTTAAGGAATGAAAGATTTTAGGTAGAGATTTCAGAAGTTGGACAAATAAATTGAAAGGTCAACAAAGTGTCTTTCTATAGTTGATTTTAGAAAATGATTATCTTTTAGGCAATGATCTTACAAGATAGACTAGAATTTTTTTTATTTTTTTATCTTTTAATTCAAAAATTTTGTAAGACATATGAATAGTTTATCATTTTTTCAAATTAGAAAAATAAGAAATTGAGTTTAGGCATGTGGTGGTTTCCGGTCCAAGACCCAGCTCGCCTGACTAGCCCAGCCCAAGACTCAATGTCATTTTTAGTAGAAAAGAATAAAATTTTAGTAAAAAAAATAAAAAAAAAACAACATAAAATATTCAGGCCTGCCCAGGCCCGACCCAAGCCTGAGTCCTGAATACCCTATGGGCCTAATTTTTTGGCTTGTGAGCTGGTTTGAGCAAGGCCAAATTTTGACGAAAGCCTGCGTGGCCCGAAATAGACCAGGCCGGATCGGACCAAATTTACACCTCTAGGCACAACCAACAATTGTTTTTGGTATTACATCTGTTATGGAACTCGTTATAATAAATCAATTCAAGATGATAATATCACTTCAATTTATAACTTCGCATATAAGAAACTGAAATTATTTCTACACATTAAATTGGCAAAAACATTAATAAATTTCAAATAGAAAACGTCAAAATTAAAGTTCAGATAAGAACTTTTATATTTCCGTATAGCATAAGTAAAGAATTTAAAAATATTTGCTAAAATTTAAATCCAAATTATATATAGATATAGATGCATTTTTCTAGCAAGGACTAATGTTAGGAAATGGCCTTTGGGTGGTTATACCCCCACATGGTGTGGGTATGACCTTTTATAGCAAATTGTAGAAATTCTTTCGAACTACTTGCACAAACCTAGCAATAGAATTCAGAAGTGAATAAAAGAGAAACACATACGGCTTACTATCCATATCCTAAAAAGAGTATTTTGTAAACATAATTCAACCATAATGACCAATGACTATACCAAAATAATTAAAAATTCATCCACGTAGAACATGAGGTGGACTTATGCGATAATTTTTTCTGTTTATGTTAATGAATTGAATCAAAAGTGTTACATTCCAAAATGCAAATTCAATATACAAGCAATCGTCATCAAATCTTTACATTTACCTTGAGATATTCACGTACTGTTGTGTCGATCTCGATCGTTTGGTTCATTTTCAAAACAAATTATTTCTACAAATTCGAGAGCTATCTAATTCGAATCTATTAGCGATCTATATTGAATGATACAAGTGCACATCACAATCAAAATTTTCATATGGAAGCAGATTAATTCAAATATGAAAACGATTGAAATTACCCCTAGAAACAAACAAAAGCAACAAAAAAAAGCATAGATCTGCATCATAAGAAAAAGAAAATTACATTAATTTGATGGTTTTAAACAATCAGTAGTAATTACATTAAAAATTACATTAATTTGAGGTTTTAAACAATCGGTATGAAATTATGTAAGAGGAGCTAATTTGAACCCACTAAATTAATTAGGTCCAATAGTCCAAGGTTGGTGGGCTCGAATTTATCGCAAGTCCAAGATTGGTGAGCCCAGATTTATCGCCATCAAACGGGCTGAATCGCTCTAAGCCTCGAAAGGGTTTTGATCCACAAACTTAGAGACTTACTCGGGCTCGGACTCGAAGGGGTTCGGGTCTACGAACCTAGAGATCTGAAGCACTTGGCTTTGAACAGATTCAGATGCAATCTAAAAGCCGCTCCATTAATGAGTCCCAAAACACTTGCGGACTCGGAGCTTTCCAGGATCTACGTAGCAGAACCATGGGCGTAATGGAGTCCAAACAAAGGACCCGATTCCGAGGACGGTGAGTGGAGATAAATTCACTCTTCGGTTAAACTAGCCTACACCCGGGTCGAGGTGGCACAATCTAGGGGGTCCCTGAGACTCGGCAATATTTGTGGCAGGGCGTTCTCTTGAACTATCCCTGACCCTTATGCGGCAGGACGTCCTCTGGGACTACCCCCTAACCCTTTGGAATGATTGGGGATTATTGGTTAGGTGTGGCTAAGAAGAAGGGTTCACCGAGAGGTTGATCTCCTCTTCGGGGTTTTCCTCATCCTCGGAGAGGTCACCTCCTCGGACAAAGTGGTTAGAGAGAATATTCCCTATGTACTTTGTACATGGGCTCCATCCTACATCATGAGATGCCTATAAATAGCACCCACTCATAGCTTTACAAGGGATGGATTTTGGAGAGAAAATTCTTGGGAAAGAACTAATTTCCGTTCTCCATTATCAATCTTGAAAGTGAAAGTGGGAGATCCATGGGAGAGCCTTGCTATTATTCTCTCTCTAACTATTTTGCCTTCTTCTTCACCCAATCTCTTATCTCCATCATCTCTTTACTTTTGTGTTCTTAGTTGAGACTATTAAAGAATCCAAGCCTCTTATCATCTTCTAGAGAATTCAAATTTTTCTTTAAGGATCTTCGAAGATCTTCGAATTTTCCGACTTTCTTGAACCCTCTCATATAAATTACATTAAAAATTACCTCAAAGACGATCACGATCTATGAACACAGAGCTCATGGTGGCGTTGAAATGGTTTTTACCAATGAAATGAATTACTAATCTATATATATATATTAAAGAAAATGAAGTTTCTATCTATAATTCTTGTGAGAGTTTCAATATACCACCGCAGCACTGTTGCACAACTACTGCCACTCTTAGGGGGTGTTCACGGGCATTTTCACCTCCACCTTATCACCGCCATTCTACCACCACTAGAATTTTTAGTACATTAACTTAAAAATCACAACTAAATATAAGAAAATATTTCCTATAAAAAAATATTTTTTTTTCTAAAAGAAGTTTTCTATAAAAAGTATTTTCAGAAAAACTTTTTCCAGCAGCTATTTCGCATCGAAACAAACTGAGGGTTAGAAAAAAACAGTAACTACGTAACAATCAACTCATAAGTTGGGCTTTTCTGTAGAAAACAAGGCCCACTGTCATGGCCCATTATTGTACAATTAGGTATAATAAAAAAAAGAAAAGGTGTGCAGGCAGTCACTCAAGCAAGTAATCCGCAGATACGAAGAGTTCGAGGAATATTGTTCATATCCATTTAGAGGTAATCTATACATACACTAGAATTCCCCTGTATATTGTTTATGATTGCGAAAAAACCCAAGAAAATTATGATAAACCCATATTGTTTGAGAATTTCTAAATTCTGTTTCACTGGAAGTTTCATTCTTGTTGCATAAATTTTTGAACTTTTACCCAGATTTACGTCAATGCAAAAAGTTACGGAAAATGCCTTGGATCTCAATAGGGGTGACCCCACTGTTTTTTGATTGATTTAAAAAAAATTTCTTTTTTTTTCAGCCCACGTGGAGGTGGGGTTGCTGGGGTCACCCACTGGGATCCCAGCACTGTTGAAAAGTCATATTATGGATGGGAACAGCTTCTCTATTTGGTACGTATTGTTGGGCTCCATTGGGTTGATCCAGTTGAATATTTTATATTTATAAAAAGTTATGTTGATGGAATATTGATAATCAAGTGGTTATAGGCATTCGATCATTGTGATTTTCATTCAACAATTTGAATTATTGTAGTGGGTCCACGGAGGCCCAACAGGCCTGAGCCGTGATGGGATTATTCTCAAGTTATTTAGGGATATTAATAAGAAATATTGAAAATGGTATCAATAATTTCGAAAGTTTCTGATGAAAGGGTTAGGGCATTTTCGAAGATCAACTAAACAAGAAGCTAAATCCATCTTCATTGATGAAATCAGTGATGGTTTGAAATGATACATTGTATTTAATAACTTGATTGAACCAATCAATCTTACAATCTAATTCCCAGTAACGAACTATTTGATTGTGAAAATTTTCCAAAATTGTCTTATTTGTCATTCCACTGAATAGTTGTATTGTTTATCTTTGATCTTGCTGTGATCTGGTCATTGTAATTGAGAGTATTGTTAAGTGGGTACAAGGAATTCTCACTGGCTTAGTTTTGAATCCATCGCTGTTTATTATGCAGCTGAAAATGTTTTTTTTTTTTGGGAAAAATGATGTGAATTTTTTTTTAGAAAATATGTCTTTCGTAATAAAGTATTTTTTTGTCTATTAAGTGTGGAAGTGGTGGCGTTGGTGGGCCCGTAGCAGTGATAATGGCGGTAGCGGTGGCGGTGACGGTGGTAGTGGAGGCCTTGGTAAAATTCTAATCTAGAAAATGTTTTTTACTTTTGAAAAACAAAAAACATTTTATGTCAAAACAAAGAAACATTAAATTTGTACTTCATCTATCTCTACCACACCCCTTCCAATGGGAATTAAACTGGGCTTGCTTTTTGTTTTTGTTTTTTTTTTTTTAAATTAGACAAATAATTGTTCACATTTTTTTTTTCTACTACTATTTTATTAATCATGAAAAAAGATTTCACTATTTGTGACTTGCATGCTGTTCTTGCTTCAATCTTCATTTGAATTGACAATTTTTTAATGATAAAAGAAAATAGTGTTGTAATCATACAAGTTTTAAATTATAAATCTTGTTAGATTCCGAGTTCTTGTTTCATTACCAATATCTGTCACTCAAATCAACTGATATTACATAGAAATGGGAATGGAAAGCCTGGATAAGCAATTGATTTTCATACCTTTGGTGGCCCTACTACGCTTTTTTAAAGTTCTCTCTTTTCATCATATATGGTCTACTTTCGTTTTATTGAAGCTTTGGAGTCATTACTGCCTACTAATCTAGAATGTTCAATAAATGAAGTACAAATCTGCCTTTCTATTGATATGGTAGAGATTGTGTGGTGAGATTTGCAATTTTATATGGGCCACTAACATTTCAAGATTTTTTACATAATTAACATTCATATCATTTTTCATAAAAACCATTATTGAATGGCAGATCTTTTGAGAAACAGAGTGAGTGAGCACTGAGCTGTGATCTCCAGAGAGCAAGTCCTTTTGGCATCATTACATCAGCTTAAGCAAGAAATTCAATGGCTTCAAAAGACAAACAACAAGGATTGAGTTGGATAGAGTGGCTCAAAGGGTCGTCTCATCTGATTTACGAGGTACTTTTTCAGCGGCTTACATCGAGCCATCTGAAAACCCCATTGCCATTGCCTCCCCTCAACGATATTACCTGCATCGTCACCGGTTCCACCAGTGGAATTGGGCTTGAAATAGCCAGACAATTGGCCGAATCTGGGGCACATGTCGTTATGGCAGTAAGAAACCCAACTGCAGCTCATTCTCTAATCCAAAAATGGCGGACCTACAAGCCCAGTAATGCTTCCTTGAATGTCGATGTCATGGAGCTTAATCTTTTGTCTCTGGAATCTGTTGTTAGATTCTCAGAATCCTGGAATTCACTTTCAAAACCCTTAAATATTCTTATCAACAACGCTGGAATCTTCTCCATCGGAGAGCCTCAAAAGTTTTCAAGTAATGGGTACGAAACGCATATGCAAGTGAACCATCTTGGACCAGCATTGCTTTCAGTACTACTCTTGCCATCTCTTAAAAGAGGCGCTCCAAGTCGAATCATCAATGTGAATTCTGTCATGCATTTCATTGGTTATGTTGATGCGAATGACATGAATTTCGCTACCAGGAGAAGCGAATTCTCAAGCTTGAAGGGTTACTCGAGTAGTAAGCTAGCACAGGTCAAGTTCAGCAGCATCCTCCAAAAGAACATTCCTGCAGAAGCCGGGATTAGCATAGTTTGTGCAGCCCCTGGAAGTGTTCAAACAAACGTTGCACGTGATCTTCCTAAAATTGTGCAAGTTGCATATCATATGGTACCATTTTTTCTGTTCAGTCCTGAAGAAGGATCGAGAAGTGCCCTCCTTGCAGCTACTGATCCTGATATTCTAAAGTGCTGCACAAAGTTGAAGGCTGATGAGACCCCTGTCTGCGCCTATATTTCCTACAATTGTCATCCAATGAGCCCTTCCAATGAAGCACACAGGACTGGTACTTCTCAGCTAGTTTGGGAGAAGACGCTCGACATGGTTGGCCTTCCTGCTGATGCTGTGGAGATGCTTCTTGAAGGAAAAGAAATAAAATGCCGGTATGGAGCTCACCCAAATTAACTTTTTTTTCCTATGTTACCTCACGTCATTTGACTGATTAATGATTTTTTCCTGGTAGAATGGACTAGACCCATATGATGCATTTTCTGTTTTTCATGCTTTTGTAATGTTTGTTTTCTGTTTTGTGAGATATTAGAGCAAAACTGTTGTGAATAAATGCTAGAAGACTAAATCGCCTTTGCTTGATTCTAACTTCATGGATTGACTTCCTCATACGTTTTGTGAAACAATGAATTAAACATGACGTTGAATTTTTTAAATTGCAACCCTGTTAGTAATCCATTCATTGTTTTGTTATTTTTTTTAAGAAAGTTACTCTCTCGTGCATATCTTGTGCGTCGTATAGATCAATTGCTAGTAAACACATTGAGAAAAGATCAAACTACATAATCATACACTACCATACGAGAAAAAGAAGAACAATAATATTGACACAGAGCAACTACGGGTAAAATGGTAAAACTAACACCATCTTAACATAAGATAACTCAGTGGAGGTAATTGTCATTTTAGAAAGTTGAAGGGAGGTATGTACGATTATCGTATACCTCAGTGGACGTCAATATCATTTACTTTTTTCTTTTCTCTCTTTTTATTTCTCTTTGTATGCTTTATAACTCTTGTCAATTCATGAGTATAGAATCCTATGAAAAATATTATCCTGTGTGAGTAAGGGTTAGCCTGTGAAAGTGGAGCATAAGCCAGCTTGTGGGCTAAGGCCAGCATGTTTTTCATTTTTATGGCAAGCCGAGTCAGGTTGTGAGCCAAAACCTTTAGTTCAAGCCTTGCCCGATGGACTTGGCCTAGACTAGGTTGCTGACTAGGTCAATACTCGGTCCAACGAGCCAGGCTTGCAAGCCAATCTATCGCCTTAGCCTAATGGGTCAAGATTTAATTTCTATTTTTATTTATTTTTTATTTTTTCTACATTTTTTGGGAAAATTGCATTTCAATGAACAGTGGATAAAGATGGTTCAAATATCCTATGTGTATGGTGCAAATTGATTCTTATGCTTGGTGCAAGTCTTTTCTGTGTGTCAGAGTTGATGATGGTTTAAATATCCTATGTGCATGGTGCAAATCGATTCATATGCTTGGTGTAAGTTTTTTTTGTAGGTCAGAGTTACATCAAAAAAGATTCTCATCTATAGTGCAATTATTTTGTAATTGTTTCATCTATTTGCAATTCGCTCCTTATTTCATAATTTTTTACGGAATCATGGGTTGACTCAATGGGTTGGAATCACTGGCGGTGCAATGGCCAAGCTGATAGATTGCCAAATGTCCAAGTCGGGCTTCAAACCCAAGGCTCAAGTTGAGGCGCACTCTTATTTAGGATGGGCTAGCCCACTCGGGCTAAGTAGGTCACAGGCCTTGTGGCCAAATGATAAAGCTTATGTGTGTGAGCAATCTTACAAAATCCTATTCATTTGTTTTATTTTTCTTATTTATTTTTATTTTTTACAAATATCCGTGCCCTCTGCAATTTGCTCTCACCTTCTCATATCTCTTTTTTCTCTAACCCTTTCCATTATCCAAAGCCCTTTTTCTCTAAAATTTGATCTCTCATCCCTTCCCCTCTCAAGTCTCACTTCAGTGTTTCTCATCCCTCACACTTGGGCAATATTTGAATCATGAATTCAGGTAGAGTTTTGAAAGGGTAAGGAAAAATGAGAGGGAAATGAAGCCAAAAATTTATTTACATTTCACTCATTTTATCATTTCTTCTTTTAAATCTCTACTCAAATATATAATTCAAACACAATTCTTGTCTCTTTCTCCCTCGTCCAAATTTTTGTGGTTAGAAATGTCGTTTTAATTTTTGGGTTTCTACTTAAACATGGTAGGGTGGTTAGTTGTGGCCTTAATCAAAACTATTCAACCTGAATATGTCCAGTTTCGAAATCTGTCAAAATCAGTTGTTCTCATCCTCAATCCGAGATGATCGGATTGGGTGATGGGTTTATGATGAACTCAACCCATAGTTGTTTATTTGAATCGGGCAAACTCAATGTATAAATTGTACAGCCGAGTTTTAGCTTTTAAACCATGGCCCAAAGGTTAACACTGGATCTAGACATCAATATGATGGTAAGGACTTGAGAGTCCAAATGCAGCCCAATAGAAGTTTTTTTTAAAAAAAATTGGATATCAACTATCCAACAAAAATGCATAATTCAAAAAAATAAAAATAAAAATAAAAATTCAATGATTTGAATATCACCTACCAAACAAAAATCTATGGTTCAATACCTTGGTTTGGTATTTGATATTCAAAACATGAGTTTATTCGATAATTATATGAATCAAGTGTGTTTGGTTTGAGTTTTCTGGATTAAATTTTTTGAAAATTGATTTTTTTGGTTTTCGTGTTTTTTTTTAGTGAATATTTTTAAAATTTTAAACATTTTTTAAACTTTTTAAACTTTACTTAGATGTATCTAAATTTGTGAAAAAATATTTTAAAAAATTAATAAATACATAAAAATACAAAAAAATGTACTGAATTCTTGTATTTTTTTTAATATTTTTAGTATTTAGTAAATTTTTAAAAGATTTTTTTTACAATTTTTTTTTTTACTTTTTAGATGTATTTATGTTAAGTGTGTCTAAAAAGTAAAAAAAATTACTTAAAATATTAAAAAAAATCAATAAAAATAAAAAAATATGAAAAATAAGAAAGTAAAATTTTCTAAAAAGTATTTTTTAAAAAGTGGAAACAAGTAATTTGAAATTTATATCCTAATGCAAAAAGTAGTGTGAGTGGATAAGAAGGGAGGCGTGCAAAAAGAAGCATCCCTTTTGTAATCAAATTTGATTTTACACTGGTTTATAAATTTTTCCCTAGATCTCAAAAAATTTTAATTTTTTCAAAAAATAAATAACTTGTAATCTCATCTTGACAAACAAAAGTTAATTGGACAGATTAGAAAAATATCTCGCATAAGATTAAGACATGGCATTTGGGCTGGGTATTAACCAGTTGGCCCATCCAACTCAGCCTTATATTTTTAGGGTTTGTAAAGGATATTTTAGGTTTTAGGGCTGCACTAGGCTAGTATTTTGTACCGGTTCAATTTTCTATTCGGTTTGAAATTTAAAATTGTAGACCGACCCAGCCCGGAAATATATTATTTTATGTTTTATATTATGTATTTATTATGCAAAAATATATAAACCCTTCTAGAGGTTCCATCATTTTAATAGAAGTCTCTCAACTGATCTTTGCACCTTATATATGCATCATTTGCATATATACATTGTTTTGTGTTCTGAAATTGGTCTATGGATTTATTTATTTTCCATTACCGGACTAGTATTTTTTGGTTTTTTTTTTTTTGTTTTTTACAAAATACTAATGCAATGCTACAGACTTCCAAAAAAACACAACTCACTCATATGTGATTGGTTCAGGAAGGAAAAAAAAATTAAAAAAATAAAAATATATGATTGGTCCATATCATTCTGAGGGCAATGGAGGTCTCCAACTTTGAAAGTCCCACACATTTTTGTTAAATTAAAAAGATAAGTTCCAGTACATTTGATACAAAACTAAAGCAAGGAGAACCATACTAGTCCCTATTCAAAAAAGGGGTACAAAAATAACAGTAATGATTTAAAACTCTAAATAATGAGCTCTAAATTCACCACTAGTGAGGTGAAAATGGTTAAAAAAAAAAAAAAAAAAGACACAAGACATTGAGTGAGACCCACTGCTACATCATTAATGGTACCTCTAATTAGAGGTCTTAAGCTTTCTTCAAAAAAAATAAAGGGGAATGGTGTATAAACAAAACTTCTTATAAAAAGGTAATTGCAAAAGGTGCAACAGTATCAGCCACATGATTACCCTCTCCATAGGTAAAGCAAAACGGCTGTTTGTCATCCGTGTTGTATTGTCACTTGAATAGTAAATGGTTAAAACATTTATAAAATAAAATTCTTGCATTTAAGACGACGTCAAATATATGAATTATGTGAACAAGCTTGAAAATTACAATTGTCAAAAAAAAAAAAAAAAAAAAAAAAAAAAAAAATTGTGATAACTATATAAACTTGATGTTCGAGCTAGGCTGGCTTGAGCGCACACATCTCTTAAGTAATGCTAGACCAAGCCAAATTCTGAAATTGGTCTATGGAATTTTTTTTCTTTTTTTCATTACCGGACTAGTTTTTTTATTTTTTATAACAAAATCCTAATGCATTAAATTTAAAAGATAAGTTCAGTACATTCGATACAAAATGAAAGTAAAAGGGACCACACCAGTCCCTATTCAAAAAGAACTTCTTGCAAAAGGGTGGCTGCAAAAGTTGCAAGAGTATAAACCACATGATTGCCCTCTCAATAGGTAAAGTAAAAGGCATGTTTTTCATCCATGTTGTTGTTGTATTAATTGTGTAATAATATAAAACAAATAGATTTATAATGGACAATTAAAATTTCAGAATAAAAAATTTATGCTGAAAATTACAATACATCATAAGATAAAATAGCAAAGAAAGCAAATCGAAATTTGCACTAAACGGTATTTTTAAAACAGATTCGCCATATCACCGGTTGGGTGCTGAAGGTTATTCGATGGCTGTCTCCCAAGATACGACGGTTGGACCAATTACAGCAATGCACCGACTGAGTAGTTTCGGCGAACAGAACTATGATAGCACACTCTCACTACGAAGAATATAAAATGAGAGAAACTTTTGAAGATAAGAACAAATATTCTAGGTCCACAGAATGAAGGAGAATGGTCTCATTTTATACACATGGAGGGAGAGAGGAAAAGGCTTTAGCCATCAGAGCTCCTCACAAATGCAGAAATCAATTTTGCATTAATCTGCAAAACTAATGGATTAAATCCATCATGAATAGAAGAGTTACCAGCTCTGTTATACACATAGGTTTTGTGTATATATTCCTGTAGCCCACATATTTGGCTTGGTCCAAAAAGATTAAGATGGGTGGGCTAAGCCCAACCCCTACACTCAATCCATTCTAACAAGCCCCAAGATCCACGACCCACAACCTACAGCCCATAGATTACGAACCCGGCCCGATCTGGTCTGGGCGGGCGGGTGGACAACACGCACGCACGCGCACGTGTGGCAATTTTTGCATAACCAACTTGAACCATAGTCTTGGCTCAAGTCCATCCTTAAAGCATCCATAACTCCCTTTCGTTTGGAAAATTTGGATTTAAATACCCATCAATGTTCTCCTCTACAATCAATGTGGGATTCAAGGTTTTACACTTTTCTCAACACCTCTTTCATGAAGCCAACTTAATGAGTCAATTTCTCATTCAAATCTTAATGGTTTTTAGTCATTCTTTTTGTGGTGTAAAGATTTCATTACAAAGAATCTAAACCCACTTTGTTAGACTTATTTATTTTAATGATTTATTTAATTATGTTTTTAATTTATTTGGAAGAGAAAAATAGAATCAAAATTTATTTTGATGATTTATTTGAAAGAGAAAAATAGAATCAAAATTTATTTTGTTCCATTATTTCTCACCTAAACCTTTATCCTAAATGTTGTTAGAATGTATTTAATATTTGATTAAATCAAGAGTTCAAATAGCCCAAAACAAAGGTTCAAACAGCTTAGCATAGCAGTAGACCAAAAGGTTCAAGTGGAAGATATTCAAATTAGTAATGATGGAAGTACAACGGCTATAAACGACTATAAAGGTTCAAAAGGTTCAAGTGAAAGATATTCAAATTTGTAATGATGAAGTGAAAGATATTCAAATTGGTATTGATAGAAGTACAATGGCTATAAACGGCTATAAATTTAAATGACTACAATGGCTATAAACGGCTATAGTTTTCATTATATATACCAAAGCCTCTAATGTAAACAAGTTACAAAGACCTAAAAATATTCTTTGATCTATAATCACTGATATCTATTCTCAGAAATTATACACTGTGCCTTATAGCTTTAAGCCCATCTTTTCTATGTGAGGTTTACAGAAAAACCAGAGCTTCATTTTTATATCTATCGTTGAGAGATAATTCTTGTAACTTTCTGTGAAAGCAAAACCACCTTCTTTTCAACCTTGTAAGAGTATAGTACACTCAGTGTTCTTAACTTAGAAAGTCAGTATAAAATCTGTGGAGGATTGTTCCATCTGTGAAAAGGTTGCTAGCACCATGTAAAGCTAGAGTATAGTGAAAAATCTCAAGTGAAGCTTGAGGAGTGGACGTAGGCCGAGTTGAAGCCGAACCACTATAAATTTGTTTGCCTCTCTCTCCCTTATCTCTTTATTTTATTTTAATTGCCATAGCTATATTTCACATTTTTACTGTACTAAAATCATTAACTAACATAGTTGTTAAGACACATGTTTTAATTATTTTTATTTCATTAATTATATTTATCTATTGTACTAGTCATAATTTTTATTAGGGTATTATTAATTTTAATTATAAAAACCTAATTCACTTTCCTCTTAGGTTGTCTTTTGGGTAACACACTTTACTCCACCTCAATTGAGGATTGGCACCCACTTTAATATTGCATTAAAGTCACCAAAAAACTATTATTTTTTCAACAATCCCCCACATAAATAAAAATTGACCGAATAGCAACAAACGGATAACACTTAACAACAAAGACTCGGAGAGAGTGCAACGGAATAACCCCGGCATCGGAAAAGGTAGCTTTTGGCTTTGAATCCCTCTTAGTGAAGTCTATTGGATTTACTAGTTATCCAGTGAACACGAAATCTTGAACTGTTGTACCATTTATGTAAACCAAGACAACAAACTTTACACAGGAATTACTCCAACCATCGTTCTGTTCTCACTGTTGTGTTCGGTTTGGCCCTCTGGTAATCTTAATACCTAGAATTACATCTGCAAAGTCCATATCTTTCATGTCAAACTTAGGGTTTAACAATCTCTTGGTAGTTCGAATCATCTCATCACCACTACCAACAATGAGGATGTTATTTACGTATATACACAAAATGATATAACATCTGTCACTGTTTTTGACATACACGCATTTGTCACACTCATTGTTTTTGAACCTATTTGACAGCATAGCGTTGTCAAACTTCTCATGCCATTACTTGGGAGCTTGCTTCAAACCATACAATGATCTGACAAGCTTACAAACTTTCTTATTTTGTCCTGGAGCTGAGAACCCCTCAGGTTGCTCCATATAGATTTCTTCATCTAAATCTCCATTTAAGAAAGCTGTCTTTACATCCATCTAATGTATCTCCAGACCATGTAAAGCTGCTATCACAATCAACATGCGAATGGATGTAATCCTTGTCACAGGTGAATACGTATCAAAATAATTCAGGCCTTCATGCTGCCTGTATCCTTTGATAACTAGTCTAGCTTTATACTTATCAATTGACCCATTAGCTTTCATCTTTCTTTTGAAGATCCACTTACTCTCCAAGGCCTTATTGCCTAGGGGTAGATCAACCAACTCCCAAGTGTGATTCTACAAGATGAAGTCAATCTCACTCTTGATTGCTTCTTTTCACAAAGGACTTTTAGGTGAAGTCACAGCTTCATGAAAAGTTCAAGGTTCTTCCTCTAACATATAAGTCAAGAAGTCAAGACCAAAAGACTTTGCAGTCCTAGCCCTCTTACTCCTTCTTGGCTCATCTACATTTTCAGCTTGATCATCTAAGTGATCATCTGTTTGATCAGCTATGTGATCTTTGTCACCTTTAACCTCTTTCATGGAACTCTGAATCCCTTCTTGGAGACAACACAAAAATACATTTTCAAAGAAAGATGCATTTCTTGATTCCATATAGTATTCTTGTGTATATCTGGAATAACAGACCTATACACAAGAAATCGATATGCACTACTATTATGTGCATATCCAATGAATACACAATCCACTGACTTCGGTTCTATCCAAACCTGCTTGGATATAGGCACCGCCACTTTTGCAAGACACCCCACATTCGTAAGAATTTATAAAAAGGTTTGATGCCTTTTCCATAACTCATACGGGGTCTAGTCCACCTTCTTCCAGGGTATTTTATTCAGAATATAATTTGCGGAGAGAATTGCTTCCCCTCACATGTTCTGTGGCAATCTAGAACTTATCAACATTGCATTCATCATCTCCTTTAGCGTCTTATTCTTCCACTCAGCAATCCCATTTGACTATGGAGAATAAGGTGTCGTGGTTTGGTAGATAATTCTGGTTAAGCACAAATCTCAATAAACGGTGATTCATACTCACCACCACGATTACTTCTTAAAGCCTTAATCTTCTGGCCTAATTGAATCTCAACTTCGTTCTTATAAAGAACAAACTTGTCAATAACATCATCTTTGCTTTTGAGAAAACACACATAACAATACTTAGTGCAATCATCAACAAAAGTGTATAATCTTTAAGTCACACACATCACTATGCACTAAGTCCAACGGCTCTAAACTTCTTTCAATAAACTGAATCGAAGATCTTGTCAACTTTGCTTCAATACAAGTTTCACACTTGTGTTTCGGATTAATCTTAAAAGATGGTATGTGATCTAACTTGATTAATCTACGTAAAGATTCAAAGTTCACATGTCCTAGTCTACTATGCCATAAATTGGAAGACTTAAGCATGTAAGTAGAATAAGATGCATCTTTATTCATCTTTAGGATAAGAGTCATTACATTGAGTTTAAACATACCCCCTAACATATATCCCTTACCCATATACACTCCGCTCTTAGTCAGAACGACATTGTCAGACTCAAAGACCAGATTCTTACGAATGTCCGGAACATATAGGACTTTGTTCAAGGTCAGCTCTTTTCCTGAGGTCAACTTCAAGACCACCTTTCCTTTCGCCTCAACAATTGAGGTAGCAGAATTCCCCATAAACAACTTCTCGCCATTTGCAACTGACTCGAAAGTTGTAAACAACTTTTTCTCGGAGCAGATTTGATGTGTAGCCCCAGTATCAATCCACCATTCTCTTGGGTTTGAACCCACCATATTCACCTCAGAGGCAACGGCAAACAAGTGCATGTCATCCTAATCATGGGAGTACTCTTTCATATCTACCATGTGAGCACGGGGTTTGGTTTTGTATGGCTTCCTTTACTTGCGGCAATCACTAGCCCGATGCCCTTCGCTACTACAATTGTAGCACTTTTCTAAGAACCGATAAATAGGTTCCTTATGTCAGCTTAGTAATACCACCCCTTGGCCCCAGCTTTGAGCCCTTGTTCACAGGGGGCTTCTTCTTCACCCCAGAAGAATTGCTATGCTCAATAACATTGGCCTTCACAAAGGAGGTACTTCTTCATTTCTTTCTATTATCCTCCTCAATTCGGAGTCAGACAATTAGGTTTTCAACTGACATTTCCTTGCACTTGTGCTTCAAGTAGTGCTTGAAATCCTTTCAACTATTGGGAAGTTTTTCAATGATCACAGAAACTTGGAATGACTCCTTCAAAAGCATCCTCTCAATATGGATTTCATGCAAGATCACTTGAAACTCCTGGACTTGGCTTATCACAATTTTTGAATCTATCGTCTTAAAGTCTAGGAACCGGCAAACAAAAAATTTCTTTGCCCCGATATCCTTAGTCCTGTATTTCTTATCCAGAGAGCTTTTGGCACAAAACACATTGTAGAGTGAGTTTGCCAAGCTGTTGAACACATAGTTACGGCAAAGATAGTCTGTCTACTTCCATGTGTCAAGCACCATGACCTTCTACCTGTCTAGCTCAGCCTCTGCCACAGCTGCAGGATCCTTGTTCAAAACTTTTGCAAGGTTCAGCATGGTCAAGTATAACAACATCTTTTGCTGTTATCTCTTGAAGTTCACCCCAGTAAATTTCTCTAGGCACTCATGGTGACTGAGCAATCCTCCCAAAACAACCGGAGTAACACCAGGGTTGACCATAGAGGTCATAGTTGGGGTTGGCAAGCCAGCTGCCCCGGGGTTCAGAACCCCACCAATATTAATAGTAACATCATCATCGGTGACAGTTGTCATTTCTGAAAAATACAATAGAACTTCACTTTCTGTGTTTCTAGAAATTAAGTTTAACACTTAAAAAATCCCACAATTAGAAATTTAATTCAAAACTAGTCTTACCACTTAATCTAAAATTGAATATGGTCAAGAATGTTCCTAGGAAAACTAGAGGGGTCACATCTGTCCAACTTAAAGCCCAGTTAACCTTTTAACAAAACTTCCAAGAGTATGTTGACTACTAGTACATAGGAAACAATTTTGAGAATTAAGGTTTTCCAAGGGATGAACTAGGTTAAAACAAACCAAGGTCCAAACTTACAAGCAATTAAAATTGCCAACCAAATTACAAGTAATGTAAACAATTGCTACAACAATACAAGCAAATAAAATGCTTTTACATATTGGTAAAAAATCATAACGAAATCTCAAGCAAAAAATTGCTTAAATATAAACCAATGTAGACCAATCCAAATAGGATTTCAATTAGTCCAAAAAATAATTTCCATGCTTAGGTAATCCTGTAAAGAAAGTTACTAGAAAAACAAAAACCAAACCAATAATTTAGGCAAAAAGTAAATATAATAAATTAATTGAAACTATCTAGCGAATTAATAATAAAATTAACTAATCAATTAACATACTAGATGAGTTACAAAAATCAATCTATAACTCTAGAAATTAAGTTAAAAGTTAATAGTCAAGAAAAATTATTACACAAGTTACAAAACCATGTAACTCCTAAATAATTAAAATTCTAGCCATGAGTTACATAGCAATTTAATTCACAATTATAAATAAATTAAATTAATGTGCAAGAGTTAAATATAAAACTAAAACTCCAAAGTTGAATTTATAATTTAATTTATACATTAACCATGTATATAAATATAAATAAGTTACAAACATTTTATAACTCTAAATACATTAAACTAGAAATTTAATAAGCAAGAGTTATATATAATTGTTACAAAACAATAACCATTTAGCAATTAACATGCAAATAATTCTAGAAATTAAATCATGTAATATAGTCCAGAAAATAATAAGCATGTAACAAATTAAAATTTAGAATATAATTAGCATGTCAAAAATTGCAACACCCATAAATTATATTATAAAAATTAAAAGTCATGCAAATGATGGTAGGGAATTATGAACCATACTCATAAAATAAAATCATACTAAAACAATTAATATACAAATTATACTAGAGCATTCTAATTAAACTAAGCAATTAGAGAATAACATTGTATAATTTACAATCATGTATTTCCAGGGAAACCAGTGAACTATTAGTCAAAATTAGGTACCAAATTTTGGGACAAAACAATAACAAAAAAATGTTGGTTATTTATTTATTTATTCCTCCCAATACAATAAGCCTTATACTATACAATATAGGAATTCATAGAAACAACATAGCAGCATGCAAGTCAAAATTATTTACAATCATGAGTTTGTTTTGATTGCAAAAGAAATATAGAAAACTATCCATTTAAATAAATAGGACACAACAGCCTAGGCATTGGACTCAATTGAATTTGTACACATATAGCTAGAAACAGTAGCATGCATATATGAATCAATGTTCTGGCTACGGAAAGCAAGACCAAAACAAAACTGGGCAACACAGTTTTTTATTTATATTATTATGAAACACAGAGAGGAAATTCAGTGTACTATCCTATTCCAAAAGAATCTATTTAACCAATTTCATGAAAAATATATATAGCCTGTTTTACAACTGTTGTATTAATTGTGTAATAACATAAAACAAATAGATTCATAATGGATAATTGAAATTTCAGAACAAGCAATCCATGATGAAAATTACAATACATCATAAGATAAAATGGCAAGGAAAGCAAACCGAAGCCTGCACTAGACAGTATCTGTAAATCAGACTCGCCGCATCACCGGTTGGGTACTGGAGGTTGTTCGACGTCTGTCTCCCAAGATACGACGGTTAGACCAGCTACAGCAATGCACCGACTGAGTAGCTTCGGCGAACAGAACTATGACAGCACACTCTCACTAGGAAGAATATAAAATGGGAGAAACTTTTGAAGACTAGAACAAATATTCTGGGTCCATAGAATGAAGAAGAATGGTCTCTTTTTATGCACATGGAGGGAGAGAGGAAAAGGCTCCAGCCATTAGAACTCCTCATAAATGCAAAAATCAATTTTGCATTAATCTGCAAAATTGATGGATTAAATCCATCATGAATAGAAGAGTTACCAGCTTTATTATACACATAAGCTTTGTGTATATATTCCTACATCTTATAGATTTGGCTTGGCCAAAAAAGATTATGATGGGTGGGCCAAGCCCAACCCCACACTTAATTCATTCTAGCAAGCCTTGTAACGCCCCAAGAAAATACACGATAAAAGTGCACCAATCACCGCTCCTTACGATAAACCGAAATAAATCTGCAACACTTGCATACATAAATATGAGAGATTTACAAAATAGTTCCACATGCGAATATACATTCAACGACTTTAGTACATGAATCTATAACATGTAAAACATTCAGTCAAACATAAATAAATGCCATCAAGGGCTACAAAGTCCAAGGCTTAAGCCCAGTTACACAAAATGGTTGCTCGAACCCATTCAAATATAACCCTTGGCTTGCAAAAAATATATCACAACAAAACAAGAGTCTTGTGCTCTCAACATACACATTCACGCCCTTAGTTTGGTGAAATCACCACATTTTTTCATGCACAAAATCCGTTAAGGTGAGTATAAAGTCCAGTAGAAAATTTTTAACAAAATATATACATTTTATACAAATCTCATAAGATGAAATGCATATTGTCACGACCCAAACCCGCCCCTATGGGTTTAGCAATCAGAATCGCGATGAATCCGAGACTACCAAAGGCTTTCTGGACAAGAATATAGTAATGTCTGATCTGAGGGCATGGCGGAAGCCAATACAGTAAATAAACAATGTCCAATGAGCTGACAGTCTGTATGCAAAAAGATTTTTCATACCTTTATATTTTCAGTACAGAATAGTATGCACAAAATATACAATCAGTCAAAACTGGGACTTAATCCCCATTAAACAGTACAGTACGGTGCTATCAGTCTATATAGTAAACAAAACAGTTACAGAGACAAACGGGGAAATAAAACACCCTTAAGCCCCTAAGCCATAGCTTGATAGGCTCGGAACCTCGCAGTGAGGCACAGTGGTTGGCTTGACAAAATTAAAGCTTGCCTGACGCTCCTAGCTGCGGTCTGGTGCCTGTACACCTACATATATATATGAGTAGTGAGTTAAAGCCCAGTGAATAACACAATGCGTAAAGGGGTTAAGAATAAATGTCCTTTCAGTATGGAAAACAGTCATTTCAGTCAGTTTATCAGTCATTCAGTTTGGCTCATATTTCAGGTCATAACAGTCATTATTCATTAAAGCGATGATATGTGGTACATCCATTGGCATAACAAGATAAGAAATGAGGTCTTAAAAGACCGGGTCTTAACAGCACCAAAGCGGTAAATGATGGCCATCAAGAGCGATGCGATAAGAATAAAGAATAAAGATATGATAATAATGCAAGCTATTTCAGAGAACAGTACAGTACTTGTGGATTCAAGAGGTGTCTTGCACAGACTCTTAAGGTGGCTCATACTGTAGCACTTAGTTCCGTAGATTCTAGAGGTGGCTCACACTGTAGCACTTAGTTCCGTACAGCACTTTGTTCCATGTCAGAAATACAGAATGGCCATCATGACAGTAAACAGTAGTGGTTCCAAACTTGGGAACCGACAGAGATCTCTCTGTCACGATAAGAATAAACAAGAGGGTGCCAAGGATGCCACAAAGATGCCTGATTCGTAATATAAGACATACGTTCATTCAAGATTACCGATGTCGATTCGATGAAACAGTTCAATTCCGTAAAGATGTCGATTCAAGATAACGATTCAATTCAATAAGCGATTTAAATGATTCAATTTAGTAAACATTTCAGTTCAGTGAACGGTTCAGCAAATAGTTCAATAAAGTAGACAGCTTAATAAGGTAAACAATTCAATAAAGTAAACAGTTTAGAAGATAATCATTTTTGAACATATCTTTACACAGTTGTTACTCACAGAGTTCTGGGCTACAGTAAGCTAGAGCGTCCCCTCGGTAAGCCAACCCTACACAGTATACAGAATGAATACACACTAAGCTATACAGTTGGGGAAGATCAATAACTTAATCCCTAATTTGCCTCGGTGTGTTCTACATCTATATCCTCATTAAGATGTCTTAAACTAGGCCTAAGAATAACTAGAATGGGATGAGGATGCAAAGATGCACTCAGAAAATATTTTGCAAAGTTTGCTAAAAATAGGAGCCTCGCTCGAGCGAGCCTTTCTTCGCTCGAGCGAGCTTCCAAAATCAAAGGCTTCGCTCGAGCGAGAAATCCTTCGCTCGAGCGGTCTGTCGAAACAGTAAAAATACTGGATGCTGTGATTTTACGCGCGATGGTCGCTCGATGCTCGCTCGAGCGGAGCCCTGGACAAAGGTGCTCGCTCGAGCGAGGAAGCCAAATCTGGAATTTCCAGATTTGCCTCCCAAGCTCAAACCAAGCATTCAACCATTCTATACTCGACCTCTTGGGCCCAAATTCTGGAAAACACATCTAAATTCAATATAGAACAAGTTTCAAAGCTCAATTTGTGAATTCAAAGCCCAAGAGTGAGTCAATTAGAACCATATTCAAACCCATTTTCAAGAACATGAAGAACATGCAAACATGCATGAATTCAAATCATTTCAAAGCTTCAATTTGATGCTCTAGTGAGCCAAATGTTCCAAAAACAAGTTGAAAACATGGACCATTGCAAGATTATGAACATGCATGTAAGGAATGATGGATTACAACCTCAAAACTTGCCAATATGCACATGCATGCAACAATTTAGCTCTAATTTAACATTATATGGACCAATTCAAGGCTCAAATCACTAGAGGCTCAAGAACTAAGCATGAACAAGTTCAAAGACATTAATAAAAGGTTAAATTCTCTTACCTAAGTCTTCAATTACTAGCCTTGAAGTTCAATTTGCCAACATATGCCTCAATTTCCTCAAGGATTATCAAATTATAGCCAAAATCCCTCTCAATTCCCTCCCTCTCTCTCTAATTTCGGTTGAGAGGCCACAAATGAGCTGATGAAGTGTTTTTGATTCCATGAATACAAGTCTCAACAAATGTAGAGTAGTGGCCACTAAGTGGCGTTTTGGTAAATAAGTCAAACTTTACATTTTATCCATTTTTAATCTAATTTAACCATACCAAATCAATTTTCAGATAAATGTGCCATAAAATCACATTAATTATGATGAACACAGAACATTAATCAATTTTGGCTTCGGCCGCCGATAAGGCCTTCAATTTGCAGTTTAATGCATAAGACGAGAATAGATAATTTGGCAGTCAAACAGATAGATTATGCATTTAAACAGTTACAGTCAATCGATTCAGTTTCGGATCTCAGTCAGTTAGTTTGGTACTTTAATCAATTTAATTATCAATCATGTTCAGTCTCATTAAACAGTAATCAGTAGGTAATCAGTAAACAGTGACGAGGGTTGTTACACATATGCTATGCCATGCTTTGAAAAGAAAATCGCATTATCATCTTTTTGAAAACCATCATGCTCAATGAAAATTTGAAAATTTAACAATTTATTAATTTTAAATTAAGTTCAAGGGGCGGTAAATACGACTCAGGTAATTCCTAAGTTGGTGTTTACAAGTAGACATAACTAATACCACCAAAATCCCACTTTATCGGTAGCTGACCGGAAGGCACGTGGTACCTTCTCTGCACGTGTTTTCAGTCTTTCACTTTAGACACTTAGGCTAACTTAATCAATTCCATCTACACCCCATATCTAGACTTACCAACGTATTTACCCCAAAACAATTGATGAGATCTTGTTCCACAAACATTTTCCTTTTTCAATGCAAAAGTTTTCAAATCTCAATTCAAAACTCATAATAACCAAATGAATTGAAATATCAATGCAACATATAACAATATATCATAATATCCTTCCATTTTCAATTTCTTCCACACAATTTTTCTATTGTGATCACGATTTCCATTTCTTTTTCCAATGCAATTTCACAAGATAAGCATATACTCATTTATATCTATCGAGGAGTAACAACATTTCCACATTTCATGCATTTTCATCAACTTAGTCATTTCAGGACTATATCAACATTTTGAACAACAACCTTCCAAAACCAACCAATTCTCATATACCATGAAATTCCTCATTTCAACATTGTTATAATATTGGTCAAATATCAATTTCATAGCATCACCACATTTTCTCAAAATTTCCCAAATTTCTAGGGTTTCTATAAACTAGGTTTCCTCCTCATTTTGAAAGAAATTATTTCAAGCTAACACTTATCTACAAAAATATAACTCAAAATCTCAAGGATTAAAATCATTCACAACACATGAGGCAAAACCCAAGTTTCAACCACCACAAAAAGTTCCAATAACAACAAAATTTGCAAAAATGTATATATGACTCAAAGAAAAATCCTTACCTCAAGTTCTAGAAGGGAAGAGAGAAGAATGCCCCAAAATCGACGGTGTCAAAACTCGATCTCCACCTCGAAGAGCTTTCCAACTTTGATGAAGGAACTATGGTCAAAACTCTAATGGATTTGAAGAAATCAAAGATTTGATCTAGTTTGGTGTAGGTAAATGTAGAGAGAAGGAAGAGAAATGAGTTTTTAGAGAGAGTGATATATAAAAAATGTGATACACTCATCCCCAAGTGAAGAAAAAGTAGAATTTTTCGAACTCGGCGTTTTCTCGCATGTGCCCTCCCTTTTCCCACACATGCGACACTCTCTTCTGCACCTCCTTCCGTACGTGCAATTAAAGTAGCCTCTACTCATCACCAACCTCACCTCACTGCACGTGTAGCCTCACTTCCCGCACTTGCGGCCCATTCTCGCAAGTGTAATTTTACTTTTTCGCCCCTAGTGAATCCTGGACACCCCAGATCAAATTTCACGCCCTCCGAGACAAGTAAAACTCAACCCCAGGAAAAAATAGGACCAAGAAAAAAAAGAATCCAAGGAAGGTTTTCAAGAACGATGAACCCAAACGGTCGACGAGACCTTAGATTAATTCCTGACACTCCCACTATGAGCAAGATAAACATAATTAGAGGAGAAAGAGAAGAGTTAAATAACTGGGCATCACAACCTCCTCACCTTAGGAAATTTCGTCCCCGAAATTAAGTCAAACCTCCTATCAACAAGCCCGAAGGGAAAGCAACCCAACAATAAAAGAACTCCGGGCGATAAGAAAAAATAACAACTCGAAACAACCACAACCCAACAATAGTCTAGAGATCCCTATTTCCACCCAAACTTCACAACTATTATCATAGTCTCCATGTGCCCTAGTCACAATATCAATAATCAAAGCAAAAATTATAAGTATGAATTTCAATGACATTGGCAAAAGTCTTACAACAATTCTCATGCTTAAACAACATCACCACAACGATAAGTGCTTTAACAAATTATCACTTCACTCCTAAACACAAGAAAATATTACAATTCTATGAACAATTAAATATTCTCAAACAATTCCGGATACTTGGAGCCGACTTTTGCCTCCCATTCCCACATCCCTTCTTTAACCCCATGATGTCTCCATAACACCTTCACTAACGGTATAGTTTTGCCCCGTAGCACTTGCTCTCAGGTATCTAATATTTGAATCGGTCGCTCTTCGTAGGAGGCATCTTTATCCACCTCCAATTCAACCCAATCTAGTATATAAGAAGGGTTGGGTTCATACTTTCTAAGCATGGATACATGAAACACATTGTGAACCCTCAAAAGTTGTGGCGGTAAGGCTAACCGGTATGTCACTTCCCTAATTCGCTTCAATATCTCGAAAGGCCCAATGAACCTTGGAGAAAATTTTCTACTCTTGCCAAATCTCATCAAATCCCATCTCGGTGAGATTTTAAGGAACACATGATCGCCAATCTCGAAGGATAAAGGTCGTCTCCTCTTATCGGCATAACTCTTCTGTCGAATTTGAGCCGTAGCTAACCTCTTCCAAATGAGAGCAACCTTCTCGGTTGTCTCTCTAACCAATTTCGGTCCCAATAACAGTGCATCACCCACCTCAACCCAACAAACCGGCGATCTACAAGGTCGGCCATATAAGGCCTTAAACAGTGCCATCTCAATGCTAGCTTGATAACTATTGTTGTAGGCGAACTTAATCAATGGTAAGTGTCTCTCCCAAGACCCTTTGAAATCAAGAACGCAAGCTCTAAACATGTCCTCCAAAATCTGAATGGTATGCTCCGACTGCCCATCGGTTTGAGGGTGGTAAGCGGTGCTAAAGGTCAACTTATCCGAACGCTTCTTGAAGGCTTTGCCACAATCGAGCAGTAAAATGAGGATCTCTATTTGATACAATGGTCACAAGGACCCCATGAAGTCAAACTATTTCTCTAATGTACAACTCTGCCAAATGCTCAACTGAGTCACTGGTGCGCATCGGAATGAAATTTGTAGACTTAGTCAACCTATCGACAATCACCCAAACAGCATCATTGCCCCATTGGGTTCTAGGAAGCCCAACTACAAAATCCATGGTAACATGTTTCCATTTTCACGCAGCTATCAATAAGGGTTGTAGCAAACCCGTTGGCTTTTGATGTTCGGCCTTTACTTGTGGTCATGATTTCCATTTCTCTTTCCAATGCAATTTCACAAGATAAGCATATACTCATTTATATCTATCGAGGAGTAGCAACATTTCCACATTTCATACATTTTCATCAACTTAGTCATTTCATGACGATATCAACATTTTGAACAACAACCTTCCAAAACTAACTAATTCTCATATACCATGAAATTCCTCATTTCAACATTGTCATAATATTGGTCAAATATCAATTTCATAACATCACCACATTTTCTTAAAATTTTCCAAATTTCTAGGGTTTCTATAAACTAGGTTTCCTCCTCATTTTGAAAGAAATTATTTCAAGCTAACACTTCTCTACAACAATATAACTCAAAATCTCAAGAATTTTTAGAAAAACATTATGGAAACCCACTTTTAAAATCATTCACAACACATGAGGCAAAATCCAAGTTCAATCACCACAAAAAGTCCTAATAACAACAAAATTTGCAAAAATGTATATATGACTCAAAGAAAAATCCCTACCTCAAGTTCTAGAAGGGAAGAGAGAAGAATGCCCCAAAATCGATGGTGTTTAAACTCGATTTCCACTGCACAAGACATAGCCCTTGAAGAGCTTTTCAACTTTGATGAAGGAACTATGGTCAAAACTCTAATGGATTTGAAGAAATCAAAGATTTGATCTAGTTTGGTGTAGGTAAATGTAGAGAGAAGGAAGAAAAATGGGTTTTTAGAGAGAGAGACAAAAAATGGATACACTCATCCCCAAGTGAAAAAAAATAAAATAAATAATTTTTTGGACTCAGCGTTTTCCCACACGTGTCTTCCTTTTTTCCACACTTGCAACACGTACTTCCCGCATGTACAGCACTCACCCCCGCACGTGTGGCACTCTCTTCCTCACCTCCTTCCGTACATGCAATTAAAGCAGCCTCTACTCATCACCAACCTCACCTCACTGCATGTGCAGCCCATTCTTGCACGTGCCCCGCACGTGCAATTTTGCCTTTTTGCCCCAAAACTACTCCAGTGAGTCCTAGACACCCCAGATCAAATTTCACACGCTCTGAGACAAGTAAAACTCAACATCGGGAAAAAATAGGACCAAGAAAAAAAAGAATCCAAGGAAAATTTTCAAGAACGATGAACCCAAACGGTCGACAAGACCTTAGATTAATTCCCGACACTCCCATTACGAGCAAGATAAGCACAATTAGAAGAGAAAGAGATGAGTTAAATAATTGGGCATCACAAGCCTCAAGAACACGGATCACGAACCCGGTCTGACAGGGCTGGCTGGCAGTGCACGCACGCGACAATTTTTACATAACCAACTTGGACCATAGTCTTGGCCCAAGTCCATCATTGAAGCACCCATAACTCACTTCCTTCAGAAATTTTGGATGCCCCAAAGGGCTTACACCTTTATGCAAAAAATGGGATTTAAATATCCATCAATACTCTCCTCTACAATCAATGTGGGATTTTACACATTTTCTAACACCTCTTTCATGAGGTCAACTTAATAAGTCAATTTCTCATTTCAAACCTTAATAGTTTTTGGTCATTTTTTTTGTGGTGTAAAGTTTTCATTATAAAGAATATAAACCCACTTTACTCCACCTCAATTGAGGTTTGGCACCATTAAAATCACCAAAAAACCATTATTTTTCCAATAGTTGTATTGTCACTTGAATGGTTAAACGTTTATAATAATAAAAAAAATCCCTTGTATTTAAAACGACAAATATATGAGTTATGTGAACAAGCTTAAAAATTACAATTGTCAATAAAAAAATAAAATAAAATTATGATAACTATATAAGTTTGATGTTCGAGTCAAATTGGCTTGAGTACTCACATCTCTTAGGTAATGTAAGTCTAAGCCAAATTTGTTCTAACTCAATCTAAACTCGGTTGGGGTCTAACTGGTCTAATGCCTACCCTTACATAGCACATCATATCTAGTACTTTTGGTCCCCTTTGGAGACTCAAGTTTGTAGTCAAAAAATTAAAAAGTTACTATAAATTGTTAAAATACTCCTTTATTTTTTGCACGTCGTTTTTAAAAAGTTAAAAAATTAATTAAAATAGTCAATTTTCAAATGAAATCTTATATCCAAATATGTGATGGGCCCACTTGCTGATGTGGCACGTTAGTGATGGATGGATTGTATTAACAAAAATAAATTTGTTCACGCTCTTTTTTATTATGAACAAAATACAAAATACGATTGATTTAAAAATGAAAGCCTTATACTGTTCAAAATCCTATTTTCTTTTTAATAAGACAAATATTATATCATCAAATAGACTATTAGCAATAAAGCGGTAGAAATAAATCTATCACAAAGAGACTAATAACAACACAGGCAGATAAATAAATCAGTACAAAGGGTAAAGAGTTTGATACTCGCAACCTCATACCATAAAAGAGATTACACAAACACTAAACCAAATGCGCTGGTCATATTAATACTCACTTAAAATACAGATTCTAATAGTTAATACCAATCAAAAAATATGTATCATTTTGAGCTTCTCTACCCAAACCTTCAAATTTTGGTATGTTAAATTTTTTTGAAAACTTGGGTGACAAATTGGCAATTTGACATTTCTTATAAGAAATCTCTCCACCCGATATGTCAAATTTATTATTCTATTATTTTTACATTAATAATTTCTAAAATGTTTTATTTTACTAATTAAAATGAAATTTTCTTTTAAAGATGTTTAAGCCCATTTAAATAGTGTTTTATTTCTAAATAAGTGCTACAATTATAAAATAATTTTTTAAACAAAATTCAAAATTTTATTCATTCCCACTTAAAACACTTATTTTATTTGGTGAAAAAATAAAATTAGAGCATAATATATTGTTCAAAAAATAATAGTACATAAATATTTAGTAAATCACATGCCACGGTTGCCAATTATAAAACCACTTTTGAGACTTGGAAAGATAAATGCAAACTAGCATCAGACGCACACACACCCCATTTATAAAGAAAAATATTTGAGATATTTAATTTATTATTTTAATAATATATTTGATAAATATAAAATTTTAATTTATTAAATATTTTATTATGTGTAATTTAAGTTTAATATTATATCTTTAAAAGTGATTTAGAGATTGTAAATTAAAAAAATTGTAGCATGGTTGATTGGGTTATGCTAGAGATCCGAAATGATTTATTAGATTTTTTATCAAATCTCTCACATGAGTATCTCATACCCATACGAAAGATTTGATAAAAATTTTAATAAATCATTTAAAATTTATAGCATTTTCCTTGTTGATTTATAAAACCACTTTGGGGACTTGAAAAGATAAATGCAAACTAGCATCAGGGTCCGCAAACTACGTAATGCTGCTGGTTAAGCAAACTAGGTGCTGCCATAACCACCCCCAACAAAAATAATGAAGGAGACACGGGCACAGCCCCACACTGCTTACATTTTCATCAGCCATGTGAGATTTAGCTCAATAATTTGCTGAATGAACCCAATCCCAATTGCCAATGACGAGAGAGAGAGAGAGAGAGAGAGAGAGAGAGAGAGAGAGAGAGCTAGTTAGTTGGTTGGGCCTTTGGGGTTCAACTGAAACTGACAACTAAATTCTTTATAGTTTTTAACTTCTCTTTAATTGTTGTCTTAATAAAATATTTGAGTTTAATAGGTTTATTTTGATATTTAAGCTTAATAAATCTATTTTAAAATTGATTTTGATAATTTAAATTGTTCACTTATTAGAATTCGTTAAGTAGAATATTCATATAAAAAAATAAAGTGATTATATATTAATAGTTATATATTTAAATCATATTTGCTTTTAAAAATAAACGATAAATATAATTTTAAAAATAATTATTCATGATGATACAGTTCGTTCTGGTGAATGGACTAGACCGATCCAAGCTCCTCAAGCCCACTGGATAACCTGCAAACAAGTCCAACGGGGAACGGGGTAGTCCCCCGGCGAACCCTCCGGTGTGTGAATTAGAAGGAGAAATAGATGATGTAGAGAGAGAGAAAGAGAGAGAGAGAGAGATATAGGAAAACTTAACCTTCTTCTTGTCTTCCAACTTTGCTTATATCCTTTGGTAATCATTTCACTGTCTCTGCCGTTCTGACCTTCCCGCCGAAAGCTTGTGCCGTGGTTTACCTTGTTCAGGGTGAGGAGGTGCCATTCCGGCTGAGAGGTGTTGTCGCAATAAATGCTGTGATGGGCTGTATTAATGGTGATGTGTTGTGGCAATAACTTTGCAGATCTTTGTCTGCTGACGTGGCCTGTTCTGCACCCGCCACGTGTCCGAGTATCATTGGCCTTCTATGCTCAGTTGGCCTCCAGCTGTCTTGGATTTTGCTACCCGGGTTATGCAATGGGATATAGATGGTGGGCTTGGGTTTGTCCACTATGGGCCGTGGTTCTTATGGGCCTATTCATGTCAGTAGTCCTCCATTCCCGAGTGCAGCTTCAGTCCAACGAAGGGAATAGTAGTGAGGGAGATGGTTCCGGCCGGCAAGGTTGACTAAGCTGGTGGGTCGAGCAGAAGGGCTGAGCGGAGGAGTGCCGACCGCGAGTGTGGCCGAGCGGAGGAGTGCCGACCGCGAGGGTGGCCGAGCGGAGGAGTGCCGACCGCGAGGGTGGCCGAGTGGAGAAGTGCCGACCGCGGGGAGTGCCGACCGCGAGGGTGGCCGAGTGGAGGAGCGCCGACCGCGGGGAGTACCGACCGCGGGGAGTGCCGACCGCGAGGGTGGCCGAGCGGAGGAGTGCCGAGCGGGAAGGCACGGGGCTCAAGAGGTGGCATGCCACGTGATGATTTGAAGTGGAAAAGACAAGGTAAGGGCAGAAGTCAGTACATCGGGACCATACACGTGGCAGAATTTCGGGGGAGGGAAAAGGTCAAGCGTTAAATCAGAAGTGAAACATCAGGGCATTATTATGGGCATTGAGAAGGCAGTTTTGGCGGATGATTTGAAAAGTTTTCAAACTGGCGAAAATTAATTTGGATCCTTGGAATACGGGCAAACTGTGGGCTTTTGGTATCATACGATTCACCTACTTCTTTACAAAAACTCAAAACATTCGAAGTATCAGTTCCTTCGTTGCTGACGATACCCCTTCACAACATTTTTGTAACTTTCTTGCACCTGCATCAGAAGCAATACGCAGACACGCCATAGACATGGCTCAGGAAGAGGCTGCGATTGTCGTAGTGGACCCGCTTGGGGATGACGACGCAGAGGAACTAGCGGCGCAGTACAGGTTAGGGAGGGTGGAGGAAACAGTAGTGCGATCCTATGGTTCCACCGTGATAGCTGCGCCACAACCAATCAGCCAGGTGGAACCGGATCACTGGCATTCGAGGGCTGACAAGTCCATCATTACTGTGGCGGAGTTGGAGGCTATCTGCGAGAGATACCAGATTCCGGCGGAGGTGGAGTTGGCGCTGCCAACATCAACAGAAAGGCCGTCTGATGCCAGGCCAGGGGAGTTCTCCCTCTACGAGGAGGTGCTGAAAGGTGGGTTGAGATTGCCGCTGCCGCAGATCGTGGTGGATGTGCTCAACCGCTTAGAGGTAGCACCAAGGCAGCTGATGCCTAATACGTGGAAGATTTTGCTATCTTGCGCAAGTGCATGGCCAAAGGCGACTGAAGGGCAGGCCATGACCGTGGATGAGTTCTTTTGCTGCTACAAAGCTTCAGGGTAGCAGGAGACATGGGTTACCCTACAGGCCACGGCGGAGAAGGGCTTGGTGGCAGGGTTGCCAACTTCGATCAAAGGTTGGAGGCCAAGGTGGTTCTACGTGTCCAGTTCTGGAGGGGGTGGAGTGCGTACGACGTGGAAGGTGCCAACCAGGTCTATGGAGCCGAAGTTGGGTGCGGCGGTAGAGGAGAGGGTAAAGAAGGTGAAGGAGTGGAGGGAGAGGGAAAAAGTCAAGTGGGACGAGCTTGTTCAGCCATCCGCACTGTTTCAAGTAGGGTTGGGTCCACAACCGATGGGGGGGACCTCGACCGATCGGAGTTGGAGGCCAGAAGAAGAGCACAGGAGGCAGAGGATCAGGCCATCCTGGTGAAGGCCCAGAAGTTCAAAGAAGCTCAAGCCGACTGACCGCCTCAACCACTTGCGAGGGAGAGGATTCGACCTCGTCCCAAACCCCTGGGAGAGAAGAACTTGAGCGAGTTTGTGCCACGACCGCTCCCAAAAGACCCTCTAAAGGAGAGGTCGCTGAAGGAGATGGATGAGCTGGATGTAGGGAAGAAAAAGAAGAGGTTGAGACGGAGTGAGGGAGAGCCAGCCCAAAAGAGAAGGAAGGAGGTGAGGGTGGGAGAGGCCAGTCTGGCCAAGCAGATGGAGGGTGGTGAGGTGGAGGGGACCTCAGAAAGAGTGGTCGTCCCAGAGGTGGTGGAGGCGTCTGTTGCTAAAGATGCCCCAAAGGTGATAGAAGTCAGTCCAGCACCAGAGGCTGTGGAGAGGACCCCAGCAGCACAAGGAGGAGTTGGGGTAACAGGTGCAGAGCCAAGTGTGGGACAACAGACCCAAAGGGGACTTGCACTCCAGGAAGGAGGGGTTCGTCTGGGTGCAGCAATTTATCATGTGCGTGCTGTAGCTGGAAGGTTGGAGGGGGAAGAGATCCCAGCCAGGGCGGGGGCAGACCGCCTAGTGAAGATCATAGAGGAGGCAGGTCTGCGCTCGGCTTCTGGATTCAACGAGGCCGACCTGTTCAGGGGGTTATGCTCCGCCCAAATGGAGGTAACTACCCTGGCAGGGGCCCTGCTGAGGAAAGCTGGGGCGGCCAAAATCAAAGCTGAAGAGGCCAAGGCCGAAGTTAGCTAAGCCAAGAAGGAGAGTCTTGAATGGAAGAGCCCATACCGAGTTGCATACAAGTTGAGTTGGGAGGGGGCGCGTCGCCAGGTTGTGTCGCTCGAGTTCCAACTTACTGGCGAGCAGCAGAAGTTGGAGGAGGCCAAAAAGGCTTGTGCTATGGCGGTCGAGCGGCATGAGGAGGCCATGACCAATAATGAAGATCTCGTCAGGCAGAGAGATGATGTAGATGCTAAGGTTGAGGCTCTGCAAAAGGAGGTGGAGGACGAGCGTGCCAGAGCGGTGGAGCAAAGGGAGAGCCTGCGCAAGGAGTTGGAGGCAGAGCGAGGTAGAGTGGCTATGGAGAGGGAGACTCTGCAGAAGCAGTTCGATGCAGAGAGGGGGAGGTTGATTGCTGAGGGAGAGGCCTTGAAAAGGGAGCTGGAGGCTGAGAGGGAGAATGCTGCAGCTAACAAGGAGGCCTTGATGAGGGAGCTGGGCGAGGAGAGGGCGAAAGCGGCCTCAGAGAGGGCTGCCTACCCTGATCTGTGCATTGCAGCGGTGGAACAGTTCAAGGGATCGCCAGACTTTCAGATGGCTATTGATGTTGCAGTGGCCAGCAGCTTAGCAAGGGAGGAGACTGGAGGGGCTGGCCCATCAAAGACGACTGCTGAGGGGAGAACTGAGTCTGAAGTTATTGCAAGCTTCCAGCAGTCGGACTTCTACAAACATGAAATGTCAGAGTACTGGGACAGTGGGTGGAAAATGTTCAAGCGGAGGGCTGAGGAGCTGTTCCCAGAACTTGACTTTAGTGGCGTAACAATTGGGGAAGATGATGTGGCCCAGACCCCTTTGGATGAAGGTGTTGAAGAAGAGGATCTGGCCTCTAGTGAAGAAGGGGAGTGAACTGAAGACATGTACTGAAGAATTTTTGTTTTGTTTTTGTATACACATTCTTGTTTTTTGTTTTTTTTTGAAGTATTGTAGTAGACTGATGTACACATTTTGTGAATGAATAAAACTCCATTTATGTCTTGTAATTGACTGTGTTTGTTTGTTTGGTGCGTTTGAAATGGACAGATGCTTGTAATGAAAACTGGTGATGGACTTATGAAAAAATTGAACTACAAGACAGGGTGAACTTAAGCTAAGTGAACTAAGTGAACTTGAACTTAAGTGAACTTGAACTAGTGATGATGTTGAGTAGAGATCAATTTGTAATGAAAACTTCGTGCAGAGTTAGGTCAACTTGTAATGAAAACTTCGTGCAGAGTTAGGTCAACTTGTAGTGAAAACTTCATGGAGAGTTGGGTTAAAAATTCCGTCACGCAGGGTAAGAGTGAACTGGTAAAATTTCTTCATGCAGAGTGAGATTGGACTTGTATAAAATATTCAAAGAATGAGAGTGGTTGACTGAAATTGAGAAATTGTGTGAAATGAGGTTTGAATGGGATTAATACTTAAATGTTCCACTGGAAGCCTGTAGAGAAGAAATTTGAGAAGTAGGCTAGATGGTGGGAAAGATAATCTGGTCAGTAAATGAAGTGCATGAGAGCATCTTTGGAATTTGACTGAGTAAAAACGTGGTCCAGGGATTGTGGCTAGGCTTCGGATTGTGACTGAGTGTCCTACTTTTTGCAGTTTCGTTGATAGGATGATCTCAGTGCGGACCTGGAATTGGAGCTGCGAGTAACTTGCTCTGGACCAGTAATGGTGGCAGTCAGCCTAGGTGAGGCTTTGAGGGATCAGTCTGGCTGAGGCTTTGAGCGCTTAGTCTGGATGAGGCTTTGAATGCTCAGTCTGGCTGAGGCTGTTGAGTGCTCGGTCTGGCCGAGGCTTTTGAAGTGCTCAGCCTGGCTGAGGCTTTTGAGTGCTCGGTCTGGCCGAGGCTTTTGAGGTGCTCGGTCTGGCCGAGGCTTTTGAGGTGCTCAGACTGGCTGAGGCTTTTGAGTGCCCTGGCCCGCCGAGGCTTTGAGGTGCCTGACCGGCCGAGGCCTTTGAGTGCCTGGTCCCGCCGAGGTTTTGAAGTGCTCACCTGGCCGAGGCTTTGAGGTGCCTGACCGGCCGAGGCTTTGAGTGCCTGGCCCGTCGAGGCTTTTGAAGTGCCTCACCGGGCTGTGGTCGCTGAGTGCCCTGGCCCGCCGAGGCTTTGAGGTGCTCAGACTGGCTGAGGTTTTTGAGTGCTCGGTCTGGCCGAGGTTTTTGAGGTGTTCAGACTGGCTGAGGCTTTGCAGTGCTCGGTCTGGCCGAGGCTTTTGAAGTGCTCAGACTGGTTGAGGCTTTGCAGTGCTCGGTCTGGCCGAGGCTTTTGAGGTGCTCAGACTGGCTGAGGCTTTGCAGTGCTCGGTCTGGCTGAGGTTTTTGAGTGCTCTATAAGCAAAAATGTGATTGAGGCGACAAAGGTAGCGGAGGGACAAAACTGTTGCCATGAGAAATGTAGTACAATGGTCAAGAATTACATTATGCGTAAAAAGGAAAGTACAACAATTCAGCAATACAAAAGTGACAGCCTGTTGAAAGTAGCGTTTCAGGTGTTCAGCGTTCCAGGGATGGGGAAGGTCTCGACCCTCCATATCCTGGAGGCGGTAGGTGCTGTAACAACGCCCGCGGGGGACCTCGCCACAGCTCGGACTCGATTTTTGTGTTGCGGTTCTCAATCTCGAACCAAAGAGTCCAAATCCGGCAAATCGTTTTGAAGGAAAACAGATTTTTTGAAAAGAAGTGCCAAACATGGATCGCTTTGCGGATAACGTAGTCGCCACCTAAATATTTTAAAATGGGAAATTTAGGAAACCCTGACTCGGTGCCGGATGGCCACATGCCCGTCATTACCAAAGTTGCCTCGGGATCTTGGGTACGATTAGGGAGGGTCACATCGCGAGCATTCTCCTCTCGCCAAAGACCGGCCTCTACTAACCATGATATCTGATTTTGAAAACATTGTATGCTCTTATTCCGGTTATTAGCCTAGATTACTATGTGATGCTCGCAGCAAACAAGTATAGACTGGGCCGTCTGAATTGGAACAAAACATTTCATGTTTGTTTGTTTGAAAATGGTTTGATGGTGCTACTCGCAAGTAGGCTAAAATGCGGATTTGCCACCCTCGGGTGGGCTTAGAAAACATGATTTTGCCACTATCTAGTGGGCTTAAAACAAACAGTCGATGAATGGTCCCAATTCAGATAACTCAACCTCCACCCACAGGCATTCAAGGCAGTTATATCACATAAGCATTTAGCCTCATGGTAAGCATGCTATCATGGCAACACTCACACGCATGCAAGCATGCTAAAGCATAAAACTTACCGAGTACTCCCAGCCAAAACAGAAGCTCGTTAGAAATCATGCATGATCCTAAGTATACTGAAATGCCTAATGTAACACATACAAAATGCAACTATAGCAGGCTCGGCTATTCTAAATATGGCATATGAAATGCAACAGCTATCAAGTACTCAACTTGGAATTGAAATACAGATGCAGTTTGTATGATGCGCCGAGCCCGGTGCATGCAATACAGATGAATGATGCAAACATGCTGTCATACTGTATGCTAATTGAAATATGCCCTATATCTAACCATCCAAAGCGGGTAAATAAAAGGGAGAAAGACATAGGGTTAGAAGACATTCACACACACACACACTTATTACATTTATGCCCTCAGAGGGTCCAATAAATATACAATCAATAAAAAGAATATACAAAATAAATATACAAATTCTAATTAATTAACAAGTTAATTACAAAAGAATTAAATCGGGCGCAAGCCGTGGACCTCGCCGCTCGATAGATGATGTATGCCGGATCGCTGGCGCGAAATCCACCGAATGCCCCGATTAGCCTCTGTTTGCAATATTTCTCGAAATGCTACCGACTCGAAAAGTTGATTGTTGATTTTGCTGCAACAGAGCGTGAAAAGGGCATAGCAATGTATTTTCACAAATATATGCATGCCTCGATCCTCGTACCACCAATCACGCATACCGATGCATGATGGCAGAGGAACCGGATTGCACAACTCAATATAGGGATGAATGCGTATGAATGCGACAACAAAACCTAACTCCATCATGGGTAATCCGGAGTGGTGGTGACTTGGGAATTGAGACTCATTCCGTTACTCGGAGTACAAAACGTGCCTCGTTTCCCGTGCGATATGCATGATATGCATGAAATGTAGCTGAGATGTGATATAGCATGCACAATGCCATGAAAATGAGATGCCTCGAAATGCGTGTCCACGGGCACGCAAACCGAGGCAATGCGGAATGACACGCGAAATGTAATGATGGACTTATACCAACATGAAGGGGGCCTCAGCCACACTCACATAGGATGCCGGAATGACAAGGATGGGGTGCCTCGAAATGCGTGCCCACTGGCACGCAAACCGAGGCAATGATGAAATAGAGTGCCTCGAAATGCGTGCACACGGGCACGCAAACCGAGGCGATGATGAAATGAAAAAAATGGATAAAACCGAAGTGCCTCGAAATGCGTGCACACGGGCACGCAAACCGAGGCGAGGATGCAATGAGAAAATTGGATAAAACCGAAGTGCCTTGAAATACGTACACACGGGCACGCAAACCGAGGCGAGGATGCAAGAATGAAAATCGGATAAAACCGGCGCCAAACGCTGCGCTCACAGCGCCGCAAATCGAGGCGGTTAAAATGGAGATCGATAAATCGGCAGTTTCGAAATCGCGGCACACGGGCACGCAAACCGAGGCGATGATGTGCGATGCAAAATCGGATAAAACCGAAGTGTCTCGAAATGCGTGCACACGGACACGCAAACCGAGGCGATGATGAAATGAGATGAAAAATCGGATGAAACCGAAGTGCCTCGAAATGCGTGCACACGGGCACGTAAACCGAGGCGATGATGTGTGATGCAAAATCGGATGAAACCGAAGTGCCTCGAAATGCGTGCACACGGGCACGTAAACCGAGGCGGTGATGTGTGATGCAAAATCGGATGAAACCGAAGTGCCTCGAAATGCGTGCACACGGGCACGCAAACCGAGGCGATGATGTGCAATGCAAAATCGAATAAAACTGAAGTGCCTCGAAACGCGTGCCCACAGGCGCGCAAATCGAGGCGATGATGAAATGCAATGAAATGGCATACGGAATGCCGCGATGGGCTTACACCAACATGGGAGAGCCTCAGCTCACTCACATAGGAGGCCGTCGGATAAAAATGAAGTGCCTCGGAATGCGCGCACACGGGCACGCAAACCGAGGCAATGGCATACAAGCATGAAAATGCAAATTGGGCTTACGCCAACATGAGAGGGCCTCAACCACACTCACATAGGCTGCCGGCGGATAAAACAGGGGCGCCTCGAAAGGCGTGCACACTGGCACGCAAACCGAGGCAATGCAAAAATGATGCAAATGGCATAGGGAATGATATGTAAGCATGGAAATGGAATTTCAGCACCTAAATAAAGGGGAAAACAGCCCTGAAACAAAACGAAATGACACTCGAAGCATGCATTCATCCCGAAAGTGTGAAATTAAGCCCCGAAATGGCCTATAGCCATGCTATACATGCAAAATATGATCATGGCAGCAAGAACAGTAGCAAGGCAGTCCCAAATATGGCATTTTTCAGTAACAAACATGGCCAAAATGCAAGCATAGATAGATCAACAATAGCATGCAAAATTAGTGGCCAAAAGAGGGGTATTGAGACAAGTGATATATGCAAACCCCAAATGGACAAACTTTCTTCTACAACATTTAAGATGAGATGAAAATAAGCACAATTGCAGAAGATGGCATCCTCAAAATCAGAATAAAATCATGCTAACAATTCTATGCAAAAATGGAGCTCAAAAGAGGCTATAACAAGAGTCATGCAAAGAAAGCACCAAATGACAAAATTTTCTTCATGAAATGTGTAAAGGGGACCAAAATAAGACCAAAGTCAGTAGGGGTCGAAGTCCCAAAAACAAATAGAAATAGGTCAAAAGTTGCATACAAAAATGGGCACACTTGATGGAATTCGAAGGAAGTGGTGGATAAAATGGCCAAATGAAGTTGAGCCCTTCTACAATGTTGTATAGGGGCTCAAAATGAGCACAAAACCAGTAGGGGTCGGACCCCTAAAAACAAAAGGAAATAGGCCTAAACTAGCATGCAAGATAATGGCATAAAAGCTAGATATTGAAACAAGTATATCATAGAAGCCTCAAATGAAGTTGAGCCCTTCTACAAAGTTGTAGAGGGGCTCAAAACAAGCACAAAAGCAGTAGGGGTCGGAGCCCCAATTCTCAACCAAATAGAATATAGAAATGAATCAAGAAAAAGCCCTAAAAGTTGGTTTTGAAGACTTACCCTTGAAGACTTGTCTTTCTTTGATTCTTGGCTCTGATTTGTAGCTTCTCAACCTCTGAAATTCACTTCCTAGCTGCTGGAATGGTAGTAGGGAAGGTGAGGCTAGGTGTTGATGAAGAGAAGGCCTAGGGACTTGAAAGCTTTTGAGGTTTTGAGCTATGAAAATGGAGGAGTTTGGAGAAGTATCCTTGAAGGCAAATTTTCCAACCTTGAAGAAGGAGAGGAGGGCCCTTCAAATAAACAACAAATGGGGTGTAAAAGGGGAGGGAAAGCACCCCAAAATATCCCCCGGATGAGGGAGACACTTTGAAAAGCAAATGGGCAATTGAACAGCCGAAAGGTGAATCTGGCCGGCCAGTAACTCTCTGCAAGGTGGCCGGCCACCTTCCTGGCCGGCCACCACCTTTGTGGCCACCACCCCCAAAAAATGAAGTGTTGAATTAGTGGCCGACCACCATACATTAGGGTCCTCCCAAGTGTGTAGAATAAGGCCCCAAGGTTAGAATTTGGCAACTCTGAAGCAGAAGTCACAACATAGAGCTTGAAGGAGGGGCTCAAAAATGAAATTCAAAATTGCTGGCCGACCACCAACTTTTAGGGTCCTCCAAGATGTGTAGAATAAGGTTCCAAGGTTGGAATTTGGCAACATTGAAGCAGGATTCACAACATTGCATTTGAAGAAGAGGGCCAAAAATGAAAATCAAAATTGCTGGCCGACCATGCTTGTTTAGGGTCCTCCCATGTCCCCTGATCACAGATATGTAACTTTGGTTGGAAGAAAATACCCCCAAGGTGTTCAACATTGGCCCGGAAGTGAGAAAAACGGGAGGAGCGAAGCAGCTATCTGGGATAATTGGCCTCCCACCCCAAAGGACAAAGATCTTCTGGTGTTGAAACAGAGGTACACAAGTTTGAACAAAAACTAATGAGAAATGAACGTTGCGGCCAAAAACAAAGCAAAAATGGATCAAAAAATGGGTCAGTGCCAAGTGGTATTCAAGAAGTGGGTATCTCGACCCCGTGTCCCTCGGAATGACAAAACAGAGGTTCCTGCCAAAAATCAGAGAAAATCGATGCAAAATGAATGCTCGGGACCAAAACCGGCAATAGTCCCAAAACCCACATAGCACCGAAAGTGGCATACGGCCACGAAGTGGGCATCGGGGGCCCCAGGGTTTCTCGAAATGATAAAACAGAGGTTCCTGCCAAAAATCAGAGAAAACTGATGCAAAATGAATGCTCGGGACCAAAACCGGGCAGCTTAGTCCCGAAACCTACATAGCAAAGTGGCATACGGCCACGAGGTGGGCATCGGGGGCCCCAGGGTTCCTCGAAATGATAAAACAGAGGTCCTCTACGAAAACCGGAGAAATCGGAGATGGTTGGGCGGTCCCGAGCCGAGGCACACGGCCTAACGGCTCCGAAAACCGGGAACCGGGCTCCGAAATGGGCAAAACGGCCTACGGCCACGAAAAGTAGCTCACGGCCACCGGGAGATAGTCTACGGAACCACTCCCTTCCCTCAGGAAAGAAAACAGAGAAGACCGAGCCTGGTTCGCAAACCGAGACAAGGTAGAGAAGATGGTTCGGAAGTCCGGAGGCAGGGCGCGCGGCCGCGACTCTGAGACTTCTGAACGAGCACAGCATGCAATATCACCGAGCGCTCAATCGGTGACATCTGAGTCTTAAGGTCGGTCAAAAATGGGGTGTCTACAGTTGCCCCTCTTTGACAGAACTCGGAAGTCAAGAAGTGACGAGAGTGAATGTCAAAGCCCAGAGACGACCCATTTTTGACAAGGCCGAAGACTTAGACAATCATACAAGGTAAACAGAGATGTGTGCCCGCAGGCAGGGGGGGCAAAATGCAAATGATAGGCACGGAGTCAAGTGATCGTGCAAGTGCAAAGAAGTCGTAATGAAGCAAGTATTGACAAATAGATGCAAGCTTTTAAGCAAGAATGCAAAGCAACAACTACATCCCATGCAGTTAGGAATGCGGAGAATTATTCAATTCTCGTCGCGTCTCACACGGAGAAGATACGATACCTGCGCGATTCGTCTGGTCGCACCAGCCTCAAATGAACCGTACATACAATATCGTGCCTGCAAAAGAGAGAAATTCAACAAGAACAATATGCTAACAACATATATTCAATGCGATTCCCGTAATTCGAAAAGTTTGACACACGCAGTGTCGGCAAGTGAATGCAAATCTAACCACATTTCATGCAGAAAGGATTGCAGAAAGGATGTAAGAAAATTATTGCAATTCTCACTGTGAATACAGTGTGCATTTGTGATAGATACAAAGCGAGTGTGATGGATACACTATATGAAGCAAAGCGTGATGGATACACAAGATGAGCATAGTGTGATAGATGCACAAAGAGAAAGTGTGTGATTGATACACAAAGCGGCGTGTGATTGATACACAAAGAAAGTGTGTGATTGATACACAAAGTGAGCATGTGATAGATACGTAAAGTAGGCATAGTGTGATAGATGCACAGCAAGTGTGTAATAGATACACTATATGAACAAAGTGTGATTGATACACTAAGTGAATGAAGTGAGCAAAGTGTGATGGATACACAAAAGGCAAGCACAAAGTGTGATAGATGCACTGAGCGAACAAGCGTGATGGATATACTAAAAGCAAACACAAAGTGTGATAGATGCACTTAGTGAACAGAGTATGATTGATACACTAAAAGCGAACACAAAGTGTGATAGATGCACTTAGTGAACAAGTATGATAGATATACTGAGTACGAACACAAAGTGTGATAGATGCACTATGTGAACAGAGTGTGATTGATACACTAAAAGTGAACACAAAGCGTGATAGGTGCACTTAGTGAACAGAGTATGATAGATATACTAAATGTGAACACGAAGTGTGATAGATGCACTTAGTGAACAGGAGTATGATTGATATACTAAATGTGAACACGAAGTGGGATAGATGCACTTAGTGAACAAGTATGATGGATATACTGAGTGGTGAACACGAAGTGGGATAGATGCACTTAGTGAACAGGAGTATGATTGATATACTAAGTGTGAACACGAAGTGTGATAGATGCACTTAGTGAACAGGAGTATGATTGATATACTAAATGTGAACACGAAGTGGGATAGATGCACTTAGTGAACAAGTATGATTGATATACTAAATGTGAACACGAAGTGGGATAGATGCACTTAGTGAACAGAGTATGATAGATATACTGAGGGTGAACATGAAGTGGGATAGATGCACTTAGTGAACAGGAGTATGATGGATATACTAAATGTGAACACGAAGTGTGATAGATGCACTTAGTGAACAGGAGTATGATTGATATACTAAATGTGAACACGAAGTGGGATAGATGCACTTAGTGAACAAGTATGATGGATATACTAAATGTGAACACGAAGTGGGATAGATGCACTTAGTGAACAAGTATGATGGATATACTGAGGGTGAATACGAAGTGGGATAGATGCACTTAGTGAACAGGAGTATGATGGATATACTAAATGTGAACACGAAGTGTGATAGATGCACTTAGTGAACAGGAGTATGATTGATATACTAAATGTGAACACGAAGTGGGATAGATGCACTTAGTGAACAAGTATGATGGATATACTGAGGGTGAATACGAAGTGGGATAGATGCACTTAGTGAACAAGTATGATGGATATACTGAGGGTGAACACGAAGTGGGATAGATGCACTTAGTGAACAGGAGTATGATTGATATACTAAATGTGATAAAGTGTGATGAGAGTGTGATTGATACACTAAATAAATGAAGTGTGATTGATACACTAAGTGAAATGAGAAAGAAACTTGATAGGTACAATGCAATACAATGCATGATGCTTACGGAAAGCAATAAATGGACAAAGCGGCGCTTTTAGAAAGCACCTCACGAGGTGAATGGCGGTGAACCGCTCTACTCTGACGGGGATCTCCCCTCGTGCTCTTCGAACACTTACCTTCAACTCACAGTACAAAGGCTCTGGAATGCTAACAAGTAACAATATCTGCATGTGGGAGCCACGGCTGCCGCTTGTCTTCCTGATCATACTCACAACTTTCCCTATTCTCCAACGGGGTGACAGACTAGGTTGGTTCAGTATCCAGGATTGAGGTGCATACACGCTGTCTCAATCTATGGGGCTGCCATACAGATTTCAAGCCGAGGGCGCGCCTCTGGGTATTTAAACCAGACTTTAGTCTCGGAAATCCCGAACCTTTGCGTTCTAGGCCACGGCCATTCGAACTCTAGTTTCCACCGTCGCAGTTGGTCTCCTAGGAACTCATCGCAAACACGGCCAAGATGCCTCTGGTAGGGAATGGTACTCAGGGAGAGCACTCCTGATCGCCATTCTGGCTTGAAGTAGACCTGATTTTGAGCTTGAGGTAGAGGCACACTCATACTTCGGAACATTGGCAAGACTTGAAGAGGTACACACGGAATATAGTCTCGGAACTTTTTGAAGTTGGAACAAACTCAGATGCTTCGATTTTCCTTCTTTTCTTTTGCTTTGCAGTCCGGAACCTAAATAGCTTCAGATAGGTCCTTGTTCTACTGTTTTCACATGACCTGGGTTGAACCCTGCGGTTTTATGAAAGAACAAATTCTGTTTTGCACAAATGTGGAGAACGGCACGGCACTCGGAGCACAAAACGATTTTTTAAAATTGAGAGTGAGCATAAGTTATCAACTGGGTATTGAGCCTACGACTGAATACAGCACGCTACGACTCAACAAGAAAACAAAAGGCACATAACCTAGACACATCGAGTAACACTCGAGACGACTCAAAACAAAATCGAGATAAAACAAAAAGACACGACACTCAGACGTGCACAGGGAGCCTGTTTCACCGGGTATATGTCCCACCCTTTCTTATTTGTGATTCTCACATCACTCGGCCCTCAAGCTCTGTTTTTCTGAAAAAGGCCTTTTCTCACTTTTTCTCTCATCGCACATCTCTCTATTCTTCAATCTCTCATTTTCCAATCCCTCCCCTAGGTGGTTGATGGATAAACAGCAAGTTGCGGGCTTTTGCCACTGGTATTCTACCAGATTCTCTTTCTTCCGCTCATAACTAGTGAATTCCTCCCACAGAGGGGTTGCACTACATTTGGGTGTGCAGCAAATCTGCAGCTGACATCGGTTGACGATGCTCTGCTGGGGAGTTTGGACATGATCAGATCCGTCCAGATGAGGGAATGGGAATATGTTGATCCATTCCAGTTTGTGCTTCGCACTTGGCTTGATACTTCGTTGGTCGGAGGATGAGAGCTTTCTGCCCTCTTGCTGTGCCCTTCAGTTGTGCCTTGGTTGGCAGGTAGAGTGCCCTTTCTGGCAAGTATGTTGACAAAGGGGAAAAGACAGAACACCTGACTCAACTGTGCCCCTAGTTCATCATTTTGACCATTTTTTGTTTTTGGCTTTCTAAAAAAAATTTGACCAAAATGAGAGTTAGATTAACATGCTTGTTCAATTTTTGATTTGAAATCATGCAAGTCAAGCTACGAGCACTGAAAATTTTCCTTTTTCGGGTCCAAGAAATGGTCCAATTTTGGAAAAGATGGAACAATTTTTGAGAAAATTAGTCAACCTCAGTAAAAATTCTCAAAAACTATTTTTGCAAACGGCCACTTGCTCAACGAGCATAGAACCCACTCTTGAGATGCACAACCTCGAATCTGGAGGAAAACTACCCCTTGCTTGGAGAGAGCTGCATGGCAACGGAAAGTTGCCCCTTGTTTGAACGGCACCGCGGCGCATTGAATGGCAACGGAGAGTTGCCCCTTGTTTGAAATGAAACCGTGGCGTTTTGAATGGCAACGGAAAGTTGCCCCTTGTTTGGATGGCGCCGCAGCACACTGAATGGCAACGGAAAGTTGCCCCTTGTTTGAATGGCACCGTAGTGCATTGTAGTCAATCCTCAGAGCGATGAACACAACCGAATTCTCGAATACAGAGAAGACAAAGATGGTCAGAACCATTGCATGGACACAATCGAATTTGAATTGTTTTACGGCTGGACTTCAGAATGAAGTTGCCTACGTATCCCAAACATGGGAATCAAGCCTTACGTAGTTCGGGGTTAAGGTACACTCGGGTATTTAACCTCTCCTTTTTATGCTCTAACTTTTGCCAAGGCGCCTGTTGCAGGTTTTCGACCTTGCGAGCTTTGTTTTTCTTTTCTTTTCAATCTTTTTTTTTCTATTCTTTTCATTCCTTTTTTTTCTTTTGTTTTGCATTTTCTTTTCTTTTCTTTTCTTTTTGCATTTTTTGTATCTTTGCATTTTTTCTCTTTTTTCTTTTTTCATTCTTTTCTTTGCTCTAACTTTTGCCTGGGTCGCCCTTCCGGGTTTTCGGCCCAGCGAGCCTCTCAAAGGGTAAAAATATAGCCAGTCCATGCCAAATGGTTATGAGATTGAAGCCCTCTATATCCAGGAGAGTGGCTGTTGTATCGACTTGCAGAAAGATCCACCTTTGGCTCTTCGAGCACATCGGACATTTTTGCCCCTAGTTTGAGGGGTGCTTCTGCTCTAGCCTTGCAAACTTCTTCTGATGAGGTCTGACCTTCTTAATCTGACTTTGGTGCCTCTTGTTCGAGGGCAGCTTCAAATCTGGCCACACAGGCCTTACATCGTGGTCGACCGTTGAACATTCTGAATGCCAGTTCAAGGTTTGAAAGCCAAGAGGGGGTCGAGTCTCGAGGCTGAGAGCGATCCTAAGCTGCACAATCTCAAGAGCGATTCCACACATGTCTTTGCAGGACCGCGCAAAACATTTTTTGAAAGTTTTTAAGAAAGCGACAAATCGCTCGCGCTAAAGACAGTGTAGGATCAATCTGGATCAAAGCCAGGGTCCTTCTCAGTACTCACGCTAACAAGCATGATTTCATTCATTAAAGGCTTAGCACGCCTCTCTTTCTCTCAATTTGATCAAAGTTTTGCAAATCCCGAGGAATTCCTCCCTCTTTGTTTTTCACCGCAGTGTTCAAAAAGTTTTGAAAAACTCAGGTCATTACAATGACTTCAAGGCACAAGAGAGTAGGTGGAATGCACTGCCATTTCATTCAAATCCCGGCATAACTAGCACACGGCAGAAACAAATGCGAGAGTATGGAAATCACTGCTGTTTCATTCAAGATCTGTTGGCATAACTGGCTCCCTGGCAGAAACTGACTCAAAACAAAGCAAAAGGACAAACAGAAAACAAAACAGTGATGTCCGAGGTAATACCCCCCACGGAATCATCTGACTCCTATACAACAGGACTGACTCGACACAACAAGACAGACCCAAAGTAAAAGAGACTGACTCAAAACAAAAGGACAGACTCAAAACAAAGTAGCAAAAACTGACCCAATACCCAAGTCAGAAAGCACAAAACTGGTATTTGCACATTGCTCGTAGCGGTCGTGCCATTCCCACGTCTGGAGTCGATTGAGTGCCGCCCGCAGGTGGTTCATCCCCTGATCACATAGTCACATTATCCCCACAAGTTCACTGATCAAGTGCCGATAGACTTTCTTGCGGGACTGGTGCAAAGAATGACCCCTTTGTCAAAGAGATCTTGTACATCATGGCGCAGCGGTAAAGCAATGCTTCGGTGTCATGACCGGTTTGTTGATGATAGGGCACGATTTAGTCCGGTCATGCTTTGCGAGGATAGGATCGGGTAGGGCCGTTGTTCCAATGGTTTCAAATGTCCTTCCGAGTAAGACCTCTAGAGCCTTTGTCAGAGGCATATGAAGTGGAGTGAAAACCCTCTTGACTCGGGGTGGATATTTGGCCATCTGTGAGTTACTCCCGGACGCACTGGTGAATGGGGTAGCCTTTTTTGATGTGGTGGTGGTAACCATGCCCACTTCGGAAGATCTTGCAGCCGCATCACCGCTTGTGCCTGTGTTGTTGTTGCGGTTGAAGGTTCTCCGGGGCTGATCCCGGTCTTGGTCAAACAGACCTTGCTTCATTGCATCCTCGATCTGCATTCCCATATCATGTAGATCTGCGAAGGTCGGGAAGGGGACTACGATCATCTTCTTCATTAACCCCGGTTGGAGATTGCGCACAATCATCCGGATTTGATCTCTATCTGTAGGCCTCACGGTCATCATTGATGCCTTTGCCCTCCACCGAGTTACGAAGTCAGAGAAAGACTCCTTGGGTTCCTGCCTCGTTGTCTCGAGATCACGAGTTGTGACCTCGATTTGCGTATTGTACGAATATTGTGCAAGGAAGGCCTCAGCCATCTCATCCCAGTTTGTTTTCACATCATCTTCCAGCTTTGCATACCAAGTGGATGCCATACCCGATAAAGCTCGACCGAACAAGGAAAGCTTTTGCGGTCGGGTTAAACCCATTGGTCTTAGAATGTCTCGAGAATAGCGGAGGTGGACCATGGGGTCCCGGATCCATCAAAGCGATCGATCTGGGGCATCTTAAATCTGTCCGGCAATGTCACGGCCACATCAAGATAGCCGTCTTCAATATCTGGGATGGCCTTCACCCTGTGATTTCTTAAAAGCTTCTCCGGCTTGCTCAATTTGAGCGGTATGATCTACCTCAAACTCGAAGGAGAGTCGGGTGATTGACAGTGTGTGGGTCTTGGACGGTTATGGCGGAAGTCGGCCAGTCACTTTGGAAGACCCGTGTCCTCTTGAACATTCGACATTTGGCGTCTCCCAGTCTTTGGAGCTCTGCCGGGGAGAACTTGTTGTGAAGCAGACGCCGCTTTGTCTTGCGACTGGTGATGAGCTCGGCCTTGAGCCATGATTCTGACTTCTTTGTTTGGAAAATTCCGCTTGGCGGACAGCATCTTGCTGCATGAGTTTCATACTTTCCTGCATCTGGCGCATCATTGCCTCCATCCCTGATGTGTTCCTGATCCATCTAATCGACCGGTATTTATCCTCTGAGAAAGCGAGACCTCGGCTGTTGTTCATGGTGGGGTGGATAAAGACCACTGATTTGGTAATCGCTAATCGGGTGATTTGTGCTGACCGCCCTTTTTCACCCCGCTCGTAAAGGAACATTGATTCTTGAATCTCTGACCCGACAAAGTCTATCACCACACGTCCAATGTACCTGGGGAATCTCGAAGCCTTCTGAAGCTATAGTTCCGAGACTACCTAGCAAAAGAGAAACCCGACAGCATCTCAGCCTGATTTCACCAAAACGGATATGAGCAAATCTGAATGAGTGTGCTCTCTCTTGGTCTGCCCCAAAATTCTGCCTCCGTCGATACCCTCGGGTAAAACAGATTCCACCAAATCTTGATGCCCGATACCCAAAATCTTGAATTGGTGCCCTTGAGCCTCATGCTCAAACTTGTAAACCGATACATGCATTCCTGTGAGGCGCACTCTAACAAGCACATATGAGATAAGTGAGAGCCAAAACACCCTATGTTGGGGTAGGGTTTCCTGTCCTATCTTGTCGGGAACTAGGGTTTCACTACATACGCAATGACTCCAAACAACCTATAAACGGGTAAGCAACCTGTCCTAGTTTGGAATGGTCACTATGGATCCGAATATGCACTAGGTCGAATGGTCAAAAAGGGTGCCCCGGTAAAACCGGGGTTTGTGTTCCCATACTGGCAGAGCCCGTAACCGGTCACCCTTATGGACATGCCTTGACAAGACAAGCCTCCGGCAAACCGCTCAGGAATAGCAGATGGCAAACACGGTGTCCTAGGCGCACCAATGCAAATGCAATGCAAAGAAACACACAAATGTAGTCAAAACCAGATATCAAGAGTTCGAGTCAAGTTCTCTAAATCCCAGTGAGTCGCCGAAGCTGTAACAACGCCCATGACCTACCGCCACTCGGACTCGATTTTTGTGTTGCGGATCTCAAACTAGAACCAAAGTGTTCAAATCCCGCAAATCGTTTTGTAGGAAAACAGATATTTGAAAGAAGTGCCAAACATGGGTGCTTTGCGGATAACAGTCGCCACCTAAATATTTTAAAATGGGAAATTTAGGAAACCCTGACTCGGTGCCGGAAGGCCACATGTCCGTCATCACCAAAGTTGGCTCGGGAACTTGGGTACGATTAGGGAAGGTCACATCGTGAGCACCCCCTCTCGCCCGGTCAAAGACCGGCCTCTACTAACCATGATATCTGTTTTTGAAAACATTGTATGCTCTTATTCCGGTTATTAGCCTAGATTACTATGTGATGCTCGCAGCAAACAAGTATAGACTGGGCCGTCTGAATTGGAACAAAACATTTCATGTTTGTTTGTTTGAAAATGGTTTGATGGTGCTACTCGCAAGTAGGCTAAAATGCGGATTTGCCACCCTCGGGTGGGCTTAGAAAACATGATTTTGCCACTATCTAGTGGGCTTAAAACAAACAGTCGATGAATGGTCCCAATTCAGATAACTCAACCTCCACCCACAGGCATTCAAGGCAGTTATATCACATAAGCATTTAGCCTCATGGTAAGCATGCTATCATGGCAACACTCACACGCATGCAAGCATGCTAAAGCATAAAACTTACCGAGTACTCCCAGCCAAAACAGAAGCTCGTTAGAAATCATGCATGATCCTAAGTATACTGAAATGCCTAATGTAACACATACAAAATGCAACTATAGCAGGCTCGGCTATTCTAAATATGGCATATGAAATGCAACAGCTATCAAGTACTCAACTTGGAATTGAAATACTGATCTGATTTGTATGATCTTGTAGAGCAGTGCATCTGTCTGATGAATGATGCAAACATCTTTGTCATCTTGTATGCTAATTGAAATATGCCCTATATCTAACCTTCCAAAGCGGGTAAATAAAACGGAGAAAGAAATGGGGGATGGAAGCAATACATCACACTAACACACACTTATTACACTTATGCCCTCGCGCAGAGGGTCCGAATTAATATCTGATCCGAATAAAAGAATATACTCAGGAAATAAATATACAAATTCTAATTAATTAACAAGTTAATTACAAAAAATTAAAAGCTGGCGTGCAAGCCAGGGACTGCCTCGCTTCTGATAGATGATGTATCTTTGGGTACTTGGCGCGGAAATCCACTGGAATGCCTTGATTAGCCTCTGTTTGCAATATTTCTCGAAATGCGCGCTGGACTCCGAAAAGTTGATTGTTGATTTTGCTGCAACAGAGAGCAGGAAAAGGGCATAGCAATGTATTTTCACAAATATATGCATGCCTCGATCCTCGTACCACCAATCACGCATACCGATGCATGATGGCAGAGGAACCGGATTGCACAACTCAATATAGGGATGAATGCGTATGAATGCGACAACAAAACCTAACTCCATCATGGGTAATCCGGAGTGGTGGTGACTTGGGAATTGAGACTCATTCCGTTACTCGGAGTACAAAACGTGCCTCGTTTCCCGTGCGATATGCATGATATGCATGAAATGTAGCTGAGATGTGATATAGCATGCACAATGCCATGAAAATGAGATGCCTCGAAATCGTGTCACGCACGCAAACCGAGGCAATGCGGAATGACACGCGAAATGTAATGATGGACTTATACCAACATGAAGGGGGCCTCAGCTACACTCACATAGGATGCCGGAATGATAAGGATGGGGTGCCTCGAAATGCGTGCCCACTGGCACGCAAACCGAGGCAATGATGAAATAGAGTGCCTCGAAATGCGTGCACACGGGCACGCAAACCGAGGCGATGATGAAATGAAAAAAAACGGATAAAACCGAAGTGTCTCGAAATGCGTGCACACGCATAAAGCGAGGATGCAATGAAAATTGGATAAAACCGAAGTGCCTTGAAATCGTGCCTGCAGACGCATAAACCGGCGAGATGCAAGAATGAAAATCGGATAAAAGCGAAGTGCCTCGAAAGCAGCGTGCCTGGTAGCGCCGTCGGCGGCTAAAATGGAGATCGAGATAAAGCGAAGTGCCTCGAAATCGTGCACGCAGCACGCATAAGCGGCGATGATGTGCGATGCAAAATCGGATAAAACCGAAGTGTCTCGAAATGCGTGCACACGGACACGCAAACCGAGGCGATGATGAAATGAGATGAAAAATCGGATGAAACCGAAGTGCCTCGAAATGCGTGCACACGGGCACGTAAACCGAGGCGATGATGTGTGATGCAAAATCGGATGAAACCGAAGTGCCTCGAAATGCGTGCACACGGGCACGTAAACCGAGGCGGTGATGTGTGATGCAAAATCGGATGAAACCGAAGTGCCTCGAAATGCGTGCACACGGGCACGCAAACCGAGGCGATGATGTGCAATGCAAAATCGGATAAAACTGAAGTGCCTCGAAACGCGTGCCCACAGGCGCGCAAATCGAGGTGATGATGAAATGCAATGAAATGGCATACGGAATGCCGCGATGGGCTTACACCAACATGGGAGAGCCTCAGCTCACTCACATAGGAGGCCGTCGGATAAAAATGAAGTGCCTCGGAATGCGGCGCTGCAGACGCATAAACCGAGGCAATGGCATACAAGCATGAAAATGCAAATTGCGCTTACGCCAACATGAGACGGCCTCAACCACACTCACATAGGCTGCGGCGGATAAAGCAGTAGCCTCGAAGGCGTGCAAACCGAGGCAATGCAAAAATGATGCAAATGGCATAGGGAATGATATGTAAGCATGGCAATGGAATTTCAGCACCTAAATAAAGGGGAAAACAGCCCCGAAACAAAACGAAATGACACTCGAAGCATGCATTCATCCCGAAAGTGTGAAATTAAGCCCCGAAATGGCCTATAGCCATGCTATACATGCAAAATATGATCATGGCAGCAAGAATAGTAGCAAGGCAGTCCCAAATATGGCATTTTTCAGTAACAAACATGGCCAAAATGCAAGCATAGATAGATCAACAATAGCATGCAAAATTAGTGGCCAAAAGAGGGGTATTGAGACAAGTGATATATGCAAACCCCAAATGGACAAAATTTCTTCTACAACATTGAAGATGAGATGAAAATAAGCACAATTGCAGAAGATGTCATCCTCAAAATCAGAATAAAATCATGCTAACAATTCTATGCAAAAATGGAGCTCAAAAGAGGCTATAACAAGAGTCATGCAAAGAAAGCACCAAATGACACAATTTTCTTCATGAAATGTGTAAAGGGGACCAAAATAAGACCAAAGTCAGTAGGGGTCGAAGTCCCAAAAACAAATAGAAATAGGTCAAAAGTTGCATACAAAAATGGGCACACTTGATGGAATTCGAAGGAAGTGGTGGATAAAATGGCCAAATGAAGTTGAGCCCTTCTACAATGTTGTAGAGGGGCTTAAAATGAGCACAAAACCAGTAGGGGTCGGACCCCTAAAAACAAAAGGAAATAGGCCTAAACTAGCATGCAAGATAATGGCATAAAAGCTAGATATTGAAACAAGTATATCATGGAAGCCTCAAATGAAGTTGAGCCCTTCTACAAAGTTGTAGAGGGGCTCAAAACAAGCACAAAAGCAGTAGGGGTCGGAGCCCCAATTCTCAACCAAATAGAATATAGAAATGAATCAAGAAAAAGCCCTAAAAGTTAGTTTTGAAGACTTACCCTTGAAGACTTGTCTTTCTTTGATTCTTGGCTCTGATTTGTAGCTTCTCAACCTCTGAAATTCACTTCCTAGCTACTGGAATGGTAGTAGGGAAGGTGAGGCTAGGTGTTGATGAAGAGAAGGCCTAGGGACTTGAAAGCTTTTTGAGGTTTTGAGCTATGAAAATGGAGGAGTTTGGAGAAGTATCCTTGAAGGCAAATTTTCCAACCTTGAAGAAGGAGAGGGAGGGCCCTTCAAATAGACAACAAATGGGGTGTAAAAGGGAGAAAGCACCCAAGCTTTCCTCCCAAAATATCCCGGATGAGAGACACTTTGAAAGCAGTGGGCCAATTTGGAACAGTCGAAGCGAGGAATCTGGCCAGTAACTCTCTGCAAGGTGGTAGGCCGACCACCTTCCCCTGGCCCGACCACCTTTTTGTGGCCGGCCACCCCAAAAATGAAGTGTTGAATTAGTGGCCGACCACCATACATTAGGGTCCTCCCAAGTGTGTAGAATAAGGCCCCAAGGTTGGAATTTGGCAACTCTGGCGAAGTCACAACATAGAGCTTGAAGGAGGGGCTCAAAAATGAAATTCAAAATTGCGGCCGACCACCAACTTTTAGGGTCCTCCAAGATGTGTAGAACAAGGTTCCAAGGTTGGAATTTGGCAACATTGAGCAGGATTCACAACATTGCATTTGAAGAAGAGGGCCAAAATGAAAATCAAAATTGCTGGCCGACCATGCTTGTTTAGGGTCCTCCCATGTCCCCGATCACGATATGTAACTTTGGTTGGAAGAAAATACCCCAAGGTGTTCAACATTGGCCGGAGTGAGAAAACGGGCTCGGGAGGGCAAGCTAGCTATCTGGGATAATTGCTGGCCTCCCACCCCCGATGATCTTCCTGGTGTTGAAGCAGAGGTACCGCCAAGTTTGAACAAAAACTAATGAGAAATGAAGCGTTCGGGGCCAAAACCGAGCAAATCGGGATCCGAAAATGGGTGAAATTGCCGGAAGTGGTATTCAGCGAAGTGGGTATCTGCGACCCAGTGTCCCTCGGAATGACAAAACAGAGGTTCTGCCAAAATCGAGAAAACCGATGCAAAATGAATGCTCGGGACCAAAAAGGCGATTTGGGGTCCCGAAACTCTGAGCACCGAAAGTGGCATCTGACGGCCACGAAGGGCATTGAGGCCCAGTGGTTTCTCGAAATGATAAAAGCAGAGGTTCTGCCAAAATCGAGAAAACCGATGCAAAATGAATGCTCGGGACCAAAACCGGCGGTTTAGTCCGAAACCGATTCTGAGCACGAAAGTGGCATCTGACCCACGAAGTGGGCATCGGGGCCCAGGGTTTCTCGAAATGATAAAACAGAGGTCCTCTACGAAACCGGAGAAATCAGAGATGGTTAGGCGGTCCGAAAGCCGAGGCCTAACGGCTCAGCAAGGCAAGACTCGGAAATGGGCAAAAGCGGCCTCTGACCACGAAAAAGTAGCTCACGGCCACCGGAGATAGTCTGGAACCACTCCTTCCTCGGAAAGAAAAGCAGAGAAGACCGAGCCTGGTTATGGCAAACCGACAAGGTAGAGAAGATGGTTCGGAAGTCCGGAGGCAGGGCGCGCGGCCGCGACTCTGAGACTTCTGAACGAGCACAGCATGCAATATCACCGAGCGCTCAATCGGTGACATCTGAGTCTTAAGGTCGGTCAAAAATGGGGTGTCTACAGGTGCCCGGACGTGGACGAGTTTTTACAATGTATGGTCCCTCCCATTTGGCCGCCACCTTTCCCTCGGTCGGATTTTTGGTGGCAAGGGTGGCCTCCCTTAAGACAAGATCTCCTATGGCGAATTCCCGTGGTCGGACTTTGCGGTTGTAGTGCATTCTCATTTTTTGTTGGTATGAGGCTAGTCTAACCGCAGTGGTGTCCTTGAGTTCTTCAATCAGGTCTAGGTCCGCTCGACGGAGTTCCTCAGTCAGTGTTGAATCCGGATGTAGAACCTTGGGCGTTAGCAGACCGACCTCTACTGGGATGATCGCCTCAGCGCCGTACGTTAGGCGAAAGGGGGTTTCCCCGGTAAGGGTCCGAGCTGTAGTGCGGTAGGCCCAGAGTACATTTGGTAGTTCCTCAGCCCAGAGTCCCTTGGCAGCCTCCAGCTTAGTCTTGATGATCTTCAAAAGGGACCGATTGGTGACCTCAACCTGGCCGTTGGCTTGGGGATGACCGGGAGAGGAAAAACATGGTTGAATCTGGAGATCCGCACAGAACTTTTTGTATTTGGCGTTATCGAATTGTTTGCCGTTATCGACCACGATGGCACGAGGATCTTTGAGCCGTGACGATCGATTGCGGATGAACTGGTTGTGTTTTATTTCGGTGATGGTAGCCAGGGGTTCGGCCTCTACCCACTTGGTGAAGTAGTCAATGGCAACGACCGCAAACTTGGTCTGGCTTCGGCCGGTGGGAAGTGACTCCCAGCTCATCGTCGGTCAGATCACGGGAGAGTTCGATGCTAAGGATGACACGATGCGTGTTTATAGAAACATGGCACTCCCTCTTGTTCGCCTTTTCAATACCTTCCACATCAAGCACATACCTCGGGCCGAAAACTCCAAAGCAGACGAGATGGCTCAGCTGGCCTCCGCAGACCAGTCCGGCCTCAACCATGGAGTTCGCCTCAAGTACCTTCCCCACTCGGCCATCTCATCCGATCTACAAGAAGTACAATTCCTCCGGCATGAATCCATCCCTTGGGCGTTCGACATCCTCCTATTCTTGACCGCAAGACAACTCCCAGATGACCAACAGCAGGCCGCCAAAGTCAGAGCTCGGTCGGCTAACTACGTTTTGGTTGACGGCGTCCTTTACAAACGCGGTTTCTCACGGCCGTATCTGCGGTGCCTTAATCCGACCCAAGCAACATATGTGATGCAAGAAATCCATGAGGGTATTTGCGGCAACCATTCGGGCGGCAGGTCTCTGGCTCACAAGGTACTCCGCACTGGTTACTTTTGGCCAACTCTTAACCAGGACGTGACTGACTTTGTCCTCAAATGCGATAAGTGTCAGCGTTTTGCCAACATCCCCCATGCTTCTCCTGCAGAGTTGATCACACTTTCCAGTCCCTATCCGTTCGCCAAATGGGGGATCGACCTGATCGCCCCACTTCTCACAGACGGCGCCAACTGATGATACAGTTCATTTTGATGAATGGACTAGACCGATCCAAGCTCCTCAAGCCCACTGGATAACCTGCAAACAAGTCCAACGGGGAACGGGGTAGTCCCCTGGCGAACCCTCCGGTGTGTGAATTAGAAGGGGAAATAGATGATGTAGAGAGAGAGAGAGAGAGATAGGAAAACTTAACCTTCTTCTTGTCTTCCAACTTTGCTTATATCCTTTGGTAATCATTTCACTGTCTCTGCCGTTCTGACCTTCCCGCCGAAAGCTTGTGCCGTGGTTTACCTTGTTCAGGGTGAGGAGGTGCCATTCCGGCTGAGAGGTATTGTCGCAATAAATGCTGTGATGGGCTGCATTAATAGTGATGTGTTGTGGCAATAACTTTGCAGATCTTTGTCTGCTGACGTGGCTGATACGCACCACGTGTCCGAGTATCATTGGCCTTCTATGCTCAGTTGGCCTCCGCTGTCTTAGATTTTGCTACCCGGGTTATGCAATGGGATATAGATGGTGGGCTTGGGTTTGTCCACTGTGGGCCGTGATTCTTATGGGCCTATCCATGTCAATTTATATTTTGTAATATAAATTTGATTAAAATATATAGTTATCGATATCTAATATTTTTAGATTTTTTATATAAATATTCTACTCAATAAAATTTAAAATATGAATAATTTAAATCACTAAAATCAATTCTAAAATACTAAATATAAATGCTCTCGGAAATTAAAATGATCATGAATGGACTCATGTAGATATGTGTGTAAACAATTGTAGGAGTTATTGGTATGTTGGTTGCTTGGTTGCACAGAACTTGATGTTGGGGCTCACACCACCGATTTTTCTGGGAACCAGACAAAATCACTCAGATATTTTTAGGTGGATAATTGTGTGGTAGGAATTAGATTTGTGTAATGTGAAATTTATATATAGGATAAATTTAGAGTTTTTTTATTGATAATTCTAATTTAGAGGTGTTCTAACTTAACAAATTTATTAACGAAAATTATAATCTAATTAGTCTCATATATTTATATTTTTATTCCACGAGGTCTTTTTTTCCTGATTTATATTGTTTGTTGGATTATTATACCCTTATATCTATTGTCAACATATATTATATAGAAAAAAGATATACACATTTCTTTTTTGTTGCTACCTCTATTTTGATAGTTACCATTATTTATGTTTTTCTTTTTGATCAATTTTATTCACATTTGTGGTATTGTTTAATTGTCTTAGGATTTTGAAGCTCTCTATTTGGTAGGATTTAGAAACTCTAATTTACACATGACGGTGAAATGATTATATTCCTTTATTGTTACGGTGAAATTGTGCGTTCCTCTATTGTCATTTTATGTTCGAAATTTTGCATTCGTCCATTGTTGTTTCGTGTTCAAAACTCTATGTTTCTCCATTATTGTAAGTCAAAGTTCTATTTATGTCCAGTCAATTTTGTTACAAACAAATTATTCAAAGGTGGGTTTGGTTTATTTGAATTGATGGAATGATAAAATTGCATAGATTGTTAGTAATAGTGATAATGACAAAGATGAGGATATGGGTGATATTTGTTTTTATTTTTAAAGTGATTGAGTTTTTTTTGAATCTCTAATTCTATTGTTGTCATTGTTTTTATTTTTTTTTATCAATCAGTGTAAATGTTTACATTTTACATTATTTGAAAGTCTAAGAAATAAGTGTTGGAATATAAATATAGACATAATTATATATTTTTCAGAATGTAAATGTTCACATATCATTGGTTATTTATTACTACACTTGTTGTTTGAACAATCATTTTTTATTACCATTAAATAGTTAAAATAGTCTTCTATATTTTTATTTTTTATTTTTTTTTTCAAATTTTTTAGAAAGTTAATTGTATTTTGTTATTTTTTTACTATGCTTGTTGGTTGAATAATCATTTTTATTACTATTGAACAATCAAAATAGTTGATTTTCACTTTTTTCAATTTTATTTTATATTTTCATGTTGTAGTGTGAATATTCACATTTGTATGAGTTTATTTTTTTTTTTAAAACTAGTTGTATATTAATTGTAAATTGTGAATATTCACATTGTATTTTGATACAAGTTTTATTTTTTTTAAAGTTAATTGTATGTTTGTTATTTTTGTTGCATACTTGTTAGTTGAATAATAATTTTTGTTACCATTAAACAATTGAAATAGTCAATTTTTACTTTTTTAATTGGGGAATTGACCAATAAATCATATATTTCAATCTTTGGATCCATATGGTCCCAAATATTTTCTTGTTAACCGTCTAGTCCTTTTGACTGATTGTTTACTAATTTGCCATTGGTCAAACCATTGTGAAAGATTGTTAATGAAATTGTGGGAGTAAGGGTGAGTGTGTTTCACATTATCGAAAAAAGTGTACTGATGTTGTTTTAGTGTTTTGAATTATGGGCGAAGTTGATGGGTGTGCTTGAACATGACGTGTGAGTTTCATCTGACCCATATGTGAAGTGTGAAGTCATGTAGTGGGGCCACATCGACCCGTCTGCCCGTATACATATGGCACAAACACATTCAATTACAGCCATTTCGAAATTAGGCGTTCCAACTCGATCCACAACACAACATATTGGGTGGGGTATAATCCAACAAATGGGAACATGTGAAGTTCAATTTCTGAACAGGGAACGTTCCAAAAGTGATAGAACCTTAGGTCATACTGGTTGTGTTTTCCCGTAATTCAAATTTCAAATTCATGTGATTGCGTCCCACAATTGAGATTGAAGGAAATTTTAGGAATGTTTCGTTGGATTGATTACGGATAGATTGTTTCGATTCGTAGGGGTTTTTGGTTGTGTGAAACCCTAGTTTGAGCAGAGAAAGTGAATTTGTTGTGAATGTAAGCGGGTGGAGGCGTGGGACATCAGCGTAGCCGAACAAATATTAGCAAAATGACTATGAAACGTAAGTGTTCTGTATTTGTCCGTTGATTGTGTGTGCTAGTGTGTGAACTATTTGTGTGTTTGGGACTTCGGGATTGCATTATGTGTGCTGTGTTTTGTTTATTGTTCTTAGAAATGTATGTGTGGTGTTGTATATGTTTGATATGTGATGTGTAGGTGTTGTTAGTTGTGTGTATGTGATTATAAATGATGTTCACGTTTTGATGTGGGGGACCACACATAGGGCTGCAAATGAACCGAGCAGTTCGTGAACAAACTCGACTCGGCTCGATTCGTTTAGTAAACGAGTCGAGCTTGAGCTCGCATAAGCTCGACTCGTTTATCTTTATTTAAATTATATAATAAATATATTATTTATATAATAGATGATATAAATAATATTTTTCATTTAAATATTTGTATTTAAATAATATAAATAATATTAAAAAAATTTAATCAAGCCGAGCCGAGCTCGAGTTCTATTAATGTTAACAAGCCTAGCCGAGCCGAGCTCGAGCCTAATTTCTTATCGAGCTAAGCTCGAGCTTAATAAATGAGCTCGATAAGTAAATGAGTCGAGCTTGAGTTCAGCAAAGCTCGGCTCAACTCAGTTCGTTTGCAGCCCTAACCACACATAAACAATGTTAGGAGGGATTCCGGTAGATCGACTTTGCCGACGCGGTACACCGACTTGACGGTGCTCACGTTAGACACAACAATGGCAGACTGTCACAGAAGATGGATTGGCTAAGCAAACAAAATCAACATAAACAATGTTAAGAGGGATTTCGGTAGATCGACTTTTCCGACACGGTACACCAACTTGATGGTGTTCACATTAGAAGCAGCAATGGCGGACTGTCGCGGAAGACGGACTGGCCAAGCAAACAAAATCAACATAAACAATGTTAGGAGGGATTTCGGTAGATCGACTTTGCCGACATGGTACACCAACTTGATGGTATTCACGTTAGAAGCAGCAATGGCGGACTGTCGCGGAAGATGGACTGGCCAAGCAAACAAAATCAACGTAAACAATGTTAGGAGGGATCGACTTTGCCGACGCGGTACACCGAATTGACAGTGTTCATGTTAGAAGCAACAATGGTGGACTATCACCTACATACACCCCTAAAAAGATTTCACACCTCCAAACCACCCCCCCTCCCAAAACATGGGATTATACATGCCCAAAATAAAAGATAACATCCTACAATTTATGCTAGGGCATATTCGTCCACCACATGACAATGTAAATTCAAAAAAGAAGTTATCAGTAAGATATCCCTCCTGACATGGATTGGCCAAGCAAACAAAATATTTGTGGGACCAAACGGAACACAATTTAGCTGGATGGGACTTTTCGATAAATTTCTCTTTTTAATTTTGTTTTATGTTTTCACGTTGCAGTGTAAATGTTTACATTGGTGTAAATTATTTTTAGGAATATTTACCAATAAATCTCATCTTACAAACATGTACTCCAATTAGTTCCAATTTTTTTGTATTGATTTGTTAAATCCTATTAGTGGAGAGTTTCTTTCCATGTGATCCTATTTTTCATTTTGGTAGTGTTTTAGTAGACAACTATACCCTTTTATTAATGTGACATGTATGATATAATACTCTAATGTGGCAAGTGTTAATGTGACATTCCAAAAAAATTAAAAATTTCTTAGTGTACTTTCCCTAAATGTGACAACGTGACGAGTATGATGTGACATATCAAAACTATTACTCCAAAAAAAATAAAAACTCTTTAGTGTATTTTTCCCTTACGTAGCAATGTGGCGGGTATGATGTGACACTTCAAAAACAAAAAAAATTCTATAGTGTATTTTTTCCTAATGTAGCAACGCAGTGGATATGATATGACACTTTAAAAAAATAAAAAATCCTTAATGTACTTTTCTTAAACGTGACAACGTGGCGGGTATGATGTGACACTCTAAAAAAATTTAAAAAAATTTAATATACTTTTTTCAAATGTAACACTCTAATGTGACGAGTATGATGTGACACTAAAAAACTGTTTTGTATACTTTTTCCAAATGTGCCACTCCAATGTGTTGGGCAAATAAGTCATTACACATCCAAAAGGACTAAATGGATCACAAGAAAAAATATAGGACTATATGGATTACAAGTCTAAAATATGGGACTTATTGGTCAATCTCTATTTTTTTAAGGTTAGTTGCATGTTAATTATAAATTGTGAATATTCATATTGTATATTGGTATGGATTTTATTTTTTCAAAGGTTAATTGTATGTTTTGTTTATTGTGAACATTCACACTATATTTTAGTATGGGTTTTGTTTTTTGAAAAGTTAATTGTATGTTTGTTGTTTACTGTGAACATTCACATTATATTTTGATTTTTATTCAGATCTTTTGTTGCGTTATTTTTAAAATTTTCAAACTGTAAAAAGGTTCAAAATTCATAATTTGATATTTTCTCTATGGAATGCGGGAGAGATTTTCTCCTTAGAATAAGGAAGAGATTTTCTCTTTAGAATGAGGGAGATATTTTCTCCATAAAATGAGAGACTATTGTTATATATTAATTTTAAAATAGAAACATGTGCAATAAATTAGAAAAGATGATTTGGTCATATTGTATTAAATAGGACTTAATGGAATACTCAAAAATAATATGGATTAGATAGAATAAAACACACAGAAAGAGGATTTATTAAAAAAAAATGACCTATAAATTTAAGAGTTAGTTATTTAAAAGTCCTACTTACAAATGTTATGGTAGTTCAGGTTCTATTTAAGATTTTTTAAACCAATAAATCATATTTTGTAAAATTGATAATATTATCAATTTTTTTTCAATTTTTTAAATTATGAACATTATCAATTTTGCATGGTAAAATTATAGATAATTATTTCACTAACTGATAAAAAAATAGAGTACGAGATTAAATGTTTTTGCCCTTCTACTTATTGTTTTGATTCAATTATTCAATAAAACCGAGAACATTAATAGTTTTTTTTATCAGTTTTAAAATTGGGAATTTTGTCAGTTTTTTCATTTTAAATTTTTTTTTTAGTTTTGCGGATCAATGTTCCATTATCATACTTTTTTATAGACACAAATTTTTCAGTTTTGCACAAAATAATTTAGTTTTTTCAAAAAAATTTTGCACATAAATTTTTTTAAAAAAAGTTTTTTCAATTTGAAAGTTTATATTTTAAAGTTTTAAAAATCAAAATAAATGTCAAATCATCATGTTCTTTTATAGATAATTAAAAATTATTAACAATCATTGTTTGAAAGGTAATTTCGACTATTAAAAATTTAATGGGGGCTTAAAAGTTTAAAAAATCTTAGTTATGACCTAATGGAGTATAAATTCATAAATTATGACTTATGTGTAAATATCCCTTTTATTTTATTATTTTTTATTTATTTTCAATCTATGAGGCTGTTTAGGAATAGACTAAACCAAACCAAACCAAGCATTAACTCCTATCAAATGGGATCAGCTGCATGAATGTTTGGAAATAGATTATTTTAATAGTTTTTTTATTTTTTATGAAAAGATATATAAAAAAAATAAAAAGATGTTATGACTTAAATAAGAGGTGATATGACTCAAATAAAATAAAAAAATAATAAATATGTTATTTTATGCTATTCCCAAAGAATCTATAAATCATTTCATTCACCTATTTTCGTCTAGTAAAAGCAAATAAAAAAATATTTTAATTACTAAACTTGGAAAAATTATTGTGTGAAATGGAGATTTATAATATATATATATATATATATAAGAAATAAATGACAATTACCCAATATTTTTTGTGTTGGAGATTTCCTAAAGCTTCAAAACCTTATTTATTTTATTTTGTTATTATTGTTTGTATTTATTTATTTATTTCTTTTAATAGTATTATTTGTTTGAATTTTAAACTTGTATTTGTTTTTCAAAAATGAATGGGTATGTCTGTTCCCAACAGACATCAAGGAGTCTATTTAAAATATGACTCTTACTCAGGAAAAAAAACAATGTACTCTGTTTTCTCTCTCTCTCTCTCTCCTTCTTCTCTTTACAGTATTTTATATCTTCCATATTTCTGGGCTACTGAAACAGACTTGGCAAATTCTTCTGGTATAACTGTGCATTATATCAGATTCTTGTGAATTCTTGGGTTGTATCTTGGAGTCGTTTGTGATCGTTAGAACCTGCACGGAGGGAGCGCATAACGACTTTAGGACGGCGTCTTTGACGTGCCTCTCACAATCACATAGGCTATTTACTGAATCCTTTCTTCTTTTACTTATTCTGTTATATATATGTATATATAGTATATATTGAATTGTAAAACCTATTTTTCAGAATCTGTTTTGTTTTCAATATTATTCTATAAAATTGATTTAAGATAAATATTTTTCAATTCCCACAACAATCTAAAGTCGTTATATCTGTAACATATTTAATCTTTTGTTTATTTGTGTTTCATAATTGTAATTGTTGGTCTTGAACAAATCTGTTTTTGTTTAAAAAAATCTGTTTAATTAGTTGTGTTTATAAATAAACTGTTTATTAATTGTGTTTCAAATTTATTTGTGTTTCATATTTGTATTTGTCGTTTTTTTTTTTTAATTGCGTTTGTTTTTCTCCCCGGAAACGGTAACTTTGTTTTTAAACATTGATCATATTGTGTAGGTTTGCACAGTTACTGTTTTTCAAATTCAAATATTGATTATATTGTGGAGATTGCGTTTTTCAAAGTTACTGTTTTTTCAAATCCAAACATTGAATTACTCTTACATAGTGTAGTTTGCTTTTTCAAAGTTACTATTTTCAAACAGTAACTTTGTTTTTTTTTTGGGACTCAATCTGGTTAATGTGTAGGTATTTATTTATTTATTTATTTTAATTATTCTTAGAAACGCTGTTGAGTAAAACAAAATTTTCACATGATAGATTATGTTATTTAGATTCATGATATTTAATTAGCATTGTTCAAGTTATAAATTATTGTGTTTAGTTTTGATCTGTATAAAAATTTGTCACAATTATTGGCAATTATTTTTCAATTTCAAATTTAATAACTTTAGTATTTGTTTTATTGTTATTACAGATTAAGACACTCCTTTGCTCTCTTGTTCTTTAAATATTTAAAATGGCTAATTTAGAAGAAACTGTTAGTGTGAAACCTGAAAAATTTACTGGTAACAATTTTGAAAGATGGCAAAAACAAACAAGATATTGGTTGACCGTGTTGGGTCTTATGTCTGCCATAGAAGATCAGGATTTTGTTGGATCTTGGTTGTCACCCGAACAAATCGAATTTCATTGTTATAATAGAATCCTTAGTGTGTTATCTGATCATTTATATGATGTATATCAGTCGACCACCTCAACTGCAAAAGAACTATGGAAAACCTTAGAGGCCGAATATGGAACTGTAGATGCTGGTATTGATAGGTTCCTTGTCTCTAATTTTAATGATTATAAAATGAAAGATGACATACTTGTAGGAGACCAAATTCATGAGTTTCAAGAACTACTTAGAAAAGTAGAAAAGAAAGGAACAACTTTTAGTGAGGAGTTTAAAGTGTCTTGCCTTATCGATAAATTACCTCAATCTTGGAATGACTTTGCTAAGCGTCTTAGGCACAAACAAGGAGATCTGTCATTAACTCAATTAATCAATACACTTAGGGTGGAAGAGAAACATAGATCAAATCTAGAAACTAGAAAAGAGAAAACGCCTAAGGTAAATGTGGTGGAGAATGGGAATAAGAATAGTTCCAACAATAGGAATAACTTTCGACCTAAAGGCAAATTTTTCAAGAACAACCTTAAGTTTAAATCTAGAGGTCAAAATGGAAAACATCATAATAACAACTACCAAGCCAATGCTAATAATTTTAAGGGACAAGGGAGTGGCAAGAGGTTGTGCTATGTATGTGGAAGAGCCAATCATTATGCTAAAGATTGTTTTTTTAAGAAGACTGATGAGTATAAACCAAGGTTCAACAATAAGCAAAGAAATCAAGGTCATAATGCTCAAGTGAATATGGTTTTGGGAAAAGAAGAAATTGCTGGACCATCTTTTAGGTATAATCCTGAAATTAATTCTACTTTTGAATATCAAGATTGGTGGTTAGATTCTGGGGCTAATATACATGTGTGTGTTGCTTGTCATTATTTTAAAACTTTCCAAAAATCAAGTGGAGGAAGTGTAACTTTGGGAAATGGATCAATTGCACCAATACTTGGCATTGGAGATATAGATTTGAAGATGACTTCTGGAAAAATCTTAACTTTGAGAGATGTGCGATATGTTCCTGAAGTTAGAAGAAATCTTATTAGTGGATCGTGTTTAGTGCAGTTAGGTTACAAAATTGTAATGGAATCGAATAAAATTGTAATAAGTAAAAATGATATTTTTTGGTAAAGGTTTTATATGTGATGGTTTATTTAAATTGAATGTATCTTTTGAAGTTAATTATATCTCTCATAATATTTTCAATATTGAAGTTTGTGATTTATGGCATAAAAGACTTGGACATGTGAATTTAAGGAAAATTAGGAAAATGATGGATTTAGAATTAGTACCTAAATCATCTATTGATGTTAAACGCAAATGTGAAATATGTGTGCAAGCAAAACAACCTAAAAAACCTTATAAATCTGTACAAAGAAATTCACAACTCTTAGACCTTATACATAGTGACGTTTGTGATTCTAATAGACCACTAACTAGAGCAGGAAATAAGTATTTTGTAACTTTTATAAATGATTGTTCTAAGTTTTGTTACTTATATTTAATTAAAACTAAAGATGAAGTGTTTAGTAAATTTAAAATTTATAAAGCTGAAGTAGAAAATCAATTAGAAAGAAAGATTAAGAAACTTAGATCTGATAGAGGAGGTGAATATAATATAGGTACCCTTAGTACTTTTTGTGAAGAACATAGAATTATTCATGAAGTAACCCCACCTTATTCTCCACAATCTAATGGGATAGCTGAAAGGAAAAATAAAACTCTTATGGATATGATAAATGCAATGCTAATTAGTTCTGGTTTACCGGAGAGCTTGTGGGGGGAAGCAATACTCACTGCTTGTGTTATATTAAATAGAGTAATAGTAAATGACAATGATAAAACACCTTATGAAATCTGGAAAAAACGAGTACCTAATCTTAAAATGTTAAGAGTGTGGGGGTGTTTAGCAAAAGTAGCAATTCCAGAACCTAAACGTAAGAAAATAGGACCTAAAACTGTGGATACTGTTTTCTTAGGATATGCTCAAAATAGTAGTGCTAATCGATTTCTAGTAATAAGTTCTGAAATTAGTGAAATTACCAATAATACAATAATTGAATCTCGTGAAGCTACATTTTTTGAAGATATTTTTCCATATAAAACTAGGATATCAAATCAGGTTGTAAATAGAACTTCTACTCCTAAAACTAGTGTTATTCCTTTGAGAGATGATTCTGAACATCTAAACATAGAACCTAGAAGAAGTAAGAGAACTAGAATAGAGAAAACCTTTGGAGATGATTTTTATACTTTTTTAACTGAGGGAGAACCAAATACTTTTATAGAAGCTATATCATCTTTAGATGCACCATTTTGGAAGGAAGCCATTAATAGTGAGTTTGAATCTATGCTTCAAAGTAATACTTGGGAGTTGACTAACCTACCTCTTGGGAGTAAAGCTATCGGTTGCAAATGGGTGTTTAGGAAGAAATTAAAACCTGATGGAAGTATAGAAAAATATAAGGCAAGGTTAGTAGCCAAGGGATTTACACAAAAGAAAGGAATAGATTATTTCGATACCTATTCACCTGTTTCTAGGATCACAACCATTAGAATATTAATTGCTCTAGCTTCCATTTATAATTTAGAAACTCATCAAATGGACGTTAAGACTGCTTTTTTGAATGGAGATTTAGATGAAGAAATTTATATGAAGCAACCTGAAGGTTTTGTAGTTAAAGGACAAGAACATAAAGTTTGCAAGTTGGTTAAATCTTTGTTTGGACTTAAGCAAGCTCCTAAACAGTGGCATGAAAAGTTTGATAAGATAATTCTAGAATTTGGTTTTAAGATTAATGAACATGATAAATGTGTATACTATAAAGAAGATAATGGAGAATGTATTATTTTGTGTTTATATGTTGATGATATCTTATTATTTGGAACAAATTTAGAGGTAATTAAAAATGTGAAATCTTATTTATCTTCAAAATTTGATATGAAAGATTTAGGAGAAGCTTATATAATTTTGGGTATGAAATTAGAGAAAACAACCAAAGGTATTACATTGAATCAATCTAGAATCCTAGAAAAAATGTTAAAAAAGTTTGATTATTATAATCTCAAACCTGTTTCAACTCCTTTTGATCCTAGCATGAATTTGAAGAAAAATAATGGTGTACCTGTATCTCAACTTAGATATTCTCAAATTATTGGATCATTTCTCTATATTGCTAATAAGACTAGACCTGATATTGCCTATGTTGTTGGGAGATTAAGTAGACATACTCATAATCCTAGTAAAGATCATTGGATTGTTGTGGAAAAAGTTTTTAAATATTTAAGAGGAACTCTAGATTATTCACTTTGCTTTAGTGGTTTTCCTAATGTGGTAGAAGGTTATAGTGATGCTAATTGGATAACAGATAACTTAGATGTTAAGGCTACTACCGGGTATATATTTATGTTAGGTGGAGCAACAGTATCATGGGGTTCTAAAAAACAAACCGTTATCTCTAGAAGTACAACAGAATAAGAACTTATAGCCTTAGACACTACGTGTATTGAAGCTGAGTGGATTAAAAATTTACTCCTTGATGTCTCACTTGTGAAAAATCCTATACCTGCTATTTCTATACATTGCGATAATAGAGCTGTAATAGAACTTGTAAAACAAACACATACTAATAAAAAGATGAATAGGCATATGCAAGTAAGGTATAAATCTATAAAAAGTTTGGTGAATAAAAATGTTGTATCTTTGAATTTTGTGAAATCTGAAAAGAATATTGCTGATCAGTTAACAAAAGGTTTATCTAAGAGTGTAGTCTTAGATTTATCGAGGGGGATGGGTCTAAGCCCACAAGGAGTCAACTAAGGAAGTAACCCAACTTCTGTGATTGGAGATCCCATGAAGGAAGTTCAATGGGTAGGAACAATCCTTATAGTATGACTCGTATTCCAGCACTTTAAAGAAGGAGACTTTATTAAATTTATATTCTCCTGCTCATCCCTAAGATATTAGTGCTGATGTAAATGTGATGGTTAAGGAAGAGTATTTACTCTAAATGAATCCAAGGCGAGCAAACTCTCGCAAGATAGACATCCGTCACTTCTATCTTTGGAGGATTCACCTAAGTGAGAGCGTCATGAAGCCGCGACCGTGGAAATAGGGCTATTTCCTAAAACTCTCATGAGAATCAAGATTGAGCACATGGCTGCTAATAGTGCTAACCCGCGCCACAGTTATGTTTCATACCATACGTGTAACATGTTGAATTCTGCTAAAAAGGATTTAGTTCAAGACCTGGTTCACTAAGATTCTTTCAGAATGAAACTGTTAACACTAAGTGAGGTTCAAGTTTGAACAACACCTTCACCCATTTTATGGTTTTAAAGTTGCCCATATTTTTATTATGTTTTTTTTTATTTATTTAACGATTTACAAAGTTTTGAATCTTGTGGGGGATTGTTGGAGATTTCCTAAAGCTTCAAAACTTTATTTATTTTATTTTGTTATTATTGTTTGTATTTATTTATTTATTTCTTTTAATAGTATTATTTGTTTGAATTTTAAACTTGTATTTGTTTTTCAAAAATGAATGGAGATGCGTCTGTTCCCAATGAGACATCAAGGAGTCTATTTAAAATATGACTCTTACTCGGAAAAAAAACAACGACTGCTTTTCTCTCTCTCCTTCTTCTCTTTACTGATTTTATATCTTCCATATTTACGGCTCTTCAAAGCAGACTTGGCAAATTCTTCTGGTATAACTGTGCATTATATCTGATTCCTGTGAATTCTTGGGTTGTATCTTGGAGTCGTTTGTGATCGTTAGAACCTGTACGGAGGGAGCGCATAACGACTTTAGGACAGCGTCTTTGACGTGCCTATCACAATCACACAGGCTATTTACTGAATCCTTTCTTCTTTTACTTATTCTGTTATATATATGTATATATAGTATATATTGAATTGTAAAACCTATTTTTCAGAATCTGTTTTGTTTTCAATATTATTCTATAAAATTGATTTAAGATAAATATTTTTCAATTCCCACAACATTTTGTGTAATAAAAATTCAAATTTTTTTTTTAAAAATAAAATATTGTGCCGTTGAGATCACGCATCACTTTTTTTACATTAGTTTTTAGATAATTTTTTTTTTTTGGGTTTAAATTATTAACATTTTTCTAGCTTGTTTTATGGTGTGCACTTGTCTTCTTCGTTAAGGTTTTATTTGTGAAATGGGTTGACTTTTTAACTTTTTAATTATTTTAGTCTGAGATTAAAAAGTCTCATTTGGATTGAGTTTTTTAGATTTTTTGATTTTTGTGAGGAAAAAATAAAATAATTATGATTTGGATGTGATATTTTATTTTATTGACATTTTAGCCGTCTTTTTTTTTTTTTTTTTTTTTTGTGTGTTTTTGTGTTTTTGTGGCTATTTTAGCTAAAAAATTAACCCAACCAATATAACAAACGAGGGTTAAGAGTGGGAATGGAGGGAGAACTGTTTTAGAAATATGGAGGTCCGAGCAATTCTTCATTGTCGATGGACATTGACGTGGTTATGCCACAGAATAATCCTAGTCATTTATTTGTATGAGATCATGTAAATTTCACACAAACAAATTATTGAGATTGATTTCAAAAAAAAGAAAAAAGAAAAATTGACTGAGATTGTATTGAGGTATGAAATATTTCTTATGGAGGACTGGATAAAAGGAGAAAGTATTGTCATAAGTAATTATAGCCTGAGAGATGATAATATATGAGAGATTTTGAGTATGAGAGCTAAAAATTTTAATTATGATTTATTATAATTATTATTTTAGTTATAATTAAAAAGATTTTTAGCTATATGTTTGTTTGTAATTTATTATTATTTTTAATTATTTATTATTTGTAATAATCAATATCATAACTTATATATGGTAAATATGTAAAAAAAATTGTGTATAATAACAAATTTTTAATGTTTTTAACAGAATAATCATAAATCAAATTTAAGATGAAAAAAAATATTATAATAATAATTTCCCAAATAGATTTAGGACCAGTGAGTTCTGTCACTGGGCAAGTAGGCATTTAAGAAAGGATGCTGATGCTGATGTTGCGTAGCCCCCTCACATGGCCAAGTTATTTGGTGGTTGAAATTTATGATCACGTATAAATGGTCATGTGATATTATAGTTGTGCTGTGACTTATAAGTTTGTGTTAAGGATTATTTTGGAAAGGTGATTTAAAAAATTAATTTTTTGAATTTTTTTTAAATACGTGTAAAAATATGAGAGGTGATATGATTTAAAATAAATTAAAAGTTAAAATATAATTTTTAACTATCTTTCTAAAATAATTCTAAATCATAAAAGAATAATTAAGAATATAATAATTTATGATTAATCAAGTTACACCCTTAAATTATCAAATAATTTTTCCCTTCAAATCGGGGTTTGATTTTGACATGTTTGCTAGCTATTATGTACTATTATATATAATTTAATTTTTTTATTGTAATAAAATTAAAATATAAAATATTACATTTAATATTTATTTTCACTTATATTTTTAATTCTCATTAATTATAAATTATTATAATCTTTAATATACTATATACCTTATGAATTATTACAAACTTTAATCAACTCCTTGCCCCTCCCTCACCACGGAGCCACACTTGATTTGTCCTCTATTCTCAATATGGTATGGACAGGTAAAAGTGGAGCAATACAATACAAACTCGTCTGGTTGTTATATCTCTAATATTTTTCACACAATTAAAAAAAATTAAAAATACTCAATCATTTTATATGAACAAAATATTTTCATTAAATTAATTTATATTTTTTACAAAAATTAAGAAAATAAATTTTAAAAATCAAACACAACAAGTGATATGATAGAGTTCGTCTAAGGAATCAGGTAAATCTTATAGTTCATGAGAGCTTTTTTTTTTTTTTTTGAACGAAAAGAGTTACACCGAAAAAACCTTACAGGGGCCTAGAAGGGCATCATTCCTAACAATCTCAGAGGGAGCCAAAGGAAGATTTGAAACCCAACCTACAGGGAGGTCATTATGAACACATGCTTGAGCTACTCAATGGGCAGCCCTATTGTTGGTTCTGTGAGTCCATCGTAGCTGAAGGTTGCCCCCCTGACTTACAAGATGATGGATATCAAGAAAAATGGCCAGAACTTCCCAAAGAGGAACCTTTTCTGAAACTCCCAGTTTGATAACCTCTTGGTTGTCACTCTCAATCAAGGTTTTAAAAAGCGACCGCAACCGTTATGTAACGGTTTTGGTGGTTGCCACCACCCTTTACGGTCGCTTTTACAGTGTGATTGAGATTCACAGGTGTGTCGCAGAATGCCATCAGACCAGAATTGATCATAACATTACCATAACGGCCTGTTACGCACTGTTACATAACGGTTCCAAACTGTTTCTTTTGAAAAAATACTCAAAAAAAAAAAAGTTGAAAATGGGGGAAGAGGGATAGAGAGAAGAGGGAAGATAGAGAGAAAAAATGGAATAGCAAGAGATAGAGAGAGAGAGAAGAGGGAAGATGAAGAACATGTTATTGATTTGTTAAAACTATAAGACCTATGTTATTCTATTTAGCTGCTATCACTCAACCATTTTGTTTGTGTGTGTCTATCTATATATTGTTTGAAAATAATAATAATAATGAGTATGATCATTATCTATTTGGGTTGGTTAAAATATGTATATATATATATATATATATTTAGGCTCTTATTTATTTTCTTACTTTTGTCATTGTTTATTTTATATATAATAGTTAGTGATTGATTTTTTGTATAATATAAAGTCATTAATTATTAAAATAAAATGAAAAAAAACTCAGTTTATAGTTATTTAAAAATATGAAATATATTGGATTATACTTAGAAATTTACAAAAATTGATCAATATTTATTTTTAACCCAATAAATATGATCATAGAAAAAAAAAATATGCGTATCGGTAAGTTTGTTTCAAATTGTGCGAAAAATAAAAAAATTCACGGTTTGATTCATAGCAGTTACACTCGACCTTACACCCTTGATAGTTGCAACCGCGCCACCGCCACCGTTATGGCGACCGCAACTGCTTTTTAGAACCTTGCTCTCAATGGTAACAGATTCTAGTTGACAAGCAATAGCCAGTTGAGTTGCCAGCCTTATAGCCTGAGCTTCTGCTGCAAAGGCTTATGAAGATCAGAAAGAAGTAGCAATGCCATCCACCAGGTGCCCCTTTAAGTTTCAAAGGAGGACAGCAGCTGAAGCTTTTTCCCCTTTTGATTTGAAGCTTGCATCGCAATTTAATTTAAATTCTCCAAACCGAGGTGGATGTCATCTCTGGTCCGTACAGCTCTCTGGGATTAGGAAAACACTATTGGAAGTGAGGACACTGTGGCACTGATCTTGCCTCTCAAACCAGGCCCATGTTATTTTGGAGAGCGTCTCAGTCGGGTTGATTGGGAGATGATTAAAAATGAAGTCATTTCGTGCTTTCCAAATGTACCATCCAATGAAAAGAACATGACTCAGTAACTTGCTCGCTGCTCTAACTTCTTGCTCAGCCGCAATCCAATCCACTGTCCATTGCACAACATTAGTCATCATCCTTTTATCAATGCGGAGACTAAGCATACTGACAAACCACATTGCCTGAGTCTATGGACAGTCGAACAATACGTGTTCTATTGATTCATCATCTTTCAAACAGATGGGACAAACACTGGATGGGGAGCAGCGGCGTTTCTGTAAATTAATTTTAGTAGCCAATGTATTCTTGCAGACTCGCCACAAAAGTATTTGATTTTTGAAGGGGCTTCAACTTTCCAAATTAATGTGATAGGTATAATGTGATGCTTTTTTCCCGTGTGGTCCTATTTTTTTTATTTTGATAGTGTTTTGGTGGACAACTATATCATTTTATTAGTGTGATAGATATAATGTGATGCTTCAATGTGATAAGTATTAATATGATACTCCAATGATGTGACATTAAAAAAAAATTAAAAACTCTTAAGTGTATTTTTCTTAAATGTGACAACGTAATGAATATGATGTGACACTCCATAACTTTTACTCAAAAAAATAAAAATAAAAACTCCTTAGTGTTCTTTTTTCAAATGTGGTAACGTGATAGATATAATGTGACACTTCAAAAAAAAAAAAAACTCTTTAGTGTATTTTTTTCAAACGTGACAACGTGGCAGGTATGATGTGACATTCTAAAAAAATTTAAAAACTCCTTAGTATACTTTTCCTAAACGTGACATGTGATGGGCATGATATAATCAAAAATGCTAAAAATCTTAAAAGTTCTATCAAATGTCTCCCATGTGTGTGGGACTACATGAGACCTACATTGTGTGGGTCTCACACCTATGTGAGACATTTGATAGAAATTTTGATAAAAATTTTTAAAATCTCTAACATTACTGATGATGTAACACTCTAAAAAAATTAAAAACTCTTTAGTGTATTTTTTTCAAATGTAACACTCTAACGTGAAACTAAAAAACTCTTTAGTGTACTTTTTCTCAATGTAACACTCTAATATAGTGAGTAAATGAATCATTATACATCCAAAAGGATTAAATCGATCACAAGAAAAAATATGAAATTATATGAACTATAAATCTAAAATATGAAACTTATTAGTCAATCTCCCAAAATAAAATTTTACTTTGCTAGAAATTATAAACTCTGATTATTTATTATTATTATTATTATTATTTTTGTAATATAACTTTTCCAAAACTTTTTTAAATCTCATCTTTCAACGGAAAGTGGTCCACTCATACTTATAAAATGCAGAAGGAGAAGCATGGAACAGAAGCCAAACCTCCTTGATTTATTTCAACCTCTACCTGGGAATGCTGACAGTTCTTCAAACCAACACCAAGATCATTGATCGCACCTGCCACCGCAAACGCATCGAAGACGATTAAATCCAAAATCCCAATCCACTCCAAACCCATCCCTTTAAAACCCACATTAAATCCATGTCAATACAACCACTGCAATTCAATTCAAGCTCCTTCTATGGCTGACACAACCCCCAAACCCATTCAATCCAATCAACCCACATCAAATGTCCTCAATAACAAGTACGAGCTCGGCCGCCTCATCGGTACCGGCTCATTCGCCAGAGTCTACCACGCCAAAAACCTCCTCACCGGCGAGACTGTCGCCATGAAAGTCGTCTCCAAAGACAAAATCATCAAAGCTGGTATGATGGATCAAGTGAAGCGCGAGATATCGATAATGAAGAAAGTTCATCACCCCAACATCGTGAAGCTCCACGAAGTCATGGCTACCAAGTCCAAAATCTACTTCGCTATGGAGTACCTCCGCGGCGGCGAACTCTTTGAGAAAGTCTCCCAAGGCCGATTGGAGGAAGACTCAGCTCGGAATTTCTTCAAACAGTTGGTCTGCGCTGTTGATTTCTGTCACAGTCATGGCATTTACCACCGCGATTTGAAGCCCAAGAAACTCCACTTAGACGAAAATGGCAATCTCAAGGTCACAGACTTCGGATTATCGGCGTTTTCGGACAATTTGAAGCAGGACGGATTGTTGCACACTGCGTGTGGAACTCCGGCGTATGTAGCGCCGGAGGTGATCGGAAAAAGAGGATACGACGGAGCAAAGGCCGATCTCTGGTCATGCGGAGTCATACTCTTCGTTCTACTTTCTGGGTATTTGCCATTTCAATCCAAGAACATAATCTCAATGTATAAGAAGATTTACAGAGCCGATTTCAAATTCCCACCATGGTTTTCGCCGGAAACCCAGATGATCGTGAATGGACTTCTCGACCCAAATCCCATCACACGAATCTCAGCTTCAGAACTCATGGACACAAGTTGGTTCAAATTCAACAAAACAATTCCCAAAAACGTGAAGCGAATGAGTGAATCAGATGGGATTGAATCGGAGGAGGAGAAAGAGAAGGAGACACTGAATGCGTTTCATATAATTTCATTATCTGAGGGGTTCGATTTGTCGCCGTTGTTCGGAGAGAGGAAGAAGGAGGAGGAGATGAGGGTTGCGACGGCGGCGGCCAGCAGAGTGATAGAGAAAATGGAGGAGGTGGGGAAGGCGGCGGAGTTCAGCGTGAGGAAGAGCGAGTCGAAGGTGAGGTTGGTTGGGAATGAGAGTGGAAGGAAAGGGAAGTTGGCGATTGAGGCGGAGACGTTTGCTGTCACGGCGGCGCTTACGGTGGTGGAGGTGAAGAAGGGCGGTGGCGACACCTTTGAGTATAATCAGTTTTGTAGCAAGGAGCTTCGGCCTGCGCTGACGGATATTGTTTGGATAGCTGACAAGTCGGTGACTGCTTGAAGAAACTCTGATGATCTACTGTTCATATGGTGTTTGGTGCATGAATTTTGAAAGTAATTTGAAGCGTAATGAAAAAAAGAAAAAAAAAATTGTGTGAAATATAATTATATATATTAGTATATATAAATTACAGTAGTGTTACATGTACTAATTAGTGTATATATTAGTATATCAATTATTGTTAAGATATTATTATTGATCACATGTATTATACAAGTTACAAATACTTAAAATCATACAAGTGATGTCACATTATTTATTGGTGCACTAATATGTACATTAATTTATACATACAACAATGATTCATCCCACTAAAAACACCACCACTAATAGCACTAATGCATTAAAAAAGTTTAAAAAAAAAAAAAATACAACTCTAAGACCAAAATATCACATCATTACTGGCGGGACCCACTGTCACTTAATTAGTGGGAACACTAATTAGTGCTCCTAAGCATTTTTCTTATACATATAACATTATTCTTAAACATACGATTATAAACCAAACTTATTTAATTTATTAATAATGTTTTAGAGCTCTAAATTGGGAGCACTAAAGTATCACTAATGATGTGGCACAGGAGGCCCCACCAAAATAATGTGATGTTTTGGCTTGAGTTTATTTTTTTTTTAAGTTCATTAGTGCTATTAGTGATCAAAATATTACTGGGATGAATCACCACCCTTAATTTATTTAACAACTTTGCCTTATTTAGATTAGTATATTTATGGACATTAGTTGAACGTACCGTTATAAATTAAACTTATTTAATTTATTTAACAACTTTGCCTTATTTAGACTAGTATATTTATGGATATTATTGTTTTATCGATGATTCACTGCCATGAATAAATTTGTTCACATATTTTTATAGTGGGTGAATAATATATAAAATGTGATTAGTTTAAATATGTATATCTTAGAGGAATGTTCAGAGGATATTTTGATCCGTTCAAACTAATTGAACCAAATCAATCTATCACATTTTGGACGAATGTGTGATGACGAGCAGACTGTTATGGATTATAAACCTTTTAGTTTTGGACAAATGGCAGATTTGAAGCTCTTTTGGCCGCAACTGAACCGTCAAATTGCGAGCACCCCTAATAATTTGTAAGACTTTATGTTTTTAATTTGTTTAGATATTCTATTTGTATTTTCAATTAAAAAAAGGTTTAGACATTTTATTGTGTTTTTAATTTATTCTCAATTTGAAAATCCTTTTATCAAATGACAAGTGTTCATATTTGGTATTTTTGTATGAAAAATATAAGACTTAATTTTGTCTTTTTAAAAAAAAATTAAATTAGATAGTTTTTGAATAAAAAAAAAGTAATGAAATAGTTTTGATAATTAATGGTTTTTTTATATGTATTTATTATTAGTATTTAACAATTTACTTGATAATTTTTTAGTTATGTTGAGTTGAATTGTTATTTCAAAAAAAAATGTTGACAAATTGTTGTATTATGTTCAAAATTTATAAAAGTTTAAACTGTCAAACCAATTCGTATCCATCTGTCAATCCTCTCAATTCGCATCTGTCAATTCGGCGAACAGATGTGGATTGATTTTTTTTTTCAATCCGTCAATTCGGCAGACGGATCACGAATTTAAAGTTCTGCGACCGTAACCGAACTGCGAGCACCTCTAATCTCATATTCAAAATAGAATTGAGATCCTCTTTATTACAGTGTTGTAATAGAAGATTTCTATTATATTATCTAACGGTTGTAAAATAATCACGAAAATTTGACATTATTTTAAATATAAGAAAATTATTACAATGTAATGAATATCATTAATTATAACTTTGGAATTAAGAGAATCATAACCTTCAAAAAGTGTAATAATCCCACCTAAAATTGTAAGTCCCACTATTTTCAACCAATTAAAATGTGTGTGGTATCCACACATCAAAATCTACATCGTTCATCTTATTTTCAAAATAAATTTTCATAGGAAGTAGCTTGTCTCCGGTGAAACCCAACTGGAGTGTTCTATTTGACTCATCTCGGAATTCATATCAGTGATTCAAATCGTTCAATATGTACGACTTATCGAGTACTTCATAAATATAAAAAATTACGTTAATCGGATATTGATAGTCACTTTATCAGATTAAATTTATATCAATACTTTATTTTTAAAATTATAATTACTCTTGACACAAATTTGATCTTGTCAAGTAACTATTGACAAGATCTAAATATTGAACCGTTTGAATTATTAATATAGTTTCCGTAATGAGCCCATGAAAGTCCAACAAGACACCCCAATCTAATTTTATAAACTGAAGAGAAGCCAGGGCCATTTTCATAATCCCTACTATTTTTGGTCATTTAATTATGATTGTACACGTAAAGTCAAATAAAAATTAAATCCAATACTTTAAATCAGTTCAAGTTTTGTATTTGATAACTATTAATATCATTCAATATGTTTGGTTTTAATTTTTTAAATTTAATTTTTTAGAAATTGAGTTTTTTATTTTTTTTTTTGTATTTTTTTTGCTTTTATTGAATATTTTTAAAATTTTAAATATTTTTTTTTACTTTTTAAAATGTATTGTGAAAAAATATTTTTAAAAAATTAATAAATACACAAAAATATGAAAATTGTATTAAATTTTTATTTTTATTTTTTTGTATTTTTGGTATTTAGTGAATTTTTAAATTTTTTTTTTATAAATATTATACTTTTCAAGTATATTTATGTTAGGTGTGTTTAAAAATTAACTTAAAACATTAAAAAAATTCAATCAAAATAAAAAATACAAAAAACAAAAAAATAAAATTTTCTGAAAAATGTATTTTGGAAATCAAAACCAAACAGAGTGATTGGTTTCTTTCTATAAATTGAGTAATACTATCTATTTTATCACATTTTCAAAATCATTTTATATTACATAATTAAGATTATTAAATATTAATGAAGATTATGTAAGAATTATTATATTTATAATGATGAAAAAAATGATTCATCCACATACTTTTTCTCCCAAATGGGTTTCTGATCAGTCCCAGTCAAAAATTCATTCGGGGAGATTCGGCAAAGAAAATTGTATGGATATAATATTGCTGTAATTATAATTATGACACAAAATATACTGTTTAAAATAGGGTGAATAAAAAATAGAAACTCTAGAATACTAAAAAAAAATTTACCAAAATTGTTACTATGAATATTGATGTGCGGTGTGGATCAGTCGTGTTACGTATACAAAAAGAATTACACACATAATTTTATCTTATATCTATGTATTTTGTATTTGATCCTTTTTGTGCACATAGACATTTTAAATATAAATTTAAGTATGTATATGAGACTCACACTTGAATTGAATATCATCCGTGTAATTTGTATTTTGAAATTTTTTGGAGTAAATTCCTAACATTTCTAAGAGTATCTCTAATGGTGTATCAATTTTTTTTATCAAATTTGAGTAAAAGTTTCCTTTGATATCAAGTGTTCTAACAGAAGATTTTGGAGTTTCATCAGAACATCGATAGACAGGGCGGATGTCCTGCCGGTCGACCGGCTAATATAAATTTTCTATTTTTTTTTTGCCTTGAGGTGGTCAACTAGAAAGTTGATCGACCAGTACAATTTTTTCACAAATTTTTTCCTTGAGGTGGTCATCTGAGAGGATATCTGGGAGACATCAGGCAACGGCAATGAACAATGATTTAATGAAAATTACATTGGTCCTCAGTTTGATGACAAAAAAGTGAAATCCTCAATTTAATACCTATTTGATGCAACAGTTGAAACAGCAAAATGACTCATTTTTCATCAAATTCAAATTTGATGAGAGGTTTGAGTAACCATTGGAAATAGTCCAACTACTGCTAGGGGGAAATGACTGTAGCATTTACTGACATGTAGATTAGTGGCTAGTTAATGAAGAACGAAATGCTAATTTTCAACGAGTAATGTTAGATATTTCAAAAAAAATTATTAAATTTTGTATCAAATGTTTCACATAGGTGTAAAACCCGCATAAGATTCATATGGCGTGGATCCCACACCTATGTGAGATATTTGTTAGAAAATTTGATATTTTTTATTATCAACAGAAAGTAGCTAGTGCTAGTGTGAAACCCACATAGGACTCATATGGCATGAATCTCACACCTATGTGAGATATATGTTAGAAAATTTGATATTTTTTATTATCAACATAAAGTAGCTAATGCTAATGACATGTAGGAATCCAAAGTGTAATGTTACGTAAATAATAGAATAATGCTATATGCACTAACTAGTGTACTAACTAGTGTATCAATTAATGATGTGACATAATTTAAGAGATTTTTGATATTTGTGATTTGTATAATGAGTGAGGTCAATAATAAGAAAAATGCTATATTCATCAATTAGTATACTGACTAGTATACCAATTGATGATGTGACATAATTTAAGAGATTTTTGGTATTTATAATGTGATTAATGAGTGGGGTCAATAATAATATCATAACTAGTGTTGGTACACTAGTTAATACACTAATTGGTGCATGTAGCACCACCGCAATGAATAATGCTATATTCACTAACAACTTTGATTTGTGCACACAATTTTTGTGGCACTAATAGCACTAATTTCCATATAAGGCAAGAAAAGAAGAAAAAAAAAAAAAACAGTTACTAGAATAGGAAATTAGTGCCATTAGTGCCACAAAAATTGTGTGCACAAATCATTTTTCATTCACTAATTAGTGTACTAACTAGTATACCAATTGATAATGTGACATAATTTAAGAGGTTTTTGATATTTATAATGTAATTAATGAGTGGGGTCAATAATAATATCATAACTAGTATTGATACATTAGTTAGGGTGTGTTTGGTAACGTTTACGTTTCGAGTTTATATTTACAAAAATTTTATAAACTGGTTTTTGTTTATTTTTTGTTTATTTTTAGAAAAACATAAACTACAAACACGTTTGGTAATTGACAAAATGTTTAAAAAAATATAAAAATATAAAAAAGAGTGAGAAATGGCAAATGGTGGTAAGTGGCGGCGAAAGATGGTGGTCGAAAGTGGTGACGGTGGGTAGCTGGTGGTGGTGGGTGGTGGCGGGTGGGTGGGTGGTGGGTGAGTGGGTGACGATGGCGAGTGGCGGGTGGTAGCGAGTGGGTGGTGGCAGGTGGGTGGCGGATGGCGGGTGGTGGGTGGTAGCAAGTGAGTGGTGGTGGTGGTGGGGGGGGGGGGGGGGGTAGTGATGGTGGGTGGGTGGGTGAGTGACGGTAGGGTTGGCGGATGGCGGGTGGTGGCGGGTGGTAGTCGTGGTGGTCGTGGTGGGTGGGTGGGTGGGTGACGGTGGCGGGTGGTAGCGAGTGGGTGGTGGTGGTGGTGGCGAAGGGTGAGTGGTGGTGGCGAGTGGGTGGCAGATGGGTGGTGGTGGCTCATGGGTGGTAGTGAGAGATGGGTGGTGAATGGTGGTGGCAGGTGGTGGTGGGGAGTGGGTGGTGGTGGCGGAAGACGGTGGTAGAAAATGGTGGCGGGTGGTGGCTAGTATTAGATGGTAAAAAAAAAAAAAATTGAAAACTCAAAATGAAAACACATTTTTTATGTTTTCATTTTTTGGCCAAATTTATAAACTGAGACCATTGATTTATAAATCAAAAATTTTACCAAACAAGTTTTTATTTGAGTTTTTTAAATTTTTGTAAATATAAACAGAAAACTGAAAACATAAGTGTTACCAAACGGCACCTTAGTATATTAATTGGTGCATATAGCACCATAGCAAATATCTCCGCCTCAATCATCATAAATGCAACATTACATACTAACATAAATGCAAGAATAATGTTATATGCACCAATTAGTGTACAGTATCACCATAAATAATAAAAAGGTTTTGTTTGTTAAGAATGCATTAAATAAGATTAATTAATCCGATTATCATAGAAAGTGACAAAGACAATAAATATGTTGTATTAAATAATATATATATTTTTGACTAATGTGACTATAATACAAGAAATTATACTTTTGGCGACTAAATTTTTGGTTGCCGAAAGTCAGATTTTAGTTGTCGAAAAGTTTTCGCGACTAAATAGTTTGGTCGTTGGCTTGGTCGCGAGAAGGTTGTCGGGAAATGTATTGGCAACAAAAAAATATTTAGTTGCCAAAAGTCCTAAATTGGCGACTAAATACATATATAATTTATAACAATTAGCGAAAATTTGAAAGCTCTCTCCAAATATTTTTTTTTGGCGACTAAAATATTCTTTTGTTGTTAAAAATATACTTTTGACTACCAAACTTTTGGTTGCAAAAAGAAAAAAAAATATTCGACTACTAAACAATTTTAGTAGCTAAAACAAACTATACAGATACTAATATATTCTTTTGTCGCTGAAAATATACTTTTGGTGATCAAACTTCTGGTTGCCAAATATAAAAAACACTACAACATTTTCTTAGTTTAGTGACATTTGAAAGTGCCACAAAACTATTCTTTTAATGACATTTTTTGGTCTTGTGGCATTTTGAACAAGTGCCACTTCTATCGGTGCCACGGTGAATCTGAGTGCCAGTAGATACTTGCAAGTGTCCTTTGCACCATCATGGCTAAAAACTTTCAATGACATTTTAATGTCATGGTAGATATTATTTGTGGCACTATCAAGTGCCATTAAAAAAAGAGTTAGTGACACTTATAAGTGTCATTACACCATCAAGACTAAAACCTTTCAGTGACACTTTAATGTCATGGTAGGCACTATTCGTGACGCTATCAAGTGCCATTCGTGACGATAATTCATTGTAGAACAATTTGATCCGCTTTTGCGGAGACTCGAACCGCCAACCTCTCGCACCATAAATCTTATACACCACACTCTTCCCACTACACCTCTATAGCATCACATGATTATATATGCAACATATATTATTTATATAGTACATACATCTATATTAATATGTATAAACATAATTATTTTATTGAACATAATTTATGTAAAATAAACTATTTACTACCAAAATAAAAAAAGACCACTTTTGGCGACTAAAAATATTTTTTAGTCGCCAATTCTATACTTTTGGCTACTAATTATTTTTTAGTTGCTAAAAAACTTAACTTTTGTCGACCAAAATCGGATTTGGTCGCCGAAGATGCACTTTCAGCTACCAAAATTTTGGTCACCAAAAAATTTTATTCCCGCCTTAGGATTTTAGTTCTCCCGCGCTAAAAATGACCACTTTTGGCGACTAAACTTATTTTTGGCACCAAAAAGCTTTACTTTTGACTACTAAATTTTTTTTAGTCGGTAAAACCCATATCATCAGCGACCAAACTTATTTTTTGTCGCCAATTGTAGACTTTTTGCTACTAAATTTTTTTAGTCGCCAAAAAGCTTTACTTTGGGCTACTAAAAATTTTTTAGTTACTAAAACTCATATAATCAGCGACCAAACTTAGTTTTAGTCGCCAATTGTAGACTTTTAGCTACTAAAATTGTTTAGTCGTCAAAAAGCTTTACTTTTAGCAACTAATGCTGTTTTGGTCGCTGAAAGCTATACTTTCAGCGACCAAATTTTTTTGGTTTGAAAATTTAGTCGCCGAATATCCTTTTTCCTGTAGTATATATTGAGTTTAATTCATTTATTTTTAGTCATTTACTACATTTTAAAATTTTAGAAAATATATTGGCATTTTTTATTTTTTCAAAAATGTCATTATAAGCTTGGAAAGTTTTTGGCTTAGTGGCATTTCTCAAAATGCTATAAAATATTTGTTTATGACACTTTTCACCTAAGTGCCATAAAAAGTAATTTGCACCTACCTAGTGTCCTGACATTTTTTAAAAAATGCCATTGCAACTAAAGTTTAGTAGCATCTGTTGGTAAATGTCACGAACATAATTTTTTGTGTCATTATTTTATAAAATGCCATAAAATTGATGTGATATTTCTTTATTGAAATACCACTAGAGGCTTATATGTTTTGTGGTTCTGTGGCATTTTTCTAAAACATTTAATGCCAATTTTTATTGTTGTGGCATTTTCTAAAAACATGCTATTAGTGTAGTGTCACTAAAGTATGTTTTTATTGTAGTTTTGTGACACTTGTTCATTGAAATGTCACTAGAACCTTTTATGTTTGTCGTTTTGTGGCATTTTTCAAAAACGTGCCACTAAATATCATTTTTGTGGCATTTTCTAAAAATATGCCACTAGTGTAGTGCCACTAAAGTATGTTTTTGTTGTAGTTTTGTGACATTTGTTCATTGAAATGTCACTAGAGCCTTTTATGTTTGTCGTTTTGTGGCATTTTTAAAAAATGTGCCACTAAATATTATTTTTTGTGGCATTTTCTAAAAATATGCCACTAGTGTAGTGCCACTAAAGTATATTTTTGTTGTAGTGAAATAATTTTTTTTTTCATTGGGCTACTAAACAATTTTAGTAACCAAAACTAGCTATATGGCTACTAAAATTTTTTTTAGTCGCCAATTGTAATATTTTAGCGACTAAATTTTTTTTTAGTGGACAATAAATCAATATTCCCTGACTAAAAAAAATTTATAGCTAAATATTTGACTTTTGACAACTAATATTATTTTTGGTCACCAATTTCACAACTTTTGGTGACTAAATTTATTTTAGTCACCAAAAGTGCATTTTGTTGTAGTGATACCCTCTTATTTATTTTGGAAAATGCTATGGATCCTAAATGATTTATCAAATTTTTTAACAAACCTCTCATATGGGTGTGGGACACACACAAACTTATATGTATATGGATCTCATATGTGAGAAATTTGGTAAATCATTTAAAATTTCTAGCATAACCCATATATTTTCTCTTCATTTTATCTTTTCATTAATTTTTTATTTATTTATCTAATCCATCCATCTTCCACCCATGTGTTTTTAAATTAATTAATCAAATAAATATTCAATTATCATTTTTAATTTTTAAATATTTTATTTTAATCTTATATTAATAATATTTTATTTACATTTATTTTCAAAATAATTCACCCCTAAATGTATGTTTGTCGTAAAATTCAGTAAATAGTTTTGTTATGAAAAATATGGTAAAAATGTAACAAATCATTTGAACAGAAAAATATTATTAGTTTAGACCAAAATAAAATATATAAATTATAAATAATACTTGATTGTCCAAAGGCCCCGTTTGTTTTCAGAAGTAGAATGGAGTGGCTTGATAGTGAGGGGATTAATAATGAGGAGATTGATAGTGAGGGGATTAAGTAAAATTGGGTTTGTTTTGATGATATTTGTTAGTGTAGAAATTGTTAAATTATTTTTATATAAAATAAATATAAAATAATAAAAAAAATACAAAATACAAAAAACATTAAACATTAATTTTCTAAAAAAAATGCCCAACATGTAAAAAATTTTAAAAAAATAAAAATAAAATAAAAAATTTCCAAAAAAAAAATAAAACAAATAAAATAATGATTTTTACTTAACAAAAAAAATACAAAAAATTAAACATTAATGTTCAAAAAAAATGCCCGACATATAAAAAATAAAATAATAAATAAATAAAAATAAAAATTTTCTAGTCCGCCGGACTATTTTTCTAATACCAAATCTTGGAGGCCCATCCGAATCCCTTTGGGGAGGCCCATCCTAATCCGAAGCTCATTATCAATCCCCTCCCCATCTCTCAAAATAAACACAATATTAGTGGATTCCACCTCACTACCAATCTCAATCCCTTCTCTAACTCTCTTAACAAATGGGGCCAAAGGGTTCACTTTTAGATTTTTTGTTACTTTGCCTATGTCACATAGTGTGTGTGTCAATTTCCGACTACACTGCCAATCGAGCACTCAGCTAGAGAACATTGGCAAAATAGATTAAGCTCGAACGACTTGTCACAAAAAGAAGAGATTATGACGGTGGTTCGTCTACCCGGGAGCACTCCGACGATCAAGTCAGTGATCTCTCAAAGATAGCAAAAGTGCTTAACTTACTATTCAGAGCATAAAAAGCATACCTTAGACTCATGGGGGTGCCTCTCTTTTATAGCCAACACTTACCTAATACCAATAGAAGCCTAGCTTCAATGGACTTAGGATTACATCTAATCTTGGACTCCCAGTAGGATTGAGATAGACTCTCTAAGAGTTTTATCTTTATCCAAATTGAAATCCTCTCCCATTCTAGGACTCTTGTTCCTTATCCGTTTATCTTGGATTCTGGTTTCTTCATAGATAACCTCGGCCTAGCTGAGATTACCTCGGCATCATGTCTAGGACACATGGCACCTCGACTGACACTTCGGTGTCACCTCGGCTACGTGTTGTCATCAAAAAATTATGTCCCCACAACTGCCCCTTAGGTTCTATTACCTCAACATCTTGAGGTGATGGAACCTATATCATTTCTTTCATTTAGCACACCGGCTAAGTTCACTTTATCCTTTATTACTGAGGTCATCAATTGTCAGCTCAAATATGACCAAGACTTAGTCTGTTTTCATCAATGCCTTAGAACCAAAAAACCAAGTTTTGTTCAAGTTTCACAACCAAGATCGTCCTCCTAGCCGAGGTCCTGCTCCATTAAATTAAGAACTCCATGAGTTTCATCATGTGTATGAGCTTTCACGCATAGCAACTCAATCATTTTTGCCATGCGTCTTTTCCCTACCGAGTCGTGCCCGACACGCGCCATTAAGTTGTATCGCACTTGCGTGTGCCATCTGACAAACACGTCGTCCTAGGCACACTAAATGCGTTTTTTGCCGCCATTTCATGTGTTTGATCAAAATCACTTCTCTCTCTCTCTGTCTTTTCACTTTCTGTCTCTAACTTTCTTTAATCCTCCTATTGCTTCAAGCTCTAAAGCTTTCTACTATCACCGCCGTTCACCTCCTCCAGCGAGGTTTTTGCTGATCCTTTCTGTTTGCTGCCATCATCTAACTCCGGCGTACTCAACACCGGCTTCATTTTTCTTCAGTGAGTCACTATTTCTTCCTTTATTAGTCTGTGTTTTTCTTTGTACCTTGTACTTTTTTCTTACTTTTTGAAACAATGTAAGCTTTAATTTGGCCGACGTGCCATTTTTGTAATCTAAACAATCATTCTTCAATGTCAGGCCGATGTGCCTTCTTTCCTTATCTGAATGCATATACAACTTTTTTCCCTTTTAAGTGCTTTGAATGTTTGTCTTCTTTTTACTCTTGTATGATTCTATACTTAGAATAATTTGCATGTCTTCAATGTACACCTTAACTGTGCAACATCCTCGGGGTGGAATACCTCGGTTAAACCACTATTGGTTTATTTTGGCAAGTAAATAGGTACTTCTTTTCAATGCAACCTTGGCTTAACTTGTAAATTTTTCTTAAAAATTTCAACAAGTGTTTAAACCAATCTTCCTTTAACATAACCTTAGATTCACTTCAACTTGTAAATTTTTCATAAAATTTCAACAAGTGTTAAACATGATTTCAATTTAATTTTAACTTGTAAATTTTTCTTAAAATTTCAACAAGTGTTAAACATGACCTCGTTTTAACTTCAACTTGTAAATTTTTCTTAAAAATTTCAACAAGTGTTCAACCGATCTTGGCTTGAAAATTCCAACTCTTAAGTATCATTCTCCAGCCCTCTGCCCCCTAATGTAAACTTAAGTTCCACTTGGGTTCTCATTAAACATGTGGTTCTGATCTCGTTGCTGAAGTCTATATTTAAACAAAAACTAGTCGATGTTCTCAACCTTGGTTCTTCTGTTAATCTTACCAAAGTGCACTTAGTTTCAATCTGTGTTTGACTCTGCCGATATGGCAAGTCCAGGTTAATTCAACTTAGTTCAACTTTATTATATGCAAGTAGAAACTCTGTCATATAATAGGTCTAAGTTATTCGTCATGTTTCAATCAGAAACATTGCTAACTTAGTTCAACTCTATTATATGCAAGTAGGAACTCTGCCATATAATAAGTCTAAGTTATTCGTTATGTTTCAATCAGAAACATCGCCAACTTAGTTCAACTCTATTATATGCAAGTAGGAACTCTGCCATATAATAAGTCTAAGTTATTCGTCATGTTTTAATTAGAAACATCGCCAACTTAGTTCAACTCTAACTTAGTTCAACTCTATTATATGCAAGTAGGAACTCTGCTATATAATAAGTTTAAGTTATTCGTCATGTTTCAATCAGAAACATCGCCAACTTAGTTCAACTATATTATTTGCAAGTAGAAACTCTGTCATATAATAAGTCTAAGTTATTCGTCATGTTTCAATCAGAAACATCGTCATAGGATTGGTCGGTCCTATCGCACAGATTTCAAATTCACAAAAATCAAACTAGCACTTTATTATTACTTCAGCCAATATGCCTCATTGCCGGCAACCGAGATGATTCTATTTGGGCCAAGTTTGGCCTCTCTATTATCCTTCTTCTTGTCAACAACCTTTCTCAGGATGAGGTCCCTAACCTTGAACTCTCTTGGGCTGACCTTCTTGTTGTAAGCCCTAGCAAGTTGTTGCTAGTATGCCCCCAGCCGAATTGCTGTTCTCTCGCACGTTGCAGGTAGATTTCAACATTTTCACGTTTTTTTACATAGGCTTCAGCTTCTTTTTGCATGTAAGGCCAAAAGAATCCCTACGATATTGCTCTATGGGTAAGAGATTTTCCCCCTGCATGGCTTCCACCTACTCCTTTGTGGACCTTATATGAAAAGTCTTTAACTTAGGCTGAGCTTTTCTCTTCTTGGATTTAATCATCAAGGCTGAGATCTTGTCTTCTGGAATCTTGGATCTACTTACTCAGGTTGAAGGGATCAGTTGTGACTGCCTATATAGCCCTTAATCCTATCTCTTGCTTACTGCATCCAGTGTTACCCCGGCCTCGCTTCGGCAAGCTGTTTCTCTTTTCTTGTGTTGACGCCTTTGTCTCTGGCGTGTCTTCTTCGGCCCTTGCATACTTCTTTATTCTAGCCACGAGTACCTCCATACTCTTTGGCAGTGTCTTTGCTAGTGATTTTTGTAGCAGACAGTTATTTTTCAGGCCATTCTTAAAGGACACGACCGCTACCTCTTGATTGTATCTTGGTATTCGGTTGAACACCTCGTTATACCTCTTGGCATAAGCCCTAAGGCTTTCATCCTCACTGATTCTCAGGGCCATCAGGGAGTCCACCCTTAATGGCTGTAGTTTGTTTGTCACAAACCTAGCCACAAACATCTCGGCCAGGCCTTCCCGAGTTTTCACAGTTCCTTTTGGCAACTTGTGAAACTAGTCTGATGCAATTTTTCCAAAGGACAAGGGGAACACCTTGCAGAGCAACGGCTCGTTCCCGGTGTATAATGCCATCGAGTTCAGGAACAAGCCGACGTGAAAGTTCGGGTCTGACTTATTGTCGTATATCTGGAATCTCGGCATGTGGAACCTTTTTGGGGCCTCAAATTTGTCCAACTTTACCAAGAACGGTGTCCTCGGCTTGACTGGAGAGGTCACATAGGTATCTTGTTGCTTTCTTTAAAGGTAATCCCTTAGATCCTCTTTGGTTCGTCTAGGAGCTCAGTTATCTTTGGATTTCTACCTCTTTGGTGCACTACTTCCAGTATCATTGTGAGTCCTTTTGGACCTCTTTCCATTGGTCGTATCGAAACAGAGTTCCTTTCCCAGAATATCTCGATGTTCTTTGGTGCAGGTTTTTTTTGTTCGACGTGTCTTCTGGGATTCTCCATGCCCGACCTCCCGCGAAGGCCAGTGAAAATGTCCCTTGGTCCCGCTATGTTGAGGGACTGCAGGAACCGTTTTTTGCCCTCCTTTCTGGGCGCCTTTCTTGGCCGCTAGAATCGGCGTATCTTGTAGTGGGAACAGTGGCTGCATGACGTTGTTCTGCATCATAAAATTGATGACCGTTTGCAGGTCCGCCAATTTGTCCGCTATTCCCTTCATCTCGTTGTCCCTCTGCAGGCATCTATCTTTCCATATCTGGAGGTCGTCCTCGTTATAATACCCGCTCCGGTCCGATTTTTTTGCTACACCGTCCTCTTGGCCGACATCCTTTTCTCCGTGATTCTTATCACGAGTCTCTTCGTTGCAGTTGTCTTCTTCGACGTCAAGGTCAATATGTTTCTCACTCTCAGTAGAGGTGTCGTCCATAACCTTTTCTTTCTGTCCGTCGTTGGCCATCTATTCTCATTTCTTTCCCACAGACGGCGCCAAATTGTGTGTGTCAATTTCCGACCACACTGCCAATCAAGCACTCAACCGGAGAACACTAGCAGAATAGATTAAGCCCGAATGACCTGTCACAAAAAGAAGAGGTTCTGGCGGTGGTTCGTCCACCCAGGGGCACTCCGACGATCAAGTCAGTTATCTCTCAAAGATAGCAAAAGTGCTTAACTCACTATTCAGAGCATAAAAAGCATACCTTAGACCCATATGAGTGCCTTTCTTTTATAGCCAACACTTACCTAATCCCAATAGAAGCCTAGCTTCAATGGACTTAGGATTACTGCTAATCTTGGACTCCCAGTAGGATTGGGATAAACTCTCTAAGAGTCTTATCTTTATCCAAACTGAAATCCTTTCTCATTCTAGGACTCTTGTCCCTTATCCGTTTATCCCGGATTCCGATTTCTTCGCATATAACCTTGGCCTAGCTGAGATTACCTCGGCATCATCTCCAGGACATATGACACCTCGGCTGACACTTCGGTGTCACCTCAGCCACGTATTGTCATCCAAAAATTATGTTCCCACACATAGTATTGTACCATTAATTGATATTCAATATCTATTTGATTAATTAAATCAGAAAAAAAATACAAGTGCGAGGTGAATGGAATAATAATAATAATAATAATAATAATAATAATAATAATAATAATAATAATAATAAAAAAATGAAAATGAATATATAAAACAATCCCGCTATGTAGCTCGAAAGATTAGTGGCTTGAATGGCCCGAAAATACCAAAACGACGTCGTTTTGGTATTTATTTATTTATTTATTTTTCCTTTTCTTTTTCGTTTCCATAACTTGCAGAAGAAAAACAAAGAAGAAGAAGAAGAAGAAGAAGGGAAAAGGAGAGAAGCGGAGAGAGAATCATCATCATTAACCAAAAATTAACAAATCATCGTCAACACAATAGAGAGAGAGAGAGAGAGAGAGAGAGAGAGAGAGAGAGAGAGAATCATCATCAACCAAAAAGGTATAAACCTTTGTCTTCAACATTTATATATATATATATATGTACATGCATCAATTATTTCATGGAAGTTCGTATTTTTGTTTGATTTTGTTCGAATTTTTGTTTGATTTTGTCTGATTTGGGTTTCAATGTCGATTTTGATTTGTGGTTGTGAGTTTGGTTTTGGTTTTGGTCTTGGTTTTGGTGTAAAATTCCCATCTCTCTCTCTCTCTGAATTGTTTTTTTGTTTTGCCTCATTCAATAGTTTAGAAAGAAGAAGAAGAAATAAGTTAAAAAACAGAAGAAGGAAAAAGAGGAAGAAAGTGAGGAGAAAGTGAGTTTAAGGAGAGTATTTTTGCCTCATTCGAGTTTACCGTTTGGTTTTGCTTTTGGAGTGAGTTGACAGAGTATATTTTGGAGTTTAAGGAGAGTATTTTGGAGTCTGTGAGGAGAAAGTGGGTACAAACAGATGGTTTTGAGGAGAGAGAAAATATTTTGCTTTTTTTTTTTTTTTTCGGGCGATTCGAGCTCTTAATTTCGAGCTACGAATCATTATACTACATAAAAAGGTAGTCACATTAAAAAATATATATATATTATTTAATACAATACGTTTAGATGTTATTTGGGATGATATGCGCATTTTTGACTTTTTATAAAAAAATATATAGAAAAATAAAAAAGTGATACAACTCAAAAAAGATAAAAAATGTGTTTATATAGCACACCTCAAATAAGTTCTTATTGTGTTTGTTATTTTGGGGTCATTTGGCATTGGCTAATATAGCAAACTTTTTTAGCTTGAAACTTTTTTGGCCTCATTTGGTTTTTGTTTTGGAATTTTGTTGATTTTTGTAAGAGAAAAAATATAATAATTATAGATAAAAAGTGATATTTTAGCTTATTAATTTATATAACTTTTTTTTTTTTTGTGTTTTTTTAATCCCAAAATATTAGTCAAACGAGCACTTTCTATGATAGTGAGATTAATTTAGTCTCATTTAATGCATTCTTAATGATATAATATGATCATTGCATTTATGTTAGTATGTAATGTTGCATTTATGATGATTGAGGCGGAGATGTTTGCTGTCACGGCGGCGCTTACGATGGCGGTGGTGAAGAAGGGTGGCGGTGACACCTTTGAGTATAATCAGTTTCGTAGCAAGAGCTCCGGCCGGCTGAGGGATATTGTTTGGACAGCAGAGAAGTCATTGACTGCTGGAAGAAACTCTCTTGATGCTTCTGTTTGGTACATGGATTTGAAAGGAATTTGGAAAGGCAAAAACAAAAAGTATGTAAAATATTTGATTTCAGGATTTAGGATTTACTTTTAAGAAAATTATTTATTTTTTTTTTACTGATTTTTTTTAATATTTTAATCAATTTTTTTTTTAAAATTTTTAAATATCGTGAATTTTTTTTAAAAAAAATTCATTAAATACTAAAAATATATTTTAAAAAAATACAATAATTCAGTACATTTTTGAATTCTTGTGTTCTTAATGATTTTTTAAAATATTTTTTTACAAATATTTTATTTTTTAGATACATTTAAGTAAGGTGTATCTAAAAAATAAAAAATTGCTTAAAATTTAAAAAATATGGGCGAATTACACTTGTACGGGAAAGAAATACACCTTCTCGTATAATCCTGTTGACCAAGTCTTCGTTCCTCTGTACGATGTCGTTCCACCACCTGAAAATATCAACGTGAGCTAGCCGGCGGGTGTGTGCCGGAAACCTCTCCGATGCCTAAGTCAGTAAGCAAGACTAGAAGGCAAAAGCTCAATGTATTCAGGGAGCAAAATTGTATTACCTCTCTAAAGGTGTTATTGATGAGCTTATATGGACTTCACATGGCACAATCCTGGTAGGATTCTTACCCCTCCAAGTGTAGAGTCCTTCTAGGATTACTCCTCCTTGTATAGAGTCCTCCTAGAACTCATACTCTTGGAAGATAATGCTTATCCTCCAACACCCTCCCTCACTGCTCAAACCAAGTGAGATGGTTCTTCTTATGACCGGGCTACTTTAGGACCGAAGTAACATCTCCAGATTAGACACTTACTACTCCCTCCTACCTCGGTTTTCCATGCCAAAACCGAGCTAACCATAGGAGTCTCTTACCTCAGTTTTTCATGCTTGGACCGAGCTAACCATAAGAGAGTTGAGCCAAACTATCTTCACACCAAAGTCCCCTCATGGACTTGGTACACCTCGGTTATCATGCGTCTCAACCGAACTACCAACATCATACTTCCCAGCCGGAGTAAAAGTAAACATCACTCGGCCGGACTAACCCTCAACCGGTCTAACTCAGAGGCTACTTCCCCTGCATCGAGCAACTCCCACAGGGCCATTCGCTCGGCCTCTTTCACCTCGGCCCAAGACCCAGCTCGGCCCAATTTTGCGTATAAATTGCCCTCTCAATTGCCCCTTAATTCCATCTGCAAAGCATGATTGGGATTACCTGTCTACCAACCGAGCTAGTCTTAACCTCTCCAGCCGAGCTAAAACACCCATTAGCCTCTCCAGCCGAGCTAAGACCCTTTAGTTTATTCAACCGAGCTAAACGTGGGCCGTAGTGTGCAGATCCGGTCACACGTCCCTTGATTCTTGGCCCAGAAAGCGCTTGTACTTCCCATGACACGTGGCAGGCTCTAATTGGCCTCCCACAGCTGTAGCGCCGTCCCTCGTACTTCGCAACATTTGAACAGTCCCGTCTTTTTGCCCTTTACACCAAACAAACTTCTCAATTTCAAAAAATCATTCCATACTCTGTTTATCTTCTCGCTCTCTTGTTCGTGCTTCTCAACCTTGCAATCTTCAAGGCTCGAGCTCTCCATTGTTACCACTGCTCTCAACTCCAGCTTTCTTCCCCGTCCTCTGGTAAGCTTTCTAAAATCTGTTTCCCTTGTTTTTGCTTTCGTTTTACTCCATAGCTGTTCATATTATATGTTGTTGCAAAACACTTTGCTTTTCTTCTTCCATGTCTGTACTCTCTACAAAACTTCTCAAGAACACCTTGAACACGCTGATTCAGTCAGTAGAACACTTTTTTGATCTTTATGCACGCTATAACCGAACTAGGATACTGTTCTTGTCATATGAAAATCTAGGCAAACCGAAACCGGACTAGAGCTTGTATATGCCACCATGGTTTTAATTGGTTTCCATGTAATACACCTTAGCCGAAATAAAAACATACTTTGATTTGAAATTTTGACCTACAACCGAGCTAAGCCCTGGGGGGCTAAGCCAGCTTTTTGAGTTCCAGACCAAACTCATATAAGCTGCCCCTTGAGGCCTAACCGAAGTAAGAAAACTTTGAAACCGAGATAACAAAACACTCTGTAAACCGAGATAACGAGCACTCGCCAGAAACCGATGTAGAATCCACAGCACCTTGTAGAGCCGAAATAAAACCAGTCTTTTTCTTACTATGTCTTTGTAGCACGGTCTTTGATCTGTGCTTGACACCTTGTTTTTCAACTTTGCAGACTTAGGCTGCCCAGGCACTCCCTCTGCGCGTCCGACCGGACTACTGAGCACGCTCTTTCAACCGAGATAAATTATTTCATAACTTATAAAATAAATGGGGAAGTACAGACATTTGGTAGAAACCCCAGGCGGCCTAGCCGATTTCCGAGAACAGTACAACATTCCAACCGATGTAAATCTAGAACTAGCCGAACAAGGAGTCGACCCATGGGACGAAGAGGGCTTTGTCCCATTTACCCTCCAATCCATAGTGAAACCGACTCGATTCGATCCGACCACTAATATGCGAATTCCTTAGGCAGACCAGACTGTGCCCAACTCAACTATCCACCAACACATACCGAATTATAATGGGCATAGATGCTCTAAACCAACAAACCGGTCTGAACCTTGGTCTGGCATCCATTTTCCATCTTTTGAGACACGCACGTCTCATGCGCGTCTCATTTGCATTGCATGCACTTGAGTACTGTGTAACAGTTGCCCCCCGGTCTGGCGAGACCTTAAACACGCACGGTCTAGGAGACCTTAAATCCTCGGGAGGTGAAAGACTTCCGGTGCGTTAAGGTGTGCACCTCATTGCATTTGGCATGCATTCCATCGCATTGTTTAGCGCACCTCATCGGTTGCCCCCCCTAGGTCCGGCGAGACCTTAAACTCGCTCATTTGCATTATCATGCATCTCGAAGCCGCGCGTTGGCGCGCATTTAAAAAAAAAACATGCATTGTCATGCATACATTATACATCCCGGTCAAGGAGACCTTAAATCCTCTGAAGGTGCAATTCCTTTGGTGTTTGTCGTGTCCGAACGACTTTCGGTGGTCTGGTAAAGCCACCCATCTGTGTTTGCGGTGAGTTCCTAGGAGACCAATGGGGACGGTGAAAACTAGAGTTTAAATGGCTTATGCCTAGAACGCAAAGGTTCGGAATTTTCGAGACTAAAGTCTGGTTTAAATACCCAGGGGGATGTACCCTCGGCTTGAAATCTGTATGGAAGCCCCATAGGTTGAGGCGGCATGTTTACGCCTCGATTCTGGATACTGAACCAACCTAGTATGTCGCCCCGTTGGGAGAATAGGGAAAACTGCAATCGCAGCCATTGCATCATATTGCATTTATCATGCATCATCAATACTATTGCATATGTCATGCATTTCAAAAACATTCAAAACACAAAAAAAAAAAAAAAACCATGCATATGTCATGCATTCCATTATAAGTATAGTGCATATGTCATGCATTTCTGTAAATATCCATTTCTATTGCATTGTAGCTGCATGCATTCACTGCATCATCTTCCATCCATGGCTTGCGCCTTTCCTTGTGGAGCTTGGTCTGGTATGTGCCTATACTTCTCATGTTGAAGCATAGTTCTGCTCGTGTATCGCGCCTACTCCACGTTGGTATGTTGGTTTGAGTTGAGGTTGCGGCACCCTTTTCTGTGCTAGACATGGCTTGTACGTGTACATGCCTTTCCTAGGCAAGACTGGGTTTGGCTCGCGTGCCATATCCATTGTATCTATTCCATCGCATGCATTCACTGCATCATCTTCCATCTATGGCTTGCGCCTTTCCTTGTTGAGCTTGGTCTGGTATGTGCCCTTACTCTTCACGTTGAAGCATAGTTCTGCATGTGTATCGCGCCTACTCCACGCTGGTATGTTGGATTGAGGTTGCGGCACCTTTTCTGTGTTAGACGCGGCTTGTACGTGTGCATGCCTTTCCTAGGCGAAATACGGTTTGGCCCGCATGCCATACCCATTGTATCCATTTCCATTACATTGTAGTGTAGTCATTGCGTCCGGCATTAGGATCATTATTCCCACCTCAGCGGGTCGTTTCCCCACTTATGTCAATCCACTCAATACTTGTTCTTGCGTCCGTGCGTATTACTCATAGATCAGACATCGTTCTATGGGACACGGGTGTTCGTGCGTATTCCTCATAGATCAGACATCGTTCTATGGGACACGAACTTGTTACCTCCACCAATCTATTTGACATTTGTGTGGTTTCGAACCGCTCCGGTTTGAATCATGATTCAATTGCCCTGCATGTAGTTCGCATTAGTTTTAATTGCACTACATTTTCATTTGCATTATTCATACATAGTTTTGTATATATTGCATAACATTCGTCATTCGCATTGCATATGTCATGCATTTTGCTAACAATATTATACCTGTTAAGTTTGCTTTCTTTTCAGGCACGATATTGTATGTACGGCTCATTTACCGCTAGCGCAACCGGACGAGCCGCGCAGGTATTGTATCCTCCGTGTGAGACGTTTTGAGAATTGCATAATTCTCTTACATCCTTTCTACATTGTAGTGTAGTTTGGTGCATGTTAGCTTATAACTGTCGCATGTGTGCTTCATTACAGCTTTCTTCGCATGATCATAAGTTATGCTCGGCTTCTTGCATTTTCAGTTGCATTTTGCCCCTGCCTACGGGCGCATATCTTATCCTTGGCATGTGTGCCTGTGCTTGAACTACGCTGGTTTGATTCCTAAAGGGATACGTGGCGACTTGAGTTCAACCATTTGCGCTTGTATGTTTGTCCAAGTCTTGGCCTTGTCAAAAATGGGTCGTCTCGGGCTTTGACATTCACTCCGTCATTGTTATGACTTTCGAGTTCTGTCAAAGAGGGCAATCAGAGACACCCCATTTTTGACCGTCCTCAAGACTTGGGCGTCACCGCTGGAACACTCGGTGATTATCCATGTTTGTGATTCGTTTGGAGTTCGGAGTTCTCGGCTCGCGGCCGTGCCTCGGGACCTCCGAACTTGACCCGTTGTGTTTGGTTTTGCACGACACTTGTGATTTGCCTTGGAAGGGCGGGAATGCTTTATGAGGCATCCCACACACCACCATTTGGGGCTAGAGGCCACCGGTGGTCAGAAGTTGTCACCGGCACTATATTGTGCCGGTCGGCACTATTTTGTGCCGGTCGGCACTATTTTGGGCGAATGACCAATTTGCCCGACCGACCTTGTGCACTTGCTTTACGAGATATTTTTGCGGCTTTTGAGCATTTGCTTCCCCTCCATACACGTGTATGGAGGGATGAACCCTTGTTTGCTTAGCTTGTAAGTTTACAAGTTCTATAAGAGGAAAGCTCTCCCTCTTGATTTAGGGTTAGCATTTTTCAGAGCATTAGACATTGTTAGAGAGCTGGAGCTCTGGTTTTTAGGGTTAAGTTAGATACATATATCATATCTCTCTTTTTCTCTTAGTACACTAGGTGTTTAGTTCACACTATTGTACTAAAACACCTAGTGTTTCACCTCCTCCTTGCAACTGAGGTTCTAGAGGCTGTTCTTGGAGGTTCTTGACAGATTTTGAGCTCAAGGAAGCATCAACCTCAACCTTTGTGAAGAAGGCTACAAGGGTAAGCAAAACTACCCTTTATTCCCCATTTTTGCACTCTATTTTTACTTGCTTTAAAATAGTTTTTGAGCTTAGCATATAACACAAAAAAGTTCTGATTTTGAACCCTCTTCATTGTATATTAAGAGTGTTTTGTGGTTTGGGGAGGTTTGACCCCCTTTAGACCTTGAAAAGGGTCCCATTTTGTGCTATTTTGGAGAGATCCGAGATTTTGGTGATAGGATCTCTTCACCACTGAAATCTTGAGGGATTTCAGTGGTGAAGAGCATGCCTTGAAGTCTCAAGAAGGAGATGGCCACCCCCTCTCCTTGATGTCCTTGAAAAGGACAAATTTTGCTTCCTTAAGGAGCTTCATGTTTGAGTGTGTGTTGAGCATGTTTGGCTTGTTTTCCATGTTTATTATGCCATGATATAACATGTTTTCAAGTCGGTTTTGGTCTCCTATACATGCTTAGTATAGTTGCCTTGTAATGCCCTTTTATGCCTTAACATGTCTAGGTTGTTTGCCCTATTTTCTAGCATGTTTTAAGCTTAGATTTGTGAAGCTTGTAAGCTTACTTTGCCATGATTTAGCTCTGTCCATAGCTATTTTGGCTAATCTTGGCATGTATTTGGTAGCCTCTTTGTATTTGGCTTGTTGGCCTCAAAAGCATGAAAGTGTGGTATGCTATTCTAGCTTTGTTTTTGATGGTTGGGACCATCTAGCATGCCATTTCAGTCCTTCATACATGCATGTTTGATTGCCTTGGTGGCCTTGTTAATGCTTTAAGAGCTTGTGTTAAGCGCTCTATGTTTAGGCCTTATTGCATGCCTTAGATTCCATGCTTCCTAGATGCCATCTAGGTGGTCATTTAAGCTTAGTTTTATGTGTTAAAACTTTGTCTCTAAGTGCTTGAATATTGCCATGTATGATTATGCTAAGTATGGTTTAATGTCCTATTGACTTGTCTTAAGCCTAGGCCATTTGCATGCTTTGTTTGGCATGCTTCATTGCATGATTTGGCACCATGTTTGACATGAATTTCAGAGCTTTAAATGCATGCTATTAGTCCATGCTTGGCCTCTTTAAGTATGCATGAGAATCGTTTTGGTTTGCCTAAGTCTTAAGCCTTAACATGTGCATGTGTGTGCGTGTGCTTAGTCTCATTTTCTAGGCATTTTGGCCACTGTTTTGAGCCTTATTAGAGCTGCCCAACTCATGTTTAAGCCCAATCTACAATTGGTTTGCATGCTTGGTTCATATGCTTGTTTGTATGCTTGCATAAATGCCATGCCATTGTCCATGTGTGCATAATAGATAACATGCTTAGGACCTCATTGCATTGGCATGTATGTTAAGCCTCTTGACTAAGTCATGATGGAGGTTTAGCACCCCTTTATGTGCTTGCTTGGTTTGTATGCATTTTAAATCAAATTTGCACCCTTGGTTCTTAGGATCATCACGCATGGAAATGCGCGATTGATGGTCCGGGAATCGAGGCACATGCCCTCTTGAGTCCATAGCATGATGAGGGATGTGCTTGGTGCATACATGCTTTGATTTGCATTGCCTTGCCTTTGGTTTCCTCTGCTGCTGTTAGTTGCAGGTTCTGCAGGGATAAATGGCCGATCGGCACTCTTTATTGCCGACCGGCTTCTCTTGGCAGCCGATAATGAAATTCAGAGCCGGTGGCTTCCTCCCTTAGCCGGTGGCTCCCTGCCTCAGCCGTTGATGCTCCTCAGTGCTCTGAGAGGCACTCCTGAAGTTTTGGGAATTTTTAGAGAAGGAGAGCAGAGGAAACAGAGGCACACTTGCACGGCAGTCTTGATTCCCGGGCGCTTAGTAGCTTAGCCCTCATCCCGAGGCATTTATCGCTTAATTATATTAATTATTTAATTTAATTAATTTAGTTGATTTGTAATATTTAATTAGCTAGTTCAGTTAATTATTTATTCGGTCTGTATTATTCTTTCGGTCCCTCCGAGCGAGGGCAAAAATGTAATAAGTGTGTGTGAGTGGGTGTATGTCTTCTAACCCCCCATTTCTTTCTAACCCTTTTATTTACCTGCTTATGGTAGATTAGGGCATGTCTATTTTAGCATACCTTATGTAATGCATGTGTGCATTCATGCATTTGTTTACATGCACCGGGCTCGGTACATCATACAAACTGCATCGCAATTTTCAATTCCAAAATTGAATACATGCTATTTGATCGCATTCCACATGCCATGTTTAGGGTTAGCCGAGCCTACTCTAGATTGCATTTCTGCCTGTGTTGCATTAGCCACTTACCATGAACTAGGTCATGCACGTTTGCTAACCAGTTCCTTGTTTTGGCGCGGAGTACGATGTAAGTGTTTATGGCTTTAGCATATCGCACGTGTGTGATTGTTGTCATGACAATAGGATTGCCATGCGGCTAAATGCTTATGTGTTATAAACTATTTGAATGCCTGTGAGTGGAGGTTAGATTGCCTGAGTTGGAACAACTCATTGAAATCCGTATTTTAGCCTACTTGCGAGTAGCAAAATCCAACACGTTTTTCGAGACAAAACGGATATGCAATGTTTATTTCCAAGTTAGGCGATCTAGTCTATACTTTTGTGTTGTGCGCATCACATAGTAATTTTAGGTTAAATAACCGGAATAAGAACGCATAAAGTTTTCAAAAACGGATATCACGGTTAGTAGAGGCCGGTCCTCGGACCGGGCGAAAGGGGGTGCTCATAGCTGACCTTCCCCGATCGTACCCAAGCTCCCGAGCCAAGACCACTTTGGTGATGACGGACATGTGGCCTTCGGCACCGAGTCAGGGTTTCCTAAATTTCCCAAAAATAAAATATTTAGGTGGCGACTCTGTAATCTGGCAAAGCAGTCCATGTTTGGCACTACTTTTCAAAAAAATCTGTTTTCTCAAACGATTTGCCGGATTTGGACTCTTTGGTTCAGATTTAGAACCTACACAAAAAGGGAGTTCGAACTGTCAGCGCGAGGTTCCCCTCCCACGGGACGTGCTACAGCTCCCCCCCTAGTCTTCAATAACCGAGCTATCAACGAGGATGACTCCGTTGTCTCGGATAAGGATCACCTTCTGGCCTTCAATTTGGCCAGAGGTGTGTGCCTTCCAAAAGACATGGAGCACCATCAAAAGAAGCTCAACACCGAGGTAAAGTCACTTCAGTCTGCTTCGAAGTCCATGATCGTGGTAAGCAATACTGTCCTTTCTGTCTCTAAAATTTGTCCAACTTCCAGTTCGGTCAACAACTAAAAAACTTACCATACTATGTGCAGGCTCTTCAGAAAACCACGCTTGCACACCGGCAGGTGATGGAACTTCGAAAGACCACCAGGCAGGCCATGAAAGACGCCGTGGCCAAAGCTACCGAACTAACACAAGCCCAGAACAAGGTGGCCGAACTGGAGGCCGAGGTATCACGTCTCACTGGCCTGGTTACCTCGGCTGAAAGTGATAAGCAAAAGGCCGTGACCGAGGTGAAGGATTATTACCTGTGGGAGATGGCCCAGCTGCAAACCAAAAAAGACGCCGAAATAGACTCTGAAGGCGAAGTAAAAAGGCGAAGCAAGGTTTCAAGAAGGTCAAGATGCCTACGGTCTTCAATGTGGCGCAAAGAAAGGACCTTTTCTTCAAGTGCGGTTGGCGGAGTGCGGTGGAGAAGCTTGGTTGCACTCCTGACACCGATGTTTACAACGCTCCACCGCACTCTATTCCGGCTTCGCTCAAGCAATATGCAGACGATCTTCAAAAAGCATTCTTAGAAGGGTCCGGTGAGGAAGAAGAAGACGATGATGATGACGACGATGATGATGATGAGGGGGAGCCATCTCTGACTCCGGTTACCACCGATCAACAAGGCACTCAGGCGGCTCGGTTGGAGCCAACAGTTGATTTATCTCGCGAGATACCAGCTAACTCTGACCTGCCAACTGATACCACGGTCCGAACCGAGCTCCTTCCTCAAACCGGTCTCCAGACAGCTGCAGCTGCTGATGCAGACTTGGATGCCGAACTCGATGTACTCCTAGGATGACTGTTTCTTGTACTTTTTGCTTTTGTTTTTTTTTATTTCTGAACTTTTGTAACCGGGCTAAGGCCCCACAGTTGTACTTCCTCTGTTTGTTCAATGAAAAATTATCAACTCTTATTCCGGCTCTCTACTTGCATGCTTGAGTTTGTAGTGAATTTTTTATGAACTTATTTGTGCAACTGTGATCTCGGTTAGCTATCTAACTTACTAGCCAACCACTCTTCAGCCGATATAACTTACTTCGGCTGAAGAGTACAAAGAGTTGGTTTAATCCAGCCAACCACTCTTCAGCCGATATAACTTACTTCGGCTGAAGAGTACAAAGAGTTGGTTTAATCCAGCCAACCACTCTTCAGCCATGCCCATACTTCGGCTGAAGAGTACAAAGAGTTGGTTTAATCCAGCCAACCACTCTTCAGCCGGTATAACTTACTTCGGCTGAAGAGTACAAAGAGTTGGTTTAATCCAGCCAACCACTCTTCAGCCGATATAACTTACTTCGGCTGAAGAGTACAAAGAGTTGGTTTAATCCAGCCAACCACTCTTGACCATGCCCATACTTCGTGAAGAGTACAAAAGTTGGTTTAATCGACCAACCACTCTTCAAAAGTATAACTTACTTCGGCTGAAGAGTACAAAGAGTTGGTTTAATCCAGCCAACCACTCTTCAGCCATGCCCATACTTCGGCTGAAGAGTACAAAGAGTTGGTTTAATCCAGCCAACCACTCTTCAGCCATGCCCATACTTCGGCTGAAGAGTACAAAGAGTTGGTTTAATCCAACCAACCACTCTTCAGCCGATATAACTTACTTCGGCTGAAGAGTACAAAGAGTTGGTTTAATCCAGCCAACCACTCTTCAGCCGATATAACTTACTTCGGTTGAAGAGTACAAAGAGTTGGTTTAATCCAGCCAACCTCTAAGTTGGTTTTTCCAGCCAGCTTAGAATAGAATGTTTGGGTTATCCCGACCAAACGTCCTGCAGCCTGGATCCTGATCCTGGGCTTAGGAGGGTTAATAGTTGGTTATTCCGGCCAACTATGTTTACAATGCTACTAACTTAAAAACTACTTTATATGGAAAACAAATATACTGAAAAGAATCGACTTGTTTTATTGAGAAAGTAGAAAATTACACATACTCAAAAAAGAAAAAAGCTAAAAGTAAAATATCTTGAGATTGGCAGTGTTCCATGGCCTAGGTATTGCTTTGCCGTCCTTATCTTCCAAGTGGTATGCCCCTTTGCCTGCTAATCCGACCACTTTGTAAGGACCTTCCCAGTTGGGCCCTAACTTGCCATCTCCTGGGACCAATGTGTTGCCCATAACTTTGCGAAGTACCCAATCGCCGATCTTGAATTGTCTTGGGTGCACTGTTTTGTTGTATTTCCTGGACAATTCTCGCTGGTAAGAGGCAATGTGAACTAATGCCTTGTCTCTTCTTTCTTCTGCCAAGTCAAGTTCCAAGGTGATGGCTTCCCCATTTAGGTCGGGATCAAAGTTTTTGCTCCGAATGGTAGGAAGGCCAACTTCTAATGGGATTACTGTTTCCATGCCATAAGCTAAAGAGAATGGAGTTTCGCCTGTTGACCGCCGTGGTGTGGTGCGATAAGCCCATAAAACATGAGGGAGCTCCTCCGCCCACTTGCCTTTGGCTTTCTCCAGCCTTTTCTTTAGTCCATCCAGGACTACCTTGTTTGAGGCTTCTGCTTGTCCATTTGCTTGGGGATATGCTGGTGTGGAGTTGTAGAACTCGATCTTATACTCTTCACAAAAGCTTCTGAATATTCTGCCATCAAACCGAAAGTGCCAAGAAATCAAATCAACGCTTTTGGTATGCCAAAGCGAGTAATGATGTTCTGCCAGACAAACTTCTTCACATCTTTTTCCTTGATTGACGCCAAGGCTTCTGCTTCCACCCACTTTGTGAAGTAGTCTGTTGCCGCAAGAAAGAACTTCCTGTTGCCTGGTGCTGTTGGGAGTGGTCCCACTATGTCCAAGCCCCACATTGCGAAAGGCCATGGACTAGTGAGAGGTAGGAGTTGTCTTGCAGGTTGATGTATTTGATGCGCAAACTTCTGACACTTTTCGCACTTTTTGACATACTTCTCTGAATCCGCTTGCATGTAGGGCCACCAATATCCTTGTGAAATAGCTCGGTATGCCAATGACCTTCCTCCTTGATGGTACGCCGATACACCCTCATGTATTTGAACAAGAATGCTTCCACCTTCTTTGGGGTGAACACACTTTAAGTAAGGTCCTCAACGACTTCTTGTATAAAGCTAAGGATGGAGAGCCAAAATCGTTGCGACTTGGCTCGATTACATTGGCTTCTTTCTTATCTTCTGGTAGAGTGCCGTCTTTCAGGAACAGTATGATGGGATCCATCCAAGAAGGACCTAACTCCGCGCAACATACCTCTTCTGCTTCTGGGTCTTCAATACTTGGTCTGGGCAGATAGTCGATCAATAGAGGATGTGGGATGGAGGTATCTGCCATTGAGGCGAAGCCTGCTAGTTCATCTGCTCTACTATTCTCCTCCCTGCCAATCTGTTCTATCCTCACCACTTCGAACTTCTTGATCTCGGATCTGACCAGCTCTTGGTACTTAGCCATTCTGTCGTCCTTTGCTTCATAGTCGCCAGAAATTTGATTTACCACCAACTGTGAGTCACTGTAGACCATGAGTTCGGTGGCCTTCATGTAGGCCGCTGACTTGAGTCCTGCAAGAAGCGCTTCGTACTCCGCTTCATTGTTTGATGCTGGGAAGCCAAGGTTGATCACTTGTTCCACTACTAGACCGTCTGGAGAGATGAGGACTATGCCAAGTCCTGCGCCATGTCGGTTAGATGCTCCATCCACAAAAAGCTTCCACATCTCGCCAACAAATAACTTCCAGCATGTGGAAGGATCAGATGATGTTGTGGGGTCTGGAATGTCGTTGGGGTTCTCTCCGTGATCCATGGTTGCAGTCTGCCCCTTATCTTCCGATGAGACCAAGTCATTGGTTGTAGGCGAGTTTTGACTTGGTGTAGCAAGGTCCGCTTTCTTCTTGCATTCTCTATTATGGTCTGCCTCGGGCTCCGGCTGAGTAACCTGGACTAGGGGTTGCGCTATTCCGGCGTCAATCTCCGTCCCTAGTTCGGTTGTGTCAGTCAGATCGATTAAGGAACTTGGTGGCTTCCAGAGTGAACTCATGACGAAGTCTGCCAAAGATTGGGCCTTTCTTGCGGTTACGGGTTGGAACTTCACGTCATATTGTCCCAACTCCTTGCCCACTTCAAAATCCGCCCGTAAAAGTTTGCCCTCTCAAACAAAGCTTTTAGTGGAAAGGCAGTGAGGGCGACAATGGTGTGGGCGTGAAAGTAGTCGCCAATTTCTGGAGGCCATCATTAAGGCTAGTGCTAGCTTTTCTAGAGGCAAGTACCTTGTTTGGCTCCCAAAGAATGTCTTCGACATAGAAGATAGGTAGATGTTGGATCCTTCGCCGAACCAACACCGCACTTACTGCGTCTTTGAGATCGCTAGGTAGAGGAAGAGTTCTTCTCCAGGTACTGGGGTGACAAGTAGTGGTGGAGAAGACATGTATTCCTTCAAACTCTCCAGAGCTCGGTCGCATTCTTCGTCCCACTCAAACTTAGCTTTTAATGACTGAAAGAATGGACGCAATCTGTCTGAAGACCGGCTGATGAATCGGTTAAGTGCCGCTGCCATGCCGGTGAGGTGCTGCACTTCTTTCACTGAGTTAGGTCTCTCTAACTCTTGAATTGCTTTGATTTGGGAGGGGTCTGCCTCGATACCCCGATTGGTCACCAGGAAACCCAGAAACTTGCCAGACCCTACACCGAATGCGCACTTAGAAGCGTTAAGGCGCAGCTTGTGTTGCTTCAGGATCTGGAACATCTCATCTAGGTCCCTTAGATGGTCTTCCGCATCCTTGCTTTTGACCACCATGTCGTCGATGTAAGCCTCCATTGTTCTGCCTAACAATGGCTCAAACATCTTGGTAACCATTCTCTGAAACGTCGCCCCTGCGTTCTTTAGGCCAAAGGGCATAACCTTGTAACAATATAGTTCTCTTGGAGTGGTAAAGGACGTTACTTCCTGATCTGGTTCGTGCATGGCTATCTGATGGTAGCCTCTGTATGCGTCAAGGAAGCTAAGCTTCTTTGTGTCCTTTGTTAGGTCCACCAATTGATCTATCCTTGGCGGGAAGCATCCTTTGGACATGCTTTGTTGACAGTTTTATAGTCGACGCAGACGCGCCACTTCCCCATTCTTCTTTGGCACTACTACTGTGTTAGAGATCCACCTGGGGTAGTGCACCTCTCTAATCGCCCCTGCTTCTAACAAGTTACCCACCTCTTCTGCCACTATCTCGGCGTGGTGGAGTGCCGATCTGCGCGTGCGTTGGATGACCGGTCTAGCAGAAGGGTGGACATTGAGTTGATGGCAAATGAAGTTGGGATCAATGCCTGGCATGTCGTATGGGGTCCAGGCGAACACTTCAATGTTGGAGGTCAGAAATTCCAAGACTTCCAATCTCTCAGTGCTGGACAACGACGATCCAAGTAGGAAGAACTTTTCCGGGTTCTTCTTATCTATTCTGACTTCTACCAGGTCCTCCACTGCTTTTTGATCAGCCCTTTGCCAACATCCGCGAATAGTTCATTACTCTCTGGTTCTTCAACCGAATGAACATATCCTTTAGCGGCCATTTGCCATTTGTTCTTGACGGAACCTTTGCTTGGACATTATCTGGTCCCCATAAACCTCTTCTATTACTCCGTGTCGTTGGGGAACCTCATCACTTGGTGGTAAGAGGATGCCACCGGCGCATGGCGTCTTGACCATGTTCGCCTAAGATGATGTTGTAGGTGGAGGGACCTTGACACTGAACTCTACTTGCTTCGTCACACTTCCATACGGCGGAAGGATGATTTTGCCGACTGGCCACTCCGGCATAGAATTGAATCCAATCAAAGGGGATACGGCAGGGGCCAAGTTTTTATCTTGCAGCTTGAGTTGTTTGAAGGTTTCATAGTACATGATTTCGCACGAGCTGTCTTGGTCGATCAGAATCCGTTTGACATCAAAATCCTTGACTCGAGAGTGACGACCAAGGCATCGTTGTGTGGGCAATATATTCTGTCCAAGTCTTTATCCGAAAAGGACATGATGTTTGTGGCTTCCTCCCCTTTTGACGGGTTGGGCACTTAGCACCTCTCTCAAGTGCTCTGCCTTTTTGATTGAACCTCCGAGTTCGCATACTAGCTCGGTTCAAAGACTCCATGGATTACGTTGATGGTGCCTTGTGGCGGGGCGTCGGTCGGCATTCCATTGGGGAGGTTATGGTCTTGAAATTTTTGCGCTCCTCCTTCTATGTATTTATCTAGGTGGCCTGCCGCCACCAATTCTTCCAGATGTTGCCTCAACGGCGTGCAGTTTTCAGTTCGGTGCCCCTTTTCTTTGTGGAAGGTGCATCTGGATCTGTCATCATAATCCTTCTGGGCCTCGCCTAACTTGGCAGGCCACTTGACGAAAGGCTCGTCTCGAATCTCACTGAGTATACGGTAGATCGGTTTCTTGAACACCGTGGTTATGGCAGTTCGGACTCTTAACCATCTCTTGTCCTGGTCTTCATCGTTGTCTCGCTTTGCCTTATGCATTTTGGTTTGGCGACCTCAGGTATTGACCTTTCTTTGAGGTCTTCTTCTCTGGTCTTGCGGTCGCACCAGTTTTTGCCTTGGCGCGAGCGCCATCCCCTTCCACCCTGATGTGCTCATGCACTCTCTCCAACAGGGCCTCCATGGTAAGTGGCGGAGTCATGGTGATAGAGTCCTCACCGTTCCGATCGGAAGGCCTCTTTGTCTTCTTGAATGGCGAGGTTGGTTAGGCGATCTCAATCTGGTTGAATGTCTCCCAAGATGCGTTGTTGTAAGACCTCAGGGTCTCCTTGTCGCCCATGTCGATGGAGAGCAACTGGTCGATCTCCACCGAAGTTTTTGTGTTTGTTCTCGAACCGAGTTACAAACGCCTCGCCATTGCGCCCGAGAGGCTATCTTTCTCTGGAAGCTTCTCAAACCAAGTTAAGCCTAGGTCGCCGAGGCTCGAGGGAATAGGATACACATCAACGCCTCATTCCGCCGATATACTGACCATAACTGGCGAAAGTGGCTCAAGTGGGTGTAAGTGCATCTTTCCTTCATACGTCGTGAACTTGGGTTGTAGGAAGCCTGACGGAAGGGGCGCGTTCTCAATCTCGGGGACGAATGGTGAGGTCTGCAGCCTCGCCAATGCCTTATCCGCTGGTTCGTATGCCAAGTGCGGCCTTGGCATTCCAACCTCGACGCTTCCATGCGTCCGAGGAGCCAATCGCTGCAAGGCAGGAACCCTGTGAGGATCGCGCGCCCTGGCGTCCTCCTTCCATCGCGCCTTTTCTTCCAACATGGACCTTAGGTCGGACGACCTAGGTAATTCCGTCTGTCTGGACCTCGTATGATGCGTATGTGAGGGCCAATAGGTACTCCCCTCAGTGTATGACCTCTCCGGCCTCGTCCTCTCGGACCTGGAGTGAGTCTGGAAGATCGGGATGGCTTGCCGCCTGTCCTGAGGCTTCTGTCCTCTGGTCGAGAGGGTGTAGAATTCCTACTACGACCCTCTGAGTGGCGAGGGGGCGTCTTCTTGTTGCGCCCCTCTCCTGTCGCCACTTCTTTTCCTTTCATCTGGCGCTTCAGTGACTCCATGTCCGCCGCCATCTTACGGATCAGTTCGTCTTGCTCTCTGACGCGATCCTACAGAATTTGAGGATCAACTCTGCGCCTTTGTCTTTCTGGGCTTTGCGAGCAGAGGGATGAGGCGCCATTCCTCCTTCGTCCCTCGCATCCCTCCCCGAATTTCGCTTTGTGGTTCCGGGCTCGCCATGGGAGGGACCAAAGGTAGGCCTTCGCCTTGCACCTCCTTCGAGTTAATCGTCAATGGCGGTAGGCAGTTCTTCGTTGTTTGCCATTGATGTTCGAGAGAAAGCTTGATCAAGAGGTTGTTCTTGTCTGTTTTTCCCACAGACGGCGCCAATTGTACGGGAAAGAAATACACCTTCTCGTATAATCCTGTTGACCAAGTCTTCGTTCCTCTGTACGATGTCGTTCCACCACCTGAAAATATCAACGTGAGCTAGCCGGCGGGTGTGTGCCGGAAACCTCTCCGATGCCTAAGTCAGTAAGCAAGACTAGAAGGCAAAAGCTCAATGTATTCAGGGAGCAAAATTGTATTACCTCTCTAAAGGTGTTATTGATGAGCTTATATAGACTTCACATGGCACAATCCTGGTAGGATTCTTACCCCTCCAAGTGTAGAGTCCTTCTAGGATTACTCCTCCTTGTATAGAGTCCTCCTAGAACTCATACTCTTGGAAGATAATGCTTATCCTCCAACACCCTCCCTCACTGCTCAAACCAAGTGAGATGGTTCTTCTTATGACCGGGCTACTTTAGGACCGAAGTAACATCTCCAGATTAGACACTTACTACTCCCTCCTACCTCGGTTTTCCATGCCAAAACCGAGCTAACCATAGGAGTCTCTTACCTCGGTTTTTCATGCTTGGACCGAGCTAACCATAAGAGAGTTGAGCCGAACTATCTTCACACCAAAGTCCCCTCATGGACTTGGTACACCTCGGTCATCATGCGTCTCAACCGAACTACCAACATCATACTTCCCAGCCGGAGTAAAAGTAAACATCACTCGGCCGGACTAACCCTCAACCGGTCTAACTCAGAGGCTACTTCCCCAGACCGGAGCAACTCCCACAGGGCCATTCGCTCGGCCTCTTTCACCTCGGCCCAAGACCCAGCTCGGCCCAATTTTGCGTATAAATTGCCCTCTCAACACTAATGATCCCTATAGTTTGGGGTTTGTGTCACTTTAGTCCCTGAATTTTTAATTGTGATTCATTTGACTATGAGTTTTGAATCTTGTTCTAAATAAGAACAATTGAAGATACTATTGCTTAATTTCAAGAGCAAAATCATTAATTTAACAAAACATAAACTAATTTGACAAAAATAAATAACAAAAAAATATTTTTGAATTTTAAAAAATTATTTCTACCCACTAAAGATAAAATTATGTAAAATTGATAAATTTTTTAGACATTTATTTTTTTTACCAAATTAATTTTTATTATATGTTTGGATAATGATCATGTAATGGGTGATTGTTTTTATTTTCATTAAATTAGTTTTTATTTTTTCAAAAGTCAAATATGGCGACAATTTTGATATCATTATTAAACTAATCAATTGAATTGAAAAATCTAAGGTTAAAAATATTTCATATATTAAATATATCGATCACACATTAAAATTCCAACAATCACCCATTACATGATTATTATCTAAACACATAATAAAAATTAATTTGGTAAAAAAAAAATGTCTAAAAGATTTATCATTTTTACATAATTTTATCTTTAGTGGGTAGAAATAATTTTTAAAAATTGAAAAATATTTTTTTTGACATTTATTTTTGTCAAATTAGTTTATATTTTATCAACTTGACAATTTTGCCCTTGAAATTAAGTAATGGTATCTTTAATTGTCTTTGTTTAGAATAAGATTCAAAATTTAGGATAAAATGTGTCACAATTGAAAAGTCAGAGACTAAAGTGACACGAGTCTCAAACTATAAAGATTGTTAGTGTAATTTGCCCATCTTTATAATTTGTATAATGGGTAGAGTTCATAGTTTTTGAAATTGTAATGCTATAGCATGTGTTAGTACACTAATTAGTATAGTAATTGGTGTGTATAGTACCACCAATTATTAACAATGCCACATATTCTTAATTTATCACCCTTAAATGATCTTTAATGATGTGGCATTGAAGTTAGACTCCACATGATAAAAATATTTGACAAATTAAAATTTAACACTTGTCAAACACATCATTAAAGGTGATTTTTAAGTGTGAGAAATTAAAGTATCTCAAGTATTTTTCATATTTTATTTTCATTTTATTTACTTTTTTACTTTCTTTTTCAAAATTTCTACTCATATTTAATTTATTTCAAAATTTCAAAATTTCTACGGATTAAACTTGTTTAATTTATTTAACAATTTTGCCTAAAAAATTATTTAGACTAGTATATTTATGGACATTAATTACTTTATGTATAGCTCGCATCCATGAATAAATTGTTCACATATTTTTTTTAGTGGGTGAATAATACGTAAAATGTGATTAGTTTAAACTAGCGATGAATTCATACTATGCACAAAATGTGAAAAAATTAATAAGATATTAAATAAAACAATGTAGATAGTTAGGATTTGTATGTAAATTACGAAAAAATAAAAATTTTAAGACTCATAGTTTGAGCCTCACCATTTTATCATAATGACGTGCAATTTATGTGTCAACTTTTGATTTGTTACAAACTCAATAATATAATATTCAATTCCCTTGCTAGAGTTGCAAATTTGGGTGAGTTCAACTCGAACAATTCAATTCCAACCTGAATATTTTTAAAGGTAGAGCAACATATTTTTTAATTTAATGAGGGTTTAGGCTTAAATTTTGAAACCTAAATTAAATTCAAGCAGGCTTCGGTAAAAATACTAAACAACTTGAAATCTAAATTGTATATGTGAAAATTTAAATTTATTAAATATAAATTATCATGTGCAACCATCACTTTATTTTTTTTAATAAAAAAAGTAAGTTTCACCAGTTATAACTTTTATTAATTTTTTTTTTCTTTCTATCTGGTTTTAGCATGTCACCTTTTAACTATTTAAGTAAAAACAATTTCATTTTTATTTGTTATTTTTTTAATTGACAATTTAAAAAAAAAAAAACTTTTTAACAGGGTCTATCATATTTAGCAAGTTCTAAAAAAAGTAATATATTTTTAACAGGATCATCCACATGATACGAGAGATAAATGTCTAGTCTAAATTGTTGCAAATTTATCAATTAGGTGTAAGGAAAAAATTGTATTGAAACAAATATAGAATAATTAAGGGAAATTTTTTTAAAGGTCCATAATATTATAATTTTAGAGGATAAAGGACACCCAAAAAAGCTGTAGTAGCTTAGATCCCTCCAAAAACAAAAATACCTACTCATTCATCTTCTCTCTCCACAATCAATACAGAAAAACGATTTCTATTTTCTCTGGCGATTGATCTTCTACATGATCGAGTTCATCTTCTCCACAATCAAGTTCACATTCTTCACGATTTACTGAGAAAGTCTCTGTTATTCTACACGATCGATAGCGAGAATCTTTGTCATTCTTCATCCAACTTCGTAATTTCTCTGACTCATTTTTATCCTTGATCTCAATTCATCTTCATCTTCATCGCATTTCCGAGTTAGGGTTTCATCCTCACCACCTCACTTTGGTAAGTTTTTCAATTCCTTAATTAGTTTTTTTTTTTTTTTTCTAGATTTACAGTTGATTATGTTTTATATTCAACCTTAGTGAAATTAGAGTTTCGATTTCATAATAATGGTTATTCATTACAATGTGATAACTGAGATTGATTATCTTAAAACCAGGGCCAAATTTCTGTGTGATGGCCATAGAAATTTGTAAAATGAAATTTCTCTGCCATTTTAGTGAAAATTTGTGAAAGTATTAAAACCTTATTTTAGTTGATTTTTCTTGGCTACAATCCTAGGCCAAATTTCTTTGTTTTTATGGACAAATTTGTGAAAGTATCACCTCTTGATTAGTTGATTTTTTTTTTTTTTTTGCTTAAAAACCTTGGTCAGATTTTTGTGTGATGGTTAGAGAAATTTATAAAAATGAAATTTCTTTACGATTTTAGAGAAATTTGTGAAAACATCAAAAATTTATTTTAGTTGATTTTTCCTGGCTACAACCCTAGGCCAAATTTCTTTATCTTCATGGACAAAATTGTAAAAGTATCACCTCTTGATCAGTTGATTTTGTTTGCCTAAAAACCTGGGCCAAATTTCTGTGTGATGGTCAGAGAAATTTGTAAAAATGAAATTTCTGTCATTTTAGTGAAAATTTGTGAAAGCATCAAAACTTTATTTTAGTTGATTTTTCTTGGCTAAAACCATAAACCAAATTTCTCTATCTTTATAGGCAAATTTGTGAAAGTATCACTTATTGGTCAGTTGATTTTGTTTGCCTAAAAACCTTGGTCAAATTTCTGTGTGATGGCTAGAGAAATTTGTAAAAATGAAACTTCTCTGTCATTTTAGAGAAATTTGTGAAAACATCCTTATTTTAGTTGATTTTCCCTGGCTAAAATCCTAAGCCAAATTTCTCTGTCTTTATGGACAAATATGTGAAAGTATCACATTTTGATTAGTTGATTTTGTTTGCCTAAAAACCTTAGTCAAATCTCTATGTGATGCCTTACGAAATTTGTAAAAATGAAATTTTTCTGCCATTTTAGAGAAATTTGTGAAAACATCCAAACTTTATTTTAGTTGATTTTCTTTCTCTAAAAGCCTGAGCCAAATTTCAATGTCTTTATAGAGAAATTTGTAAAAGCATCAACCCCTGATTAGTTGATTTTCTCAGGCTAAAAGCCTTAATTAAATTTTTTTGTGTGTAATGGACAGAGAAATTTGTATATGTGTGATTTTTCTAGCAATGTTGAGTTTCTATGGCCATCACACACTTATGTAGTACCTTACTGTGCATTTGAATTTCACTGGTCACATTACACTTATCTCTTGAGATATGAAATTTTTCTGGTCATCATACACTTAGTATATAACGGTTCCAGCTTAGACCCAGTCAATTTCATGGTCTTAGATCCGGCATTCCATGTCTTCAATTGTTGTTCATACCCTTTATCATCTTGTCGATAATTGAGTTAAGTTGAGTTTATGTTTAGAACAGGTTGGGAGTTAGTTTTTGAAAAGAGTTGTTGTCCAGTTTTTTTCTTGTTCGCTTGAGCGGTGTTTTGGTCGTTCGAGCGGTCTTTGAGATTTTCCAATATTTTTGCAGTTTTGCAAAACTTCTGGGTGTAGGGTATCTTCGCTCGAGCAGTTCTTTCTATGCTCGAGCGATCTTTTGTTGTCTGGAAAACTTCTGGGAGGGAGATATTTTGTGCTCGAGCGGTGTTTTGGTTGCTAAAGCAATGTCACTTATTGTGTTTGATGCTCGATCGGTATTTTGGTCGCTCGAGTGGTCTGTGCGTATATTAGATTGGAAAAAAGAATTTTTGGTCACTTTTTCATTTCTCTCTCTCTCTAAAACACCTCTAATCCTAATTTCTTCCCATTCTCTCTCTAGTTCTTACTTAAAACCTCAAATACACCTTCACCCATTTATTTCTCCACCATAGCTCTTTGGAAAAAAAGGTAGAACTCGTCAAAAATTTCATTCTAATCGGAGAGGATCTTGTTTTCAGCTCCATCAAAGTTTTACCCTTGCTCTTTTCTTCTTCTACTCTGGAGGCAGGGATTTCTTTAACCTTTGGTATGATTCGTAGCTTAGTTATATGTTTCTTAAAGGGTATAGTGATTTGGAGATTTTGGGTTAAACCTTGGGTTTTGATTTTGGAATATAAAAGAGGAGTTTTTCAAAAAAAATTCTTGAGAAGGGTTGTGGAAGTATGTATATTGTTGGGTTGGGTTACTTCCTTAACTATGGATTTGAAAATAAAGAAGGTTTTATTGAAAATCATTGATGTTGGTTTATGAAAGAAAAAGAAATGATGTTGGGTTTAGAAAAGATATGAAAAATGTATCTGTTAATGATGAGAGTGGAGTTGAATATTTATTATCACTTCTATTTTGAAATTTTAAGATTGTATCTGTTGTTAGAAAATTATTTATTGAGTAGAAATATCTATTTTGGGCTATTGGTGAAGGATAGCCTTGATTATTGTAGAAATTGCATGAGGATTTGGTTAATTGAAACTAATTACTCATTCATCTTGCATTGAATATTATTTCATATTTGAACATTGAAAAGGTATTATTTTTGAGAAAAAGTAGTGTATAGCTCGGTGAATCTGATTATGGGATCTGGTTGTGGTGTATATTGTTGGCCTGTTTGTCCTTGGTGAAAGTTCGGAAACCCAAGCGGTTAGGTACCGATCCTTCTAGTTAGTACCGGTAAAATGGCTTTGGTAGTACTTGTATAACCTACTAGCAGGCACGTACCTAGAGATTCTTAGTATTTTGTATCCACTGCCTATTTTCTAATTTAAAAGTGTATTTTTATGAATTGAGATATAATAGTGATGGCATGGTATTGTTTTGGGATGGAAAAAGATAATGTTTGGCAAATAACATGCATATGCATTCACCTTATGACTTCATTAAGTTTCATACATCTTTACTAGATTTTAACTCACCCTATGTGAACAAAAACTTTCAGGTGTTGATGATATGCTTCCACCAAAGACTTAGCTTGAGAGGATCGTGGAGCTAAAATTTCATTTTTATTTCTTTTGTTATAATTATTTTTTTAACAAACCTCGGAATTTTTAATTGTTTTGGACTTAATCTATCTTATTGTAACAAGCAATTTCTTGAAAAGATGTAGCCATTAGAGCATAAACCTATATGTATTACCTTTTGTTTCAGTTCACTCTTATATGACATATGCTATAGATTCATGATCTAGGATTTATGAATGTGTATTCGCATATGTTATCTTTTGTATGGTAAAGGAATATAAATGAAAGGTTAATATTTTGCATGTTTACGTTTTCTATTGGATATTATGAGATGAGTTGTTGCTATTATTTTTGGGTGTTACATAGCACATTCTTGTGCATTTGAATTTATCTGAGTGTGTATTTGTACATGTGTGTTTTGAATTTCACTGTCCATTTCCTCTTGAGATATGAAATTTCTCTATCCATCACATATTTGCTTAGTACTCTCTTGTGCATGTGTGTCTATGTGTGTAATTTCTAGAACCATGTTGATTTTCTATGTCATATTTATTTTCTCTATGTTTGTTCATGTATGGGTGTGTGTGTGTGTGAAATTTCTCTGCCCAGCACATACTTTCAACCCTCTTGTGCATTTGATTTTCACTAGCCACATTACACTTCACTTGATAGATAGAATTTCTCTAGCATGTTCATTTTCTCTGCCCATCACACACTTGCTTAGTGTTCGCTTGTGCATGTTTGTCTATGTGTGTAATTTCTGTGGCCATGTTAATTTTTTATATGCCATGTTGATTTTCTCTATGTTTGTACATGTTGATTTTTTATGAAATTTCTCTATCCAGCACACACTTTTTACCTTCTTGTGTATTTGACTTTATCTAGCATGTTGATTGATAATTATATGTTTTCATTGTCTAGAAAATGGAGGGAAAAAAGAAAAGAAAAGAAGAGAGAGAGAGAGAGAGAGAGAGAGAGAGAGAGAGAGAGAGGAAACATCTCAATCTAGCAGTTTTGAGCTCAAATCAGAAGACAACACACCAGAAAAAAAAGAGAGTTATAAGCTTAGATCGATGTCGAAAGGCAACAGAACCACCCATCAAGTTGTCAAAGAAAAATTGTGAACGAAAGAAGCCAGATTGATGCGAATAGAGCTCATAGAAAGATTTGCAACTGAAGTGGGCATATCATGGACATAACCAGTTGAAAATACCAGAAGAAGACCTAAAAGTAGTTAAACAACCAGAAGTAATCAAAGAAAACCTAAAAGAAGACAAATGAATTATATCATAGGAAAAATTTGCAAATTTTTGTAATCATATAAACATTAGTTTGTAAATCCTGTACATTGCATTAGTAAATGACCTATGTAATTAGGAATTGTTATTATATTTTGTTTGATATATTGAAGGAAAACTCCTGTAAATTTCTTTGGTATGAATCAATTTTCAAAATTTCACTAGTATGAACAATGTACACAAAGAAAATTCTATTCACAGAGAAATTTCTCTATGACACGGTTTGACCCTTTTTCATGGTATTGAATGCTTTGCAAAATATAGCGATCCCGGTTTTCCCTTTCGTGTTTAACTGTAATCCAGACTCGGTTCCGTAAGGGTGTTGTTGTTTTATCCTCTTTCTATCTCTTACTCTTTGTGTTCGAGTTTTGGGTTGTGTTGGGCAAGTTGGGGATAAGTTGGTTGTGTTTTAAAACGTAAAATCTTTGCCTAGTTTTTGGTCTCTCTGCTCGAGCGCCTCTTTTGATGCTCGAGCGAGCCTTTGTTGTTGCTTATCCGCTCGAGCGGGAGTGTTGGGGCTCGAGCGGGGAAATCACCCATCCAGTATTTCGTCTGCAGTGGTAGACGCTCGAGCGGGGAATTGGCCGCTCGAGCGGGAGTTTGTGTCTGACGCTCGAGCGGGGACCATGTCTGTAAAAGTTCTGGGAGTGTGCATCCACCGCTCGAGCTGGAGTTTGGATGCTCGAGCGCGAGTCTGTGAGTTACGCTCGAGCGGGGGTTTCCATGCTCGAGCGGGGCAACTTTTATATAAAGCCGAGATCCGACTTTTTTGTTCACTTTTCAACATCCTTTCTCTCTCTTACTTTTCCAAAAAGTTATTTTGAGAGTTCCTCTCACTAAAACCCTAACTTCTCTCTTGGGATTGATCTAGTGGGAGTTGTTTTCTCACCTTGAACCTTTACAAAAGTTGTGTTGATCGTCAAGGGCTATATTTTAATCTAAAAATTTCAGGATTTGGAGCATTTTCGTTTTCTTCATCTCCTTCGTTGGGTTCCATCATTCGAGATAGGGATATCCTACTCCTCTTTATGAGCTTTGTCGTTAAATTTTAGTAGTTTGATACGTTGGGGGTTATTGGGTAATTTTGAGAAAGTTTGGGCCTTTGTGTAATTTTACAAGAGTTAGGGTTTTAAATATATATAAAACCTATATGCATGTTTGGCATAGGGAAATGGAATTAATGTTGAAACATTGATGAAAATGAAACCTTAGGGTTGCAATATTATTTATGGAAAATGCTCTGATTACATTGATTAATTAATTTGTATAATTAATTGTGAGAAATGAGGAATTGAAATGAGAAAGTCGAGATTGGGAATGTATGGGATTAAAGGGTGTAGTTGAATCATTTATCGCTCACCAAATTGAAATGTTGACTATTATATCCGTTGGATGCATTCATTTTCTGTTTAGAAATAATTACTTTGGGCTACCGGTGGAGGGTAGTTTTGATTGTTGTAGACAATGCATGATGATTAGGCAAACTAAAACTAATCAATTGGCTGTGTCATAGAGTATGACGGTTGAAAGAATACATTAACTTTATGTATTGATTGATTATGTATACTACCGATGTGTATATATATATATGTTGTTTTGTGCAGGCGGTTTATTGGAAGAAAAGGGCTGCACCTCTAAACCAAACGGTTTATTGGAAGAAAGGGGCTGGACCTCTAAACCAGAAATTGATACAGCTCATATGCTTATCTTTTGAAGTGTTGATATAGCTCATATGCTTATCTTTCAAAGTGTTGATATAACTCATATGCTTCTCTTTTGAAGTGTGGATGCAGCTTGTGTGTTTATCTGTCGAAGTATTGATATAGCTAGAAAGGGAAAAATGTTTAAATGAGTTATTGTCGCATATAAGTCGTTTGGCTAGGTTCTGAACTATGGTATGAATTGAGAATTGGATAAGAAACGGAAAGTGAAATGTAACTTGGACATGATTGTCATGAAACTGTAACACGGTATAAGTGGGAATATAAGTGTGGACCATCTGTTGAATGCTATTATTTTAGTCATTGTTTATAATTGGTTTAGTGTATTTCTACTGGGCTGTGGCTCACCCTATATGGGAACATCATTTCAGGTACAGGTAGCATGCCACCTCCAAGGATATTGCTTGGGAGGCTAGAGGCGGACAGACATTTTTGTTGTCTATTTTCTTTGATGTATTACATGTAATTCAAGCCAAGGGCTTAATATGTATTTGAGTTAGCACTCTATTTTCTTGTAACCAAGTGTTGACTTGGAAAGCTGTAAGCCCGTAGGGCATTTGCTTTGTTGATAACATGTAATTCTATTGTAAGAACTACTTTGATGAATAGAAGAATGTTGGTCTTTTGTATATCAATACATCTTAATATTGGTGGGTTTGTTGTATTATTTTGAGGGCGTTTCACAAAAACAGTGTATTATAGAGTTGACTCTACCTAAGTTTGGGTAAGTTAAATGTGATAGATAAAAGTTACCAAAATCACATAAAATTCTCTGTGATTGTACCGAAGTTACCAGAAGTTCTCTAGTATGAAATTACCAGAATTCCAATAAGAAATTTCTCTAGTATAAAGTTACTAGAATTTCACAGAGAGAAATTTCTCTAGTATGGAAAAATTTACAGAGAAATTCTTCTTTAAGAACAATTGATAAGAACACAAGGTATATAGAGAAATTCTTCTCTGTTAACCAACATAAAAAAATGTAACAAAAATTCTTCTAATATCCTTAACTTATCGCAATCACATCACATCCAATATATATATATATATATAAGGTATTATTCAATCAATAAAACATATCAATATAATGTAAACATTTAAAACAGATGGATATCTTAAACTATTAACTAAAGGTTCCTTGCGTGTCCTCTTATCAAGGCAACCAATACTCCCACATTGACTACACTCCATTGCCCTTTGGAACTCTCCACTAGAAGCAATCATGTTCGTATTTGGCTTACCAGCTGGCCTCTTATTCAGTGGTGATAAAATCATAGTATCATCAACGCTAAAATTAGGTTTCCCAACAGTTGGAACTGAGTCAATTGAAAAATGAGTATGCTTGACGATGCATATCTACATTAATGACAATAGTATCATTCACATATTTGCATAACACTGACATATCCATCTAAATTGCCAAAAAGAAAAAAGAAATCACATAAAAACACATAAAAAAGCACAATAGAGGAATAAAAGGCCAAAGAAATTTGCAAACTTATAATTGATAAGCATGTTGAACTCTCCATTAGAAACAATAACAAACTTATAATTTTCTATGAAATACAATAACAAACTTGTGATTTTCTCTAGATGACAAATAAAAGTCTAGAGAAATTTTCAAACTTAAATTCACTTTGAAGATCACAAAAACAAGAATAAATTCATATCAAAAATACAAAATTCTAACTATTCCAGAAAAACACAGACAAAACTTTCAATTAATTTCAAAATCCATATATCTAATCCATAGAAAATTAAAAATCAAAAAATAACAAACTTATAATAACATGTCCATATAAAATTCTAATTTTCTCTGGATTATAATAACAAACTCATAATTTTCTCTAGATTACAAATAACAGACCAGAGAAATTTACAAGCTTATAATTGATAAGCATGTTGAACTCTCTACTAGAAACAATAATAGAGAACAAACAATAATAGAGAAGGAACAATGCAACACTTGATTCATCAATAACAGAGAACGAACAATAAAAAACAACAATTTAGATATATTTGATTCAACTCCAATGCAAATTGAAATAAATCAAAACAAAACAATGCAACACCTTTACGATCAGAAATTAACTCCATGATCAAAAATCAACTCCACAAAACAAAAATAAACTCTGTAACGCCCCAAAAAATCTATATAATTGTAGACACCCCATTTTTGACCGTCCTCAAGACTGGGACGTCACCGTTGGAACACTCGGTGATTATCCATGTTTGTGTTCGTTTGGAGTCCCCGGAGTTCTCGGCTGTACGAGCCTTGCCTCAGGACCTCCGAACTCGACTGTTTGTGCTTGGTTTTGCACCAAACACTTGTGTTTTGCCTTTGAGGGGCAGGGAATGCTTTATGAGGCATCCCCACACACCACCGGCTGGGTCTAGAGGCTACCGGCTGGATTTAGTTGTCACCGGCACTATATTGTGCCGGTCGGCACTATTTTGTGCCGGTCGGCACTGTTTTGGGCGAAATGACCATTTTGCCCTGCCGACCACTGTGCACTTGCTTGGTGAGATATTTTCTCACAGCTGTTTGCAACTTGTTTCCCCTCCATACACGTGTATGGAGGGATGGGCTTGCTTAGTGGCCAAGCTTGTAAGCTTTTGGCCTATAAGAGGGAAGCTCTCCCTCTAGGCTTAGGGGGTTGGCAATTTTCAGAAGGTTAGCCATTGTTAGAGAGTTGAAAGCTCTGGTTTTTAGGGTTAAGTTAGATATACACTTTGTATCTCTCTTTTTCTCTTTAAACTCTAGGTGTTTAGTCCATACTATTGCACTAAAGCACCTAGTGTTCCACCTTTCTCTTGGAACTGAGGCTCCAGCAGGTTGTTCTTGGAGTTTTTGGTGATTTTTGAGCTCAAGGAGGCAACACCAACAACCTTTGTGAAGATAGTCATCAAGGGTAAGAAACTTACACTTTTTACCCCATTCTTGCAACTTGTTTTTACTTAGTTTAAAACAGTTTTTGAGCTTAGTGTTTGGCATATAAAAGTTCTGTTTTTAAGCCCTCTTTATTGTATATTAAGAGTGTTTTGTGGTTTGAGGAACTTTGATCACCTTTAGGCCTTGAAAAGGCCACATTTTGTGCCATTTTGGAGAGATCCGAGATTTTGGTCTTGGGATCTCTTCACCCTGAAATCTTGAGGATTTCTGGTGAAGAGCATGCCTTGAAGTCTCAAGAAGGAGAGGGCTACCCTCTCCTTGATGTCCTGAAAAGGACAAGTTTGGCTTCTTGTGAGAGTTCCATGTTTAGTTGTGTATTGAGCATGTTTTGGTTGTTTACCATGCTTATATTGCCATATTATAGCATGTCTTCAAGTGGGTTTTAGTACTCTTTGCATGATTTGCATAGTTACTTTGTAATGCCTTAATATTGCCTTAACGTGACTAGCTTGTTAGCCCTAGTTTTTAGCATGTTTTAGGCTTAGACTTGTGAAGTTTGTAAGCTTATTTTGTCATGCTTTAGCTCTGTCCATGATCATTTTGGTCATTCTTAGCATGCATTTTGTAGCTCCTTTGTATTTGGCTTGTTGGCCTTAAAAGCATGAATGTGTGGTATGCTATTCTAGCTTTGTGTTTGATGGATGGGACCATCTTCCATGCTATTTCAGTCCCCATACATGCTTATTTGATTGCCTAGCATGCATCTTTAATGCTTTGGTTACATGTGTTGTACATCCTTTGAAAGTGCATGTGTGCATGCCCTTGATTTCGAGCCTTTTAGATGCTATCTAGGTGTGCCCCTAGCCTTGTTTAGATCTGCATGTAACTTTGTTTTGAGCCCCTTGGCCTTGTGAGGCTTGGTGGGTTTGGCCTTGGTTTAAGCCTTCATGGCTTGTTTCAAGTACTTGGGCCATTTATTGCGTATTTGGCTTGCTTTGTTGCATGTTTTGGCAACATGTTTTGCTTGATTTTCAGAGCTTACAATGCATGCTATTAGTCCATGTTTGGCCTCTTTAAGAATGCATGAGAGTTGTTTATGAATGCCTAAGTGTTGGACCATAATTGTATGCATGTGGGTGTACATTCTAGTCTTCATTTTTGAGCATGTTGGTCACTGTTTTGAGCCTTGTTAGAGCTGTCCAATTCATGTGTAAGTCCATCTCATTGCTTGGTTTGCATGCTTGTTTGTATACTTGCATAAATGCATTACCTAGTCCATGTTGCATGCCTAGATAACATGCTTAGGATTGTGCCACATTGACATGCATGCCAAACCTCTTGAAGTGAGTTTGATAGAGGTTTGGCACCTTTGTTTGCATTGCATGCATTTGACATTGAATGTGCACCCTTGGTTCTTAGGACCATCACGCATAAAAATGCGCGATTGGTGGTCCGGGAATCGAGGCATACGCCCTCTTGAGTCCATAGCATGATGAGGGATGTGCTTGGTGCATACATGCTATGATTTGCATTGCCTTGCCTTTGGTTTCCTCTGCTTTGTCGATTCTGAGTGTTCTGCGAGGATAAAGGGCCGATCGGCACTCTTTAATGCCGACCGGCTGCCTCTTGGCAGCCGATAATGAAATTCAGAGCCGGTGGCTTCCTCCCTCAGCCGGTGGCTCTCTGCCTCAGCCGGTGATGCTCCCCGGTGTTCTGAGAGGCACTCCTGAAGTTTTGGGAATTTTCAGAGAAGGAGAGCAGAGGAAACAGAGGCACACTTGCACGGCAGTGTGATTCCGAGCAAGTCCGGGCGTATTGCAGTTAGCCCTCATCCCGAGGCATTTATTGCTTTAATTAGATTAATTAATTTATTTAATTAATTTAGCCAATTTGTAATAATTAATTAGCTTGCGTAGTTAATTAATCTGTATTATTCTTTTGGTCTCTCCGAGCGAGGGCAAAAATGTAATAAGTGTGTGTGAGTGGGCATGTATGTCTTCCAACCCCCATTTCTTTCTCCCTTTTATTTGCTGCTTATGGCGATTAGGGCACGTTATTTTAGCATACCTTATGCAATGCATGCGTGCATCCATGCATTTGTTTACATGCACCGGCTCGGTACACCATACAAACTGCATCGCAATTTCCAAAATTCCAAAATTGAATACGTGCTATGTGATAGCATTTCATATGCCATGCTTACGATAGCCGAGCCTATCTAACTGCATTCTTGCCTGTGTTGCATTAGTCATTTAACATGAACTAGGTCATGCATTGTTTTGCTAACTAGTTTCTTGTCTTGGCACACGAGTACGAGGTGAGCTTTTATGCTTTAGCATACCGCATGCGTGTAAGTGTTGCCATGACAGTAGGATTGCCATGCGGCTAAATGCTCACATGATAAACTGTTTGGATGCCTGTGGGTGGAGGTTGGATTACTTGAGTTGGGAATACTCACTGAAATCCGTATTTTAGCCTACTTGCGGTAGCAAAATCTAACACGTTTTTGAGACAAAAGCGGATATGCAATGTTTATTTCCAAGTTAGGCGATCTAGTCTATACTTTTGTGTTGTCGCATCACATAGTAAAATCTAGGTTAATAACCGAATAAGAACGCATAAAGTTTTCAAAACGGATATCACGGTTAGTAGAGGCGGTTTGACCGGCGAAAGGGGGTGCTCATAGCTGACCTTCCCCGATCGTACCCAAGCTCCCGAGCCAAGACCACTTTGGTGATGACGGACATGTGGCCTTCGGCACCGAGTCAGGGTTTCCTAAATTTCCCAATAATAAAATATTTAGGTGGCGACTCTGTAATCTGGCAAAGCAGTCCATGTTTGGCACTACTTTTCAAAAATCTGTTTTCTCAAACGATTTGCCGGATTTGGACTCTTTGGTTCAGATTTAGAACCGCGACACAAAAATTGAGTCCGAACTGTAGCGAGGTCCCCATGGGGCGTACTCTGATTTCTAGCGACTCATTGGGATTTTAGAGAGCTTGACTCGAACTCGTGATATCTGTTTTGACTACACTTATGTGTCTCTTTGCATTGCATGTGCATTGGTGCGCCTAGGACCTTGTGTTGGCCATCTGCTATTCTGGCGGTTTCTTGGGAGGCTTGTCTTGTCAAGGCATGTCCGTAAGGTCGACGGTTCTTGAACTCTGCCAGTATGGGAACACAAACCCCGGTTTTACCGGGGCACCCTTTTCGACCATTCGACCTAGTGCATATTCGGAATCCATAGTGACCATTCCAAATTAGGACAGGTTGCTTACCCGATATTAGGTTGTTTGAAACCGCTGCGTGCGTAGTAAAACCCTAGCTCCTGACAAAATAGGACAGGGAAACCCTACCCCAACATAGGGGTGTATTGGCTTTCATTTTCTTGCTATATGCTTTTAGAGTGTATCTCTACAGGAATGCATATACCAGTTTGCAAATTTGAATATCCGACCTGAAGGCACTAGTATCAGTGATTGTTGGGAATCAGTTATATCCGTGGGTATCAGTTCAGTTTTGAACAGTGAATCGGGGAAAGCATGATCGCGATATAGTACCGTTGTTAATTGCACCGTGTTTGATCTGTCTGGGGCTGAAATACCGTCTGTTTTCCGTTTCAGTTCAGAGATTCAGTGGGTTGATCCAGAACAGTTAGTGTCTTCTCCTTGCTGAGACGGGACCGAACATGATGCAGAACTCAGAAGAGATTGTGGTCATGACAGCCGCAATGAGTCAAGGAACCACCCCACAAGATGAGGCTACTGTTGATATGCCACACCCGCCTAGGTCGCCTGCTGCACACCCAATCTGGACCCCTCAGTTCTATCAGGCTCGCGAGCCCACTACATTCGAGTTAATGGGGATGATAGGCGAGCTCCAGAGGTCCGTAGCGGATCTCGCTTACGGAATGTCAACCTCGCCACCAGTTGCACCATATGCTGGAAATTTCGAACCCCAGGAGCCCCCGATACTGGGGCGGATTGTGATCGAGCTCAATCAGTCGGAGATGACCTCCACCCACAACAGTGATGTACCAGTACCAACCCAAACCTCCCACCAGGCTGAGGCCAGAGGCAAAGACAAAGTGAAGGCCGAGGCCGACCCTATTGAACGACTGCTGTGGGCAGTCCAGGCTTTGAAAGCCGGGGGAATGAGCAAACAACAGGTATCCGCGATTGCAACCAAAATTGTGGATGATATTTTCCCTACTTCGCCTGAGGGCAGTTCCAGTCAATCAGAAAACCGGGATAGGCCCCGTCATGCCAAGAAGGTTCTTTCCACTCCCAGCCCTGCATCCGGAAAGGATCAGAAACCCAAGGCTGCACCCGCTGACCCGTTCGCTAGTGCATCTAGCAAGAGTCCTCAGATTCAAGTATTTGCCCGAGGGCGCAGAGCCTTCCATCCTCTCTACATGCCGTTGTCCAGGGCACTTCTGATTTTAGCCAAAAAGGCGCTTCTCACACCCCTCCGTCCTAGGCCGTGCCCCAAACACCTTCCAACAGGCCACGGTGCCACTCAAGATCAAGGCGTACCATCAACACCGCCACACCATCGATAATTGCTTCGGCATGAAGTACAAGATTTGATTGATAACAAGGTCATCCTCCGCCTACCTCGGCCAAGTCGGTCCTCTGAGTTCTTGGATTGTGAGGACACAGACATCGAGGACACCGACATCATGAGTATGTAATTGAGATTCAACCGCTGCGAACAATATCTGGTACATTTTTGGATCTGGCGTTTTGGCGCGCATTTTTGAGCACTGCGATGCTAGTTTTGTAAAAATCTGACTTAGGTGTCGAGTCAGTCTTTTGATTTGTCTTGAGTCCGTCTCATTGTTTTGAGACAGTCCTTTTTGCTTAAGGGTCTGTCTAATTGTAATGAGTCAGTTCCTCTTTTGTATAAGAATACTAGGTGACTTCGGGGTTGTTGCCTCGAGCACCGTTTTGTTTTGTAATTACTTCTTTTTTGCTTTCTTTTGGGTCTGTCTCTGCCGTGGAGCCAGTTTACATCTAGGGAACCCGAATGAAACAGCCGCGGCTATCGTGATCCCGTACTATTTATGATTGGGCTAGTTGTGCCAGAAAATTCGAATGGGGGTGACAGTGCATTCCACCTGCTCTTTTGTGCCTTAAAATTATTGTTTTGACTTAAGTTTTTCAAAATCTTCTTTGAACACCGCGGTGATAAAAACAAAGAGGAAGGAATTCCTCTGGATTTGCAAAACTTTGATCAAATTGAGAGAAAGAGAGGCGTGCCAAGCCCTTAATGAATGAAATCATGCTTGTCAGCGTGAGTCCTGAGAAGGACCCTAGCTTGATCCAGATTGGTCCCACACTGTCTTCAACGCGAGCGATTTGTCGCTTTCTTAAAAACTTTCAAAAAATGCTTTGCGCGGTTCTGCGAAGACATGTGTGGAATCGCTCTTGAGATTGTGCAGCTTAGGATCGCTCTCAGCCTCGAGACTCCCCCCCTGGCTTTCGAACCTTGAACTGGCATTCAGAATGTTCAACGGTCAACCACAATGTAAGGCCTGTGTGGCTAGATTTGAAGCAGCCCTCGAACATGAGGCACCAAAGTCAGATCAAGAAGATCAGACCTCATCAGAAAAAGCTTGCAAAGCTAAATCAGAAGCACCCCTCGAACTAGAGGCAAAAAAGTCCGATATGCTCGAAGAGCCAAAAGGTGGATCCTTCTGCAAATCAATACAACGGCCACTCTCCTGGATACAGAGGGCTTCAATCTCAGAACCATTTGGCATGGACTGGTCACATTTTTACCCTTTGAGAGGCTCGCTGGGCCGAAAACCCGGAAGGGCGACCCAGGCAAAAGTTAGAGCAAAGAAAAAGAAAAGAAAAAGAAAACCAAAAAAAAGGAAAAGAAGAAAAGAAAACCAAAAAAAAGAGAAAAGAAAAGAAAGAAAAGAAAAAAAGAGAATGAAAACAAAGAACAAAGCTCGCAAGGTCGAAAACCCGCATTGGGCACCTTGGCAAAAATTAGAGCCTAAAAATAGCGAAGGTTAAAATACCCGAGTGTACCTTAACCTAACTACGTGGCTTGATTCCCATGTTTGGGATACGTGCAACTTCATCATGAAGTCCAAATTTCAACGCTTTCATAGCGTCTCGATCCATGTCATGGTTTTGGTCACTTGCCTCCTCCTAATCCGACGTCTCGGTCACAATGGCCGGAATTGCGTGATCAATTTTCTTGAAGCCAACCGCCAACACCTTTCAGGTGACTATGTCCATATATTGATTCAAGCCATCTTCGACGTCTCCGCGTCCGAGGGTCCGGTCGTCATCAATAAGGAGCGATGCACAGCATGCCGCGGCATCATCCAAACAAGGGGCAACTTTCCGTTGCCACCCATTGCCATCCATGTCCAAAAGTTGCCCTAAGTTACCATTCAAACTAGGGGCAACTTTCCGTTGCCATATTCCCCCTTTAAGCCAGGGGCAATTTTCCATTGCCTCCGATCCGAGGTTGCATATCTCGAGGGTAAGTTCCGCGCTCGTTGAGCGTTGATTGTTTGCAAAATTAGTTTTTGAAAGTTTTCACTGAGGTTGACTTATTTTCTCGAAAACTGTTTCACTCTCAAAATTGGACCATGTTTGGACCCCAAAAGGAAAATTTTCAGTGCTTACAGCCTGACTCGCATAATTTTCAAATCAAAAATTGAATAAGTGTGTTAATCCAACTCTCATTTTTGATCAAAACTGTTTTAGAAAACAAAAATGGTCAAAGTGACGAACTAGGGGCACGATTGAGTCAGGTTTCCTGTCTTTCCTCCATTTTCAACATACTTGCCAGAGAGGCACTTTATCCGCCAGAAGAAGTGGCTGCAAGCTAACTGTATCGGGCGTGAACCCGCAACTTCCTATTCATCTGTCATTCACCCTAGGGAGGGATACAAAATGAGAGAATAAAGAATAGAGAGAAGTACGAGGAGAGAAAAAGTAAGAAAGGGATCTTTTGTGAGAAAAAACCGAGCCTGAGGGTCGAGTGATGTGAGAATCACGCAAATCAGAAAGGGTGGGAGGTGTACCCGGAGGAACTGGCTCCTCGAAATTTGAGGTCTCTTTTAAACATGTCCGTCTGTCGTGTCTTTTGACTTGTCAGCCTCATTGTTGGCTTTGAGTCTTTTCCAAGTATGTCTCGTTGTGCTAGGTCGTGTGCCTTTTGTTTCTTCGTTTGAGTCTGTCTCGTCGTGTCCTGTGGTAGGCTCGATACCCCGGTTGAAAACCCATCCTCTTCCAAAAGGCAATTGCTCGTGCTCAGAATGCTGTGCCGTTCTCTACATCCGTGCAAAGCAAGAAAAGGAAATGGAAGATTCGGGACATCTGAGGGTATTTCAACTGCAACTGTGTCAGTTTTGTGATCCGTCTTGTCAGATTGGACCTATTTGTTCAGGGTTTGCTGTGTGCAGAATGAACCAAATGTTGTGTTATGGGCTGTATGCAAATCAATCCCCAGCAGATTAGTCCCTAGCAGAGTACGGGTTGTGAACCCAGTTTTGAGCAGTGGTTTGTATGAGCTGTTCCGCTGTTTAGTTGGTTGGCTATTTGATTATCACAGTGCAAGTGTTCGATTATCAGATAACAAATCAATATCATTTACATTTGAGGTGTAATATGGTGCAATGCAGTGCAAGATATGAAATATGCAGATACAGACCAATATAACATTCTTCAGATAAAAAGTTTGTTCCATATCATCGTCTTTTCAAATACAAATTTTCGAGAAAAGCAAAAACCTGCCTGCGGCAGTGCATGGTACTCTATCTACCAAAAAGAGAAAAGTACAAGAAAAGAAATAAAGAAAAGAAGCAGCAAAATCATCATCATCAGCAGTAGGCCTCATGTCTAAGGGTCTGTCCTCGCCCTCTTCCTGGGCAGAAGCACAAAGGCGTCGTCGGAGCCGTCACTGTCGGAACCCGAGCCCGAGCTATCCCCGGCCTCCTCTGCAAATGACTCAGTCCCCGCCTCCGACTCCCCATCTCCTGGAACTGGAGCTCGTGAGCTGCTCCCCACATGACCACGTCCCCATCTCCTGGAAGATCCTGCCATCCCGAGTAGAGACGGGAGGCCCAGCTGGAGCGGTGTCACCCACTGGAGGGATCGGGAAAGGAGGCTGAAAATACGAAGAACAAACACATCAGAAAACTGTGAGCAGTTTATCAGTATAGAATGCAGTGTATGAGTATAGTAAGTGAATGCCGTGAGCAGTTTATCAGTATAGAATGCAGTGTATGAGTATAGTAAGTGAATGCCGTGAGCAGTTTATCGCTGCGTAATCGATGTATGAGTACAATGTATGAAAACCGTGAGCGCTTTATCGATTTTTGTGCGATGTAGTAGATTGTGCGAAGCAGTATGATTTGAGACGGTGGTCGCCAGAACATACCGGCCAGAAGTCAGAGCGGCCAAGAGCGTCAGAAGAGTCCGCTGCGGCATCGACGAGGTATACTTGAGGAAGCCTGCAAAAGGATTAAGCATATCAGTATTCTGTGGGATATCTAGATAAACTGAATGGAATGAAATGACAATGCAAGATGCAAAAATAAAGTGATACATACCGGAGGCAACTCGGGAATACCAGCCAGCTCATGATCAGCCGGAGGAAGAGCAAAAGGGATCTGGTAGGTCTCCCCACTCTGGCCCCTATAAGTCATCATAGTAGGCGAGGCGGGCCGGCCGCCCTCGTCCCTCTGCCTCCTCCTCTACCATGAGCTCGAGCCCTCTGTGATGGCCCCGCTCACTCGCTCTGCTCTCGCCTGCCGCGGGTCTCACTGGATCAGCTCGAGAGCCCCTGCTCAAAGGCCGCATGATGAAGGTCCGGACGTACTCTGAATAGTCGCCCTCGCCCCTGTCAGCGTCAATGTCCACGGCCCAGCCAAGGGTGTAGTCCTCCATCTGCTGGCCGGAAGCATTCTCTCAGTGTCCTCATGTGCTCGGGAGGCCGGATCGAACTATCTGCTTCGCAATCCCAGTGGTTCGACGCAAGAAGCGCCACCAGTACCAAGTTCGATGCCAGGACCCTCTAGGAGAATCCGGTAGCGCGAGGTCTCGGTGGCGCCGGCATACCTGTCTCGTATCACCGCTGGGAGTGGAGCCCACGGCTGCCAGGTGACCTGAAATGAAATACAGTTGATTATCTACTGATACAGAAATGTACGCATGAAAGCGAAGCTTTAAACGGACTGTAAGTAAAACATACCTCAGAAGGGGTGATGGTGTCGAAGAAACGACGGTAGAAGCTAAAAGTGTCCCGGGGTCTCCGGACACATCGCCCGTCGTAACGGCGAGAGAAGGGGACGACCAGAGGGGTCTTCGTCTCCCTTCGCTCCAATCTGGGGAAGTAGGCATAGACCCTGCGCAAAAGCGGATGTCGAACATTTATCTGGCAGTACTGAATAAAGCGAAATAGCGGTAGTGTATTGTGCGGTGTATTGAGCAGAGTGTACAATGTGAAGCGATGTCGGTCGATTAAAGCGAGTATATGTGTGCGTGTGTACGATACGAGACTACGATGTCGCGATGTATGAGAATCTGAAAATCTGAGCGAAATGAAAAGCGAAGAAGACATACCTCCTCGGGCTCGCCAAGAGTCTCGAACAGCTGCCATTGCCACGGGAAACGGAGCTCATGTAACCGTAAAGGGTGGCCAGAGCCGCACCACCCCAGTCATACTGCACAATCCGTCGGACGTCCACCAGTGCGCTGAGGAGGCAAAGAGGCACGGTGTTCGCCCGGTCGGCGAATAGGGTGGTCCCTAGCAAAAACATGAGGAAGCCGCGTGCATACCTCTCAGCTGACCTCTGGGTCGCCAAAGATGGTCCGCGTCGAATCGCACCTCGAACCAGAATAGCGGGCCGAACCTGGACGAACAAGCGGCGGCGCCTCGCCGAGCAAATAAATCTGAGCGGCGATCCACTCGTCCATGTCTGTGTCGAAGGGGATCGGATCACCCCCCACCCCGATGCCAGTGAGCATCGAGAAGTCGTAAGGGGTCATCGTCATGTCCCCGGTCTCCGATAGATGGAAAGAATCGGTGGTGTCCCACCTCTCGCCGAAAGCGACAAGAAGAGGTCTGCAAGTGGAGAGTCTAGAAAGCCCTCTGCAGAAGGTACCGAAGCCGGCCCGATCCAGAATGCGGCTAACGGCGTCGGGCAGCTCGGCGTACCAGTCGCGAGCGGTGATATTCCCATACCCGCGAAGAGTATGGGAGTCTCCCTGTAGTCAAGAAATTACAAAGCCATATGAAGACATGCAGTTGGTATAAATCTAGTATGCGTGCAGATTATCTTTAAAATTCAAACAGAAACCGGGTGCCGGTGTGCTCACAGTAAACTACAAGCGCGTGATGCGTCAGTGTGTTTTAGATGCTACAGTGTAAACTTGGTGCATGTGTGCACATTTTTCAGATTCAAGCAGATATCGGGTTTCAGCTTACCAGTGGGTGGGCTACGGTCTGTGACATGTCAGTGCTCCTATGAGGATCAGTGTAAACAGCATGTGCGTGCTTTTCAACGTTCAAATAGAAGCCAAGTCTCGTGAAATACGGTGTGCCGTGTGTTTGGGTGATTCAGGCTAGTGCAGCGTGTGTGCATATGCGTCGGTCCTAAACAGGTGTCAGTAGTGAGTTTGTCTACAATCAACTACAGTACAGTACATCAGAATTAAGCAGTAAAGGGGGTTCAATTAGCTACGGCAATTGACAGAAAATCCTACATTGCAGAAAATAAGAGACGAGAAAGTTACCTCGGCGGCGCCGGAAGACAAGTGGGAGGTCGGCTCGCGCAGCAGAAGCTCCGGGTCCAAAACTCTGTCGAAGCCGCGGAAGTGGCGGAGTCCATCGGGTGGTAGCACGTGGATGGCCGGGCGATAGGTCGCCGGATCGAATGGGCGCTCGCTCAACGGGAGGAGCTCGACCCCGGGGTCCATCTCATGGTCCGGGGGAGTCCCGACATGTGGAACCTCATCTGCCATGGTAGTGGTAGCGGAAAAATGACCGGAAAATGAAAAATGGGCCGGAATACGAAAAGTCAACCGACAAAGTCAACCCCGAGAGGGTCGGAAATGGCCGGAAGGGTCGGAATGTGAAAAGACACAAGAATGAAGAGAAAATCGAGGGGAACAAGTCCCGAAAAGGCGAAAATAGCGAAAGGAATACCGAAATGGAGAAATGTTCGGTTCAAAGTGTTCGAAACGCGAGGGTATACGCGAATCGGACGACGAAAGCAAGCGTGAAAGCGAAATCGGTGAAAATAAGAGAGAAAAACACTCTAGAGAGAGAGAGGAAAGATTTTCGGCGGCTTGGAAGTGTGAAAAATAGGGTTTAAAACCCTATTTTATAAAACCCGAGGCAAAATGGCAAAACTGCCCCCGATCAGTCATTTTTGGCCGGTCGGCACTGTTTTGTGCCGGTCGGCACTATTTTGTGCCGATATATGAGTTCATGCAGCCGGTGGCAGCCGGTGACCACCCCACCCAGCCGATGGTGTTCCCAAGGCCCTTTTTAGGCAAATTGAGGGGCTTTTGGGTCTTCATAGCTCAATGAAGTACAACAAAGTACATCTCCGATGTTCAACCGGCCTCCGTTTTGACTTCGGACCGTCTCTACTGCACATTGGCGTTCAAATTCAAGCAAAGATTGTATCCTTTTGTATCCTTTTGTCATTTACAGAGATTCAAAAGTTGCCTCGCGTGCGTTGCATACATCCGTCACATTGCTCGATACGTCACATCGCGCTATTTTGCGCATCATTTTGCATTTGGCATGCATTCAATCGCACTGTTTTGTGCACTCGCATTGTCTAACGCATCGCGCTATATTGCGCATCATTTTGCATTTGGCATGCATTCAATTGCACTAATTTGTGCACTCGCGTTGTCAAACGCATCGCGCCATCTCGCACGTCTCTTGCGACTTGCACCATTTTGCATTATCATGCGGCATGCGTGTCGTACTCCTTCATCTTACATCTCATTTTGAGTCACGTAAGGTCTACTACCTCACGTACTTTGTTTTGCATTTCATTCTCCATCCCATGAGGTACGCGTGCCTCATGTGCATTTCATTTTGCCATCCGGGTCCGGTGGGACCGAAAACACGCACGGTCCGGCGGGACCAAAAACACGCACGGTCTAGGAGACCTTAAATCCTCGGGAGGTGCAAGACCTTCGGTGCACTAGAGTTGCCCCTCATTGCATTTGGCATGCATTTCATCGCGCCGCTTAGCGCACCCTCATTGCACTCCATTTTCCATCTTTTGAGACACGCACGTCTCATGCGCGTCTCATTTGCATTGCATGCACTTGAGTCTTGGTAACAGCTTGCCCCGGTCTGGCGAGACCTTAAACACGCACGGTCTAGGAGACCTTAAATCCTCGGGAGGTGAAAGACCTCCGGTGCATTAAGGTGTGCACCTCATTGCATTTGGCATGCATTCCATTGCATTGTTTCGCGCACCTCATCGGTTGCCCCCCCTAGGTCCGACGAGACCTTAAACCCGCTCATGTGCATTATCATGCATCTCAAAAGCCGCGCGTTGGCGCGCGTTTCAAAAACATGCATTGTCATGCATACATTTGCATCCCGGTCTAGGAGACCTTAAATCCTCTAAAGGTGCAATTCCTTTGGTGTTTGTCGTGCCCGAACGACTTTCGGTGGTCTGGTAAAGCCACATGCGTCTTGGCGGTGAGTTCCTAGGAGACCAACTGGGACGGTGAAAACTAGAGTTTGAATGGCTTATGCCTAGAACGCAAAGGTTCGGAATTTCCGAGACTAAAGTCTGGTTTAAATACCGAGGATGTACCGGCTTGAAATCAGATGGTAGCCCCATAGGTTGAGGCGGAGTGTTTACGCCTCGATTCTGGATACTGAACCAACCTAGTATATCACCCCGTTGGTAGAATAGGGAAAACTGCAATCGCAACCCTTGCATCACATTGCATTTATCATGCATTCCATTGTAAATACTATTGCATATGTCATGCATTTCCAAAAATTTCAAAATTCAAAAAAAACCATGCATCCCATGCATCATCAATTCTATTGCATATGTCATGCATTGTCATGCATTTTCAAAAAAAAAACAAATTCAAAAACATGCATATGTCATGCATCATCCTTGTAGTATAAGCGCATATGTCATGCATTTTCTGTAAATATCCATTTCTATTGCATTTTAGTTGCATGCATTCACTGCATCATCTCCCATCTATGGCTTGCGCCTTTCCTTGTTGAGCTTGGTCTGGTATGTGCCCTTACTTTTCACGTCGAAGCCGCGATTACGTATGCAGAAGTTCTGTGCTAGACATGGCTTGTATGCGTACATTCCCTTCCTAGGCAAGACTGGGTTTGGCCCGCGTGCCATATCCATTGTATCTATTCCATCGCATGCATTCCACTGCATCATCTTCCATCCTTGGCTCGCGCCTTTCCTTGTTGAGCTTGGTCTGGTATGTGCCCATACTTCTCATGTTGAAGCATAGTTCTGTTCGTGTATCGCGCCTACTCCACGTTGGTATGTTGGTTTGAGGTTGCGGCACCCTTTTACATGCTAAACATGGCTTGTATGCGTGCATGCCATTCCTAGGCAAAAGACGGTTTGGCCCGGGTGCCATATCCATTGTATCCATTTCCATTACATTGTATTGTAATTATTGCATCCGGCATTAGGATTATTATCAATCGGCGGATCGTTTCCCCCTTATGTCAATCCACTCAATATCTGTTCTTGTATCCGTGCGTATTACTCATAGATCGGACATCGTTCTATGGGACACGGTGTTCGTGCGTATTCCCCATAGATCAGACATCGTTCTATGGGACACGGACTTGTTACTTCCATCAATCTCCCTGACATTTGTGTGGTTTCGAACCGCTCGTGATTGAATCATGATTCAATTGCATTGCATATTACATTGCATCGTATTTGCATTGTATATATTTGTTTTGTAGTTTTGCATATCATTTGCATTACATTTAGATTCAATTGCATATCATTGCATTGCTTTGTGCACTTCATTGCATTGTCATGCATTTTGCTAACAATATTATACCTGTTAAGTTTGCTTCCTTTTCAGGCACGATATTGTATGTACGGCTCATTTAGCCACGAAGGAACCGGACGAGTCGCACAGGTATTGTATCCTCCGAGTGAGACGTTTTGAGAATTTCATAATTCTCTTACATCCTTTCTACATTGTAGTGTAGTTTGGTGCATGTTAGCTTATAACTGTCGCATGTATGCTTCATTACAGCTTTCTTTGCATGATCATAAGTTATGCTTGGCTTCTTGCATTTTCAGTTGCATTTTGCCCCTGCCTACGGGCGCATATCTTATCGTTGGCATGTGTGCCTCTTGCATGAACTACGCTGGTTTGATTCCTAAAGGGATACGTAGGCAGCTTGCGAGTTCAACCATTTGCGCTTTGTATGTTTGTCCAAGTCTTCGGCCTTGTCAAAAATGGGTCGTCTCTGGGCTTTGACATTCACTCCCGTCATCGTTATGACTTTCGAGTTCTGTCAAAGAGGGGCAACTGTAGACACCCCATTTTTGACCGTCCTCAAGACTGGGACGTCACCGTTGGAACACTCGGTGATTATCCATGTTTGTGTTCGTTTGGAGTCCCCGGAGTTCTCGGCTGTACGAGCCTTGCCTCAGGACCTCCGAACTCGACTGTTTGTGCTTGGTTTTGCACCAAACACTTGTGTTTTGCCTTTGAGGGGCAGGGAATGCTTTATGAGGCATCCCCACACACCACCGGCTGGGTCTAGAGGCTACCGGCTGGATTTAGTTGTCACCGGCACTATATTGTGCCGGTCGGCACTATTTTGTGCCGGCTTGGGCGAAATGACCATTTTGTGCTCGCCGACCATCATGCACTTGCTTGGTGAGATATTTTCTCACAATGTTTGCAACTTGTTTCCTCCATACACGTGTATGGAGGGATGGGCTTGCTTAGTGGCCAAGCTTGTAAGCTTTTGGCCTATAAGAGGGAAGCTCTCCCTCTTGGCTTAGGGGGTTGGCAATTTTCAGAAGGTTAGCCATTGTTAGAGAGTTGAAAGCTCTGGTTTTTAGGGTTAAGTTAGATATACACTTTGTATCTCTCTTTTTCTCTTTAAACTCTAGGTGTTTAGTCCATACTATTGCACTAAAGCACCTAGTGTTCCACCTTTCTCTTGGAACTGAGGCTCCAGCAGGTTGTTCTTGGAGTTTTTGGTGATTTTTGAGCTCAAGGAGGCAACACCAACAACCTTTGTGAAGATAGTCATCAAGGGTAAGAAACTTACACTTTTTACCCCATTCTTGCAACTTGTTTTTACTTAGTTTAAAACAGTTTTTGAGCTTAGTGTTTGGCATATAAAAGTTCTGTTTTTAAGCCCTCTTTATTGTATATTAAGAGTGTTTTGTGGTTTGAGGAACTTTGATCACCTTTAGGCCTTGAAAAGGCCACATTTTGTGCCATTTTGGAGAGATCCGAGATTTTGGTCTTGGGATCTCTTCACCACTGAAATCTTGAGGGATTTCAGTGGTGAAGAGCATGCCTTGAAGTCTCAAGAAGGAGAGGGCTACCCCCTCTCCTTGATGTCCTTGAAAAGGACAAGTTTGGCTTCTTGTGAGAGTTCCATGTTTAGTTGTGTATTGAGCATGTTTTGGTTGTTTACCATGCTTATATTGCCATATTATAGCATGTCTTCAAGTGGGTTTTAGTACTCTTTGCATGATTTGCATAGTTACTTTGTAATGCCTTAATATTGCCTTAACGTGACTAGCTTGTTAGCCCTAGTTTTTAGCATGTTTTAGGCTTAGACTTGTGAAGTTTGTAAGCTTATTTTGTCATGCTTTAGCTCTGTCCATGATCATTTTGGTCATTCTTAGCATGCATTTTGTAGCTCCTTTGTATTTGGCTTGTTGGCCTTAAAAGCATGAATGTGTGGTATGCTATTCTAGCTTTGTGTTTGATGGATGGGACCATCTTCCATGCTATTTCAGTCCCCCATACATGCTTATTTGATTGCCTAGCATGCATCTTTAATGCTTTGGTTACATGTGTTGTACATCCCTTTGAAAGTGCATGTGTGCATGCCCTTGATTTCGAGCCTTTTAGATGCTATCTAGGTGTGCCCCTAGCCTTGTTTAGATCTGCATGTAACCTGTTTTGAGCCCCCTTGGCCTTGTGAGGCTTGGTGGGTTTGGCCTTGGTTTAAGCCTTCATGGCTTGTTTCAAGTACTTGGGCCATTTATTGCGTATTTGGCTTGCTTTGTTGCATGTTTTGGCAACATGTTTTGCTTGATTTTCAGAGCTTACAATGCATGCTATTAGTCCATGTTTGGCCTCTTTAAGAATGCATGAGAGTTGTTTATGAATGCCTAAGTGTTGGACCATAATTGTATGCATGTGGGTGTACATTCTAGTCTTCATTTTTGAGCATGTTGGTCACTGTTTTGAGCCTTGTTAGAGCTGTCCAATTCATGTGTAAGTCCATCTCATTGCTTGGTTTGCATGCTTGTTTGTATACTTGCATAAATGCATTACCTAGTCCATGTTGCATGCCTAGATAACATGCTTAGGATTGTGCCACATTGACATGCATGCCAAACCTCTTGAAGTGAGTTTGATAGAGGTTTGGCACCTTTGTTTGCATTGCATGCATTTGACATTGAATGTGCACCCTTGGTTCTTAGGACCATCACGCATAAAAATCTTGCGATTGGTGGTCCGGGAATCGAGGCATACGCCCTCTTGAGTCCATAGCATGATGAGGGATGTGCTTGGTGCATACATGCTATGATTTGCATTGCCTTGCCTTTGGTTTCCTCTGCTGCTGTCAGTTACAGGTTCTGCAGGGATAAAGGGCCGATCGGCACTCTTTAATGCCGACCGGGTGCCTCTTGGCAGCCGATAATGAAATTCAGAGCCGGTGGCTTCCTCCCTCAGCCGGTGGCTCTCTGCCTCAGCCGGTGATGCTCCCCGGTGTTCTGAGAGGCACTCCTGAAGTTTTGGGAATTTTCAGAGAAGGAGAGCAGAGGAAACAGAGGCACACTTGCAGCGGTGTGATTAGAAACAAGTCCGGTATGCGCTGCAGTTAGCCCTCATCCCGAGGCATTTATTGTTTTAATTAGATTAATTAATTTATTTAATTAATTTAGCCAATTTGTAATAATTAATTAGCTTGCGTAGTTAATTAATCTGTATTATTCTTTTGGTCTCTCCGAGCGAGGGCAAAAATGTAATAAGTGTGTGTGAGTGGGCATGTATGTCTTCCAACCCCCATTTCTTTCTCCCTTTTATTTGCCTGCTTATGGCAGATTAGGGCACGTTTATTTTAGCATACCTTATGCAATGCATGCGTGCATCCATGCATTTGTTTACATGCACTGGGCTCGGTACACCATACAAACTGCATCGCAATTTCCAAAATTCCAAAATTGAATACGTGCTATGTGATAGCATTTCATATGCCATGCTTACGATAGCCGAGCCTATCTAACTGCATTCTTGCCTGTGTTGCATTAGTCATTTAACATGAACTAGGTCATGCATTGTTTTGCTAACTAGTTTACTGTCTTGGCACGGAGTACGAGGTGAGCTTTTATGCTTTAGCATACCGCATGCGTGTAAGTGTTGCCATGACAGTAGGATTGCCATGCGGCTAAATGCTCACATGATAAACTGTTTGGATGCCTGTGGGTGGAGGTTGGATTACTTGAGTTGGGAATACTCACTGAAATCCGTATTTTAGCCTACTTGCGAGTAGCAAAATCTAACACGTTTTTCGAGACAAAACGGATATGCAATGTTTATTTCCAAGTTAGGCGATCTAGTCTATACTTTTGTGTTGTGCGCATCACATAGTAAAATCTAGGTTAATAACCGGAATAAGAACGCATAAAGTTTTCAAAAACGGATATCACGGTTAGTAGAGGCCGGTTTTCGGACCGGGCGAAAGGGGGTGCTCATAGCTGACCTTCCCCGATCGTACCCAAGCTCCCGAGCCAAGACCACTTTGGTGATGACGGACATGTGGCCTTCGGCACCGAGTCAGGGTTTCCTAAATTTCCCAATAATAAAATATTTAGGTGGCGACTCTGTAATCTGGCAAAGCAGTCCATGTTTGGCACTACTTTTCAAAAATCTGTTTTCTCAAACGATTTGCCGGATTTGGACTCTTTGGTTCAGATTTAGAACCGCGACACAAAAATTGAGTCCGAACTGTTAGCGCGAGGTCCCCCGCGGGACGTGCTACAAATCAAGAAGGTTTTTGAAAATGTGTTAGAAACAATTGTCCTACTAGGACATTTCAATGGTTATGATTTATTTGCCTATTTACATGGATGGCTGAGATTACCCCTTAAATATATATCAATCCTAAATATATATGTTCCCGCCCAAACATTGACACGTCTCCCCCACGCTTCTATCTTTATCTCTCTGCTCTCAAGCCAAATCACGTCTCCCCTCCACCCCTCTTTATCTCTATCTCTCTCTCTCTCCCTGTTCTTCTTCTTCCCGAAACTGCTCTCCTTCAACCACGGATTCAGTTTCGTCTCCATCCCTATATGATTACTTTGAATTGATCTCCTTCAACCATAGATTCGGTTCCGTCTAGCTGTACTTCAACCGCTCAGGTATGGCAATCTCTATCACAATAGTTCTGAATCTTTTTATTTTCATAATTTGAAATTTCAGAGGTTGCGATCATAGTTCTGATTCATAGTTCTGATTATAGTTCAGAGGTTGCGATTTCATAGTTCTGAGGTATTCTAATCTTCTTTTTCAGTCCAGGGCTTCACACCCATTAAGTGTTTGTTTGAATGAGTCTGAGAGGTTGTTCCATCTTTGAGCTGTCCATTTCATGGGTATCTTTTGGGTCATAGTTGCTGTGAATTTTCTTTTCTATTCAATGGGGATTGGTTGATGGAAAAATAGTTCTGAATCTTTTTATTTTCATCATTTGAAATTTCAGAGGTTGCGATCATAGTTCTAATTCATAGTTCTGATCATAGTTCAGAGGTTGCGATTTCATAGTTCTAAGGTATTCTAATCTTCTTTTTCAGTCCAGGGCTTCACACCCATTAAGTGTTTGTTTGAATGGGTTTGAGAGGTTATTCCATTTTTAAAATTTGAGCTGTCCATTTCATGGGTATCTTTTGGGTCATAGTTGCTGTGAATTTTCTTTTTTATTCAATGGGGTTTGGTTGATGGAAAAATAGTTCTAATTCAATTTTCTAGGTAAAATAGTTCTAATTCAACTTTCTAAGGTTTGGGATGGAATTAATTTTTTAACTATTTGTGGATATCTACTGATATTATTAGTAATCATTCTATGATATTTTGTGTATGTGTGTGTTATTTTTCGAAATTCCAATTGGGTTTTTGTAATCTTGATCCAATACTTTTTTTTTTCCCCTCATCAAATTTGAGTGAAAATATGGTTAAAAGCTTGATCTGTTATTTAACATTGAAATCTGTTCTCTTTTTATAATTTCATCAAATTTGAGTTGAAGTGTGTGACTATTAGAAATTTGGCCAAGGATTTGATGAAACAGAATTGCTGAGAGTATTTTTTTTTTATATATACCATTTAGCATATGAAGCATGAGTTTTAATATGCAATAGAAAGTTGAAGTGATGAATATAACCAACGCACCATTATGCATCAGCAATTGAAATTATGGAGCATCTTCACTTTTCTAAGTCCTTGATGCTGAAAATTTTATTTGCTGCCAATCTACTTTCCGTGGAGTATTAATTTCCTTTTTCTTCAATTTCCAAATCAATAGCTACAAGCCGTAACCTACCACCAAATAAGAAAGCCTGAAATCAGAAAATCTCTAATGGACAGACTCACAGATGATCTAAATGAGTGTATTTTCATTCTCTAATGGACAGACTCACAGATGCGAAATCTAATGTTGTTAACATTTTAATGCTCTATTTACTTCAATTCCTCCTTTGTGATGTAGCATTTTATTTATATGATGCAGAAGGTCAACAAGATACTACTAAAGATCAAGTCGGGAATACAACTATCCCCAGTGGAAGGTAAGAAGGTGAAATTAATGCATCATGACGTCATTTCATGCTAAACCACTTGAAGCATTTTCTTTCATTTTTGGTGTTTTTAATGTGTCCTTTTTCTATTAAGGTGATCACTTCTTCCTTTAAAGCTTATCAACAACAATATTTTTCTAATTCTTTCCATTCATAGTTGTTGTTGAGATTTTGTTTTCTTGAATAATAAAAGAATTATTTATTTATTTTTATTAACAAAAAAATTGGCTTGGCTGAACACAATGGAACTTTAGTTTTGAAGTTGATCCAGGGCATGATTGTTGCTCACATGTAGGAGGGGATACAAATTATGGTGTGGTTCTTTGCCATTAGTTAATCTTGATAGTTCATTTGGCTTTTGAAGTCATGCTATTGCAAATTTATATCATTCCTTGGTAGTGCTTAAGAACTTCTTGGTTCTACATCTGCTCATTTTTTAAACATCTACTCAAAAATTACTGCACTCCATGTAATATCCATTTTTATAAAACATGTTTAAAGCATCTTTATAATGAGCATCTGTTTATAAAAATATGTTTAAAATTACATATTTGTTTATACACATTTGTTTATAAAAATATGTTTAATTTTCTCTTGAATTAATAAATTGGATAAATAATAACTGAGATCATGTAGATGATGGCTAACTGAACTAGGATATGCCATTGAGATAACATTGATTTCAGACTTCAGTAGTATTTGAAAGCAACCAAACAACCAACATCTCTATTTGTTTCTGCATCCATAAAGAATGATTCATTGCGACAAATTGTTGTTGATACTAAAAGGATGAACCATGCTACTTTTCATAGAAACTTAATGAGGCATTCACCACATGTCAAACACAATCACCTATTAACTTTGCCTCTGCCAAGAGAGTGGTAGGTGTAAATTTTAATCCCAGTTCATGTTAGTTTGTCCTAAATATTAAAAAAATAATAATAATTGTGTGCCATATACATTTAGAGTTTCCCATTTGTTCTGTCTCGAGTAAACTTTGCTCCATTCGTTTTGATGGAAAATATTTTTGTGGAAATTAACATTTTTATGGCCAAGGAAAAACAAACTTACTTGGACGAAATGTTTGCCACTTATGAAATGTGAAAAACATTTTGGATTACTACTGCCGCTGCCACCTCGACCACCCCAAACACAACACCACCTCATTGCTGCTAACACCATCACCACCCACTAATACATCCACTAGCACATTAGTTTCAAGATCGCAACCAATCATAGAAATATGTTTACTATGAAGAATATTTTATGCAAATTTTTTTTAAATGTAATGTAAAAAGAACAGAGCGTAAAATAAGAACTTTTCCTAGATGTTTTGTGAGAAAATAATTGGAGTTACCTGCCTAAGGCAAGTTAGAAGCTCTTTTCTGGCTTTCTGTCTGGGAAACTTCAACATGTACTGGCTCATGCATTGCATGGGTAGGCTAGATTAGGCTCAATACTCTGTAGAAGCACTGAGTACTACTATGGCGCTGTTTGGGAACAAATTTTTTGGGTTTTTTGTTTGTTTTTTTTTTTTTTTACTAAAAGATAAATTGGTTACAAAATCAAAAAAAAAAAAAAAAATAGCTTATTTTTTGAAATTACATCTGTTTATAAAAATATATTTAAAACAAATAGCTTATTTCTGTTCAAAATTACATCTGTTTATAAAAATATGTTTAAAGCATCTTTATAATGAGCATCTGTTTATAACATCTGTTTTTGAGATGATAAGTAATATCTCAAAGCATCTTTATAAAACATATTTTTGTAATCTGTCAATAAATAAAAAATTAGTAGTGACAACATTTTTAAAATAGAAAAATTGTCAGTAAATCCAAGTTGAGGGGTACATTAAGTATTAGATCCAAGCTTTGGTCTTTGTTGTTTATAAAGACTCATAACACTTTTGAGTTGGTAAAGAAAAACATGTGATGGTAGGGATAATTTTTAACATTTTTACCCTATATTTTGACCTAAATTTTTTTTAAAAAAATGCATAACTTAAGTTCTACAAATCTATTTTTAACAAAATTAATATAGGTAGATTTGTCTATCTGATATCTTTCAAATAATAAGATCAGTATTGAATATGAAATTTAAAAATAAATAAATAATACATTGATTTTTTGATTAATTAAAATAACAAATATATATATATATATTTTTTGAGAAAGTAAGCACTCGAAACCACTTTCGGTAATTTTGAATGGATAGATCTCACAACAATAAATAAATAAATAAATAATTGGAATAAAAACAATTGTCTAAAACGGAATAACAAACGTAAAGTTATGAGTTATTTAGATTTTAACATCATAAGCGAATTTTTTTGCATCTTCATATACATATTTGTTCAAATGATTTGAATTTGATCGTCTAAATTATTTTAACTTTTTCCCATATTTGAACCTATTAGTCCAAATCATTTTAAAATGTTTCAATAATGTGATTGTTAAAATCATTTTAATTTTATCATTTTAATGTGATTGTTAAAATACATCATCGAACAACCATAATTATATAACCAAACATTTCAGGTTGAAGTACAATAGTTATGGACAATATCACTATTTTCGGTCAAGTAAGTGTTCTTTTTTTTTTTTTCCCTCCCTCCATAAAAACTTAAATACCTCTCTTATAATGTAAGGCCTATTTATTTATTTATTTTAAACTTATCATATCTAATTTTTTTCTAATAAATGCTTTTTCCCTCATACTTTATAGGTGGATGAAGACTTACGTCGAACGGTAATCAAGAAAGAAATGATTTTTTTTTTCTTATTTATGTGTACAAAATTTTATTTATCACTCTAAAGTTTTTCTATATATAGATTCAATTTCTTTAAGAAAGAAATGTTAATGTTGTTGTCCGCGATGAGCGTGACCTTAATACTATTCGTATTCGTGAGGTAAGCCTACAAGTAACTTATATTCGCATGCATTTTCTTATCATTTTAAAAATATATTTCAATTTCAATTATATATTATACTTATTTTTTATGGGAAAAGGAAAAGGTAAAACACAAAACAATATCAAAGGAGACAGAAAAGGCTATCCCTTCTAGCAAAGGAAAGGAACATGCAAATCCCGTAGTATGGTTTCTCAACATTTTTAAAAAGTTTATTTTTTGAATATTTATTAATTTGTTTTATATAGATTTTTGTAAGAATTGCATAGTGTCATATACTATTTTTTATGTAGATTTTTATGAGTTATTGTTTTTAAAATATTTATTCAATTGTTTTGACTGATTGTAAAATATTTTTCTAAACCATGTTAAAGTAAGCAAACCATGTTAAAGTAAGCATTTGTATAACATGTTAATGCATTTGTCTGAACATTAATTTGAACACGTTACATTTACAAGATCTATCTAAGAGAGGAAAATGAAAAATGAAATGAAAATTTTAATTATATAATATAGATTTTTTTAATTTTAATTTTACTTATAATTGATTTCTGTAGCAATGAAATTATTATCATTTTGAATTAATTTTTTTTGTAAAGGATGTGATACCAATATTAGTAATTTATGTTAATTGATTTTTGTAGAATATGTGTACCAATATTATTTACACTGTGCCTTTAGGCACTGGTATACACTAGATGGATAGTGCCTTTTTGGCATTTGGTGAAATTCCATGAATTTTTTTCCTCCCTTTTAAAATTTTATCAATACACGCATTGGTTCTTATGTGACTAACAACTCCACCGAGCGAAGAAGAAAAGTTAGTTAAACTTTTGAGAACAAATACATTGAAAAATCTAGAAACCCTAGATGTTGATTTGTGATTATGTATCAATCATAAGCAGTAAAAAACAATCCCAATCAAACAATCAAGACAAATCGATACAACGATTTTTACGTGGAAAAACCACAATTGGACACCTCCAACTATGATAAAAAAACCACGGGCAACAGCCACAAAACAATCCACTAAGAAGATATAAAGGAATTACACAGGTATACTTTCAATTACCTAGCGAATCCACAACGCCTAATTGAACCAACCTCTATGTGCCTCTTCCAACCCCATCTTCACCTCGGAATTGTCTTTCCAATGAGCCACTCCAGAATCCACCGAAGCTTCAGGCTCGAATTCTTCAAAATCCACCGAAGAACAACTCTCTCTCTTGTGTATAACAAACCAAACCTTTGATGTACTCTCTTTAAACCATGAGTTGAATACTCAATAAAAACATCAAAGAAACTAGCAAAATATCTCCAGATATAAACGTTAAGATCCAAAAAGAAGATCTGGAGAAATACCTTTAGCTTTGGGAGAAAACCAAGTATTTATAGAAAACCAAAGCAATCCTAATTTCAGAAGAAAACCAACTCCTTAACGAATCTGGAAATTTGGGATCGTGCGGTCCGCTCGAGCGTGGGTCTTCCCGCTCGAGCGGAGACTTCATATTTTGTGATTTCATATAGGCTCCACGCTCGAGCGTCCGTTTCCACGCTCGAGCAGACCATCCAGTACTTTTTCAGGCATAGCAAAGATGCTGTGAACTCGCAAACCCCGCTCGAGCGCCACTTTCCCCGCTCGAGCGGGAAGGCCAAAACTGGAAAAACTGGAAAAGTATAACATGATCAGACAAGCAACTTTGAATGCATTTTTACATTTTGCTTCGGGCCGCGAGCTGACCGACTGTAGCACGTCCGCGAGGGACCTCGGCTACGGTTCGGACTCGATTTGTGTCGCGGTTCTAAATCTGAACCAAAGAGTCCAAATCCGGCAAATCGTTTAAGAAAACAGATTTTTGAAAAAGTAGTGCCAAACATGGACTGCTTTGCCAGATTACAGAGTCGCCACCTAAATATTTTAAAATGGGAAATTTAGGAAACCCTGACTCGGTGCCGAAGGCCACATGTCCGTCATCACCAAAGTGGTCTTGGCTCGGGAGCTTGGGTACGATCGGGGAAGGTCAGCTATGAGCACCCCCTTTCGCCCGGTCCGAAGACCGGCCTCTACTAACCGTGATATCCGTTTTTGAAAACTTTATGCGTTCTTATTCCGGTTATTTACCTAGAATTACTATGTGATGCGCACAGCAAACAAGTATAGACTAGATCGTCTAATTTGGAAATAAACATTGCATATCCGTTTTGTCTCGAAAAACGTGTTAGGTTTTGCTACTCGCAAGTAGGCTAAAATGCGGATTTCAATGAGTTGTTCCAACTCAGGCAATCCAACCTCCACCCACAGGCATTCAAACAGTTTATCATGTAAGCACTTAGCCGCATGGTAAGCATACTGTCATGGTAAGCATTCACACGCATGCGGTATGCTAAAGCCATAAAAACTTACATCGTACTCCGTGCCAAAACAGTAAACTGGTTAGCAAACATGCATGACCTAGTTCATGTTAAGTGGCTAATGCGACACAGGCAGAAATGCAATCTAGAGTAGGCTCGGCTAACCCTAAACATGGCACGTGAAATGCAACAACTATCACGTATTCAATTTGGAATTGAAAGTACGATGCAGTTTGTATGATGTACCGAGCCCGGTGCATGTAAACAAATGCATGAATGCACACATGCATTGCATAAGGTATGCTAAAATAGACGTGCCCTAATCTACCATCGAAAGCGGGTAAATAAAAGGGTTAGAAAGAAATGGGGGTTGGAAGACATACACCCATTCACGCACACTTATTACATTTTTGCCCTCGCTCGGAGGGACCGAAAGAATAATACAGTCCAACGAATAACTAATTAACCACACAAGCTAATTAAATATTACAAATTAACTAAATTAAGTAAATAAATTAATTAATCTAATTAAGCGGTAAATGGCCTCGGGATGAGGGTCCGATGCATGCTCGTGCCCGGGACTCGCTCGGAATCGCACTGTCATGCAAGTGTGCCTCTGTTTTCCCTGCTATCATTCTCAGAAAATTGCCAAAATCCCAGGAGTGCCTCTCAGGGCATTGGGGAGTACCACCGGCTGGGGCAGAGAACCACCGGCTAAAAGATATGGCCACCGGCACTAAAGGAAGCTATTGGCTGCCGGTTGGCACTAAACAGTCCCGGTCGGCACAAAATTCCTGCAGAACCTGCAGACCACAGCAGCAGAGGACAACAACAAGCATGGCAATACAATCCAAGCTATTTATGCACCAAACACATTTCCTATCATGTCATTGACTCAAGGGGGCATGTGCCTCGATTCCCGGACCACCAATCACAAGATTACCATGCATGATGGCCCTAAGAACCAAGAGTGCAACTTCACTTTCAAATGCATGCAAAACACATAGGCACAAAAGAGTGCCAAACCTCTATCAAACTCACTTCAAGAGGCTTGGCATGCATGTCAATGTGGTGCAAACCTAAGCATGTCATCTAGGCATGCAAGATGTACAATGTCATGTGTCTATGCAAGCATACGAACAAGCATATAATGCAAGCATGCAAACCACAAGAGGGATGGACTTATACATGAATTAGGCAACTCAAAATGGGCCTAAAATCAGTGGCCAAAGTGCCTAGAAAATGAGACCAAATGCACACACACACATGCAAGTGTTAAGGCTCAAGACTTAGGCATACAAAAGCAACTCTCATGCACACTTGAAGAGGCCAAACATGGGCAACTAGTATGCACTTAAAGCTCTAAAATTCAAGTTAAACATGATGCCAAATCATGCAATGAAGCATGCCAAACAAATCATGCGAATGGCCGAGGCTTAAGGCAAGTCAATAGGGCATCAAACCACACTTTGCACACACATACATGGCATGCACTAATCAACCTAAAAACAGGCTTCTAGCATGTCAAAATAGGCCCAAAGGACCACTTTGATGGCATCTAAGAAGCTTGAATTCAAAGGCATGCGATAAGGCCTAAACATGGAGCATGCGACGCAAGCTTAAGAAGTCACAAAGAAGCATGTAGTGTAAACATACAAGCACCTCTAAGGGACTGAAATAGCATGTGAAGTGGTTCCAAATCATCAAAGACAATGCAAGCAAGGCATGCTATACACTTGTACCCTTAAAGCCAACAAGCCAAACATAAAGAGGACATGGAATACAAGTCATGGTCGACCAAAATGACCATGGACAGACCTCATATATGGCAAAATAAGCATATAAGCTTCATGGATGTGAGCCTAAAACATGCTAGAAATGGAGGCACGCAACCTAGGCATGTTAAAGCAATAAGAGGCATTACAAGGCAACTAGGCTAAGCATGCATAGGAGACCAAAACCAACTTAGAGGCATGTTATATCATGGCAATATAAGCATGGAAAACAACTCAAACATACTCAACACACACTCAAGCATGGTGCTCTCTCAAGAGGCAAAACTTGCCCTTTTCAAGGACATCAAGGAGAGGGGGTGGCCCTCCCCTTTCGGAGACTTCAAGGCATGCTCTTCACCACTGAAATCCCTCAAGATTTCAGTGGTGAAGAGATCCTATCACCAGAATCTCGGATCTCTCACAAAATAGCACAAAAAAGTGGCCTTTTCAAGGCCTAAGGGTGGTCAAACCTACCCCAAACCACTAAACACTCTTAATATACAATAAAGAGGGTTAAAAATCAGAACTTTTTTGTGCCAAACACTAAGCTCAAAAACTGTTTTAAACTAGACAAAAATAGGTTGCAAGAATGGGGTAAATAAAGTAAGTTTCTTACCCTTGAAGCTTTTCTTTACAAATGTTGAAGTTGTTGGTTCCTTGAGCTTCAAACCAGTCAAGAACAACAAAAACCAGCCCTTAGAACCTCAGTTGCAAGGAGAAGGTGAGACACTAGGTGTTTGTGTGCAATAGTAAGGCACAAAACACCTAGACACACAAGAGAATGATAGAGATAGAAGATGTATACAACTCAAACCCTAGAAAAACCAGAGCTTCTCTCTCTATTTTCCTCTCTAACTCTCCAAATTTTTGCTAACCCTTGAGCCAAGAGAAGAAGTCCTTCTCTTATAGGCAAAAAGCTTACAAGCTTAGTCACCAAGCAAGCTCATCCCTCCATACACGTGTATGGAGGGGAAACCAAACCATACAGCTGTATGAAAATATCTCATAAAGCAACTGCACAGTGTCCGGCCGGCAAAAAGTGTCATTTGACAAAACTTAGTGCCGGTCGGCACAAAAAAGTGCCGGTCGGCACAATAAAGTGCCGGTGGCAACTCTAGCCAGCCGGTGGCCTCTAGCCACAGCCGGTGGTGTGTGGGGATGCCTCAAAAAGCATTCCCTGCCCCTCCAAGGCAAAACACAAGTGTTTGGTGCAAAACCAAACACAAACGGTCGAGTTCGGAGGCCCTGAGGCAAGGCTCGCACAGCCGAGAACTCCGGTAATCACCGAGTGTTCAAACGGTGACGTCCGAGTCTTGAGGACGGTCAAAAATGGGGTGTCTACACCGACCCCCGTTATAATCAGCGAAGTGGCAATCTTGAAAGCATTAACATCACAAACTTCTCTACAAGGCTCGATTCGGGTTGGATTCGCATCTAATAAACTCATAGCCTCACTCAAAATAAAATGAGAATAAAATTACAACTCAAAGGAGTTTTGTCAAACGGGGTTGCCAAAAATAAAAACCTAACATACATGATAAAAGGGAAGCAAAGAGATAGGACAATTTTCACATTTTATGCACCTAATTATATAATATTCTCATTTTAGGCACACAATGATAATGTGTTATCAAAAGCTGCATTGGCTTAACGTGCACAGTGAGAACGTGAAAAAAATCAAAACTCACGTTCTGCATACCAATTACGACAACGCCTGCGACGAGAACGAGAGAGATCAAATGAATATATTAACCCAAGACAAACTTTTGTAACACCCAATCGGTAAAAACTATGTTTAATTCTTGAAATATATATTCTTACTATTACCACTTTATTATACATATTTTAATTTATTCACAATCCATTTTTGTAGGCATGCTCCTACAATCCCATCTAGAAATGTTGGTGTGGTCATCCGAGATGAGCACGACCTTAATGTTCTTCATGTTCGTGCGGTAAGTACAAAATCAAGTAAAACATTATATGTATTTTTATTTATATAAGATTTTTTTAAATGTTTTGAATATTTTATTTATATTTGTTAGGTAAAAGAAAAAGAAAAGGTCAACCCAATGTCTAAGGAAAAAGAAAAGGTGGCTCCTTCTGACAAGAGAATGACAAATGCATGTTAAGTGGTATATATTCATTTTAAAAAATATGAAGCAAAACTATGTGAATTTGTTGCTTTATGTTTCTGCCCATAGAATAATTGTAATATATTTTCCCATAATTTGCTATTATTTATATATGTTTTTCAAATTTCTTTATTTTTATTTAGCATAGATACATGTGCACTTATAATGTAACATATGAAAAGAACAGGAAAAAAAAAAAAACGAAGAAATAAAGACAAACTATGTAATGAAAGAATAAACTAAATATGATAGATTTTTATTTCTTCTTTATTTTTTTTGATAAAAAACAAAATGCATAAAGAAAGAAATAAATACAGATAACACTATCAAAGGTATAAAACAAATAAAATATAAAACAAAATTAAGAGAAACAAAATAAACAAGAAGATATTTCATGTTATGGACAAAATATTCACATATTTTGCTCCAATGACAAAATATTTTCATTTTAGGCACAAAATGATAATGTAATATCAAAAGCTGCATTGGCCCAACGTGCACGACGAGAGCGTAGAAAAATGAAAAGTCATACTTTCAATGCTCGCAACGAGAACAAGAGGGATCAGAAGAATGTATTCAACCAATACACCCTTCTTTAGCACCAAATCGTCGCAACCGCGCTTGCCTGGAATGGGAAACAATAATTGAAGATTTTGATTCAGCACAAAAATGAACAATGGTTGCCCATCATTCTACATGTTCGTTTTCTATGCCAAGCACATCTTTACCTCCACAAAGGAATCGGTAAACTATTCTGTCTAATCTTGAAATACATATTCTTACCATTTTATTTTGTAGAATTTTATTTATACACAAATATTCGTAGGTCTACTTCTATAAATCAATTTCTCCAAGAAGATCTATGTACTGATGATGAATTAGAAGATATGCCTATGAGTACATCAACTGATGCCCGAGCACACAACAATTCTTGCCGCCATTATCTTGGCAAGATGGACATGTTATGTCTTTATTGTTTAGCCTTACATTGGATGGATGAAAAATTGACCAAATCATCTATAAAGCGTCCCTTATTTAGAACTTGCTGTTTGGAAGGGAGGATTAGGCTACCTTTACTTATTACAGCTCCTCCATCACTTCAAGCTTTGTATGATGGGAATAATGATCAATCAAAATCCTTTCGAAGTTATACTCGATTGTACAATGCAGCCAATGCTTTTACGAGTCTTGGTGTTACATTGGATCCTAGAGTACTCAGTGGAAGGGGTCTTACATCATTCACAATTCATGGGGAATTACGATATCGAATAGGATCACTACAACCACAACCAGGGCAGGATGCGAGTTATGCTTAACTGTATATCTATGACCCTGATTCTGCGTTAGAAATTCGTAATCGTAGAAATCTTAACTTGAGAAGGGATGTGCTCAAAACTATTCAGGATAGTTTGTTGCAAGTCAATGCATTTGTAGCTACATTTCGCCAGGCTCATGCCATTTTACATCAATTAGACGCAGCAGGACACAATCTACCTGCTCATCTTCATTACAATTCAACAACTGATTGATGTCGGTATAACTTACCAACTGCAGATGAGATTGCGATTGTAATACTAGGTGATGGAACAGAGGTAAGTGGAATGAGAGATATTATCTTACATTTCCAAGGAAATAATGAGTTGATGCAAATTAATGAATGTCACCCAGCATACTTGCCATTACATTATGTTCTATTATTTCCTTATGGTGAGCTTGGATGGGAAGCTGAGTTGAAATTGTGGAATGTTCAATATGATCGACCTTCAACTGATCGACTTACTCAAATGGATTTTTATAGTTATCGTTTGTTTGAACGACCCACAGAGTATTCAACTATTTTGAGAGGTGGGAAACTATTTCAAGAGTTTTTGGTAGATGCTTGGGCCACAACTGAGCAAAATCGATTGACATACTACAAGCTTAATCAAGGAAAACTTCGGGTTGAGCTTTACCAAGAGTTGTCAGATATTGATCCAGATTACGTGCGACTTGGTCAAATTGGTCAAAGGTTTGTTTTGCCATCTTCATTTACTGGTAATCCTAGACATATGTTTGAAATCTTTTAAGATTCAATGGCTATCACGCGATACAACCAACACCCAGATATTTTTCTTACCATGACTGCAAACCCTAATTGGCTAGAAATTACTTTAGCATTATTATCACATCAAAAACCTATTGATCGTCCTGATTTAATTGCCTGTGTTTTTGAGTTGAAGAGAAAATGTTTGATGAAGGAGATAGAAGCAAATAAAGTGTTTGGAAATAAAGTTGCATATGTTTTTACAATTGAATTCCAAAAACGAGGCCTCCCCCATATGCATGCACTTTTATTTCTTAAGGGTCCAGACAAAATTTAGACATGTGCTCAATTAGACAAATTGGTCTGTGCAGAATTTCCAAACCCAAAAGATGATCCTATGCTTTTTGAAACTATCAAATGTTGTATGGTACATGGCCCATGTGGTGCTCGAAATCCGCATGCACTATGTATGGAAAATGGTAGATGCAGTAAGAGATACCCTCGAGCTTTCACAGAAACAACAACTATGGATCAAGATGGATACCCCATCTATCATCGTCGCAATAATGGCCAAGTACATACTGTGAGGGGGCAAGAAATTGATAATAGGGATGTCATACCATACAATGCATATCTTTCTAAACTTTTCAACTGTCATATAAATGTGGAAGTATGCGCCGGAATGAGATGTGTCAAGTATATACATAAGTACATTTATAAAGGTTATGATCGTACAACGATGGTGTTGGGATCGATAAACGAGATTCAACAATATCTCGATGCAAGGTATATTGGACCTCCAGAAGCTGCTTGGCGAATATTTGGTCATCCTTTACATGCAGAGATACCAACAGTTGTACGATTGACACTTCATTTACCTGGAATGCATCACGTTGTTTTTAACCCAGAAGAGTCATTAGAAACGATTCAATCTAGAGCTGGTCAACAAATGTTAACTCTTACTGGCTTCTTTGCATATTGTGCTACCAGTGAAGACGAATGTTCATTCACTTATCAAGAATTTTCGCAGCATTTTGTATGGCTCAAGTCAGAAAAGAGATGGAAATCAAGAGAAAGAGGATATGCAATTGGTAGAATGTACTTTGCCAATCCTAATTGTGGTGAAAGATTTTATCTGCGTTTGTTACTAACTATTGTCAAAGGACCAAAGTCGTTTCGCTCTTTATGCACGGTCGATAATGTTGTGCATGATACATTTAAATTAGCATGTGTTGCAAGGGGTCTTTTAGAAGATGATAAAGAATGGATACACTGCTTGAAAGAGGCTGCTGTTATGAAAACTGGATACCAATTGAGGAGATTGTTTAGTGTTATTCTCACCTAGTGCTCTCCACTAAATCCATGTGCATTATGGAATCAATTCTCAATGCATATATGTGATGATCTTGCACATAAGATTCATACATTGTTTGCCATTTCTAACCCAACTGAGGCTCCAATTGAAGATTATGGTCTCCATTTTTTTGAATCAAATGCTTCATGAATCAGGCAAATGTTTACTTGACTTCCCATCTATGCCACAACCTACTGTAAATTGGAGTGCAGTAGTTGGTAATCGATTGATATTTGAACATCAACAACTGCAGAATGAGGCACAACAGGCAGATCCACAAATTACTATTGATTGTCTCAACAATGGACAACGGAATGCTTATAACACAATCACTTCTTCAATTTTTCAAAATAAAGGAATTGTTTTCTTTCTTAATGGGGGTGCTGGAACATGGAAAACATTTTTGTACAATATGATTGCATTAAAATGTCGTAGCCTTGGGCATATCGTTGTTACTATGGCTTCATCTGGAATTGTATCATTGTTATTGGTAGGAGGTCGCACTGCACATTCAACATTTTCCATTCCATTAGATGTCTTGGAAAATTCACTTTGTGGGTTTACCAAACAATCATTACAAGCTGAGTTGTTTAGAGAAACAAAACTCATAATTTGGGATGAAGTTCCTATGCAACATAGACATTGTGTTGAGGCGGTTGATCATACATTGAGGGATATTCGTGATAGTGAAAAGCCATTTGGGGGTATTACTGTTGTTCTTGGTGGAGACTTTCGACAAATCTTACCAGTTATACCCAAAGGAATTCGTGAGCAAATTGTGAATGCATCATTAAGATACTCTATTCTATGGAAGCATATACATATCTTAACTTAGGATTTGAATATGCGCTTGAATCATGGAGACCATGAAAATGCTATTTTTGCAAATTTCTTGATGGAGGTAACACTACTTTAACCTTTTTCTTTATTATTTTAAATTAATAAATTGTGTTTACACTCATATATTTTTTTAATTGATTTCATTTTTTTTTAGATTGGGACTAATCCTCAAGAAATCATCAACCTTCCATCAACAATACACAAATGTCAAGATTTGAATGAATTGCTCTCTACAGTTTACCCACAGTTGAATATGATACAGACGTCGACCCCAACATTTTTAACTGAATGCACCATTCTATCTGTGCGTAACGATGATGTCAGTGACATTAAAACTATTGTGTTGAATATCTTTCTAGGGAGATAATATACTTATTTTCCAGCAGATAAAATGTCTGAAGATAATGAAATTGATCCTACCATTACAAATAGATATCCTAATGAATATTTAAATTCATTAGATCCTCCCGGGCTACCAACTTTTAAGTTAGAGTTAAAAGTGGGTTGTCCTATAATATTGTTAAGAAATATTGCACCGAAAGATGAACTATGTAATGGTACAAGATTGATGGTTACTAGGTGCGACACTCGCATAATTGAAGCTCAAATTTTAACTAGAGAAAAGTTTGGCAATTTGGCATTCATACTAAGGATATCTTTGACACCATCTTCTTCAGAAATGCCTTTCCAAATGACAAGACGTCAATTTCCAGTTCGATTAGCATATGCCTTGACCATTAATAAATCTCAAGGACAATCTGTGAAATTTGTTGGGGTTGATTTGCCCATACCAGTGTTTAGCCATGGCCAATTATATGTGGCATTGTCCAGATGTACATCCTTTGATCGTATAAGTATTCTCCTCCCTAAAGATAGTTTGGATTCTACTACAAATATTGTTTATCCTGAAGTGTTGTTGTAGTGTTCCATGTTCATTAAATAATATTTTATCTAAAGGTAACCATGTAGATTTCTTTCTATTGATTATATACATAGATTTTTTTTACAAAATTTCAATCTAATAATAATTGGAAATATGGATTTTTTTAGGATTGGATCGAAAAATTTATGGAGCTTAAAAGGAGAAATACAACTAGCTTGCTTCGATGGGGATATAATAAGGTAATTTCAATCTCAAAGTATTTTGATATGTATATTTCCAACAAATATACCAATCTATATATATATATATTCCATAAATTACCAGATTGTTGTGCATGTTCCTCATTGGGGATACATACAAGTTGATACAAAGACTTTTTCGAAAGTAATGAGGAGGAAGTTTGGGCGAACACATGTTTGAAGAGATGTTATTGACACATCTTCTGTAAAGTATACATATTCTGGAAAGCTTCAACCTACTTTTTTTTTTTTTTTTTTTATATAAAGTTTTAACTCACTCTTTTAGCGTATGACAATATAATGTTTGTTTTTTTTATGTAGTTAGAATTTGATTGGCAGTAGTAACACTAACTGGTGCGCATTTTAATTTGAATTTCTTTTAAATTGCAGAGTACTAGCTAGTGTGCATTATTTGATATTTAATTTTTTTTTAATATTTGATTTGTTTGGAATTGTAGAGTGTAGTCTATTCAATATATTTTTATAATTGAATTTTAATCTTAAATTTAAATAGTGTTGCGATTACAATTATATTATAATCTTAACATTATTTACACCGTGCCTTCAGGCACGGGCATACGCTAGTATAGACATAAAATAGATATGATAATTCCATCCAATAAGTGATTCTACACTGACTAATCAATTTCCTTAATGTGTATTTCATTTCATAAGAGAGGTATACAAAAGCGTTCACATGCAATACACATTCAATCTTCAAAAAGGATGAATCCATAGCATGTGTAACAATATAAAAGTAAAAAAAATAATAACGAGATAAATGCCCAAAAGTTGCAAGTTCCAATGAGCCTGGTTACACAAAAAGGTTGTCAAACCCCTAACACATTAAGTCCTTGGCTTGCCAAAAATCACAACAAAAAAATAAAAATAAGAATAAATAAATAAATAAATAAAGAAAAAAAAAAAACAAAGGGAGAGCCTCTTGCCCTCAATACACTACACCTTCAACTAGGAGGGATCACCACATCATTTCTTGCATAAATCCACTAGAGGTGAGTACAACACCCAGTAGAGATATCTTAACAAAGTACATATGTTTTAAGTAGTGTAACAACCCCAACCCATAATTAACGTATAATCCATGATTAAGAAGGCTTGATAAGTAATTAAAGTGAAATTTTGCATGAATTGCCCGTGTGTTGCATTTTTGTATTCATATCTGTTTATCGTAGAAGGATCTGTTCATGTTTATGTTTTGTTCTGCGAATTAAAGGCCTTATCGGCATTTGATCACAAAATTGACTTTATATATGTGTTAGTTGGAATTTTTAGAATATTGTGGTAAGTTTAATTGAAATTCGATTTGGAATGAAATAATTAGAATAGTTATTGCTTAATTAAGCTTAATTAATGAATTCTTTAATCCAAGCCTATAAAAGGCTTGTATACCATTTTGAGTCACTTTCTACTCATCATTTTGAGCCTATATAATGTGAGAGAGAGAGCAAGATAGATATCAAAAGTGAGAGTTTGATATCAACACTTGAGATTGGGAGGAATTTGCTAGAAATTGAAGGAATTGGACTTAGAAACATAAGAATCAAGCTTATAGCTCTCACCTTGACAAGCCTAGGTAAGAATTCAACCCTTAGATTGTACAATTATGATGTGTAAGACATAAACTCTAGAGAATTAAGTTGGATGATATAAGAATTGAGTTAGAATTGATGGAATTGAGCCATATCTTGCATGCATGCATAATTTTCATAATTTTGTAGTTGAATTCAAAGAATTTCCTCTTGCATGTCCTCATTTTGGCCTTGGTCTAAGAATTCAACATGTTTTGGAGTTAGACACCTCATTTGATCATGTTTTGAAAGCTTTGAACTTACACCTTTGCATACATGATATGTAATGATATGTTTTCACAATTTCAAGTTGCAGTTTTGATCAATTGACAAGTTTTTGGGCTTTTGATTTGTGAAATGATTTAGAATTCCCAATGCTTTCCAAGTTTACGTGTAATTCCTCAAGTGTTTGGCCCAAAAGGATGAGTTTTGGTGTATTTGAGTTGAGTTTGGAAGCTTGGAGGTGAATTTGGAAATCCCAAAATTCGACCTCTCCGCTCGAGTGACAGATCCTGTGCTCGAGCGGCCATCTTTGTTTTTGTATCTCCGCTCGAGCGTGAAATGAAAGCTCCCAGAAGTTTCATATTTTTGCAGACCGCTCGAGTGACGAGAGGTGTGCTCGAGCGAGGACCTTAATCTCACGCTCGAGCAGCCGTCAAGCAGAGAATTCACTCAACCAGTACTTTTGCAGACCGCTTGAGTGAAAGAAGTTGTGCTTGAGTGACCACTCACATTTTGTACGTTTGCATGAGCAGGACCCCTATTTCCAACATTTTTGACCAAGTGTTTCCAAATGCATTTTGGTATCCACATTGCATCCTAAGCATTCCTAGGCCATGATTAAAACTCAATAAGAGGTTAAGACCTAGAAACACACTAAGAATGAAACGAAAGAAGTTAAGTACCAACCAAGTGTGTGTTTTGTTATGTGTTTCTGTCATGTGTGTGTAGATCACGCATCACAAGTTATCTGACTTGTCCGTTCTGCAAGTGGAGCTATTTGTGAGTAATAACTTAGTAAAGCTATGTTTAACTTTAATTATTTTCTGAATGATATGAAGTAAGATCTGTTTTATGCAATGTTATATTCTGTATAATGAATGATTGTCCTAATTTCTGATATGTATTTGTGGCATCCTTAGCACAAGGCCCTTGTTTGGGGTTAATAATACTGTGGTCTTTAAGTACAAGGGCCTTACCTGGGGGTAACAATACCGTGGTCTCATGACCCTTGCCTGGGGGTAATGATACCGTGGTCTTAAGGCCCTTTCCCGGGGATAATAATACCGTAGCTCAAGTATATTACAAGTTTCCCGGTACTGGAGGTTCCTTAATGGGACTGACAAGCATGATAACGTTAATGGATGTACCATATATGATTTGAACAAGAATATGAATATAAATCTGTTTCTTATACGAACTCTGATTTTTGAATTTGTTATGGACATTATTCATTTAAATCCTTTATTCTATTATTATTCACTAGGCTTCTGCTCACTAATTATTTTATGTATGTAGGTGAGCAAGTGCATGACCAGGCCTAAGCTACTGCCTGAAGTGTTTAGAGTCAGCCAACCACCATGCCTCCCGGGAAGTTCCTTTTTGAGAAGTCAAGTTTTGTGAACCTGCTGAAGATGTTTTGTTATTTATTCTTATTTATCTACATACTGGGCGAAGTCCCTTTTGATGATGCTTGCACAGTGTTGCGAAAGTTATGTGTATATGTTATAACGTTTCAAATTTTCTATCCCATGTATGTTTGCACAGCTCTATGGACTATTTGTATTTTATGTATTTACTTCTGCAGCCCCTAATTATATGTTATTCTGATAAGAGGCCTTTGGTAATCTAAGGATTACTGGCTGGTTACGACGCTAAACCTGTAGGGGTATGTGTGGGTCATGACAAGCAGTCTCATAAACATGAATGTGGTGCCATGCCATGTTCAAATATCAAAATTTTCCATTTCATCTAAAACACATGTTATGTTTCTTTCAAAAGTTCATTTTTCTCCATAAGATTCAAATAATAACAAGGAGTAGTAAATACGATTCAGGTAATCCCTAGACCGATATCTGCAAGTAGGCATAACAAGCACTAACAAATTCCCACTTTGTTGGCTCATAATTGAAAGGCATGTGGTACCTCCTCCACGCGTGTTTTCGGTCTTTCACTCTGAACACTTAGACCAACTAAAACAATACCAATTACACCCCCTATTTGGACCTACCAAATGTATTTACTCCACACGTTTCCATAACAAAAATTGTTTTATCAAAATAATGAATTAGTTTCCAAGGCATAGCCACAATTGAATAATAATCAAAATGATGCAAATGCATGAAATGAGAGGTAATTATCCATAAGTATCTCATTTGTACAATATCTCCATAAACCTCTACATTTATTCAAAGTAAACTTCAATTGTTCAATCATTCTAAAAAAAGGACCATAACAAAATATAATACATGTGACATTTATACCTTTTTAGTTCACAATCACTATTCCATTCATATTCTAACGTATACCATTTCAAGGCCAATAACATTTTCCAACAACAACCATTATTCATCCCATGGATATCTCGATTTCACAATCAATATAAGTAATTTCTATTGATTTCATAAGAAATTTAACACTAATTTCATAGATATTTCATAAAATCCACTTTCCCCCAAATTTCTTCAAAACTAGGGTTTGACCCTTTTTTTTCCATAGATTCATCTTCCCAAGATGTTTTCAAGGGTTTCATGAGTTCATAAAACATTTTTTGATTTGAACATTCTTACAAGAAAAGTTATTTTTATCAACATTTGCAAACCCATACTACACTTCCAAGATCATAAAAAAAAAAAGACTCGACATGCTAAAATCTTGTATATAACTCAAAGAACTCCCTACCTCAAGACTTTGAGAAGAAAAGATGAAAGGTTTTGAAATCAATGACTTTAAAATCTGATCTCCATCGCACACAACGTAGCCTTTGATGAGCTTTTCAAAATTAAAGAAGGCATGATGGTCAAAATCTCAGTGGGTGATGAGAGATCAAGGAAGTAATGAAGTGGGTGATGGGTTTCTAGAGAGAGATAAGCGAAAAGAGAGTGAGAGTTAATGTAGAGAGAGAGAGAGTGAAGTGAAAAGTGTGTGAAGCTCAACTTTTGAGTGATTGGATACATTTTTCGGAGTAGACTACACACAAACCGCTTGAGTGATCAAACTTGCGATCGAGCGAACAATTCAAATTTGAGGACTGCTTGAGTGAACAAATTCTGGGCTCGAGCGAAGAATACCAACTCCCAGAATCTCCCTACCTCTTGTAAAAGATCGCTCGAGTGATGAAAAACTTTGCTTGAGCGAAAAACACGTACTTCCAGAAGTTCAGACTGCAAAATGAGATACTGAAAGGTCAATGTTACCGCTCGAGCGACCAAATGACCGCTCAAGTGGTCTCAACATAAAAGTGAGACAGAATAGCCTCAAAACATTCCCACCTTCCTGGTTTCACTCCAACTCCCAAAGGTACAAGATGACATCTTGAAACACACTAAAATAAATATACAAGAATAATCACAAGGATGAATAGATAACAACACAAGACCCAAGAGGAGATAGAAATTACAGATTAATACAATCAAGCTACTTTAAAAGGACTCCGGGCACCCCAAACTCCACTGCAAGACCGAACAACGAACAAAATCAAAACACCCCAAAATGAATTCCATAGGAACAACGAACACAATCAAAACAAAAAACCTAATTCAAAATACACTCGAAAACCTACGCAACAACTCGATGATCAGAGCAATCTCCATCGAAATCAACTCCACAACAACACCTCGACGATCAAAGCAATCTCCATCGAATTCAGAATCTCTACGCAATCTCCTACAAAATAGCAATAAAATCTTCAATTTTCCAAAATCCAAATCAACGTACTTATAAAGGATGGTAGATTAGGTATTTTACAAACATAAAATACAGTTGAAGAACCTTAGGTAAAAGAAAATATTATTGTGAACCTCTCTTACTACCCATAGTTAGAGAGGGATGTTACACCAATTTTCCCAATAATTAATATATATATATATTGAAAATGAGAGAGAAAAGTTTGTGAGATGAAATTTTAATTTAAATTTGTTATTGTCAATTAGTAAATTTTCTCAATTTCATAATTTTGGTTAAAATTTAAAGGAGAGATCTTAAAAGAGAAAGATTAGGAAAGATTCAATGCTAATTAATGGAAAATCACAATTTTTGGCAACTAAATTCAATTTAATTTAAAATGTCAAATTATATTTAAATCAATAATATTATGACACATCATTATTAATAATATAAAAAATTTAAAAATATAAGAAAATGGATGGGAAGTTTAAGTTATAAAGACTTAACTATATTTTGCAATTCTATATAGTATAAATAAATTTACAAATGTGATATAATTTCCTTATATATGTGTGTGGATAGTTTCCTTATATCTATCAAAAGTTGAAAGATTTTAACATATTAATCAAATAATTAATAATTATATTTATAGTGAAATAATCAATAGTTACATGACATGTGTTTTTATATTTTATAAATTCAAAAAATCTAAGAAAATAAAGTTGGGTTTTAGAGCATAAAGACCTAACAATGTTTTGCAATTATATATAGTATAGATATGTAGACCTCATATTGAGATCCTCTCTATTATATGGTTGTAATGAAATATCTCTATTACATTATTTAACAATTGTGAAATAATTATGAGAATTTAACACTATTTTAAAGTTAGAAGTAACTATTAAAAACCATTGATTAATGCAGTAACTTTGGAGTTGAGAGTATCATAATCCTCAAAAAAAAAAAAAAAAAAATGTAATGATCCCACCAAAAATGATAAGTCACATCAAAATGTGTGTATTATCCACACACACTTTAAGTATTTGAGCAAAATCAAACTCTTTACATCTTATTTATTTTAAATCTACATCATTCATCTTATTTTCGGAATGAATTTTCATAATCTCTGCTGTTTTTGTTTATTTAATTATGATTGTATCCGTAAAGTCAAATAAAAATTAAATCCAATACTTCAAATCAGTTCAAGTTTTGTGTTTGATAACATATTAATATCATTGGTTTCTTTCTATAAATTGAGTAATGTTACAAGGACAGGGATGCTACTGTGATAGCTTGTGGGAGTTTATTCGGGGTTTATTTTGATAATCCAAACCATTCATATTGTAGAGTTTGTCAAATAGATTATCCATAAAAAAATAAAAAATTCAAATCAAATCAAATTAGTTGGATATATGTAGCCTTACATTAAAATCACATTTGGTTTTTTTCAAAAAAAAAATTACGGTTAACATGATTTTAAAAATTTTCTTAAAAACAATTAGTACTTGATCATAGAGGTACAAATGTACAATTAACTTAATTTTTTGCAAGGACAATATAATCAATAAACCTTACAATATAATGGTTCGAATCATCAAAATAAGCTCGGAATAAACTCTTACAAACCCTCACAGTAAGACTGCTGTGCCCTACCCTGTTCCCAATGTTATAATGACCATTTCTTTTCATATTTTAAAAATCATTTTGTATGACATAATTAAGATTATTAGATATTAATGAAATTTATGTAAGAATTATTATATTTATAATTATAACAAAAATGATTCATTCACACTTTTTTTTTTTTTTTTTTTTCCGATCAGAAACCCATTGGAGGGGACTTGGATGGAAAAATTGTATAGATGTAATATTGTTGTAATTATAATTATGACACAAAATATACTATTTAAAATGTGATGAATAAAAAATAGAAACTCTAGAATACTTGAAAAAAAATCCAAATTTTTCCTATGAATATTGATGTGTGGTGTGGACCAACTGTACTATATATACAGAAAGAATCAGACACAATGCTATCTCACATCCGTATATTTTATATTTGATTATTTTTATATACATAGACATTTTAAATATAAATTTAATTGTGTATATGAAACCCACACTTGTATTGAATATCATCCGCGTAATATGTTTTTTTTTAAAAATTTTTTGGGTAAATTCCTAACATTCCTAATTTCCTAGTACTGTTAGTGGGGAAATATTCAGCATGTGAGGGGCTTGTCAATGGAGGATGAAATGCTAATTTTCAGCAGAAAGTTGCGAGTGCTAATTGCATTTAGGAATCCAATGTTGCATAAATAATAAAATGGTATAATATGATAATCGCATTTATGTTATGCAAAGTTGCATTTATGATTGTAATTTTTTTTTTTCTTCTTTTTATAACAAAATGATAGGATTGAATTGAATTGTAATCATTCATTTGAAAATGATATTTTGTTAGTGAGAAGAACACATATTAACATTTTTTCACGAAAATATGTGTTACAACAATGGTTGGTGGCCCAAAATTCAATGACTCGAATAGTTCGAAACTGTCAAAATGACGTCGTTTTGGGCGCAAAACAAGCCAAAACGACGTCGTTTTGACAGTTTTGAGCCACTGATTTTGTGGCCCTTAAACATTTTTCTATGTGTTATTAGAAATAAAATTAATTGGTGAAAAATTCATTCTTATGGAATCATATATTATTTGTTTCAAGATTATTTATTTATTTATTTATTTTTTGTGACAAGGACACGCATTGCAAAGTTAATGATGCAAAGAAAGTTGTTGAAAATATTGACTGGTGGTAGTGAGATAGACAGATAGTTGACATTAAACAAATAGGTGACACGTGTATAGATAAATGACATTTGAACTCATAGTTGGACAGATAGGTGACATTTGAACAGATAAATAATATTTGAACATATAGATAGATAAGTAAGTTTTGAACAGATTGATGTCCTTTTTGGATAGATAAGTGTCATATTGGACAGATAATTTTTTTTAACCCCCCCCCCCCTCCTCCCAAAAAAAAAAAAAAAAAAAAAGATTTAAACTTGAACCTATTGAGTCAGAAGTTCATAAATGGATCTCTACTTGGATGTCCTTAAAAATATATATTTATTTTAAATTTTATTAATTAATATCTCTGGAGCCAATAATGAGACTTTTTTTTTTTAAAAATAAAATAAAATAAAATAAAATACCAATCAATATATATGGGTTTAAATTTCCAAAATTTTATCAGGCATCATTCCAAAAGTATTTACTATAGAAAAATGATATACAAAAATTTTAAAAATATTTTGAAGAATGTTAATGGTCGACCAAAAAATTGGCATTAATGTGCAAAAAATATATTAAAATGTGTGAAAATGCATTCAAATACGTGGAAGTATTGTGGGATGAAAAAAAAAATGTTTTAATTTTTTACATTTTCCTTGCTGCCCAATGCACTATCATTAATGGTTGATGTTTTTTTGGTTTAAAATAAATAAATAAATAAATAAATGACATTATTCTACATATTTTGTTTAGGGGGATTTAGTGAAAACCTCTTATAATAAAATTTTAATGCATTAAGAATAAATACAAAAAATTTTTCTTGAAAAGTTTAGCACATATCACTATTATCAAAATATTCTTTAATCAATAATTTAATATTTTAAATTTTAAAATAATATAACTTTTGATTTATAAGTCGATTTTTAATAAAATTAATATTTTTAGAATTCTCTCATCAAAACAAGATCCATATTGAATATGAAATTCATAAAAAAAAAATAACAATAATTACTGTTGAAATTAACGTAAACAGTGATATGTTATTCTGTTTAACAATAACATGTTACTAATTATCAGAGTAATACTTTATTGTCTCCTTAAACAGAGCATCAGTAACAAAAAAACAAAATACTAAAGAAAGCTCTACAAGTTCTTTTACTATAAATTCACGAACAAATCAACAATAATCAACAAACAACAATTCAAATTAACAGCTATTCAATAACAAATCAACAACAAGGATACATGTAACCAACAAGCACTGAAAATTGTCTCTTCTCGAGAGACTTGTTATTGGAAATTAATTCATTAAGCTCTTCTTCAAGAGCATAAATACTATTATCTTTTGTTTCCAATTTATATTGCAATTTTTTTTATTTCATCAAGCTCTATTGCTCTTGAATTTGAATCTCAACTAGTAAAATTGTAACATGAGGTGGCGAAGAATCGATTGTTTCTTCAAGAAGCTCTGTTTCAGCTCCAAAAGCAATTTCAAAGGGTGGAGAGAGAGAGAGAGAGAGAGAGAGAGAGAGAGAGAGAGAGAGAGATGGGTAGGTTAGCATTATTGAGGAACCGGAAGGGCAAGATTTGTCCCAAATAAAAATAGAAAAATGTTTTTGTGTCCTCCATTGAGTGTGGGTCACCAAGTGAGGGGGTTTATAAAGGAAAATTTTATAGGTTGTCTTTTTCACCAAAAAAGGGTCTAATGGAGGGGTTTTGACAAAATTTACATCATTATATTTTGTTATGTACTTTTTTTGTATGAATAGATTTTCAAAATGTTGTTTTTGATAATTCTTAAACAAAATCTTCCTTCACAATGATGTGGCAGTGACATTTCTATAATTAAAATACATCTTAGTTGATTCTTTATTTTAAATTCATATAGAACCACAACTTAGTCACACCATTTTGTATAGTTTTTTTATATAATTTTTTTTTGTTTAATATTGCACTTAATTACTCTTACCACTAAATATTTAATATTGTTAAAAATATAATATAAATAATAAAATTATCCCTTCTAAAAATTTAAAATTTTAAATAAGTTGATAATCAATAATTTAATATGATATGCATATAATAGATACTTTGTTTGAACGCAACTTACTACCCAATAATATGTTTCTTTTGATATTATTTATTTGGGTTTTGTGATCACTGTTTTTACAAATAATTGAGTGAGTTCGTATTAAAATACTGCAATTAAAAAGCTAAAGTTGATCGAGATATATAGAAAACCATATGAAAGTTTGTGAAAAAGATTGATGACATTCTGATCCCCAAAAAAAGCCCTCGAATTTTACATTTGTGCTCTTTTTTAGCATTTTGCACCAATGGGGCATATTGTACCCTAATGTACTCTCTGAGAGGGAGATTCATGATCTGGCTTCGGGCCGTGGTAGAAGCCGAGCGTGTTTGGGCCGAGCTAACTTGGGCTAGTCCAGAGTTGGTTGTACTCGGTCGAGGCCCAGGTCCCATGTTTGGGCCGAGCTAACTTGGGCTTGTCTAGAGTTGGTTTGCTCGGTCGAATCCCAGATCCCATGTTTGGGCCGAGCTAACTTGGCCGAGATGATCGTCTGCCAACTCGGGTTTCATGGGGAAAGGCCTTCTGAATACCGGCTTAACCTGTTTGGAGCTCAGTCTTACCGGCATGCTGCTGAGCTCGGTTGTGTTAGAGCTCGGCGAGTGGCGCCGTTGGACTCGTTATGTAGCACGGTCGTATGAGGTCGAGGTGATTCCGCCGAGCTGCCCCGTTCCCGCTAATGTTGTCTGGTGGTTTGATTAGGTGGTGTTTAGCTGGATTTGCGCTGATTGATGGGAGAGTAGCTCCACGTGTCAATAAGCGAATGGATGCAGAGGTGAGCGCAGAAAATATATAAGCATGACTACGCCCCCCATGCTGGGGATGGAACATCATTCGGTGAGAAAAACTTTAACATTGATTCAGCTCCTCTCTCTCTTTCTCTCTGAGTGTGTGCTAACTTGACAGTTGGAGGGGTTTTCCGGTAACACACCATCGGTTAGCTCACCGTCGTTGTGTTCTCAGGTTGATCAGATAGACACAGAGCTTGGACGAAAGGAGTATGGACAACGACGAATATCTCCTCCTCGTACAATTGGCGCCGTCTGTAAGAACCTTTTCAGACATAACATTGTCCTCCAAGCTCATCTGATCGCCTTCCATGGCGAACAACGATGAAATACCGTTGTCTGCCATTGACAGTGTTACCCCAGAGTCAGCCAGACGGAGAGATGGACTCCCCGCCGTTCCGAATATGGCAGACCTAGAGACTTCCCTAGGAGGACTTCTAAGAGATGCACGAGATAAGCGCGCCAGAAGTTTTTATCACTCACGGAGCCTAGACGGACACCGGTGGCGAAAGAGAATCGTACGCTAGACGTCTGGAGCGTAAGTTAAGGGACCAAGACACCGTCATCCGGAGAATGGCGGTAGAGATGGAAGCTCTCAAACGGCAGGTCAAAAGGAAGGGTGTTGCTGGAGTGGGGGACCATAGTGAGCGCACCCAACCACGCCGCTCAGGCAGCCAGAGCCAGCAGCACACGCTCTTCCTTTCCATCACCAGAAGCTATAGGGTTGGGGACTCAGACACGCTTGTAGAGAAGTCTAACGTGCAAGATAGTACCTTCCATCCCTCACGTCCAGCGACGACATCAAGATATTCTTACTCTATTCGTTCAGAGGACTTGCGGGTTGTCTTAAAGGAACGGGCTCGCCGACGAGAGGCTCAAAGGGTGCCGGTGCTCCAACGACTATCTTACGAGGGTCACGCTAGTGATGAGGTGATAATGCCACCACCCCACTCAGCCATGCTTGTCCCTCTGGACACAGATTTGGCGAGACTGAACGCCACCCCCTTCTCCCTGGAGATAGAAACCATGCCGCTCCCAGTGGGCTTTCACCAGCTTAAGTTTACACTTTATAACGGAAAAACCGATCCGTACATACATGTAAGCCACTTCCGGCAGGTCATCGCCGGACACAGGCGTAATGACGCTCTCATGTGCCTTATTTTTCCATTGAGTTTGGGCGAGTTGGGCTTGAAATGGTTTGAGAGGCTGCAGGAGGAGAGCATCGAAAGGTGGCAACAGTTGGTGGAAGCATTCGTGACTCGTTTCAAAACCAACACCAAAACGCCAAAGGAAGTGGACCACCTTCTTAGTGTCAAGATGGAGTTGAGTGACACCCTCAAGGCATACAACTCCAGGTACTGGGAAACCTTCAGCGAGATCCTAGATTGCTCGATCAAGCTAGCAATCACCTAATATAAGCGCGGTCTCCCGGTCGGACATAAGCTGAGGGACTCGCTTACAATGAACTAGCCGACATCCATGGGGTAACTAATGCAACGCATCAATGAGCACATCCGAGTAAAGGATGATGCGGCGGCTTCCACTGCGAAGATAACTCTGGTGGCAATAGACGAAAGGATGGCTGGCAAGATACACGTGGTTGGACAAGAGACTAACCATCCAAATGATCGCGCCGGGAATCTGACCGTCGACCAAATCATCGAAACCAGGGTAAAGGTCACTGCACTGATTGAGCAGAATATCCCTGTGATAACATAGCTGATGCTAACAGAAGGTTGAACGCTCGAACGGGCATCACCACGGTATTTAAGATTCCAATCTATCGCATACTTAGTGAAATCCGCGACGAGGATTATGTCCGGTTTCATGCTAAGTTAGAAGATGCGCAAAAGGGCTTCAATCCGCGGTACCGCTGCACATATCATAGGGAGCGAGGACACCGGATAGAGGATTGTTTGCCTTTGAAGTAATACTTTGAGGAGTTAGTCGCAACCGGTCACTTAAACCTTTACATTGATGGGGGTGTTAAAGCCGCGCATCCCACCCCGGCTGATCCGAGTGGTTTGGATGACTTAAAGGCGCCCCCTTAAGGAGTGGTCAATGTGATCCATGGCATAGTAGAGCCGGCGCATGTATGCGAGCTCCGAGGAATGATAAAAAAGGCGGAACATATGTATATATATATAGAGAGAGTGAGAGAGAGAGGACAAAGTGAATCAGGATCCTCTCCTTGATTTCTCTCTTTGCCTCCATACTTATTGGGTCATTGGGCCCACTTTTGGGCTCAATTTTGATAATCCGAACTGTTCATATTTTAAGATTTGTTGAGTATATTATACTTATAAAAATCAAGTTAATTGGACATCAGAAAGCATGTGTTCGAAAAACTGTTTATTAAACATTTTTAGAAAATGATTTTTAGTTCGATGATCTAAACACATAATTTCTGATATCCGATCAACTTGATTTTTAACAGGTATGATATACTCAACAAATCTTAAAATGTAGACGGTTCGGATCATCAAAATTAGGCCCAGTGGCCCAGCAAGTTGGGAATCAAGGAGAGAGAGTAAGAAGAGGATTCTGATTCGGGACAAAGTAATTGGGAATAAATCAGAATAGTGGTCACATGGACAAAGTATTTTTTTCATTTTATCTAATTGTGTCCTTATGATCAAATTATTTTAGTTTGTGAATTATTGGCCAAATAAAATTCAAATTTAAATTTATAAAATGAGTGCCCAATTTAAAAATTATTCCTAGGCTCCCATAAATAAAATTGATACGTATTTTTTATTTTTTTATTTATTTACTTCACTAAATTAACTTTAAATTTTGTAAAAAAAAAAAAAAAAATTGAAACAAATTTTTAAAACAAAATCAAACATGGCTATAATATAGTGGGTGATTATTCAATACTCTCGGAGTATAGATACGTGGTACTCCATAAGGTTTTGATTAGAGAGACGTAAGGGTCTACAATTTATGTTGGGGATAAGGAAACAACATGAGACTAAATAATTGATAATTGATTTAGAATATAACCACATGATACTCTAGGAGTATTGAATAATTTCCTTAATATAACACCTTTTTCAACGCGTACATATGTATTATATAAATCAATAAGGCCTTCGGAGTCAACTGTTTACTTTTCAATTTTTTTTTTTAGGTCCTGTAGTTGGGTTTGCCTCAATGGACTTAATGGCTACTTCATAAATTTTTATAAATGGGGTCACTCTTGTAAACTCAAGTTTTATAAATTCTTAAAAGAAAATTAAAAAATTTATTTTGAAGTGTATATTAAATGGATCTAAAAATTTAAAAAGTTCACCAAAAATAAAAAAATATATATACAAAAACTCAAATTATTTTTGAAAATTATTAACCCAACAATGTGATCTAAATTTCTCAAACAGTGGATTTCTAATGGCAAGAAAAGTAAAGAAATAAAAAAAATTATTTATTGATATTTATTGTAACTAGTAAATATTAGATGTAATAATGATACTACTATGTGATGGTATTACCATTCAATGAACAATCTTGATTTACAATTAGAATTACAACAATTTTCGGTTAGTGTCACCGTTACACTCAATATTATTTGCTTTAATGGACGTGAATTTTATTTAAAGAAAATGATATACAAGCTCATCTTTTAGACCCAGTGATATGTTCAAAGGATGATTGGTTGAGAAGTAAAATCATTTACCACTCTTTGTATATACACAACATTATGGGTGTGTTTGATTGGGCGAACTGAAAAAGGGGGGATTAGAATCCATCGGACTTGAGTCCTGGGACTGTGAATCCCCCGGACTATTTGGTCGGATTGGATATGTATCCTGTGTTTATTTTTTCATGGGATTAGATGTCTGGAAAGGACTATTTTCAGTGAATCCAATGTTTGGTTGGACGGACTGGATAGGATAAATGAACAAAAGACTATTTTGCCCTTTTTCAATTAATTATTTTTAATAGGATAATTATTAAATAAATTATTTTTGGATAGGATAATTATTTGGTCGGATTATTTTTGGACTGGATAGGATAATTATTTTTGGACAAATGAATCCAACGTTTAATTATTTTTAATTAAATAAATTTGTTTTTTTTAAATTAAATAAATAAATAAATAAAATATCAATAAAATTTGTTTTAAATCATTACTGTATAACAAATCATTATTTTTTTTACATACAAAACTTTACTGTGTGGTCCAACTTTACATACAAGTCATTAGTGAATCCAATTTATTTTTTTACATACATAACTTTACAAAAAAAAATTTTTACATACGTAATTAAATAAATAAATAACCACTAAATTTGATTTAATAAAATACTGTATAACCTGTATAAAAAATTTATATTATTTTTTTAATTAAAATTTTAAATAAATTTTAAATAAAACACCTATTACAATTTAAATAATAAAATTAAATAAATTATAAACAAAATTTTAAAATAAAACATCAATAAAATATCTATAAAAAATTATTTTAAAAAATTAAATAAATAAAACATTAATAAAAAGTTAAATAAAATTATTTTATTTTTAAATTGAGACATTTAAATTTTATTGAATTTTATTAAATATAATACATAATTAAATAGTAGAGGGTCAAAATGGTCATTTCATCATCTAATCCAAACAGTGATTAGTCCCCCACATTCTGTCCCACCCCCCCAGGACAGGATAGTCCCCCATATGGGGGACATGGAGTCCGGCCGGACTCCATGTCCGGCGGACTAAAAAAAAATCAAACGACGGATTAGGAGCACTATTTGGACTCAAGTCCAAATAGTGGATAGTCCCCCCCCCCCCCCAAATCCCCCCAATCAAACACACCCTATATACCTTGATGAATGGAGTCTCCCTTTCTTGTTACAAGATCTTCCTAATCATATGATACAATATAGTTATTTTGATTATATTGATGCATAGTTCAAAGTCCTCTTGCATCAAAATGAAGCATACAATCACTTTTGGCTTTTCTTTTTTGATTATCAATTTAAGTTAGAATTTCCTTCTTGGTTTCTGAGATGGTGGTCTCAACATGGTGCCATCCCAAAGATCATTCCTTCAACCTCATGGATCAAGTCACTCATTTTTCTACAGTCTACAAATTGAGTCAACACAAGAGTCAATTTCCAATATTGCTCCATTTCATGTCCAAATATAAAGTTCATTAGCTATTTAAATGGCAATATCATATTGAAGATAACATAGTCATTAGACAACATTTTATCAAATGGTGGGATGCATTTAAAACCCATCACATTATAATGCTCTGTTTTGTTGTTAATCTGTATGTTAATGTAAATGTTTGATGTGGTTGGGATAATGATGTTAACATGGTCTTTGTGTTTGGGGGCACATCATGTGTTGTGTTGATGGTGTATACTAAACGGGTGGCAATGTCACATAACGTACGCATTACAACACTTAAGAATATCGCGTGTACAAATGTTCGATCAATGTGATGATGCATTTGCGTTTTGGTTTGGTGGTGTTGGACATTCTGTTATAATAATTTATGATATATGAGCATTATGAACATATTTTGATCATGGACATAAAAAACCACCACAGGAATTGGGGTTTCAAATGGTGTGGTGATGTGCTTATGTTATTGATTGGTGGAATTTGACAATGGTATAGAGTATTTTTTGTTTGTGGGTTTGAAGTACATGTTTGAAGTCATATGTGACATTTGAAATTTGAAAGCACGTGCCTGTCCAGGTGTTACTGCGTGACTTGATGATGTTTTCTTTTGGGGAGGTGAGGGGAGGGGCTCAATTATTGTGTTTTCGTGACATTATGTCTAAATGGTTAATTTTGCTAGTCAATGTGTTTAAAATTTTTGTGGTTGTTGTTGTAGGTAATGAGCGAAGGCAATCATCACGGAAGAGAACCACCAACGTATAATGTGGTGCGATGGGTTCTGATTTTTCATCTATGAAATTGGCAATGAAGATACAGACCAAGCTATCGTTTAAGAACAAAAAGCCAACTATTCCGATGGTTAAAAAATTGATGGACGAGGCAGCAAGACTGATGTATGGCTCGAACATAACCTAGATCATTAAAACTGTTAGTGAGGTTGAATTGGGTGAAGGGCACATACAACACTTGAAGAGAACACCTTTTTGGATGATGATTGACGTGATCCGTAAGCACAATTCAGAGCCAAACTCATTCAAAAAGTGCGATGACACAGTGTCCCGCATTATACAAACATACAACCATGCAGATGAGAAGTTCTACATTGGTAGGGAAGGTGTGCCACATAGAAATAGTGATACGTATCTTATTTTCGGAATTCAATGTGGCATGGATCAACTAGATTTGGCACATGGGTCAAGCCTACCTTTTGATTTCATTCAATGATGCTGCAATATCATTGGGCGGCTTTCCTGCAAGAAAATAAAGGAACTGACGGAGGAAGCGTTGCCAGGCAGTAGCAAATGTGACGAAGAGGATGTTGCGAAGCTACTTTGTTTGTATATATGTGGAAAGTTGTTTCACACAACCACGAAGGAGGCAATTAGGTGGGCATTTGTTCAGGTTATCGACTAGTTGGACACAGTACAATTATATGATTGGACTGCGGCTATACATAACACTTTAATTGCATACATTGAACGAGTTCTACAACAGCACTGAACAGGCCACTAGATGTGTTGTCGCCTTACTTGTAAGTTATTTTGTCGTATCTTGTAAAACGTTTAAAATTCTAATTTGTTATGCACTTGTGTTGGTAAATTTAATGCCATTTATATGTCATTCGAACGCTTTAGTAAATCTTCATTTGTGTTTATAATTTATTTTTATTTTTTTGTAGTTTTTGTTTATGAACACATCGACCTCATAGAACCGGAACGACGAAATGTATTCCCAAGGTTCTATAGGTGGAACATTGCAACACTTATCATGAATATGAAAGGCTTAGATTTGGCAGATGAAAGCTTGTTCAATGTATGATATTGATTAATTATACTGTGGCTAATTTTTGCAAGTTGTTTTGGGATGAAATTGAATTTGTTTTGTTTGCTGACAGGTTAGAAGTGGGAAACTAGCGGGCATGATAATGGAACATTACAAATTGAATATGCCAATGGCAAAGGAGAAGCATGCTCAACCACAAAGGAATGCGCTGGACATGGATCCGATTTCGATGTTTGATGGGAATGCAATTAAGGGTGTTGATGGTACAGGGATTGAGGCTAGTTTGGATTGCTGGAAACTGGATTCACCATCTGGAGAGCACATCGAAATAGACACAAAAGTAAACACAACAAACACCAACATTGACACTACCCAGGCCCCTAACAAACATAACGTGTTGGTCATAGGAGAAGGATGGCCAAAACTATTTCCCGACCTGCTGGATTTGTCATTCATATAAGTAGTGGAAGGAAATGAGGACAAACTAGATTGTACGAGTGAGCAACTGCCAAAAGCTTTAAAAAAGATTGTGGAGTTAGAGGCCCAAGCACATGAGAATTGTATACATGTGCCTGAATTAGAAGCTAAGGTAGTAAATATGGAACGCGTAATCGATGTGCAAGCTACAAATCTGTTCGCGGGTTTTGATAATGTTGTCACTTCAACGATGCTGAAATATCATGCTTAAACAAGCTTATAACTAAGCTGAAACTAGCAATTACCCAATTGGAAGACTAGGCCAATGACTTTGAAACCCATGAAGTAACACAGTTAGTGAGGAAAACAAATTCGAGGTAAGGCATGTGATTTGACCATTCTGTTGTGTTGAATTCTAGAACGTACTCAAACAGTCGTGGTAGCAACCTTCACTGTTTGGCCTCACCAAATCTGACAACTACTGACACTACACCAACATTACAAAGTAGAATCTTTTTGGTAATGAGAAGGATGGCACATAGGGACGCGTTAAATTTGTAAGCGTCGAGAAACCCACAATGGCTGCAACTTCAAAATAGGACATATCAATAGAAATCACTACTGGTATTGGCACTAGGGCTGGGCGTAGGGTTATCCGAACCACCCAAACCACCCTACCCAATCTGAACCGCACATATATGGGCGGTTTCGCAAACACATTAGGATAGGGTACGGTTTGGATTTTATATAATTTTCGGGTTACGGGTGGGTTGCCGGTTTGGACCGCACCCGCCCAATCTGCCCGTATAAACCTCTTTTTTTTTTTTTTTTTTTTCAAATCTGACCATTCATTTCACTTCATTTATAGACTATAACAAACAAACAAACAAAAAAAAAAACCCTAATCTTAATCTATCTCTCAAACTCCAAAACACGAACTCACTCTCTCATCTCATCAGTCTGTCTTTGTCTCTGTCTCTCACTCTTACTCTCACTCTCACTCTTATTCTCGCATTTTTCATCTGTACTGCACCGATCGACTCTCTCTCATCACAAGATCGACCGATTGATCTCACTCTCTTATCGCACCGATCGACCTCACAGGTAAGCCCCTCTCTTAGTCTCTGTCCCTGTCTATGTCTCTCTCTCTCTCCCCGATCTTTGATTTTTTTCCAACATATCAGATCTCTCTCTCTCTCTCTGATCTGTCTCCCTCACTCTCTTATATCATCAGTCTCTCACTCTCTGATTTTGCATCTACACCGATTGACTCTCTCTCATCACAAGATCGACTGATCGACCTCACTCTCTTATCGCACCGATCGACCTCACAAGTAAGACTTTCTCTCTGTCTTTCTCTCTCATCGATCTTTGATTTTTTTTTTGGCAACATATTAAACCTCTCTCTCTCTCTCTATCTCTCTCTAATTTGTCTCACTTACTCTCTCATCTTATCAGATCTTCTTAGTTAAACCTGAACCTGAACCTGAACCTAAGCCTCCTAGACCCCCAAAGAGAAAGAGTAAGAGTGGAGGGGGGAGAGCACCATCCACAGTTTGGGATCATTTTGACAAGGTTGTTGGGACCGATAGGAAGCGTAGAGCCATATGTAAATATTGCAAGAAAGAGTATATGGTTGACTCTAGACTTCATGGGACTAGTAATTTGAGGAGTCATACACCCAATTGTAAAGAATATCCAAACAGGAAACAAATGGCCAACAAACATTAAATCTTAAACCAAAACAAAATGAAGAGGGTGTTGAGGTTGTAGCAACAATTTTTAATTTTGATACTTATAAAAGGTCTCTTGCGGAGATTGTGGTCATTGATGAGTTGCCATTTAGATTTGTGGAGGGTGTTGGGTTTAGAAGATTTTTTAATGTCATGCAATCCAAATTCACACCAATTTCCTCGCATCAAACCATATCTAGAGAAGTGCTTAACATATTCAAGAATGACAGGGATAAGTTAAAGAAAGCCATGAAGGGTCGTAGACTTTGCTTTACTATGAACACTTGGACATCTATTCAAAATTTGTGTTACATGTGTTTGACTGCTCATTTCATCGATGATAACTAGAAACTAAAAAAAAGAATCATAAATTTTCAACAAGTTGAGGATCACAAAGGAGAAACATTGGGTCGAAAAATTGAGTCGTGTTTGATTGAGTAGAACATTGATAGCATATTCACCTTAACAGTTGATAATGCTAGTTCTAATAATCTTACCATTCAATATTTGAAAACAATAACCAAAGATTGGAGGGGAACTATTTTGCAATATGAGTTTATTCATATGTGTTGTTGTGCACATATTCTTAATCTTGTTGTGAGTGATGGGTTGAAAGAAATTGATGATTCTATTGCTAACATTAGACTTGCAGTGGGATATGTGAGGCCTTCTCCTCATAGGCATGATGTTTTTAAGAAGTGTGCGGCCACACTCGAACTTGATTCAAAAGCTCTTGTATGCCTAGATGTACCAACTAGATGGAACTTTGATGTTAGAGGCCACCGAAAAGTATGAGAAGGCTTTTAACCGATTGAAGTTTGTGGATTCCAACTTTGAATCTTATTTCAAGGATGTTGATGGTGGCATAAGGAGAAGTCCGAATGAGTTGGATTGGAAAAAATGTAGAATTTTTTTTTAGGTTTCTAAAATTATTTTATCTTACAACTAAGAAATTTTTGAGGTCTCTCTTTGTTACTTCCAATGCTTTTTCCAAAGAAATGTTTGTTATTGAAAGAAAAATTAACCAATTAATTTTGGAGGGTGATGATACTTTGAGCACAATGGCAAAGGCTATGAAACAAAAGTTTAGCAAGTATTGGGGGGATGGAAGTAAGATTAATTTGTTATTGTATGTTGCGGTGGTTCTTGATCCTACCAAAAAAATGATATACTTGGAGTTTTGTTTTTCAAATTTATTTCTTGGAGATAATAAGAAAGTGGAAGATATATAGCCATTATGTTACACTTTATCCTTCAAATGAGAAACTTCCAAGTGTGAATGAAGTTGTGAATATGGTGGATGATGATGATGATGATGATGATGATGATGATGATGATGATGATGATGATTCCTATTCTTTGGTTTACTCCCAATTTAATTCCTATTTGGAGGGGTGATGCACTAGTGGATCTAAGTCAGAATTGGAACAATATTTATCAGAGGTTGAACATTTTACAAAGAATCAAACATTTGAAATTTTGGATTATTGGAAGGTCAACCAAATATAGGGTGTTATCACAACTGGCAAGGGATGTGATGGCTATGCCTATTTGTTTCGTTGTGTCAGAGTCGGCTTTTAGTACCGGGGAGGGGGGCATATTCTTGACCCATTTTGTAGTTCACTCTCACCTTCTATGGTTGAAGCTCTTGTATGTACTCAAAATTGGCTTTGAAGAAACCTTCGAATTTCTCTTCGAAAGGCGATGGATGATGTGGAGGAATTTGAGCAATATGACTCGGGTAATATGAAAATTTATTTATCTTAATTTTTATTTGTATTGTTCATTTTCTAATGTAAATTTTATTAATCTTCTCTTGTTGACTCCTGGTTAGGTACTTTGGAGTCAAACTCATCTTCAAGTTCAATTTATAATGTTAATGCTATAATTGATCTCTAATATCCATTTGCTCATCGGTAATTTTTCATATACTCAACACATTTTCTTACTATATTGAGATGCAATATATAGACATTTGTTTATTTTTTCTTTACTTTATTCTTTTACACTTTTTATCTCAAAGGAATTATGAAGATTGAAGATTAAAGTTTATATTTTTTCAATTTGTTTTTGTGCAGGGTTCATCAACCAAATGCATGGAATTGGAATTGGAATTTTTGAAAGTTAGATTGGATGTGATTCATGATGAAGTTTGATATCTTAGAAACGTTTTTATTTTATTTCATGGGTTTGAATTGAATGAAATTTGACAACAATTTTTTTTTTTTTTTTTTTTTTAAATTGGATTTTGGTTTTGGATGAATGTAAGTTAATGAATTTAGTTTTTATTTTTTTGTATTTTGGATGAATGTAAGTTAATGAAGAATTACCTTTTTTTTTTTTTTTTTGGTATTTGGGTTAAGAATGATGAATGTAGGATTTTTTTTATTTGGGTTAGGAATGATGAATATAGGATGAATGCAAGTTAATGATGAATGTAGATTTTGAATGATTTGTTTGGGTTATGAATTGATTTTGTTGTGTTTTTTATTTTATAAGTTTTTTTATAAGTTTTAATTCATTAATTATTAATGTTGGAGCATTTTAAAAAATGGGAGGAAATGGTCTAACATAAATATTGACAAAATGAGGAAAAAAAAAAGGTTTAGAAATAAATTTTTTAAAAAAAAGTCCAATCCTCAAACCGCCCGTACATCCATGAACCCTATCCGCACAAACCGCAAACCGTACTGCAGGCGATTGTGGGTTGACTTTTCTCAAAATCGCATAGATGCAGGTGGGTCCAAACCAAACCGCAAACCTTCTCAAATCGAACTGCGGGCACCCCTAATTGGCACCGTGCCGTACACCGACAATGAAAGTTGCAGTCCATTTTGTGTGACATGCACTGGAGCTGCATCACTTGCGCTTAGTGGCAACATTGCAGAAGACTTAAATGGTGATGCAGTCGGAGTGAAGGTTCAGAGTTATGGAGACATAGTGTATGGCGTGGAATCAATGATGACATTGATGGTGAGGCATTTGAAGAACAAACCAAGATGGAAATAGAGATTGGAAGATTACGAGTACCCCGAGTTGGTTAGGTGTTCAAAGAAACAAAAAATTGTGGTAACATTGCCTCATTGGTGTGCGAGGCTATAATAAACGTTGATGATGAGGACGACCTGCATAGAACTTAGACGGCTTTGAAATGACCAACCATCACCCTATGTGGAAAATGGTTGATGGGGATGAGAAGAAACTGCTAGAAAATGTTTATAGTTTCAATGGTGATGGGTAATTTGATTGGATACCAGTATTGTATTTTTGTTGTAATGAATTGTCAGTAGTTTTAAGTAGTTTCTAATGTTTGTAGTTTTTTGGTATAGAGCTGTTATTTAGAGCATGACGAAGGATAATATACACGTCTACTTTAAAGATAATTAGTCGCTTGTATAAAGAGGTGCAATGATGGGTACTATAAGTGATATGTACAACGAAATGATTCGTGGCCGTGACCCGTCTAAAGTTATACGAAAAAGTCTGAGCAATGTATTGAATGTGGGACTGTAGGTTATTGATGCATATGCTAATGTGCTAGCAGCATTGTAGACCATGTCATGTGTGAGCACAATGAATGTTCACAAATCGTATTTCTACAGCAACATATGTTCGGTATGGAAAAGGACAGACACGCAAAGCCACCCTCTCATTTCCCCCCCCCCTTTTTTTTTTAATGGTGACTGTAGTGATGTATAACTTCTGTGTTTTGTAACAAAATTTTTTTGGCTGTATGTGTGCTCATGATATAGAATCCTAGTGTTTCGTCGAAGGATCGTTACTTGAAAGTACATCTGATGGCCGCAGCTAGACACATATACATACATTTCCCGATATACCATGCTAACCACTGGACGATCATGGTTCATGATTCACTGCTGGGTACGTGGACACATTACAATTCTATTAGACAACGGAAGGGAAGTCAAGACAATCATTTGTATGAGGCCATGAAAGTGGTAAGTGAATTTTTTTTTTTTTTTTTGAAATTGTGTTATTCAGTAAGCTATATACTCCTGAATATGACCGAAATGCGTGTGAAATTTTCAGAATGTCTTTATGAAATTATAGCTTAATTTTGGCGGTGCGATGCACGAATGACGGGATTGACTGTAATAGTGATGTTGTGGTTCCAGAAACAATGGGTGATTGAGTATATAAAGAGTTCGGTGAGTGCATCGGGTGCGGCTGGTGGGTCGTCAACCCATACCAATGACAGTCCGTTAAAGTCTGTGATAGATTGCCCCCAATAAAACCCAGAATCGTAAGTGACAGGTATTTTGCAGTAAATAGTACGAATGAAATTTGGTGTTGTATTAATTGTGGGTTGACGTTGAAACGTGTGTTGTATGCACAAGCCTGATTGTGCGATTGTGGTATGTTTCATCATCAAGTAGTATGTCAACAAGATTGAAATTGACAGCTCAATGGATGGTATGACACCAACCGCATTCAGGGCAACACTCGTAAAAAATTTCATCAACGACTTTGAAAGGGGCTTCACAGCCAACTTATGTGATGTAACCAGTTGATGTTCTTTTGGTATTATATATTATTTTGTTCGTGTGTTTTGGATGAGACATAATTTTGTTCGTATTGCTTGACTTTATTTTTTCACAGCATAACAATATCCGTGTCATTTTGCTATGAACATGATTTAACATTATGAGTATATATATATTTTCAGTTATGAGTTTTGATTGTATTAAGACTTGGTGTAGTACCTATAATTCATGTTGCTGTTGGTATACCTTTACAATGTAGTATTAATTTTTTGTGTGTTTGTTGTGTATGAAATGGTTCAAAATTTGAGTGGGACAGGTATGTGGTTATATCAATAAATAAACCGGTTGCGTAATGTATGATGGAGCGCCTGCTGTGTCATGTAACCTTTGCGTAAGCACTCGTACGTGGAAACATGTCAAGAAATCTCTCCTGTTGTTGCAGATAAAGGAAATTTTAGTAGATTGGGTGTGTTGATTATATTTTATTTAATCACATGTTTGTTATGTTTTCACTTAGTGTGCGATGTTTGACATTTGAAATTCAAATTCCTAACAATGTGTTGAACAAATTTATACATTTAGTTGTGGTGTTATCGTGAATGAAATTATGGGTGTGTTTGGTTTGGTTTTGAGAGATAAATTTTCAAAAAAAATCTTGGGGAAAGAGTTCAGAATTTTTTTTGGTTTGTTTGGTTGTATATTTTGGAAATAGTTTTGGAGTATGGGAGTTTGGGATGATTTGATATTTTGTTGTAGTTAAGTAGATGTGTGGGAGAAAAAAAGTAACTGAGAAGGAAAAAGAAGAGAGAAAAAGTGATTGATTGATGTGTAGGAGAGAGAAATTGATTTTGGAATTTTTTTTAAAAAAAATTCCAACCAAACACAATTTTGGAATTTTTTTTTTCAAAAATTGTATTTTGAGAGTTAAACCAAACAATATGTTTTACGAATGTATCATGTCGTATAGGGTAAGCACTTTGTTCAAACCCGAGCATGGACATTAAGTCACGGACCCATGCTATGTATATGTGAACATGAAGACAACATAGACGCGTATTATATCGTTAGTCATGGTAATAATAACAATGTGACGTTCAAAAACAAATCAAATCCATGACTAGTTAAGCCGTAGGATGTTAATGTCTCATTTCATACTATACGACTTTCTTGGAGTCGAACAAACATGGTACCGTGCAGCGGAAAAAATATATATATATATATATGCCTTTTGAGAAGTAGTAAAGTGTCAATGTTATACCGGGATGAATCAGAGTTCTTGTCAATGTGTGCTAGTCGATATGCTAGAACATACATTGCAAAATTGGAAGACATACAAACCGAATTCCCATAATCATTAACAAAATAGATGAATGACATAATATGTAGCAGAATGTAATTGGGTTGTGAACATCCCAATGAGATGGAAAACAAAAGTAATCAACTAATTGTGCATGGAACCAATATGATCGACTATGGAAATTGTTTATTCAAATTGAAATGTTGTAAAATACGTATTACTGATTGATAAGGTATTGCAAACCTAAACATAAATTAAGTCTTGAGGAATGAAAATTTGGCATAACGACACATGAAATCAAGTCAACAACTGAAGCCGACAACCTAATAAAATGAACATATCGTACCATACCCAGATCGATTCTTTGCATGTCTTCCTGTTATGGTTACCCAACTTCATGCAATGGCCACAACGACTATACTGCACCACCTCGCCCTTCGAAGTAATTCTCTTATGTTTGGGTCTTTTAGGCGAACGCTTCACGGTTGGTGGTGCGATCATGTAATCATCCAGTGTGAATGTCGGTTTCCCAACGTTTGTTATCAAAAATATAGTTCCGCTATACATCGCCTTGAACTTGTCAATGTGGTAGTACGATTCAATTGAGTCATATATGTTTTGCCCACTATTACGAAATGCAACAACAGTATGGGAAAACGGGAACCGATGTAACTACCACTGAAAACATGAGCATGTCTGCCTACCAATGTCAACCAACACCAATGGGTGCAAGTGGACCTTGTAAACATTTTCATTTGCCTGACTAACACTCCATGACCTGTTGTTGTTATATGTTGCCACCAATTTCTTCTTCATTTTCGGACATATTATGCCAACCCATGTGGTACATTTCACCCTACACTTTGTCATCTTTTTCATTATTTTACCTCTAATTGTATCGACTAACCTAGTAATTGGAAGATGATGAGCCTCATGTATCCAGTTGATGAATGACTCGGCAACATTCGATCACATTTCACTATATCGTTGCCCCTAAGAAAACGTTTAACAATGAAACCCACGTGAGAAAACAATTAGATGGAAAAAAAACCCAAGCATCATGTGGTAGCCAAAAAAGGACTGAACAACATATAAGTATGCATTATGTGGGCAAATAATAAACATAGTAACGAATTTGGATCCCACCAAACAGACAAATACTAAACGAATACCGTTCTAGCGTCGCTTACCTAAAGTACGCATTAGTCCATTGCTTCGGGTGCAAGTCTTTAAAGAAATCTTCAATCACCATCGGGCTGCACTGCTTTAACACCTCAAACTTTTGGTTGAAACTTGCTACAGTCGGCTCGTATGCACATTCCCGTAGCTTACGGAACAACCAAATTTTATGTGATGAGCAAACATATTTCATCTAATCTCTCAAATTCATCTGAAGATGTAACAAACAAAATGTATGATGTGTCGATAGGAATATGGTTGACATGGATTGCAGAAGCTTCGTGTGACAGTCGAACACATGTCAACACCCGATCTCTACCAAGAATTTCAGATAGATGATGTAGAAACCACTCCCAATTGGCGGTATTTTTTGAATCAACAATTGCGAACGCTAATGGAAAAAACCATGTGGAGAAAATAATTTGTGTTTAGTAAGTTCATAAACAATGTATGCCACATTGTTGATGTGTGTTTCAATGGGAAGAAACTTGTAGACTGTTAGTGTGTTACATACTTTAACATGAATGTAATGGAGTTGTTGATGTGTGTTCTGTATGAAAATAAAAGCTAGACATCCTCTTACCTTGATTGACATCCTTAGCCGTTGCTGCAAGTAAATTCCCCATGAACCTATCTTTTAAGAATGTCCCATCCAAGAAAAGTAATAGCCAACAATGTTTGAACCCATTTGTAATGCCCCTAAAATCTAATAATAATAAAGTCGACATGAATAAATATACCCAATACACAACGCTTCTTCTACCAACCAATTTCCCTCAATTAGTATTTTATTTCATAGAAGTATACAAAAGTGTTTACATGCAATACATATTCAACCTTCTAAAAAGATGAATCCATAGAATGTGTAACCATATAAAAGTGAAGGAAATAATAACAAGGTAAATGCCCAAAGGTTACAAATTCCAAGGCTTAAGCCAAGTTACACAAAAGGGTGTTCACCAAACATATTAAGCCCTTGGCTTGACATATTCACACAAAAAAGTGACCCACTTGCCCTCAATACACTCCACACCTTTAACTAGACGGGATCACTGCATCCTTTGCTGCACAAAACCACTAGGGGTGAGCACATAGCCCAATAGAGAATTCTTAACAAAGTATATATGTTTAAGCAGTCCATATACATGAATGCAATGCCATGCCATGCCATGTCCAAATGTCGACATTTTTCATTTCTTTTGAAACTACATGCAATGTCTCTTTCAAAAATTCACTTTCTTCATGCTTTCAAATTTAGACAACGGGGTAGTAAATACGACTAAGGTAATCCCTAGGTTGGTATCTGCAAATAGGTATAACAAGCACTACCAAGTCCCCACTTTACCCGCTTCTAACTGGAAGACACGTGGTACTTCATCCGCTCGTGTTTTCGATTTTTCACCCTGGACACTTAGGCCAACTTACGCAATACCAATTACACCCATTATTCGGACTTACCAAATGTATTTACCTTGAAAAGTTTCCATAACAATAATTGTTTCCTCAAAACAATGGATTTAATTATCAAAATATAACCATGAGTAAAACAATATTCAAGATGATGCAAATGAATGAAATGAGAGATAATTAGATAAGGTATCTCCAAAATCCCAACACTTGTTCTAATAAACTTCCATTGTTCAATAGTTTTCAAAAAGAAATCATAATATAGCACAAATCCAAGTGACATATGACATTCACTCATATTCACAATCAACATTCATTTTCATCTTCCATACGCTAAGCATATGTACAACATATTATCACAATTACCCAAACCTCACCTCTTACCCCTTTCATGAGTATCTCAATTATACAACCATGTGAGTAAACATTTCTTCAATTTCTCAAAGGTTTTAGCATCAATTCCATGGATGTTTCACAAATTTCATTTTTTTCCAAATTGCCCCAAAAATCTAGGATTTGTTCAAAAGAAGGTTTTTCCTTTATCTTCAAAATGTCATCTTGCATGCATCCCCAAATATGGTTCATAATTCACAAGATAATTTATCTAAGGTCAAATTCATGAGAAAGAAATCCCTTCTCTAGCATGTCTTGGATTTCACACTTTAAAACCTAAAATCCAAACTTAAAATTGTAAGGGAATGAACAAGACATGCTAAAATCATATATATAACTCAAAGAAACTCCCTACCTCAAGACTTTGAGAGGAGAAGATGAAAATCTCCAAAATCGATGGCGTTAAAATCCGATCTCCACCGTACACTACGTAACGCTTGACGAGCTCTCCAAAATTAAAGAAGACACTAAGGTCAAAATCTCAATGGATAATGAGAGATGAAGGAGTAAACAAAGTGGATGAAGGGTTTCTAGAGAGATGAGAGAAAATAGTGTGATATCCCTGTTCCGTATTGGTCCTCAATATGAGCATTATTATGTGTTTAATATGATTTTGTGAGCCATTATGTGAAAATATGTGATTTTGAATTTCTATCTGTTCACCGTAGGAATGTTTGTTTGATTATCTACTTTAGAATTGAAATTGAAGGCCTTATCGGCCACAAAACTTGAAATTGATTGCGCCATCATGATTGGCATAATTTTTAGAACCTACGGTGAAATTTGATTAAAAATTGATTCGGATCAAAATAATTAGATTCAGAACGATCAATTAAGTGCCCAACCACCTAATATTAAAATAATTGACTTAGTGGGGCTATATAAAGGGCCATATGCACTCAATATCTTTCCTTTGGATTCATTTTGGCTGATTTTGGGCTCTTGAGTGTGAGAGAGCCGAATTGGAGGGAGATAGTGTAGGGAATTGAAGGTTTGGCTCAAGTTTGTGAAGAATTGGAGGATTAAACTCAAGAATTTTCTATAGATTGGAAGAATTAAGCTTCTAGGTGAGTAATATCTTAACAAAGATATCTGAATGTGTTGTTGTCCATTTGCTTACCTCTGTGTAAGTTTTGTAAGTTCGTTGATTCGATTGGTGGACAATGTTTGCTGTACCAAATGAGTGGGCCAGAGGTCAGTTTGATCTGAATAATAGAGTAAATGGGCCGGAGGCCGTTTTGACATGAATGAATGGGCCAAAGGCCGTTTCGACATGAATGAATGAATGGACCAAAGGCCAGTTTGTCATTTGAATGGGCCAAAGGCCAATTTGTCATATGAATGGGCCAAATGCCGTTTTGACACGAATGAAAGTTTGACATGATAGTATGAATGGGCCAAATGCCGTTTTGACACGAATGAAAGTTTGACATGATAGTATGAATGGGCCAAATGCCGTTTTGACACAAATGAAAGTTTGACATGATAGTATGAATGGGCCAAAGGCCGTTTTGACCTGAATGACACTAATGGGCCCGAGGCCATATGATGTGTTTGGAACCGCAGTTACTTAACTTACATATGTCTATGTATGTATGTATTAGTTAGAAATATAAATTGGGCCCAAGGTCGTTTGATGTATATTGTTCCAATTTATATTCTTTATTTGATATTATTCACTGAGCTTTCGCTCACGCTCATTCATGTGTTTATAGGTGAGCCAAGAGAGGTTTGGACCCAGCTTCAATGAAGTCTGTGTGGAACAACTAGGGTTTGAAGAGTCAGCCCTTGCGTCTCACGCACGAGACACGTCTTCGCCCTTTTGCCATTTTATACTATTTTGCATGTCGGCGAGGACTTTGGTTTACGTCTGTGTATAGTTCTGTTTGGCTGACTTAGATTTGAATGATCGTGTCTGTACAGAACTTTATGTTACTATATTTCTGCTGTGAGTTATTAACATATGTATGTATGGAATGTTATGATGTGCATATAAGCACGGCTCTATGGACAAAGTTTTAAATTTGCTTCCATTTGGCCCCTTTACTCTGATGAGTTTTGTCTTATTTGGTTTGAGGCCGTAGGTAATCTCGTGATTATTGGCCGGTTATGGCCTTAACCCATAGGGGCGGGTTCGGGTCATAACAGAATGGTATTAGAGCACGAGTTAATAACTCACTCACTTGTCCAAAAGAGCAATAAGCGTCTAGATAAGATCTAGGATGCATTAATGTGATAAGTATGAATTTGAAAGCATCAAGAATACGCTTAAATGTTCAATATGAACGATTATATATTATAAGTTTGTGATTCTCTTGCATTGCAAAATATTTGAATACGTATGCTCTTTTGAATATGCATACCTGTGAATCTTTTGTATAAAGTATAATGCAAGTTTAATTAGATGGTGAGAACATGTGACTATATGAGATATGAATTGTTACACTAATGTGTACAACAAGTTTGTTTTGTTATAATGCACATACATGAACATATGAGTCATGAAAAGTTGCTTATGTGCATTTGATTCTGCAAATGGGTGTCTATGTGAAATATGAACATGATTTGAGTATATAACTACTTAGTAAGTGTTCAGCATGCGATATCTGACAAGTATGCAATCATCTGTTACGTATGTGATTAATTGTGCCTTGACGATACATAAAATGAGAATATAACAGTGTGCCTATGTGCGAATTTACCTATGTGTATTTGTGATTATTTCTGTATCGAGCATTCCAATACTTGGCAGGCTTAATAAGAGTTTGTGTAGATTGTGGATAAAATAAGGGCATACGAGTTGGCAGACTCTTCCACAGCCCGACTTGATGGACTGGAAAGAATAGTACAAGAAATGGCAAGGATCTTAAGACAACAACGTCCGTTGCCGCTACGGCAAGAACCTTTGCCACCACCAGTGTAGGAAACACCGAAGAGTTTGTTATTAGATTTCTGGGGCTTGTTATAGAAGTGGTAAAATGGACTGTACGGTAAGGAACTATCCCCAAATTGAACAAAATGTGAATAAATCTTTTGCCTCAGCTAGATTCATACCAATGGTAGGGATTACTAATCAGAATAGAGTAATTAGACTCATCCCAGAAAGCACTCAGAATACTACGACCGCTATCCTAGGTATCTATACTGTTTATAAACGAATGCTTATGTGTTGACTGATTCTGAATTAGTACATGTGTACATCCTTGCTTGGGATATTATTTGATTCGGATCGGCATATTCTTCCATATCTACTGCTTGTGTATCTAGATTGGTTAGACCCACGAGATCGAGACTGTATTTATTGAATGTATGTGTTCCATTTGGGAAATTTGTGAAATACGTATTGGGATATCGATTAACTCTGCACATGCACATGTACATCTAAACCTATGCTCTGGGTGATTTGTTATATTGCTGTCTTCAATGACTAAACCACTGGAACTATGACTCTGTGATTGTGTGACTGGGTTGAGCACCCCAAATAATGAACTCTATAAATTGTGAGATCATGTACTTGGATTGGTAGAAAATTGACTGAACTATGTGACTATACTAAGCTTGACTCGCAAACCTATGTTTTTGTGACTAATTTGGAACCTCTGCGTGACAAATCCTATATTATGTATAACTGAAGAACTTTGTTTAATGTGTTACTGTGTACCATGTGCTTGCATACAAGACCTATTTGAGAATTTCTATACTGATTATGATATATACCTCCTGATATGAACGCCTGCATATACAACTACACCTAAACTTATGTGAACAATGCCATGTTGTACATGATTTGAAATACTTTGACATGAACAGTTGTGATAAATGACTCCGATATGACTTTGAGAACTGATGAACTTAGAACAGTTGTGAAACTATCGACTATGTACCTATGCAACGAAGTGTGCCTTACAGAACCAAAAATACCCCATTGAGAAAACTTTTATCTGATTCAATCTGATAGAACTTTTATTTGATTGGGCCTGTTAGAACCCTCATTTGATATAATTTGATGGGACCTTTGCTCGATTTGCTTTGGCAAGACCTTTGACGGGAGACCCTCTATCTGATTTGACCTTGTTAAGTTGAAGTACGGATTGCGTATGAATAAATAGCCAGATTATTCTTGGCAGAAAAATTGATAGACCCAAAAACTTGAATCCGTTTGGAGTACTTGACTTATTTGAAAGACCTTTTGTGGGCTATCAACAGATTGATCTAACCATGAACACCGTTGAGAACCAACCTTCAACTATTGAGGACATACATGTTAGAAATGAACTGAATTGTGCAAATCCAGTGATCGGGTGTCTTAAGGAATAATGCTTGTGTATTTTCGTACTCTTGCTTATTTGACACTATGGAAACCGATGACAACAGATTGATTTGACTGTAAACAATAATGAATATTTATCCTCGACTAATCAGAATATGTTTCATATGTCTGCTTCAGTGTTATCGGATTTTGGGAAATCAGGTTATGTGAGTGGTATTGTGTTTGTTTTGATGACATTCTTGAGACGTCCCTTTGTGCTAGGGGGCGTTAAGCCTATGTAGTACCTTGTTGAGATATCTCTTTTGCCACCACGGTTTTGTACGAGTGGGTTTGTCTAATCGATCTTGGGTCGGCCACTGACAGTCGTAAACGGGTGCGCTTTGATTTCGAGACGATTATTCATTTGTTTTGTCCAGAATGTCATTCTTTGGTATTATGTAGATGTTATTAACATCCAAGAAGCTTTTAAAAACCTTGATTGTCCGAAAGTATGTGAATTCAATACGCCTTGTGTAAATAACTACTCAGTGCCATTATATTCTGCAATTGGGGCTCTGAGGATGTGTAAATTGTGTTTAACATGTGATTGACTGTTTTGATATCATCTTTGACATCATGGGGATTAATATACGAATTGCCTTCTGCTTTTGGCGACTATGAGATAGTGTGGAAAGACTCGAAGGAACGGGGAATTGAATGTTGAACCGAATTGTAAACTGTAAACTGTTGAATGAATTGAGAACACGTGTATTCTATTAGAAGTCGACTGCCTCGATGTTATTGTACTTTATAGTTGGTACTATGGGGATATATGAGTTACGTATGTCGTGTGGTTGATTGCTTCGTTGTTATCTTTGTTGACTCGAGAATCAGTGTCAGGATCCGCTTTAAATTCCTATAGACTTTTGATTGACCTTGGATAATTGTGATGAGTCACTGAACTAAATACCGAATCGGATTATGAATTGCGGAGTTATTGAAGAATGAATTGAACTTTTGTGACAAGGGAATAGATCGAACTTCTATGGTAAAGTTAGCTGACATCTGAAATAAGTATGTGGTGACCTATTATGAAAAAGGAAATTGTTGAATTTGTGTCTAAATATTTTCGGTACCAACAAGTCAAAGCCAAATATCAAATATAGATGGAACTACTTCAACCTCTTACCTGTTTTGGAATGGAAATGGGAATATGTGACTACGAATTTCATTGTGGGGCTACCTTGAGCATCCAAGGTATAAGTCCCGTTTAGGTTATTGTATGTAGAATTACTAAGTTTGCTCATTTTCTCCCTGTAAAATTTTCGTATGATGCTTATAGACCAGCCACTAGTTACATCGATAAAATTGCTTGTTTGCATGGGGTCCCAGTATCTATTGTTTTAGACAGGAATCCTAAAATGTGCCCAAATTCTGATAAGCCTTCAAGAGGCAATGGAGACTGAATTGTGATTCAACGCTGCTTGCCGTCCGAAAATTGATGTATAATTAGAAAGAACTTTTGCGAGAAATGCTCCAAATATATTCAGTAGATCTTTTAGGGAATTTAGAAATTCTATTCGTTGTTGGCAGACTCTGCTTACAACAACAGCTTGCACTCTGGTATCAGTGTGGCACTGTGCAAAACCTTGTATGGCGGAAAAGGTAAGCCTCTGATTGATTAAGAATAGACTGTTGCTTGATTTAAGACCGAGCAAATAACTATCTAAAGGATAGCACCGGAACCGTTGAATAAGAAGTATTCCAAACTGTTTTCAACTAAAGGTAAAATAAGTTTGGAGGACCAAACTTCCTAAAGGGGGAAAGACTGTGATATCCCTGTTCCGTAATATGTTAATTGGTCCTTAATATGAGCATGATTATGTGTTTAATATGATTTTGTGAGCCATTATGTGAAAATATGTGGTTTTGAATTTCTATCTGTTCACCGTAAGAATATCTGTTTGATTATCTGCTTTGGAATTAAAATTGAAGGCCTTATCGGCCACAGAACCTGAAATTGATTGTGCCATCGTGATTGGCATAATTTTTAGAACCTACAGTGAAATTTGATTGAAAATTGATTCGGATCAAAATAATTAGATTCAGAAAGATCAATTAAGTGCCCAACCACCTAATATTAAAATAATTGACTTAGTGGGGCTATATAAAGGGCCATATGCACTCAATCTCTCTCCTTTGGATTCATTTTGGCTAATTTTGGGCTTTTCAATGTGATAGAGCCGAATTAGAGGGAGATAGTGTAGGGAATTGAAGGTTTGGCTCAAGTTTGTGAAGAATTGGAGGATTAAACTCAAGAATTTGCTATAGATTGGAAGAATTAAGCCTCTAGGTGAGTAATATCTTAACAAAGATATCTGAAAATGTGTTGTTGTCTATTTACTTACCTCTATGTAAGTTTTATAAGTTCATTGATTTGATTGGTGGACAATGTTTGCTGTACCAAATAAGTGGGCCAGAGGCCAGTTTGATCTGAATAATAGAGTGAATGGGCCGGAGGCCGTTTTGACATGAATGAATGGGCCAAAGGCCATTTTGACATGAATGAATGAATGAATGGGCCAAAGGCCAGTTTGTCATCTGAATGGGCTAAAGGCCAGTTTGTCATCTGAATGGGCCAAAGGTCGTTTTGACACGAATGAAAGTTTGACATGATAGTATGAATGGGCCAAAGGCCATTTTGACACAAATGAAAGTTTGACATGATAGTATGAATGGGCCAAAGGCCGTTTTGACCTGAATGACACTAATGAATTGGGCCCGAGGCCATATGATGTGTTTGGAACTGCAGTTACTTAACTTACATATGTCTATATATGTATGTATTAGTTAGAAATATAAATTGGGCCCAAGGCCATTTGATGTATATTGTTCCAATGTATATTCTTTATTTGATATTATTCACTGAGCTTTCGCTCACGCTCATTCATGTGTTAGTAGGTGAGCCAAGAGAGGTCTAGACCCAGCCTCAGTGAAGTCTGTGTGGAACAACTAGGGTTTTGAAGAGTCAGCCCTTGCGTCTCACGCACGAGACACGTCTTCGCCCTTTTGCCATTCTGTACTATTTTGCATGTTGGCAAGGACTTTGGTTTACGTCTGTGTATAGTTCTGTTTGGCTGACTTAGATTTGAATGATCGTGTCTGTACAGAACTTTATGTTACTATATTTTTGCTGTGAGTTATTAACATATGTATGTATGGAATGTTATGATGTGCATATAAGCACGACTCTATGGACAAAGTTTTAAATTTGCTTCCGTTTGGCCCCTTTACTCTGATGAGTTTTGTCTTATTTGGTTTGAGGTCGTAGGTAATCTCGTGATTACTGGCCGGTTATGGCCTTAACCCATAGGGGCGGGTTCGGGTCATGACAAATAGAGTAAGAGTTAATTTGGAGAGAGAGTGTGAAGTAAAAATTGAGAGAAAAGTGTGTAAGGCTCAACTTTTGAAGTGATTTGGCACAATTTTTGGAGCAGATTGCAGACAGACCGCTGGAGCGACCCATCCTATGCTCAAGCGAACAATTCAAATTTGAAAGGTTGCTCAAGTGACCAAAGTTGCACTTGAACGGAAAATACCAACTCCAATAAACTCTGTTCCACTCTATAAAAGACCGCTTAAGTGATTAAAGCTTCGCTTAAGTGAAGAGCACCTGCTTGTAGAAGTTTAAACTACAAAACTAGATACAAGAAGGTCAATTTTACTGCTCAAGCGACCAAAAAACTGCTCAGGCAGTCTCAACCTGGAGTGAGACAAGGTAGCCTGAAAAAAAACCTACCTTCTCGATTTCACTCCAACACCCAAAAGTACAAAAAGACATCTCAGAACTCACAAAAATACACCGACTGAAACAACCACAAGGAAGAATTAATAACCACACAAAACTCAAATGGGTAGACAATGACGAAGACAACATAAGAGACGAAATTTACCAGTTGGTGTGCTCAATTTACTTTAAAAAGACTCGAGACATCACAACCTCCCCATCTTAGGGAATTTCGTCCCCAAAATTAAGCTTATCTTTTCTGCAAGAAGAAGTTTTAACTCAACAATCCCTTATCACAAGATTTATGCCAAATATTAACAACTAGATCATTTAATACAATTTCAAATGATTCATAATTCCATTATCTTCGATGGTTTTACAAAACCTTTGTTTTCACGATTACAAGGAGTTTAACAATTGATAATTAGCAATGGAATGGCCAATTTTCATAACAACATTCAATTACACAACATTCAATTGATAATTAGCAATGGAATGGCCAAAACTGACGACTAAGATCATTGTACATTTTTGTGCCTACTGGATGTACCTCAAGGCTTGAATGATGAAACTCCCAAAGTACCTCCTCTCTACAAGATTCTGGCATGAACAAATAGTCTAAATACCTCACACTTAAATCTAAGTGGATGTTCAAACCCTTATCTTCCTTCCCATTGGAGATTCTCTCATAGATTGTCTCCACCTCATGGTCACCTCGTTGTGCTTCTATCACTTTCCTAATCAAAGGTGGGTTATGCAATCAAGGTAAACAAAGTATTACCCTCACTAGACTCACCAAGATGAAAGTCATACTCACAGATATCATGCAACATAATCCATTCCCGAATGGCCACACTTGCCACGGTACCTATGGACTTTCGACTAAGGGCATCGACTACAACATTGGCCTTCCCTAGATGATAGTGTGCAACTCAAAATCGTAGTCTGCCATACACTCCATCCATCTATGTTGGCGCAAGTTCAGATCGTTTTGAAAGAATAAGTATTTTAAACTTTTATAATTAGAATAGACGTCAAACTTCTCACCATATAAATAATGTCTCCAAATTTTGAAGGCAAAAATTACTGCTACTAGCTCCAAGTCATGGGTGGGCTAATTTCTCTCGTGCGTTTGTAATTGCCGTGGCCCATAAGCTACAACCTTCCCCACTTGCATCAACACATATCAAAGCCCATCCCAAGATGCATCGCAATACACGGTATATCCCAAACTCCTTTCCGAAATTATCAAAACTGGAGCGGTAGTAAACCTAGTCTTAAGTTCTTGAAATGATCTCTCAAGTCTCGTTCCATACATATTTAATACCCTTTATGGTTAACCAAGTCAACGATGCAGGTAACCTAGAGAAGTCCCTTACAAAATGGTGGTAATACCCGGCTAACCCTAAGAAACTTTGGTTACGTTTGGTAGAGTTTTAGAATTATGATTTGAGAATATAGTTGTATTTTGAGTTTATGAGTTTTGAAATTATGATTTGAGTGTGGAAAATTTGTTTAGTTATGAGTTTTGAAAAGACTTTTGAATTGAGTTTGGAATAATTGATGCGACATATGATATTTGATTCAAAAACTTACAACTCATAACCAAACACATAACCCAAAATTCTATTCAAAACTCATAAATTTTTTTAAAAATTCAAGAAAATATTTTTTATTTAATATATAAAAAATAGAAGGTGCGAATTGTCCCAAAAAAAATAATAAAAATTGCACTATTTCGGTGAACCAGTTGGTCAATTGGCCAGACGATCGGGTAGGCCAAATTTCAAAATTCAAATCCTGCCTGAAACAAGTTTTCAAAAGTGGTGGGAATTAATTTATGAAAGTTGTAACCAAACACTACTCAAATATGGGTGTGGAGTCATGATTTGAACTCCAAACTAAACACAACCTTTGGATTTCAAAAGCATTGTTATTTCGTTCCCAATCTTACACAACATCTATCTTTTAGGAATCAACGATTACCCATTCTCCCGATACAACATGTCCCAAATATTTCACATTTGTTAGCCAAAACTCACACTTTTCAAATTTAGTAAACAATTTGTGCACTCTAAATAAGTCAAGTACTATGTGTAAATGTTCATCGTGTTCCTCCTCAAAGGCTGAATATATCAAAATGTCGTCCACAAAAATGACTATGAACCAATCTAAGAACTCTCAGAAGATCCAATTCAATCAAGTCCATGAACGATGTCGGGGCATTGGTTAACCCAAATGGCATAACAAGAAACTCATAATGGCCATAACGCGTATGAAAGATTATTTTTTGGATATCCCCCTCATTAACCCTCAATTGATGGTACCCCGACCTCAAGTCTATCTTTGAAAAGCAACATGAGCACTTAAGTTGGTCAAGTAATCCATCTATTCTGGGTAGAGGATATTTGTTCTTAATGGTAACTCGATTAAGCTTGCGATAATCTATACACAACCGCCATGACCCATCATTCTTCTCCGTAAAAAGGGTTGACGCTCCCTAAAGCGATGTACTAGGGCTAATAAAGCCCTTATCTAAGAGGTCTTGAAGTTGGATCTTTGATTCATACAACTTGGCGGGTGCAAATTTATATGGTGCCATAGAAATTGGTGTCATGCTAGGAACTAAGTCAATAGAGAATTCAATTTTTCAGTGGGGTGGTAAACCAGTAAGATCTTTAAGGAAAACATCCCAGTATTCATAGACTACTCTTAACAAGTCACTACGGATCACACTACCTTTATTAGTTAAAGAAAGGGCAAAAAGAAAGCTAAGTCCTCCCTAACCATTAAGGTCATACAACGTCAAAATGGAGCTATCACCCTGATCATATAGGAAATAAAAGCAATCCTTCGTAGGTGTGCATACAGACACTTGGTGGTGCTGACAATCTATCGTGGCCCGAAAATGTGGCAACCAATTCGTACCCAATATAACATCAAAAGTGTGCATGTCTAAGATAATGAAATCAAAAGAGAGTCAGCGATCCGCGACCTCAATCTTGCAAAAGCGGCACACTCGCCCCAATGCCACTCTATCCCCAATTGATGACTTTACCCACAATGGAGATTCTAGCTGATCAATCTCTAATCCCAATGTAGAAACAAAAGTAATAGATATAAATGAATGTGATGCACTTGTATCAATCAACACACTAGCCATAGAATTGAACACAACAAAATTACCTCTTACAACTGAGGTTCTCAGCAACTATTGTGGCATTGTAACGGCATACACATGCCCCTGTGGCCTCTAATTAACCTGCTCATCTCTTAGGGCATAGGCCTACTATACTGACTGAGTCAAAGTGGCTCCCTAAATAGCTCGTGAGGTCAGGACTAAATGAGTCTTCTAGTGGCTCTGAGTCTTCCTCGATCCCGATGCGCCTCCCAACTATGGACATGCTCTCCTCATGTGCCCTGACTGACTGCACTAAAAGAAAGTAGGTCCCTGCCCCGTACTTTGGGATTGACTTTGAGATTGGTTAGGCAGCAATAGTGGTAGTTGTTGTTCTCTTTCTTTCTGTGGTCAAGCATTAGCTTTGTGACCCAATTGGCCACATCTAAAACAAGTAAAACTACCTTGAGCACTCTTTCTTGGGTCTACACTAGGCAATGGAAAAGTGTATCTGGCCTGATGTGAGTGAGATTGAGATGGACCAGAGCCCCTGTGCTTCTTACTAGGCCTGAAGTTCCTATATGACTCCTGCCCTCTAGATCTTGTACCTCAAATCCTCTCGTCATCGGCCAGCACTGTGATGTCCACCTACGCTACCGCTTGCACTAAACGGTCATAGTTTCGAATCATATTCTCGGCAACCTTGAATAAAATTTTTGTCCTGAGTCTCTTCTCAAATTCAATACAACAGCATTCCTCTGTTGCCACCAATTCCAGTGCAAATCAGATAAGCTAGTAAATGCCACTTCGAATTTGGCCACCGACGTCCTCAATTGCTCAAGGTCTAAACCCTCTTGCCTTAGTCTCTCCCTAGCAGTGGGAGGTAGGTACTTGTCTTGGAAAATAATAATAAAGGCTTCCCATGTTGGCTCATGTAACAACCCTGTTACGTATTATGCTCTTAATCATTAATTTTGAATATTATTTAAGTGCTTAGTGCGAATTTGAATGCTAATTATGTGTTTATATGGTTTTTGGATTCATATCTGTTAACCGTAGGAATATCTATTGTGATTTCTGTTATAATTTGAAATTGAAGGCCTTAATGGCGTTAGAAACTGAAATTTGTTAGTTCATTGAGATCGGCATAATTTTTAGAGCTTATTAGGTGGTTTGATTAAAATTTGAGTCAATTCAGAAAAATTATGTTTTGATTAGTTAACCTAAGCTTAATTAGATAGGTGAAGCTCTAATTAGCAACCTAAGCTAATCTAATGTGTGTATATATATACATATATGATAATTTGAGGCTAACTAGAGGGGAAGAACTAAAAGATCTGCTATGTAACATTTTAGAGAGAGTGAGAATTCAATTGTAGAGAGAGAAAGAGCTTGATTTGAAGGAAATTGCTTGGAGAATTGAAGGACTGTGTAGTAGAGCTCAAGTGTTTACTAGAATTGGTGTTGTTAAAGACTCTAGGTACGAGATTACACCTTAACTCAAGAATTAAATTCATCAAATATGTGAATTCAAGAAGATTATGTCATTAAATGCCATAATTGAGCTTAGAATGAAGGAATTGGTGTTAATTCATACTTGCATGCATAATTTTGTTTAGTTTCATGATTTAGAGCATGATTCATGTCATCCATGTTGAAAGTAGAAGTTATATCATGCATGCACTCATCATTCATAAGAGTTTGAAGGTTGAATTTCATGAATATATGAATTAAAGAGCATGTTCTTGTAAAGTAAGAAAAAGAGTTGAAGTTCATACATGTATGAAGAGTTAAGGTTTAATTTGGGTAAATTCATGAAGTTTTGAGCATAAGATTTGCAAATCATCAAGTGTTTATGTTTAATTACATGTTTTCAAGTTTTTGGATAAGTCTTGCATGAATCCATACTTTGAACATGTGTTTTGAAGTTCAAACTAAGTTCTAGAAATTCCAAAATTCTGCCACACCACTCGAGTAAACAATCTGTCACTCGAGTGAATATTTCATACATCTAGTATTTTTGCAAACATTTGTAGTTGGCTCGAGCGACCAAGTCATTGCTCAAGCAATTGCCTTTTATTTTACATCTTGGTTCGAGCGAACATCGAGCCTAGATTCGAACCATCCAGTACTTTTGCAGACCATATGGTCCACTCGAGCAACCAATGTTGCGCTCAAGTGGACTGTCCTATTTCAACATATTTTGAAAAGTCATGTATTACCCATTTTGGCATTCTCATTCCCTTCTGAGTATTCTTAGGCATATATTGTGCATCCCAAATGAATTAATGAGTTAGAATGAGACTTAAAAGAATTGAATAAGTTAAAGAACTATCTCGTTGAGCAATGCAATTCAATGTGTGTATGTTTATGATTGTGTAGGACCATCCGTGTAGACGTGTTAGTAACCAAATCATAGAGGGTAATATCTTAGTAAAGATATTTTCTTATTTACTCTATTTTCTGAATGTCCTAATGTGGTAATTTCTTTTTTTTTTTGAATCTATGATTTTGCAAGTATGAATGAGTTTCTATTTGTCTAAACAACGTGGTATCTACAAACAAGTTTGATGTTAGCCGTTTGCACACCAAAATATTCTAATTAAAACCAAGTAATAACTACTATATCGTAGAATAGCAGTTAAGACCAGGTGTCGATCCTCAGGGACTAATCGAGTTGTATTGACTCAAAAATAATAATTAATGTAATTTAAAAAGATTGATTTTGGAAATTGGTTTTGAAAATAATAAAACTAAACTTTATAAAATATAAAATAAGTAAAATAAAATAAGAAATATCTCAGGGTTTTGAATCCACCACTAATGTCACGACCCGAACCCGCCCCCATGGGTTAAGGACGTAACCGGCTAGTAATCATAAGATTACCTACGGCCTCAAACCGAAACAAACATAATTAGACAGAGTTAATGGGGGCCAAACGGAAGCAATTTAAAACTTTGTCCATAGAGCCGTGCTTATATGCACATCATTACACACATATGTTAATAACTCACGACAGAAAGTACAATGACATAAAATTCTGTACAGACAGGATCATTCAAATCTAAGTTAGCCAAACGAAACCATACACAGATGTACTCAAACTTCGCCGACATGACAGAACAGAAAACAACGACAAAAGGCGAAGGCGGGTCTCGTGCGTGAGACACAAGGGCTGACTTCCCCAAAAATCTTTGTTGTTCCACACTGACTTCACTGAGGCTGGGTTTGGACTTCTCCGGGCTCACCTACAAACACATGAATGAGCATGAGCGAAAGCCCAGTGAATAATATCAAATAAGAAGATACAACAATATGTAGAACAACATGTCCCAAACGGCCTTGGGCCCAATTCATATTTCTATTTAATATATATGTACAATTTAAGTCGAGTGACTGTGGTTCCAAACATACTCGTCTTTGGTCCATTTATCTTTCCATAACAAACTGGCCCTTGGCCCATTCAGACTTTCGTTTATGTCAAAACGGCCTCTGGCCCATTCATTTATGTCAAAACGGCCTCTGGCCCATTCATTTGTGTCAAAACGGCCTCTGGCCCATTCATTTATGTCAAAACGACCTTCGGTCCATTCATTTATGCCAAAACGACCTTCGGTCCATTCAGTTATGTCAAAACGGCCTCTGGCCCATTCATTCATGTCAAAACGACCTTCGGTCCATTCATTTATGCCAAAACGACCTTCGGTCCATTCATTCATGTCAAAACGGCCTCTGGCCCATTCATTCATGTCAAAACGGCCTCTAGCCCATTCATTTATGTCAAAACGGCCTCTGGCCCATTCATTTATGTCAAAACGACCTTCGGTCCATTCGTTTATGCCAAAACGACCTTCGGTCCATTCAGTTACGCCAAAACGACCTTCGGTCCATTCATTCATGTCAAAACGACCTTGGGTCCATTCATGTTTATCAAAGCGACCTTGGGTCCATTCATGTTTATCAAAGCGACCTTGGGTCCATTCATGTTTATCAAAACGACCTTTGGTCCATCCATGTTTAACAAAACGACCTTTAGTCCATTCATGTTTATCAAAACAACCTTTAGTCCATTCATGTTTATCAAAACGACCTTTGGTCCATTCATGTTTATCAAACTGTGTCCACCATTCAAATTAATGAACTTTACAAAACTTACATAGAAGTAGCCATTGGACATTAACATGTGTCAGATATTACTCACAGTGATCGGCTTGCAGATTTGCCCTGGAGCTTGACCCTACACATCACATAACATATACGGGTCACAAATAACTCAATCCGTTCTTTAATTCACATATTCCTCTTTAGGCTTTATTCTTATCTCATTAACTCATTTACAATGCTTAACATATGCCTAAGAGTGCTTACAAGTGAAAGAGAACGGAAAAATATAACACATAATGGATTTTCGTAATTTGAAAGCAGGGTCCCGCCGGCGTGGACTTCCCTTCAGCGGACCCTTAGGTCTGCAAAAGTCTTTGGTTGCCTTTAATTCAGCTCGGCGTGAACTTCGGCCGCTTCGGCGATCGCTGTCTACATAGCTCCCTGCTCGAGCGTCAACTTCCCCGCTCGAGCGGGAACCATGTCTGTAGAAAAATGCTGGGAGCTCGAATTCTCCGCTGAAGGGCGGTTTCTTCGGCCGGGGCACCAAACTTTCTGGGTTTTCAGATCGTTCTTGAGCTTCAAACACACATTCAAACTGATATTTCTTGCATTTCACAGCCCATAGCACTCATATGCATACACCAACATGATATAAACACCAAATTACAACATATTGAAGCTCAATTCCCATGAATCAATCACATGCAAACCCAAATTATACCAAACTTACTTCCAATACATTGAATTCATGCATTTAAGCTTCATATCCTCATCAATCATGCATGCATGTCAAATTTTGACTTCATTTCTATTACAAATGGTACGAATGATGCTCCAAATCAGGAAGCTACACAAAACTACTCATGCATGTAAGGTTTGATGCTCCATTCTTCATATTTAACATGCTACATGCTAGAACACCCAAGATTGTAACAATTATGTACATGCATGTTCATTCTAACTTCAAATTCATCTTAATTCTTGCTCTTGATTACCCAACTAACTTGAATACTCAATTTACAAACTTATACCCATGATCAAATGCTCACCTAGAGGTTCAATCTTCCAAATAGTAGCAAGTTCTTGAGCCTAGCCCCTTCAAAGCTTGAGCTCCTTAGCAAAATCTTCCAGATTGAACCCTCTCTCTCTCTCTAAATCCGGTTCTCTCTCTCTCTAAAGAGGAATTTCGGATGGTGAGCTCCAGAGGAACAAAGTGAGGGTGTATAATGGCCTCTAAAAGCCCCCTCTCAAATACATTAATGATATAAAGTAATTTGGCACTTAATCCATTAATTAAATCAATTTAATATGATCCGAATCAATTTTTAATTAAATTTCACCGTAGGCTCTAAAAATTACGCTAATCACAATGGCGTAACCAATTTCAGGTTCTGTGGCCGATAAGGCCTCCAATTTAATTTCCAAAGTAGATAATCAAACAGATATTCCTACGGTGAACAAATAGAAATTCAAAACTACATATTCTCATGTAATGGCACACAAAATCATATCAAACACATAATCCTACTCATGTTAAGGACTAATTAGCATAATACAGAACAGGGGTATCACAACTAACCTTATAATCAAGGGGTTATTGCATTAGTTTTCCGAAAATCATTAATTTGGATAAAATGATGTAAATTAATTAGAAATACATCATCAAGAAGATTTGTATATTAAAACCCTAAAAATCATGAATCATCTTTACTTAGCACGAACCGTCACAACTAAACTAAACTACACTAAACTATAGTTGATGCACAACAAGTCTTACTAGGTATGACTTGTCTAACAATTTTAATACACAACAATGAAAATAATTGTATAACATGATTTGAATAAAATATTTATTGCACAAAAAGATATAAAATTTATACAATTTATCCAAATTAAATTAAAACTAAAAATATCAAATACAATTCACTATAATTATTTGGTCAAAAATTCATCTCTACCTTAAGAAAAATATTAGTTCTACAGAATTGTAGACATGCTACACTCCCACTTTTTCTTTCTTTTTATTTTTTCTCTTTCTTTCCTTGACTTCCTTAACTGAAGCCTCTGCCTTGCTGAGCTCCCTCATTCTCTGCTGCATATGCTCTTCTTTTTATAGGGAAAACCAACAAACAAATATGGTTAGCATAATAATATAATATAACTATAAATATACATATAAATATATATAAATATTATTTGTTTGATTGAGGGGGCGGCTTTGCCGACACCCTCTCAAATTCTTTTTCTTTTATTTATTTATTTATTTTATAATATATAATATAATAATTAAAATATCTAAAATATATTATTTATGTTAATATTTGTACAAACATTCAAAATATATACAAATATGTAAAATTATAAAATAGTAAAAATAAATTGACTAATAAAATATATTTTAGCAGGCCAAATGTGTAATATTTAGACTTTGATCATGTACGGGAAAGAAATACACCTTCTCATATAATCCTGTTGATCAAGTCTGCGTTCCTCCGTACGACGTCGTTCCACCACCTGAAAATACCAATCGTGAGCTAGCCGGCGGGTGTGTGCCGGAAACCTCTCCGATGCCTAAGTCAGTAAGCAAGACAAGTAGGCAAAAGCTCAATGTATTCAGGGAGCAAAAGTTGCATTACCTCTTCAAAGGTGATATTGGTGAGCTTATATAGGTTTCACGTGACACAGTTCTGGTAGGACTCTTACTCCTCCATGTGTAGAGTCCTTCTAGGATTACTCCTCCTAGCGTAGAGTCCTCCTAGGATTCAAACTCTGGGAAGATAATGCTTATCCTCTAACACCCTCCTCACTGCTTAAGCCAAGTGAGATGGCTTTGCTATGGCCAAACTTCTTTACAACCGAAGTAACATCTCCATATTAGACACCTACCACATCTCCTACCTCGGTTTTCCATGCTTGGACCGAGCTCATCATAAAGAGCCGAACTATCTTCAAACCAAAGTCCCTTCATGGACTTGGTACACCTCGGTTATCATGTGTCTCAACCGAACTACCAACATCGTACTTCCAAACCGGAGTAAAAGTAAACCTCAAGCAACCGGGCTAACCCTCAACCGGTTTAACTCAGAAGCTATTTCTCCAAACCGGGGTAACCCCCCAACAGGGCCATTTTACTTCGGCCATTTTTACCTCGGCCCATAATGGCCGAAAACCCAGCTCGGCCCAATTTGCATATAAATTGCCCTCTCAATTGCCCCTTAATTCCATCTGCAAAGCATGATTGGGATTACCTGCCCACGAACCGAGCTAAAATTTTCAGCTTATCCAGCCGAGCTACTTCCCTTTAGCTACTCCGGCCGAGCCGAAAACTTCTTTAGCTTCTCTAGCCGAGCCAGGCTTTGGCCGAGCTAAGCACGTCCGGTCAAATGTCTCTTGATCCAAGACAAGCGCTCCATATTCCAATGACACGTGGCAAACCCCTATTGGCTATTTGCAGCTGTCGCGCCGTCCTCGTGTTTCGCAACTTTTGAACAGTTCCCGCCTTCTGGCCTTTTACACAAAACACATTCATCATTTTTGGCCCCTCACTTTGTACTATTCATCTTCTCTGCCCTCTCTCTCTTGCTCTATTGTTCTTCATTCTCGCGTCTCAAGAGCTGGTGCCCTCCATTGCTGTGGCTTCATCTGCTTCTACTTCCAGCCTCTCTCCCTTCCTGGTAAGCTTTTTCTAATCTGCTTCTTTTTCCTACTATTTTTGTTTTCGCTTTTATTCCACAGTTGTTCATACCATATGTTTTTGCAAAATACCTTGTTTTTCTTCCACCGCACGTGTACCTTCTGAAGAACTTCACAAGAACACTTTGAATATACTGATTTAGCTAGTAGAATACCTCTTTGATCTTTGTACATGTTTCGACCGAACTCTCATACTGTTCTTGCTATATAAAAATCTAGGCAGACTGAAACCGAACTAGAACTTGGAGCATACCACAGTAGTTTCATAAGGCCAACAACCGAAGTGAAAAACCCACCGCACTAGCCACTCATGAGCACATAACCGAGCTAAAACTTCAGGGGCCAAGCCAGCATTCAGAGTTCCCAAACCGAACTCAGAAAGCTGCCCCTTGACGTTCAGTCGGAATAACGAAACCAAATAGTAAAACCGAGCTAACCGAATGCCCTGTCAAACCGAGATATCATGATCCTTTGAAAACCGATGTAGATAACATAGCACCCTGTAGAGCCGAAATAAGATTAGCCTTTTCTTGCTTTGTTTCTGTAGCACGGTCCTCGATCTGTGCTTAACAGCTTGTCTTTTCACTTTGCAGACTTAGGTTGCCAGGCACTTCCCTGCGCCCAGCCGAGCTACTGAACACACTTTTCCAACCGGAATAATTTATCTATAACTTATACAATAAAATGGGGAAGTACAGATTCCTTGTAGAAACCCCAGGTGGTCTGGCCGAATTCCGAAAGGACCACCATATACCAGACGACGTACACCTAACCCTGGCCGACCGAGATGTCGACCCATGGAATAACGAGGGCTTTGTCCCCTTTACCATTCAGTCCATAGTAGAGACCGGACTACGATTCCCAGTCCAGCCATTAATTTGTGAATACCTCAGGCAAACCAGACTTTGCCCAACCCAACTCTCCACCAACACCTATCGCATAATAATGGGCATAGACGCCCTAAACCGGAAACACGGTCTGAACCTCGGTTTAGCCGAACTATTTCACCAATATTCAATAGGATCTAAAAATGAAGGCTGGTGCTATTACCTGAGAATCCGCCGAGGTCGAGAAAAAATAGTAAAACACACACCAGACAAAGACCTAAATGACGACGATTTCTTTTGGGTCTCTGGAAACTTTGAAGACCTTGAGGCTCAAATTCCTGGCCGAAGAATAAACTGGAAAATGGGACAACCCGGTATACACACTTCGGTCGCCTTTATCACTTTTCCTTCTATTTCGGTGATTCGCTACGAACCGAACTAACAGTTGTTTTCTTTTTGCAGATTTAGCTTATCTTCACTCCCAGTACAACTACCCAAACCTCGATCTTCTACGCACCGCACTAAGAGTAAGGGAGAGAAGTTGGGCCAAACTCCTTGATTTCGAACCGACCTACCGCTATTCCGGTCGCCGAAAAGCAAGGGTAACAGACTTCCTCCTTGAAGACCCACCAGAACCAGACCCAACTTTACCCGAGATAAACTTAGTGCCGCTCACAGCCGAACAAGAGATGGCGAAGAAGAACAAATTGAAAGCCATGCTCACCTCAACCACCAGGGCCGAAGTGCCTCCAACTCATCCAACCACAGCAGCCGTGGTAGCTCTTCCCTCACAACAGCCATCCTCCTCACGCCGAGCTAAACGCGCCCGGACTGCCGAGACCGAGCAGCGCTTGGTTGATGAGGTTGACCCCATCCTACCACCGAGCCCCGAACTCAACCTTCAACCGGAATCATCTGACCGAGCTGCGCCGAACAACAAATAGGCTCCACCCTTCGTCTTCAACAACCGAGATATCGACGAAGATGACTCCGTTGTGGCTGACAAGGATCACCTACTGGCCTTCAACCTGGCCAGGGGTGTTTGTCTTCCAAAAGACATGGAGCACCACAGTAAGCAGCTAAATACCGAGCTGAAGGCCATCCGGTCGTCCACCAAGTCAATGATTTTGGTAAGCAGTACTGTTGTTTTCTTTGTTCAGTCTAATTTCTTCCAACTCTTATCTCGGCTGACAGGGAACTCCTCTTTTGCCGGCCATTCAGAAGAACACCATTGCTCATAAGCAAATAATGGAACTTCGCAAAACCACAAGGCACGCAATAAGGGATGCCGAAGCCGGAATGGCAGAGGTCGGCAGAACTAGAGGTCGAAGTAGCTCGCCTGACTGGGCTGGTTACCTCGGCTGAGGGTGACAAACAGCGCGCCGTGACCGAGGTGAAAGACAAATATTTATGGGAGATGGCGGAGCTTGAAAATAAGAAGAACGCCGAAATATCGGAGTTGGAGAAAAAGGTTAAGGACGCTTCCAAAGAGGGCTTCAAGGAAGCCGAAGTTGGCTACTCTCTGCAGTGCGAGGCTGCCAAAGAATTGTTCTTCAAGTGCGGCTGGAGAGGTGCGGTTGAGAAGGTCGGTTGTGGACCTGAAACCGAGGTCTACAACGCTCCTGAGCACTTTATTAGGTCTCCTTTGCAAGAGTATGCCGATGATCTCCAAAAACAATTTCTCGGTTCGTCCGATGATGATAACGATGATGAGGAAGAAGAAGCAACTGGGACTTCGGCCATCCAGGAGCGAGCCGATCAATCAGCTCGGTTGGAGACAGTGGTTAAAAATGTAGCGCCCGAGCTCCCAACCGAGACTATTCCAACTGCAAATACCGGAGTAAATACTGAGCTCGGGGCCGATCTGGATGCCGAGATAGATGACCTGTTTGATTGAACTTGTACTTTTTTCTTTCTTTTGTGTCTGAACTTTTGTAACCGGGCTATGGCCCCACAGTTGTACTTCCTTCATTTGAATGAAAAATCCCCAACTCTGGTTTCGGTTTGTGAATATCTGCTTGTAATGAATTTTCCACACCTTTATTTGTCTGACTGTGATCTTGGTTAATTATCTAACTCACTAGCCAACCACTCTTCAGCCGATATAACATACTTCGGCTGAAGAGTACAAAGAGTTGGTTTAATCCAGCCAACCACTCTTCAGCCGATATAACTTACTTCGGCTGAAGAGTACCAAGAGTTGGTTTAATCCAGCCAACCACTCTTCAGCCATGCCCATACTTCGGCTGAAGAGTACAGAGTGTTGGTTTAATCCAGCCAACCACTCTTCAGCCATGCCCATACTTCGGCTGAAGAGTACAGAGTGTTGGTTTAATCCAGCCAACCTCTAGGTTGGTTTTTCCAGCCAACCTAGAATGTAGTGTTTGGTTATTCCGACCAAACGTCCTGCAGCCTGGATCCTTATCCTGGGCTTAGGAAGTGTCATAGTTGGTTTAATCCGCCGACTATGGTTACAATGCTATTAGCTTACAAAAGTTACTTTCTACTAGAAACAAATATGCTAGAAAAGAATCGATTTGTTTTTATTGAAAGTAAAAATTACATACGGAAAGAAAAAAGCTAAAAATAAAATAACTTAAGATTGGCCGTGTTCCATGGACTGGGAATTGCTTTGCCGTCCTCGTCTTCCAAGTGGTATGCCCCTTTGCCTGCTAATCCGACCACTTTGTAAGGACCTTCGATTAGGCCCTAACTTGCCATCTCCACAGGACCAATGTGTTGCCCATAACTTTGCGTAGTACCCAATCGCCGATCTTGAACTGCCTCGGATGTACTGTTTTGTTGTATTTCCTGGACAATTCTTGCTGGTAGGAGGTGATGTGAACTAATGCCTTTTCTCTTCTTTCTTCTGCCAAGTCAAGTTCTAACGTGATGGCTTCCCCATTCAGGTCTGGATCAAAATTTTCGCTCCGAATTGTAGGAAGGCCAACTTCTAATGGGATGACCGCTTCCATGCCATATGCTAAGGAGAATGGTGTTTCTCCTGTTGATCGTCGTGGTGTGGTGCGATAAGCCCATAAAACATGAGGGAGCTCTTCTGCCCACTTGCCTTTGGCTTTTTCCAGCCTTTTCTTTAATCCGTCCAAGACTACTTTGTTTGACGCCTCTGCCTGACCATTTGCTTGGGGATATGCTGGTGTGGAGTTGTAGAACTCTATCTTGTACTCTTCACAAAAGCTTCTGAAAATTCTGCCATCAAACTGAGTGCTGTTGTCTGAAATCAGTGCTTTTGGTATGCCAAAGCGAGTAATGATGTTCTGCCAGACAAACTTCTTCACATTTTTTCCTTGATTGACGCCAAGGCTTCTGCTTCCACCCACTTTGTGAAGTAGTCTGTTGCCGCAAGAAAGAACTTCCTGTTGCCTGGTGCTGTTGGAAGTGGTCCCACTATGTCTAAGCCCCACATTGCGAAAGGCCATGGACTAGTGAGAGGTAGGAGTTCTCTGGCAGGTTGATGTATTTGATGTGCAAACTTCTGACACTTTTCGCATTTTTTGACATACTTCTCCGAATCCGCTTGCATGTATGGCCACTAATACCCTTGTGAAATAGCTCGGTATGCCAATGATCTTCCTCCTTGATGGCTGCCACAAACCCCTTCGTGTATTTCAAACAAGAATGCTTCTACCTTGCTGGGGTGGACACATTTTAAGTAAGGTCCTGAGAACGACTTCTTGTATAATGCCAAGGATGGAGAGAGCCAAAATCGTTGCGACTTTGCTCTTATTCTGTTGGCTTCTTTCTTTTCTGCTGGTAAAGTGCCGTCTTTCAGGAACAGTATGATGGGATCCATCCAAGAAGGACCTAACTCCGCACAACATACCTCTTCAGCTTCTGGATCTTCAATACTTGGTCTAGGCAGGTAGTCGATCAATAGTGGATGAGGGATGGAGGTATCTGCCATTGATCTTGGCCGGCAAGTTAAATGCCTTTCTCTTTGTTCTCCTCCCTGCCAATCTGTTCTATTCTGACGACTTCAAACTTCTTGATCTCTGTCCTGACTAAGTCTTGGTACTTAGCCATTCTTTCATCCTTTGCTTCATAATCGCCAGAAAATTGCATTACCACCAATTGTGAGTCGTCAGAGACCATTAGTTGATTGGCCTTCATGTAGGTCTTGATTTGAGCCTAAGAAGCGCTTCATACTCCACTTCATTATTCGATGCTGGGAAGCCGAGATTGATAGCTTGTTCCACGACCAGGCCGTCTAGAGAGATGAGGACTATGCCAAGTCCTACGCCATGTCGGTTAGATGCTCCATCCACAAAGAGCTTCCACATCTCCCCAACAAACAACTTCCAGCATGTGGAGGGATCAGATGATGTTGCGGGGTATGGAATGTCGTTGGGGCTTTCTTCATGATCCATGGTTGCGGTCTGCCCCTTGTCTTCCGATGGGACCAAGTCATTGGTTGTAGGCGAGTTCTGACTTGGTGTAGCAAGGTCTGCTTTCTCCTTGCATTCTCTACTATGGTCTGCCTTGGGTTCCGGCTGAGTAACCTGTACTAAGGGTTGCGCTATTCCGGCGTCAATCTCCATCCCTAATTTGGTTGTGTCAGTCAGGTCGATTGGGCAGACTTGGTGGCTTCCAGGAGTGAACTCTGCGACGAAGTCTGCCAAAGATTGGGCCTTTACTGCGGTCCTGGGTTGGAACTTCACATCATATTGTCCCAACTCCACTGCCCACTTCAAAATCCGCCCAGAAAAGTTTGCCCTCTCAAACAAAGCTTTTAGTGGAAAAGCTGTGAGGACGACAATAGTGTGGGCGTGAAAGTAGTGCGCCAATTTCCTGGAGACCATCATTAAGGCCAGTGCTAACTTCTCTAGAGGCAAGTACCTTGTTTCGGCTCCCAGCAATGTCTTGCTGACATAGAAGATAGGTAGATGTTGGATTCATACGCTCGAACCAACCTTTGCACTTACTGCGTCTTTGAGAGCGCTAGGTAGAGGAAGAGTTCTTCTCCAGGTACTGGGGTGACAAGTAGTGGTGGAGAAGACATGTATTCCTTCAAACTCTCCAGAGCTCGGTCGCATTCTTCGTCCCACTCAAACTTAGCTTTTAATGAGAAAGAATGGGCTTAATCTGTCAAGACCGGTGATGAATCGGTTAAGTCTTTGCCGCCATGCGGTGAGTCTTGCACTTCTTTCACTGAGTTAGGCCTCTCTAACTCTTGAATTGCTTTGATTTGGGAGGGTGCGCCTCGATACCGATTGGTCACCAGAAACCCGAAACTTGCGGACCCTACACCGAATGCGCACTTAGAAGCGTTAAGGCGCAGCTTGTGTTGCTTCAGGATCTGGAACATCTCATCTAGGTCCCTTAGATGGTCATCCGCATCCTTGCTTTTGACCACCATGTCGTCGATGTAAGCCTCCATTGTTCTGCCTAACAATGGCTCAAACATCTTGGTGACCATTCTCTGAAACGTCGCCCCTGCGTTCTTTAGGCCAAAGGGCATGACCTTGTAACAATATAGTCCTCTTGGAGTGGTGAAGGACGTTACTTCCTGATCTGGTTCGTGCATGGCTATCTGATGGTAGCCTCTGTATGCGTCAAGGAAGCTAAGCCTGCTGTGCCCTGCTGTTAGGTCCACCAATTGATCAATCCTTGGTAGGGGGAAACTGTCATTTGGGCACGCTTTGTTGACCGTCTTGTAGTCGACGCAGACGCGCCACTTGCCATTCTTCTTTGGCACTATGACGGTGTTGGAGATCCATCTTGGATAATGGACCTCTCTGATTGCCCCTGCTTCTAACAAGTTACCCACCTCTTCTGCCACTATCTCGGCGTGGTGGAGTGCCGATCTGCGTGTGCGTTGAATGACCGGTCTAGCAGAAGGGTGGACATTGAGTTGATGGCAGATGAAGTTGGGATCAATGCCTGGCATGTCGTATGGGGTCCAGGCAAACACTTCGATGTTGGAGGTCAAAAATTCCAAGACTTCCAATCTCTCAGTGCTGGACAACGACGATCCAAGTAAGAAGAACTTTTCCGGGTTCTTCTCATCTATTCTGACTTCTACCAAGTCCTCCACTGCTTTTTGATCAGCCGCTTTGCCAACATCCGCGAATAGTTCATTACTCTCCGGTTCTTCAACCGAATGAACATATCCTTTGGCGGCCTTGCCATTCGTTCTTAAGCAACCTTTGCTTGGACATAATCTGTCCCCATATACTTCTTCAATTACTCCGTGTCGTTGGGAAACCGCATCACTTGGTGGTAGGAGGATGCCACCGAGCGCATGGCGTCTTGACCATGTTACGCCTAAGATGATGTTGTAGGTGGAGGGACCTTCAGACCCAGAACTCCACTTGCTTCACACACTTCCCGCCCGACCGGAAGGATGATTTTGCCGGTAGCCACTCCGGATAGAATTGAATCCAATCAAAGGGAGACGGGGGCTAAGTCCTTGTCTTGCGGCTTGAGTTGCTTGAAAGTTTCATAGTACATGATTTCACACGAATCGCCTTGGTCAATCGAGAATCCGCAGCGTCAAAATCCTTGACTCGGAGAGTGACGAAAGGCATCATTGTGTGGGCAATATATTCATCCAAGTCTTTATCCGAAAAGGACATGATGTTTGCGGCCTCCTCTTTTCGACGACTGGTTGGGCACTTAGCACCTCTCTCAAGTGCTCTGCCTTTTTGATTGAACCTCTGAGCTCGCATACTCGCTCTGGTTCAAAGACTCCATGGATCACGTTGATGATGCCTTGTGGCGGGGCGTCGATCGGCATCCCGTTGGGTTTGTTGTGATCTTGGGGGGCTGGCTGCGCCCCTCCCTCTATGTATTTATCCAGGTGGCCTGCCGCCACCAATTCTTCCAGATGTTGCCTCAACGGCGTGCAGTTCTCAGTTCGGTGCCCCTTTTCCTTGTGGAAGGTGCATCTGGATCTATCATCATAGTCCTTCTGGGCCTCGCCTAACTTGGCAGGCCACTTGACGAAAGGCTCGTCTCGAATCTCGCTTACGGTAGATCGGTTTCTTGAACACCGTGGTTATGGCAGTTCGGACTCTCAACCATCTCTTGTCCTGGTCTTCATCATCGTCTCGCCTGCCCCGTCCGTTTTGGTTTCGGCGACCTACCGTATTGACCTTTGCTGAGGTCTTCTTTTCTGGTGTCATGGTCGCGCCAGTCTTTGCTTTGGCACGAGCGCCATCCTCTTCTACCCTGATGTGCTGATGCACTCTCTCCATCAGGGCTTCCATAGTGAGGGGTGGTGTCATGGTGATAGAGTCCCTCAGTCTGTTCCCGACTGGAAGGCCTCTTTTGTACTGCGCAATGGCGAGGTTGGTTGGGCAGTCCCCAATCTGGTTGAATGTCTCCCAGTAGCGACTGTTGTATGACCTCAGAGTCTCCTTATCGCCCATGTCGATGGAGAGTAGCTGGTCGATCTCCACCGGGGTCTTTGTGTTCGTTCTGAACCGGGTTACAAACGCCTCTGCCAATTGCGCCCAGGAGGCTATGCTGCCCTCTGGAAGCTTCTCAAACCAAGTCAAGCCTAGGTCGCCGAGGCTTGAAGGGAATAGGATACACATCAACGCCTCATTCCGCCGGTATACAGCCATAACCTGGCGAAAGTGGCGAAAGTGGGTGTAAGGGTCCGTCTTTCCTTCATATGTCGTGAATTTGGGTTGTAGGAAGCTGTGGAAGGCGCGTTCTCAATCTCTGGGACGAATGGTGAGGTCTGCAGCCTTGCCAATGCCTTATCCGCTGGTTCGTATGCCAAGTGCGGCCTTGGCATTCCAACCTCGACGCTTCCATGCGTCCGAGGAGCCAATCGCTGCAAGGCAGGAACCCTGTGGGGATCACGCGCCCTGGCGTCCTCCTTCCATCGTGCCTTTTCTTCCAACATGGACCTTAGGTCGGACGACCTAGGTAATTCCGTCTGTCTGGACCTCGTATGATGCGTATGTGAGGGCCAATAGGTACTCCCCTCAGTGTATGACCTCTCAGGCCTCGTCCTCTCAGACCTGGAGTGACGAGTCCTGGAAGATACGGATCGCGTGTCGCCTGTCCTGAGGCTTCTGTCCTCTGGTTGAGAGGGTGTAGAATTCCTACCACGACCCTCTGAGTGGCGAGGGGGCGTCTTCTTGTTGCGCCCCTCTCCTGTCGCCACTTCTTTTCCTTTTATCTGGCGCTTCAGAGACTCCATGTCCGCCGCCATCTTACGGATCAGTTCGTCTTGCTCTCTGACGCGATCCTCCAGAATTTGAGGATCAACTCTGCGCCTTTGTCTTTCTGGGCTTTGCGAACGAGAGGGATAAGGGCTGCTATTCCTCCTTCGTCCCCTCGCATCCCTCCTGGAATTCTGCCTTTGAGGTTCCAGGTTCGCCATGGGAGGGACCAAAGGTAGGCCTTCGCGCCTTGCACCTCCTTCTGGAGTTTGTCCGTCAATGGCGGACTGAGGCAGTTCTTCGTTGTTCGCCATTGATGTTCGAGAAAAACTTGATCAAGAGGTTGTTCTTGTCTGTAATTCCCACAGACGGCGCCAATTGTACGGGAAAGAAATACACCTTCTCATATAATCCTGTTGATCAAGTCTGCGTTCCTCCGTACGACGTCGTTCCACCACCTGAAAATACCAATCGTGAGCTAGCCGGCGGGTGTGTGCCGGAAACCTCTCCGATGCCTAAGTCAGTAAGCAAGACAAGTAGGCAAAAGCTCAATGTATTCAGTGAGCAAAAGTTGCATTACCTCTTCAAAGGTGATATTGGTGAGCTTATATAGGTTTCGCGTGGCACAGTCCTGGTAGGATTCTTACTCCTCCATGTGTAGAGTCCTTCTAGGATTACTCCTCCTAGCGTAGAGTCCTCCTAGGATTCAAACTCTGGGAAGATAATGCTTATCCTCTAACACCCTCCTCACTGCTTAAGCCAAGTGAGATGGCTTTGCTATGGCCGAACTTCTTTACAACCGAAGTAACATCTCCATATTAGACACCTACCACCTCTCCTACCTCGGTTTTCCATGCTTGGACCGAGCTCATCATAAAGAGCCGAACTATCTTCAAACCAAAGTCCCTTCATGGACTTGGTACACCTCGGTTATCATGTGTCTCAACCGAACTACCAACATCATACTTCCAAACCGGAGTAAAAGTAAACCTCAAGCAACCGGGCTAACCCTCAACCGGTTTAACTCAGAAGCTATTTCTCCAAACCGGGGTAACCCCCCAACAGGGCCATTTTACTTCGGCCATTTTTACCTCGGCCCATAACGGCCGAAAACCCAGCTCGGCCCAATTTGCATATAAATTGCCCTCTCAGATCACATTTTCCAACTTACATTTTGCTAGTTCTCAAGCAAAATAAATTAAAAATAAAATAAAATAAAATTTATATAAGCCATTTTCGTAGGGAACACGACTGTATTTAGCATATGCAACTAGCCTTTGAATCCCTAAGTTATCCCTAGTGGATGAGTTGTAGTCTCGTGAGGGTTTACAGAAGATATACCCATAAAATTCAGAATTTTTTTATTTTTAAGAAAATATTCACAGAGATAATTGTTAATTTTAATATATTAGCAAAAAAATTATCAGAATTCAGAATAATTATCAGAATTCAGAATACTAACAATTGGTAAAAAATATTTTATCTATCTCTATATTTGGTGTGTGTGTGTGTAAATTATAGCCAACAAAAATATTAGTTAATCTCTTAATGAAAGACGACCCTAATTCTATCAGAAGTATGTTTCGACTCAAATCTCATAGATTTTGCACTCAACAATTGAATCACTAGATATGGTGCAACTTTGTGTACTCTCAACATATGTGAGTGGAATTAATATAAACAAATCAAAATATGTCGCATATAAGTGATGAAAGATGCTAGCATGAAAGAACACAGTCTCTTCAAAGAATGTTAAATGCTACAAAAAATTACACTAACACCTTTTCCCATCATGTTTGTATCTAAATTTTGCCAATTATGGGATCAAATAGGACTTTTATTGGGTTAGTCAAACAGGGTTAGGGATAGATAATAAAATGGGTAAGAATTAGTATCTCATGTCTTAGTGTAAGAGAACAGTCAACATTATTATTTCATAGTTTTGACATTCTCTTTCAACAATATGTACCAGTGTAAACTCCTTTCCATAATCTTATTTTCTTTTTTCTTTCTGTTTATTTTTTATTTTTAATTTTTTTTTTCTTCTCTATCCTCCTCCTTATCAATTCCTCCATTTTTATTTTTATTTTTCATGAAGACAATGGCTAGTTATCACCAGGGGTTTATTGAATGAAAGGTTTGGAATGTAGGATCAAATTAGTTTCTAAGGATTTTTTGGTGTAGAGGAAGAAATATTAAAGCTCAAATAATACAAAAATGGGGTACATCATTCCCAAAATTTGGTACAATTTTTCAACTTTCATGATTTTTAGAGTGTAACGCCCTGAAATAAGTACAATAATCTAACTCATCAATATTCAATAGAAGCTACACATGCTGAATAATAACCCTTCATTAATGAGAGTTCGATGTACAAAAGGAGACATATGCAATATACATTCATAAATCCCACATCATGGATCTACAACATATGACATATATAAGAGGAATGAAATAAAAAGTTATACAAATAATTAATGTCTTAATGGCTACATTTTTCCCAATCCGTGCTTCTTACACAAAAATGAGTTTAACTCAATATTGTTTAAGCCCAAGGCTTGTACAAAAGTAAATACAACAAACAAACACAAGAAGCCTTCAGTTCCAAGTCCTCCCAAATCATGTTCTTGGATGAGGCATATCATCTGTACTTGAAAATGGTTTTCCCATGTAGGGTGAGCCAAAGCCTAGTAAAGATATTCTAACATAGTGTATGAATCTTAACAGAGTTATAAGGTGAATGTATATGCATTGCCTGTGCCAGAACATTTTATTTCTCTTTTCAAAACCATGCAATGCCAAGTTTGTATTACAATTCATGCAGTCAATTCCTTTTCAAGAGAAACTAGGGCAGTGGACACTCGGAATCTCTAGGACATGTTTGCAAGTAGGTTACAAGCACTACTAATTTGTCATTTTTACCGGTATTAATCGGAAGACTCGACACCAAACCGTGTAGATTTTTGAACTTTCACCAAGGACACTCAGGCCAACATAATACCACAACTACACTCCTACCTAGATTCACCAGGGTATTCACCACTTTTCTCAAAACAATAATCATTTTCAATGTGTTAAACATATTACAATGCTCAATGCAATGAATGAGAAAATTAGTTTCAATTTACCTAGTTCTCATGTAATTTCTACAATAATCATAGTTATCCTTCACTGATAGCCCAAAATAGATATCTCTAAACAAATAATTAAATTTCAACACAGATATACTTTCCAACCTTTCCAATTAGGAGTGATAAGTCATGTCCAACTCCATTCCCATCATCATCATTGTTCAAATTCCACAAAACCAACATCAATTCTATTTCTTTTTACAAAATCAAATTTTTACAGGGAAAAAACCCCCTTTCTTTAAAAATCAATTTCCATGGACAAAATCCACCATTTATTACAACCCAATCATTTTTACAAGGCCACAACCATATACAAACACCCATTTTGAAAACCTCTTTTTTTATTTCAAAACCAAAACCCTAGATTTTTATCCAAAAATCCCCAAATCACAATCTTCTTTAGAGAGACAAATAACTAAGTTAAAAATCATAAAAATAGTCAAAGTAATCCCTACCTCAATAAGTGAAGAGGAAAACTCGGGAAAACTCAAACTTGGTGAAATCACGAAGCTCTTGGATAAAAAAAAAAAAAAAAGCCCTTGATGAGATTTACAACATTTCTCAAATGACCAAGTTGAAAAGAAGTCTCTAACCAAGTAGATCTAGACACCTATGTGAGAAAAGTTGAGTTTTAGAGAGAGAGAGAGAGAGAGAGAGAGAGAGAGATTCACGGTTTAAAAGAAGAAAGAGAGAAAAAGAGAAAAAAATGAATGAATGAGAAAAGAGTGTTTGGGTCTATTTATAGTAGTAGTATAATATCCCTAAAGTCAATGAAAAGAATAAGTCAAAAACCCCCCCAAAAGATATGGCACAAACCAAATCTAAAATCTGAGAAAAACTCGCAAGGGTTGACTGTCATGACCCGAACCTGCCCCTATGGGTTAAGGACATAACCGACCAGTAATCAAGGGATTACCTACGGCCTCAAACCAAACCAGACATAACTCATCAGAGTAAAGGGGCCAAACGGAAGCAAATTTAAAACTTTGTCCATAGAGCTGTGCTTACATGGCACATCATAACAAACCATGCATACACATGTTAATAACTCACATCAAAATATGTACTAACACAACGCTCTGTACATACAGGATCATTCAAGTCTAGGTCAGCCAATCAAAACTATATATAATGTAACGACCCCAATACGCATAGGAATTGAAGCTAGGTGTACGTAAAGTTATTAAAGGTTTGGTGAATGTTCGTAGGGAATCTCATGTTTTATTTTTGGATTTGGGGATTTTGATTGAGGTGGTAATATGATAGTAAGGTAAGATTGAACCAAAGAATTTGAATCGGATAGTTATTTTACGAACAGCTGCCACTCTCTTGCCCTTTTCTTTGTCCACATTTTGAATTTGGATATGAGGTTAGAACCATTGGAAAGCTTATTTCCGGGGCTTCAATTTGGACACAAGAACGACCTAAAACGGAGTCCGGATGGGAAAGTTACACATGTTTGAAGTTTTGGAATCTGTGCTGTGAGTAGGTACGCTCGAGCGGGAAAAGGTGCGCTCGAGCGGAGTTTTCGGGACAGCAGCTTTTAAATCGTGATTTTGGATCACTTTTTGATATTTTCTTTCCCCTTCTTCTTTCCTTTTCTCCCTAGTCCGAAACCCTAGCCCTAAACTCTTGAATTCCTTTTCTTTGATCATGATCCACCATGATTTTTGGCATCCATAAATGTGTTCAAGGGAAGATCAACGTTTTTATCCGATTAGAACTTGGAATTGTGAAGGCTCCATCTCTAGCCCACCTTTTTGTTTGATTATTGAGGTAAGGGTTGAATCCACATCAATATTTACAATCATAGTCAGATTTGAGTTATTTCTATTGTTGAATTATGTGATTTCTATATATTTGAAGTGTATAGAAGAATTATGAGATTTTTGGGAAGTTTGGGTTTGAATAAGGAGGATTTTGGGAAGTTATGGTTATTTTACATATGAAATTGATGGATTGTATGATTGAAGGCTTGAGGAGGGTTGTGGTTGGTTTATTGGGTGATTTAGCACCTTATTTTGATATTAAGTTTGTCTAGTTGAAGCTTTGTTTGTATTGTTAAAGATTGGAAAGATTTAGAAAGATTGGAAATCCAGATTTTCAGAATTTTGCTTGGTACGCTCGAGCGGAGGAAGGACCGCTCGAGCGGGAAAATCGACCTCCCAGTAGTTTTGTATTTTTGTGCAGTCCGCTCGAGCGGCCAAAGTGGCGCTCGAGCGGGGAACCCATTTTTCAGGCAAAATTATTGGTTGCTCAGTTTTGAATGCTCAGTCCTCTGGTATTTTTAGAATAATATTCTGATGACCTTAAGATGATTATAAATTCATGCAAATGTAATAGCTCAGGAAAGAATTCCTTAATGATTTAAAAAGGAAAAGGGAGTTAATTTGTAAGTTATGTTTGTGTCTGAGAATGCACTCACGGGGACAAGCGCTCCATTGTAACTCAGTGAGTAATAGTACTACATATATACATCAATCTTATTATGATTATGCATATTCTGTTTTCCATGGCAATTATGCTAACATGGTTGTATTTGAGAATTGGTGCGAACATAGAAGGATTTGGCAACTATTGAGATGGCTCTGAAACTATTCTGTATCCCGTCCACGATTAATGGTTATCGGTATTGTACTATAGTTTATATAGTATTGTGTTTGATTTACCATTAAGAAACATTATTAACATTCCGTTATCCGTAGATTGGTGAGTAAATAGAACAATGATGCTTATGTATTCCGAGATCTATTGATTTAAAGTATAGAACCATGGTACCTTCGTATTTCTGAAAGTGTTCAATCTGTGACATATGTTCAACATTTGCTAATAAATATCAGCAACGTTCTATTAAACTGATGTTAGGTATTTTCAGTATACTATGAAACGAAATGATTGATTATGAAAAGCTATGATATGTTGGGAATAAACGAATGAATGTTCAGTTGTCTAAAAAGTATTTGTGGCACCCTTAGTCCGGATGGCCCTCGCCCGGGGGTAACAATACCGTGGCTGTGGTCTTTGGACCTACCTGATGTGGTCTTCGGACCTACCTGATGTGGTCTTCGGACCTACCTGTTGTGGTCTTCGGACCTACCTGATGTGGTCTTCGGACCTACCTGTTGTGGTCTTCGGACCTACCTATTCTGATGGATTATGGGTGTACCACATATAAGCTTATGCAAAATCTGAATATGGAAATGATTATGGAAATGATTATGAAAATGGTTTGGAATCTGGAAATGCATAAGACTGCTTTCGACAAGATTATATTTCGATATTCGGACCATTAGGTCATTCTGTAATGTTCTGGTATGGAGCAAAGTCTTTGTCAGACGAAGTGCTACACTTTGGTGGAGCCACCTCTGGAATCCGTCGAGCCACCTCTTGAGTCCATACATCTGTTATTTCGCATACTTATACTTACATTATTCTTTATTACATGCATTATTTCCGTATTTACGATATTCTCGTTCATGCATTATTTACATTATTCTTATTACATGCATTATTTCCGTTATCCTTACTATACATTATTTATGGGCCGGTGGCCGTTCCGATATATCTGGACCTTTGGTCGTACTGCATCTGTAGGCTTGTGACAGTCCTGTATAGACTGAGTTTAACGCTATTCTGTTACGAAAGTAGGACCCATGACTTTTGGAAATAGTTATGGAATGTAATTAATCAGATATATCTGCAGTTCTGTGTGTGATTATTCAAGTTAAACATTATATTGTTTATGTACTATTATTCACTGAGTTCGCTCATTTTATATTTTGTCTGTCTGTTTCTGTAGGTAACCAATCGGGAGTTCAGTCCCAACCTTTAAGGCTTGTATTTCTCTTGTTAACCTTGAGGCGTCCAGGCACCACCTGAGGCTGTTCATGTTGTAAAGTTCTGCCGAGTTCCGACTTATGCATTAGATGTATATTTTTGGGTTGATTGTATAATTTCTTCTTCATTTATATTTCTGTTATGTGCCTATTTATGAGTCGAGTCTATCTGTGTAATAATTATTTAGTGCAATGTGTGCGGTCCTGGCATGGTAGTAGTAGCTCAATGGATGATGTTTTATGTATTTTATATTATTAAAGGCTTCCGTTCAGGCCCCGTATGATATATATATATAACAGGTTTTGTGTCTGTTTTCGAATGGGTCATACCCAAACTTTTAGGGGCGGGTTTGGGGCGTGACAAGTGGTATCAGAGCACGAGTTGCCATCTCACACACGAATCCATTGAGCTTTAGGATGTCTAGAAAGATTTAGGCATCATGCATGTACATGAAAAGAAAAGAATGATGGCAACGTTAACTGTCTGTTGTTAACTCTGATGATTATAACCTATGTCTGTTGCGTATTCTTTTGTTGCCTTTGTTTATCTTCTATAGATTGGTGCATAAAGCAAGACGTGCAGATGGGATCAAGTTAACAATATTGCACTGCAGAGGTGTGGTAAGAATTTGAATTGCTCGGTAAGTCAGTTTATACATAAATGGTTGGATATAATGTGTGTTATCGTTTGATCATTATTTGTGGGAAATGATGGCGATATAATTGTGTTGTTTTACACCTATTTGAGTAACTTGAATAAATGTTAAGTATCGGATATATCTAAGATCAAAGGATATAGTATATGTATGTGTTACCCGATGGGTTGTTAAGTCTTCCTTTCTGTACCAATGCTTAGATCAAGGATCATTTCTGAATTTATGAAGTTATGAGGCCAAGGGCCATTCTGTGTAACATTCTGGGCCGAGGGCCATTTTGTGACATTCAGTAACATTCTGTGTAACATTTGTTCAGATGAATTGTTTGAACATGCTAATGACTGTTAATGATATTCTGTTTCTGTCAGTTATGTTATGGACGTTCATATTAATTGGAATCTAAGGAATTTATGAAATGTAATTCTATGAGGCAGAAAGCCAACTTGTGAATGATGAATTTATGAGGCCAAGAGCCAACTTGTGAATTATGAAATTATGAAAACATTGAAAGGGGTTGTGAAGTTATGTATGTTAAGCCGAAAGGCTATTCTGGACCGAAAGGTCGATCTGGTTATTCTGGGCCGATAGGCCATTTTATAACAGTTGTAATACTAGACCAAAAGTCGTTCTGAAAATGAGCTATGTTTAGGAAATTGGTTATTGACCTTGAGACTGTATATGAGTAATATGATTTAAGGAACTACGAAAATTACCAACAGTTGTAATACTATATGATTTAATGAGTATAGTTTATACGTAATTAAGATTTGATTTGTGGGAATCAGACTCATCTTGTCCTCCGTATTCGACCTTTGTGATCTGCAATTTGAAATCTAAAGTCCGAATCATGTCTCTGTATATGGCCAATCTATAATTTGTGATTAGGACCCCGCCTATGATGCATATTTGTCCATATGACATTTGCAAAACGATAGATAATTATTGATTAACATCACATTAAACCAGAATAAGTGGTACTCTACTAAAGTACTGCAAGAATTAGAATTCTGCCTCTGTCAATGAAGAATTTGAAGTTGAGAAATCATTTTCCGAGATATAAGCTTGTATATATCTAGTGACTTATTCTGTAACATTCTGGCCAAGGGCCGATCTGTTATTTCCGGGCCTAAGGCCGTTCTGAAAATACAATGGTATTGGAATAACTTTTTGAGTTCTACAGTTGCATATATATAGATATATAAGTAAATTGGCTATATTTTGGGCTTATGGCCGTTTTGTATCTGTGGATTTATGGTTGCTTGGTACATGTTGAGTTAAACTCACTTTGCTATGAAAATTGGATCCCTGGCTGAAAGAAAAGAAAAGAAAAAAAAAAAAAAGGAAAATAGTTACAAAATGTAATCAATCATATGCTTCTTCAGTTTTGTATTTTATGTTTCACGCAGAGTATATAATGCTAATTTTGATATTGTTACAACTGATGAATTGATTTGGTATAAATGATTTTAACTATAACTATGTTACTCAATGTTTAAGGAAATCCATGTTTCAGGTTACAAAATATTTGACATGATAAGTATTGTCTGGATAATTTTCCCAAGATGACAAGTTTTCTGGAAGAAATACTTTGCTATATATGAATAAGTCCGTCAATTGATAATGGATGACGGCGCTATATTGAGCTTTAGGCTATTCTGTTTTATCCGTGTTACCTGTTGTAAGTTGGTTTGGAGATTATTCTGTCAAAGCTTACATCAAGTTAAATACTATTGGGAATTATTCCATCATCTCGATATTTTTGAAGGTCTCGAACCTCGAACAATGAATGATGTGTGTGATGTCAAAATGTTGACTTTGAGCTAACCCCGTATTGGCTTTTAATTATGCCTGTTAGAGATTTGATTTGAACAGATAAGTCTGATGCATATGATGAATTGGAGTGCCAAAGTCGTTGATTTAGCACTTATGGATCTAATTGTTATAAGAAGTTTATACCTTTGAGGAATTGTGATAATGGGAGTTACTTGTGACCTTACTAAGTTGGATTTATGTTTGATAGTTTATGAAATGATTGAGAATGATTGAGAACTGTTATATGTTCAGGACGGAACTAGACTTAACCAGGTGAATCAAGTTTGGAGGACCAAACTTTTTAAGGTGGGGAGAATGTAACGACCCCAATACGCATAGGAATTGAAGCTAGGTGTACGTAAAGTTATTAAAGGTTTGGTGAATGTTCGTAGGGAATCTCATGTTTTATTTTTGGATTTGGGGATTTTGATTGAGGTGGTAATATGATAGTAAGGTAAGATTGAACCAAAGAATTTGAATCGGATAGTTATTTTACGAACAGCTGCCACTCTCTTGCCCTTTTCTTTGTCCACATTTTGAATTTGGATATGAGGTTAGAACCATTGGAAAGCTTATTTCTGGGGCTTCAATTTGGACACAAGAACGACCTAAAACGGAGTCCGGATGGGAAAGTTACACCTGTTTGAAGTTTTGGAATCTGTGCTGTGAGTAGGTGCGCTCGAGCGGGAAAAGGTGCGCTCGAGCGGAGTTTTCGGGACAGCAGCTTTTAAATCGTGATTTTGGATCACTTTTTGATATTTTCTTTCCCCTTCTTCTTTCCTTTTCCCCCTCGTCGCAAACCCTAGCCCTAAACTCTTGAATTCCTTTTCTTTGATCATGATCCACCATGATTTTTGGCATCAAGGAGGGAGATTAAGGGAAGATCAACGTTTTTATCCGATTAGAACTTGGAATTGTGAAGGCTCCATCTCTAGCCCACCTTTTTGTTTGATTATTGAGGTAAGGGTTGAATCCACATCAATATTTACAATCATAGTCAGATTTGAGTTATTTCTATTGTTGAATTATGTGATTTCTATATATTTGAAGTGTATAGAAGAATTATGAGATTTTTGGGAAGTTTGGGTTTGAATAAGGAGGATTTTGGGAAGTTATGGTTATTTTACATATGAAATTGATGGATTGTATGATTGAAGGCTTGAGGAGGGTTGTGGTTGGTTTATTGGGTGATTTAGCACCTTATTTTGATATTAAGTTTGTCTAGTTGAAGCTTTGTTTGTATTGTTAAAGATTGGAAAGATTTAGAAAGATTGGAAATCCAGATTTTCAGAATTTTGCTTGGTACGCCGGCGGAGGAAGGACCGCCGGGGGAAAATCGACCTCCTAGTAGTTTTGTATTTTTATGCGTCATCGCCGGCGCCAAAGTGGCGCCGGCGGGAACCCATTTTTCAGGCAAAATTATTGGTTGCTCAGTTTTGAATGCTCAGTCCTCTGGTATTTTTAGAATAATATTCTGATGACCTTAAGATGACTATAAATTCATGCAAATGTAATAGCTCAGGAAAGAATTCCTTAATGATTTAAAAAGGAAAAGGGAGTTAATTTGTAAGTTATGTTTGTGTACAGAATGCACTCCGGGGAGGGGACAAGCGCTCCATTGTAACTCAGTGAGTAATAGTACTACATATATACATCAATCTTATTATGATTATGCATATTCTGTTTTCCATGGCAATTATGCTAACATGGTTGTATTTGAGAATTGGTGCGAACATAGAAGGATTTGGCAACTATTGAGATGGCTCTGAAACTATTCTCAGATCCCGGCCCACGATTAATGGTTATCGGTATTGTACTATAGTTTATATAGTATTGTGTTTGATTTACCATTAAGAAACATTATTAACATTCCGTTATCCGTAGATTGGTGAGTAAATAGAACAATGATGCTTATGTATTCCGAGATCTATTGATTTAAAGTATAGAACCATGGTACCTTCGTATTTCTGAAAGTGTTCAATCTGTGACATATGTTCAACATTTGCTAATAAATATCAGCAACGTTCTATTAAACTGATGTTAGGTATTTTCAGTATACTATGAAACGAAATGATTGATTATGAAAAGCTATGATATGTTGGGAATAAACGAACGAATGTTCAGTTGTCTAAAAAGTATTTGTGGCACCCTTAGTCCGGATGGCCCTCGCCCGGGGGTAACAATACCGTGGCTGCGGTCTTCGGACCTACCTGATGCGGTCTTCGGACCTACCTGTTGTGGTCTTCGGACCTACCTGATGTGGTCTTCGGACCTACCTGTTGTGGTCTTCGGACCTACCTGTTCTGATGGATTATGGGTGTACCACATATAAGCTTATGCAAAATCTGAATATGGAAATGATTATGAAAATGGTTTGGAACTGAAATGCATAAGACTCGCTTCGACAAGATTATATTTCTGATATTCTGGCCCGCTACCTCATTCTGCAATGTTCTGGTATGGGGCAAAGTGCTGCACGGAACGAAGTGCTACACTTTGGTGGGGGCCACCTCTGGGATCGGCACGAGCCCCCTCTTGAGTCCATACATCCATTATTTCGTTACCACGCTATATGCTCTGCTACTTACGCTTTATGCGATGCATTATTTCGATATTCATTACATACATTATTCTTTATTACTGCTATTGCATTATTTCGTATTTTACGATATTATTACATGCATTATTTCGCATTATCGCTCATTACATGCATTATTTCCGTTATCCTTACTACTTCTGTTATATATGGGCCGGTGGCCGATCCGATATATCTGGACCTTTGGTCGCGTCTTGCATCTGTAGGCTTGTGACAAATCTGTATAGATCGAGTTTAACGCTATTCTCATATTTAAAGTAGGACCCATGACTTTTGGAAATAGTTATGGAATGTAATTAATCGAATATATCTGCGATTACGTGTGTGATTATTCAAGTTAAACATTATATTGTTTATGTACTATTATTCACCGAGTTCGCTCATTTTATATTTTGTCTGCTCTGTCAGAGGTAACCAATCGGAGTTCATCCCAACCTTTAAGGCTTGTATTTCTCTTGTTAACCTTGAGGCGTCCAGCACCACCGAAATTTGTTCATGTTGTAAAGTTCTGCCGAGTTCCGACTTATGCATTAGATGTATATTTTTGGGTTGATTGTATAATTTCTTCTTCATTTATATTTCTGTTATGTGCCTATTTATGGGGCTGAGTCGAGTCTATTTGTGTAATAATTATTTAGTGCAATGTGTGCGGTCCTGGCATGGTAGTAGTAGCTCAATGGATGATGTTTTATGTATTTTATATTATTAAAGGCTTCCGTTCAGGCCCCGTATGATATATATATATAAAAGGTTTTGTGTCTGTTTTCGAATGGGTCATACCCAAACTTTTAGGGGCGGGTTTGGGGCGTGACATATAATCATAAACCAAAATCGTCGCCAACATGACAAAATAAAACTAGATAGCAAAAGGGCGAAGACGAGTCTCGTGCATGAGGCGTAAGGGCTGACTCTTCAAAACCTTGATTGTTCCACACAAACTTCACTGAGGCTGGGTTTGGACCTCTCTTGGCTCACCTACAAACACATGAATGAGCATGAGCGAAAGCCCTGTTAATAATATCAAATAAAGAAGATACATTGGAACAATATACATCAAATGGCCTTAGGCCCAATCCATATTTCTATCTAATACATACGTATATACATATGTAGGTCAAGTAATTGTGGTTCCAAACACATCGGACGGCCTCGGGCCCAATCCATTCATGTAAAACTGGCCTTTGGCCCATTTATCTTTCATTCATGTCAAACTGGCCTTTGGCCCAACCATTCTTTCATTCGTGTCAGACTGGCCTTCGGCCCATTCATTCATTCATGTCAAACTAGCCTTTGGCCCATTCATTCATTCATTCATGTCAAACTGGCCTTTGGCCCATTCATACTTTCATATCAGACTGGCCTCTAGCCCATTCACTCGTAGCGAACGGCCTTACGCCTAACCATAGGGCATAGCAAACATTTGTCCATAATTCAAATCAATAGACTCATAAAGCTTATAGAGGGATAAGTAATTGGACAAATAACATATTTCAAAATATCTTTATTAAGATATTACTCACAGTGATCGGCTGGATGATTTACCCTGGAGCTCGACCCTACACATTCCATGAACACAATGGGTCACAAACAATTCAATCCGTCTTTAATTCACATATCCCTCTTTAGGCTTCTTTCTTATCCTTTCAGTTCATTCATAATGCTCAATGCATGCCTAAGAGTACTTAGAAGTGAAAGAGAACGGAAAACGAGACACATAACACATTTTCAAAATTTCAGAAACAAGGGTCCCCCGCTCGAGCGTGGACTTTTCCGCTTGAGTGGACCCATTAGGTTTGCAAAAGTGCTGGTTGCCTTGTTTTTACGCTCGAGCGTGAACTCGGATGCTCGAGCTGAAGGTCATCCTACATAGCTCCCCGCTCGAGCGTGAACTCTCCCGCTCGAGCGGACGTCAAGCCTGCAAAAAGTTATGGGAGCTCATATTTCCCGCTCAAGCAGCGGTTCCCCCGCTCGAGCGGACATCATAAATTCTGGGTTTTCCAGAATTGTTCTTGAGCTTCAAACTTGCATTCAAATAAGCATATCTTGCATTTTATGACTCAAACTTCACATATACATGTACTAACATGATCCAACACCAAATTTATTACATTATGAAGCTCAATTTCATGAATTAACCACATGCATGTCCCAATTTACACCAAACTCATTTCCAACATAGCAATTTCATGCATTCTAAACTCATACTCTTATGAATTGTACATGCATGTGAGAAATAACTTCCATTTTCAACTTAAATGGTGCAAATGGTAATCACAAGCATGAACTCTACCCAAAATTCTACATGGATCATACTTTTATGCTCAACTATACAAATTCATGGCAATTACATACATGCATGCATTCCATGACTTCAAACTCAACAAATACAACACAATTCTTGTTCTTGATCACCATACAACTTTAAATTCACAAAATTACAATATTAAACTCATGAATTCATAACCAATTACTCACCTAAAAGCTTTAATCTTCCAAGCTTATGCTTAATTCTTGAGTTGGTCTCCAAATTAGTCAAGCCTCAAGATCAAACTTCAATTGTTTCCCTTTCTTCCTCTGTAGCCTACCCTGTCTCTTTTTCCTTAGAGTGATTTCAGCCAAAATGAATAAAAGAGAGGAGTTGAGTGTGTAGTGCCCCTTTTTATATAAGTCCCATTAATCACAATTATCAATATTAAATAATTTGAGCACTACACTACCAATTTAATCTAATTAATCTGATCCGAATCAATTTTCAATTAAATTTCACTGTAGGTTCTAAAAATTATGCCAATCACAATGGCGTAGTCAATTTCAGGTTTTGTGGCCGATAAGGCCTTCAATTTTCAGTTTAAAAACAGTAAGTTGAACAGATATTCCTACGGTGAGCAAATAGAAATTCAAAACCACATATATTCACATAAATAGCACACAAAATCATATCATGATCAATTAGCATAATACGGAACATGGTTATCACATTGACCCCCCAAGGCAGTGGTGTCGATCCTCAAAAATAAATGCTAAGACACTTATGTTTGCAGCAGACAACAAGGTCATCCCCAGAACCCGTGGTGTTGACCCCAAAAAACAGCAACAACACCCAAAACACAATAGCAAGGTGGTGTTGACCCCAAGAAGACTGGTGTCAACCCCAAAAATAGTAGAGACACCAAGAATAAGACAACAAGGTACTGTCGACCCCAAAAGCAAAGCAAAACATGAAAGGGAAGAAGAACGACCATTACGAATGTGGTTTCCTAGATTCAAAAGCAATAAATGGGTCGGGTCTAAATCAGGATCGCTATAACCATCCCCCCTTAAGGAATTTCGTACTCGAAATTGAAGAAACGCCAAAACGAAAAAGGCCACTCAATCTGTAAAAGAAAACACAACACTAACCGAAGCTTAGATCCATTTGAGGATATGTTCCCATATCTCGATCCAACACCTTGAGGCCCTAAAGACAGCTAAATACCGAAAGACTAAGTACAAGCATGGATGCCTCTTCGACTCACATAACTCGTAGTGGTCTATGAGACAAGAAGCAACCACAACAACAACAACAACCACCCAGACTCAAAGACATCAACCACGTCCTAAACTACCTGCCACACCAAACCACCACTAACTACTCAAATGCTCGGACACAGAGAATAAAAAAAAACTCATATATAAAGCTCCCAGTCAACTCTCTCGCAATTCAAGGCATAAATAAAACACGATCAATCACCAACGTTATGGCACATCAATGCTCAACTATTCTAAGTCTTTGCAAAAATAACATACAACATGTCACTAGCAACAAAGGCTTAGTCAAAACATGATTTCCTAATACAAGATATAAGATACCCCATTCAAGTTAAAGAAAATTCCTTATTTTCCCCATTTGTCTCAAAACACTTTCCTTTCCCAAAAGGTGTTCAAACCCGCACCATCACAATACAAACTCATTTTTAACCGTCCACAACAAAACTCAAAGATTTCCAAACTATTTTTCCGAAAACCACAAGTGTTATTCATAACACCAAAATCAATTTCATTTGAAAAAAAAAATATATTTTTTATTTTTTATTTGTTCGATTCAACTTTTTATTAAACTAAAAACTTACATTTCAAACCAAAACTGTTTTAGTTCAAGAAAACTACTCAAGGCCACAACATCAAAAGAAAATTTTTGTTTTCCTCAAAATCATTCCTTAGCATTTCTTTGGTGATCCACAACATAGTCACCTAACAAAACCCATCACATCCACGGTGATGCCACAGTACCAAAACAAAATTTCCATGAGAATTCCTAGAAATTTCCAAAATGCCAGCGAAGAAATAACAAGAGAAAGAAATTTCACACCCACCAATCACATAATGACGTAAAAGCACATCATAAGACCAAAGTTCCTAACCGTAACCCAAAATCGGTTACCATAAACTCAGAAAAACTTCCCAACTGTCCATACAGGACTTACATGAAACACCAAGACACCGTTAAATTACACAACCCTCAATTCCAACCTATTTCTGAGGTGACTTTAGGTCAACCAACTCAAATACTAACCAATCAACTATCCAACACCACTATCCTGCACCTGCCTCCAAACACCGACATACCACTTAACTTCACATGTTCATTAAATCACTCAGGATTCCTCAAAGTTAACCTACAGTACTCTGGTTCTCAATTCACCCATCATACATATGGTTATGTGCCATGCACATCCTCACTTCACATTTGAGTCCGAAATGGGCTTCTCAAGTTAAAACACAACACGCCCCCTCAAGTCAATGCACACTCCAACACTTCACACCATGTACATAAGGACTGATAAGGTCAAAACAACTTTGACGGAGCGCACCAACCACTCCACACAATCTTAGTACTTCACTCGGAGTTCCACTATCCAAACCAAACAACAAACACCACACCAAAGTGACCCAGCACTATTGAACATTAAACTACTCAATCCATATATTAACCACACTATTGCCTCACCGAGACACCCTCTTGGGATCGTCCCATGACCAATCCCCTTCTACACCTCACTTAACAACAATACACAAACCATATACTGTTACACATCACACAAGCGAGACTTCATTACTTACTGCACAACATCTCACCCTTAACCGCAAATGGATTATCTCAGCACTAAATCCCTCATTCTGCTAATGTACTCACAACCTCAACCAAGTTTACAATCATGAAATTCACATATTTATTCTCTCATACCAAGCCAACTCGCAAGAGCCTACTACGCTACAACACCACCAACACCATGTAATAACCCAAACTGAACAACAAGAAAACACATCTCCATCCATCAATGACCAATAAGTCAACTCTTTAATCCACATTCTATCCCATCACCCATTGTACGAGTACAACCAAAACACTAAGTCCCCTAGTAAATCAACCAGTTGCTAATACTTATTGAACAATTACCTGGAACCAAACCTCGACACATACACACCACACTACAAAAGCTTTCAAAATCATACTATCCAAACTCCATAGAAGAACAAAAGAAGTTCTCAGCCTCCTTCATCTGAGTCATAGAACACTACATTCCCAACTACTCTCTCAACCAACCTAGATCACTAGGTGAGCCAAAACACGGCCCATCTTTGAAGACAATCACCTCCTCACCGTCATTCCAAACCTCGACCAATAAACACAAAACCACTATGACCTTACACATAGGTCACACAACAACCATGGGTTACATATCCGACCAACCTTTCCGAAAACATCTCTTAACTTAACCATAATTGAGGTACACATCTCTCGCACCCAAATACAATAAATGAACTTAGGAAATGTCTGTAGTACCACTGCCCGAAATACAACACAAGGCGTTCTGAACACACCACCCACCAAACACTAACAACCAATACTACGATAAGGGACTAAAATCCCTTCACAAGAGACAACTAATCAGGCAATACTAAGATCTGCTAACATTACCTACCATTAACATACAAGTCTATTCCCAACGAAACCATATGCTATTCCCAAAATACAAGTACCTAAGTTTCTCTATACCCAGGATAAAGGAATACTCCACCTTTGCATAGATCCCTACTATCAGGACCCAAACCCGCCCCTATAGGTTCAGCGTCATGATCGGCCAGAGGCCGTAGGTAATCCATGAGCCGTAAGTAATGACGCTGGCATCGTACCTCTTAATATAAAGTACGGGGCTTAGCAGAAATATAAAACAACATAGAAACTATCGATTGAGCTGTGCATCTATGAGGAGAACTAATATAATAAACAAAGTTTTGATTTAAAAGTATATTTATCACAATTGTACGAAATTCATGTTTTACAAAAAGACAACCCCAACTATAAACAAATACAAAACCATTGAAATACACAAAAGGGGGTTCAACTAGCATGGCTCCTCTTGAGCCTGATCACTTCACTTAGAAGCTCCTCAAAAGGGCTGACCAGGGTAGACTCGAGGCTTTCTAACTTTGATGTTCAGCTTGCCCACCTACATATATATATATAAATAAATTGTGAGCTAGAACCCAGTGAGTAATAACAGAATAAAGAGATTATGTGAATGAAGTTTGATAACATGCTCATCAAAATTCTCGTTTCAAATCTTTATATCCAATAAATTTCATAATCGATGTCATTCAATATCAAAATATGTGGCACACCCATGAACAATAACATTCCAATCATAGTGGAGCAAAAACCAATGCACCACGAAGGGTGAAACCAATGGACCACAAAGGGTCAACACTAGAGATCTCTGTGTGATCCAATAGCCATGGTATTGTTACCCCTAGGCAAGGGCCTACATCCAATGGTCGTGGTATTGTTACCCCCAGGCAAGGGCCTACAACCAATAGCCGTGGTATTGTTACCCATAGGCATGGGCCTATGTTCAATGGATGCCACAAATACACTTTGAAAATGAACTTCATTCATCATTAAAAAATAAATTTTTGATAAACCATTCAATCAGTCACATATTGATTCCAAAGCAATAACAATTTTGAAAATAATATTACTTGAACATATTTTTATAAAGTTACTACTCCCAGTGGTTTGAGTTGTCAGTAAGCCTTGGACGTCCACCTAAACAAAACACATAACAAAAGCAAAGTTGAAGCACCAATTCATTTTAATTCAATTCTACTCATGTGTTTCTAACTCATTCTACGATTATATGAGTTCAAATGGTGCCTAAGAATACTTGGAGTGGCATGAGGATGCAAATATGAACTCAAAAGAGTTGGTAAAATTTTGTTGAAAATAGGGTCTTCGCTCGAGCGTAACTACCTTCGCTCGAGCAGGGGTTGAAAAACAAAGGTGTTCGCTCGAGCGCAACTTCTGACGCTCGAGCGGTCTGTAAACTCGACAAAAGTATTGGTTGCATGAAATTCTCACTCGATGGTCGCTCGAGCGGCCTGAACAATTTTGCAAAACATCTGGAAGCCAGATTTTTACGCTCGAGAGGAGCTTTCCTCGCTCGAGCAGACAAGCCAAATTCTGGAATTTCCAAAACTGTGTTCGAAGTTCAAACATGATATTCAAAGGTCCCAAACTTGTGTTTTAGGTTCAAAAACATGGGAAAACTATATAAAACATGGAAACGTAGTTAATTTGGAACCAATTGCTCAAAACCATGGCAAATTCTCAACCAAAAACTTCAATTTCAAGTTATAAAACAAGTTCAATTCAAATTGAGTGTATACTTCATCAAAACATATTCAAAACATAATCAAGTGACATGAGAAGCATAAAACATGAAGGATTCTCCAAATTGAGGTGTAGTTGTGCCATGCATGTAGGAATTTCATGAATTCTAAGTCAAATTATGCATGCATGTAAATGTTTAACTCTTAACTTCCAAATTCAAGGTGGTTGAAGCTTCTATTTAACAATTTCATGCAAATGAACTCAAAACCTAGATGAATTCAACTTCTACATGTTTCATTTACAAAGATTAGGGTTAAAGATCATGCCTAAGACTTGAATTCAGGTGTCGTATAGCTTAATTCTTCAATTCCCCACAATGTCCTTCACAATTCTTCTTTTCTCTCTCCAAGTATTGAGTTAATTCCCTCCTCTCACAAAATCTCAGCCAAGTGTGTGTGTATATGAGCTCATAAGCTTATTTAGAGCTATTTATATGGTGTGATTAGCTTAGCCTAATCAAGTATGATTAAGGTTAAGTAATTTAGGCTCAATCCTAATTAATTCAACCAGTTTAAATCTAATTTTTTTGATCTAAATCAATTTTCAATTAAAGTTTCCATAAAATTCTAAATATTCTAACTAGTTTATTACACTATTCAATTTCAGTTTCCGAAGTTGTCTAGGTTCTCAATTTCTAAGTGGTCAATTCAAACAGATATTCCATGTAATAACAGATAATTACGAAATTAAACATGTAATCACATAAGTAAACACACAACTGTGGCCTCGCCTTTTTTCGCGCCCGCGCATTTCGGAAAAGGGTTTGAAAAGAAGGTTTCACAGTTTGGACTCTACCTGCGGTTTTGAATCTAGTCTCACAAGTGCAATGTGAAACTGACAATCACCGAAGAGTCCAATCCGGCAAATCATTTTGGAAGATTGATTTTGAATCAAATAATGCCAAAACTAGACTGCCTTGCTAGATTATAGAGGCGCCACCTAAATTTTTTTTTTTTGGGAAATTTAGGAAACGCTGACTCGTACCAAAGGCCACGTGTCTGTCATCACCAAAGTTGCCTTAGCTCGGGAACTTGAGTAAGAGAGGGGAAGGTCCTGAAATGAGTACCCCCGCTCGCCCGATCAAAGATCGGCCTCTACTAATCATGATATGATGTTTTATAAACCTCATGTGTTCTTATTCTGATTATTAACTAACTTTACTATGTGATGCACACAAGCAAGTATAGACTAGTCGCAAGACTTGGAACAATTCAACTTCATGTTAGTTTGTGAAAATGGTTTGAATTTGCCACCCTCAAGTAGGCTTAAAGATGCGGATTTGCCACCAAACATAGTGGGCTTAAAACATGATTTGCCACTCAACAAAGTGGGCTTAAAACTTACATTTGTTGAATCGTTCCATTTCAAACAACAAGCCTTCATCCATAAGCATTCATACAGTTTAGCAAGTAAGCACATAACCTCATGGCAACATGGCAATCACACTCATGCAAGTATGCTAAAGCATAAAACTCACCGAGTACTACAAGCCAAAAGGTATGCTAATCAAAACATGTCGCTAATCTAACCATCGAAAGTGATTAAATAAAAGGGAGAAAGACGCGGGGTTGGAAGACATGCACACACACATGCACAGTTATTACAACATTATGCCCTCGCGAAGAGGGGTCCGAATGAATAAGAGCTAAGCTAATCTAAGCTAAGCTAGGCTAACTAATCTAATTAAACTAATTAGACTAATTATTACAAATCAAATGAATAACTAGCAAACTAATTACTAATTATTATAGCACTTTAACTAATTAGAGACTAATTAATTAAATTACAACACAAATGTACATAAAATAATCATGCAAAATATTTAAACCACACAGCCTTAGCTCTGCTTCGGGAAGTGGAGGATGCATGCACTCGGTTTTCACCCCAAAATGCCACCGTTTTGCTCTTGAGAGGCTCTGTTTGCAAGGCTGAACATACTCTAGGAACTTTCTGCTCCACCTTACCAAATCACTACTGAGGATTACACGGTGGCTGCCGACCATGGATGGTTCTTTGCACCCTATCTTTGGCCAAAAGTGTGTCTGGCCGGCCATAAATGAGGCACTGCCGGCCACTGGTGCTCTGAGTCACCACATTGCAACAGAGCACAAAGAGAGCAAAAAAGAAGGTTTTTCCAAGGGTATGTTTCTACTGGACCCCTCCTTATCATCTCAAAACTTCAAATGAGTAGCACTCTTCGATCCAAAACCACCAACCAAGCATTTTCAATGCATGATAGCCAAAGAACCAAGCAGTACAATTTCATTGTATGCAAAAAAAAACAAGACTCAAGACTACCACCTTATCATGAGTGATCAAAGGCAATGGAGACAAAGGAGATTGGTTCATTTCATCACTTTGAGTATGAAATGCTCCAATCTTCCTTGTGTTCAATATAACGTCTGATTGAACACATGCAATGCAACACAACATGCTTATCTTGCTCAAGTTTTACTTATCACTTTTGTTTACTCATTTTAATTACCAACTTATTCTTTAGTTGATTTAGTCCAAGGTGAGTGTCCTCTAATGAGAGAGGTGTCAACCAAGGGATGACTTAAGGCAAGAGAGAGATCATGCCTTTGGTTAGTAGAAACCCTCAAAAGAGGATTAAAACCATTAAGGATAAATCTCAATCTCAAGCTTAAACACAACCCTAAGGCCAACCAACTCTCAAAGCAAATGAAAAAGTGATGAAATGAGGGAGGCTGCAGATATTATATGTGCTGAAATTGCATGCAAAATGACACTACAACATGCAACCAACTCATGCAAATCATGCTTAAAAGCCGAAAACACCAAACTAGTGAAGATCAATACACTATAGGCATGCAATACAAAGCTCCAAAGGTACAAACACTTCAAAATAGTCCTAAAATAGCCTAAAAGGAGTCCTAAAACATGTTTGAAGTAAGCTAAAAATAGCTAGAATAAGAGGCCAAAACATAGCACAAGCTAAACTATTAAGCACAATTGCACTACAAGCATACAAAGCAAGCCTCAAGTGCTCCAAGCAGCCCAAAACAGAGTTGAAACATGCCAAAATAAAGCCTAAAACATGCTTGAATTAAGCTAGGTTAAGCTAGAAAATAATGCTAACATGTGAAGTAACCTAGGCATGGAAGCAAGACACAAGGAGGGGAGGCCAACCCCTCCCATTTTGGACTTCAAAACATGGTTTTTACCACTAAAAATCCTCTGAAATTTTCTGGTTAAAAGGGCCAAAAGAGTTGGTTTGAAAGTGATAAAAATATGGCACAAAAGCTTAACAAGCAAAGAGACAAGAAGGGTGGACCACCCCTAAACTCAAAATAGCCTCAAACCACCATTTTTAAGCCTAAAAAAACAGAGGTTTTTGTAGTTGAAAACCAGGCCAAAAATAGTACAAAAAGATGGCAAAACAAGTTATGCAAAACAAGTTTAAAAGGTAAAGGTTATACCTCTTGAAGCCAAGCACACTTTAGGCACAAATGAGGTACCAAATCAAGCTAAAATCACCTTCTAAAGCTCAAAGAAGGTCCCAAGGAATCTCAGCCCAAAGATAACCAACTTTGGTCAAGGATGTATAGGTAAAGGAGAAGTATATCTCTACTTGTATGCACAAAGGTTCAAGAGAGAAAGAAATCTAGAGAGAGAAAATTATAGAGAGAGAGGCTCCCAAACTTTTTCCAACCTTGAAAACTATAGAGAATGGCCTCTATATATAGAAATATATGACTTCAGGTCAAAAATATCAACAAATGGATAGCTGGAGCAATCTGGAAATAGCTGGAGGTAAAAATTTGTAAAAAAATTTGATTTTTGACACCAGTGGTCGGCAGGGGATCATTGATGGCTAGAAAGGATCATTTGTGGCCGGCACTGCATCATCCATGGCCGACACTCTTCACCAGTGGTCGGCAGAAAAATCTGCTCTCCAAGTCCAACTTCAAATGGGCATATCTCCTTCATCTTGACTCCTTTGCAGGTCATTCTTGAGTCTAAAATGAAGCCCCAGAAGTCTTCTTTCCAATGGTGGCATCCTCACATCAAAATTACAAGTGTCCAAAAATTTATGCTCATTTTAGTGAAGACTGCTCAGTTTCGATTTAATCGGATTCATGCCTAACTTCTCCTCAGCTAGTTTTCTTCCCTCCTCTCCTCTTTTCATCAACCCCAAACCCCTAAATAAGGTGTTTTGAAATATTTTTCAAAGAATTCACCTCTCTTCCATTCATTTCCACTTTGTCCTTGCTCGGTTTATCAAAAAGTGCAACATTTAATGAAATGCGAGCCTCGAAACATCGTAGGAACTTTTTCAAAAACTATTTAGAAAGAGAGGGTTTTAAGGTCTAAAAATCATTTTGGTCAAAATAGTTTTGGTCCAAAATGGGGTATAAGGTTGGGATTTGACGTTCTCTTGGCTGAAGAAATCGAACATTTGCACAGGATAGCCTGCACCATAAAGTAAGCAATCAATGGAGCCCAAGCTTTATGAGCGGTCAAAAATGGAGTGCCTACAACAACCATGCAATTAGGCTTATTTAAATAACATAATATACTAGTTCGGAGGTCGGGGTCATCACAGTTTCTCCCCCTTAGAAAGTTTGGTCCTTCAAATTTAAGTTACCTTCAGATGGAAACAAATTCGGATACCGTTGCTGCATCTCTTCCTCCTTTTCCCAAGTGGCCTCCTTCCTATAATGTTCTTTCCACTCAACTTTGACCATAGGGATAGTTTTGTTTCTCAATTACTTCACTTGCCGTTCAATGATTTGCACAGGGCATTCTTCATGCATCATATCCTCGTCTAGAGCAATCCGATGGTGATCAATCACATGGAATGGGTCTCTAAGATACCCATGAAGCATAGATACATGGAAGACATTATGCACTTGTTCCATTCCCGGTGGCAAGGCAATACGATAAGCTACATGACCCAACCTTTCAAGGATCTGAAACGGTCTAATATAGCGAGGAGTCAGTTTTCCCTTTTTGCCAAATCTCATCTGCCCTTTCATTGGTGTTACTTTAATGAATACATGATCTCCTGCTTCATATTCTAAGTCTCTTCTTTGCTGATCCGCATAACCTTTCTATCGGCTTTGTGTAGTTTTGAGCCTTTGCTGAATGATTTTAATCTTTTCGCTCGTCTCTTGCACAAGTTCAGTCCCATAAATAGCCCTATCACTAACCTCTGTGCAACAAACTGGTGATCTACATTTTCTGCTATATAGTGCCTCATACAGTGCCATGCTAATGCTAGTGTGGAAACTATTATTATAAGCAAACTCAACCAACGGAAATTAAGTTTCCCAGCTGCCCTAAAAATCCAAAACACACATACGAAGCATGTCTTCTAAGGTTTGAATAGTTCTTTTGGTTTGCCCATTGGTCTGTGGATGAAATGTTGTACTAAACCTCAATTCTGTTCCAATTGCATCCTGCAGACTATGCCAAAATAGAAACAAATTTAGGATCCCTATTTGATACAATAGACACTGGAACGCCATGCAGTCAAATAATTTCATCAATGTAAATGATTGCAAGTCTATATGCAGTGAATGAAGTCTTTACAGCAAGAAAATGAGCAGACTTGGTCAATCTATCAATTATAACCAAAATAGAGTCCATACCTTTAGGTGTCTGAGGTAGGCCAACAACAAAGTCCATGGTGATATGTTCTCATTTCCATTCTAGAATAGGAAGAGACTAAAGCAAACCTGCTAGTTTCTGATGCTCTGCTTTTACCTGTTGGCATTGTAAGCATTTAGAGTTGAAGTCGACAATCTCTCTTTTCATGTTGGGCCACCAATACACTAACTTCAATCTTGGTACATTTTGGTGTTCCCTGGGTGCATAGCAAACACTAACTTGTGGCTTCCTTCAAAATTTTCCTTTTCAAATCTACATCATTTGGAACACACAATCTCCCTTGAAATTTTAATACGAAATCTTCAATTGTGAACCCCGGTTTAGCCTTGTTGTCAAGTTCATCACAAATCTTCTTCAAAAACTCATCATTCATTTGCTTTCATTTAATCTCCTCAATAATGGCAAGTTAAGTAGACATTATGGCTATCAAGCTATCTTGTTCATAAGGAATCACTTCAATTTCAAGTTTTTCATACTCCAGTAGTAGTTCTCTCTGATCTACGAGTAAATAGGAAAGGCTCCCCACATTCTTTCTGCTAAGTGCATCTGCCACAATATTGGCTTTGCCCGGGTGGTAGTGAATTTACAAATCATAATCTTTGATTAATTCAAGCCATCGCCTTTGACGAATGTTCAACTCCTTTTGAGTGAAAAGTATTTCAAACTTTTATGATCTGTGTACACTTCACATTTGGTCCCATACAAATAGTGACGCCATATCTTTAATACAAAGTCAACTGTAGCAAGTTCTAGGTCGTGTGTAGGGCAGTTCTTTTCATGTGGCCTCAATTGTCAAGAAACATATGCAATCACCTTGCCATTCTGCATTAAGACACAACCCAAGCCCTTATAAGATGCATCACTAAAAATCACAAAACCTTCAATACCTGAAGGAATAGTAAGAATTGGAGCTGTAGTCAGTCTTGTCTTCAACTCTTGAAAGGCTGTTTCTCTCTAATCCATCCACTCAAATGGTTCCCCTTTTTGAGTCAACTGAGTCAATGGCACAACGATTTTTGAAAAGTCTCTAACAAATCTTCGATAATACCCTGCCAATCCCATAAAACTACAAACTTCTGATACATTAGTCGGGGTAGGCCAATTAATAATTGCTTCAATTTTATGAGGATCCATAGATATACCATCCTTATTAATGATGTGCCCCAAAAATGAAATTTCATCAAGCCAAAATTCACACTTTTTGAATTTCCCATACAACTGTTTTTCTTTAAGTGTTTGAAGAGTTAGTTTCAAATGTCGTTCATGCTCATCTTTACTTTTTGAATAAATCAAGATGTCATCAATGAACACAACAACAAAGTTGTCTAGGAAAGGTTTGAAAATTTTGTTCATTAAATCCATAAATGCTATGGGCGCATTTGTAACTCCCAAAGGCATGACTAAAAACTCATAATGCCCATACCTGGTCCCGAAGGCTATCTTTTCAATGTCCTTAGCCTTAACCTTCAGTTGATGATATCCCAATCTCAAGTCAAATTTTGAAAATATCTGTGCCCCCTGCAACTGATCAAACAGGTCATCAATACGCGGCAAAGGATATTTATTTTTCATCGTTACCTTGTTGAGCTCTCTATAATTAATGCATAGTCAAAGAGTGCCGTCTTTCTTTTTCACAAAAAGTATCGGTGCGCCCCATGGTGATGTACTTGGTCTGATAAACCCTTTATCAAGCAATTCCTGCAACTGAGTTTTCAATTCCTTCATTTCAGTGGTAGACATACGATAGGGAGTTTTAGAAATTGGTTAAGTTCCCGATATTACATCAATTGTAAATTTAATCTCTCTATGAACAAGTTGGCTGCATAATTCATCCGGAAACACATCAGGAAAGTCTCTCACCACTAGTATATTGTCTAGAGTAATGTCTATAGTTGGTTCAATTACCACACTACACAAATACCCCTAACAACCCTTATTTATTAGTTTTTGGGCTTTCATGGCAGATATGAGGTACGGTGGATGAACTACTCCTTTCCCTTCAAAATAAAATTCATCTTGTCCGAGAGGTCGGAACATTACTCGTTTCAAAACACAATCAATAGTTGCATAGTATTTAGCTAGCCAATCCATACCCAAAACCACATCAAAATGTCTCATGTCTAAAGGTATTAAATCGGCATACAAAACAGCATTCCCGAGAAATAATTCACATGCAACAAATACAGTTGAACATAGTATGGATCCCCCCATAGGTGATGCAACACATAGTATATAGTTCAATGTTTCCATAGGTTTATTCGAAGTTTTAGCAAAAACCATAGAAATAAACGAATGTGTAGACCCAGAATCAATTAAAGCATAAGCATATTTATAACAAATGGAGATTGTACCTGACACTAATGCCTCAGCATTTTGAGTATTCCCTGGGGTTAGTGCAAAAACCCTTCCTTGCCTTTGTTCATTTCTTGTTGTAATGGGTGTTATGTTTGTTTCTGTTGTTGGAGTAGATCTAGTTGAACTTGTAGTACCATGATTCCCACTTTGACATGGTTGCGTACAATCCTTTGCAATATGTCTGGTCTTCCGACAGTAATAACAAGCCCCTGATGCGCGATAGCAAGCACCCCAATATTTCTTTCCACAAGTAGCACAAGTTGGTGTCGAATTGCCACCTTGGCTTGAACCGGTATTACTAGAACTCCCATATTTTAACTTCTTATTTGTTGATGTTGCTCCCGTACTAAAACTCTATTTTCTGCCTTTCTATTCAAAGTTCTGTTTACGGTTGGCCACATTTCTCTCCGCTATTAGTGCCCTATCAAGTACATCCATGTATGTCGGCAATTTGAGCACATTGATTTTATCCAAAATTAGATCACGCAAATCTCCCTCAAACTGTCTGGCCTTTTTATAATCTGTATCTACCATGTGGGGTGCCAAGCGAGCTAACTCTATAAACTGAGCCTCATATTCAGTAATTGATTTATTTCCTTGCTTGAGTTCCATGAATTCAGTTGCCTTTCTGTCCCGCACACATTATGGAAAATATTTCTCGTAAAAGATTTCTAGGAAACGAGCCCAAGTAAGATCTCAGTTCTCATCTCAAACCAACATCCACCAACGTCTTGCATCATCTTCTAATGTGAATGCAGCTAGTTGTACCTTTTGAGCTTCGATACATGGGAACACTTCAAACAATTTTTCAATTCTTAAGACCCAAGCTTCAGCCTTTAACGGTTCAATTTGCTATGAAACAGTGGTGGCTTCATCTTTTTAAATTCTCTAGTCAAAGCAATAGTACAACTCTCCGGCTGGCACCCTGGAGCTGAAGGTGGCACATGCATTGGAAGTGGGGGTGGTAGTTGTTGTTGTTGTTGCCATTGCTATTGTTGCCTTATGGCTTCAACCATATCTTGCATCATTCATTCCATTCTATCCAATCTTGAGGAGGTTGCCTCCTTTAGCTCATCAACCCTTGTCCTCACCATTTTCTATATAAAACTTGTATTATGATAAACACAACAAATAAAATATGTCCACATGTACAAATTCAAAACATGTAATCATACAATTTATCTCACTCCAATATTTAATTACACGTGATCGCAGTCCTGAAGTCTCTTCTAGACTCTCTATAGCTCAATGAACAAGTGAGTGAGATATAACTCGTGCTCTGATATCACTCTGTCAGGACCCAAACCCGGCTCTATAGGTTTAGCGTCACGACCGGCCAGTAATCATACATTACCTACGGCCTTTGTACAAATGAACCTCTTAATATAAAGTACGGGGCTTAGTGAAAATTTAAAACAACATAGAAATTATCCATTGAGTTGTGCATATATGAGGAGAACTAATATAATAAACAAAGTTTTGATTTAAAAGTACATTTATCACAATTGTACGAAATTCATGTTTTACAAAAATACAACCCTAACTATAAACAAATACAAAACCATTAAAATACACAAAAGGGGGTTCAACTAGCATGGCTCCTCCTGAGCCTGATCAGTTCACTTAGAAGCTCCTCAAAAGGGCTGACCCGGGTAGACTCGAGTCTTTCTAACTTTGATGTTCAGCTTGCCCACCTATATATATATATATAAATAGTGAGCTAGAACCCAATGAGTAATAACAGAATAAAGAGGTTATGTGAATGAAGTTCGATAAGATGCTCATCAAAATTCTCGTTTCAAATCTTTATATCCAATAAATTTCATAATCGATGTCATTCAATATAAAAATATGTGGCACACCCATGAACAATAACATTCCAATCATAGTGGAGCAAAAACCAATGGACCACGAAGGGTCAAGCCAATGCACCACGAAGGGTCAAACCAATGGACCACGAAGGGTTAACACTAGAGATCTCTGTGTAATCCAATAGCAACGGTATTGTTACCCCTAGGCAAGCGCCTACATCCAATGGCTGTGGTATTGTTATCTCCAAGCAAGGGCCTACAACCAATAGCCGTGGTATTGTTACCCCTAGGCATGGGCCTATGTTCAATGGATGCCACAAATACATTTCGAAAATGAACTTTATTTATCATTACAAAATAACTTTTTGATAAACCATTCAATCAATCACATATTGATTCCAAAGAAATAACAATTTCGAAAATAATATTACTTGAACATATCTTTGTAAAGTTACTACTCACAGTGGTTTGAGTTGTCACTAAGCCTCGGATGTCCACCTAAACAAAACACATAACAAAAGCACAGTTGAAGCACCAATTCATTTTAATTCAATTCTACTCATGTGTTTCTTACTTATTCTATGATTATACGAGCCCAAATGGTGCCTAAGAATACTTGGAGTGGCATGAGGACGCAAATATGCACTTAAAAGAGTTGGCAAAATTTTGCTGAAAATAGGTAACTTGCTTCGCTCAATCGAGGGTTCAAAAACAAAGGTGGTCTCTCGAGTGCAACTTCTGACGCTCGAGCAGTCTGTAAACTTGGCAAAAGTACTGGTTGTATGAAATTCCCACTCGACGGTCGCTCAAATGGAAGACTGAGTAAAAAGAGTCATCGCTCGAGCGACACTTTGGTCGCTTGAGCGGCTTAAACAATTTTGCAAAACTTCTGGGAGTTCGATTTTCACGCTCAAGTGGAGCTTTCCTCGCTCGAGCGGACAAGCCAAATTTTGGAATTTCCAGAACTGTGTTTGAAGTTCAAACATGATATAAAAAGGTCCCAAATTCGTGTTTTAGGTTCAAAAACATGGGAAAACTTTATAAAACATGGAAGCATAGTTAATTTGGAACCAATTGCTCAAAACCATGGCAAATTCTCAACCAAAAACTTCAATTTCAAGTTAAAAAATAAGTTTAATTCAAATTGAGTGTATACTTCATCAAAACATAATCAAGTGACATGAGAAGCATGAAAACATGAAGGATTCTCCAAATTGAGGTGTAATTATGCCATGCATGTAGGATTTTCATGAATTCTAACTCAAATTATGCATGCATGTACGTGTTTAACTCCTAACTTCCAAATTCAAGGTGGTTGAAGCTTCTATTTAACAATTTCATGCAAATGAACTCAAAACTTAGATGAATTCAACTTCTACATGTTTCATTTACAAAGATTAGGGTTGAAGATCATTACCTAAGACTTAAATTCAAGTGTTGTATAGCTTAATTCTCTAATTCTCCATAATTTCCTTCACAATTCTTCTTCTTCTTCTTCTTCTTCTTCTTCTTCTTCTTCTTCTTCTCTCTCTCTCTCTCTCTCTCTCTCTCTCCATGTATTGAGTTAATTCCCTTCTCTCACAAAATCTCAACCAAGCATGTGTGTATATGAGCTCATAAGCTTATTTAGAGCTATTTATATGGTGTGATTAGCTTAGCCTAATCAAGTATGATTAAGGTTAAGTAATTTAGGCTCAATCCTAATTAATTCAATTAGTTTAAATCTAATTATTTTGATCCAAATCAATTTTTAATTAAAATTGCCATAAAATTCTAAATATTCTAATTAGTTTATTACACTATTCAATTTCGATTTCTAAAACCATCTAGGTTCTCAATTTTCTGTCTCTAAGTGGTCAATTCGAACAGATATTCCATGTAATAATAGATAATTACAAAATTAAACATGTAATCACATAAGTAAACACACAACCATGCAATTGGGCTTATTAAAATAACATAATATACTAGTTCGGAGGTCGAGGTCGTCACACCTGCACTACACCGTACCAGTTCACGAGGTGAATCCTAGACCAGCCCACTACGACAACCCGTCACCAAAACACTAACTCAAAACCAATCACACCATCCATAATCTCCTAACACACCTCGTGTCTTTCAAAATTACCCAAAGCAACTATAAATCCCACCAGGTATCCAACCAACTACCTCACTACCTCACTCAACTATGGAGAGACAACCCCATCTATTTCAAACACCCATCATCTATAAAGAGAAACCCCAAGCCTAAATGGCCCAACGAACTCCAACCCCGAGAAAAGTTAACCACCACTCACATCCCAACTAACCTCACTCCACAATATGAACTTCTAGGTCATTATCACCATAGTCAGAATTATATATCGACACTACCCATATCTACAAGGGCAATCCCAACTCTTCGTGTTTTAGAAACTCTAACACCACCAACCCCCCTTCCACAGGTTATAAAACTTAAAACAACTCACTCAATTGGGGGACACACCCCACACTACACCTTACACATCTGACCCCTCAAGGTTATAACTAACTCTAACACATACTAGTCCACAGACTAACAACCAACACTAAACCTAAGCGACGTCACTTAAATGAGTATAGCAACTCCACCCAACCACCATGCACAAAGGACTCGAAACACCACGGTCTCTCAAAGACATGTTAACTGTCACTAAGGACAAACCAACACCAACTCACAACCTATGCTAATACGCAACATATCACCTATATGGCACACATTGAGGTGCCCACTCAATGTTTACCATCACCATTATTGTCCCTTACTGGACTGTTGAAATTGGTTATTCTCAAACGTAGAGGTACCCTAAGAGCTTACACGTCAAGGACAAGAACTACTGATGTGTCTTAGCTGGCCACACCTGAAACAAATGCGTAACTCCCTATTCAATGGCTGAAAGTTCGACTCTCTAGAGCCCTTCGAAGTCTGGCCTACTAGGTTCTAGTAATGGTATTGCCCCTGCCTAGATGGATAAGGCTGAGTCCAACGAGACTCCGATACACCCAATGAAGTTCCACGCTGGAAACAACAAATATGGCCTGACTGGCCACATTTGAAGAAAGTAGGTGGTCTCCTATTGTGTAATTGGTTCAAATTCTGAACAGGTAAGGGTCCTGACGACTGCTCCCCCTATGAGCCTTCAGTTGTCCTAGACCCCAACTACCTAGATGGTTATGGCGGTACAATTATTGGTTGAGCCATCAACATTGCCTTCCTCCTCTAGTTCTGAAAAGGTCTACCATAACCCCGAGTTACAAGAGTTGCCGAAATGGCCTCCTCCCCACTCCGTCCCATGACTAAGACCGTTGCCTCCACATGAGCCACAACTTCAACAATCCCACAATAACTTCTATGCCAAGATTCGGCAATCCTCCCTCAGATGTCATCACACAACCGTCTTTCAAACTCCGAACAATGAAGCTCCTCAGTTTCTACCAACTCCAGAGCAAATCTCGATATGTTAGTAAACCACGCCTCAAACTATGCCAAAGGTGTAATACCTTGGCACAAATCCATAAATTGTTTCCTTAATTCCTCCTGTGTGGAAGGAGGGAAATCGTTACTTCCTCGTCTAGACATCCTAATCAAGAATAAACATAACAAGTTTAGCACACAAACAATGGTGCCCTTAACAAAATCTCATTCGTTTCACAACACTAATAACACCAAAAGTCACTCCAATTAAGCACTTAATCACATAAACACAAACGAACTTCCTTTCTAGATAACGATCATCCCACGACATTGCCAGAGTTCCAAATTAGAAATAGCAGTGATGAAGTGCTCTTCTAATAGGACTTCTAAAAATTCGTAGACCCAATCAATATCTTAGAAATCAAATCCCATACTCATTTAGTCACATAAGCATGTTATCACATAGCATACCAAACATACAAACACCTCTATCAAGTGAGACAAACCCATTGTGGTAAGAACCACTTCCCACATACCCAAAGTATTTAAACCTGGTACGCTCTGACACCAAGTTGTAACGCCCCGAAATAAATACAATAACCCAACTCATCAATATTCAATAGAAGCTACATATGCTAATTAATAACCCTTCATTAATGAGAGTTTGAGGTACAAAAAAGGACATATGCAATATGCATTCATAAATCCCACATCATGGATCTACAACATATGACACAGACAAGAGGAATGAAATAAAAGGTTATACAGATAATTAATTCCTTAATGGCTACATCTTTCCAAGTCCATACTCGGTTACACAAAAATGAGTGTAACTGAATATCATTTAAGCCCAAGGCTTGTACAAAAATAAATACAACAAATAAACAAAAGAAGCCTTCAGTTCCAAGTCCTCCAAAGTCATGTTCTTGCTGGAGGCATATCATCTGTACCTGAAAATGGTTTTCCCACATAGGATGAGCCAAAGTCCAGTAAAGATACTTTAACACAGTGTATGAATCGTAACAGACATATAAGGTGAATACATATGCAATGCTTGTGCCAAAACATTTTATATCTCTTTTCAAAACCATGCAATGCCAAGTTTATATCACAATTAATGCAATCAATTCATTTTCAAAAGAAAATAGGGCGGTGGATACAACATTGGGAATCTCTAGGACGTATCTGCAAGTAGGCTACAAGCATTACCAATTTTTCATTTTTACCGGTATTTACTGGAAGGCTTGACACCTAACTATGCGGGGTTTCTGGACTTTCACCAAGGACACTCAGGCCAACGTGATACCGCAACTACACTCTTACCCTGATTCACCAAGGCATTTACCCATTTTTCTGAAAATGATAACCATTTTCAATGTGTTAAACATGTTACAAATGCTCAATGTAATGGATGAGAAAATTATTTTCAATTTACCTATCCTCACTGATAGCTCAAAATAGATATCTCTAAACAGATAATTAGGGTATGTTTGGTTTGGTTTTGAGAGAGTAGTTTTTAAAAATTGTTTTGGAGAGAGAGTTTAGAAAAATTTTTGGTTTGTTTGGTTATGTATTTTGAAAGTAGTTTGAGAGTTTGAAAAGATTTGATATTTTGTTATAATTGAGTAGATGTGTGTGAGAGAAAAAGTGATTGATTGATAGGTAAGAGAGAGAAAGTAATTTTGGAAATTGTTTTGGAAAATTTACAAACCAAACAAATTTTTTAGAATTTTTTTTTTCAAAATCACTTTACAAATCCAAGCCAAACATACCCTTAAATTTCAACACAGATATACTTTCCAACCTTTCTAATTAGGAGTGATAATTCATATCCAACTCCATTTCCATCATCATCATTGTTTCAATTCCACAAAACCAACATCAATTCCATTTCTCTTTACAAAATCAAATTCTCACAATGTAGGGCAAACACCCTCTTTCTTTAAAAATCAATTTCCATGGATAAAATCCACCATTTATCATAACCCAACCATTTTTACAAGGCCACAACCATATACAATAACCCATTTTGAAAACCCTCTTTTGATTTCAAAACCAAAACCCTAAATTTTTATCCCAAAATCCCCAAATCATAATCTTGTTTAGATAGACAAATAATTGAATTAAAAATCATAAAAAGAGTCAAAGTAATCCCTACTTCAAGAAGTGAAGAGGAAAACTCGAGAAAACTAAAAGTCAGTGGAACCACTAAGGTCTTGGATTAATAGAAAATCCTTGATGAGATCTACAACCTTTCTCAAAGGACCAAGGTGAAAAGATGTCTCTAACTAAGTAGATCTAGAGATCTTTGTAAGAAAAGTTGAGTTTCAGAGAGAGAGAGAGATTCACAGTTTAAAGGAAGAAAGAGATAGAGAAAGAGAAAACAATGAATGAGAAAAAAGTGTTTGGGTCTATTTATAGTAGTAGTATAATATCCCTAAAGTCAATGAAAAGAATAAGTCAAAAACCCCCCAAAAGGTAGGGCCCAAAACAAATCCAAAATCTAAGAAAAACCCGTAGGGATCAACTCCCAAGGTAGTGGTGTCGGCCCTCAAAAAGCAGTGCTGAGACACTTATGTTTGCAATAGCGAAGAGGGTTGACCTTAGAACTCGTGGTGTTGACCCCAAAAAACAGTAACAACACCCAGAACACAACAGCAAGGTGGTGCCAACCCCAAAAATAGTAGAGACACCAAGAGTAAGACAACAAGGTGGTGTCGACCCTAGAAGGAAAACTAAACATGAAAGGGAAGAAGAACGACCGATATGGATGTGTTTTCCCTGATTCAAAAGCAATAAATGGGTCGGGTCTAAATCAGGGTCGCTATATAGAGGATGTAAATGCAAAATGATTTCTTAACATTCAACCAAATTGAAAAATATGAGACTGAACAACGAAATAGTGTGCTTCCAAATGAATAGTTAAGAGTAAATTTAATAACCCTACAAAAAGAAAAATAGGCTCAAAATCTCACACGGGTTATAGTCTCCACATTAATCATCAAGATGTTCAAGTTTAAGTCCAAAAATTAATCAAAGAATATTTAAGCGGTTATGTGCATGTGCAAATCTGAGATGACATAAAAAATTATTTTTAATCAAAAGATAGTATAATAAACTAAGTTATAATTAAAATGTTAAAGCAACAAAATTATCAATTAATTGCAAAAAAATTTTAACACAACGTGCACACAACACATTTTAAAAAAAAAAACAAAACAAAACAAAACCACACACAACGGCACACACAAGGAAAAATTGGGCTTTTTTTTTTCATGAACAACAAACAAATTTCTTGTTTTTTAATTTTTTTTTTCCAAAACGCAACTGAAAATAAAAATAAAAATAAAAATAAACACAAAAAATAAATAAATAAAAATAAAAATAAACACACAAAATATACACAGACCCTTTCCCTTCAACTTAAATGATATTGTCCTCAATGGCACATGCCACAAAGGACTGAGAAGGAAAACACAATAAAATAAAAATAAAAATTGCTATTTTCTCGTCAAATTCCAAGACATTTTAGGGCTGCAAATTTTATTCTCCTTTAAGTAACCCATCTCAGACCAAATTTCTTTAGTCCTACTCAGTGGTTCCCTTCAAAGGTATACTTGTCTATTTTGCCCTGACACACAATACTTAAAACACACAAAACAAAACAAGACAAAACAAAACAAAACAAAATGCACTAATCTATTTTACCTAAGTACAACAAGTTCACCTTTTCCACTTTTTATGATTTATGAGATATGGGTCATTTTAGTAAAAAATATTTGACTCGTCCAAAAGTGGACAAAAGTGTGTTAAAAATTCATCCTTTAACAAAACATGAGTAATACATGCAAACTTAAGGTATTTATCGTTTAGTAGGAAATAATGTAAATAGACCCTAGGAACAGATATCAAAAGATCATTGTCAATCACGAAGTCCTAGTCCAAATCATTGTCAAAGCCACTCATCTCACTTATTACTTTTTCAGCTACTAGATAAACAAGTGGAGGGGTATTGTTACGCCCCAAACCTGCCCCTAAAAGTTTGGGCATGACCTATTCGAAAACAGACACTAAACCTGTTATACATATCATATGGGGCCTGAACGGAAGCATCCAACAATATAAAATACATAAAATAACATCCATTGAGCTATTCCTAACATGCTAGGATCTCAACATCACACTGAATATTATACAAAAAGTTTACACACATATGCCTCGACTCATTTCTACAAATAGGCGTATAACAAAAATATTAATGAAAAAGGAATTAAATACAATAAACTATCAACAGACGTCCAGAGTGTATATCAGCACTCAACAAGACTGTACATGATGCACGGCTTCAGGTGGTGCCTGGGCACATTAATGTTGACAAGAGGAACACAAGTCTCAAAGGTTAGGATTGATCTCCTGGTTGGCTACCTACAAGAGACAGACAAAATATAGAATGAGCGAACTCAGTGAATAATAGTACATAAATAATGTGATATTTAACCTGAATAACCAAACGTGTAACTGTAGATACATATGATTAACTACTTGCCGTGATTATTTCCAAAATTGCCCTATTCCAATTTCCTTATGTAATGGCTTTAAGCCCGGCTTTATACGTAATGCCCATAGGCCTACAGATGCGTAATCGACCATGGGTCCGTAATAACAAAGAATAATGTAAACAACGAAATAGCGTAAATAATGTAAATCACGGAAATAACAGCGCATAAGCGTGGTAACAGAAATAACAGATGTATGGACTCAAGAGGTGGCTCAGACGATTCCGTGAGGTGGCTCCCACCAAAGTGTAGCACTTCCGTCTGACAAAGACTTTGTTCCATACCAGAAAATATTCATATCTGAAACATAGTCTTATCAGAAACAGAGTCTTATGCATTTCCAGATTTCAAACCATTTTCGTAATCATTTTCATAATCATTTCCATATTCAGATTTTGCATAAGATTATGTGTGGTACAATCTGCTAGCCATCGATCGTAGGTCCAAGACCACAAATGTAGGTCCGAAGACCACAAAGTAGGTCCAAAGACCACAAAGTTGATACCAACAACCACTAGATTGTTACCCCAGCGAAATATAGGCCACGGTATTGTTACCAGGCGAGGGCCATCCGGACTAAGGGTGCCACAAATACTTTTTAGAAACCGGATATTCGCTCGCTCATTTTCAACATATCATGGCCTTTCAAGAATCAATCATTTCGCTTCATGGTATCGAAAATATATAACTTAAGTTTACGTAACGCTGTCGATAATGTAATGGTAACATTAATTATCAATAGCAAACAAATCATATGGTACAATGTTTCCTTATGGTTCTTTGTACATAGATATACTTGTTTCGTAATTAGCGTAATCTTAACATTACCCACAATCCGAAGGTAAATCGCACTAATTCATAAATCAACTTCACAAGTGTTAATAGTTGTATGCAATTCTTATGCAGAGTATAGGTAATTCTTAGGATGGTACATTGACAATAATCATTAACCATAACCCAAAATACGTATAAGTTCAGAATCATACCGGTGTGTGATCACTCTTTTAACGTTCACCTCAATTCTCAACCAACACACATGTTAACACATTAACTCACGGAGGATAGAATGTCAATAACAATAATGACTAACGGTAAATAACATTTGGTCGAAGTACTATTACTCACAGTGTTTGGTCATTTGGTCTCGCCTCGCGTTGACCCTACACAATTTGTAATACACAAAGAAATCGGATCACAAAACTTATTTCGTTCTTAATTAATTCTCTTTATCCAAATTACACATCACTTTGCACTTCCACATAATTCAAACTAAATCTTTGAATCTCATTTCAACACTCCACAATTGAGTTCATGTCATCCAGATTCTTACTAAATCAATTCCCTAATTTTTCCTTTACATTATTACATGAATTCCAACATAATTCAAACACAACTTATTATGATCCCAGACAATTCAATTCAGCATTATTAACATAATTTAACATAATCAACGCAATCCCACATATTCGTCACCATCCACTAGAATCCATATTATTTAATTCAATGCCACCAAATATAAGTCAACATAATTCAAAGCAAGTTGCCAAAACTCATTTCAACATTTCATAGCCAAGTTTACATCATCCCCCTCATCGACAAATCTTTCCCCCAATTTCCTTTCTCATTGAAACATGATTTACAATACTCCCAACAAAGTTCATTCGCCAATTTTAAACATTATTTTCAAACATTTCCAATTTCTAATTAAACTTGAACACATAAAATTCAATACCTCAATTTCATTATTCTATTTCCAATTTGGGCCAAATCCTTGATTACCATCCTTAATCAACCTAGGGTTTCATGAAATTTCAAATAAAATTCAACCTTATGAACCCATCACTCTTTGTTCCAATTTTCTCATTGATTAAACACTTAAGATTCATAATCCAACATTTAAACCCATTAATTGAACCCCCAATGCTCCAACCCGAAATCCCCCCAAAATCTCATAATTTCTTCTATATACTTCAATAAGGAAATTTGTACAATTATACAATGGAAATACTTCAAATCTACCTATAGATGTACGTATTGAAGAGTAATAGAACCCTTACCTCAATAATCAAACATAGGAACAAGCTTTAAGCAGAATTTTCAAAACCAATTCCAATCGGGTAAAACGTTAGTCCTCTCTTGCTCTCCATCCTTGAGGCAAAAACCATGGTAGATTGTTGGTAAAAAATGGGTGAAATCAAAGGTTTTGGGGCTAGGGTTTTCGGACTAAGGCAAAGAGGAAGGAAGAGGCAAGAAGAAACATCTAAGAAATGATCCAAAATCCCGATTTTAAAGCTGCTGTCCCGTAATTCCCGCTCGAGCGGACTGATTTCCGCTCGAGCGGACCTGCCCTCAGCACAGATTTCGAAACTTTGAACATGTATAACTCTCCCATCCGGACTCCGTTTAAGGTCGTTCTTGTGTCCAAATTGAAGCCCCGGAAATAAGCTTTCCAATGGTTCAAACCTCACATCCAAATTCAAAGTGTGGAAAAAGAAAAGGGCAAAAGAGTGGCAGCTGTTCGTAAAATAACTATCCAAATTAAATTCTTTGATCCAATCTTACTTTACCATCATATTACCACCTCAACCAATACTCCAAAATAAGATAAGAACATTCCAAATACATTAATAAAGGATCAAAAACGAGCCCACGTGCCTCAGAAGTACAACTCAACCTGGAGGCCCGCCGAAGGCCAACTCTTCCGCTCGAGCGTGCAGACCAACAAAGCCGGCCCGCCGTAAACTCCTCGCCGAGCGGAGAATCACAACCCCTGAATCTCGGGCCGTCTGCACAATTGCGAAACTCCAAAGTCCGCTCGGCGAAGGCCAACTCTTCCGCTCGAGCGGAGGGAAGAATTCTGGGTCGTGACACCCTTCCCTCCTTAAAAAGAATTTCGTCCTCGAAATTGAAGAAAACCAAACAGAAGACAGTTCAAACATAACCGAAAATCCCCACTTGATATAGAGAGGAATTACAAATACTTCGATCAATATACATATATCAGAATTTCAACGGCAAGGAACCATTTGTAATCCCAAGTCCTTAACAACTAAGCGAACCACGTCAAATGAATACTCAAACTTTAATTCCAATTACTTCCCCAATAGTTCTAAAATTTCCCGTTAACATTCCCAATAACTCCAAAGCTTCATCTCATTATTCTTCACAATCCTCATATATTTCATACCTTCCACATGCTATAACAACTTAAAGACATTCAGACATGGGTTTACTCAAATATTCGATCACATGTGACTCATAAGCTGTGTCAATCTCTTTAGGTTCACAAACAAATTCTAACTCGATGACTTTGGGGCTCTTTGCTCCCTAGCAGAATTAGACTTATTAAGCCAACTCAGATTTCGAACAAACTCCAAATAACCACTCAAATCTCATATCAAGGAATTACATGTTCAGAGTAGAGTATTAATAAAATCAAACACGGATCAAACCTTAATGATCATGCTTTCCAAATTACAGTAAAGTAATACTCATTTCATACTAGTTTTCCAAAACAGATAAGACAGAATAGTTTGAAGCTCAACATAAAATTTTCATCAATTATCAATTGAAGGACTTATTCGTACATAGCAAAATAATTCTTTTCGTAAAACTTGCCATCTTGGGAAGATTATCCAGAAACTTATCATATCATAACACTGAATAGCATAGTTATATACTTTGATTAAAGCACAAGGCACAATACTATAAAAGCATATGATTGATTACATTCTGTAATTATGTCCATTACAGTCATGAATTCAGTTTTCTTAGCAGTATGAGTTTAAACCCAACATGTATAGAGTAGCCATAACTCCACCGATATAAAACGGCCATAGGCCCAGAAATATAAATACATATGTAACTGCAGCACTCAAAAAGTTATTCCAATACTATAATATTTTCAGAACGGCCTTAGGCCTGGAAATACCGAATGACCCTCGGCCTAGAATGTTACAGAATAAGTGACTAAATTCATACAGACTTATATCACGGAAAAGATTTCTCAATCTTAAATTCTTAATACATAGAGGCAGGATTCTAAGTCTTGCAGTAACGTATTAGAGTACCCCCCCCATTTGGTTTGATGCCAAATTAGTCAGTAACTATCTATTATTTTGCAAGTCTCATATGGGCGAACACGTATTGTAGGCGGGGTTCCTTATGTTATTCAACTCTTTCCTATGAGGAGTCTCAATGACAGATCACAGGGTATACGTAAACAAAACAGATAACAGATCACAGATTTCAGATTTCAGGTTACAAAGTACAAATTTCAGATTTCAGATTTCAGAGTGTAATTTTCAGATTTCAGGTTTCAGATTTCAGACATCAGATTTCAGATTTCAGAGTACAGAGAACAGAGCACAGAATACAAAATACAGATGACAGATTCCGTAACTATAAACAGACACAATCATATTACATAGTTCAATATTTCCCATCAGAAGTCGTCAATAATTTCTCGATTCAAGGTCAATAGCCAATTCCCCTAGCACAACTCATAATACCTACCAGTGCATTCATAGAAACATGAGATCCAATAATGAGTCTGATATTAATTCACTTCCAGAACAGCTTTTGGTCCAGTTGTAGACACCCCATTTTTGACCGTCCTCAAGACTTGGACGTCACCGCTTGGACACTCGGTGATCATCCATGTGTGTGTTCGTTTGGAGTTCCCGGAGTTCTCGGCTCGCGTGACGTGCCTCAGGACCTCCGAACTCGACCGTTTGTGTTTGGTTTTGCACCAAACACCTGTGATTTGCCTTTGAGGGGCAGGGAATGCCTTTTGAGGCATCCCCACACACCACCGCCAATGGAGGCTACCGGTCAAGTCAGAAGTTGTCACCGCACTATATTGTGCCGGTCGGCACTTTTTGTGCCGGTCGGCACTTTTTGGGCGAAATGACCATTTTGCCTGCCGACCATCTGCACTTGCTTGGTGAGATATTTTCTCACATTTGCAACTTGTTTCCTCCATACACGTGTATGGAGGGATGGGCTTAGTGGCCAAGCTTGTAAGCTTTTGGCCTATAAGAGGAAGCTCTCCTCTTGGCTTGAGGGTTAGCAATTTTGAAGGTGAGCCATTGTTAGAGAGTTGAAAGCTCTGGTTTTTAGGGTTAAGTTAGATATACACTTTGTATCTCTCTTTTTCTCTTTGAACTCTAGGTGTTTAGTCCATACTATTGCACTAAAGCACCTAGTGTTCCACCTTTCTCTTGGAACTGAAGCTCCAAAGAAGTTGTTCTTGGAGTTTTTGGTGGTTTTTGAGCTCAAGGAGGAAACAACATCAACCTTTGTGAAGGTAGTCAACAAGGGTAAGAAACTTACACTTTATTCCCCATTTTTGCAACTTGTTTTTACTTAGTTTAAAACAGTTTTTGAGCTTAGTGTTTGGCACATAAAAGTTCTGATTTTTGACCCTCTTTATTGTATATTAAGAGTGCTTGGTGGTTTGAGGAACTTTGACCACCTTTAGGCCTTGAAAAGGCCACTTTTTGTGCCATTTTGTGGGAGATCCGAGACTTTGGTCTTGGGATCTCTTCACCATTGAAATCTTGAGGGTTTCAGTGGTGAAGAGCATGCCTTGAAGTCTCAAGAAGGAGAGGGCCACCCCCTCTCCTTGATGTCCTTGAAAAGGACAAATTTTGCTTCCTTAAGGGGCTCTATGCTTGAGTGTGTATTGAGCTTGTTTGGCTTGTTTTCCATGCTCATATTGCCATGATATAACTTGGTTTTAAGTGGGTTTTAGTACTCTTTGCATGATTTGCATAGTTACTTTGTAATGCCTTAATATTGCTTTAACATGTCTAGCTTGTTAGCCCTAGTTTTTAGCATGTTTTAGGCTTAGACTTGTGAAGTTTATAAGCTTATTTTGTCATGCTTTAGCTCTGTCCATGATCATTTTGGTCATTCTTAGCATGCATTTTGTAGCTCCTTTGTATTTGGCTTGTTGGCCTTAAAAGCATGAATGTGTGGTATGCTATTCTAGCTTTGTATTTGATGGTTGGGACCATCTTCCATGCTATTTCAGTCCCCATACATGCTTATTTGATTGCCTAGCATGCATCTTTAATGCTTTGGTTACATGTGTTGTACATCCCTTTGAAAGTGCATGTGTGCATGCCCTTGATTTTGAGCCTTCTAGATGCTATCTAGGTGTGCCCCTAGCCTTGTTTAGGTCTGCATGTGACCTGTTTTGAGCCCCCTTGGCCTTGTGAGGCTTGGTGGGTTTGGCCTTGGTTTAAGCCTTCATGGCTTGTTTCAAATACTTGGGCCATTTATTGTGTATTTGGCTTGCTTTGTTGCATGTTTTGGCAACATGTTTTGCTTGATTTTCAGAGCTTACAATGCATGCTATTAGTCCATGTTTGGCCTCTTTAAGAATGCATGAGAGTTGCTTATGAATGCCTAAGTGTTGGACCATAATTGTATGCATGTGTGTGTGCATTCTAGCCTTCATTTTCGAGCATGTTGGCCACTGTTCTTGGGCCTTTTAGAGCTGTCCAATTCATGTGTAAGTCCATTCCTACTTTGCTTTGCATGCTTGTATGTTTACACAACAACATTCTTGCATTGCATTGCCATATTGCACGCTAGATGACATGCTTAGGGTTGCATTGACATTGTGCATGTTGGACCTCTTGAAGTGAGTTTGATAGAGGTTTGGCACCTTTGTTTGCATTGCATGCATTTGAAATCAAAGTTGTACTCTTGGTTCTTAGGGCCATCACGCATGGAAATGCGCGATTGGTGGCCCGGGAATCGAGGCACATGCCCTCTTAAGTTCATAGCATGATTTGGGATGTGCTTGGTGCATATATACCTTGAATTGCATTGCCTTGCCTTTTGTTCCCTCTGCTGCTGTCAGTTGCAGGTTTTGCAGAACAATTTGTGCCGACCGGCACCTTTTAGTGCCGACCGACTGCCCTTTGGCAGCCGATAAGAGAATTCAGTGCCGATGGAAATTCTCCTCAGCCGGTGGCCCTCTGTCTGAGCCGATGATGCTTCTCAGTGTTCTGGGAGGCACTCCTAAAGTTTTGGGAATTTTCTGAGCTGAAGAGCAAAGGAAACAGAGGCAACCCCTGCACGGCAGTGCAATTCCGAGCGAGTCCCGGGCAAGACGCAAACCTCCTTCGAGGCATTTATCGCTAAATAGATTAATTAGTTTATTTATTTAATTTAATTAATTTGTAATATTTAATTAGCTAGAATAGTTAATTATTTACTTGGTTGTGTATATTATTTTGGTCCCTCGGCGAGGCGCAATTGTAATAAGTGTGTGAGTGGGTGTATGTCTTCCAACCCCATTTCTTTCTAACCCTTTTATTTACCTTATGGTAGATTAGGGCATACTTATTTTAGCATACCTCACAACGCATGCGTGCATTTCATGCATTTGTTTACATGCACCGGGCTCGGTACATCATACAAACTGCATTGCAATTTTCAATTCCAAATTGAACACGTGCTACGTGAAACATTTCACATGCCATGTTTAGGGTTAGCCGAGCCTACTCTAGATTGCATCTATGCTCGTGTTGCATTAGCCACTTAACATGAACTAGGTCATGCATGCTTTGCTAACTAGTTTATTGTTTTGTACGGAGTACGATGTAAGTTTTTATGGCTTTAGCATACCGCATGCGTGTGAATGCTTACCATGACAGTATGCTTACCATGCGGCTAAGTGCTTACATGATAAACTGTTTGAATGCCTGTGGGTGGAGGTTGGATTGTCTGAGTTGGAACGACTCATTGAAATCCGCATTTTAGCCTACTTGCGAGTAGCAAAAGAAAACAACACGTTTTTCGAGACAAAAACGGATATGCAATGTTTGTTTCCAAACTAGGCGATCTAGTCTATACTTGTTTGCTGTGCGCATAACATAGTAATTCTAGGTTAATAATTGGAATAAGAACGCATAAAGTTTTCAAAATTGGATATCACGGTTAGTAGAGGCCGGTCTTCGGACCGGGCGAAAGAGGGTGCTCATAGCTGACCTTCCCCGATCGTACCCAAGCTCCCGAGCCAAGACCACTTTGGTGATGACGGACATGTGGCCTTCGGCACCGAGTCAGGGTTTCCTAAATTTCCCAATTAAAAAATATTTAGGTGGCGACTCTGTAATCTGGCAAAGCAGTCCATGTTTGGCACTACTTTTCAAAAATCTGTTTTCTCAAACGATTTGCCGGATTTGGACTCTTTGGTTCAAATTTAGAACCGCAACAAAAGGGAGTCCGAACTGTAGCAGCGAGGTCCCTCCGCCGGACGTGCTACAGTTTCTGGCGACTCTGCTGGGGAGTTTAGAGAGCTTGACTCGAACTCGTGATATCCTGTTTTGATTTCATTTATGTGTCTCTTTGCATTGCATGTGCATTGGTGCGCCTAGGACACCGTGTTGGCCATCTGCTATTCTGGCGGTTCACGGAGGCTTGTCTTGTCAAGGCATGTCCATAAGGTCGACCGTTGCGCTCTCGCCAAGATGGGAACACAAACCCCGGTTTTACCGGGCACCCTTTGGACCATTCGACCTAGTTGCATAGTCGGAATCAGAGTGACCATTCCAAACTAGGACAAAGTTGCTTACCCGATTTAGGTTGTTTGAAACATTGCGCGTAGTGAAACCCTAGCTCTGACAAAATAGGACAAGGAAACCCTACCCCAACATAGGGTGTATTGGCTCTCATCTACTTGTTATGTGCTTTTAGAGTGTATCTCTGAGGAATGCATATACCGGTTGCGAATCTGAGTATCCCAGGAGGGCACTAGTATCGATGATTGTTGGGAATCGCTTATATCCGTGGATATCGATGCTGATTTTGAAACGAAACACAGGAACGATGTCAAAGATATAACCGTTGTTTGGCTACACCGTGTTTGATCTGAAATTTGAAATACCGTCTGCTTCCGTTTGATTCGAGATTGATGAGTTGATCCAGAGCAGTTAGTGTCTTCTCCTTGCTGAGGCAGGACTGAACATGACGCAGAACTCTGAAGAGATTGTGGTCATGACGGCCGCGTTGAGTCAGGAAACCATCCCACAGAGTGATGCTGCTGTTGATATGCCGCACCCGCCCAGGTCACCCGCTGCACAACCAGTCTGGACTCCCCAGTTCTATCAGGCTCGCGAGCCCACCACATTCGAGTTAATGGGGATGATAGGTGATCTCCAAAGGTCTATGGCAGACCTTGCTTATGGGATGTTAGCCCTACCACCGGTTGCACCATATGCCGGAAATTTCGAACCCCAAGAGCCCCCGCTGCTGGGGCGGATTGTGATCGAGCTCAATCAGTCGGAGATGACCTCCACCCACAACAGTGATGTACCAGTACCAACCCAAACCTCTCATCAGGCCGAGGCCAGAGGAAAAGATAAGATGAAAGCAGAATCACCCCATTGAACAAGCTGGCATGGCGTAGAGGCTTTGAAAGCCGGGAATGAATAAGCGGCGGTATCCGCAGCTATGACAAAACCTATGGAGAATGCTTTCCCCACCCGCTGAGGCGTGCATCGACGACCAGAGAATCGGGGCCCCGTCATGCCAAAAACTTCTCCCATACCCAATCCTGCACCGGGAAAGAATCAGAAACCCAAGGCCGCACCTGCCGACCCATTCGCCAAAGACATCTAGCAGAGTGTTCAGCTCAAAGTACCGCCGGCGCAGGCCTTCCATCCTCTTTACATGCCTTTGTCTAGGGCACTTGATTTTGCCAGCCAAGGGCATCTTACACCTCTCGATCCTGTGCCACTCCCCAAACCCCTTCCAATGACCATGATGCCACTCAAGATCTGCATGCGTACCATCAACGATCCGCCATGCTCTTGATAATCGCCTCCGCCACGAGGTACAAGACTTGATTGATAATAAGATCATCCTTCCGCCAACCTCGGCCAAATCAATTACCACGGAGTTCTTGGACTACGAGGATACAGATACCGAATGCACAGATACCGCGAGTATGTGATCAGAAGATGAATCGCCTGCGGGCAACATTTGGTACATTTTTGATGTGGTGTTTGGCACGCAATTTTGAGTACCCGCTGATGCTAGTTTTGTAAATCCTGACTTGGGTGTCGAGTCAGTCTTCTGTTTTGTTGTTAAGTTTGTCTCATTGTTTTGAGACAGTCCTTTTGCTTAAGGGTCTGTCTAATTGTAATGAGTCAATCCTTCTTCTGTACAGAATGCTAGGTGACTTCGGGGTTGTTGCCTCAAGCACCGTTTTGTTTTGTAATTACTTCTTTTACTTTCCTTTTGGGTCTGCCTCTGTTGAAGCCAATTTACATCCGGGGAACCTGAATGAAACTGCCGTGGCTACCGTGTTCCCATGTTTATTGACTGTGTTGGGCTAGTTGTGCCAGAGAATTCGAATGGGGTGACAGCGCATTCCGCCTGCTCTTTTGTGCCCTAAAGATTATTGTTTTGACTTAAGTTTTTTTCAAAACCTTTTGAACACTGTGGTGAAAACGAAGAGGAAAGAATTCCTCGGGTTTTTGCAAAATTTTGATCACATTGAGAGAAAGAGAGGCATGCTAAGCTGTTAATGAATGAAATCATGCTTGTCAGCGTGAGTACTGAGAAGGATCCTGGTCCAATCCAGACTGGTTCCACACTATCTTCTGTGCGAGAGGTTTGTCGTTTCCTTGAAAACTTTCAAAAAACAAAATATTTTGCACAATTAATGCGAAGACCTGTGTGGAATCGCTCTCGAGATCGTGCAGCCCAGGATCGCTCGATCTCATAATTGATTTAAATGCATTTGCAAACCCGGGAACGGTTCAAGACGATCAGTGTCACGAAACGCCTGTGTGGCCCAATTCGAAGTAGCCCTCGAACAAGAGGTACCAACGTCAGATCAAGGAGATCAGATCCCACCAAGCAAGGTTCATTCAGCGACCATGATGGGTTCTTCTACAAATCAACAGCCACTCTCTTGGATACAGATGGCTTCAAAACCCCAAAACCATTTGGCATGGACTTGTTACACTTTTATCCTTTGAGAGGCTCGCTGGGCCGAAAACCCGGAAGGGCGACCCAGGCAAAAGTTAGAGCAAAGAAAAGAATGAAAGAAAAGAAAAAAGAAGAAAAAAAGAAAAAGGTAATACAAAAAAATATATATAGAAAAAGAAGCTCGCAAGGTCGAAAACCCGCATTGGGCGCCTTGGCAAAAGTTAGAGCCAAAAAGAAAAATGAAGAAGAATTGAAAAGAAAAGGAAAACATGGCTCGCAAGGTCGAAGACCTGCAACAGGCACCTTGGCAAAAGTTAGAGCCTGAACAGTGAAGGTTAAAATACCCGAGTGTACCTTAACCGGAACTACGTAAGGCTTGATTCCCATGTTTGGGATACGTAGGCAACTTCATCCTGAAGTCCATTTCAACTTCCATAGCGTCTCGTGCCATTTCATGGTTTTGATCACTTTTGCCTTCTCGAATCTAATGCCTTGATTCTGAGAACCGGAACTACGTGATTAACTTCCTCCGAAGCCAAACCACCAACACCTTCCGGTGTTGTGTCCACATATTGATTCAAGCCATCTTCAACTCCTCCGCCCGAGGGTCCGATCGTCGTCGATGGAGTGACATACAACATCATGCGGCATCATCAAACAAAGGGCAACTTTCCGTTGCCACCGTTGCCATCCATGTCCAAAAAGTTGCCCTAAGTTACCATTCAAACTAGGGGCAACTTTCCGTTTTATTCCCCTTCAAGCCGGGCAATTTTACATTGCCTCCGATCAGAGTTTGCATATCTCGGGGGTAAGTTTCATGCTCGTTAAGTATCGTTTGTTTGCGAAAATGGTTTTGAAAATTTTCCGAGGTTGACTTATTTTCTCAACTGTTTCATTTTCAAAATTGGACCATGTTTGGACCCAAAAGGAGAATTTTCATTGCTCACGGCTGATTCACATGATTTTCAAATCAAAAGTTGAATAAGTGTGTTTATCCAACTCTCACTCGATCAAAAGCTTTTAAGAAAAAAAATGGTCAAAATAATGAACTAGGGGCACAGTTGAGCCAGGTGTCCTGTCTTCCCCACCGCCAGCATGCACTTGCCAGAAAGGCACCCCCATCTACCAGAAGAAATAGCCGCGAGCTAGTCGTGTCGGGCATGAACCCGCAACTTCCTATTCATCTGTCATTCACCTCGGGGAGGGATGCAAAATGAGAGAATAAAGAATAGAGAGGAGTAACTTGAGAGAAAAGTGAGAGAAGGGTTTTTGTGAAAAAAAAAACCGAGCCTGAGGGTCGAGTGATGTGAGAGTCGCTTTCGTCGGGGTGGGAAACCTACCCGGAGGAATTGGCTCCTCAAGTCTGAGGTCTTTTATCTTTTAAACACGTCCGTGTGTCGTGTCTTTTTACTTGTCAGTCTCATTGTTGGCTTTGAGTCTTTTCCAAGTATGTCTCGTTGTGCTAGGTCGTGTGCCTTTTGTTTCTTCGTTTGAGTCTGTCTCGTCGTGTCCTGTGGTAGGCTCGATACCCCGGTTGAAAACCCATCCTCTTCCAAAAGGCAATTGCTCGTGCTCAGAATGCTGTGCCGTTCTCTACATCCGTGCAAAGCAAGAAAAGGAAATGGAAGATTTGAGGCATCCGAGGGTGTTTCAACTGCAACCGTATCAATTTTGTGATCCGTCTTGTCAGATTGGGTTATTCGTTTAAGGTTTGCTGTGGGCAGAATCAACCAAGTATTGTATCGCAGGCCGTATGTAGCCCCAATCCTCAGCAGAGTATGGGTTATATGTTCGGATTGAGCAATGGTTTGTATTGAGCTGTTTTGCTGCTTAGTTGGTTGGTTATTTGATTATCACAGTGCAAGTGCTCAATTGTCAGATACAAATCGGTATCATTTACATTTGAGGTGTAGTATGATGCAACGCGGTGCAAAGTATGAAATGTGCAGGTATACGCAGACATCTGAGATATAACACTCTTTTAGACAAAAAGTTTGTTTTATATATAATCTTTTTCCTACATAGTTTTGGAAAGCAAAAACACACTGCGGCGATACCACGATACTCTATCTACCAAAAAGAAAAGTACAAGAAAAGAAATAAGGAAAAAAGCGAGAAAATCATCATCATCGTGATGAGGCCTCATGCCTAAGGGTCAATCCTCGCCCTCTTCTGGCGAAGCACAAAAAGCATCGTCGGGATTTATCCTTTGTCGGGCCCTCGAGCTATCCGGTCTCCTCATAAATGACTCCGTCCCCGCCTCCGACTCGCCATCGCCTGGAACTGGAGCTCGTGAGCTGCTCCCCACATGACCACGCCCCCCTCTGGTACGAGGGAAGATCCTGCCATCCCGAGTAGAGACGGGAGGCCCAGCTGGAGCAGTGTCACCCACTGGAGGGATCGGGAAAGGAGGCTGAAAATACAAAGAACAAATACATCAGAAAAGCGTGGCGGTTTATCGGTCTGAGAATCGATGTCTGAGTACAGTGTGTGAATGCCGTGAGCAGTTTATCAGTACAGAATGCAGTGTCTGAGTATAGTGTGTGAATGCCGTGAGCAGTTTATCAGTACAGAATGCAGTGTCTGAGTGCGGTGTGTGAATGCCGTGAGCAGTTTATCAGTATAGAATGCAGTGTATGAGTGCAATGTATGAGAACCGTGAGCAGTCTATCAGATTTTCGTGCAGTATAGCAGATTATGCGAAACAGAGTATGATTCGAGACCGTGGTCAGTAAAGCATACCGGCAAGCCGTAGGCGGCCAGAGCGTCAAGAGTCCGCTGCAGCATCCCCATCAGGGAGGCATTCAGCTCCACCGACTGACGGGTATACTCGGAAGAAGCCTGCAAAAAGTATTAAATACATCAGTATTCTGTGAGATATCTGAATGAAATGAAATAACCAATGCAAGATGCAGAAATAAAGTAATACATACCGGAGGCAAGTCGGGAATGCCGGCTAACTCATGACCAGCCGGAGGAGGAGCAAAAGGGATCTGGTAGGTCTCTCCGCTCTGCCCCCTATAAGTCAACATAGTAGGTAGAGCGGGCCAACCCGTCCCTCGTCCCCTCTGCACCCCCCTCCTGCCGCGAGCTCGAGCCCTCTGTGATGGCCCCGCTCCTGCTCCTGTCTCTGCCCGGGCCGCTGGCGCCGCAGGTCTCTCTGGATCAGCTCGGGAACCCCGGCTCAGAGGCCGCATCAAGAAGGTCCGGACGTACTCAGAATAGTCGCCCTCGCCCCTGTAGGCATCTACATCTACGGCCCAGCCAAGGGTGTAGTCCTCCATCTGCTGCACCGAAAATCTCTCGGTGTCCCTCATGTGCTCGGGAGGCTGGATCGGAACTATCTGCTCCGGCAATCCCAGGGTCTGACGCAAGAAGCGCTCACCCAGGTACCAGGCCCGACAGACCGGGCCCTCCAGGAGAATCCGGTAGCGCGAGGTCTCGGTGGCGCCGGCATACCTGTCTCGTATCACCGCTGGGAGTGGAGCCCACTACCGCGACGACCAAGCGAAATACGATTGACTATCTCGACTGAAATGTACACATCAAAGCGAAGCTTCAAACGGACTGTAAGTAAAACATACCTCAGTGGGGGTGATGGTGTCGAAAAAGCAGCGGTAGAAGCTAAAAGTGTCCCGGTCTCCGGACACATCGCCCGTCAGAACGGCGAGAGAAGGGGCGACGAGAGGGTCTCGCCTCGTCTTGGCTCGATCTGGGGAAGTAGGCATACACCCACGGTACCAAAAGCGACGTCGATGCGATTATCGAATAAGCGAGAATGCGAATAAGCGAAATAAGCGGAGCCATGTGTTGTGCGGTGTATTGGCGAGTGTGCAGTGTGAGCGATTATGCGGTCGATTAAGCAGTATGTGTGTGCCGTGTATGTACGATTATCTGATAAGTGTAAGCGGAACAACGATGTGTGCGGTGTACGTAATCTGAATGAAATGAAAAGCGAAGAAGACATACCTCGGGCCCGCCAAGAGCCCCGAAACTGCCCGCTCCCGCGGGAGACGGAGCTCTTGTAGCCGTAAAGGGTGGCTAGAGCCGCGCCACCCCAGCCATACTGCACAATCCGCGGGACGTCCAGCAGTGGGCTGACGAGACAGAGAGGCACGGTGTTCACCCCCTCGGCGCATAGGGTGGTCCCTAGGAAAAACACCACGAAGCCGCGTCCATACCTCTCGGCGACCTCTGGGTCGCCAGACGCGTCCACGGCATGGTGCACTTTCAGCGCACCTCAAACCAGAATAGCGGACAAACCACGGGCGAACAAGCGGTGGCGCCTCGCCGACAAATAAACAGGCGGCGATCCACTCGTCCATATGCGTGTCAAAGGGATCGGATCACCCCAACCCGATGCCGTGAGCATTGAGAAGTCGAAGGGTCATCGTCATGTCCCCGTCGCCGATAGATGAAAAGAATCGGTGGTGTCCCACCACCTCTGCCCAGAAGCGGCAAGAAGAGGTCTGCAAGTGGAGAGTCCGAAAGTCCCTGCAGAAGGTGCCGAACCCGGCCCGATCCACAATGCGGCTAACGGCGTCAGGCATTTCGGCGTGCAGTAGCGCGAAGTAATGTTCCCATACCCGCGGAGAGTATGGGAATCCCCCTGTAGTCAAGAAATTGCAAAGCCATATGAAAATATGCAGTTGGTATAAATCTAGTATGCGTACAGATTGCCTTTAAAATTCAAACAGAAACCGGGTGCCGGTGTGCTTATATTAAACTACAAACCCATGGTGCGTCAGTATGTTTTAGATGTTCCAGTATAAACTTAGTGCATGTGTGCACATTTTTCAGATTCAAGCAAATATCGGGTTTCAGTATACTGCGGTGAACTACAGCCTGTGATGTGTCAGTATGTTTGTAAAGGTTCGCATGCAGATACGGTGCATGTGTGCACATTTTCCAGATTCAAGCAGGTATCGGGTTTCAGCTTACCAGTATGTGGGCTACGGTCTGTGACACGCCAGTGCTCCTATGAAGATCTCTGTAAACAGCGTGTGTGCGTGCTTTTCAACGTTCAAATAGAAGCCGAGTCTCGGTATGTTTCAGTAAACTACAACGTGTGATGTGTCCGCGTGTTGGTATAGTTTTGTGCAAATCTAACATGCGTGCGAGTTTTCAGAATCAAATAAGCGCCGGGTGTCGGTGAATCGGCAGTGCAATGTGCGCCATGTGTTGCGTGATTCAGACTAGTGCAGTGTGTGTGCATGTGCGTCGGTCCTAAACAGGTGTTAGTTATGAGTTTGTCTGTCGACTACAAGCATAATGCGTCAGACTAAACAAGCAATGGGTTCGATTAGCTATGGCGGTTGACGAAATCCTACATTGCGGAGAATAAAGACTAGAAGGTTACCTCGGTGGCGCCCCGTGACAGTGGGAGGCGGCTCGCGTGGCGAAGCTCGGGTCCAAAACTCTGTCGGCCGGAAGTGGCGGAGTCCATCGGGTGGTAGCACGTGAATGGTGGGCGATAGGTCGCCCGGATCGAATGGCTCGCTCAGCGGAGAAGCTCGACCGGGGTCCATCTCATGGTCCGGGAGTCCGTGTGGAATATCGTCGCCATGGGTAATGATGGTGAGAAAATAGTGGAAAATGAAAACCGGAATGCGAAAAGTCAACCGAGAAGGTCAACCCAGAGGGTCGGGAATGGCGGAAGGGTGAATATGAAAAGACACGGAATGAAGAAAATCGAGGGAACAAGTCGAAAAGGCGAAGATAGCGAAAGGAATACCGAAATGGAGAAATATTCGGTTCAAAGTGTTCGAAACGCGAAGGTATTCGCGAATCGGACGACGAAAGTGACGTAAAACGCGAGAAAATGCGAGGATCGAGGGTCGAAAACACTTTGGAGAGGGAGAGCAAAGATTTTGGCGGCAGAAGTGGAGAAAATAGGGTTTGGGAACCCTATTTTATAAGACCAAGCAAATTGGCAAAGCCGCCCCGATTAGCTATTTTTGGCGGTCGGCCTTTGTTTTGTGCCGGTCGGCACTATTTTGTGCCGATAAATTAGTTCATGCAGCCGGTGGCAGCCGGTGACCACCCCACCCAGCCGGTGGTGTTCCCAAGGCCCTTTTTAGGCAAATTGATGAGTTTTGGGTCTTCATAGCTCAAGAAAGTACAAGAAAATGCATCCCTGATGCTCAACCGGCCTCCGGGTTGGCTTCGGGCCGTCTCTCTTGCGTGATGCTCAAATTCAAGCGAAGATTGTATCCTTTTGTATCCTTTTGTCATTTACAGAGATTCAAAAGTTGCCCCATGTGCATTGTCTAAACGCATCGCGCTATTTTGCGCAGTGCAATATCTTGTGCATTACTTTTCCGCGCTATCTTGCGCATCGCGCCGTTTGGCGCGCCCTCTTTGCATTGTCTTGCATCCTTTGGGGCACGCGTACCTCATCGTACTTTATTTCTCATTTGCATCAACATGCACGCGTCATTTACATTGGCATGTGTGTCTCACGTACGTCGTGCATCATTTTTTTTGCACGGTCTAGGAGACCTTAAATCCTTCGAAGGTGCGAAACCTTTATGCATTGGTATGTATCATCATCTCGGCAGCCGCGCATCGCCGCGCATTTTGAAACCATGCACCCATCTGGGTCTGGCGAGACCTTAAACACGCACGGTCTAGGAGACCTTAAATCCTCGGGAGGTGCAAGACCTTCGGTGTGTTAAGTCGCCCCTCATTGCATTTGGCACGCATTTCATCGCGCCGTTTAGCGCACCCTCATTTGCATTTCATTTTCCATCCTTTGAGGCACGTGTACCTCATTGCACTCCATTTTCCATCTTTTGAGACACGCACGTCTCAATTGCCCCATTTTGCATCGCATGCCCTTGAATACTGTGTAACAATTGCCCCGATGCGGTGAGACCTTAAACACACACGGTCTAGGAGACCTTAAGTCCTCGGGAGGTGTAAGACCTCCGGTGCATTACAAGAGCACCTCATTGCATTTGGCATGCATTCCATAGCGTTGTGTTGTGCACCTCATTACATTTGGCATGCATTCCATCGCATTGTTTAGCGCACCTCATCGGTTGCCCCCCTAGGTCCGGCGAGACCTTAAACCCGCTCATTTGCATTATCATGCATCTCAAAGCCGCGCGTTGGCGCGCATTTCAAAAAAAACATGCATTGTCATGCATACGTTCGCATCCCGGTCTAGGAGACCTTAAATCCTCTGAAGGTGCAATTCCTTCGGTTTTGTCGTGCCCGAACGACTTTCGGTGGTCTGGTAAAGCCACCTGTCTATGCTCATGATGAGTTCCTAGAAGATCAATCGGGACGGTGAAAACTAGAGTTCGAGCGGCTTATGCCTAGAACGCATAAGGTTCGAATTTCGAGACTAAAGTCTGGTTTAAATACCGGGGATGTACCTCGGCTTGAAATCTGTATGGTAGCCCCATAGGTTGGTGGCGTGTCTCGCCTCAGTTCGATCTTGAACCAACCTAGTGTATCGCCCGGTTGGTAAGATAGGGAAAATCGCAATCATAGTCATTGCATCAACATGCATTGTCATGCATCATTGTAAATATTGCATGTGTCGTGCATTGCATTAAAAAAAAAAAACAACACAAAAACAACATGCATATGTCATGCATCATTGTAGTATAGTGCATATGTCATGCATTTTCTGTAAATACCCATTGCATTGTAGCTGCATGCATCCATTGCATCACCTTCCATCTATGGCTTGCGCCTTTCCAAGTCGAGCTTGGTCTGGTATGTGCCCATGTTGTTCGTGTCGAAGCACAGTTGTCGAGCTTTTGTGTCCGAGCCTAGAGGGTAGCGGCACCGTTGCTGTGTTAGACATGGGTTGTATGTGTACATGCCTTTCCTAGGCAAGATTTGGTTTGGCCCGCGTGCCATATCCATTGTATCTATTCCATTGCATGCATCCATTGCATCACCTTCCATCTATGGCTTGCGCCTTTCCGAGTTGAGCTTGGTCTGGTATGTGCCCATATTTTTCGTGTCGAAACACAGTCGTCGAGCTTTTGTGTCCGAGCTTTGAGGGTAGCGGCACCGCTTCTGTGTTAGACATGGGTTGTATGTGTACATGCCTTTCCTAGGCAAGATTTGGTTTGGCCCGCGTGCCATATCCATTGTATCATTTATCCATTTCCATTACATTGTAGTGTAATTGTTGCATCCGGCATTAGGATCATTGTTCTTTCATCAGCGGGTCGTCACCCCACTTATGTCAATCCACCCAATACTTATTCTTGTGTCCGTGCGAAGTACTCATAGATCAGACATCGATCTATGGGAGACGGACTTGTTACCTCCATCAATCTATTCGACATTTGTGTGGTTTCGAACCGCTCATGATTGAATCATGATTCAATTGCCCTGCATGTAGTTTGCATTTAGTTTTAATTGCACTACATTTTCATTTGCATTATCTATACATAGTTTTGTATATATTGCATACCATTCAGCATTCACATTGCATATGACATGCATGTTGCTAATCATATTGTACCTGTCAAGTTTGCTTTCTTTTCAGGCACGATATTGTATGTCTGGCTCATTTACGCCCGGTGGAACGGACGAGTCGCCACAGTATTGTATCTCTCCGAGTGAGACGTTTGAGAATTGCATAATTCTCTTACATCCTTTCTACATTGTAGTGTAGACTGTTGCATGTTAGCTTATAAGCTGCATGTGTGCCTCATTCTGACTTTCTTTGCATGATCGTAAGTTATGCGTGGCTTCTTGCATTTTCGGTTGCATTTTGCCCCTCTGGGCATATCTTATCCTTGGCATGTGTGCCTCCTGCATGAACTCTGTTGGTTTGATTCCTTGAGGATCGTGGCGACTTGCGAGTTCAACCATTTGCGCTTTGCATGTTTGTCCAAGTCTTGGCCTTGTCAAAAATGGGTCGTCTCGGCTTTGACATTCACTCCGTCATTGTTATGACTTTCGAGTTCTGTCAAAGAGGGCAGCTGTAGACACCCCATTTTTGACCGTCCTCAAGACTTGGGCGTCCGCTGGACACTCGGTGATCATCCATGTGTGTGTTCGTTTGGAGTTCGGAGTTCTCGGCTCGCGTGGCGTGCCTCGGGACCTCCGAACTTCGACCCGTTGTGTTTGGTTTTGCACCAAACACCGTGATTGCCTTTGAGGCGGGGAATGCCTTTGAGGCATCCCCACACCTGCCATTTGGCTGGAGGCTACCGGCTGGTCAGTAGTTGTCACCGGCACTATATTGTGCCGGTCGGCACTTTTGTGCCGGTCGGCCTTTGTTTTGGGCGAAATGACCATTTTGCCCTGCCGACCAATGCACTTGCTTGGTGAGATATTTTCTCACATTTGTTTGCAACTTGTTTCCCTCCATACGTGTATGGAGGGATGGGCTGCTTAGTGGCCAAGCTTGTAAGCTTTTGGCCTATAAGAGGAAGCTCTCCCTCTTGGCTTGAGGGTTAGCAATTTTCAGAAGGTGAGCCATTGTTAGAGAGTTGAAAGCTCTGGTTTTTAGGGTTAAGTTAGATATACACTTTGTATCTCTCTTTTTCTCTTTGAACTCTAGGTGTTTAGTCCATACTATTGCACTAAAGCACCTAGTGTTCCACCTTTCTCTTAGGCTGAAGCTCCGGAGTTGTTCTTGGAGTTTTTGGTGGTTTTTGAGCTCAAGGAGGCAACAACATCAACCTTTGTGAAGGTAGACAACAAGGGTAAGAAACTTACACTTTATTCCCCATTTTTGCAACTTGTTTTTACTTAGTTTAAAACAGTTTTTGAGCTTAGGTCAAGTTTGGGAAGACTAAATAAGTGTACTTTTTGTCTTTTTTGATTAAAAAATTAAGGTTGAAAATATGGATGTTTGGGTTAACTTTTTGACTTTTTATGAAAAAATGTGTAATAAAAAATTGTGAAAATTAGTTTTTAGAGGAAAATTTGAGTTGGGAGTTGTGCAGCCGTAATTGTTGACTTTTGGTGAATAGTGTTAACTTTTTAACTTTTTGAGTAACTTTTTGACTTTTTGAATTATTTGGAAGTACCCAAACAAGGCCTTAGTGTTTGGCACATAAAAGTTCTGATTTTTGACCCTCTTTATTGTATATTAAGAGTGCTTGGTGGTTTGAGGAACTTTGACCACCTTTAGGCCTTGAAAAGGCCACTTTTTGTGCCATTTTGTGGGAGATCCGAGACTTTGGTCTTGGGATCTCTTCACCATTGAAATCTTGAGGGTTTCAGTGGTGAAGAGCATGCCTTGAAGTCTCAAGAAGGAGAGGGCCACCCCCTCTCCTTGATGTCCTTGAAAAGGACAAATTTTGCTTCCTTAAGGGGCTCTATGCTTGAGTGTGTATTGAGCTTGTTTGGCTTGTTTTCCATGCTCATATTGCCATGATATAACTTGGTTTTAAGTGGGTTTTAGTACTCTTTGCATGATTTGCATAGTTACTTTGTAATGCCTTAATATTGCCTTAACATGTCTAGCTTGTTAGCCCTAGTTTTTAGCATGTTTTAGGCTTAGACTTGTGAAGTTTATAAGCTTATTTTGTCATGCTTTAGCTCTGTCCATGATCATTTTGGTCATTCTTAGCATGCATTTTGTAGCTCCTTTGTATTTGGCTTGTTGGCCTTAAAAGCATGAATGTGTGGTATGCTATTCTAGCTTTGTATTTGATGGTTGGGACCATCTTCCATGCTATTTCAGTCCCCATACATGCTTATTTGATTGCCTAGCATGCATCTTTAATGCTTTGGTTACATGTGTTGTACATCCTTTGAAAGTGCATGTGTGCATGCCCTTGATTTTGAGCCTTCTAGATGCTATCTAGGTGTGCCCCTAGCCTTGTTTAGGTCTGCATGTGACTGTTTTGAGCCCCCTTGGCCTTGTGAGGCTTGGTGGGTTTGGCCTTGGTTTAAGCCTTCATGGCTTGTTTCAAATACTTGGGCCATTTATTGTGTATTTGGCTTGCTTTGTTGCATGTTTTGGCAACATGTTTTGCTTGATTTTCAGAGCTTACAATGCATGCTATTAGTCCATGTTTGGCCTCTTTAAGAATGCATGAGAGTTGCTTATGAATGCCTAAGTGTTGGACCATAATTGTATGCATGTGTGTGTGCATTCTAGCCTTCATTTTCGAGCATGTTGGCCCTTTGTTCTTGGGCCTTTTAGAGCTGTCCATTTCATGTGTAAGTCCATCCCTACTTTGCTTTGCATGCTTGTATGTTTACACAACAACATTCTTGCATTGCATTGCCATATTGCACGCTAGATGACATGCTTAGGGTTGCATTGACATTGTGCATGTTGGACCTCTTGAAGTGAGTTTGATAGAGGTTTGGCACCTTTGTTTGCATTGCATGCATTTGAAATCAAAGTTGTACTCTTGGTTCTTAGGGCCATCACGCATGGAAATCTTGCGATTGGTGGCAGGAATCGAGGCACATGCCCTCTTAAGTTCATAGCATGATTTGGGATGTGCTTGGTGCATATATACCTTGAATTGCATTGCCTTGCCTTTTGTTCCCTCTCTTTGTCGATTCTTGAGTTTCTTGAAACAATTTGTGCCGACCGGCACCTTTTAGTGCCGACCGGCGCCCTTTGGCGGCCGATAAGAGAATTGATGCCGATGGAAATTCTCCTCGGTAGGTGGCCCTCTGCGAGCCGATGATGCTTCTCGGTGTTAAGGAGGCACTCTGAAGTTTTAGAATTTTAATTTGAAGAGCGAGAGAAGCAGAGGCAACCTCGCAGCGGTGCAATTAAGCGAGTCCGGGCGCCTGCGGTCGACCCTCATACGAGGCATTTATCGCTTAAATAGATTAATTAGTTTATTTATTTAATTTAATTAATTTGTAATATTTAATTAGCTAGAATAGTTAATTATTTACTTGGTTGTGTATATTATTTTGGTCCCTCGGCGAGCAATTGTAATAAGTGTGTGTGAGTGGGTGTATGTCTTCCAACCCCATTTCTTTCTAACCCTTTTATTTACACCTTATGGTAGATTAGGGCATACTTATTTTAGCATACCTCATGCAACGCATGCGTGCATTTCATGCATTTGTTTACATGCACTGGCTCGGTACATCATACAAACTGCATTGCAATTTACAATTCAAAATTGAACACGTGCTTCGTGAAACATTTCACATGCCATGTTTAGGGTTAGCCGAGCCTACTCTAGATAGCATTTATGCCAGTGTTGCATTAGCCACTTAACATGAACTAGGTCATGCATGCTTTGCTAACTAGTTTATTGTTTTGGCACGGAGTACGATGTAAGTTTTTATGGCTTTAGCATACCGCATGCGTGTGAATGCTTACCATGACAGTATGCTTACCATGCGGCTAAGTGCTTACATGATAAACTGTTTGAATGCCTGTGGGTGGAGGTTGGATTGTCTGAGTTGGAACGACTCATTGAAATCCGCATTTTAGCCTACTTGCGAGTAGCAAAAGAAAACAACACGTTTTTCGAGACAAAAACGGATATGCAATGTTTGTTTCCAAACTAGGCGATCTAGTCTATACTTGTTTGCTGTGCGCATAACATAGTAATTCTAGGTTAATAATTGGAATAAGAACGCATAAAGTTTTCAAAATTGGATATCACGGTTAGTAGAGGCCGGTCTTCGGACCGGGCGAAAGAGGGTGCTCATAGCTGACCTTCCCCGATCGTACCCAAGCTCCCGAGCCAAGACCACTTTGGTGATGACGGACAAGTGGCCTTGACCGAGTCGATTTCCTAAATTTCCCAATTAAAAATATTTAGGTGGCGACTCATGTCCGCAAAGCAGATCCATGTTTGGCACTACTTTTCAAAAATCTGTTTTCTCAAACGATTTGGATTTGGACTCTTTGGTTGATTTAGAACCGCAACAAAGGAGTCCGAATCAGAAATGAGGTCCCTCCACGGACGTGCTACACCAGATATTCGATTATTCTGAACGCCTATTGGCCCAAAATAATCGAACGGCCTTCGACCTGAATAGCCTTTTCGCCCGAACGACCTTTTCGGCCTATTGAAATCGTCAACCAGAAGCAAATTCACAATTTTAAAGGATCACCATATACAGAATTCCTTCTTATGACCGGTCATAATTAACACAACCTCAATTATTACATAAAACACATCTTATCAAAATAATCCGATACAGTAGCTTCTCCGAATTACTGATCTACTCATTGTTACAGCAAGGGAGTCATAACAGACCATAAGGTAACAGACATATAACATTCCTTTAATCTTAGCTATATCCGATACTTGAATGTAAACAATGTAAACAGCACAATTATATTACTATCATTTCCCCACAGATAATGATCAATAAATAACACACATTGTATCTAACCATTTATATAAAAGCTGACTTACCGGTCAGTTCAAATTCTTACCACGCCTCTGCAGTACAATATTCCCGTTGCATGTCTTGCACTCTTCACCAGCCTATACAAAATAAACAAAGGCAAGAAAAGGACATACAACAGATATAAATTGTAGCCATCAGAGTTAATAACAGACAGTTAACGTTGCCATCGTTCTTGTCTTTTCATGTACTGATAACATATCATGCATGATGCCTAAATCTTTCTAGACATCCTAAAGCTCAATGGATTCATGTGTGAGATGGCAACTCGTGCTCTGATACCACCTGTCACGCCCCAAACCTGCCCCTAAAAGTTTGGGCATGACCCATTCGAAAACAGACACTAAACCTGTTATACATATCATATGGGGCCTGAACGGAAGCATCCAACAATATAAAATACATAAAATAACATCCATTGAGCTATTCCTAACATGCCAGGATCTCAACATCACACTAAATATTATACAAAAAGTTTACACACATATGCCTCGACTCATTTCTACAAATAGGCGTATAACAAAAATATTAATGAAAAAGGAATTAAATACAATAAACTATCAACAGACGTCCAGAGTGTAAATCAGCACTCAACAAGACTGTACATGATGCACGGCTTCAGGTGGTGCCTGGGCACATTAATGTTGACAAGAGGAACACAAGTCTCAAAGGTTAGGATTGATCTCCTGGTTGGCTACCTACAAGAGACAGACAAAATATAGAATGAGCGAACTCAGTGAATAATAGCACATAAATAATGTGATATTTAACCTGAATAACCAAACGTGTAACTGTAGATACATATGATCAACTACATGCCGTGATTATTTCCAAAATAGCCATAGTCCAATTTCCTTAACAGAATGGCTTTAAGCCCAGTTTATACGTAATGACCATAGGCCTCAGATGCAGAACGACCATGGGTCCGAATAACAAGAATAATGTAAACAACGGAAATAGCGAAATAATGTAAATCACGGAAATAATGAACGCATAAGCGTGGTAATGTAAATAACAGATATATGGACTCAAGAGGTGGCTCGTACGGATTCCAAAGGTGGCTCCCACCAAAGTGTAGCACTTCGTTCCGTACAGCACTTTGTTCCATACCAGAAAATATTCATATCTGAAACATAGTCTTATCAGAAACAGAGTCTTATGCATTTCCAGATTTCAAACCATTTTCGTAATCATTTTCATAATCATTTCCATATTCAGATTTTGCATAAGATTATGTGTGGTACACCCGTTAGCCATCAGATCAGGTAGGTCCGAAGACCACAACAGGTAGGTCCAAAGACCACAACAGGTAGGTCCGAAGACCACAACAGGTAGGTCCAAAGACCACAAAGTTGATACCAACAGCCACGGTATTGTTACCCCCGGGCGAGGGCCATAGGCCACGGTATTGTTACCCCCGGGCGAAGGCCATCCGGACTAAGGGTGCCACAAATACTTTTTAGAAACTGGATATTCGTTCGTTCATTTTCAACATATCATAGCCTTTCAAGAATCAATCATTTCGTTTCATGGTATACTGAAAACATATAACTTAAGTTTACAGAACGTTGCTGATAACTGAATGGTAACATTAATTATCAATAGCAAACAAATCATATGGTACAATGTTTCCTTATGGTTCTTTGTACATAGATATACTTGTTTCGTAATTAGCAGAATCTTAACATTACCCACAATTCGAAGGTAAATCAGACCAATTCATAAATCAACTTCACAGTGTTAATAGTTGTATGCAATTCTTATGCAGGAGTATAGGTAATTCTTAGGATGGTACATTGACAATAATCATTAACCATAACCCAAAATACAGAATAAGTTCAGAATCATTCTGGTGTGTGACCACTCCTTTCACGTTCTCCACAATTCTCAACCAACACACATGTTAACACATTAACACACGGAGGATAGAATGTCAATAACAATAATGACTAACGGTAAATAACATATGGTCGAGGTACTACTACTCACAGTGTTTGGTGTTTGGTCCGCTCGCCGTTGTCCCTACACAATTTGTAATACACAAAGAAATCGGATCACAAAACTTATTTCGTTCTTAATTAATTCTCTTTATCCAAATTACACATCACTTTGCACTTCCATATAATTCAAACTAAATCTTTGAATCTCATTTCAACACTCCACAATTGAGTTCATGTCATCCAGATTCTTACTAAATCAATTCCCTAATTTTTCCTTTACATTATTACATGAATTCCAACATAATTCAAACACAACTTATTATGATCCCACACAATTCAATTCAGCATTATTAACATAATTTAACATAATCAACGCAATCCCACATATTCGTCACCATCCACTAGAATCCATATTATTTAATTCAATGCCACCAAATATAAGTCAACATAATTCAAAGCAAGTTGCCAAAGCTCATTTCAACATTTCATAGCCAAGTTTGCATCATCCCCCTCATCAACAAATCTTTCCCCCAATTTCCTTTCTCATTGAAACATGATTTACAATACTCCCAACAAAGTTCATTCGCCAATTTTAAACATTATTTTCAAACATTTCCAATTTCTAATTAAACTTGAACACATAAAATTCAATACCTCAATTTCATTATTCTATTTCCAATTTGGGCCAAATCCTTGATTACCATCCTTAATCAACCTAGGGTTTCATGAAATTTCAAATAAAATTCAACCTTATGAACCCATCACTCTTTGTTCCAATTTTCTCATTGATTAAACACTTAAGATTCATAATCCAACATTTAAACCCATTAATTGAACCCCCAATGCTCCAACCCGAAATCCCCCCAAAATCTCATAATTTCTTCTATATACTTCAATAAGGAAATTTGTACAATTATACAATGGAAATACTTCAAATCTATCTATAGATGTACGTATTGAAGAGTAATAGAACCCTTACCTCAAGAATCAAACATAGGAACAAGCTTTAAGCAGAATTTTCGCAAATCCGAATTCCAATCGGGTAAAAACGTTAGTCCTCTCTTGCTCTCCATCCTTGAGGCAAAAACCATGGTAGATTGTTGGTAAAAAAATGAGTGAAATCAAAGGTTTTGGGGCTAGGGTTTCGGACTAAGGCAAAGAGGAAGGAAGAGGGAAGAAGAAACATCTAAGAAATGATCCAAAATCCCGATTTTAAAGCTGCTGTCCCGTAATTCCCGCTTGAGCGGACTGATTTCCGCTCGAGCGGACCTGTCCTCAACACATATTTCGAAACTTTGAACATGTATAACTCTCCCATCCGGACTCCGTTTTAGGTCGTTCTTGTGTCCAAATTGAAGCCCCGGAAATAAGCTTTCCAATGGTTCAAACCTCACATCCAAATTCAAAGTGTGGAAAAAGAAAAGGGCAAAAGAGTGGCAGCTATTCGTAAAATAACTATCCAAATTAAATTCTTTGATCCAATCTTACTTTACCATCATATTACCACCTCAACCAATACTCCAAAATAAGATAAGAACATTCCAAATACATTAATAAAGGATCAAAAACGAGCCCACGTGCCTCAGAAGTACAACTCAACACGAGGCCCGCCGGCGTCAACTCTTCCGCCGGCGCAGACCAACAAAGCCGTCCGCCCCAGCGTAAACTCCCCGCCGGCGGAGAACCACAACCCCCAGAATCTCAGGCCGTCTGCACAATTGCTGGAAACTCCAAAAGTCCGCTCGAGCGTCAACTCTTCCGCTCGAGCGGAGGGAAGAATTCTAGGTCGTGACACCCTTCCCTCCTTAAAAAGAATTTCGTCCTCGAAATTGAAGAAAACCAAACAGAAGACAGTTCAAACATAACCGAAAATCCCCACTTGATATAGAGAGGAATTACAAATACTTCGATCAATATACATATATCAGAATTTCAACGGCAAGGAACCATTTGTAATCCCAAGTCCTTAACAACTAAGCGAACCACGTCAAATGAATACTCAAACTTTAATTCCAATTACTTCCCCAATAGTTCTAAAATTTCCCGTTAACATTCCCAATAACTCCAAAGCTTCATCTCATTATTCTTTACAATCCTCATATATTTCATACCTTCCACATGCTATAACAACTTAAAGACATTCAGACATGGGTTTACTCAAATATTCGATCACATGTGACTCATAAGCTGTGTCAATCTCTTTAGGTTCACAAACAAATTCTAACTCGATGACTTTGGGGCTCTTTGCTCCCTAGCAGAATTAGACTTATTAAGCCAACTCAGATTTCGAACAAACTCCAAATAACCACTCAAATCTCATATCAAGGAATTACATGTTCAGAGTAGAGTATTAATAAAATCAAACACGGATCAAACCTTAATGATCATGCTTTCCAAATTACAAGAAAGTAATACTCATTTCATACTAGTTTTCCAAAACAGATAAGATGTAATAGTTTGAAGCTCAACATAAAATTTTCATCAATTATCAATTGAAGGACTTATTCGGACATAGCAAAATATTTCTTTCAGAAAACTTGCCATCTTGGGAAGATTATCCAGAAACTTATCATATCATAACACTGAATAGCATAGTTATATACTTTGATTAAAGCACAAGGCACAATACTATAAAAGCATATGATTGATTACATTCTGTAATTATGTCCATTACAGTCATGAATTCAGTTTTCTTAGCAGTATGAGTTTAAACCCAACATGTATAGAGTAGCCATAACTCCACCGATATAAAACGGCCATAGGCCCAGAAATATAAATACATATGTAACTGCAGCACTCAAAAAGTTATTCCAATACTATAATATTTTCAGAACGGCCTTAGGCCCGGAAATACCGAATGACCCTCGGCCCAGAATGTTACAGAATAAGTGACTAAATTCATACAGACTTATATCACGGAAAAGATTTCTCAATCTTAAATTCTTAATACATAGAGGCAGGATTCTAAGTCTTGTAGTAACGTATTAGAGTACCCCCCCCCCAATTTGGTTTGATGCCAAATTAGTCAGTAACTATCTATTATTTTGCAAGTCTCATATGGGCGAACACGTATTGTAGGCGGGGTTCCTTATGTTATTCAACTCTTTCCTATGAGGAGTCTCAATGACAGATCACAGGGTATACGTAAACAAAACAGATAACAGATCACAGATTTCAGATTTCAGGTTACAAAGTACAAATTTCATATTTCAGAGTGTAATTTTCAGATTTCAGTTTGATTTCGGACATCGATTTGATTTGAGTCTGAGAACAGAGTACGAATACAAAATACGGATGATGATTCAGAACTATAAATGTAGACACAATCATATTACATAGTTCAATATTTCCCATCGAAGTCAATAATTTCTCGATTCAAGGTCAATAGCCAATTCCCCTAGCACAACTCATAATACCTACCAGTGCATTCATAGAAACATGAGATCCAATAATGAGTCTGATATTAATTCACTTCCAGAACAGCTTTTGGTCCAGTATTACAGTTATTACAGAACGGCCTATTGGCCCAAAATAATCAGAACGGCCTTTCGACCCAGAATAGCCTTTCGGCCCAGAACAGCCTTTCGGCCTATTGAAATCGTCAACCAGAAGCAAATTCACAATTTTAAAGGATCACCATATACAGAATTCCTTCTTATGACCGGTCATAATTAACACAACCTCAATTATTACATAAAACACATCTTATCAAAATAATCCGATACAGTAGCTTCTCCGAATTACTGATCTACTCATTGTTACAGCAAGGGAGTCATAACAGACCATAAGGTAACAGACATATAACATTCCTTTAATCTTAGCTATATCCGATACTTGAATGTAAGCAATGTAAACAGCACAATTATATTACTATCATTTCCCCACAGATAATGATCAATAAATAACACACATTGTATCTAACCATTTATATAAAAGCTGACTTACCGGTCAGTTCAAATTCTTACCACGCCTCTACAGTACAATATTCCCGTTGCATGTCTTGCACTCTTCACCAGCCTATACAAAATAAACAAAGGCAAGAAAAGGACATACAACAGATATAAATTGTAGCCATCAGAGTTAATAACGCATGATTAACGTTGCCATCGTTCTTGTCTTTTCATGTAATCGATAACATATCATGCATGATGCCTAAATCTTTCTAGACATCCTAAAGCTCAATGGATTCATGTGAGATGGCAACTCGTGCTCGATACCACTGTCACGCCCCAAACACGCCTCTAAAAGTTTGGGCATGACCCATTCAACAGACACTAAACTCATTATACATATCATATGGGGCCCGAGCGGAAGCATCCAACAATATAAAATACATAAAATAACATCCATTGAGCTATTCCTAACATGCCAGATCTCAACATCACACTAAATATTATACAAAAGTTTACACACATATGCCTCGACTCATTTCTACAAATAGGCGATAACAAAAATATTAATGAAAAAGGAATTAAATACAATAAACTATCAACAGACGTCCAGTGTAAATCAAGACTCAACAAGATCATACATGATGCACTTGGTGGTGCACAGGCACATTAATGTTGACAAGAGGAACACAAGTCTCAAAGGTTAGGATTGATCTCGGTTGGCTACCTACAAGAGATGGACAAAATATAGAATGAGCGAACTCGGTGAATAATAGTACATAAATAATGTGATATTTAACTGAATAACCAAACGTGTAATCAGAGATACATATGATCAACTACATGCCGTGATTATTTCCAAAATAGCCATAGTCCAATTTCATAATGAGAATGGCTTTAAGCCCGGTTTATCTGAAATGACCATAGGCCTACAGATGCTTAAGCGACCATGGGTCCGAATAACAAAGAATAATGTAAACAACGGAAATAGCGAAATAATAGAAATCACGGAAATAACGAACGCATAAGCGTGGTAATGAAATAACGGATATATGGACTCAAGAGGTGGCTCAGACGGATTCCAGAGGTGGCTCCCACCAAAGTGTAGCACTTCGTTCCGTACAGCACTTTGTTCCATACCAGAAAATATTCATATCTGAAACATAGTCTTATCAGAAACAGAGTCTTATGCATTTCCAGATTTCAAACCATTTTCGTAATCATTTTCATAATCATTTCCATATTCAGATTTTGCATAAGATTATGTGTGGTACACCCGTTAGCCATCAGATCAGGTAGGTCCGAAGACCACAACAGGTAGGTCCAAAGACCACAACAGGTAGGTCCGAAGACCACAACAGGTAGGTCCAAAGACCACAAAGTTGATACCAACAGCCACGGTATTGTTACCAACAGCCACGGTATTGTTACCCCCGGGCGAGGGCCATAGGCCACGGTATTGTTACCCCCGGGCGAGGGCCATCCGGACTAAGGGTGCCACAAATACTTTTTAGAAACTGGATATTCGTTCGTTCATTTTCAACATATCATAGCCTTTCAAGAATCAATCATTTCGTTTCATGGTATACTGAAAACATATAACTTAAGTTTACAGAACGTTGCTGATAACTGAATGGTAACATTAATTATCAATAGCAAACAAATCATATGGTACAATATTTCCTTATGGTTCTTTGTACATAGATATACTTGTTTCGTAATTAGCGAGAATCTTAACATTACCCACAATTGAAGGTAAATCGGACCAATTCATAAATCAACTTCACGGTGTTAATAGTTGTATGCAATTCTTATGCGAGGAGTATAGGTAATTCTTAGGATGGTACATTGACAATAATCATTAACCATAACCCAAAATCTGAGAATAAGTTCAGAATCATACCGGTGTGTGATCACTCTTTTAACGTTCACCTCAATTCTCAACCAACACACATGTTAACACATTAACTCACGGAGGATAGAATGTCAATAACAATAATGACTAACGGTAAATAACATATGGTCGAGGTACTATTACTCACAGTGTTTGGTCATTTGGTGCCTTACATCGTTGTCCTACACAATTTGTAATACACAAAGAAATCGGATCACAAAACTTATTTCGTTCTTAATTAATTCTCTTTATCCAAATTACACATCACTTTGCACTTCCATATAATTCAAACTAAATCTTTGAATCTCATTTCAACACTCCACAATTGAGTTCATGTCATCCAGATTCTTACTAAATCAATTCCCTAATTTTTCCTTTACATTATTACATGAATTCCAACATAATTCAAACACAACTTATTATGATCCCACACAATTCAATTCAGCATTATTAACATAATTTAACATAATCAACGCAATCCCACATATTCGTCACCATCCACTAGAATCCATATTATTTAATTCAATGCCACCAAATATAAGTCAACATAATTCAAAGCAAGTTGCCAAAGCTCATTTCAACATTTCATAGCCAAGTTTACATCATCCCCCTCATCAACAAATCTTTCCCCCAATTTCCTTTCTCATTGAAACATGATTTACAATACTCCCAACAAAGTTCATTCGCCAATTTTAAACATTATTTTCAAACATTTCCAATTTCTAATTAAACTTGAACACATAAAATTCAATACCTCAATTTCATTATTCTATTTCCAATTTGGGCCAAATCCTTGATTACCATCCTTAATCAACCTAGGGTTTCATGAAATTTCAAATAAAATTCAACCTTATGAACCCATCACTCTTTGTTCCAATTTTCTCATTGATTAAACACTTAAGATTCATAATCCAACATTTAAACCCATTAATTGAACCCCCATGCTCCAACCCGAAATCCCCCCAAAATCTCATAATTTCTTCTATATACTTCAATAAGGAAATTTGTACAATTATACAATGGAAATACTTCAAATCTACCTATAGATGTACGTATTGAAGAGTAATAGAACCCTTACCTCAAGAATCAAACATAGGAACAAGCTTTAAGCAGAATTTTACAAATCCGAATTCCAATCGGGTAAAAACGTTAGTCCTCTCTTGCTCTCCATCCTTGAGGCAAAAACCATGGTAGATTGTTGGTAAAAAAATGAGTGAAATCAAAGGTTTTGGGGCTAGGGTTTCGGACTAAGGCAAAGAGGAAGGAAGAGGAAGAAGAAACATCTAAGAAATGATCCAAAATCCCGATTTTAAAAGGCTGCTGTCCCGTAATTCCCTTCGGCGGATGATTTCCGCTCGAGCGGACTCTTCTCAACCTGATTTGAAACTTTGAACATGTATAACTCTCCCATCCGGACTCCGTTTTAGGTCGTTCTTGTGTCCAAATTGAAACCCCGGAAATAAGCTTTCCAATGGTTCAAACCTCACATCCAAATTCAAAGTGTGGAAAAAGAAAAGGGCAAAAGAGTGGCAGCTATTCGTAAAATAACTATCCAAATTAAATTCTTTGATCCAATCTTACTTTACCATCATATTACCACCTCAACCAATACTCCAAAATAAGATAAGAACATTCCAAATACATTAATAAAGGATTAAAAACGAGCCCACGTGCCTCAGAAGTACAACTCAACACGAGGCCTCGGCGTCAACTCTTCCGGCGTGCGAGACCAACAAAGCCGTCGCTCGGCGTAAACTCCGCTCGGCGGAGAATCACAACCCCCAGAATCTCAGGCCGTCTGCACAATTGCTGGAAACTCCAAAAGTCCGCTCGAGCGTCAACTCTTCCGCTCGAGCGGAGGGAAGAATTCTGGGTCGTCACAGGTATCCATGGAGATAGTCTCGACCCTACCTAAAAACTCAGCAGCATTATTTGAGGGTAAAGGTTCTAACTCCAAATGGGGTACTTCCATACAAACATGAAAAAGATGGTGTTGAGAGTGGATCATCCTCGATGGAAAAAAATGTGATTCGCCGAAAGGGATAGACAATGACTCATCTATATCACTATCATCAAAATCAAAATGATCCAGAGACTCTCCTAAAGAATTTTCTATTGGAAAACAGGAGACAGTCTCTTTTTCCCTATCGAGAATGTTAGTTATTTGCTCCAAATGGGTTTCAATTTTGGCAATCGATTGACCCTGGATATGCAACAACTCATTGGTAGAATCTAAGGTGCTTTGAAGAAATGTTAACACTCTATCCTTGTGATCTGAATTTTGCTGAGGTAAGATTTGAGAGTGTAATAATTGTGTATTGGGTACCATATTTTGAAGAATTTGCAACACTGTCTCTTCAAAATATGAAGAATATTGAGATGGTGGAGCATAATATTGATATTGAAAATAATCAAAAGGGGTTTCAAAATAATCAACATCCTGATTCTCATATCCCCAAAAATTATTTCCAAAATACATCATAACTCCAAAACACTAGATAGCTCCAATCTTTACTTCTATTAAAAAAAAAAAAAAGGATTTTACAAGACTGCTCAACTCACTTCTTGCTTTTTTTTTTTCTTTTTTTTAAATACAACACAAAAAAAAAAAAAAAACAAAAACAAAAACAAAAAAAATACCTGCAAGTTAGTACCAAAAAAAAAAAAAACACCTGCAAATTAGTACAAATAAAACAACGCTTTACAAAATAAAATAAATGTGCAACATGTAGGGAGTCTCAGACTACCCTTTAAGTAAAATTAAATTACTTTACCAAATAAAATAATGTACAATAGGTAGGGGACTTTTTTGGATGGAAATCTGCGTGTATGCATGGGTCAACCCTCGTTCCCCGGGGCCCATAATAGTTAATTAATTAGCTAGTCAATTGTGCATTGTAATTAGCTAGTTAGTTTTTGTATTAAACTAAGTAGAATAGCTTAAATTTTGTGTTGTACTTATTTTGTTGGCTATAATAGTTAATTAAATCGGTATTGTAATATTTAGTTAGCTGGATTAGCTAGTTCATTTATTCGGACCCTTTTGTGCGAGGGCCAATATGTAATAATGTGTATGTCTTCCAACCCCACGCATTTCTCCTTTTTATTAGTCGCTTATGATGGGTAGCTTAGAACATCATATTTCTTTTAGCATTTCCCATGTTTGCATCCATTTGTTTTACATGCATAAAGTTCGACTCATCATTCTAACAAAGCATTGTAGTTTACATACTTCGTTGAAAACGTGTTGAAACTGCATGCTATCAAGTTGTTTCAAGTGCCATATTAGTAGTCGAGCCTATTAATTACATATTGTATGTGTTGCATTAGGCATATTTTGCATTAGTTAGAACCATGCATTTTTCTAACTAGTTTCTCTTTTAGCTCGCCTTGGGAATTGGGAAAAGCATTTATTGCTTTAGCATATTGCATGCGTGTAATTGTCACCATGAAAAGCATAAATACCATGAGACTAAGTGCTTAAGTGCTATATCTGTTTGAATGCCTATAGATGAAGGCTAATTACTTAAATTGAGATGATTTGATCAAATGTACATATGAGATCACTTTTTCAAGTGGTACATATTCAAAAAAAAATTCAAACAAACATGAAATCAAAGTGTTCCAACTTGTGCAAATTAGTCTATACTTGTGTGCATCACATAGTAACAATAGTCTAATAATCAAAACAAGAGTATATAATATAAATAAAAATCACATCATGATTAGTAATGACCGATCTTTGATCGGGCGAGTGGGGTGCTTAATTCATAAGCTTCTCATCTTGTACCTTAGCTCCCGAGCTGAGACAATCTTGGTGATGACAGACATGTGGCCTTTGGCACGAGTTATGAGTTTCCTAAATTTCCCAAAAAATTTAGGTGGCGACTTTGTATCTGGCAAAACAGTTCATTTTTTACATTTTGATTCAAAATCAATTTTCCAAAATAAATGTAGGATTGGGACTCATTTATGTTTATCTATTTCACATTGCACTTGTGGAATCAAATTTAGAATCACGGAAGTCCGAACTATATGGCTAGTCGTATCTGAAAGGAGCACAAAAACTCAAGCTACATGGTCTGCAAGCTGCCTGAAGCCCACCTGCGGCCTTGGTGGGCCCGGTCAGGCTAAGCCCGACCAAGCATGGGCCTAAGCCCAGTTTGAGACCTTAGGCCTGGGCCCCTGCCTAGGTTGGCCCAAGGCCTAGTGTCATTTTTTATGGAAAAAAATCAAATTCTAGTGGAAAAAAATTTTAAAAATTAAAAAATTGGTCAGGCTCGGTTCTGGCACGCCATAAGCCCGAGCCTAGGGCCAGGTGTGCTGGCCTGGTCTGAGGCTCAAATACACTTTGAGCTTGGGCCTAGGCCTAGTTTTCTAGATCGTAGACCAGCCTAGCCCAGATTGAATTCTGGCAGGAGCCTGCATGGCCCGACATAGGCCAGCTTGAGCCCAGGCTCGAGTGGACCGAGTTCGGCCAGATTTACGTCCCTAACCACGACATATGTAAAATTCATGACTATCATAAATGGTTCAAAAAACATCAATTTTTATGTATAAGACACACATATACATATTTTTATAAATGAAAATACCAACAATGATTGTAATACCAATGTAGGAAAAAATAATAAATAATACACAGGGAAAATAAACAGATTTGAGCATAACTTTTACGCTTAAACCGAATCTAATGATCATGTGGGTGAATCACGTGTCTCCATTGAACTACCCATACTATTCACAGTATAAAAGCTATTTTGTATTTCTACGGAGAGAGAAGAAAAAAAGAATAGAGAAGACTATAGGAGACTTTTTAGATATGATTAAATTAATTCTCATCATATAATCTATATATTATATGGGACTGTTATAACCACCCATAACTTTATCTCTTTAAGAGATGAAATAATGAGTTAATGACACTTAGGGTGTGTTTGGTAACGTTTACGTTTTCAGTTTATATTTATAAAAATTTTGTAAACTGATTTTTGTTTATTTTTAGAAAAACATAAACTACAAACGCGTTTGGTAATTGACAAAATGTTTAAAAAAATTTAAAAATATAAAAAAGAGTGAGAAATGACAAATTGTGGCAAGTGGCGGCGGAAGACGGTGGTGGAAAGTGGTGACGGTGGGTGGTGGTGGTGGGTGGGTGACGGTGGCGGGTGGTAGTGGTGGTGGCGGGTGGTGGGTGGGGGTGGCGGTGGGTGGCGGATGGCGGATGGCGGACGGTGGTGGGTGGGTGGTGGTGGCAAGTAGGTGGCGGGTGGTGGTGGTGGGTGAGTGGGTGACGGTGGCGGGTGGTGAGCGGTGGCGGATGGGTGGTGGTGGTGGTGGCGGCGGGTGGTAGGTGGGTGGCGGATTGCGGGCGGTGATGGTGGGTGGGTGGGTGACGATGGCGGGTGGTGGGTGGTAGCGAGTGGGTGGTGATGGTGGTGGTAGCGGGTGGTTGTGGCAGGTGGGTGGCGGATGGCCGGTGGTGGTGGTGGTGGTGGTGGATGGTGATAATAGATGGGTAGGTGACGGTGGCGGCTGGTGGGTGGTGGTAGTGCTGGTGGGACGGGTGGTGGTGGCAGGTGGGTGGCGGATGCGCGGGTGGTGGTGGGTGGTGGCGGGTAGGTGGCGAGTGGTGGTGGGTGGGTGGGTGGGTGACGATGGCGGGTGGTAAGTGGTAACGAGTAGATGGTGGTGGTGGTGGTGGGTGGCAGGTGGTGGCGGCCGGTGGCAGGTGGTGGCGGCGGGTGGGTGGCTAGTGGTGGTGGATGGCTGGTGGTGGTAGGTAGTGGATGGTGGTGGTGAGTGGTGGTGGCAAGTAGGTGACAGGTGGTGGTGGGGGGCGGGGGAGGGGAGTGGCGAGTGGATGACAAGAGGGTGGTGGGTGGTGGTGGTGGTGGTGGTGGCGAGGGGTGTGTGGGTGGTGGTGGCGAGTGGGTGGCAAGTGAGTGGTGGTGACGGGTGGTGGGTGGTGGGTGGGTGGTAAGTGGTGGTGGCAGGTAGTGGTGGGGGGTGGTAGGTGGTGGTGACGGAAAACAGTGGTAGAAAATAGTGGCGGCTAGTGTTGGGTGATTAAAAAAAAAAAAACTCAAAACTCAAAACGGAAACATATTTTTTGTGTTTTTATTTTTTGGCCAAATTTATAAACTGAGATCAGTGATTTATAAATCAAAAATTTTACCAAATAAGTTTTTATTTGAGTTTTTAAAATTTTTGTAAATATAAACAGAAAACTAAAAATGTAAGTGTTACCAAACGACACCTTATATTTTCAAAATAAGTTAATCCAAATCTACTTTAATTAGGCCTCTCCTCATAATTCTTAGGCCCCGTTTGTTTCCAGAGATAGAATGGAGGGGATTGACAGTGAGGGGATTAATAGTGAGGGGATTGTTAGTGAGGGTCGTTTGTTTTCAGAGATAGAATGGAGGGGATTGATAGTGAGGGGATTAATAGTGAGGGGATTGTTAGTGAGGGGATTGATAGTGAGGGAATTAATAGTGAGGGGATTGATAGTGAGAGGATTAATAGTGAGGAATTGTTAAATTATTTTTATATAAAATAATAAAACAAATAAAAAAATATAAAAAATTAAACATTAATATTTTAAAAAAAATTCCCAATATATAAAAAATAAAAAAATTTCTAATCCCCTCACTATTTTTTTAATACCATCTCTACCTCCTCACTATGAATCCCCTCCCTAAGTGTATTAGTAATACCAAGGTATTAGTAGTACCCTCCCTATCTCTCAAAACAAACAAGGTATTAGTAATATCAATGTATTAGTTAATTCCAAGGTATTAATAGTCCCAAGGCTATCTCTCAAAACAAACACTCCATATACTAGTCCCAAGATATTAATAATCTTAATCCCCTTACTCTAACCTCAAACAGTCGGGGCTTAAGTCGTAGCACCACGAACGACTTAATGAAGTACGGGTTCTGCACCTGAACCAGTTTCCAACCTAATTAATCACTATTTATTGGACGGTTAACAAAAAATTTTCTTTGTTACTTTGGGAATGCTTGAAAATCATTGGATGCTTTGATGATGAGATGACAATAATGTAATGCTCAATTTGAAATTGCAATACTTGGGAACGCACATGTAAGTCATACTTTTGACCATTTTGAAATTGCAATTAACGTCATTGTTTCAAATCATGTGGGTAACAGTAAATCGCATTGTCAACCATGTAACACGGAATCATGTGCTTGTATGTAAGCTTTGATTACGATTGGGTGAGGCTTGTCTCCGCCGCCATATTTTCGGGAGGGACTGAATTAAAAAGAATTAGAGAAATTACCCGGACACTTGGCGACAATTTTCCTCCTACGTTTGAAAAATTATATATTCTCTTTTTTTAAGTTTGTAATTCTATTATAATTATTATCTGAATTATTGATATTATGTCTTAAAATTATTTACATAACCATTTTATTTTTATTTTTTTCCTATCATCATAATTACATTCTATAACTTTTTATTATTAAATTCTACCTGAACATATTCTTATTGAATGATGATATATAAATATAAATTTTATATAAAATTTTCAAACACAATGATATAGTTTAATGTTGACCTTTCGCTATAAAGCAAAACACTCATAAATATGATTTATATTTACAATAATATCGCTATCAAAACATTTTTATGATATTTTTTGTATAAATTTTTATATGTGAAAAGAATTTTTTTATTATTTTTATTTCCATCATCATTTTTCTTTCTCGTCCATTCATCTACATTTATCACAGTATTACCAAATACCGTCATGGTGAATTTAAAAACAAAATTACAAAATATTATACTTCTTAAATATATCTAGATTAGGTGTATTTGAAAAATAAATTAAAAAATTGCTTAAAGTATTAAAAAAATTCAATAAAAATAATATAAAAAGACACATGAAAAAAAAAAATCAACTTTTTGTGTGAGTTAAACCAAAGAAGATTATTGTTATTTCTCTTGAAATGACATGAATAAAATATCAGTATTAATTTATTATTTTATGTGTATAAAAGTTAAGGGGCAAATTTGTCATTTTAATTTGACAGGGGGTAAGTATAATTTTTCAAACGTGGAGAGAGGATTTGTATTAAATAGAAACCTCAAGGGGTGTCAATGTAATTTACCCAAAAGAATTATATTGAGTTATTAATTTTGGAATATGTAATCCTTAGACTATTTAGTTAGAAAGAATGTATATCTCATGTTTGTATTCTCATGGGATTAAATATCTAGAAAAGATCTAGGGGCATTTACCAATAAGTCCTATTAACTATACTTATTTACCAACAATTTCTATTGATAAATTTATAACTGTAAATTTATTCAAAAAAATAAGAGAGACTGTGATAAATTTATCAATAGGACCTAATGGTAATAAGTACCAAAAGTAGGACCTATTAGTAATTTAACCAATATCATTGTATTGAATCTAATGTTTTATTGAAATATTTTAAAAAGAGGACAAATGCTCAATAGAGTATTTTATATTTTTCAATTGTTTACTAAATAATAACAATACTAAATATGTCTTTAGTATTTTACTTCTTTTTTTTTTTTTTTGTTAGATTAAATAAAAATTTATTTAATTTTATTTTTTGAAAATTACATAAATTTAGTTTTCTAAAATTAAATAAATAAAACATCAATACAAAATTATGTTATTTTTAAAACAAAATTTTAAATAAATATATTTTAAAAAATAATAAATATTAAATAGTGAAATTAAATAAAATATCAACAAAATTTTAAAATAAAATGCCAACAAAACATCAATAAAAATTAAATAAATATGTTTTATTTTATTTTTTAATTGAGATTTTTATATTTTATTTTATTTTACTAAATATAATACATAATGAAATCAAATACTATGAGGGAAATATGTCATTTTAAAATTTAATTCCATGAGATTCCACTCTCCTCATTTCTATCTCGCATTCCCCTTAAGACACAATAGTCCAACATATATGGGATTCATAGTCCGGTAGAACTCCTAATCCAGCCTACAAATTCACAATCAAACAGTGGATTTCATGGTGGATTGGACGTAGAGAACAATCCCCTCTTCCAAAAAAGAACCCTCATTTTAAGATTTTTTTACGATTTGAATAATTTATTTTTTTGATTTTTATATATTTATTATTTATGTAAAAAAAAATTTAATTCTATAATCATATCTATATAATTTTATTCTATTACTTTTCTAAAAAAAATGAACAATAACTATAATTATGAAAATAGACTATTCATTCTTTTTAAACAAATATATCAAATTATATTGTTATAATTATCATATCAATTTGATTTTTTTTTTTAGTAATGATTTACACGTAAAAATTTGACAAAATAAACTGTTTAAATCCTTGAAATGAGTCATGTAGTGGGCCCCACAAGACCCAACAACAATAGATTAGTGACAAATCTAAAGTCTTATTTGGTACCAGGTTATTTTAGTACTTTTTTGAATTTGTAGTTAAAATATGAGAAAAAAAAAAAAAAAAAACTAATATATTTGTGATGACTTTTAACTTTTTACGAAAAATCTTACAAAAAGTATAAAGTAAATATAATCTTTGATTTTATTTTATTTTATTTTATTTGTAAAATTTGTTGATTTTTTTTTTTTTTTTGACATTTTAAATAATTTTTTAACTTTTAGATTAAAATAGTATGTTGTTAAATAAGACCTTAATCACACTTGAGATCATTATTGGTCAATAATAATTCGAGGTAAGATGATTCCAGTGCTACATATGTTTCTTTTATGGAGCATTTACATACAAGTCCCATTTTGTAAATTTATAATCTATTAAGTCCTAGATAAAATTATTTGCTCATTCAAGTCCTATTAATTTTTAATAGACCAATTTACCCATCCAAGACCTCCTCCATCGTTGCACTGTCTTCATTCTCTCTCTCTCTCTTTTACACCCACTCTTCAACAACAATAACAACCAAACATCCAAACGGGGAGGAGGGGGTCAAATGGTCGTCTTCCAGCCATCGCCACACTAGCACTGGAATTCCATCATCTCTCTTTCTTAGTGTAACACCAACGATGCCGTAAGTCTCTTTCTCTCTCTCTCTCTCTCTCTCTCTCTCTCTCTCTCTCTGCGCGTGTGAATTTGGATGTAGATCTTGTTTGATCAATGGGAATAGTCTATAGTTAAATTACATACATGTTTGTGATTGAGTATGTGTTTTCAGTTTAGGAGGGTGACAGGGCACCGGAGCCCTCTTCACTACATAATCGGAGTAGCGATCATGATGATCGGAGTCGTATTACCCCTTATTCGCTTCTCCATAGACCCAGTCTCTGGTTTCATTCGTATGGCTCCTCCTCTGCCTCGGTCCCTCCCCTTTCACCTTCGACACTCTCGATCGCTTTCCTTCCGTCTAGTGCGTTGTCAGCTCCAGCACCGGCCTCGACCACGTTGACCTCACCGCCTGCCGCCATCGTGGTATCACTATCACCAATGCCGACGAAGCTTTCTTTCCCGACTTTGCTGACCACTTCTTCCTTGAAATGAGTAATTCATTCTCACCATACAATTTTCAATGGTTGTACAAAACTAAGAAATTCTTCAATTTTTTATAGTTTTAATGTTATCAGTTTAAAACTGAAAAAATGATAATATTATCAATTTTAATACCAAAAAAAATTGAAATTTTTCTCAATTTTACTGGATATTTTTGCAAATTGAAATCATTCTTAATTTTAAATTGAAAACATTCTCAGTCTTGGAACTGAGAATGTCTCAGTTCTTACTTACAAACCAAATCTCTAGGCCCATCTCTTTAGTCGATTTAATATGCTCTGTTCTGAACCTTGAAACAAAGTTGATCTTGTTTTTAGTAAATAACGTCAATGTTATTATATATATTTGGATTGAAGGGCAAAAATGTTTTATTATCTTTAAATAGGACTTATTGATTCAAAAACTTTTAGACATGACCTAAGCTACTTCCAAATATATAAATAGGACTTTTAGGTAATTAATCATTCTTTTAATTAGCGCAAATAATAATAATAATAATAATAATAATAATAAAGGATTTATTATTAAGGTAGGAATGCATTAAATACCAAAATGTTCTATTCATTTGTTTTGGGGTTTGGTAGGACTTTTTGTAAAACAAAATAGTTATTCTTGCAAATTATTTTTACGCGTACGAGTTGTCTTTAATAATAATAATATTACTATAATATTTATTTTAGATCATGTCAGTAATAGGAAAAAAATAATATAAAGCTTGTTAAATCATGTCAATAATATATTTTTTTCCCCTAAAACTCTCTTTCTTTTCATACAAAAACTGTTTGATTAATAAAATCATATAAATTATAATCTCCTTAGATATGTTCGAGAGCCTTAATAACCAGACCTCTAAAATAAATTTATTTTGCCGTTAAATAAATAAACAAAAGACTTGGGTTCTCTTCAATTGAGAAACCTAACTGGAGGGTGTTATTGACTCTCTGTAGGCCTATCACGGAAATCGCATCAATGATCTCAATTATTCAATGTGTAAAGATCGTAGATTATTTCTTCCTTACAAAAAATACACTAACTGAATATTGATAGTCACTTAATCATATCACATTTGTATCAACAATTTATTTTTAAAATTATATTTACCGTTGACACAAATATGATCTGATTAAGTGGTTATCAATATCTAATTATTGTCATTTTATACAAAAATAAAATACTTGACAAACTCTATATATTGAATGGTTTGAATCATCGATTGCCAACCTTCAGTTTTAGCCAAAAAGTCAAAAATTCACTATAAGTTGTCACATCACTCTCTCTACTTTTCTGTATATATTTTCGTAAAAAGCCAAAAAATTTCTAAAATAACTTGTTTCCAAACGAGGTCAGACTCCATAATAAATCCACGAAACCCCAACAACAGTCCGACATGGACTGGAGAGAAGCCTCCGCATAAATATGTTGTTAAAATTGTGTACTTAAATAAAATAAATAGATTCATAATTACCAATTTACATTTGAAGAAGGAAAACAACATGCTTAAAATAACAAGGTTGAGAGGAATACATAATAAAATAAAATGGCATAAAAGAAGCAAACCGAAGCCTGCACTAGACAGTGTTCTTAAAACAGATCCGCCGCCTCGCCGATTGGAGTGTTAGAGGTTATTCGACGTTTGTCTTCCAAAATATGACAGTTGGACCAGCTATAGCGAAGCACCTGCGGTGTAGTTTTCCCGAACAGAACTCATGCAGCACTCTCTCACTAGGAAGAATATAAAACTGGAGAAAACTATATAGCAAGAATAGCAAGAATTTCTAGAGATGAAAAAGTGAAGAAGAAGGGCCTTCTTTTATGCACATGGAGGGAGAGAGGAAGAGACTCCCCTGTAACAAATGAATGATTTAATTTCTACAAAATTGATAAACATAATGCTGCAAAACTGATGGATTTAATCCATCGCCATTATAGAGAAGTTACATTTTGTAGACCCGACTTTCTTCGCGCACAATTCGGACTCTTGTTATGGTTCTGAATCTAATCTCACAAAGTGCAATATAAGACTGATAAACACCAAAGAGTCCAATCTGACAAATCATTTTGGAAAATCAGATTTTTTAAATCAAATAATTCCAAACTGGACTGCTTTGCCAGATTACACAGTCGCTACCTAAATAATTTATTTTTGAAAAATTTAGAAAACCCTAACTCGTGCCAAAGGCCACATGTCCGTCATCACCAAAGTTGCCTCGGCTCGGGAACTTGGGTATGAGAGGGGAAGGTCCTGAAATGAGCACCCCCGCTCGACTAATCAAAGATCAGCCTCTACTAAACATGATATGTTGTTTTTATAAACACATGTGTTCTTATTCCAGTTATTAGCTAACTTACTATGTGATGCGTACAGTATACAAGTATAGAATAAAATCGCAAGAATTGGAACAACTCAATTCATGTTTGTTTTCGAAAATGGTTTGAAAATGCCACCCTCAAGTGGGCTAAAGTGCGGATTTGCCATCAAACATGATGGGCTTTAAAACATGATTTGCCACTTCGCAAAATGGGCTTAAAACTCACATTTGTTGAATTGTCCCAATTCAAGCAACAAAGCCTTCATCCACAAGCATTCATACAGTTTAGCACTTAAGCAAATAGCCTCATGGAAAGCATGCGAAACATGGCAACACTCACACTCACGCAAGTATGCTAAAGCGTAAGGCTTACAGTGTACTCCAAGCCAAAACAAAAACTAGTTAGAAATATGCGTGATCCTAACTATACAAGATGCCTAATGCAACACATGCAAAATGCAACTAAATAAGCTCAGCTACCTAAGATGGCATATGAATTCAACACTTTGATAGCATGCTCTTGAAACACGTATTCAAATAAGTATTGAAATACAATGCGGTTTGAATGATACGCCGAGCCTCGGTGCATGCAAGACAAATGAATGCACCCATGCGAGCATAAGGTATGCTAATCAAAATATGCCCTAATCTAACCATCAAAAAGCTGATAAGTAAAAGGGAGAAAGACGTGGGGTTTGGAAGACATGCACAGACACACATACCCTTATTACAACATTGCGCCGTAGGAGGGTCCGAATAAATAAGCTAAGCTTTGCTAAGCTAAGCTAATTATTACAAACCAACTAATTAACTATTCTAGCTAATTAATTACAAACCGAATTGAAATTGAATAACTAGCTGCACAAACTAATTAAGTACAATACTCGAATCAAATAATTAGCTATAACTAACTAATTAAAGCAAGTAAAGTGGCCTCGTGGGCGAGGGAGACATGCATGCTCATTTGGCTTCCTCCCGAAAATCCATCGCCTTGTCGTTGGTCGTCTCTGTTTGCATTCGCCTTGATTTTTGAAAATTGTGCCAATCTCCAGACTGCCTTTGCTTCAAAACAGGAACCCTCTTGCATAGAAATGAATTAGTGGCTGGTCGGCTACCTCACCTGGCTGGTCGGCTACTACCACTAGTCTGTCGGCTACCTCGGGTGGTTGGTCGGCCAGTCTTTTTTCCAAACTTCTGTTTTTGTTGCAACAGAGAACAACAGAGGCAAAGCAAGGCATTTTGCAGGAAATATATGTACTGCCACTCTCCTTATCATTTCTCAAGCTCAAAGTAGTGTGGCACTTGGCACTCAAGCCACAAATCAAGTATCTTAATGCATGATGGCTAAAGGACCAAGCTTGTACAAGCTTAATAAGTGCACACATAAGACTCAAAAGGCCACCACCCTATCATGCATGATCAAGGGTGACGGCGACCAAGAAATGTGATATGTTTCATCACTTTGAGTATGAAACGTCTCGCACTTCTTGTGTTTGGATTAACATCCGATCCAAACACATGCAATGCAACACAAATGCTTATCTTGTACAAGTTTTACTTGGTTCAATTCTTGTTTACACATTTTAGCCTACCAATCAGTCCTTTAACCGGTTAAGTCCAATGTGAAAGTCCTCTAATTGGAAAGATGGCCTAAGCCACAAGTGTTTTGAGTATGAAAGAGGTCTCATGTTGTTGGTTAGTAGAAACCCTTAAGAGAGGATTAAAACTATTAGGCATGAGCACCTCAATTTCATGCTCAAGCCAACAAGAGGCTCAAGACCACTTTCAAAAGAAAATTCAAAAGTGAAGAACAAAGGGAGATTACAGACTTTCAGTGCTGATATGGCATGCTAAAGACACTAAATCACGCAAGCAATACATGCGCAACATGTTCAAAAGCCAAAGGCATTAAACTAGTGAAGAGCATTACACAAAAGGCATGCAATATCAAGATTAAATGATCAAACCAACTTTGGATAGAGCTAAATCATGCCAAAAGAGTAGCCAACACATGCTGAAATTTAGGCACAAAAGGCAAAAAAACATGTGCACATGTTGGCTCGCAAGCAAGACACAAAGCACAACTCTCAAAAGCAATGAAAGAGTGGTAAATGTGAGAGTGTGACAGAGATATACGCTCTGAAATCATATGATAAATGATGCTATGGCACGCAAACAACCCAAGCAAAGCTTGTTAGAAGCCTTTGATCACAAAGCTAGTGAAGCCACTTGCACTATAGCAATGCAAAACATGATCCATATGACCAAGACCACTCAAAACAGAGTTAAAGCATGACAAAACATGGACAAAAGCATGTTGATATGGAGCTAACAGAAGCTAAGATGATAGGCTAACTCATTATGCATATTAAGCTAGTAAGCATGATTACACTACAAGTGTAAGAAGCAAGCAACAAGTGTTCTAACCAACCAAAAATAAAGTTGAAGTAGGTCAAAACAAAGCCAAAAACATGCTTGAACTAGGCTACAAAAGAGTAGAAAAGCATGCTAACATCTTAGGCTATCTACACATGCAAACAAGACACAAGGAGGGGAGACCACCCCCTCCTATTTAGGACCTCAAAACCAAGTTTTTGCCACTGAAAATCCCCTAGATTTCAGTGGTTAAAAGGCCAAAAGGAGGTTGTTTGAAAAGCTTTAAAAGATGGCACAACTCTTAGCAAACAAGCAATAAAAGAGGGTGGACCCCCTCCCCCTAACTTCAAGAAAGCCTCAAACTATCATTTTTAACACTTGAAAATAGAGGTTTTTGTAGTTGACAACTTGGCCAAAAACAGCATGCAAAGGTGGCCAAACCAATGTACAAAAATAAGCTTAAAAGGGGTAAATCCTTACCCTTGAAACACAGCAGCAACACAACAACTTTTTGAGCTAAAACCAAGCTTTTGACTTCAAATAGGACCTCCAAGGACCTCAGCTCCAAGATGAAGGTATTTGGTTAAGGGGTTGTGTGCAAATATGTGAAGAAAACTCACTTTCAAGCCTAAAATAGGAAGACAGAGAGAGTTCTAGAGAGAGAGAGGGAAAATTTTGCTTCTCAAATTTCTGAACCCTCAAATATAGGGGAGAGGCCTCCCCTTATATAGAAAATGCAAGCCAAAGCTTGCTTGAATCCATCTATACACGTGTATGGTGAAGGCTTTCAATGACCAACAGCTGGCACATAAAATATATGAAAAAGCAGGAAAATGGTCGTTGGCCATTTCAGGTGGCCGGCCGGCCACCTTCTCTAGCCGGTCGTCCACTTCAAGTGGCCGGTGAGGGGAAAAAGTGGTCGACAAGTGCCAAAAGGGGGCCAACAAGGCTGAAAAATGGGGAAAATGGTTGTCGGCCACTTTAGGTGGCCAGTCGTCCACTTGTGGTGGTCGGTCCCAAAAATCTACTTCTAGGCCCTGACTTCAAACTGGCGCATCTCCTTCGTCTGGACTCCTTTTCAGGTCATTCTTGTGTCTAAACTGAAGCCTCGGAAGTAAGATTTCCAATGGTGGTATCCTCACATCAAAATTCAAAGTGTGCTAAGAGATATGCCTCTTTTAGTAAAGGTTGCTCATTTTCAGCTCAATCAAATTGATGCCCAACTTCAACTAACCATATCTCCCTCATCTGGCCTCGGCTTGAGGAGATTCTTGAATGAAAAATGAAGCCCTGGAAGTCCTCTTTTCAACGTTGGTGGCCTCATAGATGAAATCCAATTGTACAAACGGATAGGCCTGATTTAGCGAGGGCTGCTTGACTCTCTTTTAACGGTTCATACCCATCTTCTTTCCCAACTTGGTTTCTTCCCTCTCCTCTTCTTTTCTTCAACTCCAAACACCTAAACAAGATGTTTTGGAAGATTTTTTTTCAAAGAGTTCACCTCTCTTTCATTCATCCCCACTTTGTCCTTGCTCGGTTTACTGAAAAGCGTAACGTTTAATGAAATGCGAGCCTCGGAACATTGTATGAACTTTTTTCAAAAATATTTTGAAAGAGAGGGTTTTAAGGTCTAAAAATCATTTTGGTCAAAAGTCTTGGTCCAAAAATAAGGTGTGAGGTTTGGGATTTGACGCTCTCTTTGCCGAAGAAATCAAACCTTCGCATAGCATGGCCTACACCATCAAGTAAGCAATTAGTAGCGTCCAAGTCTTAAGGGCGGTCAAAAATGGGATGTCTACACACATATTTCACACACTTGTGTAATGTGTATAATTCTGTAGCCCACAAATCTGGCTTGGCCCAAAAAGATTAAGATGGGTGGGCCAAGCCTGACCTCCACACTCAATCCAGTCCAGGAAGCCTCAAGCCTCAAGCCCAAGTCCCAAGATCCAAGATCCAAGATCCATGATTCACGACCCATGAATCACGGACCACGGACCAAGACTTGGTCTAGCCCATTCCGAGCATTCCCCACGTACGCGTGTAGAATTGTTTACATTGCTTGTAATTTTGTTAGCAATTTTTAAATTGCTTGTAAGTTTGGAACTTGGTTTGTTTTAACCTAGTTCATCCCTTGGAAAACTTAATTCTAGAAATTGTTTCCCATGGACTAGGAGTCAACATGCTCTTGAAAGTTTTGTCTAAGGTTAACTTGGTTTTAAATGGGACCAATGTGACCCCTCCAGGCTTCATGTTCTTAAAATTATGAATAGATTCATAATTACCAATATACATTTGAAGGAGAAAAACAACATGCTTAAAATTACAAGATTGACAGGAATACATAATAAAATAAAATGGCATAAAAGAAGCAAACTGAAACCTACACTAGATAGTGTCCTTAAAATAGATTCGCTGCCTCACCGATTGGGGTGCTAGAGGTTGTTCGACGTCTGTCTCCTAGGATACGACGGTTCGACCAACTACAGCGAAGCCCCTACAATGTAGCTTCGACGAATAGAACTTAGGAAGCACTCTCTCACTATGAAGAATATAAAATTGGAGAAAACTATATAACAAGAATAGCAAGAATTTCTGGAGATGAAAAACTGAAGGAGAATGGCCTCCATTTATACACATGAAGGGAGAGAGGAAGAGACTCCCCTACAACAAGTGCAGGATATAATTTCTGCAAAATTGATAAACATAATGCTACAAAACTGATGGATTTAATCCATCACCATTATAGAGGAGTTACACATATTTTATACACATGTGTAATGTGTATAATTCTACAACCCACAAATTTGGCTTGGCCCAAAAAGATTAAGATGGGTGGGCCAAGCCTAACCCCCACACTCAATCTAGCCCAGCTAGCTTCAAGCCTGAGTCCCAAGTTCTAAGATCCAAGATCCATGATCCACGACCCACGGCCCACGGATCACGCACCACGGATCCAAACTCGGCCCGACCCGGTTAGGGCGGGCGGGCAGGCAAGCGGCGTACGCGCTTGCACACGTGTGGCAATTTTTGTATAACTAACTTGGACCATAGTCTTGGCCGAAGTCCATTCTTGAGGCATCCATTACTCGCTTCCTTTGAAAAATTTGGATGCCCCAAACGGCTCACACCCTTAGGCAAAAAAATGGGATTTAAATACCCATCAATACTCTCCTCTACAATCAATGTGGGATACAAGATTTTACACCTTTTCGAACACCTCTTTCATGAGGCCAACTTAATGAGTCAATTTCTCATTCAAATCTTAATGGTTTTTGGTAATTCTTTTTGTGGCGTAAAGATTTCACTACAAAGAATCTAAATCCACTTTAATCCATCTCAATTGAGGATTTTCATCCACTTTAATATTGCATTAAAGTCACCAAAAAAAACATTGTTTTCTAACACTTCTCTACATGAATAAAAATTGACCAAATAACAACAAACGGACAACGCTAAACAACAAAGACTCGAAGAGAGAGTGCAACAGGATAACCCCTGCATTGGAATGGGTAGCTTTTGGCTTTGAACCCTTCTCAATGAAGTCTGTTAGATTTACTAGCTGCCCAGTGAACACGAAATCTTGAACTGTTCTGCCGTTTATGTAAACCAAGACAACAGACCTAACATAAGAATTACTCCAACCATTGTTCTGTTCTCACTGTCGTTTTCGATTTGGCCTTGGACACTAGCCTGGTTCAGTGAGTGGTTTAAAGAATTCGGCCTTGTCAATTCTTATAAACGCGGCCTCACTTCACACTCACATAGGTGACTCTACTTGATTATCCTGCTATACTCAGTTTAACAGCTGAACACTCTAAAGTCATTAAAAGCTCAGCTTAACATCTACACTTGCAGGCATCACTGATAAAATGAATGACTAGAGGCGTAACCTCCTCAGTGACATACCACCATTATACGCAATTAGGTTATCCCATTGAACCTAGATCTTGGGATCTCCAGTCAACTAGGTTAGGTTTTCATTTCGGTAACACCTTACACTGAAGGCCTTAAATCCATTCCTTCTAACGACTTATCTATTAATAATCGATTTAACTCTTTGGTTAGCTGATCCACAATGTTGTCCTTAGACTTCACATAGTCTAAAGTGACAACTCCGTTAGAGAGTAGTTGTTCTATAGAATTATGGCTATGACGAATATGAATAGACTTTCCATTATACATATTAATCTATGCCCGTCCAATAGCTGATTGGCTGTCACAATGAATGCAAATGGCTGGCATAGGTTTCGACCAACGTGGAATATCTTTAACGAATTACCAAAGCCATTTTGCCTCTTCTATTGCTTTATCCAACGCTATAAACTCCGATTCCATCGTTGATCGTGAGATACACGTATGCTTAGAAGATTTCCAAGACACGGCTACCCTTCCAAGGGTGAACACATAACCACTAGTGGATTTCAAATCCCTAGCATCGGATATCTAATTTGCATCACTATAGCATTCTATTACTGTCGGATATCTGGTGTAATGCAGCCCATAATCCCAGGTGAAACGGAGATACCTTAACACCTGAACGATACTCTTCCAGTGAGTGGCATCAGGATTACTCATATATATACAATGCCTGCTAACAGTGTAGGCTATAACCGGCCTTGTAAAACTCATCAAATACATCAAACTCCCAATGAACCGAGAATATTCTACCTGAGAGACACTCTCGCCGTTATTCTTGCACCATATAGATTTATTTATCTAAATTTCCATTTAAGAATATTGTCTTTACATCCATCTGATGTATCTCCTGACCACGTAAAGCTGTTATCGCAATTACCATAGAAATGGATGTAATCCTTGTCGCAGGTGAATATGTATCAAAGTAATCTAGGCCTTCTCGCCGCCTATATCATTTGATAACTAGTCTAGCTTTATACTTATCAATTGATCCATCTGCTTTCATCATTCTTCTAACGATCCACTTACTCCCCAAGGCCTTATTGGAAAATATGATACACTTTTCTAGTCATTCAATGTAAATCAGTTTCATGCTAAGATTTTTCTAGGTGTTTTTGACACTAGTTAAGGCTGGTATTTCGATATGTATATCATATGCTTTCTATTGTTTGCTGTGTCAAAACAGTTTTGTTTAGAATATGTATGGCCACTATTTGTCATATATGAAAATCATGATTAGGATTTTTATATTAATTAATATATTGGTATATGCTTGTTTCCAGAAGGTCAAAATGTTTGTATTAGGATCTATATGGCTTAGACGTAGCTGCTAGACCACTGTTGATTAAGAATTTTAAGATTGCTATTAAAATTGTGTACTTAAATAAAATAAATAGATTCATAATTACCAATCTAAATTTGAAGGAAGTAAACAACATGCTTAAAATTACAAGATTGACAGAAATACATAATAAAATAAAATGACATAAAAGAAGCAAACTGAAGACTGCAATGAAGCACCTATGATGTAGCTACAACGAAGCACCTACGATGTAGCTTCGGCGAACAGAACTCAGGCAGCACTCTCTCACTAGGAAGAATATCAAATTAGAGAAAACTATATAGCAAGAATAGTAAGAATTTCTGGAGATGAAAAACTGAAGGAGAAGGGCCTCCTTTTATACACATGGAAGGAGAGAGGAAGAGACTCCCATACAACAAATGCAAGATTTAATTTATGCAAAACTAATAAACATAATGTTGCAAAACTGATGGATTTAATCCATCACCATTATAGAGGAGTTACAAACATTTTATATACATGTGTAATGTATATAATTCTGCAACCCACAAATCTAGCTTGGCCCAAAAAGATTAAGACAGGTAGGCCAAGCCCAACCCCTACACTCAACCCAGTCCATCAAGCATCAAGCCGCCCAAGTCTCAAGATCCAAGATCCATGACCCATGGACCCGGACCCAGACCTGGCTAGGATGGGCAGGCAACATGCGAGCGCGTGGCAATTTTTGCATAACCAACTTGGACCATAGTCTTGGCCCAAGTCCATCGGCCATACCACCTTCGAGCCCTAGAGGTTTTTCTACTGCCATTGGGATTTCCTCAGATTCAGACAACAACGACAACCTTCCCATTGCTTCAAGGGTCACAAGATTCAGAACCCGCAAAATGGTACTTCTAGATGTTGAGGAAGGAGCAAGTGCTGAGGCCGAACCAACTACTGAGGTTGAGCCAGTTGTTGAGGCTGTAGAAAATGAACAAGTCCCCCCTGCTATGGAAGTTGCAGTGGGTGATATGGTTGCTGAGGGTACAGAACCTCCAAACCCTACTGATTCTGTCCACTCTGACCATTCCTCTGTCAGCGGAGATAATTTTTTTCCAGAAACTCCTAGAGAGGATTATGGCGTAAGAGAGCCACTAGAAGTTGCACCACCCCCTCTAGGAGCTGTATGTGGGGGTTCTTCATAGTCCACTGAGTCTCCATTGGTTCCACAAACCCCACTTCCCAATGTTCAAGTTGTTGAAGGAGGTGCAAATGCAGCCGTTGTTCCTGCTGTGGGCCCCCCAAATTTGGCCCAACTTGTAGAGGCAGCTGTCAACCTGGTTACTCATGGTACTACTATTGTTGCTAATGCTTCTGACCTAGTTGCCTCAACAACTTCTGAGCAGCTTGCTGACTTGTACCCCACTCACTTCCCCGAGGTGCCAGCTAATCATGGGAGATCACGAGACTTTTATGTGGGCATGGACACCACTGTTGTGCCAGATCTAAATGTTGAGGATTACCATTTGGACGACCTGTTTTTGGAGCGACATGATGGTGCAGGCAGCTTTGGCCTTTCCCGCGAGGCCAGTTCGCCCGGTCGCCACCGAGTATCTACCCACTTCAATGCTGTTGGGCAATCATCTTCAGGGGAGGTGTGTCACCCTTAGACCTTTGGTCACTTTGCCAGTCTCCCTCCAGTAATTGAAGCTAGCGGTGGTGTGAGAGAGTCCCCTCAGTCCTCAGGGAAAGTTTCTTTTCTAAGTTATTGGGTCTCCTCCGAAGTTGCCCCCACTCTTGCCCGCATTTAGGCTCAGCACCCCAGTACTTTCACTACTTTTAACTTTCCTGGATCTATGGTGCAGACATCACTGCTAAAGTCACTTGCCAGCTTCATTCATGACCTTGCTACTAAGAAGATTCTTACAACCCCCAGCAAGTTCGTGGAAAGTGCTAAGGCCAACTTGAGTGGCTTTAAGAGGAATGGTTTGGACCTATTGTGGATGAGGGATAGGCTTCAGGCAACCGATGGTTTCCTTGAACATGCAGATAATGTCGCAATGATTGCATCTTTGGAGGAGACTATCAAGGAGTGTGAGGGTGCCTTGGAGCAGCATCGGCAAAACTTTGCTCGGTTTAGAGAGAAAGACTCTGCGCTGGTTGCTCAGCTGCCTAAGGATGTGACCCTGATGGACTTCTTCATGAAGGGTTTGTTTTGATTTAGTATGACTTTGTTATGGCTCCTTTTCTTTGTACTTTTGCCATCTTTTTTTTCTTTCTTCTTTCCCTTTTGATCGTTGTAATCATACTATAGAAAACTTTGATCTTTATGAGAAGCAAAGATATTGAGTCTTACTTCATTGCATTCTTTTCATTGCCTTTACATATCTTCTAAGGCTGAACAAAACTCTTGCTATGAATGGAACTATGCCATAACTAAGTTTATATAAGGTTAAAATTTCACTAAGTATGGAAAACTTTCCTCGCACTAAGTGTTTACAAGGGTAAGGGGTTTACTAAGTGTATGATGCTCTCTTTACACTTTACTTTAGAAGTATTAACGAAGAAACTTACAACTCTTTTTTCTGGACAAAAGAAATTAAGGAAAATACTCTTTGACATACTTAGCGTTGATAGGGCTTGTTCTGAACCCATCATCTATTCTTGTCAACTTGTAGTGCCCGTTGCTGCTTGCCTCAGCAACTTTGTAGGGGCCTTTCCATCTGGGTGAGAACTTGGGGATTGGTTGCCCCCACATGGTTGCGTCCAGTGTCTTCCATACCAAGTCCCCCTCCTTGAACTCCTTGTGTTGAGCAGACTGATTATAGGTGTGAGCTATGGACTGATGATACTTTTCCATTGCCCGTGAGGCCCGATCTCTTCTTTCTTCAGCTGCCTCTATGTCATTCTTTCTACTGTCTGGAACTAAGTATGCTAACATAGTCATTCTTGCTGAGGGTACTGCCAACTCATCTGGTAACATAGCTTCGGACCCATACACTAGGGAAAATGGGCTTGCCTAAGTTGGCCTTCTCTTTAATGTTCTATATGCCTCTAGTGTTACATGAAGTTGTTCAAACCATGTGCCCTCTGCTTCATCCATCATTTTACTCTATATTCGGATGAGAGTTTTGTTGGTTGCCTCAGCTTTTCCATTCCCTTGCGGGTAGTATGGGGTAGACTCGTGGTGCTTGATCTGATAAGTGTCCAACAATCTTCCCACGAGTCCCATTATCAGACAACATCACCTTGGGTATGCCAAACCTATAGATTATGTTTTCTTTGATGAAGTTGGCCACTCCTGCCCCATCTGCCATCCTTATCGGTATAGCCTCTACCCACTTGGTACTAACTTCAGTTGCTACAAGTATCTATCTATAGCCTTTGGATTGCTGCGCTATAGGGCCCACCAGGTCGAATGCCCAAGTATAAAACGGGTAAGGAGTCTTGATGTTGTGTAGTTTAACCGCCGGTGCATGTATCAAGTTCCCAAACTTCTGGCAAGATTGGCATCTCCTCACAAAATTTTTAGCATCTTCATCCATTGTCGGCCAATAGTAGCCGAGGTGAATGAGATGTCCATATAATCGTTGCCCTCCTCGATGCTCTGCCTTGTAGGCTTCCCTCAGTAGCTCATTTGCCTCATTTTTAGATAAACACGCCAAAGGTTTCCCTTCAAAGCTTCTTTGGTACAGCTTGCCTTGGTCAAGGAAGAAGCGGAGGGCCTGCCTCTTAACTCTAATTGCATCAGCTTTGGGCTCAGGCAATGTGCCGTTTCCAAGGTAGTCAATATATGGCTGCCTTTATTTTTCACTGCTTAAGAAATGGCCTTCCTCTTCTTTAGGATGAGACTGACACTTTACATATTGCCTCGGCAACGCAGTGCTTTCTTTTTCCATCTCTGGCCAGTAATACCCTTGCCTCTGTATTCGTCGGCATAGACTGATATCTCCATCTCCACAGGACTTAGCATAGATCTGCTTAAGTCTGTAAGTTGCTTCTTATCTACCGACGCACCTTGGCAGCAGGTTGTTGGGACCGCGAAAATATAACTCTCCTTTAAGGAGTAGAAATTATGCAAGTTCTGCTGGTTTGATTGTTCCCTAGCCTATTTTCAACTGCTGGATTATATCTACTTTCCACCCCTCAACATCTTGCTCTATATGTTCTTCGGCTAATACTACTGGTGTTGTTCTTTTCTCGATGACGATAGTTATACTATCATCTAGTATATGCATCTTTGCCCCTAGTGTAGCCAAGGCATCGGGAAAACGATTGTGTGTTCGAGGGGTATGCTGGATCTGGACATCATCAAACTGAGTAAGCAACCTTTGAACTACGGTGTGATATAGGGCCAACAGAGCTCCTTCAAGGAAAAATCACCCATTGTTTGCTTGACAACTAACTTGGAGTCGCCCCAAATTTTCAACTTGCAGAGGCTTTCTTTTGGGCAGCTATTAGACCCAATATCAACACCTCATATTCGACCTCATTGTTTGAACATTCAAAGTCAAGCTTATATGATAGATGAAACTTCTCGCTTTCTTGATTGGTTAGTGTTATGCCAACTCCACCTTTCCCAGCTCCGGAAGCTCCATCAAATTTTAAGTCCCAATAAGTCTCAAATGCAACTACTAATACATGGACTTCACTTGGTAGAGGTACCTCTATAGGTTCATGCTCACTAGATGGGAATTGGGCCAGTAAGTCTGCAAGTGCTTTGTTTTTAATAGCCTTGGGAGTAACACAAGTGATGTCATATTCTGCTAGAGCCAAAAGTCATCTTGCCATGCTTCCAGTCAGAGCGGGATTGCTCAGCAAGTAGCAGACTGGATCACTCCAGCTCATAACCTGGATCGGGTGTGCCAAAAAATAGTGGCGCAACTTTTGAACTGTGAAGATTAAGGCTAAACAATGCCTCTCAATTGGGGTATATTGCGACTCGGTACTATTAACTTTGCGACTGATGTAATAGACTGGCTTCTCATTGCCATCTATGTTTTGGACAAGTAGAGCTCTAATAGACCTAGGTGTAGAGGTCAAGTATAGTAGCAGTGGCTTTTTAGGTTGTGGGGCAATCATTGTAAGTGGGGAGGTAAGTGCTTTCTTCACCATATCAAATGCCTGTTGGTGTACTTACAATCATTCAAACTTGTGATTCCCTTTCAGCAGTGTCCTAAAGGAAAAGGTTATCTCAGCAACGACTGGAATAAACCTCTTGAGGTATGACACTTTGCCTAGGAATTTCTTCAAGGCCTTTTGAGAGTGTGGTGGTGGCATCTCCATGATTGACTTGATCTTATCCCTATCTACTTTGATCCCCCACTGGTGTACAAGAAAGCCAAGGAACTTGCCGGCGGTAACTCCGAAGACACACTTGAGAGGGTTCATTTTTAGGTAGAATTTGCGGCAACGCTGAAAAACCTTTTCCAAGTTACAGAGGTATCGATTTGCCTCAGTAGACTTGACCACCAAATCATCCACATATACTTCTACTTCATGATGTAAGATGTCATGGAATACTAGAATCATAACCCATTGGTAGGTTGCCCCCACATTTTTCAAACCAAAGGGCATTACCGTATAGAAAAAATTTCCCAAAGGCATTCTGAAAGCCGTCTTTTCAGCATTTTCTGGTGCCATTTTAATTTGGTTATGACCATTGGTATGAGAACATCTGATGGCCTGCAGTAGAATCGACAAGTGTGTCAACATAGGGTAATGGAAACTCATCTTTCAGGTAGGCTTTATTCAGGTCGCGAAAGTCTATGCAGACCCTGATCTAGCTGTTCTTTTTCTACACAGGCACAATATTTGCTAGCCAAGTTGGGTACTATATAGGCTTAATGAACTTGGCCCTCTGCAACTTTTCTACCTCCTCCTTAATCTTTGCTTCAAGATTAGGGTGATACTTTCGAGCATACTGCGTGATTGGCTTAGAGTTGGGGAAAATGTCTAGATGAAGAGTGACAAAGGATGGGTCAAGACTAGGCATCTTGTCATATGTCCAAGCGAAGACGTCACTGTACCATTTCAGTAGTGTTATCAATTCTGCTTTAGCTGCTAGAGCCATTGTATCGCTGATAAGCATAGGCTTGCTCTGCCCTGGTAAGTCGCTAAGGTTGACCTTATCAAGTACTTCTTACTGTGGTTTGGGTCTATCTAGCATTCATTCAAGGGCGGGCTCAAGCGTCTCCACCAACCTTTCTTGGGACTTATCACCATCACATTTATTAATCTTGGGACCATCCTCCCAAGGTATGAAGTCTGGCTCCCAAGACCGTCATAAATAGTAAACTGTCTTGCCGCCCTCGCACACCTTAACAATCTTGGGCGGAGGACTTGCGGGCTTGCTGCTCTTTTTTTGCCCACTACTTTCTGGAGCAGCCTCTGCATCCCAAATGTCTTCCCACTTTGGTAATGTTACCCCTACAACTTTACCAATCCTTGGAGTTTCATCCATTGACAACTCAGTAAAGAAAACTGCATCCAAATAGTGTGCCTCCCCCATTCTGAATGGTTTTTCAGACGCATTTATGATTAGTATGCGCTTTCCCAACTTTGCCTTCACCTATTGGTGATAACTTGACGAGATAGCCCCATATCGGTGCATCCAAGTTCTGCCTAGTATCATATGGTAATTTGTGTCTACTTTGATTATATGGAACTTAGTTGTGGAACAAATCTCACCAACTGCTAAGTCCATGACAACATGGTCCTTAGTAACCTTTTTCTCACCGCCAAAACCCGTCACAGTAATGGGTTGGTGGACTATCCTAGACTCTGGGATGCTAGCCTTTGCAAAGGTGTCAGTAGTGATGATGTTTATGGATGCCCCACCATTGGGGAAAGCACGCTTGAACTCTACATCATTGATGTAAGCCATGACAAAAAGAGGACGGTTATGAGGAAATGGGTATGCCCTATCTACTTCTAAAAAAGTAATGGCCCCATAATCTTCCTGGATGCACTGAGGCGCATACTCCTTAGCCTCAGCAACTTCATCATGTTGCACTTCAGAGATGTTAATGAGGGCCTTTGTTGCTTCTAACCTGGCAGCTTGGCTCAACCCCAGTTGGTCAAAGAAGGTGCGAAACTTAACAGAGTTTTGCAAGGCCTAAGCATGAGTGCCCTCTATAAATTTTGCCTTTGTAAGTACTGTCTGAGGGAGTTAGCTGCTAGCAATTTCTTCCAACTCATCATAGTAGGATGCCATGTGCACTTGATCGCGCACGGGCCCAAGGTACCCAATCATATGTACATTATTCCCCTTCTCTTTGTGATTAGGATAAGGGTCCTTCCTTACATCACGATTACCGGTATCTTTGAACTTCAACTCATTTGCGTCAACTTTCTTCTTGAAGATACTTTTCAAAGTCCAACAGTCCCTAGTAGGGTGTCTGGTGGTTCTATGATAGATACAATAATCTTGGCTTTTTTTGTCCTTCTTGGTTGGAGGGGTATCAACTGGAGGCAAAGTAAGTTCACCATTAGCTACCCATTCTCTAACCAAGGCCTTAACATTCTCAAGGCTGCAATGATATGGATTTCTTACCTCATAACTCTTTCTCTTTCGAGAGGATGACGCCTCCCCTTGTGAGCAGCTCCCTCCTGTAGAGGTTACCGCAACAACTCTGCTACTACAAGGATAGTGGTGGTTGTTTCGAGAGGATGACGCCTCCCCTTGTTGTGTACCCAGTTGGGTATGACATGGCCAATACCTCTTGAGAGTATGAGGGTTTCACATCTAGGTCGGGGAGAGATGGTAGTTTCTTCTTGCTGCACTCTTGCTTGAGGATAGCTTGTACATCGGCTAGAGTAACGAAGTGAGTGGGCTGGAATGGTCCAGTCTGCTCTTGGGTAGCTAAACCAGCGGCCGTATCGTTCGCCTGAGGTACCACTAGAGGCACTTGGATCGGAGCCCAAACCTTGGGGAGCAGATTAAGCACTGGGTTTGGGACTACTTCAGGCGGAGGTTCTTACATTGGAGCCGGTCTAGAAGCCATGGCAATAATAGGCTCAGTGAGAGTTTGCAAAGCTGCTAGGATCTCTGTCTTCGTATCCTGGAGTGACTGAACTGCCTCAACCACAACACTGTGGTCACAGTCCTCCGTATGTGCTGCTTCTCCATTAGAAGAGCCTTGCTGCTATGGAGGTTGCTGAACTTCATCCTCTGTCATTTTTTTCCAGTGAAGTGTGTAAACCACTGTGGGTATGAACCATCAACAGAGTAGTCTCCCTAGTGGAGTCGCTAGAAATGTAGGGGGGGTTTCAAGGTTAGGAAGGTGCTTAGAAAGGCAAAACTTTGTTAATGGTCCAATAATGGTGGGATGGTTAGAGGATGAGTAGTAGGAACAACTATCTAGGAGTTGGATAGTATGTAGCTGGGTGAGGGTGAAGCAAGTAACTCAAGAAGAAATGTATGGCAATACCAAAATGGGTAACATCTCCCCTAAATCACCAAAAATTCCCCCCTTGAACCTTGGGAAATGGATCCTATTTATAGGCTTTTCCTTGGTACCAAAAGGACACCAAGCGGCCAAATAGAGAAAGGACATGTGTCCTAGAGGATCACATGGAATATTCTTCCTTGAGCCACCAAGCTGAAGGTGCCACGTGTCCTTCTGCATATACTGTGTGCTATCTGTTTGCCTCCGCAACTACCCTTTTGAACCTTAGCAAGTGTAGTTGTAGCGGAGGTGTTTGCCGCTGCACTTACCTTCTCAGCTCGAACCTCAACAAGTGCACTTGCAGTAAACCTTGCTGCTGCACTTGCCTTCTCAGTTCTACTTGGCTAGTACAATGCATTCTCAAGAATTCACTATGTTCGTGAATTATTTTCCTTGTAGATGGAAGAATTAAACGGTTGATAAGAAACTATTCTATTTTTTTCTTCTCTCTCTTCTCTATATAATACATAGAGAAAATCAAAGAAATTTCTCTGAATTTCTCTGAGTCGGGCAAAATTTTTCTAAGTCAAAATTTCTTTGAATTTCTCTGAGTTGGGCCAAAATTTCTCTGAGTTGGGCCAAAATTTCTCTGAGTTGGGTCAAAATTTCTTTGAGTTTGGGCCAAAATTTTAATTGATTTTCTCTAGTATCTGAATTTTCCTTAACCCATCAAATTATGTTGCTTGTTTGATTTTCACTGGTTAGTTGTCTCATCGTGTGTAATTTTCCTCTTGAGATGGATTTTCTCCAGCATCACAATTTTCTCTAAACACATTGAATTCACTTTACTCTATGTGCCTTGCTTGATTTTCTATAGCTAGTTGTCTCTTTGATTTTCTCTCCAATTTTCTGTAGCATTTTAATTTTCCCTGACCACATTAAAGTCCTGCTAATTTTTGTTGTTTGTTTGATTTCCACAGGTTAATTATTCCTTGAGCTTAATTTTCTCTAGTATTTGAATTTTTCTTGAAAACATTAAACTCTCCTAGTTTAGGTCACTTGTTTGATTTTCACTGATTAGCTATCTCCTTGTGTGTAATTTTCCCTTTGAGATGAATTTTCTCTAGCACGAAGATATCCCCTTTAGATTAATTTTCTCCAAACACGTTAGACTCTCTTTATTTCTGTGTCTTGCTTGATTTTCTCTAACTAGTTGTCTCTTTGATTTTTTTTTCTCGAATTTTCTCTGGCATTTGCATTTTCCCTACCCACATTAAGCTCCCACTAATTTATATTGCTTGTTTGATTTTCACTGGATTTCTAACTTCAAATTTTGTTTTTGATCTTTTGGGATGTGTTGTGTTTGTTGTTTTTAAAACTGTAATTAGATTTTGTATTTTAAGTTCTTTGATGAACATAGTATGGTGTTTTCTGATAAAAAATTATAGAAAATTTTGTTTGTGAGTAGCTCAATTTTCTCTGTAATTTTTTGTGGTTTGTTCAAAACACAGAGAAAATTATGAGCAAATCAGACAAAATTGGTCAAAACACAGAGAAATTTGTGAGCAAACTAGAGAAATTTCAGACAAATTTCTCAGTGGTTCGAAATTTCTTTGCTTTGAAATTTCTCTAGAACAAAATTTTTCTACTTCAAAATTTCTCTGTAAAAATTTGGGGGACCCCAACTATTATGAAAATATTTCATATATTTTATGCTATAAAATCTTAATATGGGGGATCTTAAAAAAAATTCCCTTTCTTTTATTAACTAAAACAAACAATAGAAAAATAAAATAAAATAAAGTTACATGTGCACCCTTAGGTGGACAGTGGCTTTCCAAGGGTTACAAGAAAACGCAATGCGGTGCTATTTAGAAGCACCGCAAATCCTGTTGCGCGCCCTATTGAAAAGAGTAATGTTAGAGATCTTAAATATTTTAATAAATATTTTATTAAATGTCTTAAATAGGTATAGAATTTATATAAAATTTACATACTGTGAGTCTCACACTAATGTAAAATATTTAGTAAAATATTTAAAATTCATAATATTTTTCTTTAGAAATCCAAACCAAACAAGATAAAAGATTTCCAAAATGATGCGTTTATTCGGTTGCCCTTTACGCACAGCAGCAACTGCGGCACTTGTGCACAACACGGTATTGATTGTTTGGTTCATTGGTGTCCGTGTTTTTTTTTTTTTTAAATGATATTGGGGGTATTTGGGAAGAATTTTTTTTTTTTTTTTTTTTTGGGTTTTTTTCACTAAAAAACAAATTGGTTACAAAACCAAAAAAACAAATCCAAACAAAATATCACATCAAACCCCATAATCAGTTCACTTTTTCTCTCACAAACATCACATCCAACCACAAAAAAACCCAACTATCTTCCCAAACACAAAAAAAAATTTCTTTAATAATATCCTACAACTAAAAAAACCTATAAAAAAAACTCACTTCCTAAACACCCACATTGTTTGTTTGTATACTTAAAATAGCTTTGTATTTGTCTCAATTTTATTCGAGTTGACATTAAATTTGAAATTAATTTAAATATGATTAGTTTTAAATTTTTAGATTAAGGATCAAATCAAATTAATCCAATTTAATGTAATTCGGATTGGTTCCATTATATTAAAAATGAGTGAATCAATAAATAATAAATAATTAAAATAAAGGATTATTTACCAATAAATCCTATCTCATAAACAATTATACCCATCAGTTCCAACTTTAAACTTTTGATCGGATAGGTCCTAGAGGTGGAGAGATTTATTTCTTTTGATCCTATTTCCCATGTATGGCGTCGTGGCGTGGACAATTATACCCTTCATTTTGTTGATTTGGATATGTTTGATTTTTAACTCATAGGTCCAGTAGACAAACAAACCACTCCACATAACAATTCTCTCTCTCTCTCTCTCTCTCTCTCTCTCAAATTCTCTCACTGACCATTAATGGCTATTCCATTGTGATTCTTATTCTCACAAACGTGCTGGGGAATTACACTTAGGACAACCCTACAATAACAACCCCAACATCAATTTTCAATGGTGTCTTATATAGAAATCAACAGATGCAATCTCATCCCCCTCTTTCTCTCTCCTCTCTCTTCGCTTGCCACTCTCATCGCCCTTCTTCTCTGAAAAACCCGACTCAATCTGTTGTTCAATGGCCCTAAAGAGAGAAATTCAGGAAACTAAAGAGGTAAATCCAATTCGATTGCCTGAGAGTTGAGTAATTTTTGTGGGTTTGCTTACTTGATGTTGAGAAAATTTAGGAAAATTGAAGAAAATTGGTTCTTTTTTGTTTGGTTGCCTAGAAAAATTGATGTTTTGCGGTGTTTTGCTATGACGGTTGTGTGTCGGTGTGGTGTTTCGTGGTGTTTTTTTGCAACGTTGATTTTTTCGTTTGTTGGTGGCATACTGATATTGAAGCTTCCGTTGATGTTTCATTCTTTGCAACGTTGACTCAATCTGGTGTGTGGCTTGTGTGACTGTGGGTTGTGTGTTTCCGGGGGGTTTGTGTGTTGTGTTTTTAGGATGGGTGTAGTTGTGTGGATGTGTTTTCCTTGTATGTGCATTTTTTTGGTGTGTGATTTGTGTGTGTGTATATTTACTGGTGTGTGCATTTTCATGGTGTGTGGGTTGTGTGTCTGTGTGTTTACTGCATTCTATCTGTGACAGTATCGATTTGTTTTCCATTGTCAAGGAGATGGACACGCATGGCAACATGTGTCACACAACCCACATAAACACTACGGCATAAAAAGCCTTAGTGTGCTTCCCTATTGTGTGGCACCCACGGATGTGTCACGTGACCACCACCAATCTCAAATTATGAAGGTGTAACACACTCCTACCATACCACTAACCACGCAAGACACATGTGCTTAACCAAACACACACACATCTAGCTGTATTGCGTAAACCAACATCCATATTGATGGCAATTGCGTCCTTTATCAACGAAAAGGACCAAACGGATCAGTAGAAAATATATAGGACTAATTGGATCATAACTTCAACAATTAGGATTTATTGGTAAATCTCCCTAAAATAAATAAGTTATTAACATTAAAACATAACACAAATAAATAATTAAATATTATATCAAATTTTTTGAATCGTATAGTCAAGTTTAAACACAGCTAATATAAATTAAATTTAATAACACAATTAATAAAATAAAATTGAAGACCTGGACCAACTCAACCTCTTTAGGTTAGGTTGGTTTGAAATTTTTGAATACATTGGTTTAATTCTGCATCTTCAAATCATCAACCCGATAACCATGTGCTTGTGGCCAAGTGGCTTGTCCACCTTTGGGTAAAGCTATGGAGTTCGACTATGTTTGCTCTCCAATTTGAGTCCCGCCAGTTACAACATCTCGTGAATAGTGGCAGGCTCCCACTATGAGCGGAGATTAGTCGAGGTGTGCGTTAAGATTAGTCGAGATTAGTGGAGAGTTGAAACTAATATACAGATACCCCCTTCTGTTACCCACCTGTCCAAATTCAAACAGATTTGGCTGATGTCATCCAAAATTATTGTTCAAATTCCAATATTGCCCTCACCTCCCCCATACATATATATATAAACATACATATCTTATATATATATATATATCACTATTGTAGACGCGCCCGTGGGCTTCACTCTACAGTTCGGACTCGATTTGTGTCGGTTCTAAATCTGAACCAAAGAGTCCGAATCCGGCAAATCGTTTGAGAAAATAGATTTTTTTGAAAAGTAGTGCCAAGCATGGACTGCTTTGCCAGATTACAGAGTCGCCACCTAAATATTTTTAATTGGGAAATTTAGGAAACCCTGACTCGGTGCCGAAGGCCACACGTCCGTCATCACCAAAGTGGTCTTGGCTCGGGAGCTTGGGTACGATCGGGGAAGGTCAGCTATGAGCACCCCCTTTCGCCCGGTCCGAAAACCGGCCTCTACTAACCGTGATATCCGTTTTTTGAAAACATTATGCGTTCTTATTCCGGTTATTAACCTAGAATTACTATGTGATGCGCACAACACAAAAGTATAGACTAGATCGCCTAACTTGGAAATAAACATTGCATATCCGTTTTGTCTCGAAAAACGTGTTAGATTTCTTTTACTACTCGCAAGTAGGCTAAAATACGGATTTCAACGAGTTGTTTCAACTCAGGCAATCCAACCTCCACCCACAGGCATTCAAATAGTTTATCATGTAAGCAACTAGCCGCATGGCAAGCATACTGTTATGTTAACATTCACACGCATGCGATATGCTAAAGCCGTAAACACTTACCTCGTACTCCGCGCCAAAACAAGAAACTGGTTAGCAAACATGCATGACCTAGTTCATGTCGAGTGGCTAATGCAACACAGGCAGAAATGTAATCTAGAGTAGGCTCGGCTAACCCTAAACATGGCATGTGAAATGCGCGAGTAGCACGTATTCAATTTGGAAATTGAAAGTTACGATGCAGTTTGTATGATGTACCGAGCCCGGTGCATGTAAACAAATGCATGAATGCACACATGCATTGCATAAGGTATGCTAAAGTAGACGTGCCTTAATCTACCATAAGCAGGTAAATAAAAGGGATAGAAAGAAGTGGGGATTGGAAGACATGCACCCACTCACGCACACTTATTACAGTTAGCCTCGCTCGGAGGGACCGAAAGAATAATAATATCTGAACCGAATAATTAATTGACTATCCTAGCTAATTAAATATTACAAATCAATTAAATTAAATAAATAAACTAATTAATCTATTTAGCGATAAATGCCTCGGAAGGAGGTTGCCGCGTGTGCAGGGACTTCGCTCGGAGCTGCTGGAGTGCAAGTGTGCCTCTGTTCCTCTGCTCTCCTTCTCTGAAAATTCCCAAAACTTGGAGTGCCTCTCGAGCACCTGGGAACTTCACCGGCCGAGGCGGGAGCTACCGCTAAGGAAGGAAGCCACCGCCCTGAATTTCATTATCGGTGCCAAGAGGCAATGGCCGCACTAAAGAGTGCCGATCGGCCCTTTATCCTGCAGAACACCAGAATCGACAAAGCAGAGAAACCAAAGGCAAGGCAATGCAAATCAAAGCATGTATGCACCAAGCACATCCTCATCATGCTATGGACTCAAGAGGGCATGTGCCTCGATTCCGGACCATCAATCGCGCATTTCCATGCGTGATGATCCTAGAACCAAGAATGCACCTTCACTTTCAAATGTATGCAAAACACATAGGCACAAAAGGGGTACCAAACCTCTATCAAACTCACTTCAAGAGGCTTGGTATGCATGTTAATGTGGTGCAATCCTAAGCATGTCATCTAGGATGCAAGATGGACAATATGATGCATTTATGCAAGCATACAAACAAGCATATAATACAAGCATGCAATCCAATGGAATAATGGACTTAGACATGAATTAGGCAACCCTAAAAGGCCTAAGATCAGTGGCCAACATACCTAGAAAATGAGACCAAATGCACACACACATATGCAAGTGTTAAGGCCCAAGACTTAGGCAAACCAAAGCAATTCTCATGCATACTTAAAGAGGCCAAACATGGACTAATAGCATGCATTTAAAGCTCTGAAATTCATGTTAATCATGATGCCAAATCATGCAATAGAGCATTCCAAACAAAGCATGCAAATGGCCTAGGCTTAAAGCAAGTCAATAGGGCATTAAACCACACTTAGCACAATCATACATGGCAATATTCAAGCCCTTAAAGACAAAGTTTTAACACATAAAACTAAGCCTAAATGACCACCTAGATGGCATCTAGGAAGCATGGAATCTAAGGCATGCAATAAGGCCTAAACATAGAGCACTTAACACAAGCTCTTAAAGCATTAACAAGGCCACCAAGGCAATCAAACAAGCATGTATGAAGGACTGAAATGGCATGCAAGATGGTTCCAACCATCAAAAATAAAGCAAGCATGTCATACTACAAATTCATGCTTTTGAGGCCAACAAGCCAAGTACAAAGAGGCTACCAAATACATGCCAAGATTAGCCAAAATAGCTATGGACAGAGCTAAATCATGGCAAAGTAAGCTTACAAGCTTCACAAATCTAAGCTTAAAACATACTAGAAAATAGGGCAAACAAACTAGGCATGTTAAGGCCTAAAAGGGCATTACAAGGCAACTATACTAAGCATGTATAGGAGACCAAAACCGACTTGAAAACATGTTATATCATGGCAATATAAGCATGGAAAACAAGCCAAACATGCTCAACACACACTCAAACATGAAGCTCCTTAAGGAAGCAAAATTTGTCCTTTTCAAGGACATCAAGGAGAGGGGGTGGCCCTCTCCTTCTTGAGACTTCAAGGCATGCTCTTCACCACTGAAATCCCTCAAGATTTCAGTGGTGAAGAGATCCTAAGACCAAAGTCTCGGATCTCTCCAAAATAGCACAAAATGGGACCTTTTCCAAGGTCTAAAGGGGGTCAAACCTCCCCAAACCACAAAACACTCTTAATATACAATGAAGAGGGTTCAAAATCAGAACTTTTTTGTGTTATATGCTAAGCTCAAAAACTATTTTAAAGCAAGTAAAAATAGAGTGCAAAAATGGGGAATAAAGGGTAGTTTTGCTTACCCTTGTAGCCTTCTTCACAAAGGTTGTGGTTGATGCTTCCTTGAGCTCAAAATCTGTCAAGAACCTCCAAGAACAGCCTCTAGAACCTCAGTTGCAAGGAGAGGGTGAAACACTAGGTGTTTTAGTACAATAGTGTGAACTAAACACCTAGTGTACTAAGAGAAAAAGAGAGATATGATATATGTATCTAACTTAACCCTAAAAACCAGAGCTCCAGCTCTCTAACAATGTCTAATGCTCTGAAAAATGCTAACCCCCAATCAAGAGGGAGAGCTTTCCTCTTTATAGAACTTGTAATGACTTACAAGCTAAGCCAACAAGACTCATCCCCTCCATACACGTGTATGGAGGGGAAGCAAATGCTCAAAAGTCGCGAAAATATCTCGAGAAAGCAAGTGCACAATGGTCAATTTGGGCAAATTGGTCATTTCGCCCAAAATAGTGCCGACCGGCACAAAATAGTGCCGATCGGCACTATATAGTGCCGGTGACAACTACAGCCAGCCGGTGGCCTCTAGCCCCAGCCGGTGGTGTGTAGGGATGCCTCACAAAGCATTCCCTGCCCTTCCAAGGCAAAACACAAGTGTTTGGTGCAAAACCAAACACAAACGGTCAAGTTCGGAGGTCCTGAGGCGGGGCGCGCGTAGCCGAGAACTCCGGGAACTCCAAACGAACACAAACATGGATAATCACCGAGTGTTCCAACGGTGACGTCCAAGTCTTGAGGACGGTCAAAAATGGGGTGTCTACAACTATACTCTCTCTCTTTATCTCTCTATTCCTTTTCACTCTCTCTTTCTCTGTGCTCTGCCTCTCTCCCCCTGTCGTCCTCTGTTGCCTCGATGCTTCCCCTTCCAAAACCTCCGCCCAGTGCCGCTACCACCATACCGAACTCCTCTCTCTCTCTCTCTCTCTCTCTCTCTCTCTCTCTCTCTCTCTCAACTCATCCATCTCCACCACTACCAGCAAAAACCCTAGATTTGATGAGCTTGGTGTCGCGATGGTCGCGATCTAATCGTAAAGGTCACAGTGATGGCAGATCACAATGACGATCATGGTGATTGCGATAGTTACAAAAAGAGTGAGAGAGAAATAGAGAGATCGCAGTGGTGGTTAAGTGCGATGGTGGTGATGCGATGAGGAGAAGATGTAAGGCTTAAGAAGGCGAGAGGGCAGCAGAGCTCTCGATTAGATTACGAACAGATTTCATGTCAACTGGAACTTCAATCTCGATTTGTTATAGTCTTAAACCTTTGCACCTAATTTGACTTGCATTGGACATGTTCTTGCCAAGCACAGAACAATTGTGATTGAGTAAACACAGAGTGTGAGAGAGAGAGAGAGAGAGAGAGAGAGAGAGAGAGAGAGAGCCATGGATTTGATGATCAACGAAGGTGACGAAATAACAGTGGGATGCATTCTCTCAATCAAAACCACACTTAGAGACGTGCTCAAAATATCTATGTATACACTGCCAATTTGGGAAGAGAGTGTGTGTTTGATCAGGTTATCTGTGTTTGATCAATTGTCGAAATAACAATATGTATCTTGAACCCTTGATTCCTTGCTTTAAATGCTTGAATCACTTTACATATGTGTGTGTTTGATCGGGTTATTGTTGGTTTGGATTTTGGGTTTTTGATTAGTGAGGTTTGGAAAGAGAGTGTGAGGAAGACAATGGCAGAAATGGGTAATAGAGGAAGGAAGATGCTAATGATACATAGTGGGTTAGGTCTTTGGGGAAGACAATAGGTTGAAGGGTATTATGGTCAATTTCACTGTCAAGTTAACGTCATTAATGCTCTTTCGACGAGAAGGGAGTCTTTGTATATTAGTTTCAAAAGTAAGAGAGGTCAGTGTAAGTTTTGAAACTATAGGGGAGGTCCTTGTAATTAAGGCAAACCTCAAGGGAGGTCAGTGTAATTTACCCAATAATAGTTTATTCTTTATTTGTGTTATATTTCAATGTTGAAGATAATTAAGCCACCTACAATTGTTGTTTTATATAGATAGACAAACAACAAATACCATTTGAAGAAATATAGGGGGGGAAAAAAAAGAAGGAAAAAACAAACAAACGCAGTGAACCAAACAAACAATACAGCATCGTGTACTAGCATAACAGTTGCTACTATATGTAAAGCAGAGTAGTATCTCGATACCCTTTGAGTTAAACCACCGTTCAATTAAAATTTAGAAATTCCTTGGACAGACCCATTGAACGTCCCACTGATTGGGATAATCTCCCTTAAATACCTTAATCTTTTCATATATCTTCATACCCCTCTTATAGGCCCCAATTTAGACTCAAACCGATGATCTGAACCTTCTATCTTGTAACCTTTGTAATAAAGGTCATTCATACTAAAATGAGCTTCATCGAAAAATAATAAACCTAAGAAAAAATGGCATTTTGTTTTATAAAATGAACAACAAATGTGATTATAAATTTAAACCATTTATTTTATAAAATAAAATATTTTATTTCTATGTTTATAATTTTTCGATGAAGTTCGTTTTTTGCATAGATAACCTTTATTACAAATTTTACGAGATAGACGGTTAGGAACATCATTGCAGGTCTGAATTGAGACTGACAAAAGAGGTATAAAGATAAAGGTATGTAGGGGATCCTATCCCTAACCAATTCTAAATCTTTAGACCAAAACTTCTTAGATGAATTACAATGCACAAGCAAATTGATCTCAGTCTCATCACAAGAACCACAAAAAGTGATAAGGAAGATATTCTACAGGCTGCAAAGAAGACAATTAGTGTAGCATGACAACATACTCTTGAGATGTACTATAGTAATTCCCTTGTAACAAGATTCTATTAGTTAGTTAGATTAGTGGTTAAGTTGTTAGGTTGTTAGTATATGTTTAGTGAGACTTGTAACACAACTAATATATATATATATATCAATTGATTGTGTAAATAATATTCATTGAATAGATTCATTCTCTCCTTTTCATCATGGTATCAGAGCTTGATTAAACTCTAACGAGCGATTCGTCATGGTGTAGACAACCTATTTTTGACCGCCCCTAAGACTTGGGCGCAACTGATTTGATCACCCAATGATGAATTTATACGCTTGTCCAAATGCTCGATGTCCTCAGCAGGAAACCTTTGTTTTGAGCCTAAAAAACCTACAAACTTGGTGCCTTGTTTTTGGACTAAAACAGTAGTTTTTCAAGCCTGACCATCCAAAGACCTGCAGACCCACTAGTGGCCTACCGCCCACTATTAGTGGCCTATTGGCCACTTGTGTAAAAATTCAGATCTTTTTGCCAGCTGTGCCAGCTGTCTCCATAGATGCATGCACTGTACCAGCTGTGTCTGTATGGATATTTTCGAGATAGTCTCAAATATTTCTATATATAGATGACTCTCTCTCATAATTTAGGGTTAGAAAAATTTTGTGGAGCAAAGTTTTGAAAAATATTTCTCTCTCTACATTTCTCTCTCTCTCTCTTGCAACTTCTATACCCTTTACCTAGACTCTCTAGAACAAGCCTTGAGGGTTCTTTGCTGATGTGTTTGAGCTTGCATATTAGTTCTTGAGGGTGTGAAATTGGTGGTTTGTAAGTCAAAGGATCACTCCTCTTCAAGAGGTATAACTCCAAGCTTCTTTTCCCTATTTATTTTCCATCATTCATTGTTGTTTTTGAACTGTTTTCAATTATTTTTGTGGGCTGAAACTTGTGGTGTAAAGCCATTAGGGGTAGAGGAGTGGACCACCCCTCTTTGACTCTTGTGTTCTAGGCTTTTCCCTTGTGTTTCCCACCTTTTCATTATCTTTTTTTGGGAGCTATTTACCACTGAATTTTAGAGGTTTTCATAGGCTAAAAATGTGGTTTTGAAGTCCCAAAATTGAAGGGTTAGCCTTCCTTCCTTTGGCTTGTTTGCTAGCTTAATTGCTCCATTATTTTAGCTTATTCTTTTAGCTATTTTTACCTAAATTCCAGCATGATTTTTGCTTACTTTAGAACTCTTTTAAGTTGTTCATGTCATTTATGCTTTGTATGGGATGATTGTAGTGTGATGGTCCTCATAGATTTGGTGTTTTAGGCATTAGACATCAACCTATTTGAGTTGATAGCATTATTTCAAGCTTTCCATACTTATGTTCATCCCTAATCATCTCTGTACTTCTCTAATTTTTTGGCTTCTTTCTTGCTTTGAGAGTCATTTCAAACTGATTGTTTGTTTAAGTTTGGGATAGAGATCGTTGTGCTTAATGGTTTAATCTCTTCGAAGGTTCATTACCAATGGCATGACATCTCTCTCATGCCCAAAATAACCCTTTGTTTGACACTTCCCTCCTTTAGTGGCCACCTTTTTCAGCAAGGTAGTACCACTTTCCTCACAGAACAGAGCACAGGCTGAGGTGCAAAACAGTGTAGAGGCATTCTCAGGGGAGCAAATCATATGCATGCATAAGCCCTTTCCTTGTTTCTCGGGTCCTGTTGACTTGTGGACTTGTAATATGTAATTAGTTAGCTAAAGTAACTAGTTAATTTTGTGTTGTTGTGTTGTAACTATTTAATTAGTTAGAATAGTTAGTTAACTCTGGTGTTGTAATAATTAGTTAAGTAGCTTAGCTAATTCATTCATTCGGACCCTCCTACACGAGGGCAAAAATGTAACAATGCGTGTATCTCTTCCAACCTCACGTCTTTCTCCCTTTTATTTACCCACTTATGATGGATAGTTTAGAGCATCATATTTTGTTTAGCATTTTCCACGTATAAAGCATTCATTTGTCTTGTATGCATGAGATTCGATTCATCATGCTAACAAGCATTGTAGTTTAAATGCTTCTTTGAAAATGTGTTTAAAACTGTATGCTATCAAGTTGGTTCACATGCCATATTTATAGCCGAGTCTATTAATTGCATCTTGTATGTGTTGCATTAGTCATGCTACATTAGTTAGGAGCATGCATGTTTTCTAATTATTTTGCTTTGTTTGGCTTACCTTGGAGTACTAGGTGAGCACTTATTGCTTTAGCATATCGCATGCGTGTGATTGTTGTCATGTCAAGCACAATACCACAAAGCTAAGTGTTTAAGTGATATAACTATTTGAATGCTTATGGATGAAGGCTAATTGCTTGAATTAGGATAATTTGAGTAATGTACATATGAGATCACTCTTTCAAGTAGTACATATTCGAAATAATTTTCAAACACACATGAAATCAAAATGTTCTAATTTTTGCAAATTAGTCTATACTTGTGTGCGTCACATAGTAATATAGCTAATAATCGGAACAAGAGCATTTAATGTAAATAAGAATCACATCATGATTAGTAGAAGCCGATCTTTGATTGGGCGAGTGGGGTGCTCAATTCATCACTTTCCCCTCTCATACCTAAGTTCCCGAGCTGAGACACTTTGGTGATGATGGATAAGTGGCTGTAGACGCGCCCGTGGGCTTCCATCTAACAATTCGGACTCAATTGTGTCACGGTTCTAAATCTGAACCAAAGAGTCCAAATCTGGCAAATCGTTTTGAAGAAAAACAGATTTTTTGAAAAGTAGTGCCAAACATGGACTGCTTTGCCAGATTACAGAGTCGCCACCTAAATATTTTAAAATGGGAAATTTAGGAAACCCTGACTCGGTGCCGAAGGCCACGTGTCCGTCATCACCAAAGTTGTCTTGGCTCGGGAGCTTGGGTACGATCGGGGAAAGTCAGCTATGAGCACCCCCTTTCGCCCGGTCCGAAGACCGGCCTCTACTAACCGTGATATCCGATTTTGAAAACATTACATGCTCTTATTCCAATTATTAGCCTAGAATTACTATGTTATGCGCACAGCAAACAAGTATAGACTAGATTGCCTAATTTGGAAATAAGCATTGCATATCCGTTTGTTTTTTAAAACAGTTCGAATTTGCTACCCGCAAGTAGGCTAAAACACGGATTTTAATGAGTTATTCCAACTCAAACAGTCCAACCTCCACCCACAGGCATTCAAACAGTTTATTTCATGTAAGCACTTAGCCGCATGGTAAGCATGCTGTTATGGCAACACTCACACACATGCAAGGATGCTAAAGCATAAAAACTCACCCAGTACTCCAAGCCAAAACAGAAGCTTTATTAGCAATCCATGCATGGACCTAAGCATACCGAAATGTCTAATGCAACACATGCAAAGATGTAATCTAGGCAGGCTCGGCTATCCTAGACATGGCATGTGAAATGCTACAACTATCACGTATTCAATTTGGAATTGGAATACAATGCAGTTTGTATGATGTACCGAGCCCAGTGCATGTTAGACAAATGTATGGATGCACGCATGCTATCATAAGGTATGCTAATTAAATATGCCCTAATCTACCATCATAAGCAAGTAAATAAAAGGGAAGAAAGAAGTGGGGGTTGGAAGACATGCACACCACTCACACACACTTATTACAGATTCGCCCTCACTCGGAGGGACCAAAATAATAATACAGTCCAAGAAAAATAAACGAATAAATTATTATAAGACCTTTAATCCAATTAAATTAAATGCAAAGAAGAGATGGCCACAGCCTCCGCCTCGGGATGCGCGAATGATGTATGCTTCAGTCCGACTTGCCCAGAAATCCGCACCATGCCACTGTTGCCTCTGTTTCACTGTCCTGCTTCTCTGGAAAATTGCAAAAGTCCTGGAACAGGCTCCCTGAATCCTAAGGATCATCACCGGCTGGATAGAATGTCCACCGGCCGTGTATAAAGTCCACCGGCTGGAAATGAAGCTATCGGCAATAAATACATTGCCGGTCGGCACTCTATACTGCCGGTCGGCACAAAATTCCTGCAGAAGACAGTTTTGACAGCAACAGCAGACCAGCAGTGCAAGGCATAGAATTTCTAGGCAAATGTATGCATGGACACACTCCCTATCATGTAATGGACTCAAGGGAGCATGGCCCTCGACCCCCGAGCCATCAATCACGCATTTCAATGCATGATGGCCCGAAAGCCAAGTTAGCAACTTTGATATCAAATGAAACATAAGCACAAAAAAAATCCAAGGGCCCCCAACCCCTATCATGATTGGTCAAGAGGCAAGGGATGCATGCTCAATGAAATGCAACCTAAGCATGGCGGCTAAGTATGCAACATGAACATGCAAATGAGCAATGTATGCTAGGCCTGCAACCTAAACATGTAAACAAACATGGAATGCAACAACATGCAACGATGGGCTTAAACTAACATGGGTAACTCGCAAGCATGCCAAAATCAGCGGCCATAATCATGGAAATGAAGGCACAAAATGCACACACACATGCACGCAATCATGGTCCAACACCTTAAGCATAAACAAGGCAACTCTTAAGCACACTTAAAGAGGCTAAGTATGGACGTATAGCATGCAAAGTAAGCTCTAAAATCATGTTATAGGAGGTTCCAAACCAACTAAATAAATCAACAAAGCATGCAACAATGCTCACACATCCACATACTTGAAGCATACAAGCCACAAAATGCAAAGAGGCTATATAATGCATGCTAGGATCGACTCAAACAACTTAAGAAAGACCTAAAGCATGGAAAAATAAGCACAAAAGCTTCACAAATCTAAGCCTAAAACATGCTCGAACAAAAGCTAACAACCTAAGGCATATTAAGGCAATTACAAGGCATCACATGGTAGGTATGCTAAGCATGCACCAAACTGAAAAATACCCTTCTACAATACTGATGAGGGACCAAAAATATGACTACCCACAGTAGATAACAAGTCCCAAAACAGTATACACACATGCTCAAAATGCAATGCAAGATTAAGGCCCACAAAGGGGTATAACATGAAGTACCAAAAAGGTGCACCAAACTGCCAAAGACCCTTCATGAGACATGTAGAGGGGGGCAAAATAAGACACTTTTCAGGCCTGTCGAAGGCCCAAAAATAGAAGCATGGCAGGCTAAAGAAACATGCAAAAAAATAGGGACCAAAGAGGGTATTGAAGTTAGTCATGCATGGAGGTCCCAAACAGTGTTGAGCCCTTCTTCAATGTTGAAGAAGGGCTCAAAATAAGCCTCTTTGTAGTTTACATCGAAGCTCAAAAATACATGCAACTATGGCTTAGATATGAACCAAGAAAATGCTAGTTTTGGGAAAAAGTGTGCTTACCCTTGTAGACCAACAAACCAGCACCTCTTGGACCAAGTTTTGGTGCTCCTAAGCTCTGCAAATGACCTCCCAAATTCTGGAAATGGAAGTGGTGGTGTTGTGCTATGGGTTGGTGAAGGAATGGCCCAAGAACAAGGGTGTTTGGAGGTTGAATGAGAGAGATATAGTGAGAGATGGAGGGATATATGTATCTATATCAGATATGTATCTATATCTCTGTTTTTTTTTTGCTTAAGAATCTCTAACCCCTTACAATGGAGGAGGATGGCTCCTTTTATAGACAAATGGAAAGCTTACGGCTTACAAGAGAAGCTAAGGCAAGGCTTATCAAAGAAGCCAAGATAGCTGGTAGGCTTCTTGAAGAAGCCAAGACAAGGGGTCAAGGCTTCTTGGAAGCCTTGAGCAAAGGCTGCACAAAAGAGGCCAAAAGTGGTGCAAAGGGTGCAAAATAGCAATATATATGCACGTGGAGCTGGTTCTGTGCATCCTAGCTGGCACAGCTGGCATGCACCATGCCTGGGAGGGTCAAAAGGGTCAGGTCAGCCAGAAAAATTGGTCGTCGGCCAAAATAAAGTGCCGGTCGGCACTATTTTCTGCTGGTCGGCTAAATAGAGTTCCGATAGGTGATTCCTAGGTCAAAAAAATGGCCGGTGGGTATGCAAATTGAAGCCCCGGAAGTTATCTTTCCAATGGCGCAAACCTTGCATCAAAATTCCTCCTGTGCAAAAAGTTATGCCCTTTTCCGTGAAGCCGCGCAGACTCGATCCAACCGGGATGATACCCAGCTTCAATCAATCATATCTCCTCCACCCGGACTTGGCTTTGGGAGATTCTTGAGTACAAAGTGAAGCCCCGGAAGTCTTCTTTCCAACGATGGTGGCCTCATAGCTTAACTCCAAGTATGCAATTGAATAAGCCTGATTCAGCGAGGGCCGCTCGACTCTCTTCTACCCGGATTTATGGCGAACTTCTTCTCCAACCTATTTCCTCCCCTCCTCTCCTCTTTTCTTCAACTCCAAACCCCTAAACAAAGTGTTTTGAAGGGTTTGCCTCTCTCCTTGCCGAAGGAATTGAATCTTTGGCCTGCACATCTCTTAACACCGAGCAAACCATCAGTAATGCCCAAGTCTTGAGGGCGGTCAAAAATGGGGTGTCTACAGTGGCCTTTGGCACGAGTGTCAGGTTTCCTAAATTTTTCAAAAATATTTAGATTACGACTCTGTAATTTGGTAAAGCAGTCCATTTTTTGCATTTTGATTCAAAATCGATTTCTAAAAGATTTGCCAAATTTGGACTCATTTGTGTTCATCTGTTTCACATTGCACTTGTGAAATCCGATTCAGAATCATGGGAGTCTGAACTACAGGGTTATCATATCTAAAAAGAGCACGAAAAGTCAAGCTATACATGGTCTCCTCAACAATGGAGTCTTCTTTATCACCTTTAATTCTAGCAAAATTGAGTGTAGACGTCCCCGAACGCATCCCGGGGGAAGGGAGTGCGAGTCCCCCCCGTTCTGGTTCGATATTGGGTCACTACAGTTTGAAGGACTCAAATGTCACGGTTCTTAATCTTGAACCAAAGAGTCCAAATCCGGCAAATCGTTTTGAGAAAAAAAATAGATTTTTGAAAGAAGTGCCAAACATGGACTGCTTTGCTAGATAACAAAGTCGCCACCTAAATATTTTAAAATGGGAAATTTAGGAAACCCTGACTCGGTGCTGAAAGGCCACGTGTCCGTCATCACCAAAGTTGGTTCGGGAACTTGGGTACGATTAGGGAAGGTCACATCGTGAGCACCCCCTCTCGCCCGGTCAAAGACCGGCCTCTACTAACCATGATATCTGTTTTTGAAAACATTGTGAGTTCTTATTCCGGTTATTAGCCTAGGTTACTATATGATGCGCACAGCATACAAGTATAGATTGAATCGCTTGAATTGGAACAAAACATTTCATGCTTGTTTGTTTGAAAATGGTTTGATGGTGCTACCCGCAGGTAGGCTAAGACGCGGATTTGCCACCCTCAGGTGGGCTTAAGAAAATAATGATTTTGCCACTATCTAGTGGGCTTAAAACAAACATTTGATGAATTGTCCCAATTCAGATAACTCAACCTCCACCCACAGGCATTCAAGGCAGTTATATCACATAAGCAATTAGCCTCATGGTAAGCATGCTATTCATGGCAACACTCACACGCATGCGAGGATGCTAAAGCATAAAACTTACCGAGTACTCCAAGCCAAAACAGAAAACCGATTAGAAATCATGCATGATCCTAAGTATACTGTAATGCCTAATGCAACACATGCAAAATGCAACTATAGCAGGCTCGGCTATTCTAAACATGGCATATGAGATGCAACAGCTATCAAGTACTCAACTTGGAATTGAAATACAGATGCAGTTTGTATGATTGCGCCGAGCCCGGTGCGTGCAAAACAGATGAATGATGCAAACATACTGTCATGCTGTATGCTAATTGAAATATGCCCTATATCTAACCATCGTAAGCGGATAAATAAAAGGGAGAAAGAAATGGGGTTGGAAGACATACATCACACTCACCCACACTTATTACAGTTGTGCCCTCGCGGAGGTCCGAATAAATAATAATGATCGAAATAAAAGAATATACAATCGAATAAGCGATTCTAATTAATTAACAAATTAATTATAAAAGAAGTAAAAGCGGCATGCAAGCCGTGGCGCCTCGCTTCGATAGATGATGTATCTTTGAAGTGCTTGGCGCGAAATCCTTGGATGCCCTGATTAGCCTCTGTTTGCACTTTTTCTCGAAATCTTGCGGACTTGAAAAGTTGTTGATCCTCGGTTTCTTTATGAGAGCGTGAAAAGGGCATAGCAATGTATTTTCACAAATATATGCATGCCTCGATCCTCGTGCCACCAATCACGCATACCGATGCATGATGGCCGAGGAATCAGATTGCACACCTCAATATAGGATGAATGCAGATGAATGCTATGACAAAACCTAACTCCATCATGGGTAATCCGGAGTGTCGGTGACTTGGGATTTGAGACACACTCCGTCACTCGGAGTACGGAATGTACCTCGTTTCCCGTGCCCGGGCTAACGCCTATCCCGAACACGATGCAATATGCATGATATGCATGAAATGCAGTTAACATGTGACATGGCATGCACAATGCTATGAAAATGAGTAATCTCGAAATACGTGCACACGGGCACGCAAACCGAGATAATACATGAATGCAATCTAAGATACAACCTAGTATGCACAATTCGGATGAAAATGAGATGAAAATGAAACGCCTCGAAAAGCGTGCGCACGGGCACGCAAACCGTGGCGATGGCATGAAATGCAAAGCGGATAAAACAGGGTGCCTCGAAATGCGTGCCCACAGGCACGTAAACCGAGGCGATGATGCGATGGAGAAATCGGATAAAATCGAAGTGCCTCGAAATGCGCGTCCGCAGGCACGCAAACCGAGGCAATGATGAAATGGAAATCGGGTAAAACCGAAGTGCCTCGAAATGCGTGCCCACGGGCACGTAAACCGAGGCGATGATGCGAAATGAGAAATCGGATAAAACCGAAGTGCCTCGAAATGCGTGCACACCGGCACGCAAACCGAGGCAATGATGAAATGAGAAATCGGGTAAAACCGAAGTGCCTCGAAATGCGTGCCCACGGGCACGTAAACCGAGGCGATGATGCGAAATGAGAAATCGAATAAAACCGAAGTGTCTCGAAATGCGTGTCCACGGGCACGTAAACCGAGGCGATGATGCGAAATGAGAAATCGGATAAAACCGAAGTGCCTCGAAATGCGTGTCCACAGGCACGTAAACCGAGGCGATGATGCGAAATGAGAAATCGGATAAAATCGAAGTGCCTCGAAATGCACGCCCACAGGCACGCAAACCGAGGCAATGATATACAAGCATGAAAATGGTACAGGAATGCAATGATGGACTTATACCAACATGAGAGAGCCTCAGTCTACTCACATAGGAAGCCATCGGGTAAAAATAAAGCTGTCTCGAAATGCGTGCCCGCAGACACGCAAACCGAGGAATGCATAAAATAGCATATGGAATGCAGTGATGGGCTTACGCCAACATGAGAGAGCCTCGGCCGCACTCACATAGGCTGCCATAATGTTAAAAGGAGATGCCTCGAAATGCGTGCACACGGGCACGCAAACCGAGGAAATGCACTAAGGCATGAAATGTCATGGAAATGAGATGTAAAATGCAAATTGGGCTTACACTAACATGAGAGAGCCTCAGCCGCACTCACATAAGCTGCCGTCGGATAAAAAAGTCGCCTCGAAATGCGTGCACACGCAGACGCATAAACCGAGGCGATGCGGAATGACATGCGAAATGCAAATTGGGCTTATACCAACATGAGAGGGCCTCAGCCGCACTCACATGGGATGCCGATGAATGAAAACGGAGCGCCTCGAAGTGCGTGCCCGAGGCAATGACAAAAAGGCACAAAATGGCATGGAAATGATATGCAAGCATGCAAACTAAATTCCAGCAACTAAATGAAGGGAAAACAGCCTCAAAATGATGATAAAAATGCACCCGATGCCCAGAATGTTCCCGAAATGTGATATTTAGCCCCCGAAATGGCCTACAGCTATGCTATATATGCAAAATTGACACATGACAGCAAAAACAGTAGCAAGGCAGCCCCAAATATAGCATCTTTCCAGTACAAAACATGGCCAAATTGTAAGCATAGATATGACAACAATAGCTTGCAAAAATACGGAAAAAGAGAGGATTTACAAAGCAAGTGATATCTACAATGCTCAAACCCAAAAAATCAGTTCTACAACATTAGAGAGGGACTAAAAATATGTATTTTTACAGAATATGAGATCCCCAAATTCAGTGTGTAGATATACAATACATAGCATGCAAAATAAGGGTCAAAAGAGGTTTATAAAGAGAGGTATCATAAGAAATGACCAAACAACTTAAGACCCTTAATAAAACTTGAAGAATATACCAAAATAAGACACTTCACAAGCCTGATGAAGGCCAGAAACAGAATCTAGAATGGCCTAAACAATCATGCAATTTTACGGTAAATTTGAAGAATTTCAAAGCAAGTACTAAAACCAATTACCAAATGGCTTAAGACCCTTCACAAAGCATGATGTATGGATCAAAATAAGACTCCTTCAAGGCCTGATTAAGGCCAAAAACAGAAGCCAAAATAATCTAACAAAGCATGCAAGATAGGCGTAGAACATGGATTCAAAGCAAGTGTATGATAGAGGAGGAAAACATGGTTGATCCCTTCTTCAATGTTGAAGAGGGGCTCAAAATGAGCACAATATCAGTAGGTTTCATACTCCAACTCAGATCACAAAGAGGCTAATTAACTCATGCAATTTTACGGTAAAATTGAAGAATTTCAAAGGAAGTGCATGCTAGAGCCACCAAACATGATAAATCCCTTCTTAAATGTTGAAGAGGGGCTCAAAATAGGCCTACTAACAGTTTATGGTATGCTCGAAATCAGATCACTCAAAAGCCAAACAAAGCATGCAAAATAATGGCATAAAGAGTGATATTGAAACAAGTGTATCATGGAGACACCAAATGGGGTTGAGCCCTTAATCAAACATGAATATAAGCTCAAAAAAGATCTAATCTCAGTGAAGGTCGGAGCTCAAAACAATAAGAAAATGGGCTTAAGAAATGGAGCAAGAAAATGCTACAAAAGAGGGAAATGGAGACTTACCCTTGTAGACCTTCTTTTTTCTACTTCTTGGCTTGAGAAATGTTGCTTATAAGCCTCTAAGAACCTCTCCTTGCTGCTGGAAATGGAGTGGTTATGGGGATGCTTGATGGTGATGAAGAAATGGCACCAAACTTGAAGAAAAAGACTTTGGAGCTATGGAAAATGGAGAGAAAATTGTGTATCTATCTCTCAAAAATGTCTAACAATTCTCCAACCTTGTAAAATGATGAAGCAAAACCTCCCCTTTATAGAGCAAAAATGCACCAAAAATATCCAAAAAGCACCAAAATATCTAAAAAGCAACAAAATATCTAAAAAGCAACAAAAATATCTAAAAAGCAACTCTCTAATCCTCCATACACTTGCTGAGACAATTGCTGACCTCCCACCCTCCAGTGATCTTCCTGGTGCTAAAACAAAGGTACCTGCCAAAATTGAACAAAAACTAATGCAAAACGAAAGCTCGGGGACCAAAACTGCGCGGGGTCCCGAAAATGGGCCGAGCACCGAAAGTGGCGTTCGCCACGAAGTGGGTATCGAAGGCCCAGTGTCCTCGTTATGCTAAAAGAGGTACCGCCAAAAATGAACGAACAACGATCGAAATGAATGCTCGGGGCCTAAACTGAAGTTCGGTCCCAAAATGGGTCGGGCATCGGAAGTGGCGTTCGGCCACGAAGTGGGTATCAGAGACCCCAGTGTCCCTCGTTATGCTAAAACAGAGGTACTTACCGAAAATTGGAGAAATCGGAGATGGTTGGGCGGTCCCGAACCGAGGCACACGGCCTGACGATCCCGAAAACCGGGAACCGGGCTCCGAAATGGGCAAAATGGCCTCTGACACAAAACGTAACCTCACGCCACCGAGAGATAGTCTCACGGACCACTCCCTCCTCGGAAAGAAAACAGAGAAAACCGAGCCTGGTTCGCAAACCGAGACAAGGCACGTAAGAGGGTTCGGAGTCCGGAGGTAGAGGCGCCTGCCGCAACTCGAGACTTCGAACGAGCAAGATGCAATATCACCGAGCACTCAATCGGTGGACGCCCGAGTCTTAAGGCCGGTCAAAAATGGGTGTCTCTGATTTGCCCTTCTTTGTAACTTCGGAAGTCAAGAAGTGGCGGAGTGAATGTCAAAGCCTAGAGACGACCCATTTTGACAAGGCCAAGACTTAGACAATCATACAAGATAAACAAAGATATGTGTGCCAGCGCGTGCGTGGCGGGGGCAAAATGCAAAAGATATGCGGAAGATTTTGATAATTGGACTAATACGCTCTGTGGCCGGTTTGACGATTGGACTTATACGCTCTGTGGCCGGTTTGAAGATTGGACTTACGCATAAGCGAAGCCGGTTTGTAGATTGGACTTATCTGTTGTGTGGCCGGTTTGAAAATTGAGGATTCATGCAATGCACTGTAATGAAACAAATATGCGAAATAAATGCAACATTTTAAGCGAATGCTAGGCAAGCAAGTAAACTCGAGCCAAACTACATCTCGTGCAGAAAGGATGTAAGAAAAATATGCAATTCTCATTGCGTTTCACGCAGAGAAGGCTAAAAGTGACTACCGAGAGTACCCGGAGTCTCACACACAACATCTCTCTGCGTATCACACACAGGAGGAAAGAAGGTAAACCTCTCAGCGTATCACACGCAAGAGAGGAAAGGTAACTTTCTCAGCGTATCACACGCAAGAGAAGAAAGGTAAATTTCTCAACGTATCACACGTAAGAGAAAACCTCTCAGCATATCACATGCAAGAGAGGAAAGGTAAATTTCTCAGCGTATCACACGCAAGAGAAGGGGAAGATCATCTCTCAGCATATCATACGCAAGAGAGGAAAAGGTAGATTTCTCAACGTATCACACGTAAGAGAAATCCTCTCAGCATATCACATACTAGAGAGGAAAGGTAACTTTCTCAGCGTATCACACGCAAGAGAAGAAAGGAAGCATCTCTCAGCATATCACATGCAAGAGAGGAAAGGTGAATTTCTCAGCGTATCACACGCAAGAGAAAACAGGAAGCATCTCTCAGCATACCACACGCAAGAGAGGAAAGGTGAATTTCTCAGCGTATCACACGCAAGAGAAAACAGGAAGCATCCCTCAGCGTATCACACGCAAGAGAGGAAAGATCAACAATGCGAGTGAAAAAGGTGCATAACAATGCAGGTAAAGTGTGCATAACAATGCAACGAATGAGCATAACAATGCTAGTGGATGTGCATAACAATGCAAGGGAAAAAGGTGCATAACAATGCTAGATAGATGTGTATAACAATGCAACGAATGGGCATAACAATGCTAGATAGATGTGCATAACAATGCAACGAATGAGCATAGTGTGATTGATACACGAAGTGAGCAGAGTATGATAGATATACTAAAGGTGAACACAAAGCGTGATAGATGCACTATGTGAACAAGTGTGATTGATACACTAAAGGTGTGTGATGGATACACAAAAAGTGAATATGTGCGTGATAGATACACAAAATGGATGAAGTGTGATTGATACACTAAAGTGAAGAGAGTGTGAGTGACACACTAAGTGAAAATGTGTGTGATAGATACACGAAATGAATGAAGTGTGATTGATACACTAAAGTGAAGAGAGTGTGAGTGACACACTAAGTGAAAATGTGTGTGATAGATACACAAAATGAATAAAGCGTGATTGATACACTAAAGTGAAAAGAGTGTGAGTGACACACTAAGTGAAAATGTGTGTGATAGATACACAAAATGAATAAAGCGTGATTGATACACTAAAGCAAATGAAGTGTGTTAGATACACTGAGTGAAGCAAATAAAGTGTGATTGATACACTAAATGAATGATCTTAAACGGAACTTCTTTGAATGAACCGTACATACAATATCGTGCATGACTGAGAAAGAAACTTGACAGGTACAATGCATTACAATGCATGATGCTTGAGGAAAGCAATAAATGGACAAAGCGGCGCTTTAGAAAGCACCTCATGAGGTGAGTGGCGGTGAACCGCTCTACTCTGATGGGGATCTCCCCTCGTGCTCTTCGAACACTTTACCTTGAACACACAGCACAAAGGCTCTGGAATGCTAACAAGTAACAATATCTGCATGTGGGAGCCACGGCTGCCGCTTGTCTTCCTGATCATACTCACAACTTTTCCTATTCTCCAACGGGGTGACAGACTAGGTTGGTTCAGTATCCAGAATTGAGGTGCATACATGCTATCTCAACCTATGGGGCTTCCATACAGATTTCAAGCCGAGGGCGCGCCTCTGGGTATTTAAACCAGACTTTAGTCTCGGAAATCCCGAACCTTTGTATTCTAGGCAACAGCCATTCGAACTCTAGTTTCCACCGTCGCAGTTGGTCTCCTAGGAACTCATCGCAAACACGGCCAAGATGCCTCTGGTAGGGAATGGTACTCAGGGAGAGCACTCCTGATCGCCATTCTGGCTTGAAGTAGACTTGATTTTGAGCTTGAGGTAGAGGCACACTCATACTTCGGAACATTGGCAAGACCTGAAGAGGTACACACGGAGTATAGTCTCGGAACTTACTGAAGTTGGAACAAACTCAGATGCTCGACATTTTCCTCTTTTGCTTTTGCTTTGCAGCCCGAAACTCATAGCTTCAGATAGGTCCTGGTTTACTGTTTTCATATGACCTGGGTTGAACCCTGCAGTTTTATGAAAGAACAAATTCTGTTTTGCACAAATGTGGAGAACGGCACGGCACTCGGAGCACAAAACGATTTTGTTGAAATTGAGAGATGAGTTTTTCGACCAGGTATTGAGCCTACGACTGAATACAGCACTCTACAACTCAACAAGAAAACAAAAGGCACATAACCTAGACACATCGAGTAACACTCGAGACGACTCAAAACAAGGATCGAGATAAAACAAAAAGACACGACACTCAGACGTGCACAGGGAGCCTGTTTCACCGGGTATGTTTCCCATCCTTTCTTATTTGTGATTCTCACATCACTCGGCCCTCAAGCTCTGTTTTTCTGAAAAAGCCCTTTTCTCACTTTTTCTCTCATCGCACATCTCTCTATTCTTCAATCTCTCATTTTTCAATCCCTCCCCTGGGTGGTTGATGGATAAACAGCAAGTTGTGGGCTCGTGCCTCTAGCATTCTGCTAGAATTTCTTTCTTCCGCGCCACACTAGTGAAGTCCTCCCCACAGAGGGTTGTGCTACAAATGGGTATGTAGCAAATCTGCGGTGACATCGGTCGATGATGCCTATTTGGGAGTTTGGACGTGGCAGATCTGTCGAGATGAGGGAGTGTAATGTCTGGCCCCATTCGATTCGGTAGCCGCACTTGGCTTGATACCTCATTGCTTGGAGGATGTGAGAGCTTTCTGCCCTTTTGCTGTTAGCTTCCGTTGTGCCCTCTTCCGGCAGGTAGAGCGCCCTTCTTGGCAAGTATGGTGCATTTTCTGGCAAATGCATTGGCTACGGGGAAAAGACAGAACACCTGACTCAATTGTGCCCCTAGTTCATCATTTTGACCATTTTTTATTTTTGAGCTTTCTCCTAAAAAATTTTGACCCACATGAGAGTTAGATTAACATGCTTGTTCAATTTTTGATTTGAAATCATGCAAGTCAGGCTATGAGCACTGAAAATTTTCCCTTTTTTGGGTCCGAGAAATGGTCCAGTTTTTTTTTTTTTAAAAAAAAATAATAAATAATAATAATAATAATAATAATAATAATAATAATAATAATAATAATTTTCGAGAGAATTAGTCAACCTGAGTAAAAATCCTCAAAAACTATTTTTGCAAACAACCACTTGCTCAACGAGCATGAAACCTACTCCTGAGATGCACAATCTCGGATCCAAAGGAAAACCGCCCCGTGCTTGAAGAGAGCTGTATGGCAACGGAAAGTTGCCCCTTGTTTGAACGGCACCGCGGCGCATTGAATGGCAACGGAAAGTTGCCCCTTGTTTGACTGGCGCCAAGAAGACACTTCGAATGGCAACGGAAAGTTGCCCTTGTTTGGATAGCACCGCGGCGCATTGTAGTCGATCCTCGAGTGACGAACACAACCAAATCCTCGAGATCTGAGAGAAGACAAAGATGACCAGAACCATCGCATGGACACAATCAAAGCAAGTGTTTCTGGTGGACTTCAGGATGAAGTTGCCTACGTATCCCAAAGATTGGAATCAAGCCTTACGTAGTTCGGGGGTTAAGGTACACTCGGGTATTTAAGCTCTCCTTTTTATGCTCTAACTTTTGCCAAGGCGCCTGTTGCAGGTTTTCGACCTTGCGAGCTTTGTTTTTCTTTCTTTTCTTTTTTTCTATTCCTTTCATTCCTTTTTCTTCTTCTTTTTTGCATTTTTTGTATCTTTGCATTTTTTTTGCTTTTTGCATTTTTTGTATCTTTGCATTTTTTTTTTTGCTTTTTGCATTTTTTGTATCTTTGCATTTTTTCTCTTTTTTCTTTTTTTTCATTCTCTTCTTTGCTCTAACTTTTGCCTGGGTCGCCCTTCCAGGTTTTCGGCCCAGCGAGCCTCTCAAAGGGTAAAAGTGTAGCTTGGTCCATGCCAAATGGTTGTAAGGTTTTGAAGCCATCCGTATCCAGGAGAGTGGTTGTTGATTTGCAGAAGGATCTACCTTTGGCTCTCCGAGCACATCGGACGTTTTTGCCCCTAGTTTGAGGGGGGGCTTCTGATCTAGCTTCCCAAGCCTCTCTTGACGACATCTGATCTTCTTGATTTGACTTTCTTGCCTCTTGTTCGAGGGCTGCTTTGAATCTGGTCTCACAGGCCTCACGTTGTAGTTAACCGTTGAACATTCTGAGTTTGAGTCCAAGGTTCGAAAATGAGGGGTCGAATCTCGAGGCTGAGAGCGATCCTAGGCTGCACAATCTCAAGAGCGATTCCACACATGTCTTCGCAAGACCGCACAAAACATTTTTTGAAATTTTTAAGAAAGTGACAAATCGCTCGTGCTGAAGACAATGTAGGATCAATCTGGATCAAAGCCAGGGTCCTTCTCAGTACTCACACTAACAAGCATGATTTCATTCATTAAGGGTTTAGCATGTCTCTCTTTCTCTCAAATAATCAAAGTTTTGTAAATCCCGAGGAATTCCTCCCTCTTTGTTTTCACCGCAGTGTTCAAAAAGTTTTGAAAAACTCAGGTCATTATGATGACTTCAAGGCATAAGAGAGCAGGTGGAATGCACTGCCATTTCATTCAAATCCCGGCACAACTAGCACACGGCAGAAGCAAATGTGAGAGCGTGAAAATCACTGCTGTTTCATTCAAAATCTGTTGGCATAACTGGCTCCCTGGCAGAAACAGACTCAAAACAAAGCAAAAAGAGAAACACGAAAGAAAATGGTGACGCCCGAGGTAACACCCCCGGAATCACCTGACTTCTATACAAGAGGACAGACTCGATACAACAAGACAGACCCAAGACAAAAGAGACTGACTTAAAGCAAAAAGACTGACTCAAAACACAACAACAAGACTGACTCAATACCCAAGTCAGAATTAATTAAAGACTTGTACATTGCTCAAAACAGTGCATGCCATTCACCACAGTTGGAGTAATCTGAGCGCCATTCGCAGGTGGTTCATCCTTCAATCACATAACATTATCCCCCAAGTTCACTGACCCAATGCCGATAGACTTTGTAGGACCCGGTGCGGGGATGACTCTGTTGTCGATCAGATCTTGTATTTCGTGGCGAAGACGAAAGCACATGTCAGTGTCATGGCCAGCTCGCTGATGGAAGGCACAGTAGTCGGCTGGGTTGTGTGAGAGAGGGAGGTTCTTTGGTAGCGGCTGTGGCTCCAGGGGCTTCAGACGCCCTTTCTTGATCAAAACCCCCAGAGCTTTGGATAGGGGCATGTATAGTGGAGTAAACACCCTTTGGCCTTGAGGTGGGTTTTTGGCTATTTGCGAGCTAGCTCTGGACGCACCGGTGAATGAGGTGGCTGTTTTTTGTGTGGTGGTGGTAACCATGCCCACGTCTGAAGCTCTGGCATTTTCAGCACTGCTTACGCCTGTATTTACGTTGCGGTTGAAGGTCCTCTTGGGTTGCTCCCTGTCACTGTCAATCAAGCCCTGTTTCACAGCATCCTCAATTTGTACCCCCATCTCATGCAAATCTGAAAAAGTAGGGAAGGGGAGCACGATCATCTTTTGCATCAGCCTGGGTTGGAGGTTGCGCACAACCATCCTTATCTGGTCTTTATCAGTGGGCCTCAAAGTCATCATTGATGCCTTCGCCCTCCACCGCATCACAAAATCCGAGAAACTCTCCTCGGGCTCTTGCCTTGTTGTCTCAAGATCACGGGTCGTGATCTCGATCTGAGTATTATAAGAGTATTGCGCGACGAAGGCCTCGGCCATCTCCTCCCAGCTTTGTTTCATTGAATCCTCCAATTTGGCGTACCAGATGACCGCAATACCCGACAGGGTCCTGCTAAAGAGGGAGAGCTTCTGTAATCTTGTCAAGCCCATCGGGCGCAGAACATCTGAAAACAAACTCAGGTGTAGCATGGGGTCCCTGACCCATCAAATCGGTCGATGTGAGGCATCTTGAACTCCGTCGGCAATGTCACAGCTGCGTCCGTATATCCATCCTCAATGTCGGGAATGGACTTGACTCCCTGGGATTTCTTAAACAGTTTTTCCAACTTACTCAGCTTCAGTGCTGTGGGGTCCGCTTCAAACTCAAAGGGAGAGTCCAGTACATTGATAGGCGTAGGTGCCTTGGATAGTTGCGGTAGGATCGGGGGTGGAGCTGGCCCCGTTGGAAGGTCTGTATTCTCTTGGACATTTTGGACATTTGGCGTCTCCCCAAGTGCTGGAGCTCCTACTGGGGAAGGAACTTGTTGTGAAGCAGACGCGCGCTTTCTTTATTGACTGGTGATGAGCTCAAATCTTTGAGCCATGATTGCAGCTTGCTGTTTGGAAAATTCCGCTTGGCGGACAGCGTCTTGCTGCATGAGTTTCATACTTTCTTGTAATTGACGCATCATTGCCTCCATCCCTGATGTGTTCTCCTGATCCATCTAACTGACTGGTATCTATCCCTACAGTAGAAACTGAGACCTCAGCCTGACTGTTCACTGGTGGGGTGGATAAGGACCACCGACCGTAATCTGAATCGGTGATTTGTGCCTGACTGGCCCTTTTCACCCTGCCTCTGGTAAAGGAACACTGATCGCCCTTGAACTGAATCTCTAACCCGACAAAGTCTATCAGCACAAGTCTAATGAACCTCGGGGGATATTGGAGCCTTCTAAAGCTATGGTTCCGGAACTACCTAGCAAAAGAGAAAACATGCAGCATCTCAGCCTGATTTCATCAAAACAGATATGAGCATAACAGGATGACTGTGCCCTCTACTGAATTCTGTCCAAAATTCTGCCTCAAATCTAATACCCTCGGGTAAAACTGATTCTCAAATACTGAACTGGTGCCCGCAGGCCTGATACCCAAAATACTGAAATGGTGCCCGCAGGCCTGATGCTCAAACTCGCAAACTGATACATGCATTCCCTGTAGAGGCACACTCTAACAAGCACATAACAGATAAGTGAGAGCCAAAAACACCCCTATGTTGGGGTAGGGTTTCCCTGTCCTATTTTGTCAGGAACTAGGGTTTCACTACGCACGCGGCGGCTTCAAACAACCTATAAACGGGTAAGCAACCTGTCCTAGTTTGGAATGGTCACTATGGATCCGAATATGCACTAGGTCGAATGGTCAAAAAGGGTGCCCCGGTAAAACCGGGGTTTGTGTTCCCATCTTTGTCGAGCCGATCAGCCTTACGGACATGACTTGACAAGACAAGCATCCGGCAAATCGTTCGGGAATGGCATATGGCAAACACGGTGTCCTAGGCGCACCAATGCAAATGCAATGCAAAGAAACACACAAGTGTAGTCAAAACCAGACATCATGAGTTCGAGTCAAGTTCTCTAAATCCCAATGATGCCAGAAGCGTAGACGTCCCCGAACGCATCCCGGGGAAAGGGAGTGCGAGTCCCCCCCGTTCTGGTTCGATATTGGGTCATTACAGTTCGAAGGACTCAAATGTCACGGTTCTTAATCTTGAACCAAAGAGTCCAAATCCGGCAAATTGTTTTGAGAAAAAAACAGATTTTTGAAAGAAGTGCCAAACATGGACTGCTTTGCCAGATAACAGAGTCGCCACCTAAATATTTTAAAATGGGAAATTTAGGAAACCCTGACTCGGTGCTGAAAGGCCACGTGTCCGTCATCACCAAAGTTGGTTCGGGAACTTGGGTACGATTAGGGAAGGTCACATCGTGAGCACCCCCTCTCGCCCGGTCAAAGACCGGCCTCTACTAACCATGATATCTGTTTTTGAAAACATTGTGAGTTCTTATTCCGGTTATTAGCCTAGGTTACTATATGATGCGCACAGCATACAAGTATAGATTGAATCGCTTGAATTGGAACAAAACATTTCATGCTTGTTTGTTTGAAAATGGTTTGATGGTGCTACCCGCAGGTAGGCTAAGACGCGGATTTGCCACCCTCAGGTGGGCTTAAGAAAATAATGATTTTGCCACTATCTAGTGGGCTTAAAACAAACATTTGATGAATTGTCCCAATTCAGATAACTCAACCTCCACCCACAGGCATTCAAGGCAGTTATATCACATAAGCAATTAGCCTCATGGTAAGCATGCTATTCATGGCAACACTCACACGCATGCGAGGATGCTAAAGCATAAAACTTACCGAGTACTCCAAGCCAAAACAGAAAACCGATTAGAAATCATGCATGATCCTAAGTATACTGTAATGCCTAATGCAACACATGCAAAATGCAACTATAGCAGGCTCGGCTATTCTAAACATGGCATATGAGATGCAACAGCTTTCAAGTACTCAACTTGGAATTGAAATACAGATGCAGTTTGTATGATTGCGCCGAGCCCGGTGCGTGCAAAACAGATGAATGATGCAAACATACTGTCATGCTGTATGCTAATTGAAATATGCCCTATATCTAACCATCGTAAGCGGATAAATAAAAGGGAGAAAGAAATGGGGGTTGGAAGACATACATCACACTCACCCACACTTATTACAGTTGTGCCCTCGCGCGGAGGGTCCGAATAAATAATAATACAGTCCGAAATAAAAGAATATACAAATCAATAAATGATTCTAATTAATTAACAAATTAATTATAAAAAAGTAAAATCGCATGCAAGCGAGGGGCCTCGCTTCGATAGATGATGTATCTTTGAAATCGCTTGGCGCGAAATCCAGGATGCCCTGATTAGCCTCTGTTTGCACTTTTTTCTCGAAATGCGCGGACTTCGAAAAGTTGTTGATCCTCGGTTTTGCTGTAACAGAGAGCAGGAAAAGGGCATAGCAATGTATTTTCACAAATATATGCATGCCTCGATCCTCGTGCCACCAATCACGCATACCGATGCATGATGGCCGAGGAATCAGATTGCACACCTCAATATAGGATGAATGCAGATGAATGCTATGACAAAACCTAACTCCATCATGGGTAATCCGGAGTGTCGGTGACTTGGGATTTGAGACACACTCCGTCACTCGGAGTACGGAATGTACCTCGTTTCCCGTGCCCGGGCTAACGCCTATCCCGAACACGATGCAATATGCATGATATGCATGAAATGCAGTTAACATGTGACACGGCATGCACAATGCTATGAAAATGAGTAATCTCGAAATACGTGCACACGGGCACGCAAACCGAGATAATACATGAATGCAATCTAAGATACAACCTAGTATGCACAATTCGGATGAAAATGAGATGAAAATGAAACCCTCGAAAAGCGTGCGCACGGGCACGCAAACCGTGGCGATGGCATGAAATGCAAAGCGGATAAAACAGGGTGCCTCGAAATGCGTACCCACAGGCACGTAAACCGAGGCGATGATGCGATGGAGAAATCGGATAAAACCGAAGTGCCTCGAAATGCGCGCCCGCAGGCACGCAAAGGCAATGATGAAATGGAAATCGGGTAAAACCGAAGTACCTCGAAATGCGTGCCCACGGGCACGTAAACCGAGGCGATGATGCGAAATGAGAAATCGGGTAAAACTGAAGTGCCTCGAAATGCGTGCCCACGGGCACGTAAATCGAGGCGATGATGCGAAATGAGAAATCGGATAAAACCGAAGTGCCTCGAAATGCGTGCCCACGGGCACGTAAACCGAGGCGATGATGCGAAATGAGAAATTGGATAAAATTGAAGTGCCTCGAAATGCGTGTCCACAGGCACGTAAACCGAGGCGATGATGCGAAATGAGAAATCGGATAAAACCGAAGTGCCTCGAAATGCGCGCCCACAGGCACGCAAATCGAGGCAATGATATACAAGCATGAAAATGGTACAGGAATGCAATGATGGGCTTATACCAACATGAGAGAGCCTCAGTCTACTCACATAGGAAGCCATCGGGTAAAAATAAAGCTGCCTCAGAATGCGTGCCCGCGGACACGCAAACCGAGGAATGCATAAAATAGCATATGGAATGCAGTGATGGGCTTACGCCAACATGAGAGAGCCTCGGCCGCACTCACATAGGCTGCCATAATGATAAAAGGAGATGCCTCGAAATGCGTGCACACGGGCACGCAAACCGAGGAAATGCACTAAGGCATGAAATGTCATGGAAATGAGATGTAAAATGCAAATTGGGCTTACACTAACATGAGAGAGCCTCAGCCGCACTCACATAAGCTGCCGTCGGATAAAAAAAGAGCTACCTCGAAATGCGTGCACACGGGCACGCAAACCGAGGCGATGCGGAATGACATGCGAAATGAAAATTGGGCTTATACCAACATGAGAGGGCCTCAGCCGCACTCACATGGGATGCCGATGAATGAAAACGGAGCGCCTCGAAGTGCGTGCCCGAGGCAATGACAAAAAGGCACAAAATGGCATGGAAATGATATGCAAGCATGCAAACTAAATTCCAGCAACTAAATGAAGGGAAAACAGCCTCAAAATGATGATAAAAATGCACCCGATGCCCAGAATGTTCCCGAAATGTGATATTTAGCCCCCGAAATGGCCTACAGCTATGCTATACATGCAAAATTGACACATGACAGAAAAAACAGTAGCAAGGCAGCCCCAAATATAGCATCTTTCCAGTACAAAACATGGCCAAATTGTAAGCATAGATATGACAACAATAGCTTGCAAAAATACGGAAAAAGAGAGGATTTACAAAGCAAGTGATATCTACAATGCTCAAACCCAAAAAATCAGTTCTACAACATTAGAGAGGGACTAAAAATATGCATTTTTACAGAATATGAGATCCCCAAATTCAGTGTGTAGATATACAATACATAGCATGCAAAATAAGGGTCAAAAGAGGTTTATAAAGAGAGGTATCATAAGAAATGACCAAAAAACTTAAGACCCTTAATAAAACTTGAAGAATATACCAAAATAAGACACTTCACAAGCCTGATGAAGGCCAGAAACAGAAGCTAGAATGGCCTAAACAATCATGCAATTTTACGGTAAATTTGAAGAATTTCAAAGCAAGTACTAAAACCAATTACCAAATGGCTTAAGACCCTTCACAAAGCATGATGTATGGATCAAAATAAGACTCCTTCAAGGCCTGATGAAGGCCAAAAACAGAATCCAAAATAATCTAACAAAGCATGCAAGATAGGCGTAGAACATGGATTCAAAGCAAGTGTATGATAGAGGAGGAAAACATGGTTGAGCCCTTCTTCAATGTTGAAGAGGGGCTCAAAATGAGCACAATATCAGTAGGTTTCATACTCCAACTCAGATCACAAATAGGCTAATTAACTCATGCAATTTTACGGTAAAATTGAAGAATTTCAAAGGAAGTGCATGATAGAGCCACCAAACATGATAAAGCCCTTCTTCAATGTTGAAGAGGGGCTCAAAATAGGCCTACTAAAAGTTTATGGTATGCTCGAAATCAGATCACTCAAAAGCCAAACAAAGCATGCAAAATAATGGCATAAAGAGTGATATTGAAACAAGTGTATCATGGAGACACCAAATGGGGTTCAGCCCTTAATAAAACATGAATATAAGCTCAAAAAAGACCTAATCTCAGTGAAGGTCGGAGCTCAAAACAATAAGAAAATGGGCTTAAGAAATGGAGCAAGAAAATGCTACAAAAGAGGGAAATGGAGACTTACCCTTGTAGACCTTCTCTTTTCTACTTCTTGGCTTGAGAAATGTTGCTTATAAGCCTCTAAGAACCTCTCCTTGCTGCTGGAAATGGAGTGGTTATGGGGATGCTTGATGGTGATGAAGAAATGGCACCAAACTTGAAGAAAAAGACTTTGGAGCTATGGAAAATGGAGAGAAAATTGTGTATCTATCTCTCAAAAATGTCTAACAATTCTCCAACCTTGTAAAATGATGAAGCAAAACCTCCCCTTTATAGAGCAAAAATGCACCAAAAATATCCAAAAAGCACCAAAATATCTAAAAAGCAACAAAATATCTAAAAAGCAACAAAAATATCTAAAAAGCAACTCTCTAATCCTCCATACACTTGCTGAGACAATTGCTGGCCTCCCACCCTCCAGTGATCTTCCTGGTGCTAAAACAGAGGTACCTGCCAAAATTGAACAAAAACTAATGCAAAACGAAAGCTCGGGGACCAAAACCGCGCGGGGTCCCGAAAATGGGCTGCAGGCACCGAAAGTGGCGTTCGGCCACGAAGTGGGTATCAGAGGCCCCAGTGTCCCTCGTTATGCTAAAACAGAGGTACCTGCCAAAAATGAACGAACAACGATGCGAAATGAATGCTCGGGGCCTAAACCGCGAAGTTCGGGGTCCCGAAAATGGGCTGCCGGGCATCGGAAGTGGTGTTCGGCTGCGAAGCGGGTCTCGGAGACCCCAGTGTCCCTCGTTATGCTAAAACAGAGGCACTTACCAAAAATGAACGAACAACGATGCGAAATGAATACTCGGGGCCTAAACCGCCGGTTCGGTCCCAAAATGGGCCGCCGGCATCTAAGTGGCGTTCGGCCACGAAGTGGGTATCAGAGACCCCAGTGTCCCTCGTTATGCTAAAACAGAGGCACTTACCAAAAATTGGAGAAATCGGAGATGGTTGGGCGGTCCCGAACCGAGGCACACGGCCTGACGATCCCGAAAACCGGGAACCGGGCTCCGAAATGGGCAAAATGGCCTACGGCCACAAAACGTAGCCTACGGCCACTGAGAGATAGTCTACGGGACCACTCCCTCCCCTCAGGAAAGAAAACAGAGAAAACCGAGCCTGGTTCGCAAACCGAGACAAGGCACAGAAGAGGGTTCGGGAGTCCGGAGGTAGGGCGCACGGCCGCAACTCTGAGACTTCTGAACGAGCACAGTATGCAACATCACCGAGCACTCAATCGGTGACGTCTGAGTCTTAAGGCCGGTCAAAAATGGGGTGTCTACATTGAGCATCTTGATCTAGAATCTAAATTTGTTTGTTGCAATCAAGCTTGATTGTACAAACATCATAATCTAGAAGAATCAACTCCAGAACATTCTTTACGCTACTGATCTATTGAAATTTCTTGATGGATCATACCCATGCCCTAGCCCTATGATACGAAATTCATCAGGTGTTCAAGTTCTGAATCTAGATTCGATCCTTTAGAGGACAATCGATCCTAATCTTCTGAGCTGCCTTACAACTACTCTATTTCTTTCAATCTTGACTTCAATTCTTCATCTCAAACGAGTTCAGAGGTCTAGTCTTCACTGGATAAGTGTTTTATATCACTATCCAGGTCTCATATTCATCGATTGAAGAACAGATTGAGTTCTATTTCAAGGAAATCTAAATCAATGGAGTCTTATCTCCGTCGAATCAATGAATTGGTTGATCAATTGCTATAGCATCTTCCAAAATTGATAAGACATTGTGCTTATCGTCTTAAATGGTCTTTCTACTTAGGTATGATGCTCTCAAGACTGCTATTAGGGCTCGATCTAAGACCATTTCTACGGAAGATCTTTCTTCTTTATTATGTTCAGAAACCATTCATGTTGAAAGCAAGCTCAACAATCCCCAAACTCAGCAGTTGCCTATGCTACTATGACGGATTCATTCTCATCATTTTCAAAAGGCTTCAATGCTTATCAATTTGGTAAAGGTTATTCTCGTAATGACTCTAGAAGCTATTACAAAGGAAACAGATCCTCTCGAGGTAGGTTTTGTTCTACTTTTCTTGGCAGATTTTACCCTCAAAAAGCTAATTTTGGCATTATCTACCAAATTTGTGGCAAGCCTAATCACTCTGCATTAGAATGTTGGCATAGACTTGATACAAGTTTTCAACCTCTTCATCAGCCCTCTTAGCATCTATTTTCTTCAATTGTGTCTTACTCGTCCAAGGCCTATGTTGCCTCCATTCCTGATGCTACCTCCTCTCAGTATTCAGCCCTTGTGTAATAACCCCAATGTGCATATCATAATTATATTTATTTATGTATTAATTATTAATTGTGATATGTGTCTTGTGATTTATTTGTGTATATATGTCTGATTTCAAAACTACCTGTTGTGATTTCTACTTTGAATCTAAAAATGATGGCCTTAATGGTTTTTAGAAACCAAAATTGAGTACATGGATAGACTAACTGGAATTTTTAGAACTATTTGATAAGTTTCGTTAAAAAATGATTCAGTTTAACAAAACTGCATGTGGTTAAATTGAGTCTTAATTAGAACTATTTTAAGGTTAATTGAGTGGTGTGCTAACCTTGATTAATTCAGGCTACTAGTGTTTAATTAAGATGATGCATGATTTGTGCCTAATCTAATCCTATTTATGATTCAACATCTAATTAAGTATAGTATGAGTTGGGTATTTTGTGATGTTGAGTGTAGGGGATTACAACTCTTGTGGGTGTGTTGGATTAATGCATGTGTGTGCATGTGTTGTGTATTCAAGATGTGAGAGTGTGTGTTGTGCATATTCTGCCGAGATATGAGGGAATTCAGGCAACATTCCTTTGTTTCTTTGAGTTAAGAGTCATGCTAGAGAGAGAGAGAGAGAGAGAGAGAGAGAGAGAAAACTCAAGATTTGTGAGAGATCGAAGAAGCTAGGGAGGATCATCTCATATTTTTAGAAGTCAAAGCTTTAGGTAAGAATCCTAATTCTCATTTCTGTATTAAATCCTCCATGTATCATGATTTCATCAAGTTATTGAGCTACTTTCATGAAATTTGTAAGGAAATGGGTCTTTGAGCAAGATGATGAGTTGCATGTGCATCCATGGAGATTAATCTTTGGTTGCAATGTTTTGAGTTTGAGTTTTGAAGTCCTTGTATGCATGCGAGTTCAAATATTGCATAATGTTTTAGAAATTCAAGAGTTTGTTGGTCACCATTTGTATGTTTTGAAAAACCATGAAAAGAGTTAAAAAAATCTTGCATGCATGGATTTTGGTTCAAATCTTCAACAAATTGATGACGTTTTGAATGAAGGATGTTTTAAGGTTCTTGTATTTGAGTTTTCTAAAGCTAATCCATCTATTTGAACAAGTCATGCAAGACCCCAAGTTTTGAAAAGTTGTTTGGAAGCCATTTTTGCAGATTTCGGGGCCTAGAATTTCATAGATGGCTCAAGCGACCAAATGGTGGCTCGAGCCAACTGACTACATGTTTTCATACCTCTCGAGCAACCAAGTGTTAGTTGGAGCGTACTTTACTTGGTCCTAGTACTTTTGTAGTCCTTATAGTTGGCTTGAGTGACTAGATGGTGGCTCGAGTGAACTGATTATATGTTTTGCACTTTGCTTGAGTGAACATTAGAAGGCTCAAGTGTACATTTGATCCGTCTAGTAATTTTGCAGACTTCACAGTTGGCTCGAGCAACCAAATTGTGGCTCGAGCGAACTGCTTTTTTCAACATGTTTTGGACATTTGCATTTTGTTCATATTCTTGTCCCCATGTCTTTTTGAGCATTCCTAGGCATGGATTATGACTTATTAAGGATTAATAAGCTAAGAAACAACATAAGTAAATGACTAGAAAAGAGAAGAAAGATTCATTCGGTTTGAACGTAGAGTTTCAATATGTGTATGGTTATGCGTAATGTGTAGGTTCGAATGTTGAAGAGGACCATCAAATTAATCAAGGCGTGTAATGTCTCTGTAACTGTAGTTTTGTATGAACTATTTTGAAATGAATTTTTCTATGTGATGAATTATGAAACACTTTGTATAAGTTATGAAATATGACAAGACTTTCGAATAAGTACTTTGAGACGTTACGTGTTGCCTTGAAACTTCGAATTGAGTAAAATGAGATAAGCTTTCTGAAAATGTGATTTGCTAAGAATGAATGAGTTCCTTTTTGGATAACGATATGAAAATGTGCTTTGATCATTCGGTAACTGTTATTTTGTCTATGATTCGTAAGTAACGTTCTGTATAAGTTATTGAACCGCTATAAACGTTCTGTATAATGTCGATCTTTGATGATTGTTTTGCATGACTTCGATAGTAATCATTCTGTACGGAATCTATACATAATTAATGTTCTGCATGAGCTCAATAAGTATAAGTCATCAAAGTGATGTTCTGAATTCTGAATCATTAAGTGAGATGTTTTGCATTCCTTATAAGTCATCCAAGTGATGTTCTGTATTCTGTAAAGTCATAAAAGTGATGTTCCACATTCTGTATAAAGCATCGTTATGATGTTACGTATTATGTATGATTCATCCAAGTGATGTTCCACTTTCTATGTAAGGCATCAATATGAAGTTCCGCATTCTATATAAGTCATCAAATAAGACGTTCTGTATAAACTGTTAAAGTGTGATGTTCTGTATAAGACATCAATAATGGTGTTTCGAATGAAGTCATTCTATATGAATGTTCTGCATGGCATTTCGATAAGTAAAATACGGCCTTTGGGCACTTTGCAATGTGATAAATTATGAATGTTTGGTAACTGTATTCGTTAGTACATGTTTTCGAAACAAGCTTTAATTATGAGAAGAACCTTTTGAATTATTTTGATAAGTTATGAACTCATTCATTTAACCCCTTGCATTGAGATTACTCATTGGGCTTCCAGTTCACTCCATTTATATATATGTATGTAAGTGAGCATCAGGAAGTTTTGTGTTAGAGCTTGTTGTAGAGTCAGGCTTTTGTGAAGCCACTCGAGATATGACTCCGCGTTGAGGCCTTAGTGTTTGTTTTGGCCAAGCTCAAGAAACTTTGGTTTTGTGCAATCTGCTGTGTTATAAATTTTGATCATGGGTTTTGTATCTATAAGATGATTGTTTGTAATTTTCTGGTATGTTGTAAGATATAACATGTATGTTTTATTCATGGTATGTATGCACAACTCAATGGACATATTTGTAAATTCTACTTCCGCCTGTGGTCCCGTATATTATATTATAAATTCTGTTAATTCTGTCTTTGAGGTCTAGTAATTTGGAATTAATGGCTAGTTACGTCCTAAACCTATAGGGGCAGGTTTGGGCCGTGACACCTTGGATCTTGGATTCTATTGCAATTGATCACATTATACGTGATCTCCATCACTTGAACTCCTATTAGCCTTATACTGGCACTAATTAGGTCACGGGTAATGGTTCCTCTCTTCCTATTCAGCATACTGGTAAAGGTATCTTACCAACACTGCATCATTTTTTTCAATTGTCCAATGTCTTACATGCTCCATCTATCACTATTACAAAATCATAAATAGATCACATTTTTTTTATGTGATGTATGTTATTTAATGACACCTTTTAAGTTTTGTCAAAGTGTTATTTAATCACATTTTTTAATCATAAATAGATCACACTTTTTTTGTGTGATGTCTTCTAATCTCATTTTTGGTTAAAAGTTGGCTAAAGATAATAATTGTTCTGCTACTTTTGATGGCACTTCCTTCTTTATTTAAGACACTCACACCAAGGCTATTCTACATAGAGGTGTTCATATTCATGGTCATTATCAATTTCTGCATCATCCATTATTTACTTCACATGCTTGTCATCACTCTACCACTTCTACATATGCATCACTTTGCCACAACAGACTTGGCCATCCATCCTTTCATAAATCTTGAGTTCTTAAAAAGCATTTGCCTATTTTAATAAATACAGATTTCATTTCTTGTAATGATTTCTCTGTTGCAAAATGACATCATTTACCATTTAAACTTTGTTATTCTATTGTAAATGCTCATTTGACTTTAATCCACACTAATGTTTGGGGTCGCTTTTCCTATTCTAATTCTTCTTACAGGTTTTATGTGTTGCTTGTGGATAATTTTAGTTGTTTTACTTGGCTTTATCCTCTTTCTTATAAAGGTGAAGTTTGCGCTAAGTTTAAAGAATTCAAAATGTTTGCTGAAAGACAATTTGGTTTTCCTCTCAAAATTTTACGATCTGATGGTGGTGGTGAATTTGTTAATAATTCCATGCAACACTTTATGCACACTACTGGTAGTCATCATTAATTTTCATGTCCCTATACTTCCTCTCAAAATGGAGTTGCCAAACGAAAACACTTGCTTATTGTTGAAACTGCTATTTCACCACTACACCATTCTTCTCGTCCTTTATCTTTTTTGTTTGAAGCTATTGCCACTACCACTTATCTTATCAATCGTATGCCTAGTGTCTCTTTGTCCAACTCTTCCCCTTATGAGGTTCTTTATCATCATCCACCTGATTATACTCTTCTCAAAGTCTTTGGGTGTCTCTGCTTTCCTTGGCTTAAACCTCATGTTCCTCACAAGTTAGCTCCCGAATCTACCTCTTGTGTCTTCCTTGTGTATCACCCCTCAGCTAAGGGTTATAGCTGCTTGAATCTTCTTACTGGCAAGGTTATTCTCTCCAGATATATTGGGTGTGTTTGATTTGTATTTTGAGATTAATTTTTAAAAATAAAAATAAAAAATTTGGGAGAGAATTTAGAAATTGTTTTGGTTTGTTTGGTTGTGTATTTTGAAAATAGTTTGGGAGTTTGGGATGATTTGATATTTTGTTGTAATTGAGTATATGTGTGTGAGAAAAAAGTGATTAAGAAAGAGAGAGGTGAGAGAAAGAGTGATTGATTGATGTGTAATAGAGAGAGAAGTAATTTTGGATTTTTTTTTGAGAAAATTTGTACAAAACATGTTTTTGGAAATTTTCTTCCAAAAACATGTTTCAAAACACAAACCAAACACACCCATTAAGTTCCATGAGACTTAATTCCCCTTTTCCTCTTGTTCTTTGTAGTCGCAGTGTGCTTCTCTTTCTCAACTTCAATATTTTTTTTTCCTCTTCTTCTCCTCAGTCTTCTTCATCCATCTATCCTTTCTCTTCTACTTCTATTATGTCCCTTACTTTGCAGTCTCCTACTATGGCTCAACTTTTCGTGCTCCTTTTGGAAGACAATAAGCCCTACAGTTCGGACTCCTATGGTTCTCAATCTGATCTCACAAGTGCAATGTGAAATAGATAAACACCAAAGAGTCCAAATCCACCAAATCTTTTGGAAAATCAATTTTAAATCAAAATGCCAAAAATGAACTGATTTTCCAAATACAGAGTCGCCACCTAAATATTTTTGGAAAATTTAGGAAACCCATGACTTATACCAAAGGCCACGTGTCCATCATCACCAAGATTGTCTCGGCTCGGGAACTTAGGTAGGAGAGGAGAAGGTCATGAATTGAGCACCACTGCCCGCCCGATCAAAGATCAGCCTCTACTAATCATGATGTGATTCTTATTTACATTATATGCTCTTGTTTCGATTTATTAGGCTAACTTACTATGTGATGCGCACACAAGTATAGACTAATTTGCAAAAATTGGAACAATTTGATTTATGTTTGTTTTTTAAAATAGTTTTGAATATGTACCACTTGAAAAAGTGATTGCATATATACATTACTCAAATTATTCTAATTCAAGCAACTAGCCTTCATCCACAGGCATTCAAACAGTTTATCACTTAAGCACATAGCCTCATGGTGAACATGCTAGATATGGCAACAATCACACTTATGCAATATGCTAAAGCACAAAAATGCTCTCGTCGTACTCCAAGGCAAGCCAAAAGAAACAAAAGAGTTAGAAAACATGCATGCCCCTAATTAATGCAACATGACTAATATAATACATGCAATATGCAATTACTAGGCTCGGCTACTAATATGACATATGAATCAATTTGATAGCATGCAGTCTAAATACGTATTCAAAGAATGTTTAACTACAATGCAAGTTAGAATGATGCGTCGAGCTCAATGCATACAAGACAATGGATGCAAGGCATGAGAGATGCTAAACTAAGCATGATGCCCTAAACTAACCATCATAAGCAAGTAAATAAAAGGGAGAAAGACGTGGGGTTGGAGGACATACACATTTTACAACTGTGCCCTTGCGTAGGAGGGTCCGAATAAACTAACTAGCTAAGCTAATTAACTAGCTATTATAAAATGAATTAACTAATTATTACAAACCGAATAAACTAACTATGGTAGCTAGTTATTACAAAACCAATTAATTAATTAACTATTCTATTGAACTAACTAATTAATTAATTACAAATTAGAATTAACTAATTAATTGCAACATCAAAGAAGTAACTAAGCTAACTAATCAACCCTGGAAAATGAGGGATGCTCATGCATGCGCGGATTTCCACCCGAAAAGTCCACTGTTCTGTTGCCAGAATGCCTCTGTTGCATAGTAGAGCATCTTTTCACCTCAGCCTCAGCTCTATTCTGTTCCAAAAGGTTGCTGCTCAATTTAACAAAAGTGGCAGCAGGCTAGTAGTGGTCGGCCGGCCACAAATGGTAGCCTACCATCTAGAAAAAGTTGCATGCTGGCCACTAAAACCTGGTTCCTCCTACTGCAACAGAGGACAAACAGTGCATAAACAGGGTATTCTCAAGGTATGTTTGTGCGCCTTACCCCTCCTTATCATCAAATAGCTAAAAGGAGTGGCAAGCTCAATTCACAAACCATCAATCGATGCAATTTCATTGCATGATGGCTTATGAACTAAGATGTACAATTTCAATAAATGCAACATAAAAGACTCTCAAACCTCCTCCCTATCACAGATTGATCAAGGGAAGTGGGTGACATTGGAAGCTTGAACCATTTCATCACTAGCAAGTATGAAATGCTTCAAGTTTCCATGTGTTCAATTAACGTCCGATTGAACACCAAATTGCTTATTATCTTGTATCATTTTTAGTCCCAATTTTATTACTTCATTTTAATTACCAGCCATTCTTTAACCAATTGAGTCCAAAAGTGAGCTTTAAGTCCTCTAATGGAAAGGAGCACCAAACTAAGTGTTGTTTTAGTCATGAGAGAAGTGTCATGCTATTGGTAATGAACCCCTAAGGGGATTAAACAATTAAGCACAATGCCTCAATCTCAAGCTTTAAACAAACAACTAGTTTGAAACAACTTTCAAAGCAAAGAAAAAGCCAAGAAAGGAGGAAGATTGCAGAGGTGATTAGAGATGCAAACATGTATGGAAAGCAAGAAATAAACACTATCAACTCAAATAGGTTGGTGGCTAAGACCTAAACCACCAAGCCTATGAGGACAATTACATTACAAGCATGCAATACAAGGCTCAAATGCAATGAACAACTAAAAACAGTCCTAAAATATTCTTAAAACAGTCCTAAAGCATACTGGAATTAAGCTAACAATAACTAGAATAATAAGCTAAAAATTGGAGCAAGTTAAGCTAGTAAGCAAGCACAGGGAAGGAAGGCTAACCCTCCATTTTTGGGACTTCAAAATATGGTTTTAGCCACTGAAAAAGCTCTGAGATTAAGTATTAAAAAGCTCAACAAAAAAAAAAGTTGACAAAAAGGTGGGAAACACAAGGGCAAAGGCTTGAGAAATGACGTACAAAGAAGGGTGATCCACCCCTCCACCCCTAATGGCCTTAAACCACAAGTTTCAGCCCAAAAATACAAAGCATAAACAGCCCAAAAAGAGTCCAAAAACAGTAGGCAAAATAGAAAATAAAGTAAGAAAATAAGCCAAGACTTATACCTCTTGAAGAAGAGAACCCTTTCCAAATGACAAACCAACACTTACACACCCTCAAGAGCTCAAAGTAAGCTCAAAAGTACATCAGCTCCAATACCACAAGGTTTGGTTTAGAGTGTATAGGCAAAAGCTTAAGAATTTGCAAGAGAGAGATGGAATTGTAGAGAAAGAGATTTAATTTTGCTCCAAAATTTCCAACCCTCAAAAATGGAAGGGGAGGTCCTCTATATATAGAAAAACATGAAACTCTCTCAAAAGTATCCATACATACACGTGTAGGCAAGTGCATGTATCTGTGGAAACAGTTGGCACAACTGGCCAAAATACTTGGAAAAACACACAAATGGCCGGCAGGCCACACACATGGTTGGCAACCCACAAGGTTTTTAGGCTTGAAAAACTATGGTTTTGGTCCAAAACAAGGAAAAAAGGCATGTAGGGTTTGAAGGCTCAAAGCTGTGGCATTCTATTGAGGACTTCGAGCACTTGACAAGCATATACAAATTCATCATTGGGTGTGCAAGCGGTGAAGCCCAAGTCGTAAGGGTGGTCAAAAATGGGGTGTCTACACCTACCATTTAGTTTGGGTCTTTTCCATAGTCTAGTTCATTGTCTTCTCAGTCCAGATCAAAGTTTATTCCATCTATTTCTATATCAATACATCTCACATCTACACCACTTAAGCATCTTTCTGCCTCATTGCACTCTACCTTTGATTTCCTACAGCCTACCTCTATGCCACTACCACCTATCTCTACCAAACAACAGCATATCTCTACAACACAGTAGCACATCTTTGCTGCACTATTTATCTCTGAGCCACTATAGCACCCTTATGTACCAATTCAGTACCTATCTCTTACTATGCAACCTATATCTGAGCCAGATTTAGTCCCTATTAATTCTATTTCAGTTGTGTTGCCTTTGCCACCTCCGACTACCAACAAACATCCTATGCAAACTAGGTCTAAGTCTAGATCCATTTGCCTGGCAACTTCACTTGCATGTGATGACAATTTTGAGCCTCTCTCTTATAAATTAGTTTTGTAATCTCTAGTTTGGTTTCAAGCCATGCTTAATTAATACAATGCTCTTCAACAACAAAGGACTTGGTCCTTGGTCTCTCTTTCTCCATCCAAACAAGCTATAGATGCAAATGGGTTTTCAAACTTAAAAAAGCTTCTAATGGGTCCATAGCTAGGCATAAGGCTAGGTTGGTTGCCAAAGGCTTTCTTCAATAGCATGGCATTGACTTCCTAGACTTTTAGTCGTATAGCCAAAAAACCCACCATTCGCATTTTCTTATGTCTAGCCTTACATCATCAGTGACCCATCAAACAACTTGACATTTCTAATGCCTTTCTTCATGGCAAATTGAAAGAAGAGGTTTATATGGAGCAACACCTAGGTTTATTGATCCTTCTAACCTCCACCCTAGTTTGCAAATTACACAAAGCTCTCTATGGTTTGAAACAAGGTCCAAGAGCTTGGTATTCTACCTTTAGTTCTTTTCTCCTTTCTTAAGGCTTCATCCAAAGTCTTTGTGATTCTTCTCTCTTTGTGCATAAAACATCTTCCTCCATTACTTACATTCTTATTTATGTTGATTATATTCTCCTTACAGGTTCTGATTCTTGTTATCTTCACCAACTTCTATCTCATATGCACCAAGTTTTTCTATGAAAGAGCTTGGTGACATTTCCTAGTTTCTTGGTATCTCAATCCAGTTAACTTTGAATGGTTTCTTTCTGTCTCAACACAAGTATGCTGCAGACTTGCTTGCCAAATCAAGGATGATTGATTGTAAACCTCGTGCTACCCCAGTATCCATTAAACCTCCCTTATCTCATGCTTATTCTCTTCCTTGTCCTCAACCATTTCTCTATATAAGTATTGTTGGTACCCTTCAATACCTTACTATCACCAGGCCTGAGCTTTCTCTTGTTGTCAACCAAGCTTGTCAACACATGCACTCTCCAACTATGGGCCATTTTGCAACTATCAAAAGGATCTTGCGATATGTTAAGGGCACCTTCACATACGGTCTTCATTTTACCTCTAGTGCATTTCAACATTGAGCTTACACTGACTCTAACTAGCTGGGAATTCTACTGATCGAAGATCAACTTCTCGTTATTGTGTTTATTTGGGATCTAACCTCATCTTTTGGTCCTCCAAGAAGCAATCTACTGTTAGTCGCTCATCTACGGAGGCTGAACATCGATCTCTTGCTCACACTGCAGTTGAGGTTACTTGGTTACAAATGCTACTCACTAATTTTTCAGTTCCTCAATCGTCTCCTCCAGTTAGTTGGTGTGACAATCAATCTACTCTCTTTCTCTGGCTATTAATCCTGTCTTTCATAGTCATTCAAAGCACATTGAGGCGGATTGCCATTTTGTTCGAGAGAAGGTTGTTGCCAATAGAGTTCAACTAAACATTCCCACATCTAATCAGTTGGCTGATTTGTTCACCAAGCCCTTCTCTACTCATAGTTTTTTTATTTCTTGCTTCCAAGCTAATGGTCTGTCCTCCACCTATTAGCTTGAGGGGGAATGATAAGAAAGATATTTTACAAGTTGGAAAGAAGAGAATTAGTGTAGCATGTAACAACATACTCCAGAGATGTACTATAGTAATTCCCTTGTAACAAGATTATATTATTTAGTTAGATGAGTGGTTAGGTTGTTAGGTTGTTAGTAAATAGTTAGTGAGACTTGTAATACAACTTATATATATATACTAGTTTACACAGGCCCATGCAAGGCACGGGCTATTAGTACAATATGTTTAAGTTTTGTATTTTGATAATTGTTTTAAAATTTAAATATTATTTTTATGAAATTGAATAGAATAAATCATTACATATATGATAGAATTATGTGGTATGATATGTATAATTTTTTGATTTGTTATACACCTTATGGTGTCAACTCCAATTCTATTGCCATGTTGTTTTGGATAAATTTATGAATCTTTAACATTTCTTACGAATTAATCAAAAAAAAAAAAAAATTATGGTGTGTAACTTTTCTCAACAGATAAATATAAAACAAATACTAAGATAATTCTCTCATCTAAAAAAAACTATTAAGATAAGTCACTAAACTAATAAAGAAGCATAACAAAATACATACACACACACACACACACACATATATAAATAACTAATTTTATTAATATATAAATCATACTCGCATAATAAATGATCAATTTTATTGATACGTAAATCATTAAATAAATTAATAATTTTTAATGATATGAAAAATATTTTTTCAGTTAACAATTTTGTTAATAAATAAATTATTAAGTCCATTAACAACTTTTCATGATATGAGAAATATTTTTGAATAAATAATTTTGATAATTTATTATTGTATAGGAGAATAGTTGTTTTTTTTCCTTGGGTATAGTGTTAAATTAAAATTTATAACAAACGATAATTGTAATTTATAGTATTATAGGATCAATTCATAGTTTAAAAAAAAATTTTGGCGTATTTGTAATTTGTTAATGAATAAAAGATTATGTTCATAATTGACTAAGAATATTTGCATAATTACGAAAAATTCTATTTCATAATTGACTAAGAATGTTTACATAATTATGAAAAAAATCTGTTGCATAATTGACTAAAAATATTTACATAATTATGAAAAAAAACATTTACTCAACATATAGGTCACCATTAATAAATTATTTAAAATGAAAGGGCAAAATAGGCAAAAAACAATGCACGGACTATTAGTACAATATGTTTAAGTTTTGTATTTTGATAATTTTTTTAAAACTTAAATATTATTTTTATGAAATTGAATAGAATAAATTATTACATATATGATAGAATTATGTGATATAATATGTATCATTTTTTGACATGTTATACACCTGATGATATTGACTCCAATTCTATTATCATATCATTTTGGGTGAATTTATGAATGTTTAACATTTCTTATGAATTTATCCAAAAAAAACCAAATTATGGTGTGTAACTTTTCTCAACAGCTAAATATAAAACAAATATTAAGATAATTCTCTCATCTAAAAAAAAATGCTAAGTTAAGTCACTAAATTAATAAAGAAGCATAACAAAATACACACACACATATATATATAAATGAGTAATTTTATTAATACATAAATCATACTCACATAATAAATAATCAATTTTATTCATAAGTAAATCATTAAGTAAATTGACTATTTTTAATGATATGAAAAATATTTTTCAGTTAACCATTTTGTTAATAAATAAGTCATTAAGTCCATTACTAATTTTTTATGATATGAGAAATATTTTTCAATAAACAATCTTGATAATTTATTATTGTATGGGAGTATAGTTTTTTTTTTATTTTTTCTCCTTGGGTATGGTGTTAAATTAAAATTTATAACAAACGATAGTTATAATTTCTAATATATAGGGCTGATTCATAGTTTAAACAAATTTAATGGGTGTATTTGTAATTTGTTAATGAATAAAATATTTATGTTTCATAATTGACTAAGAATATTTGCATAATTATAAAAAATCTATTTCATAATTGATTAAAAATGTTTGCGTAATTACAAAAAAATTTGTTGCATAATTGACCAAAAATGTTTACATAATTACGAAAAAAACTTTTACTCAATATATATGTTACTATTAATAAATTATCCAAAATAAAAAGGCAAAATGGGCAAAAAATGACAAGCCATAGCAAGAAAGAGTTTCTTATATATAAATATATGTCAGATGACTGTGTATATAATATTCATTGAATAGATTCATTCCCTCCTTTTCATCAAAAAGGTACATAGCTGATTATGACTACAATCAAGAATAATTCTCTCCAATGCTGCTTGCCAACATTGAGTCTTTGGATTGAGTATTTGGAGGCACAAAAAAGTTTCCCCACAGCAAACTTACAAAACAAAATTCAACCTTTTACCATCTTTTATTAAATCGCATCACACAAATGCTATCATCCCAGAAAAATCATCCTTGGCAATTGATTTGTATGGTTGACATTGAATTGAAGGAGTGTGAGTATAAGTATCGATTAAATATAAGTCATATATTAATATTCCTGACAAAATTCTTGTTTATAATATTACTGATTGCATAAAGATTTAACATAGAATTCACCATGGTTCTCCCCTTTCCACATCAACTTATCTGCAGTATTCTTATCATTATCAAGAAGTCCACGAAGCTCACCCACCATCTCACCTTCTCACTCAAAAAAACTTCTCTTGAATAATGCCAATTCCCACTGACAATTTAGGGCGTCGTTATTTGCACTCAAGACGGTACATTCTTGATTCTAATGATAATCAACTATCTCCATCATTTTTTATTGTTTATATTTTTGTGCAAAAGTGGTTTTCGAAAATTTAGAAAGAAAATTTTGATATTTTTTTGAAAGAAAAATAATTCATTCACATAATTTCTACTTCCAAACTTTCCAAATGACATGGCAAGCAAAATTTAAAAAATTGGTTGACACTCAAATATTCCTTTAAAACTCTCTTTACATGTATTCTGTCTTACTACCTCATTAGGAGGATTATAAGGAAAAAAATTATGTGGATGTAGAACTGCTGCAGTTGGTAATGTTTATAATTTACTGTTTTTTGTTTAAATAAAAAACATGTTTTTTTTTTTTTTTTTTTTTTTTTTTGAACGGCAAAAGAAATCTTTATTGATAAAACATATGAAGTATGGCAAAATAAATCAATAAAGAGGAGTTTAGAGCTAACACAAGCTCCAAGCTCCAGTTGGTGAGAAGCCAACTGGCAAGAAAAGCAAAATAAACAGAGCAAGAATAAGCAAGAAGGGTGCATGAACACTAGCAACCAGAAAACACCTAGAAGAGTGTAGACCTTCACACTTTCCAGCAGACAAAACAAAACAAGAAACAAAGTAGTCCCAACTCAGATCATTGTTGCCATGCCATGAACACTAGCAACCAGAAAAGACCTAGAATAGTGCAGACCTTCACACTTTCCAGCAGACAAAACACTAGAACAACCAGAACCAGTGCACATGCATGAACCAGAAACACTACTACTACCATGAACCAGTGCACATACATCAAACCCTCGCAATTGGCAACAAATCAGATTACCTCGTGAATAAAGGCAGTGCCTCACACCTCAATAGATCAAATTCCCATGCTATGAACATTATCAACCAAAAAATACCTCATGAACGAAGGGAATGCCTTACACTAGAAACATTCAAGAGAAGGTCATTAATGAAGAACGGAAAATCTTTAGTAGAGCACTTTAACGAAATAGCAAGCCTGATCATAGGTAGAGTGACCAACGGTATGGCATGCTAGATTCTCCTCTCCTTTTTCTTGTAGATATACCCTGCCCACCACTGCAGCAGATCCTCAACAGAACCAGGGACCACCCAAAGGATTCCCCACCATTGTAACAGCCCAGTCCAAGTCCTCCTGTCACGACCCGAACCCGCCCCTATGGGTTAAGGCCATAACCAACCAGTAATCACGAGATTACCTATGGCCTCAAACCAAATAAGACAAAACTCATCAGAGTAAAGGGGCCAAATGGAAGCAAATTTAAAACTTTGTCCATAGAGTCATGCTTATATGCACATCATAACATTCCACATTTACATATGTTAATAACTCATAACAGAAAGTATAGTAGCGTAAGGTTCTGTACAGATAGGATCATTCAAATCTAAGTCAGCCAAACAAAACTATACACAGACGTATACCAAAGTCCTCGCCAACATGATGAAATACACAGAATGACAAAAGGGCAAAGGTGTGTCTCGTGCATGAGACGCAAGGGCTGACTCTTCAAAACTTTGGTTGTTCCACACAGACTTCACTAAGGCTGGGTTTGGACCTCTCTAGGCTCACCTACAAACACATGAATGAGCGTGAGCGAAAGCCCAGTGAATAATATCAAATAAAGAATATACATTGGAACAATATACCCCAAACGGCCTTGGGCCCAGTTTATATTTCTAACTAATACACACATACATAGACATATGTAAGTTAAGTAACTGCGGTTCCAAACACATCATACGGCCTCGGGCCTAATTCATTTGTATCATTAAGGTCAAACTGGCCTTTGGTCCATTCATACTTTCATGTCAAATTGTTATTCGTGTCAAGCTATCATTTGTGTCAAACTGTTATTCATGTCAAGCTGTCATTCGTGTCAAACTATTATTCGTGTCAAGCTGGCCTTTGGCCCATTCATACTATCATGTCAAACTGGCCTTCGGCCCATTCAAACTTTCATGTCAAACTGGCCTTCGGCCCATTTAAACTTTCATTTGTGTCAAACTGGCCTTTGGCCCATTCAAAATGACAAACTGGCCTTCGGCCCATTCATTTGTTCATGTCGAAACGACCTCTGACCCATTCATTCATGTCAAAACGGCTTCTGGCCCATCCATTCGTGTCAAAACGGCCTCTAGCCCATCCATTCGTGTCAAAACGGCCTCTGGGCCATCCATTCATTCTTGTCAAAATGGTCCCTGGCCCATCCATTGATTCTTGTCAAAACGGCCTCTGGCGTATCCATTCATTCTTGTCAAAACGGCCTCTGGCCCATTCACTCTATTATTCAGATCAAACTGGCCTCTGGCCCACTCATTTGGTATAGCAAACATTGTCCACCAATCAAATCAATGAACTTATAAAACTTACATAGAAGTAAGCAATTGGACAACAACATATTTTAGGTATCTTTGTTAAGATATTACTCACAGTGATTGGCTGGTTGATTTGGCCTGGAGCTTGACCCTACACATCACATAACACATATGGGTCACAACCGATTCAGTCCGTTCTTTAATTCACATATTCCTCTCTAGGTTTCATTCTTATCTCTTTAACGCAATTACAATGCTCAATGTATGCCTAAGAGTACTTGGAAGTGAAAGAGAACAAAAAATGAAACACAAAATGTCTTTTCAAAATTTTAGAAAACAGGGTCCCCGCTCGAGCGTACCCTTGAGGCCTACAAAAATACTGGATACATCAAAATTACGCTCGAGCGCGAAGTCTGGCGCTCGAGCTGAAGGCCTGTCTACATAGCTCCCCGCTTGAGCGTGAACTCGTCCGCTCGAACGGACACCATGCCTGCAGAAAATACTGGGAGCACGAAATTCACGCTCGAGCAGCAGTTTCCCCGCTCGAGCGGACATCAAATTTTTTGGGTTTTCCAGAACATGTTCTTGAGCTTCAATTCGATGTTCAAAGGTTCCAAATGCATGATTTTGGCTCAAACTTCACATATACATATTCTAACATGGTATAAACACCAAATTACAACACAATGAAGCTCAATTTCACAATTTAATCACATGCATGTCCCAAATTAACTCAAACTCATCACCAACACACTAGATTCAAACATGCAAGACTCAAACTCTCATGATTTACACTTGTATGTGAAATATACACAATATTCTCAACTTAATTGGTGAAGAGGTGATCAAATACATAGTCATTAATCAAAACTCAACATGGATCATACACATTGTGCTCAAATATGGAAATTCATAGTAATTTCTTACATGCATGCATCTATTGACTTTAAATTCAACAAATACAACTCAATTTCCTCATAATCAAACTAATTCATGTTCTTGACCATTAATCAAACTTGAATTCACAATTTACAACATTAAACTCATGAATTCCCTTACCTAGGAGCTCAATCTTCCAAACTATAGCAAATTCTTGAGTTTAATCTTCAAATTCCCCAACCTTGAGCCAAGATTACACAATTCTCTCTCTCTCTCTCTCTCTCCATAGCCGACCCTCTCTCTTCCTTGGGTTCAAAATCAGCCAAAATGAAGCTAAAACGGGAATTTAAGGGTGTAGTGCCTCATTACAACAAATCCCACTAATGCCAATATAATAATAATAAAGTAATTGGGCACTAATTCATCAATTTAATCTGATCCGAATCAATTTCCAATTAAATTTCACCGTAGGCTCCAAAAATTACACTAATCATAATGGCGCAATCAATTTCGGGTTCTGTGGCCGATAAGGCCTTTAATTTAATTTCCAAAGCAGATAATTAAACAGATATTCCTACGGTGAAAAGATAGAAATTCAAAACCACATATTTTCACATGATGGCACACAAAATCATATTAACTACATAATCACATTCATAATAAGGACTAATTAGCTAAATACGGAACAGGGTTATCACACCTCCACACCAAAGAGCAGTGAATCAGAACATGATTGATTGTTTCCTGCTATGATTTACAGAAGAGACATGAGAAAGAAGCCGACCTATCTAATACACCGATCCGTTGCAAGAATACAGATGTTTTAACCTTGTGTTTCCATGCAAGCCAACCAAAAAATTGCACTTTGGGTGGCAGATAGTTGAGCCAAATCAAACCACTAGAACTAACAGAGTTACTAAAGGCAAGGTTAGAATGTTTATAGAGAGTGGAAACAAGGGACTGACCGAGTTTTGATGCTATCCAATCTACGTTGTCTTCTATACCTAGATTCAAAAAAAGAGGTATTGCTAAGATGACAAGAAGTCTGTAAAGCTCTTCCTTTTTCCATTCAAAAAGGGATCTCCTAAAGGTAAGCAACCAATTTGTAGCTGAGTTTGTCGCAAAGTCCTTAAGCAGTCCCCCCTTGTTGTTGGATAGCTAGAAGAGTTTGGGAAACCCATCTTTGAGGCAAAGAGCCCCACACCAGTGATTATACCAAAACTTGATTCTACAACCATTCCCAACTTTTAAACGAAGGTTACTAATATAAAACACCAAGAGAGATTCTTACTTATTAGCTGCTGCCACAATGCCACTCCAGATTCTTGAATAATTGTTGCTTGAGCTGAGATTTGGAAGCCATGCGCATCCTTGAAACTTATATTTACTACATAAGACCCTCTTCCATAATGAAACATGATCAGAAGCAAACCTCCACTACCACTTGAGTAGTAAGCACACATTCACATCCCTTATTCTTTTGATGCCCAATCCTCCTTGCTTTATATTCTTTGTTACCTCTGACCATTTTACAAGATGAATTCTCCTCTTTAGATCTGGGCCTCCCCATAAAAATGAAGCTTGAATTTTGTCTATCTCCTTAGCTACTCCTTCAGGTAACTTAAATAGAGATAAATAAAGTACTGGCAGACATGATAGCACTGCTTTCACCAAAGTCAACCTCCCAGCAAAGGAGAGAAACCTCTTTTTCCAACCAACAAGCCTTACTTAGAATCTATCAACAACTGGTTTCCACATCCTCTTTCTTTTGGGATTAGCACCTAGAGGCAATCCAAGATATTTGAGTGGTAAACTTTGAGTCTTGCAATTCAACAGATATGCAAACTTCTCAAGAGTAATGATAGAAATACCAACCCCACACATATCTTCAAACAAGTGAGAGGGGTGGCCTAAATTGCTTATTAGAGGTGAGAGATGGTTTACAATGATTAGAGATGGTATAGACAACCAATGCAGGTGGTTGATGCTGAATGTAAGGAGATGACTGAACGTGGTTTTTGGTAAGATATGATGGTTGAAGGTTGTTGGTCACTATCAGTGGAAGGGGTTAGTGGCAGACCAATGGTTATTATTGAAGGAGGTCACTAGAGATGTTGGATGTGGGGGTTACCAATGGTGGTGATAAGTGGTAGGTGGTGGCCCAAAAAAGTTGGAGAAAGAAGAAATCAATTTTTTTTTTTTTTTTTCTAAACATGTGAAACTATCTTTTTATGATTATAAGAAATTAAAAAAATTGTAAATTTTTTGAAAATAAAAATAAAAAACCAAACATTTTTTTTATTACAATTTTTAGTTTTTAGTTTTTTTTTTTATTTTTTTTATTTTTTTTTATTTGTAAATCTTTTTCCTCGAACCATTCTTTGAGTTGCAATTAGGGCTATGCAGAAGATTGCATAATTTACACCGATATGTCCACTAACCACGGATCGGTTTGATTCACGATTTAAAATTTATAATCTACCTTTAAAACTGTCTCATCTCGCTATAGTTAATATATATATATATATATTATTTTTAATGAAATATCAAAAAGTAAAAACTAATGTGACAGATATCTTCTATGTGAAATTTGGTGTAAATTAGTATTATATATATATGAAAAATATTATGTAAAATCAAATAGTTTATATATATGAAAAATATTATGCTAATTAGTATTATATATTATGTAAGTATTTAATAATTATTTAAGATTATTCTTTAACCAATAAATTAGGTTGCAACAGCTCAAACCATGGTTTGGTTCCACATTGTAAATTTGCCACTGCCATCCGCCGTTTGGTTTTGATTTTATTGTTAAATCACATCGCATCATGCCGCAAATCCCTAGTTGCAACCACACACCCCGTTATAAGTCTTTGAGAGATCAGTTAAGTCTAAGGATGACTACGGGTCGAGTTTTTTTGAATTTCACGTGCAAATTCTCCCAAAGATTTTTTTTTTATTATATATTATCCAATTAGGACAAATACAATCGAGTCATATAATTTTACCATCTTAACTCTAAATATTTTCTTTGATTTCTTTGACCTCCTATTTGTTCCAACCTCAATTCTCCTTTGACTAGGTTCTGCCTAGAGGTATGCAAAATATTGCTCTATCGGCTAAAATCATCAAATTCTTACTGGTTCATCCGCTAACCGTCAATTAAAATTTGAAATTTATAATTCATCTTCGAAATATTCCATTCCGCTATAGTTCATACACATATATTTTTTTAATCTTTAATAAAATATCAAAATAAAAATGAGTGTCAGAAAGATTTAAGATGTAATATTTGTTGCAAATTAGTAGTTATATATACAAAAAATATTATGTAAAACTAGTTTGTTTCATATATATGAAAAATATTGTGCATATTAGTATTATATATTATACAAATAGTTGATAATTGTTTAAAAAGATTTTTCAATCAACCAGTAAATTAAAACCGGCCCAAACCGCGATTTAATTATTTATCAATTCACCAGTCACAATTTGATTTATAATTTTACTAATGCCCAAATCAAACCACACACCCATCGTTTTGCCTTACATTCTTCAAAATAATGTTCAAAACCAAATGTCAGTATTTCACATTTAATTGAGAATAATTTTTTCATGAAAATCTTGTTTGGTTTTCTCTCCTTATCTAAAAATTGAATATTTGTTTATTATTTTATTTTCCCTATTTTTTATTTTTAGTAAATATTTTAGACAAATATTATAGTTTTTAGATATACCTAATCTAGATACACTTAAAAAGTATAATATTTATAAAAAAATTCTTTGTAGATTCACAAGAGTGTAAAAAAATTAATAAATATACAATAATACGAAAACATGGAGGTGATGTTGTGTCCTGTTTCTAACTGCTTTTGTTTCTTCTAGTTAATCTTTTCCATTGTTTATTTGATTAATCTAGTTTTCAGTACATCTTAACCACCCACAAGCTCGATCCGTGTTGTCCACCTTGTTACATTTATTCCACCTGCGTTTAAGTCACCCACTTCTTCCCAGTCCTGAGTAAGTCCTTAGGTTTAGGCAGTGTCGGACTTAGGGGTCAAAAGATAGGGTATGTATGTATACACAGGTCTGTGAAGTTACAAGGTATGTGATAAACTGGATAAGAATAGGGTATGTATTAAGGTATCTGTAAAACTGATTAATTAAAAAGAACAATGAATCGATTATTTAGAAGTAACTCTTCAGTCAGTTCTAGGTCAACCACTTTGCCCTCAATACCTAATCAAGGATTAGTAATTAATGAAGAAGATGTTGAAATACAAAATGATAAAATTGATGTAGACTAGAATATACCAAAATTGCCAATTAAAGAAATTTATAAAACTTCTTTTATACAAAATACTTTCAAAATCTCTTTGCATGTTAAGACAATTGAACAAGTATATGCTTTAAAAAAATCTAGGGAAACCTGTCAATTATTTGATGTTAATCTCATAAAAAGATATTTAAAAAGTGATTACAATTTTATTCATATAGGTTTAATTCAAGTTGGTGTCAAACCATTAACTCAACAAGGTAAAAATACCTCTGTTTTATTATGTTTAAGAGATGCTCGTTTTCTTAATTACAATGATAGTTTAATGGGTATGATGGAAACTGGTCTTCATAAAGGTCCAGTACATTTTAATTGTTTTCCTGATTTTACTCTTAGTTTACGAGATCCAAATATTTTACATGCATTAACATTAAATATACAATTACATGGTTCATTTACTAATATGATGAATAAAACCCATAATATTGCTTTAATTTATCGTGTTCATTATAAGTGCATGAAAACTAATTTAAATGTTCACGCATTGCACAAGTCCCCTAAAGATAAAACTTTACTAATCCAAAGTAGTAGTACTGATACCCATATAAATGTTCCCCAAATGATTGAATGGAAAAATGTATATTTACCAGATCAATGGATCACTGTCAATGAACATTACAAACATAATCAACAACAATCATCTATCCAAGATATTCAAGATATTCAACAAATTCATGATGGTACAGTTCATATTAAATTTAATCATAGTCAATCATCCAGACATAGCACCTCTAGTGTACCTTCTGAAATTGAAACTGAAGATGAAATATTTAATACTCCACTGTTTCGGAAAAATAGTCAAATTCATTTAGGACAAACCTCTAAATTAAAAGGTATTGATAATACTGCTACTTCTCAAATTAGTAAACCTGTTTACTCTACACACACACATTTACCTGAAGAAGAAATTGCTTCAAATAATTCTCCAACTCAAACTGATTTTGAAGAATTTATACCTCCAGTCAATCCTCAACTTATGACCATTAAAAAGAATTTTAAACCTGATCTTGATAAATTATTCATTGAATTTAAGTCGTTTAAAAATAAAAAACTCCGACATGCTTATTATGATACCTATGATAAACAACACCAATCCAGAATCACTAGACATTGGTATAATTTTATGATTGAATATAGTTTTGAGTTACCTCTCTTGGAATATGTTGAAAAATATTACAAAAAGCTAAATACAATCACCAAATACAAATGGAAAACTTCTGAATCTACAACTGTTAGTTCTAGTCACCCTCCTCTTGAAAAAATAATTATCAAACAACAAGGTTCTGACATTCACCTTCTCCTTTCAAATTACTGGCGATGATCTTTGAAATCAAAAAAGTCATTGAACAAAATAATTATACTAATCAATGTTTAAACACCATTGGTAAACAATTAGACAAAATAGAGACAAATTTAGAATCTGTTACATCTACTAAACCACAACCTTTAGATCAACCTTTACTTAATCTACCTAGTCATCGCTCCAAAAGAACTAGTTTGGTAACCACCGATCAATCTACTGTCAAAGCTATTGAAAAATTATTCACTAAACTATCTACCACTGATAATGCCTCACATTCTAAAGATAAAGGTCTTACTGTTTTAAATCAACAACCAAATATTGACACTGTTTCTACCACATCTAAAACTGACACTACTGATGATGAAATAATTCAATTAGCCCAACAATTCCAATCTTCTAATCTTAATAAAATTCATTATCCCAAAGTTAATCCTCAAACTACCAAAAACTGGTATTCTCGACCTACTCCACCTGACCTCCAATATGAAGAAAATAATATTAGTAACCAATTTTCTGTTTCTGCTAAAAAACTATACGAATGGAATATTGATGGTCTTAGTGAAGATCAGATACTCCAAAAATTAAATCATTTATCTATGGTTTCAAATAGTTACCTCTCTAATTATCCCCAATATTCTCAATCTGAAATTATTTCCTTAATTACTTCTGGTTTTACTGGTATGCTCAAATCTTGGTGGGAAAAATACTTAACTGAAGATCAACGAGACTCCATCATATATGCTAATCAAACTGATGATAATGGTCTCCCTATTTTTGATGAAACTATAGGATGTTGCCACCCTGATGGTATTAATACATTAATTTATACTATTGTTCGACATTTTATTGGTACACCTACTAATATTTATTCTCGCATACATGATCAGTTTAGTAACCTTACTTGCCCAACTTTAAGTGATTTTCGATGGTATAAAGATGTATTTACCTCTAGAGTTATGTTACGTGAAGACTGTACTAAATCATTTTGGAAAGAAAAATTCATTAATAGATTACCTAGTCTATTTGCTCACAAAATTAGAGATGTTCTTAGTCAACCTACTGGTATTATTGAATATGACAATTTAACCTATGGTGATATAATTAGCACTATTCAAAAAGAAGGATTAAAAATGTGTATTGATTTAAAACTTAGTCAAAAAGCCACTAAGGATAAACATAAAGCTAAATATGAATTAGGAAATTTCTGTGAACAATATGGTTTACCTCCTGTTGCACCTTCCCGTAGGAAATCACACAAGTACTCCAAACATAAATATAAATCCAAATACTGTTCTAATAAATATCGCAAAGATTATTCACCTTCCAAATCTCATGATAAATTTTATACTAAACCCAAAAAGAAATATTATAAAAAATCACATCCCAAATCTAAATTCAAAAAAGACATTACTTGCTATAATTGCGGTCAAAAAGGACATTATTCAAATAAATGTAAAGAAAAGCAAAAATTAAAGGATAAAGTTAACCAACTTCAAATTGATGATAATTCCAAAAATCAGTTATTTGAAATCTTCCAATTAAATCAATCTGTTAGCGACTCCTCTTCTGATCATCCAAGAACTTCATCTGATTATCATTCACCTAGTGACGATTCTGACCATCATATTAATCTAGGATGTAATGATGTCTGTTGTAAACCAGTTAAACAAATAACTGTTCTTACTAAAAAGACCCAAGAAGAATCTGCCCTTATTGAATTAATTAGCAAATTAGATGATCCCAATTTAAAACAAAAATATATTGATAAATTAAAATCTTTATTAATACATTCTGATGATAAACCTAAGATTGATAAACCTATTATCAGTTTATCTAAGACTTTAGAAAGATTTAAAAATAAAACTAAAGAAATTACACTTCAGGATTTACAATCTGAAATCAATCAAATCAAACAAACTATTAATGAATTAAGACAAAAAGATCGAAAATTAGAAGATGAAATTATTACATTAAAACTTAATAAAAGTTTAGATAATTTCCACAACTCACCATGGATCTCCTAATGAATCAACATAATTCTCATTCTCGATTCTCGATCACACTAATCCTGATAAATTAATATTTGACAATAGATCACAATCCCATACTCCTGACGATAAAAGATTTAATCTGATCAATAAAATCTATATGCAAAAATGGTATTCACGAATTAAGATAGTTGTTAATGGTTTTGAATTAAGCTTAATTGCTCTAATAGATTCTGGTGCTGATTTAAACTGTGTACAAGAAGGGTTGCTCCCTACTAAATACTATGAAAAATGCCATGAGAAATTAACCTCGCTAATGATAGTAAAATGCGATTAAATATAAATTACCTAACGCTCATGTTTGTCAAGATAATGTATGTTTCAAAACCTCATTCGCTTTTAGTAAAAAACATGACCGATAAAATCATATTAGGTACTCCATTTATACATTTACTTTATCCATTTACTACATCTGAAGGGATTACCACTCATGTTTTAGGCCAACCTGTTACTTTTAAATTTTTATTTCCGCCTGAAATGTTCGAACTAAAACTGTTAAAAGATTGTTCTATTTCCCATACTATTAATCGCTTAACTAGGCAAATTAATTTTCTTAAAGAAGAAATTAATTATAAAAGAATTGATCAACAATTAACTGATCCTGTTATTATTTCTCAAATTAATGATTTTAAATTAAAACTAGAATCCACTGTCTGCTCCAATTTACCTACTGCATTTTGGCATAGAAAAAAGCATGTTGTTACTTTGCCATATATTAAAAATTTTAATGAAAAACACATCCCTACTAAATCTCGACCTATTCAAATGAATTATGAATTACTTGAAATGTGTAAGAAAGAAATTAATGAATTATTAAAAAACAGAATCATTAGTCCAAGTAAATCACCGTGGTCTTGTCTTGCTTTTTATGTTAATAAAAATGATGAATTAGAACGAGGTGTCCCTCGCTTAGTTATTAATTATAAACCACTCAATGCTGTTTTAGAATGGATTAGATATCCTATTCCTAATAAAAAAGATTTGATTAAAAGACTTAGTCAAGCTGTTATTTTTAGTAAATTTGATTTAAAAAGTGGGTTTTGGCAAATCCAAATTCATCCTAAAGATCGATATAAAACTGCTTTTAACACACCCTTTGGTCAATATGAATGGAATGTAATGCCATTTGGTTTAAAAAATGCTCCTAGTGAATTTCAAAATATAATGAATGATATTTTTAATCCATTTAGTCATTTTTCTATTGTTTATATTGATGACATCTTAATATTTTCCAAATCCCTTAATGAACATTGGAAACATTTAACTGCATTCTTTTATACAATTAAAAGTCATGGTTTAGTTATATCAGCTCCCAAAATCAAACTCTTTCAAACTAAAGTTCGATTCTTAGGCTATGATATTCACCATAATACTATTCTGCGAATTAGTAGATCAATTGAGTTTGCATCCAAGTTCCTCGATGAAATCCTTGATAAAACCCAGTTACAAAGGTTTTTAGGTTCCCTTAATTACATTGCTGATTTCTACAAAGACCTTAGGAAGACTTGTCAACCATTGTTTGATAGATTAAAGGATAATCCTCCTCCTTGGTCATCTGTTCATACTTTTATTGTCCAAAACGTCAAACAATATGTTAAGTCTCTCTCTTGTCTTGGTATTCCTATTGAAAATTCATTCAAAATTATTCAAACTGATGCTTTTGATATTGGTTATGGTGGCATTCTTCTCCAAAAAGTCACTCCTCAATCATCTGAACAAATTGTTCGTTATCATTCTGGTGTCTGGAATAAAGCACAATTAAATTATAGTACTATTAAAAAAGAAATTTTATCTACTGTTTTATGTATACAAAAATTTCAAGATGATATTTTAAATCAAAAATTTTTACTCCGTGTTGATTGTAAATCCGCTAAATATGTTTTGAAAAAAGATGTTCAAAATCTTGCTAGTAAACAAATTTTTGCTCGTTGGCAATCTATTTTAAGTATTTTTGATTTTGATATTATCTATATACCTGGTTGTCAAAATTCCTTTCCTGATTTTCTTATCCGGGAATTTTTACAGGGGGGTAAGGGATGAGTGCTACTCCACATATTCCATATTTAAAAACCCAAATTACCTTTTACCAAACCCTACTCAAACAAGTTAATCGCCATATTAACCACCTCAAAACCGCCAAACCAACTACTAAAAGAGCCCAATACATCATTCACTAGCAGATTCAAGCCTGTCGTATTTTGCGACATGATTATTACAACCATTTACATTATTTCCAGAATTATCTAGATCTCCTTTCTAGTTGTTAATCTCTGCTACTGATCATTGTTTCTTGTTTCAATAGATGTCTCGCCCAAGGCCTCCTTCTAAGGCTTTGGTTCCTTCTAGTCAACCTTTTGTTCCTCCTCCTTTGGAGTTAGTAGGACAATACCCTCAGCCCATTCAAATGATCAACCGCTACCAAATCCTTGGTAATATCCCCAGACCTAATTACTCAACCGCTGGCTCTCGATCCTTTTGCTCCAAGCCAATCGGTCTCATCTCCATTCCTCGCTAACCCAACGGTCATCTCGATCTGATTATGCCAAATCACACACTACTAATCTGTTCTATATAGAACCCAGTCACCCTAAAGGCCAAGTAATCCATGAAATTGCTAAATCCCATTTTGGCTCTAGATGCCATTTCATCCTCCCACATCCAGAGAAAACACTCACCTATTACAAAGATATTTTGATCCATCATCAACCAGTCTTGATTAAACCCATTTATGATCGAACCTATGCCAGCAAGGTTCTGTATCATTCCATTTACATCCATAGTATTGTTTCCCAAGCTGAATGGGGTCCTCCTTATCAGCTTCGAGATTTACCTGGTCATTCCATCCAGTATAATTACCATGATTATGTTGATGCCCTGGTCAAGATTTTTCCTGTACCAAAATGAAACTTTTAGTCACTCCTGGTTCATCTCCTTTGATCAAAAATTCAAATCCGAGTTTCCTACCTGGTTTCTGAGATGGTGGACTCATTATGGTGCCATTTCAGACATCCTCCCAGGTGATCTCATTGAACTAGTTAACTATTTCTCCTCTGTTTACCCATTCACCACTCATCAGAGACAATTTCCATCTTTGTTAATTTTATATCCAAATATAAACTCCCATGGATATTTAAATGGCATTATGGAATTGATGGTAACATAATCACCCGTCAACATTCAACAAATGGTGGGCTAAGTACAATGTGCCCGAATTTTGAAATTGTTCATGAAGAATTCCCCATTGATCAATGTGCTCCAACTCCTTCTATGATCAAAGCCCAAAGAAACCCAATCGCTAGAATCACCAAGGAAGCCAAATTGACCTTCCTCCAATCAACCTTGGAAGCCCCTCATCTAGTGGTTCCAAGCCCAAATCATCCAAATCCAAATCAGTTCAACCTACCCAATCTAAATCCAAGGTGAAGTCCAAAGCTCTTGCAATTCCGGACCAGCCCAAGGAACATTCACGGCCCAAATCAAAATCCAAAGCTAAGGCTAAGCCCATTTCACCTCCTGCTCAGCCCAAAGCTAAATCCAATGTCAAGCCCATGATGTCCAGAGATGAATTGCTCTAGTTAGCCCGTCAATTAACAGATCAAGCTAAAGAAGCTCAATCAACATTCGTAAGACAGTTCGGAAGCAAATACAATCTTCTGAAGGATCAACTACTCAACCCATCTCATATGGCAGATCCAAGTTCCAAGATGCTCAGGACCCATATGCCTGATCAACATAGGATTCCCTATAAATATAAATTAGCTTCAATCAATACTCTTTTGAGAAAAGCTACTAATTTGTATCTATATTGAGTCCTATATTCACATGATGAATAGTAAAAGTTACTGTTCACTTTTACTATTCACCGTCACTATTCTTCCAATCAACTTTTGTTAAAGCTGCATATTCGTGCAATCACTCCACCGAAAGCAATCGACAGCATTTGCTTTGCCTTACACACTGCCAGCTGCTTTCATCAATCAAAGAAGTCACATGATTACTGTGTTCAAAGAAGTCACATGATTACTGTATTCAAAGAAGTCACATGATTACTGTATTCAAAGAAGTCACAGGATTACTGTATTTTCATTTTCTATATATTGTAATGTCTTCATTCAGAAAGTTTCAAGTTTTTCATTCTTCAGTCTTTAAGAAAAAACAGAGAGCTCTGAGTGTCAATTACTTCTTCCCGTTTGTAACCCAATTAAGATCCTTGCAGTTGCTACACTTGTAATTGTAAGTTATTTTCTGTATTTTAAAATTATGAAGTTTTAATATTTAAATATGTTAATTATGTGCATTCCAAATCTGTTGTTCAATTTTAGTCATATTTGATTTCATAATCCATGTTCTTCATTCTACTTGCTGCTTCCGCGGTTTGTATTATTGTATATTTATTAATTTTTTTTACATATTGTTTTATAGATATTTTTTACTTTTTAGGTGTATGTAGGTTAGGTGTATTTAAAAAGTAAAATATTTGCTTAAAATATTAAAAAAATTACTAAAAATAAAAAGCACAATCATTTTTTAGAAAATCAATCAAAACCATGAAAAAGCTAGAAAAGAAAAATAAAATAAAATATGACTTTTTATGCATTTCTTTAGCATGAGAGCAGGGAAAATGTGAAAAAAAATAGTTTCTCATAAAACTCATATCATATTTTTTTTGGTCAATAAATAGGAGAGTAATTATATTATGAGAAATATTTACATTATCAAATAGATTAGTAATCACTAATAGCTAAAAAGCCAACAAAATCTAATAATCAATTCACCAAGCTGAATGAAACCCAACAACCAATATTAATCACATACAACCTCATAATTGAAGAGAAATAAACCAATCATCACAAAGGTATCAAGCTTCTCTCTATAGGATTTAAACCCGATGTCTCACATCATAAATGGTGTTACACAATCACTAAGTTAAATACCTTGGTTAACTCATATCAGTTATCAATTGATAACTTGAATTTTCAATTTGTTATAAAATTACATGATTTTTTTTTTCTCATGAAAGTGTTAAAATGTTATAATTTTATCACAAAAATAACCTAACCAAATGAATATTAAAATAAATTTTATTTCAATTTTTTTATTAGGCAAATTGCATTTTGCCCCCATTAAATTTTACCCCTTTGGTGCTTAACATTTATAATTTTTCTCAATTTGTTCTGGTAACTAACTTTTGTGTACTTTTGGACGGAAAATGCCATGCGGCATAAAATGAATAAATTACACATTGCCCTTTCAAGTTTCATAGTTTTCCATTTTGACTATTAAAGTATTTTCTATCTCAATTTACCCGTAATGTATGTAATTTTTCCAAATTTACTTAAAAAATCAAAATTTTGTCCAATTTTAAGATTGAGAACCCAAATTTCAAACCTCAAACTATGAATTCCAACTCCCGTCTCTCCTCTTCAAATTCATGTTCACCTCTTCCGTTACCATGATCATTGTTCATATACACCCAAGCACCACTATAATAAGTAAGAGTTTTAGGGATAAAATTTGTCCTTAAAAGTAAAAATTTTATTGTAAAAAATATATGGGGACTTAGTCCTATCGTCATGAGAATAGTCACTAAAATGTTGTCTCAAAACGATTTTTTTTTTTTTTTAAAGAAGAATTTTAGAGATTTTTCTCTAAAAATGTTGCTAATAAATGCATTTTTAGGGGAAAAAAATCTCTTTATATTTTGAGACAATTTTTTCTCCCAAAATGATAGTAATTTATCACTAAATGTCTAGTAGGTTTTATCTCTAAAAATACAATAATGGCACATTTGGTAACAAAAATATTTTATCCCTATAAAAGTGATTTTGTTCCTAAATTTTTACCTCTAAAACTTTAATTTGTCGTAGTCTCTGTTTGGTTGAGTTTTATAATTTGTTATGAAAATTTTCATTTGATTTTTCTTTTTTTGTGGTGAAAATATATTTTGCACATCGAAAATTATATTTTTTGGTCTTTAATTTTGTCAAACTTGTTTATAATTATTCACATTTATTATTATTATTTTTTTTTGAGAAAACAAGTTCTGAAAATCCAATCAAATTTCAATATAATTTTGTTTTTGCAACCTGGATACCAAAGTAATATTTTTTCTTCAAAATTGGATATGTTACTTTGTTTTGAAAGTAAATTGAGAAATATTATATACATTAAAGTTCAAAGTGAAAAGAAAAATACTTTTAAGGATGAAAATTTAAATTAAAAAAAAAAATAGTGAAACTTACATGGGCAATTTATCTATTTGTATGCTACCTGGCATTTTCTTTCCAAAATTAGATGAAAGTTTGTTTTGGGAGTATATTGAAAAAAAATTCACAACATTAAGGGTCAAAATAAAATAAAATGAAATAAAACTTTAAAGAAGAAACTTAAGGGGGCAAAGTGTAATTTATCCTTTTTTTTTTGAATTTTTTTTTAAACCTGTTTTAGCTGTGATCATACTTTTTATTCTAACCAAGCATGCCTGAGACTTTGAGTCGCTTGTTGTATTGATACTTTAAAATACTAAATGATACTCGAAAACTAATGAATACGTATCTCTTCTCTGTTATGTTGGAGCATGTGTAAATGTAGAATTTACATCAAATAAAGAATAAAATGACATGAGATTTAATACTTTTATCCCTTTTTTTTTAAAAAAAAAAAAAAAACAATATGACCAATTCAATATGTATGCACAGCGTTTGTTGTGAAAATTCAAATTTTGTTTGAATCAAATATTTTAAAAGGAATTCATTAAAAAAAAAAAAAAAAGGAATTAAACAGAAGCTTGAGGTATTTTTGTTTGTTTTGGCATTTTGAGGTTGACACCTAACCTTTAGAGGGGTTTTTCTTCTTCTCATTTTTGCCTTCTCATTATGCTAAGTTAACAATGATTCAATTTTTCCACCTTCGCTTATTGATATATTATTACTTCTTTGGAATCCTTTTACATCAATAAAATCTTAATTTTTAATAATTAAAAAAAAAGAACAAGGAATAAAATAAAATTTTGAAAAATTTACAATGCATGCAAGGCAGAACAAAAAAGACTGAGGCCCCCTTTTGGCAGCACCCCCACGACCCCCTCTGCTTCTTATTGGTTGAAAACTGTTTTTTTTTTTTTTTTTTCTCCCCCACTCACCAACCCCCACGTGTGTGTGTGTGTGTGTGGGGGGGGGGGGAGGGGGGGGGGTGAGAAGGGGGAGGGGGTCTGTATTGCGTTTGCAAGGCAGAAATGGATGTAGTTAGGAGTGAGTAGTTTTTGATTCAGGAGTTGTTTATTTATTTATTTATTTTTTTTTTGTTGACTCCTTGCCAACTTGCACATTTAACTGTTGTGATTTAAATTTTATATATTTAATTATTTTTTGCATTTGGTTTGCTTTTGTTTGTATCAGTTTAATTGGAATATTTATACCGGCATTAATGTTTTTTCTATAATCCCCTTGATCTTCTTTTAATTTAGTGCATTTTTACTAATACAAAGGCAAAAACAATTAAGTCACGTGCCTAATATGATCATTATCAAAACCTCCAAGGTGTGGGACCTACTCAGGGCCACTTTTTTCATGTTTATTATGAGACAAAAGTATAAAACGAAAGGTGTGACTTTTTTTGTTTTTTGGTTTTGCAAAGGTGTGAGTTCTAGCGCCCACTTTATGCGAACATGGTGCACTTTTTGTTACTGATAATGCTACGTAATTTAAATTTTGTGGCTTAAAAGTAGTTTAAATGGTCAAAACGACGTCGTTTTGAGTACAGAACAACATAAAAATGACCAAAACGACGTCGTTTTGACCATTTAAGCCACTTTTGAACTACAAAATTTGAGTTACGAGACATTTTCTTTTTGTTACTTATATCGAATTTGGAAATGAGAAAGCATGGTGGGAAGAAAGACTGCACGGCTGGGAAAATGTTAAAATTATTGAAATTATAGACTTTTAAAATAGGAGGAGGGTCAGGATCTTAGATTGGGCAATACGTACCTCGTTTTTATAATTTAAATTGTTTATTTTATCAAGTATTTCGTATATTTCATTTATATAAAAATAAAAAATTAAATCGATTCGATAATTGTAATTTGTTCAATTTTTTACTAAAAAAATAGACAATGTGTGTGTTTTAAAAATAAATTATACATTATTTTGGTGATAAACTCAATAAATTAAATAAGTTATAATTATCAAATCAATCTAATTTTTTTATGTGGATAAAATACACAAAATACTCGATAAAATAAATAATGTAAATCATCGAGACAGAATCTGTAAAGGACTGCACAGCCCAAGTAGAGGGCTCTACTCCAAAATCTGGACTCCTTTTAAAATATATGAATCATGTGAGACAAAGATATGTGTGAAACATTTTTAAAATATATGAATCATGTGAGACAAAGATATGTGTGAAACATTATTCGACAGGAAACTTGATCCGTAATCATTTACTATCTAAATCTGATATCATATTAATTTATAAATATCCAACAAAAAATCAATTGATAATTTAATTATAATGTTTTGTTTAATCAAAATTTTTTTTTACCAATAAAGTAAATAAAATTCAATTGACCAAACTTTTCAGAAAATTAAATTTTTTATTTTTAGTCAAATTTTTTCATATTTTAAATTTTTTTAAAGATGTACCTAACTTAGATACATTTAAAAAGTATAACATTTATTGAAATAATCTTTAAAGAAATTCATGAAATACAAAAGATACAAAAGAAAATTACAAAAATACAATATACTTTTGTATTCTTGTGTATGCATTAAATTTTTTAAATATATTTTTACAAATCTTTTACTTTTTAAGTATATCTAAGTTATGTGCATTTAGAAAATAAAAAATTATTTAAAATATTAAAAAAATTCATTAAAAACAAAAAAATACGAAAAACAAAAACTCAAATTTCAAAAAATCAATCAAAACCAAACAAGTCAAAAAGCCAAAAAAGCCCAAAAAAGCCCAAAAAAAAAATCACTAAAAAAAGTCAAAAAGCAAAAGAACTACACAAAAAAAGGTCAAAATTTTATTTCCCACTCTACTTCTTGTATATTTTTTTTTTCATAAAAATTAAAAAATCATCTCAAATATACTAATTTTTTCACCTTAAAATTTAGTCAAAAAGTTAAAAGATTACTACAATAACTTATTCCCAAACCAACCAAACATTTTAAGAACCCCGGAAAACAACCCAAAAAATGAAGTGTATAATTAAGATTAAATTAATATAATGTGGATCCTATAGTTAAAATGAACTCTCTCTCATTCCTCCAGTGGTGACAATCTCCACTCCGGCTAGGTATTTAATTTTGTGGTTCATTTTGTTGGTTTTAACACACACAACACACACACACACACACACACAGACTCACTCTCTCTCTCTCTCCCCTACATCTTTTCTTGCTTTTTATTTAATTTTTTTCAGATTTATAACCACGCCATATCACCATGGGCTACATGTAGCACATTTAAATACAAAATAGAATTGTACTAAAAAGAATGAACTAAGGATTAGTTTGTGAAAAGTTGAAGGATGACATGCAATCTCAAAAAACGTGTTTTAATCCCTTGAAACACTCGACCCCCTTGGAGCCACCGGAGGGCTTCTGCTTAGTAATTCGCTGATATGCAAGTGTGGAACTCAGGATTGTTTGCATCTGAGGACTAGTCTGGTCAATCTCAGGGTGGTGGATATCGTCATTATCAAAAGAAATAAAATAATAATAATAAGAGCAAAATATGTAAGTGGTTTCCGTAATTTATATGATATGTCAATTTGATTCATATTGTTTTAATTTGCTCGATTTTGTCTCTTAATTTAACAGATTGTGTCAGTTTAGTCAAATAAATAGCGGTTGTAAAGTTTGGTGGATGGAAACTCTACACAATGTGTCAATTTGATCCCTGTAGTTTACTCAATGTGTTAATTTAGTCCCTGTTATTTTAATTTGCTTGATTACACAATGTGTCAATTTAGTCTAATTTGCTCAATTACACAATGTGTCAATTTGATCCTTATTATTTTAATTTGCTCGATTTTGATAGAGACTAAATTGACACATTGTGTAAATTACAGGGACCAAATTGACACATTGTGTAAACTATAGGGACCAAATTTACACATAGTTTGACTTTCTGTCAATCAAACTTAACAACCGTTATTTATTGGACTAAAATGACATAATCCATTAAATTAAGAGACAAAATCGAGCAAACTGAAACATGGACCAAATTGACACATCGTATAAACTGTAAGAATTATTTGTATAATTTACCCAAATAATAATGAACCATGCTTATGGGTATTATTCTTTGGAATACTCATTATGTGTCATAGATTTTCTATCATTTGAAGTCAACGTAGAATATTCATCTGCACATGCTTTCTTAGGAAAAATAAAAACAAAGAAAATGGTAATAGTAGATTATAACGTCACTGTGAGGGGTGATTTTTGAATACTCCTTCACACCAAATAAGCCTTTGAAAGATTCTTGAGTTGCTACTTGAAATAGAAAAAATATTCGGCCGGAGTTGTCGGGATTAGCAGCCTGACAAGCAAATTAATTCATTTCAAAAGAAGAAGTGTCTTAATTTCTTAGAGTGCAAGCCTATTAGAACAAACTTTTTTATTCCACCTTTTTCTCCTTTTATAGAGCCATTCTTTCAGATATTTTCTCCTGTAGCTTAGCCTTTTATTATCACCATGTCAGGACCCATCTCCCTACTATACTTTTGAGGAAAGAATAGCCTGGACCCCCTTAAAAGTGTCATGCCGACTTACACAATATACTCGGCTTCGATGCATGGCCTAGATACCCTTACCTTGGCATACTCTTTAGCCCATTCGCATTTACTCGGCAATGACTTATTTGAGCCCAGTGGGTTTTAGCTGAATTTGGCCCATCAATGATTGACTTGGATGTGCCTTGTTTGTTGATTAACATTTTCTAATGCTCGGCTCCCACAATTGCCCCCCGAGCACGTGGTTAGTTAATATCCCAAGTATCCTGTGTGCTCGGCTTTTTCTTGACCTACACATTTGGCCAATTATGTTAAACTTGGATTACGCCATGTAGGCCTTGAAATTTGGGCACGTGACGGATACACCATCATACCTCTGACACGATAGATGGGACTCGATGGAGAATATATAAATCTTCTCACCTCTTCACGCTCTTCTGACCCTTCATTAATTATGATTTAAAAAAATCGTCGCCTCTACCCCTTCATTTTTGAAAAGACTCTATCCTTACAACCCTTTCACTTCCAACCTCTTGATTGCAATTGCTTAGTCTTCATTTGTTCGAGCATCCTTTATTAGACTATGTAAGTTTTTTTAGCATTTTCCCTTATTTCATTTTTTATATTTTCACGGTTTTCGACCTTGCTCCACCTCTAGTTCATTCTTTTGCCTTCGATTCTTCCATCTTCCAATACATCCATGGCAAACTACTTGAAAGCTCTATTTTTTGAGAGTAAGGTTGCATCTTTCTGTCGCCATTACACGATCCCTGATGATGTTCAACTAGAACTCATCATGGACACGATGGTGAACCATGAGAGGTCTGAGATTAGCACCATAGTCTTTCCATTATTGGCAATTGTGGAGGGCGGTGTGCGATTTCCCTTCATCCCTTTCTTCGATCTGTTCTTCGCTTTTGGGGGTTGATTCATTGTTAGCCAAACGTAAATTTCTACCGAATAATTATATATATTATAGAACTCAACTGTCGACCGAACACCAACCTAGGCATTTCTGCCATTTGGCACTACTATGCCTTCGCCAAGTCATTTGATTGGCAATGGCGATTCTTCATGAGAGCCAAAGACGTCGACCACCAATTGGTGACCATGCTCACCAGTTCAAGAAAGAAGGTGAGTGACGTCATGATCCTTGTTTGTGGCAACTGGGAATTTGGCACGGAAGAAGACCGCTCGGATCTAATTCCTAGGCAGAAAGATGAACCAAGTGGTTGAATAGTTGTAAATTAATTTTAATTTCATTTTGCATCCAATATTATAACAATTTCTTTTTTATAGGTAATGATCTCAAAAAAGTGATTACCTTAGAGGACGAGGTTGTTCTCGCCCAAGTCAAGAATGTCCTTGATTATATTGGCTAAAAGAACCTCCAAGAACAAGGTCGTGCCGCCCATATTCTACTCAGATACGATCCGTCTTACACCTCTTTTGCTATTGCCGATCATATTCTGATTCCTCAAGGCAAACGACAGCTTACAGCTTTAGTTTTTGAAAGTTATGTCAACTTGAAGGAGGATATATGAGTGATTAAAGCATCAGATAATGAGAACAATGAAGAGAACGCTGAAGTACAACAGGGCGCAAATAATCAAGATGCCGAAAATAGACGACTTGACTCAGCTATTGAAGCAATTGAAAGTGAAGAAACCAGCCCCCACTAAGAAATAGAATTCGTGTCGTCTCTTGTTCGAGTGGATTTGAAGAACATTCAAGAAAAAGCCAACATTTTTCTAGACTTGGACGATTTGCTAAGATCCAAAGCTGAAGAAATGGCTAGGGAAACACTTTCATTGGCTCAATTCACTAAGAAAAGGAATGCCAAGAGGCTAGCTGCGAAAAAGAATGTGGCTGGAACTGCTAGCACTGGCCAAAAGGCCTCCCGCTAGTGGTGACTCAGTCGGATGAGGTCACCGCTCACTTTGTCTCTACCGAATTGGTTGAACAAACTCCTGTACTTAATGAAGAAATTGGAGTCGATCAAAAGGCCTTTAAACATCTTGCTGAGTCTGCCCAATCGGTCGAGCAGCTGATTGAAAAAAGGCCGAGAGCTTCACACGCCCTTAACTTGCCGGCGTTGTTTTCCATTTAACCAAGCATTAACGGATCGCTTATCCCAACAGGTGCTTTAACGGTGAAAGAGCTTGGAGTTGCACTGAGTATGGCTACTGTCATTACTCTTTCATTGGACAAGGCTATGTTCTGCACTGAGCCATATATTGTATCGATCGCTATGGCCACTCAATTGGCCGTTCTGGTGAGTTGGGTCAGCAAGTGCAATCATTGGTATAACTTCAAATTCTAAGAATTGGCCTAATTTGTTGCCGTTTTGCAGGATGCAGAGAAAATTGTTGAGATCAGTCACCACCATCATCATGCAGTCGAGTTGATTAATCAACTTAAGGGAGAAGTGGTGACCGAACAAGGTAAGGCCAGGTCATCGGCTGACTGACCGTAACATTGCAGAAGGCTGAGGTCGAAGCAAAAAGGGCCAATGAGGAACAACAAAAGGCCGCCGCCAAAGAAGAAAAAGCAAAACACACTAACCTACTTCATCGTGTTACTGAGGAAAGGGTAAACCCTTCTGACGCAACCTTAAAAACAACAAAGGAAGACCTTGATAAGCTCAAGGATGAGCTGTTGGAGGCTAGAAAGGCGACTGAAGAGGTGCAATCAGCGGCGTCTAAGGCCTTCGAGTAGGGGAAAAAATGGTAATAGAAAAATATGTCGACGAAGCTCAGAAGTTTGAGAATTGGGGCTTTAAACATGGCTGGCTCAAGGGGCTCGGAACTGTGCAAGTCACGCTCAACGTGCCAATTTCATTTGAGTAGGAAGACATTGAGCCCTTAGAATCGAACCCAGAATAGTTCTAAGGCCGGCTAGCTAGATGTGACACCCAATACTTCATGCATATGCATATCATGATATTCATGCATGTTAGTTTCATGTTTAGCACTTATTTGCTTGAACTAGAACTTGGTGGAAGTATAGGAGAAGGAGAAGTAAGTTTAGAAACCTGGGCTTAGGAAATATTGCTTTTTCCATGCTTGAAGTTAGGAAATGGTTTAGATTGGAATTTGAGAACCATAGGATATTCCTATGCCTTAATTGAGGAACTTTAAGACTTTAGTCTAATGAACTTGTCCATTTCATGTTATTTGATGTTTTGCTAATTAGGATTAATTAAGATAAGTATGATTAGGATAAGACTGGATCAAATAGTTTTAAACTTGGTCAACTAGACTACACAAGAAAATTAGCCAATTAAGGAAACCTATCACTTTTGCCCCTTTTACACCATATAAAACCTCTTGTCTCTAACCAAGTAAATAAGGAGAGTGGTGGAGAACTCAAGAACAATCGGGAGGGGAGGAAGGAAAGGGAAGGAAAGGATAAGGAAAGAGGAAGAAAAGAGAAAACAGAGAAAATGCAAGAAAATTAAAAGAGCTAAGGATTCAAGCTTAGAAATTCCAAGAAAATCATTACGAGGTAAGAAACTCGACTCTCTTCCATATTCTCAAATCAAAACATAGCCAAAAATTGATTAGGAATAAGTTTTGGAAGATTGAAATAAGAAGAAAGTAAGAAAATTTGGAAGTTAGGAAAGAATTTGAGGAAATGATAGAAAAACTATGTTTTGAACTAATCTTATGTAATATTTCAGCAAGATAAACATTATGTTATGAACCTACACCTTTTATTTGTGATTAGGAAGTTTTAGAACTTGGTTTTGAAGGATTGAAATCATTGAATGAAAGAAAAGAATTAAAAAGATTGAGAAACTTGAATTAAATTATCTATTGCTTGTTTAATCTTTAAATTCATGCATACTACAAAGTTTTTATTACCCTTTCAATATATATACGATTATTAGGATGTTATAGATGAAGATTTAAGATTTGAAAGCTTGAAAATTGGGTTTGGAAGTCCTAGAACAGCCTAGTGCAGAGCAATTGTGAACTGCAGAAGTCTGCTCTGTAGATCACCGCTCGAGCGGTGAAAAGACTGCTCGAGCGGACCGCCCTAAAACCTAGCTAAGTTGTTTAACCGCCTGAGCGGTTGAAGGGTGGCTCGAGCACACTTTCACAGCTCTCAGAATCTAGTTTTGCAGGCCTGAACTTTTGGAAAGGTTTATTCACCACTAGAGCGGTGAAGAGACCGCTCATGCAGACTGGTCATTTTTAGCATAATTTTGCATCTTGTTCCACTTGATTTCCTTCCTTTCTGTAGACAAGTTTGTTTTGAAATTCAGACACAAGGGTAACATAGTTGGAAACCCACTTAAGACATGTTTAAATAGAAAAGAGAATTAAAGTTTAACAGAGTGAGCAATTAATATAGGAAGATAAGTATTATTCAAATGTTTCAATGTTTTGTTCTTGTCTTGTATAGGTCAAGCTTGAGAAGGTTCAAACCCTTATTCACGAAGCTCATTGTCAGTACTAATTTAGTAATGCTATGTTGACAAATTATGTTTTCAGTGCAAAACTTGATTATGTTCACAAGCTTATTATGTTTTACTATGAATGAGCATTCTATACTTTTGTATCATGTACCTAGATGGCATTCTTGGACCTTGTCCCACAATTGGGGGAATATCCAATCATGTTTCATGGCTGAGCTCATCTTGTTACGTTTAGCCAATACTTGGGCCGGTTAAGAACCTTGTTTCCCTTGAATGCTCATCACTATGTAGTTTGTTTGCAAGTCAAGCTATGCTTTGCCTCGTACAAAGAAATTATGTTATTTTTTAAGAATGTTTAAAGCTTTCAATGTTCATTCTTTTACCGCCTTACTGTATTACTATTCATTGGGCAATAGCTCATCTTTGCTCCTTATATGTATGTAGGTGAATATGTGGATGAAGGACATGAAGAGGAGTCGCACTGGAACCTTTTTCTTTTATTTTTTCTTTTGGAGAAGTTGTAGTTTTGGAACTAGAGCTTTACCTTCATAGTTTGATTTTTGTAAAAGAGACTTTTGTTGTTATATCCTTTCTTTTTGCTGTGTGGAAACGTAAATATCAAGGTAACTTAATAAAAAATATGCTTGTTTTATTCTCATCCTACTTATGCACTTGCTCTGAATGGATATCAATTAATATGATGAACATGTTATTTTGCTCAAGCCCCAAGATTATAGTCCAGTCTTGTCTCATCTTGTCATGCCTTTGGTAGAGGTTATGAGACAAAGAGATCAAAGATAACAACAACAACAAGAAGAACAACAGCTACAACAACTACATCAGCAATGACCACAACAGCAACAACAACTACCACAACAACAAATTCCATTGCAAATGGATTTTCCAGATCAAGGGACAATGGCCTTAATTTGAGAATATAAGAAGATGAAACCAACCCAATTCGAAGGAGGCATAGATCCATTGAAGGCAGAGGCTTGGGTACTGGAAATAGAGAATTTTTTTAAAGTTTTCCCTCGTACTGAGATACAAAAGGTTGCACTTGCTACATTTACATTGGCAGAAGAGTCACGCAGGTGGTGGTTGTTAGTGAAAGGTCAATATGAAGGTATTACTTGGAACCGTTTCTTGGAAGTCTTCTATGAAAAGTATTTTCCTCAATCCATTAAAGACAGAAAGGCCGTCAAGTTCCAAGCAGTAAAACAATAAGGAGGTACTATTTCAGAGTATAATGCCAAGTTTACAGAATTGGCAAGGTTCACCCCACACATGGTGAACACGGACTACAACAAAGCAAGAAAGTTTGAGGAGGGATTGAGAGGGTCAATCAGAGATGAAGTGAACCTATTTCAATTGCCAACATATGCAAGAGTTCTAGACAAGCACTAATGGCTGAACAAAATGCCAAAGACAAACAATAATCGAAGGAATGGTTCCACAAGAAACAAGGTTTTAGTGTTAAGAAAGGGCCAAGTAATCCACTAATTAAAAGGCCAAACACGAGAAGCACTAGCAATTCAAGCTAGGGTACCAAGACTATACCAACATGACAAGAATGTGGTAAGAATCATTTTGGGGTATGCCATCGAGCTATGGAAGTTTGCTTTGAATGCGGACAAATGGGACACCAAGTTAGGGATTGCCCTAAGGCAAAGCAAAGGGGTGCGAGCAGTTCATCTAGGTCAGTTTAGAAACCAAGTACAAAGGCTAATATTGAGAAGGAACCAGTGAGACAAGGCAGAGTCTTTGCGCTTGTCCTAGGTGATGTTCGGAATACTGAAGCAGTGGTGTCAGGTACACTCTCAATTTGTACTTGAGATGCTTATGCTTTGATAGATTTGGGTTCTACACATTCATTTATATGTAGGAAGTTTGCAAGCAAATTGAATAAACAACCAAAACCTTTGGAATATTTGTTGTTAGTGTCTACGCCATTAGGTGAATCCATGATTTGTACACTTATTTACTGAGATTGTTATATAGTAGTTAAGAGTACTAGTTTGACTGTAGATTTACTACGAATTGATATAGAGCATTTCGATGTAATTTTGGGTATGGATTGGTTATCAACAAATCATGCTACTATTGATTGTGTTTCAAAGTGTGTCACATTCCAACCACCTAATCAGGAAAAATTTTCTTTTCAAGGAAATGGAATAGTACCCCGTCGTATCTTGTTTCATGCACGAAGGCTAATCAATTACTCAGGAAAGAGTGTCGGGGATATTTGTGTAGTGTTTTGACAGTTCAAGAATCCGATGTTAGTTTGGATATCATCTTGGTGGTGCAAGAATTCTCAAATGTATTTCCTAATGAATTGTCGAGCAATTTAATTAATAGGGAGATTGAGTTCACTATTGATGTGATACTAGGAATGCAACCTATCTCCAAAACTGCTTATAGAATGTCACCCACAGAATTAAAGGAATTGAAAATTTGGCTGCAAGACTTATCAGATAAAGGTTTAATTAGAACCAGCACGTCGCCATAGGGTGCACCATTGTTGTTTGTTAAAAAGAAAGATAGGATGCTACATCTATGCATTTGATTAACGAGAGCTAAATAAAGTGACTATCAAGAATAAATACCCGTTGCCCAGGATTGATGACTTATTCGATCAGTTGCAAGGGGCACAAGTCTTTTCCAAGATAGACCTCAGATCAGGCTACCATCAACTCAAAGTCAAGGTAGAGGATATAAAGAAGAAAACTTTTAGAACAAGGTATGGCCACTACAAATTTTTAGTTATGCCTTTCGGAGTTACCAATGTGCCTGCATTCATGGATTTAATGAATAGAGTTTTTAAGCCTTATTTGGATGAGTTCGTTGTAGTCTTTATTGATGGTATTCTTAGTTATTCTAAAAGAGTGGAGGAGCACGAACAACATTTGAGATTGATCTTTCAAACGCTTAGAGATAAAAGGCTGTATGCAAAGTTGGAGAAGTGCGAGTTGTGGCTAACTAGTGTAACATTTTTGGAGCATGTTATCAATAAAGAGAGGATTTCAATTGACCCTCAAAACATCGAAGCAATAGTAAATTGGCCAAGACCGACAACTATAACAGAAGTTCGTAGTTTCTTTGGTTTGCCAGGTTACTATAGAAGGTTTGTCAAGGATGTTTCTAAGATAGGAGCACCACTTTCTCAGTTAACACAAAAAGGAGTGCCATCTGAGTGGACAGAAGAAAGAGATTCATCATACCTAGAGCTTAAGACTAGATTGATTTCAAAACCAGTCCTTATATTGCCAACTGGTACAAAAGGGTTTGTAATGTACAGTGATGAGTCACATAGAGGATTGGGTTTTGTTCGGATGCAGAACAATAGGGTTATTGCCTATGCTTCACGCCAGCTAAAGCCACATGAGAAGAATTACCCAACACATGATCTCGAATTGGCAGCTGTTGTCTTTGCGTTGAAGATATGGTGTCATTATTTGTGTGGGACTTCATGTGAGATATTTGTTGATCACAAAAGTTTGAAATATTTATTTACACAGAAAGAACTCAACATGAGACAGAGGATGAAGGATTATGATTTACAAATTTAATATCACCTCGACAAAGCAAACACTGTAGCAGATGCTCTTACCTAGAAATCCATGAGGAATTTGGCATGTCTACTTACCAAACAAGGAGACATTTTACATGACTTGTAGAAAATGGAAGTGGAGTTAATCATGCATGAAACAAGAGGTACCTTGGCTGCAATTTGGGCACAACCAATGATCATTGACGAAATAAAATAGAGCCAGATAGAGGATACTTATTTAAAGAGAGTTTTTGAAGAAATTGATTCAAAGGCAAGGCTAGGATTTGCCATTAAAGATAAAATGCTACAATTTGAAGGCAGGGTATGTATCCCAGATATACCTAAACTGAAAAAGAAAGTTATGGAGGAAGTGCATCATTATAAGTTCGCAGTCCACCCCGAGAAAACCAAAATTTACCAAGATCGCAAACAAGTGTATTGGTGGTCAAACATGAAAAGAGACATAGTAGAATTTGTATCCCAATGGCTTCAATGTCAACAAGTTAAAGCTAAACACCAAAGGCCACCCGGTGTTCTTCAACCTCTCCCTATTCAAGAATGGAAATAGGAACATATCATGATGGACTTCGTAATTGCCTTGCCTCGCACACCAAGAGGTATGGACTCTATTTGGGTTATTGTTGATAGACTGACCAAATCTACTCATTTCTTGCCTGTGAAATCTTTTTATAACGTGGACAAACTTGCTACATTATACATAAATGAGATTGTTAAACTTAATGGTGTGCCTGTTTCTATTGTGTCGGATAGAGATTCTAAGTTTGTATCCATATTTTGGTAGAGCTTGCAAAAAGCAATGGGAACATAATTAAAATCCAACACTGCTTTCCATCCACAAACAGATGGATAGTCCAAGAGAACTGTATAGCCTTTAGACGATATGCTTCATTTGTGTGTCATAGATTTCAAGGGAAGTTGGCAAATTCATTTGCCGTTGATGAAATCCGCATATAACAATAGTTACCATGCAAGTATTGGCATGGCGCCAAATTTGAATTTTCACAACAAACACCATGCATACATATTGTCTCTAACCAAATAAAGGAGAGTGCTGGAGAACTCAAGAACAATTGGGAGGGGAGAAAGGAAATGAGAAGAAAAGATGAAGAAAAGAGAAAAGAGAAAAAAAGGTAAGAAAATTCAAAGAGCTAAGGACTCAAACTTAAAATTCCATGAAAATCACTACGAGGTAAGAAACTCGACCCTCTTCCATATTCTCATATCAAAAAATAGCCAAAAATTGATTAGGAATAAGTTTTGAAAGATTGTAATAAGAAGAAAGTAAGAAAATTTGAAGTCAGGAAAGAATTTGAGGAAATGATAGAAAAACTATGTTTTGAACTAATCTTTTGTAAGATTTGAACAAGATAAACATTATGTTATGAACCTACACCTTTTATTTGTGATTGGGAAGTTTTAGGACTTGGTTTTAAAGGATTGAAATCATTGAATGAAAGAAAAGAATTGAAAAGATCTAGATACTTGAATTAAACTATTTATTGCTTGTTTAATTTTTAAATTCATGTATACTACGAAGTTTTTATTACCCTTTCAATATATATACGATTATTAGGATGTTATAGATGAAGATTTAGGATTTGATAGCTTGAAAATTAGGTTTGGAAGTCCTAGAACTGCCAATTGCAGAGCAATCACAAACTGCAGAAGTTTGCTTTGCAGATCACCATTCGAGCAGTAAAAAGGCCGCTCGAGCAGACCACCCTGAAACCTAGTTGAGTCAGTTAACCGCTCGAGTGGCTGAGGGTGTGTCGAGCGCACTTTTGCAGCTCTCAAAATCTAGTTTTGCAGGCCTGAACTTCTGGGAAGGTTCATTTATAGCTCGAGCGGTGAAGAGATTGCTCGAGCGGACTGGTCATTCTCAGCATAATTTTGCATCTTGTTCCACTTGATTTCCTTCCTTTCTTTAGACACTTTTAGGTATGTTTTGACATCCATACACAAGGGTAATTAACATAGTTGGAAACCCACTTAAGACATGTTTCAATAGAAAAGAGAATTAATGTTTGATAGTGTGACCAATTAATATAGGAAGATAATGATTATTCCAATGTTTTAATGTTTTGTTCTTGTCTTGTATAGGTCAAGCTTGAGGAGGTTCAAACCCTTATTCATGGAGCTTATTGTGAGAGTAGTAATTTAGTAACACTATGTTGAGAAATTATGTTTTAAGTGCAAAACTTGATTATGTTCAGGAGCTTATCATGTTTGACTATGAATGAACATTCTATACCTTTGTATTATGTACCTAGATGGTCTTGGACCTTGTCCAACAATTGGGGGAATATCTAATCATTTATTATGGCCGAGCTCATCTTGTTACATTTAGCCGGTGTCTGGGTTAGTTAAGCACCTTGTTTTCCTTGAATGCTTATCACTATGTATTTTGCTTGCAAGTTAAGCTATTTTTTGTCTTGTACAAAAAATTATGTTATTTTGCAAGAATGTTTAAAGCTTTCAATGTTCATTCATTTGATGCCTTACCTTTTTACTATTCATAGGCAATAGCTCACTTCTCTCCCTCATATGTATGTAGGTGAAGATGCGGACCAATGACACAAGAGGAGTCGCACTAGAACCTTTTTCTTTTATTTTGTCTTTTGGATAAGTCGTAGTTTTGGAACTAGAGCTTTACCTTCACTGTTCGATTTTGGTAAAAGAGACTTTTGTTGTTATATCTTTTTCTTTTGCTGTGTGGACATGTTAATATATGCTTGTTTTATTCTCATCCTACTTATGCACTTGCTCTAAATGGATATCATTTATTATAATAAACATGTTATTCTGCTTAAGCCCCAAGATTCTAGTCCAGTCTTGCCTCGTCTTGTTTGGCCTTTGGTATTCAAACACTACTGGCTGGTCATTACTACTATTTTGTTTGGGGCGGGATGGGGTCATGACACTAGATTTGGCGTTCTTGCTTTGTGTAGCCTGTTTTCTTTTGTTGTTTGTTTTAGACGCTATATTAGGGCTATTTGCATATGTAAAGTGACAAACTCTTGTAAAAAATCAGTTTATGAATAAAAACACTCCATTGTGCGCCAAAATTATCTTTAAGAATGAATGTGGCTGAACTGTAATTATCATACTAGTTTAACTTGATGTTTGAACAATTGGCATAATACAATTATTTGATGCCACTGTATCATGCTGATTCAACACCTTTCTATGGTTTCACAAACGAGGTAGACTTAAATGCTGAAGGGATTCATATATCTACCCCTGCTCCCAATTAGGAAACCAAGGGTGAAAACAGGGGCCGACTTAACTATGCCCCAAATAAGTCATGATCAAGGAAGAATCTGTGAATTTCAAAGGCAATCGGAAGTCAAATGATTGTGTTGGTATTTCTCAACCAAGGTATACTACCTACTGAATAGATTCATATATTTGCCCCTATCCCAGTTGGGAATGAATACATTTTCCATGGCCAAATTAATGCCGTCGAGTTACAAGTGGGGCAACGTATACGCCAAGTAGATTCATATATCTGCCCCCGTCCTAATTGGAACGAAGGCGTGGCATGCAAAAAAATGAGCCAACTCGGTACGACATGATTGGCGACGTGTACTATGATGAGTGATGGGACAACGGACACGTGGAATCATCATGGTGGCATTAAAAATGGCACCTCTGCAATTGATTTAAAGCTGTACACACGGTGGATTTATAATTAGTTTGATTGCTTCAAGTAGATCGCCACTTCAAAGATACTTTGATTTTGCTAAAGGTCCATCACACCTTGAATTTTGTCGCCAGCGAAGCGCAGAACATAGTCTAGATGCTCAAAAAACCGTTTATGTCAGGGAGACTATTCTTCAACAGTAAATGAGAGGGAAAAAGTTTGGTAGAATTAGACGTAGAAATGAATCAGCAAGCACCAAGCTATTCTATTTACAAAAATACTGTGGAACCAGATGAGCAGAATAGGCGTCGGTCGCTTAGGCAACAAGGGATGAACAAGAGAGATGAGCGAAGTAAATCTCCTAGAAATGGGGGCCAAAAAAAAGAAGGTAGTAAAACTGCTAGTGTCCAGGCCCCAATCTAAAATGATCTGAGTAGACTACTACGTCCATTGAGTTTCTCGGTGTTTATTGGGAATAATCCAATGATCGAAGACGATTCAATTGTCCATGACCCGAACGTGGCAGTTGAGTTTACATGGAAAATCTTCCTCCCTAAAGTACACCAATCAATAACCAACCGGGCGACTATGAGGTTTTTTGAGAAAGAGTACATAGGGCTATCAGAGGACTCTATAGTTCATATGAAGTAGGCATGGGCCTTCGTGCCACCTAGAAGGTAATTGATCACAAGGATGGGCAGATCCAAAACTTGGAATGTCGGCTTGAGGAAGCCAATGAAAGGGTGGAGAATGAGGCTTGGAAAGCCAGAGTTGTAGAGCTCAAAGTGGCAGGGGCAATAGATTTGGCAATATCGAAGAACAAAGAAACACAACACCTTATGGATTGCGCGATAACCGATCGAGATACTGCTAGTATTTTTGTAAGAGAATCCATTGAGAGCCGAGCCTACAATAAGGGCTTCTCCGAAGGAAGAAAGATTGGTATAAATTCCAAAGGGGAAAAGCTAGTCGACGATATCTGTCAATATGAAAACCGTGGCTGTAAGCATGGATGGACAAAGGCCCTTCAAGTGGGGAACATAGATTCTGCTTCGCTGCTATACCAGAGCTATGTAGTGTCGTTCGAAGCCTATGACGCTGAGAAAACGGACGATGAGAAGGGCACTAACCTTGTGTAAAATTAAACGGCGGCTACAACTCCGATTTGATTCTTGGGTTCAACCATTGTTAGGATTGTAACTAGAATACTGATCGGTCTTAGAGTAAATGTATTTGTGATAATGTAATTTGAATTTTTCATGATTTTTTTTTAATAAATAAAATTCAAGAATTATAAATTGTTGCAATAGTTAGATTAACTATACCTTTAAGTTGCGACCTTAATTAAAAATGGCGTCAGTGCTCCGAATTCAAATGCTTTTGTTGATGGCGCTTCATGTCGAGCACGAAGAGTGCTCCGAATTTAGAGACTATTGTTAATGGTAATTCGTGCCAAGCACGAAGAGTGCTCCGAATTTGGACACTTGTTGATGGTGCTCTGAATTTGGAGTTCGAATTTAGAGACTTGTTGATGGCGCTTCATGCTGAGCATGAAGAGTGCTCTAAATTTGAAGACTTGTTTGTAACGGCCCGAAATAAAAGACAATAAACTATCCACCATATTCATTAAATAACAACATATGAGTAAGTAATTATCTTCCATTAGTTCCAATTGATTGTACAAAAGAGTAACATATGCAGATATACACATTCATGAGCCTAACCCTGAAACTATAGCATATGTTACATAATAGAGAGATAGAATGAAAGTTAAACAAATAAGAAATGCCCTAAAGGCTTATAGCTTTCCAAGATAGTGCTTGGTTACAACAAAATGGATTTAAATCCAATATAGTTAAAGCCTTAAGCTTGTATAAAGTAAATACAACCTAATAAACAAAATGAAGCTCTCCCTTCCAAGTCCTCCCAAGCTATTGCCTTAGTAGAGGCATATCATAGCACATGAAAATGGTTTTCCCACATACGGTGAGCTAAAGCCTAGTAGAAATAATCTAACACAGTATATGAATCTTAATAGAGTTATAAGGTGAATGCATGTGTAATGCTCGTGCCAAAACATTTTATATCTCTTTCAAAACCATGCAATACCAGGTTTACATCCCAATTCATAAAACATTTCCCTTTTTCATAGAAAATAGGATTGTGAATACAACTTTATGAATCTCTAGGTACACGTCTGAAAGTAGACTATACAAGTACTACCAATTTGTCATTTTTACTGGTATTAACTAGAAGGCTTGACACCTATCCATGCGGGTTTCTGGTCATTTACTAAGGACACATAGGCTAACTTAACATTGTAACCACACCCCCTACCCAGATTCACCAAGTATTCACCCTTTTTTCTCATGACAAAATACATTTTCAAATGTGTTAAATATGCAACAATGCTCAATGCAATGGATCAGAAAATAGTTTCAATTCTCCTAGTTCTCAAGCAATTTCTACAACAATCATAGTTATCCTCCACCAATAGCCTAAAACAGATATCTCTAAACAGATAAATAAATTCCATAAAGATAACTTTCTCAAATTTCAAAATGTGAGTGTTAATACATACCCAACTCCACCATCCTCATCAACATCAATTCAATTTCACCATTTCAATATCAATTTCATTTCAATATCAATTTCATTTATTTATAGAAAATCCATATTTGAGACATTTAGGGCAAAAACCCTTTTCTCATCACAACTCAACAATAAAATATGCTTCCTCAATCATTTTCCAACAACCCATTCGAAAACCCCTATTTTGATATCAAGCCAAAACCCTAGGTTGTTCAAAAATCCACTTTTTTCACAATGTTGTTTTAAAAAAACAAATAACTAAGTTAAAAATCATAAAAGAGTGGAGAAATCCCTACCTCAAGCTTAGAAGGAAAAGAGGAAAACTCGGAGGAAGCTCAATGTTGATGAAATCAAAAACCTCTTGGATCAAAAAAAGGCCCTTAACACGATTTATGATCTATTTCAAAGGACCAAGATGAGAAGGTACCTCTATGAGAGTAGATCTAAAGATCTAAGTAAGAGAAGTTGAGCTTTGAGAGAAAGAGAGAGAAGTCACGAGTAAAGAGGGAAAAGATGAGGAAATAATGAGTGGAAAGTATTTTGGAGCCTATTTATAGTGGCTAGGTACTAATAGAATAATAGCCCCAAGGTCAACAAAAGGAATAAATTAAAACCCCCAAAAAGTGGAGCCTAAAACTGTCCCAAAAATCTAGAAAATACACACAGGGGTTGACCCTCATGACAGTGGTGTCGACCCTTAGGAAGAAAATCCTGAGACACTAATGTGTGCAGCAAACAAGGGTCGACTCTAGGAAACTGTGGTGTTGACCCTATATTTCATTGGATAACCCAGAACAAAACAGTAAACAAGGGTCGACCCTAGGAAGACTGATGTCGACCACAAAAACCAATAGCAACACCAAGAGCAAAGCAATAGACAAGGGTTGACCCTAGGAAGATTGATGTCGATTCCCAACGTTGAAAAAAACAAGAAGAGGAATGCAATGTTGACACCACCAAGATTGGTGTCGACCCCTAATGTCTAATCCAAACATGAAAGAAAGAATAACAATCGCTGTGGATATGATTTCTCAAATTCAAAAATAATAAATGGGTCGGGTCCAAACCAGAATCGTTATATGTTGATGGCGTTTTGTGCTAAACATGAAGAGTGCTCCGAATTTGAAAACTTTTGATGGCACTTCATGCTGAGCATGACGAGTGCTCCGAATTCAGAGACGTTGGTGGATTATTTGAATTGAAGCAAAGCAATCAAGATGAAACAAAAAAGGAATAGAGGTAACATTTTGTATCATTGATTGTACATATGCAAAGTAATAAACATTTGAGAGCAAGAAATAAAAGAAGCGACACTAATGATAAAATTTACGAAGATGGGTCGAATTCAAGGGTGGGGTAATCTTTTGCCATTTATATCTAAGAGGTGATATGCCCCTACACCAGCGATGGAATCAATCTGATAAGGGCCATCCTAATTTGGGCATAGTTTACCATTAGAAGGATTTTTGTTGGCAGGTAACACTTTTTTAAGTACCAACTCCCTAGGAATATATCAACATAGATGTACATGTTGATTGTATGATTTGGTGAGTTGTTATTGGTATCATGCCATCTTCACAAGGGCTCGATCTCAACACTCCTCGACTAAATCCATATCTAGTGCCAACGTCATGTCATTCTTGCCAGTATCAGACACCCTCAATCAAAGATTCGACAAGCCGATTTCTAGTGGTATGATTGCCTCATTGCCAAAACACAAGGCGAACGGAGTCTCCCCCATAGACTGTCTTGATGTAGTTCTATGCACCCATAAGACGTTTGGTAACTCTTCAACCCATTTGCCCTTTGCTTTCTCTAGCCGTTTCTTCATGCAGTCCATGACTACCTTATTTTGCTTGTTCATTACTCTAGAGATAAGCTGGTGAAGAGAAGTAAGGTCAAATCCATATATGTCGCATAACTCCCGGTAAATGCCACAATCAAATTGGATACTGTTGTCTGAGATGGGTGCTCGGGGATGCTAAATCGAGTTAAAATGTTTTCTAGACAAAGCATTTGATATCGGTGTCCCATATATGCACCAATGGTTCTGTCTTAATCCACTTGGTGAAATAATCCGTAGTGACAATTAAAAATTACTTATTGCCTGGGGCTCTTGGTAGTGATCCAACAACATCTAGACCCCATTGAACGAAAGACCAAGACTAGTTAAGGAGTTTAGCTCCTCAGCAGGCAAGTGTGTTAATGGAGAATATTGTTGGCACCACTTGTATTTTTTTACATAGTTTTCAGCATCAGTGCGCATGGTCGGCCACCAATATCCTTGAGTAATGGCCCGATGAGCTAACAATCGACCCTCCGAATGAGCACCGCAACTCCCTTCGTGTATTTCGGTGAAAAAGTCCTTGACTTTATTTTGGTGGACCTACTCCAGGTAAGGTCCTTGACTTTAATAATACCTCAAAGCTTTATTGCAAAGCTTATGGGCCTTTTTCCTATGCTCCGGTAATTATTTAGAAGCCAAGAACGCAGCAATAGAGTCCATCCAAACTTGGTCCCCTTTGAATGATGAGCACAACGAGATCCACTTGGAGGGCATTGATAGCCGAAACTAAACAAGCTAGGGCATCAGTGTGAGTGTTTTGATTGTGAGCAATTTGATTGAGCTCATGGCTATCGAATTTGTCCAGCAAAGACTTGGTTATTCTCATATAGGCTGCCATGCGATCATTCTTAGTTGTGTATTCCCCCTTTAGTTGGTTAATTATCAACTTTTAGTCACAAAAAATATGCAGCCGTTTGGCTCCCATCTGAAATGAGCTCCGAAGGCTGACGATAAGGGCTTCATACTCGGCCTCATTATTAGAAATGTCAAAGGCAAGTTTGACCGATTGTTCCACTACTGCTCTTTCGGGGCTTATGATGACAATTCCTACCCCATTTCTTCGTTGGTCAGACGATCCGTAATAATATAATTTCCAAATATCACTGACATAGATGTGTCATTCTAGCTGAGGCTAGAGAGTTGATTGGCTTGGCAAGATGATATTAGTGTTGTCTATTAGCCTCATAAATTCGGCAAGGAAGTCGGCTAGAACCTATCCTCTGATGGCTGTTCATGGTGAGAATTAGAGATTGTGCTGCCCGAGTTGTAACGACTATTTGGAGACTCTCCCTGAAGACTCGGCTCAGCAAAGGACTAAACGTAGGGGATGCTCCTTCAATAGATTAATGGTGTACACTTGAAAGCAATGCATTAGTTTCCTAGCGCCTACCACAAGGGCTAGAATCAATTTCTCCAGTGGCAAATACCAAGTTTTCGCATTAACCATGGACTTGCTCACATAAACGTAGGGGCAAATACCAGGTTTATGCTCACCGAGTTTGTCACGGAGAAGGGCAGTGCTTACAGCATGATTGGATATTACCAAGTATAGGATGTGAATGTCAACCGCACAGGAGTAGATAGAAGAGAGATGTAGGCGAGGTAAGTTTTCAGTCCTTCCAAGGCCAACTGACATTCTAAAGTCCACTTAAATGATATAGCATGTTGAAGTGTCTGAAAGAATGGCCTACATTGATCGGAAGATCAATTGATAAATCTATTGAGTGCCGCAACCATGCCTATTAATTTTTGAACTTCCTTGATGGACCGAAGAGAGACAATTTCTATAATGTTCTTAATCTATTTGGGATTAGTTTCTATCTTACGATGATTGACAATGTAGCCGAGGAACTTGCCCAAACTAATGCCGAATGCGCACTTTAAGGCATTAAGCTTCGTTTTGAATTTTTGAAGGATATCGAAAGTTGCGGTGAGAACAACTAAATAAGCACCCTTCTCTTTATACTTCACTACCATGTCATCAATGTAGACTTCCATGGTTTTACTGATTTGTTCTTTGAACATGGTCGTGACCAATCTCAGATAAGTTGCCCTAACATTTTTCAATCCAAATGGCATAACCTTGTAGCAATAGGTTCCCTCTTGGAGTGAAAAATGCCATTTTGTCTTGATCGACAGGATCCATGGCAATCTGATGATTACCCTAATATGCGTCCAGGAAACTCATGCGTTGATGATGAGTAGTGGTATCTACAAGTTGATTAATTCATGGCAAAGGAAAGCAGTCCTTGAGGAAAGCCTTATTTAGATCCGTGAAATCAACGCACACACGCCATGTTCCTGTCTTCTTTTTCATGATGATTGTGTTAGACAATGACGTAGGATAGGTAACTTCGCAAATGGCCCCAGCCTCAAGCAAGTTGTCAACTTCTTCAACTATGGCGGCGGCGTGCTCACCAATGGAATGACAACTATTCTGAGTAACATGCTTGGTTTTGGGGTCAACATTCAAGCAGTACATAGTCACTTCTGGATCTACTTAAGGCATGTCATAAGGGGTCTAAGAAAAACATCGATGATGTCGAGTAGAAAAGCAACCAGTTATTCTTGTTCAGTAGCATTGAGGCTAGTGCCAATCATAAAAAACTTCTTAGGATCGTCGGGTATCGCAACCTGATCCAAATCCTCTATTCTCGGCTAGAATTTTCCCCACATCTTCAAGGCCTTCTTGGTCCTGATCACTATTGAATTGACCTTGAGCTTTTTTTGTTTCTTTTCCAAGGCTATCAAATAACAATTCTTCACCAACATTTGCAATCCACGAATTTGTTCGATTCCATACTGAGTCAGAAAATGAAGAAGTTTATGGTACGTGCTCGAAACGGCCTTTATTACATAGAGCCATGTTTGGCCCATAATCATGTTATAGAATGAGGGAAGCTTAACAACTAGGAATTCAATGTCTAGTGTTTTGGTGCCGGTTCACACTGGTAGCACGATCTTCCCCAGGGGATGTTCTGGGTTGGCATTGAAGCGAAAGTGAGGGTATTCGGTAGCTATGAGATCTTCATCTTTAAAGCCGAGCTTTCGGAACATCTTGCAGTACATAATTTTGAAAGTACTTCCCTAATCAACCAAGATACGTTCGACGGCGAACTTGTTCACCCACAACTCAATAACCAGAGCATCGTCATGGGGTAGGGTCAACCCCTCTTGATCAGCGTCAGAAAAATTGTTCTCATTGGTCGGTGCTACTCGTTGCCGCTTTGGTTGCCCGATGGATTAAAAGTTGGGCTGTGAGGATTCTGGTGCTGGTTGCAACTGAACTGTGTTTACCCTATTTGATAGTAGGAGACTATAAATCATACGGATCTAGGTGAAAGGAGGAGATTCAAGTCGTATCATTAATGTGTTAGTCAGCTATGACAACCTCGATCTATAATTAGCCGTTAATCCGTAATTAAGAATATAAATTAAGTGGTTAGGTGAAATTATGTGTTGACTATATGTTTTGCATGCTATTTGAATTTATATTTGTCTATTGTAGGAATATCTATCTGAATTTCTGCTTTGGTATGAAAGCTGAAGCCCTTATCGGCATCCAAACCTGAAATTGACTAAGTCAATGCATGATTTAGAATTTTTAGAATATTATGGTATGTTTAATTAGATTTCGATTTGGAATCGAAAAACTAGAATAAATTGAATTGAACTAAACTAGATTAATATTACCTAATCAAGGTTAATAAGCCTAGCCAAATTAAGCTTATATAAGGCTAATGTGGCTTCTAGATTACACTCATACACATTTCATCATCTATTGAGCCTCAAAATTGGGTATGGAGAGAGAGAGAGAGAGAGAGAGAGAGAGAGAAGTTGAATTCAAAGCTAGAAGAAGAAGATTTTGGAAGGAAATTGAGAGAATTAGCTTGGTAACTCAAAGAATTAACAATCTAGAACCCAATTGAGGAGCAAAGGTAAGAATCAACCTATGAATTAAGTGTATGAGTCATCAAGAATGTAAATTCAAGAAGTTTAAGTGATTAAACAAGAGAATTGAGCTAAGGAAGTAGAAAAGAACACTTCATGCATGAATGCATAGTTCATGGATTTTAAGTTTTCTTTCCAACAAATTCTTATATGCAAGTGCATATCTTTGCTATGTCTTGAGAGCTCACCATAACTTTACATGAAAATACTTCATTTATTCATGTTTTGGAAGTTTTTAATTCTAAACATTGCATGCATGAGTTGAATATAAAGTTTTAAGCATTGTTTTGGGGGAATTGAAATGTTTTTGGGCATTGATTTTGTGAAATGATCTTCATTTCATGTGTGTATGCAAGTTTCCAAGTGTTTTCCAAGGTTTTGGCCCAAAAGAATGTGTTTTGGTACAAAGGAATTGTGTTTTCAACTTGAGGATGTAATCTGGAAATTCCAAAGTTCGCACTGTTCGCTCAAGCGGTAAACTCTTTACTCAAGCGTACTTTGCAAGCTCTCAGTTGTTTTGCAGAGTTTGATGCTTAAAAAGGTCATATGGTGAAAGCATATGCATGCCATTTACTAAAACATTACACTTTCTATTTCAAAATAATGCAATGCCATGATAATAAATCAATTTGTAAAACAATGCTTTTCAAATCAGAAAATAGGGCAGTAGATACACAACACTGAGAATCTCTAGGTACTTGTCCGCTAGTAGGCTATACAGGCACTACCAAAACCATTTTACCAGTACTAATCGGAAGGATCGGTACCTAACCGTGCAGGTTTCTAGACTTTCACAAAGGACACACAGGCCAACATAGATAATACCACAATCAGACCCCCTAACCAGATTTACCAAGGTATTCATCAATTTTTTTCTCAAAACAATACATTTTCAAGGCATGAATATGAAACAATGTTCAATACAAGATGTATGAGTAATTGGTTTCAACTAACCTAATCCTCATGCAATTATAAATTTCCATCAATAAGTATAATTTCATAATCTCAATATAAGAGTGATAATACATATCCAACTCCACTCTCATTATTAATAGATACATCCATTTTATCTTATAAAAAACTCAACATCTGTCCCTTTATTCTTAATTCAAAATCAATGATTTCCAATAAAACATCTGTTTCTTTCAAAAACACATTTAAAGAATAAATTTCCAATGTTCCAACACAACTTAATAATAAACTTATTTCCACAACATTTTTCATGAATCCATTTGAAAACCCCTATATTCCCAAAACCAAACCCTAAATCAAACACACTACTCCCAAATCTTTACACCTTTCGAGGAACACATAACGAGGCTAAGAATCATACAAGGAGGTTGAAGAAATCTACACCTCAAGAGTAGAAGTAGAGAAGAACAAGACCTATCTTTTGATGGAGCCGAAAATGGAAACCTTTCCGATCAAAATGTTCACCTTTACAAGCTCTACACTTTTCTGCAAACCATTAAGGCGGCAAGACCAACAAATTTGAGTGCATAAAGGTGTTTAAACAAGAACTAGAGAGAGTGAGTGAAGAAACCTGGTAAAGTTAACTTTTAGAGAGAAAGAGAGATTAAAAAGTGATAGAAAAGATCTTTTTCCCGTATTGATATATGCACATACCGCTTGAGTGATTAAAACACTACTCGAGCGTCAGACACAAAGAACCACTCGAGTGACCAACTCAAGGCTCGAGCACACAATGAATCCCTCCCAATAGTTATAACGTTTCCGGTTTAGACCCGACCCATTTTGTATTCTTAGATCTGAAATCCCATATCCTTAATTGTTGTTTATAACTTTTTACCTTGTTCTTAGATGAGTTCAGTCATTTGAGAGTTGTTGGTTGTATTTGAAACAGGATGGGAGTTAGTTTTCTAAAGAGTTGTTGTCCAATTTTGTTTTTGTTTGCTCGAGTGGTGTTTTGGTGCTCGAGCGGTCTTTGAGATCTCCTAGTATTTCTACAGGTCTGCAAAACTTTTAGGAGTAAGGTATCTTCGCTCGAGCAGTATATCCTATGCTTGAGTTGTCTTCTACAGTCTACAAAACTTTTGGGAGGGGGTCATTGTGCGCTCAAGCGGTGTTATTGGTCGCTCTAGCGGTATCACTTATTGTGTCTGACGCTCGAGCGGTGTTTTGGTCGCTCGAGCGGTCTGTGCATATATCAGATCTGCAAAAGGGAAATTTTAATCACTTTTCATTGCCCCCTCTCTCTCTCTCTCTCTCTAAAACATCTCTAACCCTAAATCCTTTACTCGGTCTCTAGTTTTTGCTTTAAACCTCAAATACACCCTCACCGATTGATTTCTCCACCATATCTCTTTGGAGAAAAATGTAGAGCTTGTCAGAAGCTTCATTCTAAGTGGAGAGGATCTTGTTTTTGACTTCATCAAAGTGTTACCCTTGCTCTCTTTCTCTTCTACTCTTGAGGTAGAAAATTTTCAACCTTTGGTGTGATTCTTAGTTTAGTCATTTGCTTTTTGAAAAGGTGTACTGATTTGAGCATTTTGGGTTAAATCTAAGGTTTGATTTTGAAATGTAAAAGATGAATTTTTCAAATAAACTCTTGAGAGAGATTGTGGAAGCGTATAATGTTGGATTGTGTTGAAATGTTGGAATTTCCTTACTGAAAAGTGATTTCGAAAATAAAAGAGGTTTTGCTTGAAAATTATTAATATTTGATTTATGAAAGATAAGGGAAAGAGTGTTGGTTTTGAAAAGAAAAGAGAAATATATCTGTTGATGATGAGAGTGGAGTTAGATATGTATTATCACCCCCATTGTAATGCCCTAAAATAATTAGACATTCTACTCTAATATAATATTATTAAACATGCAGAACACACCAACAATACGATCATACAACATCGTTTCCAATACATGCCTCATTACATTCTTTTAGTTCTACAACAAGAATTTTTATTATGATGAATAAAACTAAGCTATTACAAGTTAATGCCTTAAAGACTACAAATTTCCAGGGCCATGCCCGATTACAACAAATGAGTAATAACTCAATACAAAGAAGCCCGTGGCTTAAATTACAACCAAATAAACAAAGAAAACAATAAATACGAGCCTCAAGCTCTAAGATCCTCCCAAGTCATTGCCTTGGCGAAGGCACACAAGTTCACCTGAAAGTAGTTTCCTTCATAGGGTAAGCATCACGCCCAGTAGAAATAAACTTAATGACATGTATGATGCTTAACAATGTCATAAGGTGTATGCATATGAAATGCCGTGATAAAACATGCATTTTTCTCTTTTTAACAATGCAATGCGAGATTTCCAAAACATCTTTCCCAGTATTTTTTCAAAACAATAAAGTGGTAAATATAAGGAATAAATCTCTAAGGCTAGTGTTCATAATAGAAAGTTATACAAGCTATCTATGCCATTTTATTAGGATTATCCGGATGGAACAACACCTACTGCATGGGTTTTAGGTCTTACACCATGGACACACAAGCCAAATTAATTCTTCTTAAACACCCGTTACAGCTTTATCACTTTACTTACCCTTCTAATAATACAATACATGCATTTCAAAACAATAATACGTTTTCAAAACATAAAATCTCCATTTTGCAAATCCATGATATGCTCAATGTGATGTATGATTTCTAAAATTTCCATTCCCTAGTCCACAAGCAATTTCTACACCAATCAATACAGCCCTCTGCCAGTTGCCAAAACAATTATCTCCAATGCCACTATTAAACAAACAATAATAATATTCAAAATTATAACAAAACCAAAATCCCAACAATTTATACAAAATCTTATGGTTCCCAAAACAACAATCACACTCCTTCCGAGTCCTGTGAATCTCAATCGAAAAGATACAATTTTCCCAAAACAGTTTATATGGTTCCCAACAAAACCACTATTTCAACAGAGTAAACATTATTCGGTATTTTCCAATGGTTCAAAAATATTTCTTAAACCAACCTCTTTTCTACGAAAATTCCACAATATTACCAATTCATTTCTTTTCCATAAATATATCCAATACACTAGCTTTTGATAAACTTCTGGGGAACTCTTTCCAAAACACGATTTTCTTTAAAAGTTCAGTACACAATAATAACTAGCTTACCAATTTCAAACCACAACCGAAAACAAGCTTTTTCCCCAAATTTGCATGTCAATAAATACATATCCAAAAACAAATTTTTTTTTTTTGAAAACCCATAACAAACAAGAATAACATATAATGAAGCTAAACAACATACAGGTCGTTAAGAAAATTCCTACATCAACTCTAGAAAAGGAGAAAGCCCAAAAGCCCTAAAATTGACGACGACAAAAACATGATTTGACTATATTAAAACGAAGCCCTCTATCTCATCTACACTAAAGTCTAAGGCACTAGGGGTGAGAGATGATTAAAAGGAGATGAAATCAAGGTTTAGAGCTCAAAAAGCTCAAAAATGGCGACACAGCCGAGAGAGAGAAAAAGATGAGCTCAAAATAAATATTTTCAGCTTTTCAAGGATATTTATAGAATAGCACATTCACGGGCGCGAACTCTAGTCCGCGGCCGTGAGTTGTCCAAGTGGCGCAGTCGTAGGCACGAACTCACCAACCACAAGCGCGACCATGCTAGTCACAGCCCACGCACCCCTACTTCCATACAATGGACTTGAAGTTGCGTTTTGGTCGTGGCCTGGTCACGGCCCATCTACAAGCGTGACCTCCAGATACACTCATTGCGGGTGTGACCATCAATGTCGCGAGCACGACCTGCATTGCCTAGCCACATTGGGCTGCTGTGTAGTAGCCAGCCCGAACCACTCCCAAGGTCCACCCCCACCTGACAAGACCGAAAACACTGGACAACAACATTTCCCAACCAAAAGCTAAAATTGAATAGGGTTTTTCCCGACCCAGGCCACTACAACTTCCTCCACTTAGGACATTTTGTCCCCGAAATTAAATAACGCCGCAACACCCACATACACAACCACAACCACAACAATACCACCAAAAGCCACAACACCACAAACCACCCAACCACAATCACCTCCTTCTCAACGATAACCAAATAAGAATAAAACAAAACCGAAGCTAAAATAACCACGCAAGAAAACCCACACACTATAATGTATACATAAAATTCAAATAAGGAAATTTAAACACACTCCACCATGACAAAACAACACCGCACAAGGTCATCCCAAACTCAAAATCCTCCAAACACACACCACTATTCAAAAAGTTCTATGCAACCAAAATTTTCCATATGTTCCTCATCCTAGGTACACACCTCCATAAATGACCTCTCACAAAGCAACAACTCCAATTCATATTAATTCAAACCCACCACTCTGAAACATCAGAAAACACGCACACACCAAAATAGAATAAAATCTCACTCAGCATTGACAATGAATTCTAAGTTACGACTTTTATTGTTTAAACAAAAATTGTCAAAATAGGTACAACGCAAAATCTTGAAACAAAAAACAATGAAGAACCCATACATATGTTTTTTTCTTTTTCTTTTTCTTTTTTGAGAAAAGAAATAAAATAAAAGAACCCTAAATAAGATTTTGTTCTTGTTTGTTTTTCCATAAAATCAACACCACCGTTTTGACCCGACCCAAACCATATCCATCTATAAAGACACTCATGAAACTAACTTCAACAACCCAACCACACAAATTGAAAATATTTTTTTACTTTAGATGCAATCACCAAAATCAAATGTTCATTTTGAGACAACCAAATTCCCAACAATAAAAGTCTTAGTTCCCAATTTCCTTCCCAAAATACTTCAATTGATAACATTTCGAACCGTCACTGGACCAGTGATATAACCATTTCAAGAAATAGAATTGTAATCCTATTACGACATATAAATGGGACACGTCAAATATAACAACAAGAAGTTAAACAATAGTAAAAAATCACTCAAAAATCACATTCCATTACCACAACTATGAGATCCGCCAACCACTAGTTACTACATCCTCTTTAGCAAAACAAGCTACCACAATCATCCCCATCTAGGGAATAACAACATAGATCAAAACCTTTTTACCACATACCCTGATAACAACCTGAACAAATGATCTTAAAATATACACAAAGATTAAGAAACAACTGAAGACTAATTTACCCCGATTCACATGAATATAAGAAAAGGACCAGGCTCACTACACCCTTTGCAGAATTCCTACCCATGATATCTTTTTGGGTAGGCAACTACCCAGGATATCAGTCATTACTTTGACCTCCCCAGTTGACAACACACTTGAAACTCTAATCATCTACCTCCATTTACCGCCTTCCCTTGCAAAGACTTCACCTTGTGAGTCCAAAACTCACACTTCCCAAACTTAACTAATCATGAAGAGTTCTAAACAACTCAAATACTAGCAAACCGTTCACATGCTCTTATAAAGAAAGGATAACTCAACCAAAGACAAAGAAGGCAATTTGCACCCAATCTAGAACTTATGAAGGGCCCTGTCAACCCAGGACAATAGGTCACTTTAACACATACTCAGCTCTTATAATAGTTCCAAAACTTCCCTTAACTCTCTTATCGTCTCACTGCCACCCAACTCAAAATACACCTATGAAATGAACTGCTCTACTACGAATTATCATACCACCAAATTCTAATCAGACAAGGGATCAACATCCCAGATCCATAACCCCCACCACATAGACACAAAAACACTCCTATTGCAAGGACAAAAGATGCAAAATAAACCCTATTTTCAATACATGAAACACACAATGAACCACATTAACACACTTCCGCACACTGCTAATCCTAAAACAAAATGTTGATCTATAACTAAGAGCAACCACCACAAAACAAAACTAACTACCCTTAATGGACGAGGAATAAATTCCCATTAAAGAAAACTCAAGTCACCAACACACCAACCACTCCCAGACACCAACACCGCAAACCCTTAATAATCCAATAAGGAATCCTTAGAGGTGCGCTAAAAACACCAGTTCGTATAACCCATTTCTTGGTACCACAATCACATCACTTACTCAACACTAAACAAGTCATCCGTTCAACCACTCTTCACACTTAACACCAACACAACTATACTTCAACAACATTCACCTCTATATGGGGTTTCACACTTCTTACTTATGCTTGAGTCCGAAATGGACTTCTCGAGATCAAAATCCACAACTCCAACTCACAAAACAAGACACCATGCATCATACCCAACGCAACCATATACACAACAGCGCACACCAAAGATCGATAAGGCTTATGATAAATCCCTACCCACACCAACTCGTATATGCACGGCAATAACCGCCATGCCATTGCCCCATCATAACTAGACACAAAACTCACACTCTATCAAGGAACCTCCCCAACAATAACTTAGAACTTACATCGCTAAAATAAAACCCCAATAGCTAGTACCAACCAAACCAAACATACTAACTGGTATAATTCTACTCTCACAATATCCCAACTAGTCATAATGACCCTCAAGGTACCTATATCCCACAATCATCTCCACCGTCCAACCATTCCAAATCAATTACAATCAAACACTTAACCTAACAAGCAATCCCTAATTCAAAATAAGGCTCACCGGCCATCACCTTTCAAACCAAAACACAATGCTACAGCCCGCTAATATAATAATTCTTCTTCTAATCCCACAACAACTTACCATGTTAAGAAAACTTAATAGTTATCACATGCCCCAATTCATGAAGGTAAACAAACAAACAAACAAACAAACAAACAAGCATATCTATACATAAACAAATAATCACGAGCTCTTAACATCACATGACATGTTGGTTACCCAAAACAACAACATAATGATTACGAATGACCACCCACCAGTTACAAGGCAAGATAACCCAAAACAAAACTACTCCACCGGTCATCACTATCACCACTATTCCTCACTGGACTACTAAACCTAGTTACTCTCGAACCCTTAGTGGCCACACCAAAAACAAACATAAAATTCCCTACCCTAGGACTGAAATTACAACTCTCCAAAGGCCCTTAAAGTCTGCCCTATTTGGTTCAGATAAAGGTATTGGTGTGTCCCTATCTAGATGGATAAGGTTGAGTTGACTGGATTCTGGAACATCTAAACGAGTCCCACCCTAGATACAAAAGTATGGCCCGACTGGTTACACACATAACAAATAGGCAGTCTCTTATTGTGTGACTAATTCAAAGTCCAAAAAGATAAGGACCTTGGCGATTGCTCCCCCTATGAGCACTTGGATGCCCTAAATTTTGGCTGACTAAATGGTTCTGGTGGTACAAGTATTGGTTAGTCAACAACCTTACCTTCCTCTTCTAACTCCTATTAGGTCTAGCATGACCCCGAACTACAGGAGTTGCCGAAGTGGTCTTCTCCCCACTCTACCCCAAGGCTAAAACCATAGCGCACACATAAGTTGCCACTTGTACAAGCGTACTATAACATCTATGCCAAGACCTGACAACCCTTCTCCCCATAACATCACAATTGCCTCTCATCACACAACCTTCTCTCAAATCCGAACAACCAAACTCCTCAATTTCCACTAACCCATAAGCGTACTCCGATGGACTACTAACTGTAGACACTCTATTTTTGACTGCCCTTAGGACTTGGGCGCCTCATGGTGAACACTCAATGATAAAATAGTATGCTGTACAAACCGTTCAATTTCTTCAGCAAAGAGCTTTGGTTTTAAGTTTCAGAGCTTAAAACCTTACACCTCCTTTGGACCAAAACCTAATTTTTTCTAGCCTGACCACTCAGAGGCTTGCTGGCCAAGAGGTGGCCGGCAAGCCAATTTTTATTGGCCGATTGTTCCCCTTCTTGGCTGACCGGCCATGTCCAGTGATAGACAGATATTTGCTGTGAGTTGTCCCCCCTCCCCATGTGCATGCCTTGCACCAGCTAGCTCAATACAGATATTTCTAACAGAGGAACCTATTTTTCTATAAATAGATGACTATCTCTCTTGATTTTAGGTTAGAAAAATTTGCCAAGAGCCAAAAATTTGTCAACCACTCTCTCCTCCTATCTTGAAATATACATACACTATACATACACTTCCTAAACCAAAATTTTGAGGCTTCTTAATGAGATTATTGAGCCAAAATTTCAGCTCTTGAGGATGAACACTTTGTGGTTTGTGACGCAAAGAGTATCTTCTCTTCAAAGGTATAACTTTTGCCTTGTTTAAACTACTTTTCTCTCCTCTTTTTCTTAGTGTTTATACTCTATTTTGGACTGTTTTTGTGGGCTGAAACTTGTGATTTAAAAGCTACGAAAGGTGGAGGGGTTAACCAGCCTTCCTTGAACCTTATTACATAGCTTATATCCTTGTGTTTTCCACTTGTTTCTCAATTTTTAGCTACTGATTTTCAGAGGCTAAAATATGTGATTTTAAGGTCCAAAAAGTGGAGGGGTCAGCCACCATTCCTTAGGCTTGCTTACTAGCTTCTTTTTTTTTTTTTTTTTTTTTTTTTCGGGGGGAGAGGGGGAGCGGCCCTGTTTTAGTGTGTTTATTTGGTTTATGCTTTGAATATTATGCTTGTATTGTTGTAAGTCCTAACAGATTTGGTGGTTTAGGCATTTGACACCAATCTATTTGAGTTGATAGCTCTTAAGCCATAGTTTTCATACATATGCTCACACTTGTAATAATCATCTCTGTAACCTTCCTCCTTTCTTAGTTTTCTTTGTTTAAGAGTTGTTTCAAACAATTGATTGTTGTTTAAGGCATGAGAAAGAGACCTTCCATGTTTAATGGTTTAACTTCTTTGGAGGTTCATTACCAGGGCATTACATCTCTCTCATGCTAAGTGCAACTTCTTATTTGACACTTCTCTTCATTAGTGGATGTAATTATCACTTTTGGACAAAAATGAATAAGGAATGGAAGGTCATGTAAAAAGGGCTAACAAAATTGGAACAAAAGAGGTAAAAAAAAGTAATAAAATTGGATTGGGTTCAATTGGACGTTATATTGAACGCATTAAGTCTTGAATCATTACATACTCTTTAGTGATGTTAATGATTCAAGAAGCAATGTCTACCACTTCTCTTGAGGTAACTCCATGATAGGGATGAGGCTTTGTTGGTTTTTTTATCATATGATTTATGAACTTTGATATGTCAAATACTTATTTATGATTTGTTTCGAAGCTTATGAGATATGTTTTGGATTATGGTAGACATCATTCATTTAACCTCTTTTTACTGATATTACTTATTGGGCTTTACCTCACCCAATTTCCCTACATATATGTAGGTGAGCATATAGAATGTCAAGTCTAGAGCAGCCTCGAAGTCCACCTTTTATACAGCCACTTTAGAGTACGTCCGCGATGGGGCATGCTTGGACTCAAGAGGAGTCAAGTTGTGTCAACCCTTTTGTTTTGTTTTCTTTTGTTATTTGGAAACTTGCTATATATGGATGTTTTGTATAAGTTTCTAAAGATGTTGTGATGTATCGATATGCTGGTATCTATGTAAACAGATTGAGGTTTTAAATACTTATGAAATTTTCATGCATGCACTGCTCGATGGATATAGTTATGTTTTAAAACTGTTTCTGCAGTGCCCTGTTTACTATTACTAATCATCTGTTTTGTCTTTAAGGCTGGGTAATCTAGGATTACTGGCCGATCGCAGCCTAAATCTCTAGAGGCGAGTTCGGGTTGTGATAGTGTTACTCTCAACCATATTGGGATCATACATGATGTTGGCACACCTATGCACTAATTATCATTCACCACTCACATTTGGTGCCATAGTTGTGTTTCGCACTCAACAATATTAGGATCATACATGATGTTAACTCACCTATGCACCAATTATCATTCACCACTCACATTTGGTGCCAAAGTTGTGTTTCTTTTTCTTCCAAAAGAAAGGGAAACATGATCACAATGATCAAACATGAAAGGTCTTCTAAAGGCTTATTTTTATATTTGATGAAAAACAACCTTAATGTATGTTTCATTATAACAAATCACCATTTGTTTATTAGACCTAAGTCTATATAGGCTTTAGAGTGTTAGCCTTGCAACAAAATTTTGGTTCATACAGCTTTAGTATTTTATGAAGGTAATGTTTGGTTCATTTTCATTAGTGATCCGAGCGGCTATCAGACAAGCAATGTTGTATGAGATAGAATGTTGGGCATCTAAAAAACAACATGTAAATAAAATTAATGTTACTGAGATGAGAATGATAAGGTAGATGTATGGTAAGACTAGAAAAGATAGAATTAGGAGTGAATATATTTGTGAATGGGTAAGAATAACACCGATAGAAGATAAGTTGAGAGAGAATAGATTGAGATGGTTTGGTCATATACAGCGGAGGCCAACAGAAGCAGTAGTAAAGTGATATGATACAGTAACGGTAGATGGAAGTGGTAGAGGAAAGGGCAGGCCTAGACTGACGTGAACGAGTGTAGTAAATAAATATATGAATCTCTTTAATTTGACTAACCAAATGGTTGTTGATAGAGTCGAGTGGAGAAGAAATATTCATGTAGTTGACCCCATTTAATGGGACTTAAGGCTTGGTTTGGTTTGGTTTAGTGTTTGGTTATCTAATTTAATATTTAAAATTAAATGCATTAAGCAAAAATTAATTAAATCTATTTTATAACTATAATTGGCATCATTTAAAGTTTTAAATGGCTATTAAAATGTAATCTAAATTTTTTTTAAAAAAATTCAAATAATAAAAACTTACTTAATGCTAACTAAATTTATAAATATTTATGTATAAACATTAATAAACATCGTTATATTCTCACCACCACCAGCACTACTATGCTATCACCACCGCCACTGCTACAACTGCTATCACCTACATCACTATTTCCATAGGCAATACATTCATTTTACTATCACCACCGCAACTCCACTACATTAGCCTCCATCACTAGTGTAACAACTAACCCTTCAGCTCGACAACTATTATTATCAAACAATTTTTCAACTTGATATTCAGAATTCAATTTTTAATCCTTAATTTAAAATTTTTAACATTCAAATTTATCAAACAGCACCTAAATGAATCAATCACTAATGAATAGCCCATACATTTATAAATAATCCTTTAATGAAATAAATGTCATCACTTCACAAAAATTAAATATCATGTATATAAAGCATTGTCATTTGAATTTTGGCTTTTTGATTGGTAAGTTAATTTTTTGTTGCTTTAGTTTATGAACATCACAATCATCATGATTAAATTTCCTATTAGTGAATCACTTCACCTTCTTCATTTATGGTGTTGTACATTTTGACCCCTTCAATCATAAAATTTATCACTTTCACCCATTTAGTATATGTGTACAATTTTTATAGTTGAGATGGTCAATATATACAGATTTCTAGATAGTGGATGTAAAATGATATTCACTGATAGTTTATAATATTGGCGTAATTAACCACTTTTTTAAATTGAAAATGATTACTTGTTTGATATGTTGTTTGTATTTTACATTTTTTTTAAATTTTTTTTTGAAATAATTGCCAAAAAAATTTAAAATGGAAAAAAGTTTTTACTTATTTTAAAAAAAGGTTTTCACTCTCTTCTCCCTACCCCACCACTTCCGACCTCTATCCACTACCGCTACCAGCCACCAGCCACCATCACCCTCCAATAAGTTCCAACCACCTTCTGAAGACTCTCAAATGACTCCAATGGGGACTCATAGTCAGCAATCTTAACCTCAATCACATATTCACCATATTACTAGACAACCATAGATTTCATAACATCTTATCATTTTCTCAAAAAACAAAATCCTCAATTTCTAGGGTTTCCACAAAACTAGGTTTTTTCTTATTTTTGAAAGGATTTTTCCAAGACAACATCCCTCCTTAACAATATAGTTCATACCTTCAAAAGTGTTTAGAAAACATTGAAAAAACCCACTTTTAAAATCATCAAGAACTCATAAGCCAAAATCAAAGTTCAATACTACGAGAGGAAGTTCCAAAATCAACATAAATTTGCAAAAATGTATATATAACTTTAAGAGAATCCCTACCTCAAGCTTGAAGAGGAAGGAGAGAAAAACCCTAAAAATGGATGTTGATGAAAACTCAATTCGATCAGTGAGAATGCAGCCCTTGTCATCCTCTTCAATTCGGTGTAAGAAGTCCTCTCAAATTCTCAGTAGATCTTGCTAAATCTTAGAGAGAAGATTGAAATTTGGTCAGTTTGTAGAGAGAAGGGAGTGCAAAGATGGGTATATATATAGAGAGAGAGCTGAAAAAGTGGTTAAAACACCCCCTTTGCATCGGGTTTGAGAAAAAAAGGGCACAGAATTTGAGATTGACGCGCCAAAATTCGCATGTGAGGTTCCAATTCCGCACGAGCGGAATCCCAAATCCGCATGAGTGGAATGGTCTAGAGACGGCCTAGAAATTCACCCAAATCTGCTCGATCAGTTCCTAATTCTGCACGAGCGGAAATTCTGCCCAAAAACCCCATCCACTGAGTGGTTTTGCTCGAGCGGTTCCAATAATCCACACGAGCGATTTTGCCAGGCAATCCAAAAAAGATTTTACACCCTAAGGCAAGTTCTAACCCCCAAAACTCAAAATTTTCAACTCGGAAACATTAAGAGAGGTTAAGTAAGAGTAGAAAGAAGTTCCAATGACTCAAAACGATAAATGAAACACCAAAAGAAGTACATACTACTCCACTACACAAAACTATTCAAACCCAAAACCCGGGACATCACAAAAAAAAAAAAAAAAAAAAATCAAATAATAAGAAACTTACTTAATGCTAACTGAATTTATAAAAATGTATGTATAAACATTAATAAACATCGTTATACCCTCACCACCATCACCACTACTACTATTATCACCACTACCACTGCTACAACTACTATCACCTCCATCACTATTTCCATAGTCACTACATTCATTTTACTATCACAACTGCAACTCCACCGCATTAGCCTCCATCACCAATATAACAACTAACCCTTCAGCTCAACAACTATTATTATCAAACAATTTTTCAACTTAATATTCAAAATTCAAGCTTGGATAGTTATGAGGTTCAATAGGATTTTTGATGCAATAACTGATAAACGACCAAGATTGGAGGGTGGTAGATAGAATAAGGATTTTTTTATAGGTTTTGTTGTAGCTGAAGAATGAAGGAGATGCCAAAACACCTCACACCATGACCCATCTCAAGGTCTTGTTCATGGTATGTTTTAGTCTCTTCCAATGTAAATTCTTTATGGCAAGTCATGAAATTCATTCAGTAATAGAAAATAATAGCTAATTTATTTTGCATTATAACGAAATGTCAATCTGTGAGTATAGGATATGGTCTTGGGTGGAACTGAAACAACCACCAATACTATAGAATTTTCCATGGCAGAGATGATGAACAAGCTAGAGGTCATGAAAAAAGCACAAGAAGAGTTGGAGACAGTATTAGGCAAAGACAACATAGTAGAAGAGTCTCACAAAAACAAACTCCCCTATTTACATGCCATACTAAAAGAGGTCCACCGATTGCACCCTGTTGTAGACGCGCCCGTGGGCTTCACTCTACAGTTCGGACTCGATTTTTGTGTCGCGGTTCTAAATCTGAACCAAAGAGTCCAAATCCGGCAAATCGTTTGAGAAAACAGATTTTTGAAAGTAGTGCCAAACATGGACTGCTTTGCCAGATTACAGAGTCGCCACCTAAATATTTTAAAACGGGAAATTTAGGAAACCCTGACTCAAAGGTCAAGGCCACATGTCCGCTATCACCAAAGTGGTCTTGGCTCGAGCTTATGCACGATCGGGAAGGTCACTATGAGCACCTTTCGCCCGTCAAGACCGGCCTCTACTAACCGTGATATCCGTTTTGAAAACATTACATGCTCTTATCCCAATTATTAGCCTAGAATTACTATGTTATGCGCACAGCAAACAAGTATAGACTAGATTGCCTAACTTGGAAATAAACATTGCATATCCGTTTTGTCTCGAAAAACGTGTTAGATTTTGCTACCCGCAAGTAGGTTAAAATGCGGATTTCAATGAGTTGTTCCAACTCGGGCAATCCAACCTTCACCCACGTGCATTCAAGCTTTATCATGTAAGCACTTAGCCGCATGGTAAGCATCGTCATGATAAGCATTCACACGCATGCGGTATGCTAAAGCCATAAAACTTACATCGACTTCGTACAAAACAAAGAAACTAGTTAGCAAACATGCATGACCTAGTTCATGTTAAGTGGCTAATGCATCACACGCAGAGATGTAATCTAGAGTAGGCTCGGCTAACCCTAAACATGGCACATGAGATGCAACAACTATCACGTATTCAATTTGGAATTGAAAGTACGATGCAGTTTGTATGATGTACCGAGCCCGGTGCATGTAAACAAATGCATGAATGCACACATGCATTGCATAAGGTATGCTAATTTAAATGTGCCCTAATCTACCATCGAAAGCGGGTAAATAAAAGGGATAGAAAGAAGTGGGGATTGGAAGACATACACCCACTCACACACACTTATTACATTTTTTGCCCTCACTCGGCGAGACCGCAATAATAATACAGACCGAAGAAATAAATAACTAAAATAGCTAATTAAACATTACTAATCAACTACACTAATTAAATTAATTAATTAATCTAATTAAGCATTAAACGCCGGATGAGGGCTAATCGCAGCTGTGCGTGCGGACTCGCTTTAATCGATCGCCATGCAAGTATGCCTCTGTTTATCTTGCCATACTCCTCGAAAACCGCCAAGTCCTGTGATTGCTTCTCTGAGTGCTGTGGAACATCATCGGCTAAGGGAAATGGCCACCGGCCAAGGGAAATGACCACCGGCCACAAATTATGCTATCGGCCAGTCATTATTTGCCGGTCGGCACTTAACAGTGCCGGTCGGCCAAAAATTGCTGCAGAACCTGCAATTTGACAGCAGCAGAGGACAAGCAGTGTATGGCAATGTAATTCAAAGCATGTATGCACCAAACACATCCCACGTCATGCTATGGACTCAAGAGGGCATGTGCCTCGATTCCCGGACCACCAATCGCGCATTTCCATGCGTGATGGCCCGGAGAACCAAGAGTGCAACTTTGATTTCAAATGCATGCAATGCAAGGAAGCATGTAAGGGTGCCAAACCTCTATCACACACACTTCAAGGGGCCTAGCATGCATGTCAATGTGATGCAACCCTAAGCATGTGATCTAGCATGCAATATGTACAATGCAAGGCATTTATGCAAGCATACAAACAAGCATATAATACAAGCAAGCAAACCACAAGAGGGATGGACTTATACATGAATTAGGCAACTCAAAATGGGCCTAAAATCAGTGGCCAAAGTGTCTAGAAATAGAGACTAAACACACGCACACACATGCACATGTTAAGGTCCAAACCCAAGGCATACAAAGTCAACTCTCATGCACACTTAAGAGACACAAACATGGGCTAATAGCATGCATGAAAAACTCTGAAATCCATGTTAGGCATGATGCCAAAACATGCAATGAAGCAAGCCAAATATACAACGAATGGCCCAAATCTTGAAACAAGCCATGTAGGCTTAAACCAAGGCCAAGTCCACCAAGCCTCACAAGGCTAAGGGGACTCAAAACAGGTCACAAGCAGACCTAAACAAAGCCTAAGGAGTACCTAGATGGCATCTAAGAAGCTCAAGTACAAAGGCATGCAACATGACCAAAACATGGAGCATCCAACACATGCTTTTAAAGCATTAAAGAAACAACTAAAGCATGCATACAAGCACACCAAAAAGTCTGAAATAACATGCTAGATGGTTCCAAACTATCAAGAATGAAGCAAGCATGGCGTGCTATACACTCATACTTTCAAGGCCAACAAGCCAAATGCAAAGGAGCTACATAATGCATGATGGGATCGACCCAAATGGCTATGGGCAGAGTTAAATCATGGCAAAATAAGTACACAAGCTTCACAAACACAAGTCTAAAACATGTTAGAAACTAAGGCTAACAAGCTAGTCATGTTAAGGCAATATTAAGGCATTACAAAGTAACTATGCAAATCATGCAAAGAGTACTAAAACCAACTTGAAATCATGTTATAACATGGCAATATAAGCATGGAAAACAAGTCAAACATGCTCAACACACACTCAAGTATGGAGCTCTTTAAGGAAGCAAAATTTGTCCTTTTCAAGGACATCAAGGAGAGGGGGGTGGCCCTCTCCTTCTTGAGACTTCAAGGCATGCTCTTCACCACTGAAATCCCTCAAGATTTCAGTGGTGAAGAGATCCTATCACCAAAATCTCGGATCTCTCCAAAATAGCACAAAATGGGGCCTTTTCAAAGCCTAAAGGGGGTCAAACTTCCCCAATCCACAAAACACTCTTAATATACAATAAAGAGGGTCAAAAATCAGAACTTTTATGTGCCAAACACTAAGCCCAAAAACTGTTTTAAACTAGGCAAAAATGGAATGCAAAAATGGGGGAAAAAAGGGGTTAGTATCTCACCCTTGTAGACCTCTTCACAAAGGTTGAGTGATGGCCTCCTTGGGCTTCAAATCAGCCAAAAACAGCAAGAACCAACCTTTGGAACCTCAGAACCAAGAGAAAGGTGGAGCACTAGGTGTTTTAGTGCAATAGTAAGGCACAAAACACCTAGATTACAAAGGGAAAGAGAGAGATAGTAAGTATATCTATTCTAACCCTAAAAAAAACCAGAGCTCTAACTCTCTAACAATGTCTAAAGTTCTCTCAAGAAGCCAACCCTTGAGCCAAGGGAAGAGCTTTCCCTCTTATAGGCCAAAAGCTTACAAGCTTAGCCACTAAGCAAGCTCATCCCTCCATACACGTGTATGGAGGGGAAGACAATTGCACACAGCTGTCTGAAAATATCTCAGAAAGCAAGTGCACAGTGTCCGGCCGGCATAAAATGTCATTTCGACAAAATTTAGTGCCGACCGGCACAATAAAGTGCCGATGACAACTCTGGCCAGCCGATGGCCTCTAGCCCCAGCCGGTGGTGTGTGGGGATGCCTCACAAAGCATTCCCTGCCCTTCCAAGGAAAACACAAGTGTTTGGTGCAAAACCAAACACAAACGGTCGAGTTCGGAGGTCCTGAGGCAAGGCGCGCACAGCCGAGAACTCCGGGAACTCCAAACGAACACGAACATGGATAATCACCGAGTGTCCCAACGGTGACGTCCAAGTCTTGAGGACGGTCAAACATGGGGTGTCTACAGTTGCCCCTCTTTGACAGAACTCGGAAGTCATAACAATGACGGGAGTGAATGTCAAAGCCTAGAGACGACCCATTTTGACAAGGCCGAAGACTTGGACAATCATACAAAGCGCAAAATAAGATATGCGCCCGAAGGCAGGGGCAAAATGCAACTGAAAATGCAAGAAGCCGAGCATAACTTATGATCATGCAAAGAAAGCTGTAATAAAGCACGCATGCGACAGTTATAAGCTAACATGCAACAGTCTACACTACAATGCAGAAAGGATGTAAGAGAATTATGAAATTCTCAAAACGTCTCACTCGGGAGATACAATACCTGTGCGGCTCGTCCGGTTCCACCAGCGGTAAATGAACCGTACATACAATATCGTGCCTGAAAAGAAAGCAAACTTAACAGGTACAATACTGTTAGCAACATGCATGACATATGCAATGCGAATGATGAATGATATGCAATATATACAAAACTATGTATGAATAATGCAAATGAAAATGTAGTGCAATTAAAACTAATGCGAACTACATGCAGGGCAATTGAATCATGATTCAAACCGAAACGGTTCGAAACCACACATATGTCAAATAGATTGATGGAGGTGACAAGTCCGTCTCCCATAGAACGATGTCTGATCTATGAGTACTTCGCACGGACACAAGAACAAGTATTGGGTGGAATGACATAAGTGGGGAAACAACCCGCTGGGGAGGGAATAATGATCCTAATGCCGGATGCAATAACTACACTACAATGTAATGGAAATGGATACAAATGGATATGGCACGCGGGCCAAACCGTATTTTGCCTAGGAAAGGCATGTACGCATACAAGCCGTATCTAACACAGAAGCGGTGCCGCTACCCTCAAGGCTCGGACACAAAAGCTCGACAACTGTGTTTCAACACGAAAAATATGGGCACATACCAGACCAAGCTCAACAAGGAAAGGTGCAAGCCATAGATGGAGGTGATGCAATGGATGCATGCAAGCTACAATGCAATGGACATGGATACAATGGATATGGCACGCGGGCCAAACCGTATTTTGCCTAGGAAAGGCATGTACGCATACAAGCCGTATCTAACACAGAAGCGGTGCCGCTACCCTCAAGGCTCGGACACAAAAGCTCGACAACTGTGTTTCAACACGAAAAGTGTGGGCACATACCAGACCAAGCTCAACAAGGAAAGGTGCAAGCCATAGATGGAGGTGATGCAATGGATGCATGCAAGCTACGATGCAATGGACATGGATACAATGGATATGGCACGCGGGCCAAACCGTATTTTGCCTAGGAAAGGCATGTACGCATACAAGCCGTATCTAACACAGAAGCGGTGCCGCTACCCTCAAGGCTCGGACACAAAAGCTCGACAACTGTGTTTCAACACGAAAAGTGTGGGCACATACCAGACCAAGCTCAACAAGGAAAGGTGCAAGCCATAGATGGAGGCGATGCAACGGATGCATGCAAGCTACGATGCAATGGACTAGGTGTTTTACACAAAATGCATGACACATACACTATATTATAATGATGATGCACGACATATGCATGGTTTGTTTTTGTTTTTGTTTTGAAATGCATGACATATGCAATATTTACAAATGATGCGTGGGATGCATGTTGATGCAATGGCTGCGATTGCAGTTTTCCCTATTCCACCAACGGGGTGATATACTAGGTTGGTTCAGTATCCAGAATTGAGGCGTAAGCATGCCTCCTCAACCTATGGGGCTTCCATACAGATTTCAAGCCGAGGGTATACCCCCTGGGTATTTAAACCAGACTTTAGTCTCGGAAATTCCGAACCTTTGCGTTCTAGGCATAAGCCGTTCAGACTCTAGTTTTCACCGTCCCCATTGGTCTTCTAGGAACTCACCGCAAACACAGACGGGTGGCTTTACCAGACCACCAAAAGTCGTTCGGGCACGACAAACACCGAAGGAATTGCATCTTCAGAGGATTTAAGGTCTCCTAGACCGTGCGTGTTTAAGGTCTCGCCAGACCAGGGGGCAACGATGAGACGCGCAAAACAACGCTATGGAATGCATGCAAAATGCAATGAGGTGCATCTTACTGAAGGTTTTGCACCTCCCAAGGATTTAGGGTCTCCTAGACCGTGCGTGTTCCAAAAGATGGAAAATGGAGTGCAATGAGGTATGCGTGCCTCAAAGGATGGAAAATGGAGTGCAATTGGGGTGCGCCAAACGGCGCGATGAAATGCATGCCAAATGCAATGAGGGGCAACTTAGTGCACCGAAGGTCTTGCACCTCCCGAGGATTTAAGGTCTCCTAGACCGTGCGTATTTAAGGTCTCGCCAGACCCGGATGGCGTGGCTTTAAGATGCTTGTGACAATGTCTTGCCGAGATGATGATACATAACAATGCATGCGCCAAAGGTTTTGCACCTTCGAAGGATTTAAGGTCTCCTGGACCGTGCGTGTTTAAGGTCTCGCCAGACCCGGGCGTGTTTAAGGTCTCGCCGGACCCGGGCGTGTTTAAGGTCCCGCCGGACCCGGGCGTGTTTAAGGTCCCGCCGGACCCGGGCGTGTTTAAGGTCCAGCCGGACCCTAATCAAACTCTGAGGTGCGCGAAATAGCGCAATGGAATGCGAAATGCAAGATGAAGCACGCGAGGTAGTACACCTTACGTGGATCAAAATGAAATGCAAAATGAAGCACGTGAAGTAGTACACCTCACGTGGATCAAAATGAAATGCAAAATGAAAGAGTATGACACGCATGCCATGCGTCAATGCAAAACGGTGCAAGTCGCAAGGGACGTGCAAGATGGCGCGATACGATGCGCCGGACAATGTGATAGATGCGCGTGACGCACACGGGGCAACTTTTGAATCTCTGTAAACGACAAAAGGATACAATCTTCGCTTGAATTTGAGTGTCACTCACAGTAGAGACGGTCCGAAGTCAAAACGGAGGCCGGTTGAGCATCGGGGATGCACTTTATTGTACTTGCTTGAGCTATGAAGACCCAAAACTCCTCAACTTGCCTAAACAGGCCTTGGGAACACCACCGGCTGGGTGGAGTGGCCACCGGCTACCACCGGCTGCATAAACTCATACACCGGCACAATATTGTGCCGACCGGCCAAAAGTTGCTGATCGGGGGCAGTTCTGCCATTTCACCTTGGGCCTTTTAAAATAGGGTTTGAAACCCTATTTTCCTCACTTTGCCTCTGCCGAAAATCTTTGCTCTCCCTCTCCAAAGTGTTTTCCCTCACTTTTTCATCGATTTCCGCGCGTTTCACGCTTGTTTTCTCGTCGGATTCGCGATATTCGTCGCGTTTCGGACATTTCCACCCGATCGAAATTTCGTTTCGGGGTCTCCTTTGCTATTTTCGCCTTCTCGGGACTTGTTCCCCTTGATTTTGTCTTCATTCTCGTGCCTTTTCACATCCCGACCCTTCCGGCCATTTCTGACCCACTCGGGGTTGACTTTGTCGGTTGACTTTTCGCATTCCGGCCCATTTTTCATTTTCCGGTTGTTTTTCACCACCATTACCCATGGCAGACGATGTTCCCCATGTCGGGACTCCCCCGGACCATGAGATGGACCCCGGGGTCGAGCTCCTCCCGTTGAGCGAGCGCCCATTCGATCCGGCGACCTATCGCCCGGCCATCCACGTGCTACCACCCGATGGACTTCGCCATTTCCGCGGCTTTGACAGGGCTTTGGACCCGGAGCTTTTGCTGCGCGAGCCGGCCTCCCACTTGTCTTCTGGCGCCGCCGAGGTAACATTCTCGTCTTTTATTTTCTGCAATGTAGGATTTCCTGTCAACTGCCATAGCTAACTGAACCCATTAATCGCTAGTTCGATGTATTGCATCAGTAGTTGATTGTAGACAAACTCACAACTGACATTTGTTTAGGACCGACGCACATGCACACACACTGCACTGACCTCAAACACTCAAACACACGGCACACATTGCACTGCCAATTCGCCGACACCCGGTGCTTATTTGAATCTGAAAACTCGCACGCATGCTAGTTTTGCACAAAACTACACAAGCACACGAACACATCACACGTTGTAGTTCACTGAAACACACCGAGACCTGGCTTCTTTATTTAAATTTTAAAAATCTGCACGCATACCAGATTTGTACCGACTGCATATCTTCATATGGCTTTGCAATTTCTTGACTACAGGGAGACTCCCATACTCTCCGCGGGTATGGGAATGTTACCGCTCGCGAGTGGTACGCCGAGCTGCCGGACGCCGTTAGCCGCATTGTGGATCGGGCCGGCTTCGGTACCTTCTGCAGGGGACTCTCCAGGCTTTCTGCTTGCAGACCTCTTCTTGCCGCTCTGGCAGAGAGGTGGTGGGACACCACCGATTCTTGTCATTTATCAGCGACTGGGGACATGACGATCACCCCATTCGACTTCTCGATGCCCACCCGCATCGGGGTGGGGGGTGATCCGATCCCTTCGATCTGAACATGGACGAGTGGATTGCCGCCAGTTCATTTGCTCGGCGAGGCCCCGCCACTTGTTCGCCCAGGGTTCGGCCGCTACTCCTGGTGCGAGGTATAGCTGAAAAGGACCATGCCGTGGACGCAGCCCGATGACCAGAGGCCGCCGAGAGACATGCACGCTGCTTTCATGTTTTTGCTGGGACCACCCTGCTTTGCCGACCGGCGAACAAAGGTTTCTCTGCTTTCGCGCCTTTGGTGGACGCCGAGAGGATTGTGCGGTATGATCGGGAGGCGCGGCTTTGGCCACCCTTTACTTATATGAGCTCGATCTCTCGTGGCAAAGGATACCGCGAGGAGGCTATCGCGAGCCCGAGGTATGTCTTCTTCTCTGCTTTTCATTTCGCTCAGACTTTCAGATTCTCGCACACCGCATTGTAGTCCTTTTACAATTATCGTATTAATCGCATACACGGCACACACATACTTCTGCTTTATATATCGACTCATAATCGCTCACATCAGATACTCGCTCAATACACCGCACAACACACTACCGCTATTTTCGCTTTATTCTCAGATTCTCGCTTTCCGACAATCATATTGGCCGCTTTTGCAATGTGGGTGTATGCCTACTTTCGAGCTAGAGCGATCTTGGGAGACGGAGACCCCTCTGGTCGTCCCCTTTTCTCGCCGCTACGACGGGCGATGTGTCCGGAGGCCCCGGGACACTTTTAGCTTCTTCCGCCGTTTCTTCGACACCATCACCCCCACCGAGGTATGTTTTACTTACAGTCCGTTTTAAGCTTCGCTTTCATGCGTACTTTTCTATATCAGTAGATAATCAACTGTATTTCATTTCAGGTCACCTGGCAGCCGTGGGCTCCACTCCCAGCGGTGATACGAGATCGGTATGCCGGCGCCATCGAGACCTCGCGCTACCGGATTCTCCTGGAGGGCCCGGTCTGTCGGGCCTGGTACCTGGGTGAGCGTTTCATACGCCAGACCCTAGGATCGCCGGAGCAGATAGTTCCGATCCATCCTCCCGAGCGCATGAGGGAGACTGAGGGGTACAGCTTCCAGCAGATGGAGGACTACACCCTTGGCTGGGCCGTGGACATTGACGCTGACAGGGGCGAGGGCGACTATTCAGAGTACGTCCGGACCTTTATCATGCGGCCTCGAAAGGGGGCTCCGAGCCGATCCAATGAGACCAAGGCGCCAGCGGCCCGGGCAGAGACAGGAGCAGGAGCGGGGCCGTCACAGAGGGCTCGGGCTCGCGGCAGGAGGGGAGTGCAGAGGGGGCGAGGGACGGGCTGGCCTGCTTTGCCTACTATGTTGACTTATAGGGGGCAGAGTGGGGAGTCCTACCAGATCCCATTTGCTCCTCCTCCGGCTGGTCACGAGTTGGCCGGTATTCCCGACTTGCCTCCGGTATGTATTACTTTATTTCTGCATCTTGCATTGTTATTTCAGTTCATTCAGATATCCCACAGAATACTGATGTATTTAATACTTTTGCAGGCTTCCTCCGAGTATACCCGTCAGTCTGTGGAGCTGAATGCCTCCCTGATGGGGATGCTGCAGCGGACTCTCGATGCTTTGGCCGTTTACGGCCTACCGGTATGTTCTACTGACCACAGTCTCAAATCATACTCTGTTTCGCACAATCTGCTATACTGCACAAAAATCTGATAAACTGTTCACGGCTTTCATACACTGTATTCATACACTGCATCTTGCGCTGATAAACTGCTCACGGCATTCACACACTGTACTCATACACTGCATTCTATACTGATAAACTGCTCACGGCATTCACACACTGTACTCATACACTGCATTCTATACTGATAAACTGCTCACGGCATTCACACACTGTACTCATACACTGCGTTCTATACTGATAAACTGTTCACGGTTTTCTGATGTGTTTGTTCTTTGTATTTTCAGCCTCCTTTCCCGATCCCTCCAGTGGGTGGCGCTGCTCCAGCTGGGCCTCCCCTCTCTACCCGGGATGGCAGGATATTCCCTCGCACTAGAGGGGGACGTGGTCATGTGGGGAGCAGCTCACGAGTTCCAGTTCCAGGAGACGGTGAGTCGGAGGAGGCGGGATAGCTCGGGCTCGGGCTGCTCGATGGCAGCTCGACGATGCTTTTGTGCTTCGCCTTAAGAGGCGAGGATCGACCCTTAGGCATGAGGCCTCTCACGATGATGATGATTTTTGCTGCTTCTTTTCTTTATTTCTTTTCTTGTACTTTTCTCTTTTTTGGTAGATAGAGTACTATGTACTGCCGCAGGCAGGTTTTTGCTTTCTTCAAAAGTTTGTACTTTGAAAGAGATTATATAAAACGAACTTTTTATCTGAAAAGTGTTATGTTTACATATCTCCTACTTTGCACTGCATTGCATCATATTACACCTCAATGTAAATGAAATTTGATTTGTTGTCTGAAAATGGAGCATTTGCACTGTAATACTCGGATAATCAACCAACTAACAGCAAGCAACCCAGACAAATCACTGCTCAAACTTGGCAAATGGCCCGTATTCTGCTGGGGATCATTCTGCACACAGCTCACAACTCAGTATTTTATTCTACACACAGCAAACTTTGAACAAACAGCCCAATCTGGCAAGCCGGATCGCGGCAGGCGGAACTGACTGAAATTGAAACACACTCGGATGTCCCAAATTTTCCATTTCTTCTCTTACCTCGCATGGATGTAGAGAATGGCACGGCATTCTGAGCACAGACAATCTTGAGGTAAAGAGAGGTTTTTTTTTTTTTAACCTGGGTATCGAGCCTACAACTGGACACCGTCGGAGAACTCAAGTACAGAAAGTAAAAGGCTCACGACCTGAACACAACGAGACATACTCGGAAAAGACTCAAAACTGAGTTGGGACTAACAAACCAAAAGACACGACACGGACGTGTTTGAAAACAAAAGACCTTGAGGAGCCAATTTTTCTGGGCAAGTTTCCCACCCTTTCTGATTTGTGTGATTCTCACGTCGCTCGGCCCTTCAGGCTCGGTTTTTTTTTCTCTAAAAAACCATTTTCTCACTTTTCTCTCAACTCACACCTCTCTATTCTTTAATCTCTCATTTTATATCCCTCCCCTGAGTGGTTGATAGATGGATAGAAAGCGGGGGATTCGTGCCCGATACAGCTAGCTCGCGGCTATTCCTTCTGGTAAATAGGGTGCCTTTCTGGCGAGTGCATTGATGACAAGGAAGAGACAGAACACCTGACTCGACTGTGCCCCTAGTTCATTACTCTGACCATTCTTTGTTTTCTTTCTAAAACAGTTTTGATCAAAATGAACGCCAGATTAGCGTGCTTGGGCAATTTTTGATTTCAAAATCATGCAAGTCAGGTTGCAAGCACTGAAAGTTTTTCCTTTTCGGTCCAGACATGGCCCGATTTTGGAAAATGGAATCGTTTTCGAGAAAATAGTCAACCTTAGTAAAAATTTTCAAAAACTATTTTCGCAAACGGTCAATGCTCAACAAGCACAGAACCTACCCTCGAGATACGCAACCTCGGATTGGAGGCAATTTGGGAAAATTGCCCCTTGCTTGAAGGGGCGCATGGCAACGGAAAGTTGCCCCTAGTTTAGGCGGCAACTCAGGGCGATCTTTATGGCAATGCGAGGCAACGGAAAGTTGCCCCTTGTTTGGACAATGCCGCAGCATGCTCGTCAACGATTGATCTCGACCAGGCTCTCGGGCACGGAGAGGATGAAGACGGCCACAAACAATATATGGACATAGTCACCTTGAAGGCGTTGGTGGCTGGGTTCTAGGAGGAAGTTGATCACGTAGTTCCAGTCATTGCAACCGAGACATCAGATTCGGAAGAAGGCACAAGTGATCAAGACCATTACATGAACTGAGACGCTATGAAAGCGTTAAGGGCTGGACTTTAGGATGAAGTTGCCTACGTATCCCAAACATGGGAATCAAGCCTTACGTAGTTCGGGGTTAAGGTACACTTGGGTATTTAACCTCTCCTTTTTATGCTCTAATTTTTGCCAAGGCGCCTGTTGCAGGTTTTCAACCTTGCGAGCTTTGTTCTTCTTTCTTTTCAATTCTTTTTCATTTTTTCATTTTTTTCTTTTTCTTTTAGGCTCTAACTTTTGCCAAGGCGCCCGATGCGGGTTTTCGACCTTGCGAGCTTCTTTTTCTTTTTCTTTTTTTTTCTTTTTGTATATATTTTTTTTCTTTTGTATGTATTTTTTGCTTGCTCTAACTTTTGCCTAGGTAGCCCTTCCGGGTTTTCGACCGAGCGAGCCTCTCAAAGGGTAAAAGTATAACAAATCCATGCCAAATGGTTTTGGGATTGACGCCTCCCCTTTTCCGGGAGAAAGATTTGCCAGGTTTCTGCAGGAGATTCCATCATGGTTGCTTTACAAACTTCTTTTGGTGAAGTCTAATTTTTTGCTCGGATTTCGGTGCCTCTTGATCGAGGGCTGCTTCGAGTCTGGCTTCACAGGCCTTGCATTAATAACTAAATTCTGGATGCCGGTCCAAGGTTTGGAAAATGAAAGGTCGAGTCTCGAGACTGAGAGCGATCCTAAGTTGCGCAATCTCAAGAGCGATTCCACATAGGTCTTCGCAGGACTGCGCAAAACATTTTGTTTTTGAAAGTTTTTAAGGAGGCGACGAATCGCTCGTGTCAGGAACCGATGTCTGGATTAAACCGGGTCCTTCTCAAGACTACGCCGACCAAAGATGATTTGAATCATTAAGGGCTTAGCATGCCTCTTTCTCTCAATCGATCAAATTTTTGCAAATCCCAAGGAATTCCTTCCTCTTCGTTTTTCACCGCAGATTCAAAAGGTTTTGAAAAACTTAGGTCATTGCAATGATTTTTAAGGCACAAAGAGCGGTGGAATGCCTTTGTCACCCCATTCAATTCTCCGCACAACTAGCCCAACATGATCAATAAATATGGAAACACGGTAGCCACGACTATTTTGTTCAGATTTCCCCGGATGTAAATTGGCTCCAGCAGAGGCAGACCCAAAGAGAAAGCAAAAGAAGTAATTACAAAACAAAACGGTGCTTGAGGCAACAACCCCGAAGCCACCTGGTATTCTATATAAGAGGGACTGACTCATTACAATTAGACAGACCCTTAAACAAAAGGACTGACTCAAAACAATGAGACAGACTCAAGACAAATCAAAAGACTGACTCGACACCCAAGTCAGGTTTTACAAAACTAGCATCGGCGGGTGCTCAAAAATGCGCGCCAAACGCCATATCCAAAAATGTACCAGATATTGCCCGCAGGCAGTTGAATCCCAATTACATACTCGCAGTATCGGTGTCCTCGGTATCTGTGTCCTCACAATCCAAGAACTCTGTAGTGACTGATTTGGCCGAGGTAGGCGGGAGGATGACCTTGTTATCAATTAAATCCTGTACTTCATGTCGAAGGCGGAAACAATTGTCGGTAGCATGGCCAGACTGTTGATGGTACGCACAGTACTGAGTGGCATCATGGCCTGCTGGAAGGGGTTTGGGGAGTGGCTTAGGATCGAGAGGTGTAAGATGCCCCTTTTTGGTCAAGATCAGGAGTGCCCTAGACAAAGGCATGTAAAGAGGATGGAAGGCCCTGCGCCCTCGGGGCAGGTACTTTGGGGCCTGAACGCTCTTGCTAGATGCACTAGCGAACGGGTCAGCAGGTGCGGCCTTAGATTTCTGATTCTTCCCAAATGCAAGGCTGGGAGCGGGGAGAACTGTCTTGGCATGACGGGGCCTGTCCCGATTCTCTGATTGACTGGAACTGCCCTCAGGCGGAGTGGGGAAAACATCATCCACAATTTTGGTTACAATCGCGGATACCTGTTGTTTGCTCATTTCTCCGGCTTTCAAAGCCTGGACTGCCAACAGCAGTTGTTCCACGGGGTCGACATCTACCTTCACTCTGTCTTTGCCTCTGGCCTCAGCCTGATGAGAGGTTTGGGTCGGTACTGGTACATCACCGTTGTGGGTGGAAGTCATCTCTGACTGATTGAGCTCGATCACAATCCGCCCCAGTATCGGGGGCTCCTGGGGTTCGAAATTTCCAGCATATGGTGCAACCGGTGGCGAGGTTGACATTCCGTAAGCGAGATCCGCCACGGACCTCTGGAGATCGCCTATCATCCCCATTAACTCGAATGTAGTGGGCTCGCGAGCCTGATAGAACTGGGGGGTCCAGATTGGGTGTGCAGCGGGCGACCTAGGCGGGTGCGGCATGTCAACAGTAGCCTCATCTTGTGGGGTGGTTTCCTGACTCAACGCGGCTGTCATGACCACAATCTCTTCTGAGTTCTGCATCATGTTCGGTCCTGCCTCAGCAAGGAGAAGATACTAGCCGTTCTGACTTAACTCTCTGAATCTCTAAACTGAAACGGAAAACAAGCAGTATTTCAGCCCCAAACAGATCAAACACGGGTGTAGTCGAACAACTGCATTCTACTACTGAACACTGTTCCCCAAAATCACTGTTCCAAATCTGAATCTGATACCCGCAGATATAACTGATTCTCAAAACATCGATCTCGATGCCCTGCCCGACTGATCGAGACTTGCAAATTGGTATGTGCATTACCCTGTAGAGATACACTCTAAAAGCACATAGCAAATAAATGAGAGCCAATACACCCCTATGTTGGGGTAGGGTTTCCCTGTCCTATTTCTGTCAGGAGCTAGGGTTTCACTACGCACACAGCGGCTTCAAACAACCTATGATCGGGTAAGCAACCTGTCCTAGTTTGGAATGGTCACTACAGATTTCGAATATGCACTAGGTCGAATGGTCGAAAAGGGTGCCCCGGTAAAACCGGGGTTTGTGTTCCCATACTGGCAGAGCCCGCAACCGGTCAACCTTATGGACATGCCTTGACAAGACAAGCCTCCGGCAAACCGCTCAGGAATAGCAGATGACCAACACGGTGTCCTAGGCGCACCAATGCACATGCAATGCAAAGAAACACATAAGTGTAGTCAAAACAGGATATCACGAGTTCGAGTCAAGCTCTCTAAAATCCCCAGCAGAGTCGCCAGAAACTGTAGACGCGCCCGTGGGCTTCACTCTACAGTTCGGACTCGATTTTTGTGTCGCGGTTCTAAATCTGAACCAAAGAGTCCAAATCCGGCAAATCGTTTGAGAAAACAGATTTTTGAAAGTAGTGCCAAACATGGACTGCTTTGCCAGATTACAGAGTCGCCACCTAAATATTTTAAAACGGGAAATTTAGGAAACCCTGACTCAGTGCCGAAGGCCACATGTCCGTCATCACCAAAGTGGTCTTGGCTCGGGAGCTTGGGTACGATCGGGGAAGGTCAGCTATGAGCACCCCCTTTCGCCCGGTCCGAAGACCGGCCTCTACTAACCGTGATATCCGTTTTTGAAAACATTACATGCTCTTATCCCAATTATTAGCCTAGAATTACTATGTTATGCGCGCAGCAAACAAGTATAGACTAGATTGCCTAATTTGGAAATAAACATTGCATATCCGTTTTGTCTCGAAAAACGTGTTAGATTTTGCTACTCGCAAGTAGGCTAAAATGCGGATTTCAATGAGTTGTTCCAACTCAGGCAATCCAACCTTCACCCACAGGCATTCAAACAGTTTATCATGTAAGCACTTAGCCGCATGGTAAGCATACTGTCATGATAAGCATTCACACGCATGCGGTATGCTAAAGCCATAAAAACTTACATCGTACTCCGTGCCAAAACAGTAAACTAGTTAGCAAACATGCATGACCTAGTTCATGTTAAGTGGCTAATGCATCACACGCAGAGATGTAATCTAGAGTAGGCTCGGCTAACCCTAAACATGGCACATGAGATGCAACAACTATCACGTATTCAATTTGGAATTGAAAGTACGATGCAGTTTGTATGATGTACCGAGCCCGGTGCATGTAAACAAATGCATGAATGCACACATGCATTGCATAAGGTATGCTAATTTAAATGTGCCCTAATCTACCATCGAAAGCGGGTAAATAAAAGGGATAGAAAGAAGTGGGGATTGGAAGACATACACCCACTCACACACACTTATTACATTTTTTGCCCTCACTCGGAGGGACCGAAATAATAATACAGACCGAATAAATAATTAACTAAACTAGCTAATTAAATATTACAAATCAACTAAATTAATTAAATAAATTAATTAATCTAATTAAGCATTAAACGCCTCGGGATGAGGGCTAACTGCAGCGCGCGTGCCCGGGACTCGCTCGGAATCGCACTGCCATGCAAGTATGCCTCGCTTATATCTTGCCATACTCTCAAACCGCCAAGTCCTGTGATTGCTTCTCGAGTCTTTGTGGAACACCATCGGCTAAGGGGAATGGCCACCGGCCAAGGGAAATGACCACCGGCCACAAGTTATGCTATCGGCCAGTAATTCTTTGCCGGTCGGCCAAAAATTGCTGCAGAACCTGCAATTTGACAGCAGCAGAGGACAAGCAGTGTATGGCAATGTAATTCAAAGCATGTATGCACCAAACACATCCCACGTCATGCTATGGACTCAAGAGGGCATGTGCCTCGATTCCCGGACCACCAATCGCGCATTTCCATGCGTGATGGCCCGGAGAACCAAGAGTGCAACTTTGATTTCAAATGCATGCAATGCAAAGAAGCATGTAAGGGTGCCAAACCTCTATCACACACACTTCAAGGGGCCTAGCATGCATGTCAATGTGATGCAACCCTAAGCATGTGATCTAGCATGCAATATGTACAATGCAAGGCATTTATGCAAGCATACAAACAAGCATATAATACAAGCAAGCAAACCACAAGAGGGATGGACTTATACATGAATTAGGCAACTCAAAATGGGCCTAAAATCAGTGGCCAAAGTGTCTAGAAATAGAGACTAAACACACGCACACACATGTACATGTTAAGGTCCAAACCCAAGGCATACAAAGTCAACTCTCATGCACACTTAAGAGACACAAACATGGGCTAATAGCATGCATGAAAAACTCTGAAATCCATGTTAGGCATGATGCCAAAACATGCAATGAAGCAAGCCAAATATACAACGAATGGCCCAAATCTTGAAACAAGCCATGTAGGCTTAAACCAAGGCCAAGTCCACCAAGCCTCACAAGGCTAAGGGGACTCAAAACAGGTCACAAGCAGACCTAAACAAAGCCTAAGGAGTACCTAGATGGCATCTAAGAAGCTCAAGTACAAAGGCATGCAACATGACCAAAACATGGAGCATCCAACACATGCTTTTAAAGCATTAAAGAAACAACTAAAGCATGCATACAAGCACACCAAAAAGTCTGAAATAACATGCTAGATGGTTCCAAACTATCAAGAATGAAGCAAGCATGGCGTGCTATACACTCATACTTTCAAGGCCAACAAGCCAAATGCAAAGGAGCTACATAATGCATGATGGGATCGACCCAAATGGCTATGGGCAGAGTTAAATCATGGCAAAATAAGTACACAAGCTTCACAAACACAAGTCTAAAACATGTTAGAAACTAAGGCTAACAAGCTAGTCATGTTAAGGCAATATTAAGGCATTACAAAGTAACTATGCAAATCATGCAAAGAGTACTAAAACCAACTTGAAATCATGTTATAACATGGCAATATAAGCATGGAAAACAAGTCAAACATGCTCAACACACACTCAAGCATGGAGCTCTTTAAGGAAGCAAAATTTGTCCTTTTCAAGGACATCAAGGAGAGGGGGGTGGCCCTCTCCTTCTTGAGACTTCAAGGCATGCTCTTCACCACTGAAATCCCTCAAGATTTCAGTGGTGAAGAGATCCTATCACCAAAATCTCGGATCTCTCCAAAATAGCACAAAATGGGGCCTTTTCAAAGCCTAAAGGGGGTCAAACTTCCCCAATCCACAAAACACTCTTAATATACAATAAAGAGGGTCAAAAATCAGAACTTTTATGTGCCAAACACTAAGCCCAAAAACTGTTTTAAACTAGGCAAAAATGGAATGCAAAAATGGGGGAAAAAAGGGGTTAGTATCTCACCCTTGTAGACCTCTTCACAAAGGTTGAGTGATGGCCTCCTTGGGCTTCAAATCAGCCAAAAACAGCAAGAACCAACCTTTGGAACCTCAGAACCAAGAGAAAGGTGGAACACTAGGTGTTTTAGTGCAATAGTAAGGCACAAAACACCTAGATTACAAAGGGAAAGAGAGAGATAGTAAGTATATCTATTCTAACCCTAAAAAAAACCAGAGCTCTAACTCTCTAACAATGTCTAAAGTTCTCTCAAGAAGCCAACCCTTGAGCCAAGGGAAGAGCTTTCCCTCTTATAGGCCAAAAGCTTACAAGCTTAGCCACTAAGCAAGCTCATCCTTCCATACACGTGTATGGAGGGGAAGACAATTGCACACAGCTGTCTGAAAATATCTCAGAAAGCAAGTGCACAGTGTCCGGCCGGCATAAAATGTCATTTCGACAAAATTTAGTGCCGACCGGCACAAAAGAGTGCCGACCGGCACAATAAAGTGCCGATGACAACTCTGGCCAGCCGATGGCCTCTAGCCCCAGCCGGTGGTGTGTGGGGATGCCTCACAAAGCATTCCCTGCCCTTCCAAGGCAAACACAAGTGTTTGGTGCAAAACCAAACACAAACGGTCGAGTTCGGAGGTCCTGAGGCAAGGCGCGCACAGCCGAGAACTTCGGGAACTCCAAACGAACACGAACATGGATAATCACCGAGTGTCCCAACGGTGACGTCCAAGTCTTGAGGACGGTCAAACATGGGGTGTCTACACCTGTCCTCCCTCTCATGGTGCCTCACTGCTCGAGCCAAACTTGCATTATCTGTGGTTACACAATTCCAAAAGGTGCTCGGGTTTTCATCAATATATGGGCAATTCATAGGGACTCTTCGATCTGGGAAAACCCATTGGAGTTTTGTCCAGAGAGGTTTTTGGATGGAAAAAAAGGGGTACAGAGGAGTTGATTTTAATTATTTCCCATTTGGGTCTGGGAGAAGAATGTGTGCAAGCATAGCCATGGCTGAGAGGATGTTCTTGTTCTCATTGGCTTCAATTTTGCACTCATTTGATTGGAAATTGCCCGAGGGAGAGAAATTAGACCTTTCAAAGAAGTTTGGGATTGTGTTGAAGAAAAGAGTGCCTCTCATGGCAATCTCAACACCAAGACTATCCAATCCTACAATTTACGAGTAAGCGAGAAATGACCATCGATCATCTGTTTCACTCTCTGTCTCATCTCTATCAAATATTACCCGTGTAACTAAAAACAAAGATTAGAAGAATATGGGACCAACAATAGTACAGGGAGTGAAATAAATGAACTCAACCTACTAGCAAAGTAAAAATGATATATTGTAATATTGGTTGCACTTTAAAAATCTTTGCTCGGTTAGGTTTTTCAAAAAACACTTTTCAGAAAATTCAACTTTTTTGTTTTCCGTGTTTTTTTGTTTTTGCTGAATTTTTTAAAATATTTTAAGCATTTTTTTTTTAGACATAGCTAACATAAATATACCTAAAAAATAAAAAATTTATCAAAAAAACCTTTTAAAAATTCACTAAATACCACAAAAAAAAAAAAAAGAGAGAATTCAGTACATTTTTTTTTTTGTATTTTTATGTATTTTTTAATTTTTAAAAATATCTTTTCACAAATTTTTTACTTTTAGATATATCTAAATAAGGTACATGTAAAAAAGTAAAAAAATATTTAAAATTTTAAAAATATTCACTGAAAAAAAAACATGAAAACCAAAAAACTTAGTTTTCAAAAAACTTAATCCAAAAAACTTGTATTTTTTAAATTTTAAAAACATTTTTTCACAAATTTTTTACTGTTTAGATACATCTAAGTAAGGTACATCTAAAAAAGTAAAAAAATATTTAAAATTTAAAAAATATTCACTAAAAAAAAACGCGAAAACCAAAAGACTCAGTTTTCAAAAAACTTAATCCAAAAAACTCAAACCAAACGCACTTAATGCAATTTTTTTTGGGATATTTACCAATAAATCTTATCTTACAAACAAGTACTCTAATTAATCTCAAATTTTTTCTATTGATTTGTTACCATGGAGATATATGTTCCTCAAATCCAAGCTTGCACCTGATCAATAATAATAATAATCTTTAATTTTTAATTTTTAACTTTCAATTTTATCAAACAAAACCTAAATGAATCAATCACCAATGAATAGCCCTCACATTTATAAATAACCCTTTAACAAAATAAATGTCATCACCGCACAAAAATTAAATATCATGTATATAAAGAATTATCATTTGAATTTTGTTTTTTGTTTGTTAAGTTAATTTTTTGCTACTTTAGTTTATGAACATCACATTCATCAAATTTCCTATTAGTGAATCGCTTCACCTCCTTCATTTATGAAACTGTACATTTTGACCCACTCAACTATAAAAATGTATCACTTTCACCCTATTTAGTATATTTGTTTGATTTTTATGGTTGAGATGGTTAATAAATACATATTTCTAGATAGTGGATGTAAAATGATATTCACTTTGAGTATTGGCATAATTAACCACTTTTTAAAATTGAAAACGATTACTTGTTTGATATGTTGTTTTTATTTTTTAAAAAATGGAATTATTGCCACAAAAAAAAAAAAATTTAAATGGAAATTTTTTTTTACTTATTTTTAAAAAAAGTTTTCACTCTCTTCTCCCTACCCCACCACTTCCGACCTCTATCCACTATTGCCACCAACCACCATCACCCTTCGATAAATTCCAACCACCTTTTGATGACTTTCCAATGACTCCTATGGGGATTCATAGTCACCAATTGTAACCTTCAATCACCCAACCTTCACCTACCACGTTCACCAATTCACTAAATATATTCCTTTTCTTACTGTTTTATTTATTTTAAAAACATTTATATACATACTAAACAAAGGGTCAAAGGTTGTTTTAATGTCACACCCCAAACCTGCCCCTAAATGTTTGGGCATGACCACTTCAGAAACAAACATCTAGCTTGATATATATATGAGATATGGGGCTTGAACGGAAGCATTAATATTTTAAAATAACAGAAAACCATCTCCATTGAGCTATAACTACCATGCCAGGATCACTAACAGAACATAAGGCAGATAAACATACAGTGACGTGCATCTGAGAATTTAGCTATATGCCTATACTCATACCTATATAGACCCAGCCCTCAAGATTGGGCATATAACAAAAGCATTGAAAGGTAAAAGGATTAGATACACTTCCTCTTTAGACAGACAATCAGGGTAAAAAAAAAAAATCAAAAGTTTAGCAAAACTCCATAAAATGAGCTGCCTTCATTTAAGTGCCTGGACACCCTGAGGTTGACATAAGAGGAACGGATGCCATGGGTTGAGACTGACCTCCAGGTGGAGTGCTTACAGAAATAGACATAACATCAAGTGAGCCAAACTTAGTGAATAGTAGTACGTAACAATTTAACAATTAACTTGAATTACAATGTACATGTATAAGGGCGGAGGACATATAGTTAGCTTTATTCTGTACTTATTTTCAGAATGGCCTTGGGCCTAAACTTAAACATAATGGTTTTTAGCCCTTAAACAGAACGACATTAAGCCCTTTTCATACATGTATGAACTAAATAGGTGACTCGCACAGATTCTAGATGTGACTCGCATGGCAGCACTTAGTTCCGTGCAGCACCTTGTTTCATACTAACAGATCATACAGAATGGCCATAGGCCCGGTTGTCATAAATTGGCCATATGCCTCACAGATGTTACAGATCGGCTATAAGCCTCATAACTTTCACAGAACGGCCATAAGCCTCATAACTTTCACAGAATGGCCAAAGGCCTCATAACTTTCACATCGGCTTTAAGCCCAGTTCACATATGTATGGACTCAGGAGGTGGCTCGTACGGATTCTAGAGGTGGCTCGCATTGCAGCACTTAGTTTCGTACAGCACTTTGTTCCATACCAGAAATTAATAGGTCTAACGGATTATACCGAACAACTCATCTCATATCATAGCACAACGGAACGGATAAACAGAATAGATTAATTCACATCATAGTATGGGTCACATAATAATGTTATTGATATTTAATTCTTTCCTTGGATTGAGTTATTCATAGGTTAATATGATATTTAACATAATTTCTTAATGGTTACTAACATATAAAGCAACATGTATAAAGTATCGTATAAAGTCATGTTCCCATTCAATATCACATTCCCGGTATACGGGCTTACATTCACGATTTCTTCCTGTTAACCAACTTCACAGCATTAATAGGTTGTATGCAATTCTTATGCGAAATCACAAGTAATTTACAGATTATAGCACATTACAAATAGTCGTTAAATGTAACCGGAAATCAGAGTAATTCCAGAGTCATACCAATGTACCCAGCTCTTTCAATATTCACACAAGTTTGTACCGATTTCCCATCAACATAAATGTTAACTTATTCACTTGCAAGGAACAGAATGTTAATAATAATAAGAATTATTAACGAAAAGTAAATGTTCAATTATAGTACTACTACTCACAGTGTTGTGACGATGTGCTAGTTCCTCCTGGAGTGTGTCCTGCACACATTTATAATTTACAAATTAGCTCATTTTTCTTTGTTAAATCATTTCCTGACTTATTTGTTTCAATGAATTTACAGATAGCAAAAAGGCATCAAACACAGATTTCAAAAATATCTGAGGGACGAGCACGTGAAACGAAGAAAACTAATTTTTCCAACATGGGCCGCACGTGCGGCTGTGAGCCTCGCATGTGCGGTGGTTGGTCTTGCACGTGTGGCAGTGAAGCCTGCACGTGCCTTTTAAGCAGTAGCCACAGCTCAAATTTTCACCCTTTCCCGTACGTGCAGCAGTGACTCCCGCACGTGTGGCGATTCTGCAATTTTCTGCCCGAAATTTCAAACAAAGTTCCAAGTTTTGGTAAAAATTAACAAGGCTTAAAATAGGTCCTTTAATTGATATATCATAGTTCAAAAATCATGTACAGAAACATTTCAAACACATATCAACTTGAGTGTGAATTAAATCTCTAATTCCTTGCATTACATAAGTATAAAATAAGCACTTAGAATCCCTACCATATTGTTCCCAAATATATATCTAAGATCATCCAAATCATAATTGAGTTCAACCATGTACAGATAAAGGATAGAATGAAATCCCTTTTCATATATCTCAATTTGACTCCAAATCAATCTAATAACAACACATCTTTTCAATTCAATCAATACACACCTTATATCAAAGAAAATCTTTCTCATACCCAAGAAAGGACTTAATTCAAGTAGAATTCACTTACCTTAAGCTTTAAACCCTACAATCCCTCTTAATTCCCCACCTTTCCTCTTGAAGAATCTCCTTTCTTCCTTTTAAACCCTTCTCCCCTCTAATTTTTCTCTTAGGAGATATTTAAGTAAGGCTCTTAAGTCAATTATGTATGAAGTATAAATAAATATATATATATATCTAAAGATGGATAAAGACAAAATTTAATCAGTTTAAGCATTCTAAATTGAAATTTCACAGAAAATCATATTAGCGCTTAAAAATTATACCGATCTTAAATGTAAAATCAATTTCAGATTATTAGGCTTCTAAGACCCTCAATTTGTGATCCGAACACTGTAATCGTGACAGATATTTTTCTTATCAAACAGATATGCATTCTTAATCATGAGATTCTCTTAATTAAACTTAAGTTCACATAAAATTTCACAATTAAATGCACAGGATATGGGACTGAAATTATCAGGTTATTACATTTAAGGAACAATATGACCAACACCAAACAATGGAGTCAAAAGTTTCATATGAAGAGTGGCTGGCTGCCAGACGTGGCCTTGTTAGCCTACCTGTTTCTTTACGGTAATTATTTAGTAATTCTGGAATATGGAAACGTGATATTCTATAGTATTATGATTGGTAGAGAAGGTGGATAGGTAGGGTATTGTGTTGAGTGATTAGGTAGTGGACATATTAAATGATAATTAGTTAGAGAGTACAGACACGTGATATTTCGAAAATATTGAATAATTTCCCTTTCTTTACTTACTGTTTTATTTATTTTGAAGACATTTATATACATACTAAACTAAGGATCAAAGGTTGTTTTAAGGAGCAATATGACCAACAACAAACAATGGAGCCTGAAGATTAACTATCATAAGAGTGTGATTGCTGGTGTTGGTGTGGATGAAGAGATGATGCAAGTCTTTGCTTCTTGATTAAATTGTACACATCAAAACTTGCCTTTAAAGTACCTTCTGTTACCTCTAGGAACTAATCCTGGTAGGAAAAGTACTTGGAAGCCAGTCTTGGATAGATTTAAATAGAAATTACCCTCATGGAAGAGAAGGTTGCTCTCATTTGTTGGGAGGTTGACTTTAATTAAGTCTGTTATGAGTAACTTGTCTATTTACTACATGTCCTTATTCAAAATACTAGTGGGGGTGGCTAAAGAAATTGACAAAATTCAAGCAAATTTGCTATGGGGGGGTTCAGATCTTAGAAGAACAATTCAAATGGTTAGATGGGAACCAATTACCAAGAGTAAAAATTTGGGAGATTTGGGAATGAAAAGATTCACAGATATGAATAAGTGCCTATTGATGAAATGGTGGTGGGGGTTTGGGGCAGAAACCCACACTTTGTAGAAGGATGTTATCTGTTCAAAGTATAATATGGGGGGTGGAAGATGGCTACCATATATGGAAGGAAATATTAGAGTTTCAAAAATTTGGTCTAATATAATTAATGCAGTTAGATCTCAGCTTGAACTTTTCAATTTCTATCTTGATAACTTCGTAATTCAGTTGGGAAATGGTAGGAGAGCTCAATTCTGGTTTGATACATGGTCCGAGGAATTGTGTCTTAAGACTGAATTTCCTAGACTATTATCTCTATCCACTGATAAGTATGGAACAGTTTCTGACTTTTATACTAGAAGAGAAGGGTTGCAGGACTAGAATCTGAAATTTAGGAGGCCTTTGTTGGCCTGGGAGGAGGAGGAGGTATGTAGGTTATATACCTTAATCAGAATTGTACCAGCCATTCAGGTCACAAGTACAAATGTTAGGAAGTGGAAGGTTGATTCATCTGGGTTGTTCTCTATTGCATTAGTGTATAAAAGATGAAAATTATTCTTGGGTCATGTTAGGAATATGGCAGTGGTAGTTTGGCATAACTGTGCTCCACCTAAAGTAAAATTCTTTGGGTGGTTAGCATGGCAAGGCAAGGTGAAAACATCAAGTTTCCTGCAAAGAATAGGGATCTTAGAAGTGAATGCTAATGTGAGTTGTGTTTTCTATCAACATGAGGTGGAAACAGTCAACCATATCTTGCTTTTTTGCCCTTTTGTTTGGCTGTTGTGGTCTCATATTATGAAATGGTGAGGCATACAGTGGGTTATACCTAACTCAGTGGAAGGATTGTTGCAATGGTGGTCATTCTGTAAGATGAAAAAGATTGAGAAGCTGTTATGGAAGGTTGTGCCTTTAGCTGCCCTTTGGTCCATATGGAAGCATAGAAATAACTGTGTTTTAAATGGGTTGTGTCCAAATTTTGAAGATCTATGTGAGCTTGTCAAAGTAAGAATAGCTTTGTGGGTCAAATCTTCCCTAACCAAAGTAGAGTTCTCTGTTAATGATATAGTCTTTAACTTGCAGTAGGTCCAATGTTGTATTAGGCATAAGAGTTGAGTCTTGCCCCTAGTTTGCTGTGCTGTTTTGGCCACAACTTGTTCTGTTGATACTTGAGCTTAGTCTTATGGTGGGTTCTACTAGAGTGTGTATCTGTTTGTCAGCTTGGGCTTGTTGCTGGTCTTGTAGGTTTAGGTTTAGATTTTGTTCTGTTGGACTATTAGGCTTAGTGGTGGACTGATATGTTGGACTACATTGTTGTGCTTTTGGTGTAGAGGTGTGTTCTCTGTGGCTTCATTTTGGAAAAGGTTGTAGTCACTTTAGGGGCCCATGCTAAGTATTTCACCTAATGTGTTCTCTGATGTATGCTGCTGCTCTGAGGTGTTTGGTGCAAGGGAAGTGGATGTATACTAGGTTTTGGAGTTTTGTTGGTGTGTGCAGATACTATAAGGGTGCCCCTGCTCAATGTTTTGGAATGCGTATTTGTTAAATGGGAGCTCATTATAGTTAGAGTGTCCCTTGGATGAGAACTCACTCATTTGGGCAAGGTTCATAGTGAAAGAGTCTGCATTTTCTATATATCAAATTAGAAGCTATATTTAGTGTGACTGGTAAGCTTGTGATTGGTAGGCTCTTGTACATTAGGTTTGCATTGCTGTCAGTTTGGCTCTATTCTTGACCCTGGTTGTGTGGAAGAGCTGCTACTTTGCCTCAAATTCTGTTTGTCTTGCTCTGCCGTCAATTTTGCCCTACTGCTGGCCTTGTTTTTGTGGGGTTGCTGGTTTAGATTCTATTTTGTTGGACTGTTTTGCTCAACTGTGGACTGCTCAGTAGTAGACTGTTATGATGATTTGCTTTGGTTGGTTGCTCACCAACTTGGGGTGCTAGTAAATGATAGAATGAGTTTTTTGGTGCCAACATAGTTGGGATGATTTAACTCATCGTAATACTTTTACACTTAACTCTCTTTATTGATATAAATTTTGTTATACTTTGTGCTTTGCATTTTATTATTTCATCAATATTGATGATACAGTTCGTTCTTGGCGGATGGGTCGGACTGATCCAAGTTCTTCGAGCTCAGGTCCAAACGGTCAAGCCCACAAAGTAACTTGCAAACAAGTTCAACGGGGAACGGGGCAGTCTTCTAGTGAACCCTCCGACGAGCAAATTAGTAGAGGAAGTAGAGAATGTAGAGAGAGAGAGAGAGAGAGAGAGAGAGAGAGAGAGAGAGAGAGAGAGAGATGGGAGATAGAAAGCTTAACCTTCTTCTTGTCCTCAACGTTTGCTTATATCCTTTGGTAATCATTTCGCTGTCTTTTCCCACCTGCCCTCATCGCCGAAAGTCTGTGCTATAGCTTACCTCGTTCAGGGTAAGGGGGTGCTATTCCGACGGGGAGGTGTTGTCACAATAAATGCTGTGATGGGTTACATTAATGGTGATGTGCTGTGACAATAACTTTGCAAATCTTTGTCCGCTGATGTGGCCTGTCCTTCACCTGCCATATGTCCGAATGTCATTGGCCCTTCATGTCCAGTTGGCCTCCAGCTGTTCTGGACTTTACCAGCCGTGTTATGCAATGGGTTCCAAGTGATGGGCTTGGGGTTGTTCACTGTGGGCTGTAGCCTTTGTGGGCCTATCCATGTCAGTAGTCCCCCATTCCCAAGTGCAGCTTCAGTCCAACGAAGGGAATAGTAACTCGGAAGATGAGTCCGATCGGGAGGGGCGGCCGAGTTGGTGGGCCAACCATGAGATGTGCTGACCACGAGGGGAGTCGAGTGGAAGGGCCGAGCGCGAGGAGGGCTAACCGTGTGAAGGCCAAGCGGCAAGGCCGACCGGGAGGAGGGTTGGCTGCGCAAAGGCCGAGCTTAAGGGCCGACCGTGAGGAAGGCCGACCGCGCGAAGGCCGGGTGGTGGGGCCCGGGGCGCAAGAGGCGGCGTGTCAGGTGATGATTTGAAGTGGAAAAGACAGGGTAAGGGGAGGAGACAGTGCATCATGGTCGTACACGTGGCAATATCTTGGGGGGGAGGTTAGGCGTTGGAGCAGAGATGAAATGATAGGTCATTATGGGTGTTGAAAAGGCAGTTTGGCGGATGATTTGAAAAGTTTTCAAACTGGCGAAAATTAATTGGGATCCTTGGAATATGGGTAAACCGTGGGCTTTTGGCATTATTTGATTCACCTATTTGCTTACAAAAAATCAAGACATCCCCAGCGTTAATTCCTTCGTTGCTCACGATACACCTCTGCAACACTTTTTTAATTTCCTTGCGCCTGCATCAGAAGCAATTCGCCGACACACCATAGAAATGGCCCAAGAGGGAACTGCGAATGTGAGGGTAGATCCCCTTGGCGATGATGATGCTATGGAGTTAGCGCAGCAATACAAGATGGAGAGGGTGGGGGAGTCGATTGTACGATCCCATGGTTCCACCATGATAACGGCTCCAAAACCAATCAGCCAGGCGGAACCAGATCATTGGCACACGAAGGCTGACAAATCCACGATTACTGTGGCGGAGTTGGAAGCTATCTGCGAAAAATACCAAATTCCTACTGAAGTAGAGTTATTGCTGCCGATATGAACGGAAAGGCCATCTGACACCAGGCCAGGGCAGTTTTCCCTTTATGAGGAAGCTCTGAAGGGAGGATTGAGGTTGCCACTGCCGCAAATGGTGGTGGATGTGCTCAATCGTCTGGAGGTAGCACTGGGCCAACTAATGTCCAATGCATGGAAGATCTTGCTGGCCTGTGCGAGTGCGTGGCCGAAGGCGAATGGAGGAGAGGCCATGACAGTAGACGAATTCTTTGCATGCTATAAGGCCTGAGGGCAGCAGGAGACTTGGGTCACCCTGCAGGCAGCGGCAGGGAAGGGTTTGGTGGCGGGGCTGCCAACATCAATCAAAGGTTGGAGACCACGGTGGTTCTATGTGTCCACCAATAGAGGGGCTAGGGTGCGCACGATGTGGAGGGTGCCCACCAAATTTGTGGAGCCAAAATTAGGGGCAGCAGCAGAGGAGAGAATAAAGAAAGTGAAGGCCTGGAGGGAGAAGGAGGGAGCTAGGTGGGACGAACTCGTTCAACCCTCAGCCTTGTTTGTGGCGAGGTTGGGTCCTCAACTGAGCGGTGGGGATGTGGGGCGAGCTGAATTGGAGGCAAGGAGGAGAGCACAAGAGGCTGAGGATAGGGCCATACTGGCCAAAGCCACAAAATTTAAGAAGGCGCAGGAAGACCGACCTCCCCAGCCAATCGTGCTGGAGAGGGTCTGACCGTGCCCCAAGCCGCTGGGGGGGAAGGACTTGAGCAGTTTTGTGCCGCGAACACCCCGAGTTGATCCCGTGAAAGAACAGGTGAGAAAGGAATGGGAGGTTCTGAAGAAGAAGAAGAAGAAGAGGAGTGCCCCTGAGGGGGGCTGCAGATGCCCCTGGGTCAAAGAAGGTGAAGGTGGTGGAGGTCGCCCCAACAATGGAGGTTGTGGAGGTCGCCCGAGCAGTGGTGGAGATCGTCCAAAGGGTCGAGAGGGCGGTCCCCGAAGTGCAAGCAGAGGGTGTGGCAATTGGGGCTGAACCAAGTGGAGGGAAAAAGACCCAAAGGGGTCCTGCGCCCCAAGGGGGTGTCGGTCTTACCTGATCTAGCCTACCACGCCGGGCAGTGGTAGGCCGAGGGAGAGGAGGGCCGGCCAGGCAAGTCTGAACCGCCTGGTAGCGATTGTGGAGGAAGCATCCATGCGCTCAGTAGCTATCAGATTCAATGAGGTTGACTTGCTAAGGGGGTTATACTCTGCCCAAATGGAGGTAACCACCTTAGCAGGGGCCCTGCTAAGAAAGGTGGGGGCTGCAAAGCTGAAGGTGGATGAGGTCAAGGCTCAGCTTGCTAAGTTGAAGGAGGAGAGTGCAAGTTGGGAGAGCGCCCACACCAATCTGCAAGCAGTCAAGTTGGAGCTGGAGAACTCACGCCGCCAGGTTGTGTCGCTCGAGTTCCAGCTGACTGGTGAGCATAAGAAGTTGGAGGAGGCCCAAAGAGCCTGTGCCGTCGCGGTCGAACAACATGAAGAGGCCATGAGCAGCAATGAAGAGCTGGTCAGGCAGAAAGATGAGGCAGATGTCAAAATTGGCGATCTGCAGAAGGAGTTGGAGGGCGAGCGTGCCAAGGCAGTGGAGGAGAGGGGGAGGCTTCAAACGGAGTTGGAAGCAGAGAGAGCGAAGGCGACGGTGGAGAAGGAGAGCCTGAAGAAGGATGTGGAGGAGGAAAAAGCAAAGGCTGTGTCTAAAAGGGCGACCTGCAAAAAGAGCTGGACGAAGAGAGGGCGAAGGCAGCTTCTGAGAGGGTGGCTTATCCCGATCTGTGCGTCGCAGCAGTGGAGCAATTCAAAGGGTCTGCTGAATTTCAGATGGCAGTTGATGCATGATCGCCAAAGCAGCTAAGCAGTAAGAATTGGGCAAAGCCCATCGAGGACAACTGCTGGAGGCAGAATTGAAGCAGAAGTTATTGAGAGCTTCCAGCAATCAGACATCTATAAGCACGAAATGGCTGAGTACTGGGACAGTGGCTGGAAGATGTTCAAACGTAGAGCTGAAGAGTTGTTCCCAGACTTAGACCTTAGTAGTGTAACGATTGGCGAAGACGATGTGGCCCAAACCCCCATGGATGAGGGCATTGAAGAAGAAGATCTTGTATCCAGTGAAGAGGAGTGACTGGGGAAGAAGAAGAAAAAGGAGCTTACACAGACCCCTTTTTGTTTTGTTTTGTTTTGTTTTGTTTTGTTTTGTTTTTTTTTTTTTTGAATTGATGTAATGAACTTGTGTACACATTTGTGAATAAATAAAATTTCAGCTGTGTTTTCAGTCGATTGCTTTTGCTTGTGTATAAATCAGTGTGAACTAAATTCAGGAACTCCTTGATGCATAGTGAAATTGAACTTGTATAAAAACTCAATACAGAGTAAGGTAAAGAACTCCTCAATGCAGAGTGAAATTGGACTTGTAATAAAAACTCAATGCAGAGTAAAGTTGAACTTGTATAAAAACTCAATGCAGGGTAAAGTAAAGAACTCCTCAATGTAGAGTGAAATTTAAAATGTGATAAAATTATGTATATGTGCTTGCCACATTGCTAAAATGGATAAGAGTGGTTTATTTGAGTCATGCTTGATGGGGGAGGAAATAATCTGATTAGTAGAGGAAAAATGTAAGAATGTCTTTGGAATTTGACTAAGTAAAGAGTGGGGTAAAAACTTCGACCTGGAATTGCGACTAAGTGTTCTACTAATGCCACAATTATGAAGCTTCACTGATGCTGCAAGTGACTCAGTCTTGGGCCTGGAATGGCAGTACTCAGTCTGGTTGAGACTTGTGATGCTTGGTCTAGGTGAGGATTGGTCTGGCCGAGTGCATCAAGCTCAGTCTGGGTGAGGCTTTTGTGCTTAGTCTGGATGAGGCGTGTAGTGCTCACTCGGGCTGAGGCTTTTGGATGCTCGGTCTGGACGAGGCTTTGAGTGCTCAGTCGGATTGAGGCTTTTTGGTGCTCAATCTGGCTGAGGCTTTTGTGCTCAGTCTGGCTGAGGCTTTTCGTGCTCAGTTTGGCTGAGGCTTTTCATGCTCAGTCGAGCTGAGGCTTGTTGATGCTTAGTCTGGACAAGGCTCTGAGTGCTCAGTCTGGCTGAGGCTTTTTGATGCTCGGTTTGGACGAGGCTCTGAGTGCTCAGTCGGTCTGAGGCTTGTTGATGCTCAGTCTGGCTGAGGCTTTTTGATGCTCGGTCTGGACGAGGCTTTTAGTGCTCAGTCTGGCTGAGGCTTTTGGTGCTCAGTCTGGCTGAGGCTTTTTTGCTCAGTCTGGCTGAAGCTTTTGATGCTCAGTCGAGCTGAGGCTTGTTAATGCTCAGTCTAGCTGAGGCTTTTGGTGCTCAGTATGGCTGAGGCTTTGAGTGCTCAGTCTGGCTGAGGCTTTTGGTGCTCAGTCTGGCTGAGGCTTTGAGTGTTCGGTCTGGACGAGGCTTTTGTGAGTGCTGCAATCAAAACGTCATTGAGACACCATATAGATAACTGTGGTATATAAATGTCGAAAAGTTACATTGCATGAGAAGATAACAAAAATGTTCAAGCGTGTGAATTTGCAGAAAAGAAAATACAATAACTGAGCAATACAAAAGTAGTGGTTTATTGAAAGTAACGTTTCAGGTGTTCGGCGTTCCAAGGGTGTAGGAGGTCTCGACCTTCCAAATCCTGGAGTCGGTAAGTGCCTGAACGTGGTTAGGTTTTCACAATGTAAGGTCCCTCCTATTTGGCTGCCAATTTACCCTCAGTCGGATTTTTGGTGGCAAGAGTTGGTTCTCTCAAGACAAGGTCCCCAACAACGAACTCCCTTGGTCGGACTTTGCGGTTGTAGTGTGTTCTCATTTTCTGTTGATATGAGGCCAATCTGACAGCAGTGGTCTCCCTGAGTTCTTCAATTAGGTCTAGGTCTGCCCGACGGAGTTCTTCGGTGAGTGCTGGATCCGGATGTAAAACCCTGGGGGTAGGCAGACTGATTTCCACTGGAATAACCGCCTTAGCGCCATATGTTAGACAAAAAGGGGTTTCCCAGTGGGAGTCCGAGCGGTGGTGCGGTAAGCCCATAGTACATTCGGTAGTTCCTTAGCCCAAAGTCCCTTAGTAGCTTCAAGCTTAGTCTTGATGATCGTTAGGAGAGAACGGTTGGTGACCTCAACTTGGCCATTGGCTTGGGGATGACCGGGGAAAGAGAAACATGGTTGAATCTGGAGGTCAGCACAGAACTTCCTGTACTTGGCGTTGTCGAATTGTTTGCCGTTGTCGGAGACAATGGCCTGAGGGACGCCGAATCTGCAAATGATTGACTGCCAGATAAACTTGGTTGTGTTCCGCTCGGTGATGGTCGCAAGGGGTTCTGTCTCTACCCACTTGGTGAAGTAATCAATGGCGACAATCGCGAACTTGGCCTGGCCTCGGCCGGTGGGAAGTGGACCAACTAGGTCGATCCCCCATTTGGCGAACGGGTAGGGGCTACAGAGTGTGATCAGTTCAGTAGGAAGAGCATGGGGGATGTTGGCAAAGCGCTGACACTTCTCGCATTTGATGAGCACAAAATCAGTGGCATCTTGATTGAGAGTCGGCCATAAATAACCAGTACGGAGTATTTTGTGGGCTAAAGACCTGCCGCCTAAATGATTGCCACAAATTCCCTCATGGATTTCTTGCATTACTGTAGACACCCCATTTTTGACCGACCTTAAGACTCAGACGTCACCGATTGAGCGCTCGGTGATGTTGCATATTGTGCTCGTTCAGAAGTCTCAGAGTCGCGGCCGTGCGCCCTGCCTCCGGACTTCCGAACCCTCTTCTGTGCCTTGCCTCGGTTTGCGAACCAGACTCGGTTTTCTCTGTTTTCTTTCCTGAGGGGAGGGAGAGGTCCCATAGACTATCTCTCAGTGGCCGTGGGCTACATTTTGTGCCCGTAGGCCATTTTGCCCATTTCGGAGCCCGGTTCCCGGTTTTCGGAACCGTCAGGCTGTGTGCCTCGGTTCGGGACCACCCAACCATCTCCGATTCCTCCGGTTTTTGGCATGCATCTCATTTACTCCCTTTCGAGGGACACTGGGGTCTTAGATACCCACTTCGCGGCCAAACACCACTTTCGGTGCTTAACGGCCGGTTTTTGGGACCCCGAACTGCGTGTTTTGGCCCTCGAGCATTCGTTTTGCATCGGTTTTTGTTCATTTTTGGCAGGTACCTCTGTTTTATCATAAGGAAGGTCACTGGAGGGTGGGAGGCTAGCAATTGTCCTGGCAACCAGTTATGCTCCTCCGGCACCTTCCGACGCCCGTTTTTCTCACTTCCGGGCTAATGTTGAACACCTTAGGGCCATTTTGTTCGAGCCAAAACCACATATTTGTGTTGTACACACATGGGAGGACCCTAAAAACACATGGCCGGCCAGTAACTCTTATTGACCCTTTTGAACACCTCTTTCAAGTGGCTTGTTGTCTCTCCTGTTTCAGAGTTGCCAGATTCCAACCACAGGGCCTTGTTGTACACACTTGGGAGGACACCAACCTTTGGTGGCCGGCCAGAAATTTTCACTTTCCACTTTTGCCCTTGGCCAGCCGGCCATGGGGGGTAGCCGGCTGGCCACCTCCAATAAAGATGGCTAGCCGGCCTGCTTCCTTGGGATGTGTGCATTCCAGCTGTGCTTTGAACTTCCCCCAAAAATATCTTCTCCGGGGGACCCCTTTGGAGGGAAATATAGAGCTCATTTCCCTCCATTACAAGGAAGACTCCTCTCTCCCTCTCTTGCACACATTAGTGTCCTCCCAACTCAAGAGAAGAAGCTACAAGCTTTGGTTGGAGCATACATACACATACAACTTCATTTCTCTCAAGTTTTAGGGCCATTTCTTCATCATCTCGAAGCACCACCACTACTAATCCATTCTAGCAGCAAGGAGAGGCTTTATAGAAGCTAAGAGGCAACAAATTTGGTCCAAGAAGCAACCAAAGTCTTGATCTTCAAGGGTAAGTACACTTCACCCTCTTTTGAGCTCATTTTTGCTTCATTTCTTAAGCTTATTTGCTCATTGTTTTGGGCTCCGACCAGAACTGAAACTAGGTCTATTTTGAGCTATTCTTCATGTTTGTTCAAGGGCTCAACCCTGTTTGAGCCCTCCATCTTTCACTTGTTTCAATATCCTCTTATATGCCATTATTTTGCATTGAATATTTGGCCTATGTGTGATTTGATTTGGAGTATCTCATGAACTGATATTGTACTTATTTTGAGCCCCTCTTCGACATTTAATAAGGGCTCAACCTTGTTTTCATGCTCCATATGCCACTTGCTTTGAATCCATGTTTTACCCTTATTTTTGCATGCTTCATCTAGCTTATGTGTGATCTATTTTCGAGCATGATGTAAACTGTGAGTAGGGCTATTTTGAGCCCCTCTTCAACATTGAAGAAGGGATCAACCCTATTTGGACTCTCTATCATGCACTTGCTTCATAATCTCTCATATTTACCGTAAACTTGCATGATTTGTTTGACCTACATGTAGTCTGTTTTGGAACATGTCATGAACTGTGAGTAGGATTATTTTGTGTCCCTCTACAACATTGTAGAAAGGATAAACCTTTTTGGGGGTCTCCATGTTGTGCTTGTCTTTATATCCCTCTTTGACCCCCATTTTTGCATGCTTTTTAGGCCTATCTAGCTTCTGTTTTCGGCCATCATCAGTACTGAAAATATCCATATTTTGGCCTTCTTGTCATGTTTTGTTAAGGGTCCAAGGCTGTTTGATGAATGTAAGGCATACTCCATGTTTTAGCCCTTGTTGGCTTCATTCTTGCATGACATTTTTAGCAAGTTTGCATACTGATTTGAGGGTTGTCATAAACTGTAAATGTTCATATTTTGGTCCCTCATCAGTGTTGTAGAAGGGAATTTTTCAGTTTGAGCATCGCATACATCACTTGCTTCAATACCCCTCTCTTGGCCCCCATTTTTGCATGCCATTGTTGTCCTATCTATGCCCATTATTTCGCCATGTCTTGTACTGTAAAAAATGCTATTTTGGGGCTGCCTTGCTACTGTTTTGCATGTCATGTACCAATTATGCATGTTTAGTATGGCTATAGGCCATTTCGGGTGCTTAATATCACATTTCGGGGCCGTTTCGTGCATTTGGTGTCATTTCCCCACCTTTCGGGACTGTTTTGCATCATTTGTGAGTGCTGAAAATCCATTGGCGTGTTTGCATATCATTCTCTATATCATTTCATGTTTTAATACATTACCTCGGTTTGTGTGCCCGTGTGCACGCATTTCGAGGCATCTCTTTTTCATCCATCGGCCTCTTATGTGAGTGTGGCTGTGGCCCTCTCATGTTAGTGTAAGCCCAATTTGCATTGTGTATGTCATTTCATGCCTTAGGGCCATTGCCTCGATTTGCGTGCCCGCGTGCACGCATTTCGAGGCATCTCTTTTTCATCCGTCAGCTTCTTATGTGAGTGTGGCGAAGGCTCACTCATGTCAGTATAAGTCCATTTTGCATCCTGCATGCCATTTTAGCATCATTGCATTCCGTATGCCATTGCCTCGATTTGCGTGCCCGTGTGCACGCATTTCGAGGCACCTCAGTTTCATCCGCTGGCCTCCTGTGTGAGTGTGGCTGAGGCCCTCTCATGTTGGTGTAAGCCCATATTGCATCGCATATCTCATTTTAGTCCCATTGCATTCTGTATGCCATTTTCTCGGTTTACGTGCCTGTGGGCACGCATTTCGAGACATCTCATTCTAGGCTCATTATATATCATATTTTAGGCCGTTTCATGCCTTTATGCTATCGCCTCGGTTTGCGTGCCCATATGTACGCATTTCGAGGCATCTCATTTTCATCCGACAACCTCTTATATGAGTGTGGCTGAGGTCCTCTCATGTTAGTGTAAGTCCAATTACATCGCGTATGCCATCACATGCCTTAGGATCATCGCCTCGATTTGCGTGCCCGCGTGCACGCATTTCGAGGCATCTCATTTTCATAGCATTGTGTATATTAGGATTGTATCTTAGTTGCATTTCATGCATATCATACATATTGCATCGTGTTCGGGATAGGAGTTAGCCCGGGCACGGGAAACGAGGCACATTTCGTACTCCGAGCGACGGAACGGGTCTCAATTCCCAAGTGACCGACACTCCGGATTATCCATGATGGAGTTAGGTTTTGTTGTAGCATTCACCTGCATTCACCTTATATTGAGTTGTGCAATCTAATTCCTCGGCCATCATGCATCGATATGCGTGATTGGTGGCACGAGGATCGAGGCATGCATATATTTGTGAAATACATTGCTATGTCCCTTTCCTGCTCTCTGTTGCAGCAAAATGAAGAATCAGCAACTTTTCGGGACTTGGCACGCATTTCGAGAAACATTGCAAACAGAGGCTAATCGGGGCATCGCCGTGGATTTCCGCGCAAAGCAGCCCAAACATGCATCATCTCATTATCCGGAGCAGAGTCAAGGCAGCCCCCTGGCTTGCATGCCGGTTTACAGTTTTTCTTAATTAATTTATTAATTAATTAGGGATTTGTATATTATTTGGACTGTATTATTCTTTTATTTCGGACTGTATTATTATTTATTCGGACCCTCTGCGCGAGGCCATAATTGTAATAAGTGTGGGTGAGTGTGATGTATGTCTTCCAACCCCACTTCTTTCTTCCCTTTTATTTACCCGCTTATGATAGTTAGATATGGGGCATATTTCAATTAGCATACAGTATGACAGCATGTTTGCATCATTCATCTGTTTTGCACGCACCGGGCTCAGCGCATCATACAAACTGCATTTGTATTTTAATTCCAAGTTGAATACTTGATAGCTATAGGATTTCACATGCCATATTTAGAATAGCCGAGCCTGCTATAGTTTGCATCTTTGCATGTGTTGCATTAGGCATTACAGTATACTTAGGAACCATGCATGGATTTCTAACAAGCTTCTGTTTTGGCTTGGAGTACTCGGTGAGTTTTATGCTTTAGCATCCTTGCATGCGTGTGAGTGACTGCCATGAACAGCATGCTTACCATGAGGCTAAATGCTTATGTGATATAACTGCTTTGAATGCCTGTGGGGTGGAGGTTGAGTTATTTGAATTGGAATGATTCATCAAATGCCTGTTTTAAGCCCACTAGATAGTGGCAAAATCATGTTTTTCTAAGCCCACTCGAGAGTGGCAAATCCACGTCTTAGCCTACCTGCGGGTAGCACCATCAAACCATTTTCAAACAAACAAAAATGAAATGTTTTGTTCCAATTCAGGCGACCCAGTCTATACTTGTATGCTGTGCGCATCACATAGTAACCTAGGCTAATAACCGGAATAAGGACTCACAATGTTTTCAAAAACAGATATCATGGTTAGTAGAGGTCGGTCTTTGACCAGGCGAGCGGGGGTGCTCACGAAGTGACCTTCCCCAATCGTACCCAAGTTCCCGAACCGAGGCAACTTTGGTGATGACGGACATGTGGCCTTTGGCACCGAGTCAGGGTTTCCTAAATTTCCCATTTTAAAAAATATTTAGGTGGCGACTCTGTATCTGGCGAAGCAGTCCATGTTTGGCACTTCTTTCAAAAATCTGTTTTCAAAACGATTTGCCGGATTTGGACTCTTTGGTTCAAGATTAAGAACCGTGACATTTGAGTCCTTCGAACTGTAGTGACCCAATATCGAACCAGAACCGGGGAGGGGGGGGGATTCGCACTCCCCTTCCCCCGGGATGCGTTCGAGGACGTCTACAATTACATAGGTTGCTTGAGCCGAGTTGAGGCATCGCAGATATGGTCGTGAAAAGCCACGTTTATACAAGACGCCACTGACCAGAACGTAGTTAGACAACCGAGCCCTGACCTTGGCGGCTTGCTGTTGGTCATCTGGGAGTTCTCCTGTTGTCAAAAATAGGAAAATGTCGGATGCCCAGGGAATAGGTTCATTTTGGAGGACCTGCACTTCTTGTAGGTCGGGTGAGATGGCCGGGTGGGCTAGGTATTCGAGGCAGACTCCATGGCTGAGGTCGGATTGGTCTGCAGAGGCCAACTGAGCCATCTCATCTGCCTTGGAGTTTTTTGCCCAAGGTATGTGCTTGATGTGGAAGGTATTGAAGAGGCGAAGAAGGGGGAGTGCCATATCCCTGTAAGCCTGCATTGTGTCCTTCTTGGCATCGAATTCCCCTACAATCTGGCCGACGATGAGCTGGGAGTCGCTAAACACCCAAATGTGGCTGACACCAATGTCCTTGGCAAGGCGGAGTCCTACTATCAATGCCTCATATTCAGCCTCATTGTTGCTGGCATCAAACAAGAAACAGAGAGTACATTTGAAATAGCCACCCTCAGGGGAGGTGAGGACGAGGCCAGCCCCATTAGCTTCCCTGCGGGATGACCCGTCGACGTTGAGAGTCCAAGAATGGGGGTCTTCTGGCTCGACAGGAGTTGGTGGGGGTGGAGAGGCAGTGGTTGGGGTAGGGTTGGTGAATTCCAAGATGAAGTCGGCTATGGCCTATCCCTTGATTGCTGTTCGAGGGTAGTAGGAGATGTCAAACTGGCTGAGTTCTATTGACCACTGCATAAGTCTGCCGAAAAGTTCTGGTTGCTGCATGACCTTCTTCAGGGGTTGGTCAGTAAGGACCACTATGGAATGGGCTTGGAAGTAAGGACGGAGCCGTCTGGAGGCGGTGACCAAGGCCCGAGACAATTTTTCTAGCAATGGGTAATTCTGCTCCGCTCCCCTGAGAGCTCGACTGATGTAGTAGACCGGCCGTTGGACTGAGCCGTCTTCCTTGATTAGAGCTGCACTGACTACGATGCTTGACACTGCTAAATAGAGGAAGAGAGGCTTGCCCGTAACTGCCTATGGAAGGAGGAGAGGATTGGCCATGCATTGCTTTAGCTGCTGAAAAGCCTCTTCGGATTCAGTTGTCCATTCAAAAGTCTGCCGAAGAGCTTTGAAGAATGGTAGGCACTTATCTGTTGCGCGGGAAATGAAGCGGTTGAGGGCCGCCACTCGGCCGGTGAGTCTTTGAACTTCTTTGACTGTTTTGGGTGACTGCATCTCAATCAAGGCCTTGATCTTCTCAGGGTTAGCTTCAATGCCATGCTGGCTGACCATAAAACCCAAAAACTTTCCAGATCCTACGCCGAAGGCGCACTTCTCTGGGTTGAGCTTCATTTGGTACTTGCGAAGGGTGGCGCAGGTCTCTTGCAGGTCGGTCAGATGATCAGTGGAGAGTTTGCTCTTGACCAGCATGTCGTCGATATATACTTCTATATTCCGACCGATCTGATGATGGAAAACGGCATTGACCAACCGTTGGTAGGTGGCCCCAGCATTATTCAGGCCGAACGACATCACACAGTAGTGGTAGGTACCTCGGTCGGTGATGAAGGATGTGTGTTCTCGATTGGACGGGTGCATCAAGATTTGGTTGTACCCGGAGAATGCATCCATGAAGCTGAGCATTTGATGACCGGCCGTGGCGTTGACCAGCAGATCTATGCGGGGGAGAGGATATCTTTCTTTGGGGCAAGCCCGGTTCAAGTCAGAGTAATTGACGCATAGTCGCCATTTGCCATTGTTTTTGCGGACTAGGACCACATTTGACAACCATTTAGGATAGTCTACATTTTTGATGAATTGGGCCTCAAGGAGCTTGTCAACCTCTGCGGCTATAAGGGTATTGCGCTTCGGATGAAAGATGCGCTGCTTCTGGCAGTAAGGTTGGAAATGGGGTTCAATACTGAGGCGGTGAGTTATGAAGGAGGGGTCAATGCCCGGCATGTCTGAGTGGGTCCAGGCAAATACGTCATTGTGCTCGATCAGAAGGGCAGTAAAGTCGGCCTTTGCTTGGGAGGATAGTTGGCTGCTAATCTTGGCAGTTTTCAGTGGGTTGGTAGGGTTGATGGGAACCTCAACGAGTTCCTCCACAGGTTCTCCTCTGACCAACTCATCCTCATCTCGGACGTCAAGTCCTTCAATGATCATGGCCTCCTTCAGCTTGACTTCCTTGAGTGAAGCAACATAACACTCCCTGGCTATGGTCTGCTTCCCCCGTACTGTCCCGACGCCCAAGTCGGTGGGGAATTTTATGGCGAGGTGGTAGGTTGATGTGATAGCTTAGAAAGCGTTGAGGGCAGTGTAACCAAGGATGATGTTGTAGGCCGAGGGGCAGTCGACAATAAAGAAGGTGAGCAACTTTGTGGTCTGCCGTGGGTACTCGCCGATGGCGATGAGGAGATCGCTGGAGCCAATGGAGGTCACCCGGTCGCCAGTAAAACCGACCAAAGGAGTTTGGAGGAGAGACAGACTTTCCTCTCCGATCTTGAGCTGGCGGAAGCAGTTGAGGAATATAATGTCTGAAGAACTGTCGTTGTCGATGGAACTCGTCTGACCTTGTAGTTGGACAGGAGGGCAAAAATGACAAGAGGGTCATCATGAGGATAACAGATGTCTGTACAGTCGGCATCCGTAAAGGTGATGGGCTCTATCCACTGCTTGGGCTGTTTGGAGGGTCAGTCTACCGTGGCAACTGCTTTGTCTGAGCCCTGCCTTATCTCTCTGAGTTCTGCCCTCTAGGCCGAGCGGGATGGTCCCCCACAAGCAAGGCCACCTGAAATAACTCGAATTTCTCTGACTGGTGGAGGGGGATTACCTGGCGGCCGAGGTTGTTGCGGGGGACGATCATGGCCTTGATCAGGTTGGGCTGGCTGCCGGGGTGGGGTGCGCCGGCGGTTGTTTCTGTGGGGCTCGGTTCGTTGCCTCTGCTGAGGGCGGGTGTTCGTGAACCGGCTGAGGCGCCCCTGACGTATTAGGGTCTTCATTTGATCCTTGAGGTTGATGCAGTCACTGGTATTATGGCCATAGTCCTGGTGAAAACGGCAATATTTGGACTGGTCTTTCCGATCGGAAGGGGTCCGTGGAAGTGGGGACCATTTGAGGGGGTAGTCCCGTTGGATCTGGTAGAGGACTTGTTCTATGGAAAAGTTAAGGGGTGTGTACCGCTCAAACCGACCGGGCGGTCGGGTTGGTGCAGATCGGTCAGCGCGAGGAGGTCGGTCAGTATAGTGCGATGTTTGGCTGTTATACTGGGTATTTCTGGGTTCTGGGTCTTTTCTCTTCTCTCTGGGGGTCGGGTTTTTAGTTATTGGATCCTGCCGAGCGGCTAGTGAATCTTCGGCATTCATGTATTTCTAGGCTTTGGAGAGTAGGGCTGCCATGGATGTCGGGGGGTTTTTAGAGAGGGAGAAAAGGAAATCGGATGACCGTAGCCCGACCACGAAGGCTGTGAGGATGACCTTGTCATTGTTTTTCGCTACTTGTAGGGCCTCAGTGTTGAAGAGGGTAACGTAACTGTGCAGCGACTCCCCCTCGGTCTGCCGGATGTTGAGGAGCTGGGTTGTTGGGCAACGTTGGCGCTGGGCTCCAATAAAATGGCTAAGGAAAGAGTCGCTGAGGTGCTGGAAGGTGGAGACGGTTCGGTGGTAATCGTCAACCACAGCTTGAGCCGACCCTTCAAAGGTCACGGGAAAAGCTTGGCGCATGATCACGTCAGGGAAGGCATGGAGGATCATGAGGGTGCGGTAGGTCTCCATATGGTCGACCAGGTCCGTTGTTCCGTCAAAAGAGTCGATGGTGGGCATTTTGAACTTGGCGGGCAGGGGTTTGTCTCTGATGGAGGAAAGAAATGGTGAGTTTGCCGTGGTGGAGGGTTTATGCTGGATGTTCTGCATAACCCCTTGGAGTTGGAGCTTCATGGCTCGGAGTTCAGCGTCCTAGAGGGGAATGTTGTCGCCACCAGAGGGAGACAGGTGTTGGACGCTGCTAGCTTCTCCCTCGGGGGCTGATGCTACGACCGATGGGTGTGGGGGTGGAGGTGGTGGATTTATATGTGGGTGAGGAGGTTACAAACCTTCCAAGTTAGGTGGATAGGGTTACGGGACAGTATGGCTCGGAGTTCGTTCTTGGTTGAGTGGAATATTTGGAGGTGGTGGTGGAGGTATGAGAAGGTTTCTTTGGAGTAAAGTATTTGTTAGGGCCTGGTTTTGCTTGGCCATATGATTAATGCTGTTGGTAAGCTCGATGAAATACTGAGGTGGGTTGTTTGGATTGGGAGGGTCAGTTTGATGGTCGGCAGCGTTATGGTGAGAAGCCATGGATCTGGTCGTGACCATACACCTTGATGGGTAGGAGAGAAAGGTTGTTGGGACAGGGTCTCTGGCGACAATGAGCACAACTGGCGCACGGATAAGAGCTGTTCCCACAGACGGCGCCAACTGATGATACAGTTCGTTCTTGGTGGATAGGTCGGACTGATCCTAGTTCTTCGAGCTCAGGTCCAAATGGTCAAGCCCACCAAGTAACCTGCAAACAAGTTCAACGGGGAACGGGGTAGTTCCCCAGTGAACCCTCTGACGAGCAAATTAGTAGAGGAAGTAAAGAATGTAGAGAGAGAGAGAGAGATGGGAGATAGAAAGCTTAACCTTCTTCTTGCCCTCAGTGTTTACTTATATCCTTTGGTAATCATTTCGCTGTCTCTTCCTACCTGCCTTCATCGCCGAAAGTCTGTGCTATAGCTTACCTCGTTCAGGGTAAGGGGGTGCTGTTCCGATGGAGAGGTGTTGTCGCAATAAATGCTGTGATGGGCTGCATTAATAGTGATGTGCTGTGGCAATAACTTTGTAGATCTTTGTCTGCTGATGTGGCTTGTACTTCACCTGCCATATGTCCGAATGTCATTGTCCCTTCATATCCAGTTGGCCTCCAGCTATTCTGAACTTTACCAGCCGTGTTATGCAATGGGTTTCAAATGATGAGTTTGGAGTTGTTCACTGTGGATTGTAACCTTTGTGGGCTTATCCGTGTCAAATATAATTGTTTTTTGCCGGTGAAAAAGAAAAAAACAAACAAACAATGGAGTCAAAAGTTTCACATGAAGAGTGATCGCCGCCAGCGTGTCCTCGCTAACGTCTGCTTCACGTCTTGTACATGTGCCACGCGTAGGTATGACTTTCTAAGCACTTATTATTAGTAACAACATACTCATAATAATTAGATGAGCAAAGACACTCCCAATCGTTCCTTTAAACATGCCAATGAACAACAAAATAAAACTAAACTTGTACTTGTTGACATTATGGCATACACACACTACTAGAAATATGGCTTTTTGCGTCAATGTTTTTGCGACTGATTATTAAACGGTCGCAAAAAATTACTTTTAGACACCAAAATCTTATTTTACCCTCTCATTTTTCTGACCCAATCATTTTTGGACATCATAATCTTTTTTTACCATCAAAATCTTATAAAACTTGACTCTCTCTATCTCCCTCTCAATCCGCCCCTTTTTTCCCAAATCTGAGCTCTCTCTCTCTCTCTCCCTCTCCCTCTCAAAATCTGTCTCTCTCGCTCGAATCTGTCTCTCCCTCTCAAAATCTGCCTCTCTCGCTTGAATCTGTCGATCGATTCAACTTTCTCAAGTCCACAACTGTTGAAGATTTCATAATCGGTAAGCCTAAACACATCTTCATCGATTCAACTTTCTCTGTAATGATCCGAGAAATCAAGTTGTGTATAATGATCGATTCAACTTGCTTATCCACTAATCTCACTGCAAATTCAGATTTCTAAAATGTTCAATGGCTGAGAAGATCATGTACTCTTGCGATTCCACTTCGTTTGCTTCTGAAGGCTATGGAAGCTGTATGTTGGTTTCATCCAATGATACAGTGTTGGAATAGACAGATTACTTCGATTACAGCTTATATTATGTTTTACAGTTTTTGACAAAGTTTAGGATACCACATCCAGGAAGAGTTGGAGGGAGCTTTTTTATCGACCTTGCAATGCCTTTAATGTTGAGTTGGGTCCTCGGCGGTAATGGGTCATTTGGTGCCTTTCACCTATCTTATAGTCATAGGTTATGCTAAATGAGTTTAGTTGCTTGATTAAAATAATAGAATAATTAAATGATTTTTTTTCTTCTCCAACATGGTTTTGCAGGTAATGATCAGGAATCTTGGTAATTTCCTTTGATGCAAGTTCAGGGGATTCACATCTTTTTTGTCTACAAAATCATGTGAGTTTTTGAAGTGCCATCATTGTGAAATAAAATTACTATGTGCACCACAAAACACCTCATTTGAATATGATGAACGTAAAGCATTTGATGCTGGATTTCTTATGAAGGCAACCCTATTGCCTCTCAAATAAAATCCTCCACACTAACATATAATATAATGATACTGTTTCCATTTTTCTTATAAAGTAAACTTTGTACTGGAAGATTACTAATATGCTCTCATTTTTATTGGGAACTTAAAGATAAAAAAAATAAAATAAAAAAGTAATATACATGAAACATTACCCCAACATTTTATTCCAATATATACAAGGAAAATTTTTTTGGACTCCTAAAACATTACCCCAAAATTTACCCTTAATGACGTGAATCGTTCGTTACATGTAATTTTTTTTATTTGTTTAGGAATCAACCAACACAAACTTCAATCACCCCGCCATGTCAGATTCATAGGTCTATGTCTACAAGTTTGCTTCAGATTCATATGGACATATTAAGTACACTTTTAAGGCTCACCTCTGAACCTAGACAAAACATGACCTTGAATTTGCTTTCGTTTTGCATTCATTGATGTGCAAATTATTTTTACTGTGTCATGTTGATTTTAACATATGATTTTTGAATGCAATGATCCTAGAGCTTTTCTACAGAAGAAAAAAGAGAAACAGATTATAGGAATTTCACCTAGATTCCTTTATGTGCCAACCTGTATGGTTAGAATTGGTAGATAACACTGCACACCATACAATCTCAACTTCTCAAAACTCGATTCCCTTGTCCTACTACTAATAAGACTAGGGTTACTAACTTGTTTAAGACTTGACTCACTATCTTGTACTCTTTTCTTAAAATTGCTTCTTTGTTTATTATGGAGGCCACATCCCTGGTTTTAAGCTTCCAATATTTGTTTGACTAGCCAATGGATGTGCATCGATGATGTTTCTGAAGTCAAAAAGCTTATCCATCCATTTGAAAATCTTCGTTGACTGCCCAGATAATGTTAGGTCTAGAAAGTATTGGGACCTTATATTGTGTTTGGATCATGGATTTGTGTAGGGATTTGGAAATGGAAATGAAAAGATGAGGGAAAAGTGAATGAAATATAAGCTAAATTTTTTCTCCATTTCTCTCGTTTTTTCCTAAATCCCTATCCAAATCCACAATCCAACACAGCATTAATGTACTTCTCATCTGAGTGCCATTAAGTTCATGCATTTCTTTTGATTAGCAATTAATGATGACAGGGTTATAACTGCTTTTAACTCTCTGTATATGTCTTTGTTTTCCACTTCAAAGATGACAACAATAAAAGTTTTGGATGCAAGTGGACCTCCAGACTTCAAGTGCTTGGAGGAGCTTCAGAAGTGGTGGTAATCACTGCCATTTCAGCTTTAAGCTTTTCACCAGACACAGAGGTACATCTGATTAATCCACAGAACCATGAATTCTTCTTTGTCTGCTGCTGGTTTCTGATGCTAGCAGCCTAGCATAATGCATGTTTTTTTTGTCGATGTTTTTCGCGTTTATTGGTTGATTAGTTGGTTTGAGAAAATCATTGTAAAACTTTGTGGCTATTTCTAGTGGTGATGCCTCTGAGGCCTTTGTACAAGCATTACAAAAGAAGGTTTTTTGTTGACATTCTCATCTCATTAGAAGCAATATTCAAAATGTAGCTCTTTAATTTTTATGAGTAATGGGCCTTACAGCAAATCTTCGTCACAGTTTGTTGTTTGATATGTCTTGTTATATTATCTTCCATTGAACGGAATGAGTCATGAATAATAGCAGAGCTTTGCCAGTGTACTTCTCTGGGTGCATTGGTCCAGTATTCTGTTTAGCTTGGGTATCAATGGCATATAATGATATCTTACTTTAGTGAATGGAGCAGAAATTTGCTAAAACTGGCTGAAAATTATATCCCTGTATTTCTCTTAATGCAATAGTGAATTCGATGTGACTATTCTTATCGGACTGCATTCATACACAGATTACTTCAGCGTTTATGTTAGAATAGCATTTATGAATCTCCCAGGCTTTTAAATGTATTTCTTTTTACGTTAGTTCACTTTTCACATCTTTAGGGCATGGGGAATGTTCTAGCAGCCAGTTCTTTGCAGAATGCAGAGGTTTCCTTCACAAACCCATGCACACTCACTTCCTAATTATGGTTCACTCTTAGTAATTTATCATGTTGGATAACCTAAATGCAAGAATTCTAGTGAAAAGTAGCTGGGTTTCAACTTTAGCAAAGGCCTCTTAGCTTACCGATTATCTGTGAGATCTTGTTGAGTTTGAAGCAGATTAAGCGAGTGCATGCCTTACCCAAAGGCTTCTTATTTATACAACTCTGGTTCCCTGTCTTGAATATCTTCCTTTGCAGATTACTTGAGCGATGATTGAGTCATACTTTTAGAATATTTAACTTTTGGGCTAGCTTGTAATTAACATGGTATCAGAGTAAACCAATTATGGTCTTGAATCTAAACAACTATTGGATAGTATTATACATGTGTTTGGGCCACTCATGGAGGGTATTCTGGCCACATTTGCGGGGGTGTGTTGATGATCTAAGAATGTAAATCACATTTCCTCTAATGGCTTAAGCTTTTAGTGCATCTGTTTTTTAACAACAGTTTTATTTTCTTTCGTAATATAAGTTGTATTAGTTTATAAGGGATCTTGTCTTGCTGCAGGAAGCACGAAAGCGTTTTGACAAGACTAGCCTTCTTTATGACCAGGTGATTTTCATATCTGAAACGCAGAGGTTTTACTGTTGCATTTAGTGACATGCTCGTGTGTTGTGTCTGCTGACACATGCTATTGTAAGGGGCATGGAGAGAGTGCATGTGTGGTTTGAAAGTATCACATTGACTTTTGACTCAAAAATGGAACCAATGGAACACCACTATGTGTGCAAGAACTTGAATAAATAAATGAATGATGAAGATTTTTTTATTCTTAATTCGAAGTTTTACTTTGCAAGGGTCATTATGGACATTGTGTTTAGCCTAAATGGTTAATTAATGGAAGATTCCGTCTGTTTGTGCTGACAGCAAGGGAGGTAAGTGCCTATTTTAGTAAAGCAATGTTTTTGAAACCTGACTGAACCGGCCAGTTCAACTGGTTGAACTGTTGACCGCTCTAGGTTCCGGTTCAGACATACTTTAAAGCTGCAGTCACTTTTATTTCCTAGACTCTGGGAAGTATATTTGAAGCCATGCTTTAATTTTTGTGTTGAATTATGGCTCTATATTGACAGCAAGTTAATTTGTGTTTGACTCTGTCCTTCAAAACGTTTTCCTCCATGGCGCATTCTGCACTTTAGAACCTCCTTGATTAATACCATCTGGCTGTTTGATGGAGGTTGGACAAACTTTTGCCATGTAATACCTTGCGGAGATACAGGATATCTAAATGAAAACCTAAAAATTTTGGGACTTTGGCATTTCTTTGCCTCATTTAGATGTTATTACGGCAAGAAAGAGCCTACAACAGTTGTATTGTTACCATGTAATTGACTGTGGTTTGGATATCCTGCAGTGGTTTTGCAGAGCAATTTTATAAAGTATAGACAAAATTAGATTGATAAATTTGATGTTGAATTTCTATTTAGTTCTTGAGTACATTGCTGCAGGCTCGTGAGAAGTTTCACATCGAGGAAAGGTACAAAGAATGATATAGCTACAATTCTGGAGGAGGTATTGTTCAATACTGTGCCTAAAATGATGTTTGACATATTTATATGCATATAATAGACAAATTTTGTTGTGGACATCTTTTGTTCTTTAAATTTTAATATATTTTGGAGATATTCCAAGAGCTTCACAATGCAAGGTCTGCTTTTGAGCAGGCTCGCTTTAACCTGGTGGGTACATTCTTTGCATTTACGACCATAACTGGTTGTGTAACAAAATTCCAGTATACATACTATACTAGCAGCATCTAGTTTTTACAATTTGGATGCGGCCTATATAGGTAACTGCTCTTTCAAATGTTGAAGCAAAAAAGAGGTTTGAATTTTTGGAAGTAGTTAGTGGTACGATGGATGTTCATCTCCGTTATTTCAAACAGGTAAATGGTTTGGTTGAACTTTTTTATTTTTTGCTGTTGAATCAGATGGAGCCATATATCTAGGTAATCATGAGAACTTTTTATTTTTATTTGTAGGGCTATGAGCTGTTGAATCAGATGGAGCCATATATCAGTCAGGTTTGTTCTTACACTTGGCCTTGATCTTAACCACAAGTGGTGCTTTAACACTTTTTTGAACTTGATTTTTATTTTATTTTTTTTACATAAAAATCTCAGTTCCGGTCATTTGTTAGAGGTTTATGAGTGGGGGATGGCTGCCACCCCCCCACCCCACCCACCACCACCACAATTTAAAGTGTCTAGACCAGAACCTTCAACCTTGAAATAGAAAAAAGAATTAAAGAAAGGAAGGAGACAGAAAAATTTCAGTTCGGTGTCAAAGAGGATAACTTTGGCCTACCCAATATAGTTAGTAAAAGGTTCATTGAGTTGAGTTAATGCATTAAGGATTCTCAAGTTTCTGAGCTCATTTATTGCTAATCGTAATTGGGAACTATTGAAGTAACCACGTGTTAATCACAGGTCCTGACATATGCACAACAATCAAGAGAAAGATCCAACTATGAGCAAAAATCTTAATGAAAGAATGCAAGAGTACAAAAGGCAGATTGATCGAGAAAGCAGGCGATCTTCAAATGGTTCTAATGGATCTCCTAATGGAGATGGTATACAAGCAATTGGTAGAAGTTCACATAAAATGATAGAAGCAGTCATGCAATCTGCTGCAAAGGGAAAGGTTAAATGATTATTCTGAGTTAATGAGGAACTCTATAATGTGTTCACCTTTATTTTCATCACCTTTGTTGTCTGAATGATTTTTCCTAAACTTCTGCGTCTAATATCTACATCTAAAACCACGATGATTATTCAGGTTCAAATTATTCGATAATATCTATAATAGGAACTTTTTTCTATTTCTAGTTGTAATAATTTTCACATATGGCTTCAATTTTGAGACTCAAATGCAATGGCTTCAATTTTGAATGTTTAATGTTACACACTTTTTTGTTTTTTTTGTTTTTTTTTGCGACGGTAACAAGATGGTCGCCAAAAAACATGTTAGCATTTTTTTTTTGTTTTTTGCGACGGCAAAATAGTGGTCGCCATAAGTAGTTTAGATGGTCGCAAATTTGCGACCGTTGTTTGCCGTCGCAAAAAGTATTTGCCACCCCCACATTCGCGACCCCCATTTGCCGTCGCATGGGCCGTCGCAAAAGGTCTTTTGCGACTGTATTTTTATTATTTGCGACGGCTTGTGACGGTCGCAAAAACCACTTTTTTTAGTAGTGACAGATATTATTCTTGTCAAGACTTTGGTATTTTAGAAATCAAATATCCAAAGTAAATATAGGACAATAATAAGGCAATAACTCTGGACGGCCTGAAAATTTGTCTAGATTCATTCTAAAGTATAGAGATATATCCAATCCCGAGCCAGGGTTTCCAAGTGATAGAAATCTTGAGATCTTGGCTATGAATGATATAATAAACTTGTTTGGTTTCACTTTTTTAGGATTCAATTTTTAAAAAAATTAAAATTTTATATTTTTTTTATATATTTTTATTTTTATTGAATTTTTTTAATATTTTAAACAATTTTTTAAATTTTTACATACACTTAACATAAATATATTTAAAAGTATCATAGTTGTGAAAAAAAATCTTTAAACAATTCACTAAATACCAAAAATAAAAAATAAAAAAACCAAAATTCAGTACATTTTCATGTTCTGATATATTTATTGATTTTTTAAAATATTTTTTTTTATAAATATATTTTTTTTAGATACATCTAAGTATGGTGGATCTAAAAAAAATAATAATAAAAATAAAAAATTGGTTAAAATTTAAAAAATATTCACTAAAAATAAAAAATAAAAACTCAATTTTCAAAAAATTCAATTCAAAAAATTGAAATCAAACACAGCTAATAGATTTAGTTATAAAGTTTTGTAGAAGTCAAATTTGTCGTGGTTGATTTTTAACTTAGTTACAACACTTTGTAATAATTGGTTATAAATTGATTATGAGAATGTGATTTTGGTTATGAATCATGAGGCCTTGTTGTGTTCACTAGCTCTGTACGAAATCAATATGCAATAGAAATTATAGATTTTGACATACCTTATGCGCTCTAATTGAATTCATGAATTATATGGGTGAATCGCATGCCTCTAACGACTAATTCAAATTTCTCCCAACAATGGAGTAAAACTAAAGGTATGAGTATCACTACAAAGACACTTGTTTGTTCTCCAATGACAGAGAGCTGAAGAGAGAGAATGTTTTGTAAGATATTGATTAACCCGAAAATATTAAGTATATGATATAATCCCATATCAAAATAACGTAATCACCCACATCTATCTCTTGATAAGATGAGATTATTGGAATAAACTGAATAATTTAAATTATATGGGTCTCCTAACCAAACATGGGTCATGCCACTATGATGCTTAAACCTGAGTTTGAAACCCAACCCAATTTTCATCGGGCTCAATTAGGAACAATATCAATCTAATTTGTAAAGAGAAGTTATCAATTTGACTAAATTGAAATGATAAAAAAAAGAAAAAATTAATGCAATTAAAATTATAATAACTAAATGAACATAGGAAGCAAATTATTATGAATATAATCTGCCCAAAATTTTATTACCCTAAAGTGGTTGGTTTAAATAACAAAAGTATAAATAAAATACAATCCGTGATTGGTTCAAAACAGCAGCTTCCCACCAGGATTTTCATTCATGGAGGACTATTAAATTAAATCCTTAGCAATATCAATTATAAAATCTAACCATATCTAATTTTCATTTGGTGATAAAATGACCAAAGATCGATGTGATGTCAAAATTATATACCTTAATTTTGTTTTAATTAACTGATTAATATTTATAGTGGTAATTTGTAAAGAATTTATTTTTTAAAAAAAAGAGAGAAGAAAAATGAGATATAAAAATTTAGAAACATATATTTAAAAATTAAAAGGGAGTTAAATGAAAGAAAAGAAAAAAAAAAAATTCTAATTAGAAGTAAAAGTTTTCCCCTATCTTATATGTAGCTCCGTCTCTGTTCCCATCTAAAAAGTATTGAGTCCATTCAAAATTATAGCGTTCACAGATTTTAAGTCCATAGTTTTTTGTTCACGCACCCAGACAAAATCACACACGAGGAACTCAACTGTTAGTGGCATTAATGTTAAAAATATAAATAAATAAATATGCACGAAGAATAAGGTGATATGACAAAATAAGAAAGACTTTCTATATATAGGATTCTCTAATATCTGTAATGAACTGTTTGACAATTTGAGGAAGATATGCATGCATCGTGTCACAAAAGCCTTAAGGTGATGACAAATTAAGCAGACTTCCATTACTCATGGTTTTAAATATTTTCTATTTATATACAAAATTAAGACCTCCATATTCAATAATGAACGGAGCCGCCCTCTCTCTTATAGCTGCTCTTTCTCTCTCTTTATTTTCTTTTTCTTTGAAATTTGCTCTCAAAGGAAGATGGTAGGACTTCCAACCTTCTTGTCCCTCTGTTTCTTCTTCAGTAGTTTCTCTGTTGACTTTTTTAACACCTTGAGGGACGAAAATATATTTTATCACGTGACAGTAAGACGCCGAAAAATCCTCACAAAATTTTATAAGTCAAGTTAGTTATTAGGCAATTGTGAATAAGTTCTTTTAGCAATGACGAGGACTTAACCAAAGGCATGTAGCGTACTTGGTAAAGGCATGGGGTTAAAATCCTAGATCTCAAGTTTGAACCTTCTTGGGCCAACCTCGTAGGCATAGCGCAGTTAGTTAGGAGGTTAGCCTTAATTTGTTGTTGCCACAACACTTGGTGTGGGTTCAATACTCTCCTGCTGCACAAGTCTTAACTTAAGCTGAACTTGTCTTGGGAGGTCGGGGCAAGTTTTAGGTTATAGTCTTTGACTTAGAATGAACAACAGGGCACCTTGATAATCTTTGCAAGGGAAGCTGCTTTGGACCTATAGGAGAGGAGGAAGATTTTCTTGTAACAAAAAAAAATAAAAATGACGAGGACTTTATTGGGTGTGTTTTGGTAAGAACCAATATGATTTAATTTGAATTTCGAAATAGAATAAGGAGAGAAACTTGACAGAAACTATGTAATTAATTAATTGAATAACACAATTAAAAATGTTACCATGAGTAAGGGTAACTTTGAAGGTAGAATTCTGGATTACAAGGATTACTTTAATTTACTTCTATAGAATATATGTACAGTATTGGAAAAATAAAGATAATTGAAAAGACAAAGACATAGAGTCTGGATTTGTTTATTTGCTCTTGACTCTTTATAGTCTTTTCATGCCTTCAAAGCAGTTAGCCTGATCTTCTCTCCATGGTCTCCCTTATTTTAGCTACATTCTAGGGCCAATTCCTCCATCACATTTGCATAACCGTCAATAACTACCAACCCTTGACTTCTTGTTGTGCTCCTCCCTTGCTTTAATTAATCATGAGTTGCTTTCAACAGCTTACTCTTGCAACTGCTACGTACTTATATGATTTGCCTGGAAGGTGAACTCTTTAGTGCTTCATGTGTTCGCTTCTCATTGGTTGCTTTAAGTTTGCCCCCACCTACCCCGTGTCACTTTCTAATTGGATGGTTTGAATATGAAGCCAACATTCTCGCTTGCTTTATTTATAATTATGCTAGTTGTTACCACTCTGCACATCTTTATCATCAGTCTGTCACTGATGAAGCTTTCAGATTTATGCTTAACTGAGATTCGACGCTGCTCAATGCGTTTTTATACATTATGCGATTATGTTAGATCTATAATGATTTATTTAATAATGTATAGATGGAGGTTACATCACAACTATTGGTTGTGACAACGAACGAATCATGAAAGTGTTCTATAACGGATCTAGTTTAGACCCGACCCATTTCTTTCTTTTCAATCCGAGAATCCATGTCTTTAACTGTTGTTCATCTCATTTTCATCTTGTTACTAGTTGAGTTTGGTTATTTGGGAGTTGTAATTGCATTTGAAACAGGTTCGGAAGTTAGTTTTTCAATGAGTTGTTGCCCTAATTTTTGCATGTTCGCTCAAGTAGTCTTTCTTGTGCTCGAGCGATTTTTTATAGTCTGCAAAACTACTGGAAGCGTGGTATCTTCGATCAAGTGGTCTTTCTTGCGCTCGAGTGGTCTTTTGCAGGTCTGTACTTCTGGAAGGGGGTCATTGTGCGCTCGAACGGTAGTTTTGGTTGCTCGAGCGGTGTCTCTTATTGTGTCTAACGCTTGAGTAGTGTTTTGGTCACTCGAGTGGTCTGTGCGTATATCAGTCCGAGAAAAGACCATTTTCAGATAGTTTTTCATTTCTCTCTCTCTCTCTCTCTCTAAAAACCCTAAATCCACACTTTCACTATCTAGTTCGTACATTCTAGCTCTAAATAATCTCAATCCTTTGATTTATTCACCCTAGTCTTTTGAAAAAAAGGGTAGAGCACGTTGAAGGCTTCATTTCAGTCAGAGGAGTCGGTGTTTTCGTCTCTGCCAAATTTCTACCTTTGCTTTCTCTTGTCTTCTACCTTGAGGTAGGGATTTCTTCTACCTTTAATATGGTTCTTAGCTTAGTAATTTGCTCTTTGAAATGGGTTAGTGATTTGGAGGTTTTTGGTTGAGCCTAGGGTTTGGTTTTGGAAAAAAAAGAAGAAGAGTTTTTCAAATAAATACTTGAGAATGTTATGGAAGGGTATTTATTGTTGCGTTGTGTGGAAATTGTGGAAACTTACTCTTTGAATGAGGTTTTAAAGAACGAAAGAAATTTTGTTGAAAATCATTGATATTTGATTTATAGAAGTAAAGGAAAAGATGTTGGGCCTTGAACAGATATAGAAAATGTATTTGTTGATGATGAGAGTGGAGTTGGATATATATTACCACTCCCATTTTGAAAATGATGAGATTTTATCTATTGTTGATTAAAAAAAATTGTTGAGTAGAAATATATGTTTTGGGTTATTGGTGAAAGATTGTCTTAATTGTTGTAAACATTGCATGAGGATTAGGTTAAATTGAAGCTTATTTCTCCTACATTGTGCGTTAAGCATCATTTCATATTGAACATTGAAATATACCGATTTTGAGAAAAATGGGTGAATACCTTGCTAAATCTAGTCAGGGGGTGTGGTTGTGGTTATTATGTTGGTCTGTGTGTCCTTGGTGAAAGTCTAGAAACCCGCACGATTAGGTGTCGATCCTTTCGGTTAATACTACTAAAATAACTTTGGTAGTGCTTGTATAGCCTATTGGCAGACGCGTACCTGGAGATTTTCAGTGTTTTGTATACACTGCCCTATGTTCTGTTATAAAAGGATTATTTTCATAAATTGATTTATAATCTGGCATTGCATTGTTTTGAGATGGAAAATAAGGAATGTTTGACAAATGGCATGCATGTGTATTCACCTTATAACTTTGTTAAGATTCATATATTATGTTACATTGTCTCTACTAGGCTTTGGCTCACTCTATGTAAAAAACAACTTTTAGGTGTTGATGATATGCCTCCACCAAGGACGTAGCTTAGAAGGACTTGGAGCCAAAGGTTTCATTTTTATTTATTTGTTGTAATTAATTTTGTATAAGCCTTGGGCTTTACTTGTATTGAGTTGAACTCTTTTTTTTGTACCCGAGCATTGACTTAGAAAGATGTAGCCATTAGGGCATATAATTATTTGGTTTTACTTTTATTTTAATTCATGTTTCCATGTCATGCAAATTATCGTAGACATTCATTGAGTGGCTCGAATGGGACATCCAGTGGGTCAAGACACATGAGAAGAGACCATCCAAGAGGATAAAGACCGAGCAACCCTAACTTGACTCACAGTGCCTTTAGTTTAGATTTTAAATCTTATTTCCTTTTTTTTTTTCTTTTGTTTTAGCCTCTAAAGACCTTCCTTGAAAGTGAATTGGTTGGCTTTGCTTTCATTTGTCATGTTTGAAATTATCACTGATAAAATAGTACAATGAGGTTAATTCCTTTTGTTTTGAAAAATGTTTATGTGTTTGGTCTATCAAAAGGGAACACAAATCGCTCAATCTTCTCTTTTAAAAACAATCCAAGTGATAACTCTCACAAGCTCACTAATCGGGCAATTCTATAATCAGATCCAATGAATTATGTAACCAAATGCCTTTCTTCTAAAAGTTAGACATTTAGATGCTAATAGGTGTCAATGAATAATGAAATCTGAATAAGATGAGGTTGAACTCTAGGGTGAAGTTGCCTACATATCTCAAGTGTGAGAATCAGGCCATTCGTAGTTCAGGATTAGGTTCACCCGAGGTATTGACTTCCCCCTTTTGTGCTTTAACTTTTGCCAAGATCGCTCTTTTCAAGTTTTCAATCTTGTGAGCTTTCTTTTATTTATTTCATCATTTTTTTTTCCTTTCTCCTTTTTTTTTTTTCTTTTCCTGCTCTAAATTTTGCTTAGGTCACTTTTTTAGGGTTTTCAGCCTAACAACCTCTCACAGGGTCAATATATTATGTGAGTTTCATCCCATTCAGATTTGCTCGTATAGGCAGTCCTTTCCTGTCATGTTCGCTTGACTCTTGCTAGACTTGAATGTCTTTCTTGGATTATATTCCCAAAATAGTGTCAGCCTTGTGCCTTCGGTCCTTATGGTGGAAGGATACTTTTTGCTTTGTGCTGGGAAATGGGAGATTTCCCTTGTTGGATGAAATTTTGACACTATGGCTATGAGTTTGGTTTTAGGATTGGATGGAGCCTTTGTGTTGTATAGTCTTTGGATTGATTCTAGGTATGCCTACATAGGATCATAAAAAGGATTTTTTTAATTTTTAATTTTTTTTTGGGGAATTCTTTTTCAAAAGAGCGACTTAAGCACTCATGTCCCAAAAAGGTAATATAGATCCGATCTAGACCATAAGAGGATTTCTCTTCATTACTCAAGTTTATTAATGTTACTCCATTCATTTCAAGTTTAACTTATTTTCCCTTTCCTCATTCAATTGGATCTTTTTGAAGCCTTTGGAAAGTCAAAATTATTTTATTTATTTTTTTGGAAATCTTGGGATTTAACACAATCATCTTTTAGCATGGTAAGGTATCCAAAATCACTAGCTTTATTATTGATAAGAACAGGGGGAATCCCAATATCCGACTTCAACTTCAAAAACAAAAGAAGAAAAGACTCATCCTGACAACTTTGAAAAGACCAACGCGTTAGAATCCGATAGGCCAGGCTTCTGACTCACTTTACTACTTTTGACTCTTTTCTTTTATTATTATTACTACCAGATCCATAAGCAAAACAAATTCTCTGTAGGCAAGTTCATTAATTGGCATCCCATTGTATCCACTATGTGCATGGTGACATACTCTTTCGCGAGCTCCCTTTTATCCCTTTTCCAAATCGGAGGTTTTCCCCAAGCTATAGTGACTAGTCTCAGTATTCAAGACATCTTGAAATTAGCCCGTTTCAATTTGTCTTGCCCTTTTCTTTTTCCTCTTCTTTCTTGAACAAGGCTCCCAAAAACCAGTCCTTATCCATTTTCATATGTTTTTCCTTTTCTAGGGCCTTCCTAAAGCACCACATAGCTGTAAATATGAGGGTATGGAGAATTTTGGCCTCTTTGTCTTCATACCATTACTGCATAGCAACCTCATGATGTACATATAGTTTATGGACCTTCCTAATCCATGCCATCCTTGCTATGATCTGCCTTGTCTCATATTCCTCTAATTCTAGGTACTTCTCTTTTTCAACCCTTGTTTGGTTTTTTGTTTGTTCATCCCAATTTTTGGGCTTTTTGTTGTCATTGTCACTTTCTTTTTCTTCAAAATTGGTCCCCCACTGTAACAACGCCCGCGGGGGACCTCGCTACAGTTCGGACTCGATTTTGTTGCGGTTCTCAATCTTGAACCAAAGAGTCCAAATCCGGCAAATCGTTTTGAAGGAAAACAGATTTTTTGAAAAGAAGTGCCAAACATGGACTGCTTTGCCAGATAACAGAGTCGCCACCTAAATATTTTAAAATGGGAAATTTAGGAAACCCTGACTCGGTGCTGGAAGGCCACGTGTCCGTCATCACCAAAGTTGTCTCGGGAACTTGGGTACGATTAGGGAAGGTCACATCGTGAGCACCCCCTCTCGCCCGGTCAAAGACCGGCCTCTACTAACCATGATATCTGTTTTTGAAAACTTTGTGAGTTCTTATTCCGGTTATTAGCCTAGATTACTATGTGATGCTCGCAGCAAACAAGTATAGACTGGGCCGTCTGAATTGGAACAAAACATTTCGTGTTTGTTTGTTTGAAAATTGTGTGAAGGTGCTACCCGCAGGTAGGCTAAAATGCGGATTTGCCACCCTCAGGTGGGCTTAGAAAACAGTGTTGTTGCCACTATCTAGTGGGTTTAAAACAAACAGTCAACGCATTGTCCCAATTCAAATAACTCAACCTTCACCCACAGGCATTCAAGGCAGTTATATCACGTAAGCATATAGCCTCATGGCAAGCATGCTATCATGGCAACATTCACACGCATGCGAGGATGCTAAAGCATAAAACTCACCGAGTACTCCAAGCCAAAACAGAAAACTAATTAGAAATCCATGCATGATCCTAAGAATGCAGAGATGCCTAATGCAACACATGCAAAGATGCAATTATAGCAGGCTCGGCTATTCTAAGTATGGCATATGAGATGCAACAGCTATCAAGTACTCAACTTGGAATTGAAATACAGATGTAGTTTGTATGATGCGCCGAGCCCGGTGCGTGCAAAACAGATGAATGATGCAAACATGCTGTCATGCTGTATGCTAATTGAAATATGCCCTATATCTAACCATTGTAAGCGGATAAATAAAAGGGAGAAAGAAATGGGGGTTGGAAGACATACATCACACTCACCCACACTTATTACAGTTGTGCCCTCGCGCAAAGGGTCCGAATAAATATACAGTCCGAATAAAAGAATAATACAGATTAACAAATTAAACTAGGAAAGCGGTAAAAACTGGCATGCAAGCCAGGGGGTGCCTTGCTATGACGAATAGTGCCTGTTAGGCTGCCTCGGGCGGAAATCCACTGGGATGCCCCAATTAGCCTCTGTTTGCAGTATTTCTCGAAATGCGCGCCGGACTCCGAAAAGTTGTTGATCCTTGGTTTTGCTGTAACAGAGAGCAGGAAAGGGCATAGCAATGTATTTCACAAATATATGCATGTCTCGATCCTCGTGCCACCAATCACGCATACCGATGCATGATGGCCGGGGAGTCGAATTGCACAACTCAATATAGGGATGAATGCGGATGCATGCTATAACAACACTTAACTCCATCATGGATAATCCGGAGTGTCGGTAACTTGGGAATTGAGACCCGTTCCGTTACTCGGAGTACAAAACGCGCCTCGTTTCCCGTGCAATATGCATGATATGCATGAAATGTAGCTGATATGTGATATAGCATGCACAATATTACGGGAATGAGATGCCTCGAAGTGCGTGCACTCAGGCACGCAAATCGAGAAAATGCATGAATGCAATCTAAGATACAACCTAGTATGCACTATGCTGTGAAAATGAGATGAAAATGAAACGCCTCGAAAAGCATACGCGCGGGCACGCAAACCGAGGCGATGATGTGAAATGCAAATCGAATAAACCGGCAGCCGAAGTCGCGCGCCTACGTGCACGCAAACCGAGGCGATGATGAAATGAGAAAATCGGATACACCGGCAGCCAAATGCGCGCCCACAGGCACGCAAACCGAGGCGATGATGAAATGAGAAAATCGGATACAATCGAAGTGTCTCGAAATGCGCGCCCACAGGCACGCAAACCGAGGCGATGCATTAAGGCATAAAATGACATGGGAAATGATATGCAAGCATGCAAACCAAATTTCAGCCACTAAATGAAGGGGAAAACAGCCCCGAAATGATGCGAAATGACAATTAACGCATGAAATCATCCCGAAATGCGATTCTAAGTGCCCGAAATGGCCTACGGCTATGCTAAACATGCAAAATTGGCGAATGACAGAAAAACAGTAGCAAGGCAGTCCCAAAAAATAGCATTTTTACAATACAAAACAAGGCCAAATTATGAGCACAGATAGGGCAACAATGGCATGCAAAAATACGGTAAAAGAGGGGATTTACAAAGCAAGTGATATCTACAATGCTCAAACCCAAGAAATCAGTTCTACAACATTAGAGAGGGACTAAAAATATGCGTTTTTACAGAAGATGAGATCCCCAAATTTAGTGTGTAGATATACAATACATAGCATGCAAAATAAGGGTCAAAAGAGGTTTATAAAGAGAGGTACCATAAGAAAACATCAAATGGCCTCATACCCTTAATAAAAAACAAAGAACAGACCAAAAAAAGACACTTTATAAGCCTGATGAAGACCTAAAACAGAAGATAGAATGGCCTAAACAATCATGCAATTTTACGGAAAATAAGATGGACACAACATGAAGTACCAAAACCAAACACCAAATGGCTTAAGGCCCTTAACAAAACACAAAGACCAGACCAAAATATGACACTTTACAAGCCTGATGGAGACCCAAAACAGAAGCATGGTAAGCTTAAAGAAGCATGCAACATGGGAGTAGAACAAGAATCCAAAGCAAGTGCATGATAGAGGAAGAAAAACAGGTTGAGCCCTTCTTAAATGTTGAAGAGGGGATCAAAATAAGCACACCTTCAGTTCATGCAATGCTCCAATTCAGATCAAAAATGGGCTAAAAATAGCATGCAATTTTACGGTAAAATTGAGGAATTTCAAAGGAAGTGCATGCTAGAGCCACCAAACATGGTTGAGTCCTTCTTCAATGTTGAAGAGGGGCTCAAAATAAGCCCACCCACAGTATACAGTATGCTCGAAAACAGACCACTCAAAAGCCAAACAAAGCATGCAATTTCATGGCATAAAGAGTGATATTGAAGCAAGTATATGATGGAGACACCAAACAGGGTTGAGCCCTTCTACAAAGTTGTAGAGGGGCTCAAAATAAGCACAAAATCAGTAGGGGTAAAAGCCCAAAACAGTAGGCAAGTAGGGTAGAAATAGGAAGCAAGAAAGTGATAAGAAAAGGGATTTAGAGACTTACCCTTGAAGACCTTTCTTTCCTTTCTTCTTGGCTTCAATTTGTTGCTTCTTGGCCACTAGAAAACACTCCTTTACTGCTGGAATGGAGATGTTGATGGTGGTACTAAGGGTTGATGAAGGATTGGCCTAGAACCCTAAAGGTTTTTTTGAAGTTTTGGCTATGGAAATGGAGTTTTTTGAAGAGAGGCTTATGAGACCAAATTTTGTAACCCTAGCAAAGGGGCTGTCCAGCCCTTTAAATAGGGAAGAAAAGGTGTAAAAGGGGAGGGAAATGGAGGCAAGATTTCCCTCCCAAAATATCCCCCGGATGGGGGAGATATTTCAAGAAAATATCCGGACAAATGAAATTTGGAAAGTAGAAAGTCGGGCCAGTGAATTCTGGGAGGTGGCGGCCGGCCACCCCACTGGTTGGCTGACCACTCACCTGGCCGCCACCATGGCCCAAAAATGAAGTGCAAAAATGCTGGCCGACCACCATGCAGTGGTGTCCTCCCATGTGTGTAGAACAAGGCCCCAAGGTCGGAATCTGGCAACTCTGAAGCAGAAGTCACAACATAGAGCTTGAAGGAGAGGCTCAAAAATGAAACCAACAATTGCTGGCCGACCACCAACTTTTAGGGTCCTCCCAGATGTGTGGAACAAGGTTCCAAGGTCGGAAATTGGCAACACTGAAGCAGGAGCCACAACATAGAGCTTGAAGGAGAGGCTCAAAAATGAAACCAACAATTTCTGGCCGACCAGTAGTTTTTAGGGTCCTCCCATGTCCCCTGATCACAGATATGTATCTTTGGTTGGAAGAAAATACCCCCTGGGTGTTCAACATTGGCCCGGAAGTGAGCAAAACGGGCGCCGGAGGAGCGAAACTGGTTATCTGGGATAATTGCTGGCTTCTCACCCCCCAGTGATCTTCCCGGTGTTGAAACAGGGGTACCTGCCAAGTTTTAACAAAAACTAATGAGAAATGAACACTCGGGGCCAAAACCGAGCAATTCGGGACCCCGAAAATGGACTATGGGTGCCGGAAGTGGTGTTCAGCACCGAAGTGGGCATCTGCGACCCCAGTGTCCCTCAGAATTATAAAACAGAGGTGCTGGCCAAAAACCGGAGAACTCGGAGATGGTTGGGCGGTCCCGAGCCGAGGCACACGACCTAACGCTTCAAAACCGAACCGGGTAAGGGAAAAATGGCCTACGGCCACAAAAAGTAGCTCACGGCCACCGGGAGATAGTCTACAGGACCATTCCCTTCCCTCGGGAAAGAAAACAGAGAAAACCAAGTCTGGTTCGCAAACCGAGACAAGGCACAAAAGAGAATTCGGAAGTCCGGAGGCAGGGCGCACGGCCGCGACTCTGAGACTTCTGAACGAGCACAGTACGCGACATCACCAAGCGCTCAATCGGTGACGTTTGAGTCTTAAGGGTCGGTCAAAAATGGGGTGTCTACAGTTGCCCCTCTTTGACAGAACTCGGAAGTCAAGAAGTGACGAAAGTGAATGTCAAAGCCCAGAGACGACCCATTTTTGACAAGGTCGAAGACTTAGACAAACATACAAGACAAACAAAGATGTGTGCCCGCAGGCAGGGGGGGCAAGAATGCAAACGATAGGCACGGAGCCAAGTGATCATGCAAGTGCAACAAGCTGTAATGAAGCAAGTATTGACAAATAGATGCAACAGTTTTAAGCAAGAATGCAAAGTAACAACTACATTTCATGCAGTTAGGAATGCGGAGAATTATTCAATTCTCGTCGCGTCTCACACGGAGAAGATACGATACTGTACGATTAAATGCTGATTCGGTTGCACCAATTTCAAATGAACCGTACATACAATATCGTGCCTGCAAAATAGAGAAATTCAACAAGAACAATATGCTAACAACATATATTCAATGCGATTCCTATGATTCGAAACGTTTGACACACGCAGTGTCAGTGAAAGGATGCAGCACAACGCGAGAAAAGATAACGCGCGACAATGGAGGTTTTAAGCACAGAAGTAACGTACATCAAGGAAAACACGCATGACAATGCAAAACATTCATGAGAATGCAAATTATGATCCAAATAATGACAAACGAGCACAAATCAGGATGCCTGTTTGTTGCGCAACAACGAAATAAAAACGCCGATTTCGGCGACGATAACTCGATCGCGGCCTTTGATTTACTTCCCGGAGAGGTCACAACATGTTTAAAAAGGATACAATCCGATTTTGATGAATAATGATGAGACACATGTCAATAATTGCAATTAAAGTTCCAGCGGAGCAATTCGGCGCCAGTAGTGCACTTTTCTTCAACTTTTTCAGTCCCGAACTCCGATTTTCCTCAAAATTTGCAGAGAGAGGTAGGGGAGGAACATGGTCGGCCAGCTCTCTTCCCTAGGAGAGGCCATCGGCCAGGGGGAAAAAAGGAGGTGGCCACGGCCAGGTTAGGTGGTGGCACCACTTGCCCAAAGTAGGGGCATTTTGGTCATTTTCAGGATTTCTATATATATGCTTGCCCATTGCCTCCGAAATCACACCCCCAAGTGTGAAATTCTCTCCTCTTGCTCTCTAAGCCACTTTCTCTTTCAGATCTGCATTTTATACGCGCCCCTCGGCCTCCCACGCAAGTTGTTTTTGCGAAATCTTCCAGTTTTAGGCACTTTGAGCCGACTAAATTTCGACTTCGGGACTTCTCTTCTCATTTTCACCACTTGAGGTAATTTTGTCTCATTATTTAGAAAATTTTCCCGGGAGTTGACTTTTGGTTGACTTTTCATTTCCCGAGAGTTGACTTTTGTTGACTTTTTCCAAGTTTGGCTCGTTTTGCTCATTTTTGCTCCTCTTTGCAGATTTCTCGATATGGCGGGTCATTTCCCTCGCGGTAGAGGTTTTCCAGGCGCCGGAGATGATTACGACATTATGACATTACCCCCGAGGGTTCGCCCTTTTATTCCCGAGCGATATGCCCCAGCGGTACACAGGCTTCCGCGGGCTACTTTTCGTCATTTCACCGATTTCAACGATCGGTCACCAGGGGATCTCCTTCTGCGAGAACCGGAGCAGCACCTCTCCTACGATGCAGAGGTATTTTACTTTATTTCCTGTATCTTTCGTGCATTTTGTACCTTTGCCATGCTTAGACACACAGTACTTTACTTGCATTCCGAGCATGTGACTTAGCCGCTTGAATTTCACGAACACACAATACATCGCCTGATTGTGAATGTATTGTATTCATTAGTTAGAAATTGAACACACGGCTCAAACATCGATTCACCGAACACACAGCCCGAAGTTGAAAATGAGCACACAGCACACATTGACTAAGAGTAGAACGCATAGTCCCAAAACTCAGATTTTTTTTCTCTGAACACGCAGCCCAGATTTTGAAGTGAACACACAGCCCACTGATGAAGAGTAGAACACACAGCCCTAAACTCGATTCTTCAACACACAGCCATTGAAGCGAACACGCAGCCATCGATTAAGAGAGTAGAACACACGACCCTAAACTCGATTTCAACACATGGCCAGATTTGAAGTGAACACACATCGATTAAGAGTAGAACACACCCCCAAACTCGGATGTCTTGAACGCAGACCCAGATTTGAAGCGAACACACGCCCATCGATTAAGAGTAGAACACATGACCTAAACTCGATTCTTCAACACGAGCCAGATTTGAAGCGAACACACGGCCCACTGATTAAGAGTAGAACACACAGCCCTAAACTCTGATTTACTGAACACGCAGCCCAGATTTGAAGCGAACACACGGCCCACTGATTAAGAGTAGAACACACAGCCCTAAACTCTGATTTACTGAACACGCAGCCCAGATTTGAAGCGAACACACGGCCCACTGATTAAGAGTAGAACACACAGCCCTAAACTCTGATTCTTGAACACGCACCCAGATTTGAAGCGAACACACGTTCTAATCGACGGTTACGCCTGACTTCTTCATTTCATTTGCACACAGTTTCTTCATTTCATTTGCACACAGTTTCTTCATTTCATTTGCACACAGCTTCTTCATTTCATTTGCTGATACACACATTCATTCTAAATGCAGGCTAAGCGCAAGGCGAGGGTATGGCTCCACTGCCGCGAGGGAGTGGTATGCCGAGCTTCCGGAAGCTGTCCGGGATTTGGTCGACTTTGCAGGATTTGGACCATTCTGTAGAGGGTTATCACACTGCCTCATCAGTAGGACATTATTTGCTGCCCTGGCGGAGAGATGGTGGGACACCACCAATTCTTTCCATTTTTCTGCGACCGGGGATATGACCATGACCCCGCTGGACTTTGCTATGATCACCGGCCTAGACCTAGGCGGTGCTCCCATTCCTTACGACGAGGACATGGGTCAGTGGGAGGCGGCTTGGACGCGTCTATTGGGGGCACGCCCGCCTGTAGACAGAGGTACCGGGAGAGTTCGGTATACTTGGTTCTCTTCCCATTTCCGGCGGCCACAGATGGAGCCTGAGTCTCCTGAGGAGGTTGAGCAGTATACCCGTGGTTTCCTCATGTTCCTCTTTGGCACCACTCTGTTTGCCGATAGAGGGAACATGGTCGGGTTATATCTACTGAGCGCTTTGGTAGACCTATCACAGGTCGGTCAGTATGATTGGGGTGGTGCTGGCCTGGCTACCCTTTACTGCTACATGAGCGCAGTCTCTCGCACACGGGGAGACTTACTTGGCGGCTACTGGAGAGCTTGGGAGGTACATTCTGTCCTCTTGATTTACATTTCTGCTCCTCATGACTTGTTCACTGCACACACGGCGCACTTTGCATTCTGTATTCTGCCTTTTAGCACTTTGTACTCACATTCCGCACTGCTTTTCTCAGCTATGGGTATATGCATATTTCCCCACATTAGCTCCAGAGATGGAGGTGGCAGGACCTCCTATGACCCCATTTTCATTGATGTTTGAGGGCGAGCACTTATCGAGGCCCCGAGAGACTCTCTTCCATCTGCGACAGTACTTTGACACTGTTCGGGCGACAGAGGTATTTCAGAACTCTCAGTTCTTTTCATTTTCATCTTCGATCTGCTCTATACTTCTTGATTTCTGATTGATTTATGCACTGATTACCCGCAGATCACTTGGCAGCCTTGGGTAGTGTTTGGCGATGACCTCGAGAATCAGTATCCAGGAGGATCGACCAGCCTCAAGATGAGTTCTTGCTCGAGGGACCAGTCGGTAGGGCTTGGTTCCTGGGGGAACGCTTTCAGCGTCAGGTGTGGAGGTATAATTCCCAGGACCCTCCTGCTGTGCCTCCACCTACTATGCGGACTGCCGACAGGCTATCTGCTGAGGAGGTCATTAGGGACATGCAGGGGACTGATGCTTTGCTATATCTTATTGAGGGGAACTACGCCACCTATCGCCGCATATATCTGATGCCCCTCTTGACGAGAGTGCGGGTTCCGCCACTGAGGCCTACCGGCGCACCACCTTCGAGTCGTGCTCGTGCTACAGACATCCCTTCTTCTAGCAAGGCTGGTGCATTTAGAGGTAGAGGCAGTTCGATTCCTCCGATCCCTCCGACTCTCGATCATCCCGGATGGCCCGATATGCCGACTGAGTTGACGAGTTGGCAGTATGGGACCACTTCTCCGATTCCGATCCCTATGGAGCCTCCGATGCCTGGCCACAGATATGTCAGTGATCCCGACTCACCACCGGTATGTTCCACCATTTTTCATTCATCACACAGTCATTTTGGCAATCGCTTATTTATTGATGAGTTGAGCTTGTGTTTGCAGCCACCTCGGGATTACATAGACCAAATGCTCGGGGTAGTGGCCTCACTTGAGGGGATGGTCCTGCGTAGAGAGGCACAGATGTCCATCATGGGTTTCCAGGTACCCTTCATCTCTCTTGCATTTATCATATTTCTGTTAACATGCTGGTTTTAAGCATTCTGCTGCACTGATAGGTTGTGTAGAACACATCCGGCACACACCCCACTCACATACTGTACTTGCGCCTGCTTTTATGTCTGAACTGATGTATTGCACTTTTCATTTTCAGATGCCTCCCGTGTATGCTTCAACACGAGGTGGGCCACCCGGGCCTTCTCGGAGAGGTCGAGGTGTTAGACCTACTCGAGGTACAGAGTCTCGAGGAGCTGGGCCATCCAGGCCTTATCGAGGAGCTCGAGGAGCAGGGTCGTCTCGCAGACACAGGGCACCCATTGTCGAGGACGAGGAGGAGGAGGTCGCAGACCGTGTGTCAGAGTTATCTCCTGGAGAAGGAGGTTCCGGTCTTGGTTCCGGGAGCGGAGACGAGCCTGAGGGAGATCCGGAGGATGACAGCTCCGATCCGGATGGTGATGATGATGCAGAGATTATCCCGCAGAAGAGGATGAGAGGACCTCCGCCTTCTCGTTCCCGAGGCTACTGATGTTATTCCCTGCTTTTATTTTACTTTTTGACTAGTAGTTTGTAGCACTTTGCACATTGTTAGGCAGTTTTATTTTCTGTAAAACTTGTACCTTTAATTGTTGTAAAATATGATGGAATGAAACAACTTTTGAAAAGATGTTGTATTTGAAATTCTTAGCATCGCATCGCATCATTTTGCACAAAAATGGAATTTGAATGGAAACGTGCCTCATATATTTATCGGGTCAGGTAGTGAACCGACGCAACAAATTAAAACAAATTGACTCACTAAGAAATAACATAATCTTAGCAAGTTTACAACTCGATAAACAAAGTACAACAATGTTAACAACTCATTAGACCAGTCTTAACAAAATTGTATAACCAAAAAGAGTGACAACTCAAAACACAAAATGCGACAGCTCGACAAAACTTACAACTCGATAAACAAAGATACAACAAAACACTTCAGACGGACGATCTGGATGATGGAATGTATTCGAAACTGATAGAAATGGAGGCCTTCGATATTCCCGATGCATGAAAATACTTCAAACTTCCTTCCGGCGGGCAAAACAGGACCAACGCACGGCCGAAATCATTTTGTATCCGGAAAACAAGGAGTGGCCGGCCTACTAGAATAGGTGGCCGGCCGGCCACCCTTCCCTTGACCACCAAAATGTTGACAAGTGTCCCTTGAATAGTGTTTTAGCCTCCTATAAAAGCCCCAGTCTTGGAACTTATTCATTTCATCACATTTCCTCTCAAAAATGGAAGCATTTCTCACCGAAAATCTCACATCTTGGATTTCTTCTTTAGATGGCTCGGAGAAGTTGAATTTCCGGGGTTTCGGCTTGAATGCACTATTCACGCTAAGCCGGACTCCACTGCATCTTCCTTTCCTCCATGCCGCGGCAAGGTTCTGGAACCCGGTGACGCATGTCTTTAGCTTTGGCGGGCAAGAGGTATGTCCTACTTTTGAAGATTTTCAAGCCTTAATGGAGTCTGACCGCTCAGAAGAGATCTTGCCTCAGTCTCGTTTTGGCCATGCCCAAGCTTTAGGGCGAATGTGCGGTCTCGACGCGCATAATGCTCGATCTCTGATTGGTAATGGGATGTTGGACATCCCGAGTCTGATTTATCGATTCTCTGATGCCGGCAACCGCAACGACCACCATTGGCAAGGTTTCCGACAGCATGCCCTTTGCTTGTGCATGCTATCTCATTTTCTGTTTGTCTCTGGCTCGGGAGGAGCTAACATCCGTTTGATCGAAGTCGCTCAAGGCTTAAAGGAGGGAAAAAGCTGTATCGCTATGACTTTGGCCGAGACATTGATGGGTCTAGATGCCTTCTACCGCCAAGAGACAGCCAGGTTCGCGGGGAGTCCACTACTGCTACAGGTAATGTTTCCCACCCAAGCTCACACGTATATTTGCTCACATCACTCGGCCCTCGGGCTCGATTTTTCCTCACAAAACCCCTATCTTACTTTTCTCTCCTCGTACATCTCTCTATTCTTTAATCTCTCATTTTTCATCCCTCCCCAGATATGGTTGATGGATAAATTGCAAGTTGTGGACTCTTGTCCTGCTTATTCAGCCCGCGGCTACTTCTTTCGTCAACGCCTGGTTGACGCCCTTGATGAGGGATGGTGGTATGAATGGATGTGCAACTTGTCGGCAGATCGCATCGCGTGGCGTTGTCCTTGGCTTAACCTTCCGGCGATGAGTTATAGCATGTTTCAGGATACTGGGATTCGGTTGGTCGGCTTGACTCACTGTGTATTTTACTTCCCATTCCGCATCCTGCGCCAATTTGGCCATGATCAGACTTGCCCTCCGGAGGGGATTGAGTATCCAGCTACATTTCCAGTTCGAGGCGCGCACCTTGCCCGACATACTACGGCCTGGAGGACCAGAGAGCCCCTATCCCCCGCTCCTACTTTTAGTTGCACTTTATCTGACGAGTGCTGGGATTGGCTCAACGAAGAAGCACAGGTTGGGCCCAGGCTGGCATCAGAGGCTTCAACTAGCTCTGGAAGGGGACGCAGGAACACCTGACTGGACTATGCCCCAGATTTATTGCTTTATTAGTACTTTCAAGTTTTTGTTATGAGTGTAATAAAAAGCAACTTCAATTGTATGCAAGAGCAAAAGAACTCTGTTTTGAAATCAATGAAATTGAAGGTTGTGGTACTGAAAATTCTCCACTTTTGGTCCAAAAATGGTCTTAGTTGTGAAAAGATTAATTTGAACAAAGTCAACTTTTATTAAAACTTTTCAAAACTATTTTCGATATGGATCAGAACTGGACACGCCTGAGATCTGTCACTGAGATGCACAACTCCGAATCTTAGCAACTGGAAAGTTGCCCCTAGTCTGAACAGGTGCCTCGGCAAAGTGTGGCAACGGAAAGTTGCCCTTAGTCTAGATGATGCCGGAACACTTCATGGCAACGGAAAGTTGCCCCTAGTTTGAATAGCACTGTACCGGAGATCGCAATAAATGCTGATGAATAGAGATGACTGAGATGATCAAAATAGACAAAGTTGATCGGGGAAAAGATTGTGACTGAACTTCAAGATGAAGCTGCCTACGTATCCCAAAGATGGGAATCAAGTCTTACGTAGTTCAGGCTCAGGTTCGCTCGAGTATTTTTGCTCTCCTTTTGCGCTCTAACTTTTGCCAAGGCCGCCATTTGCGGGTTTTCAACCTTGCGAGCTCAGTTTTTATAATTTTCAAATTTTCTATGCTCTGAGTTTTGCCTAGGTCGCCCTTTCGGGTTTTCGGCCTAGCGAGCCTCTCAGGGATAATATTTCTTCAACTTGTCCATGTTAATCGGTTGGGAAAACTCCAAGCCATCTAGATCCATCAGAACCACAGCTCCACCTGACTGTTGACTTGATAATGTAAGGACCAGTCCAATTGGGTCTGAACTTGCCCCTTGGGTCGTGGATAGGAGCTCGGTTGTCCTTGAGTACCAAATCTCCTTCTTTCAAGTTCCTGGACCTAACTTTCTTGTTAAAAGCCCGGGCGATTCTGCGTTGATAACCTTGGACGTGGTACAGTGCTTTCAACCTTCTTTCATCAAAAAGCATGAGTTCCTCAAACCTGTTTTGCTGCCAATCTGCTTCGGCTATCTGGCACTCGGCCAATACTCGCAACGACGGGACCTCAATCTCAATAGGCAGAACGGCCTCCATCCCATAGACCAATGAGTACGGAGTCGCCCCAGTAGAAGTTCTGATCGAAGTCCTGTAGCCCCACAGAGCAAACGGCAGCTTATCTGGCCAGTCCTTGTAGGTTTCCACCATCTTCTGTAATATGCGCTTGATATTCTTGTTGGCGGCCTCAACTGCTCCGTTGGTTTGCGGCCGATAAGTAGATGACTTATGAAAAGCCACATTGTATTTCTCCAACAAATCAATCACCTCCTTCTTGAAGTGGGAACCATTGTCTGAAACTATTTCATTTGGGACTCCGTAGCGACAGATGATGTTGTTTCTAATGAATTTTGCAACGTGTGAAGCTTTCAACACTGCATAAGATTGGGCCTCAACCCACTTTGTGAAATAATCTATCGCTACGAGGATGAACTCATGCCCATTCGACCCTTTCGGCGTGACAGCTCCGATCACATCAATTCCCCAGACTGAAAATGGCCATGGTGAAGTCATGTTGTACAGCTTCGACGGCGGGATGTTCATGCGATTTGCATGGATCTGACATTTGTGGCATCGCCGAACAAAGCCAATACAATCCTCCTCCATGGTGGACCAATAATAACCCTGTCTAAGGATCTTCCGTGCCAACATCACCCCATTCATGTGTGCACCACATTCACCCCCGTGGATGGCTTCCATCAGACGCTTGGACTCTTCAGCATCAACACACAGTTTATGCATTCCCAAATGACCCCTTCTATACAGTTTACCCCCACAGATAATGAACTGAACGGCCAACCTTCTTATTGCCCTCTTGTCTTTGGCACTTACCCCTGGCGGGAATGTTTACATCTCCAAAAGTTCGGATGTCATGATACGGGGTGTTCGTCACGAACTCCATCTATGGTCGCAATCGACTCATAGGCGGTCGAATTTACGGTCAATAATATTTGGGCGCATTCGGACTCCGTGGGATGTCTATCATGGATGATAGAGTTGCTAAAGCGTCCATGAACTTGTTGTTCTCTCTTAGTAGATGAGTAAAACTTAACTTTTCAAAGCGAGGAATCGGCAAATCCAAGGTTTGGTGATACATCATCATATTTTCCTCTTTTACTTTCCGGTCTCCTTTAGCTTGAGACACAACAAGGTTCGAATCCCCAATGACGTCGGTAGTCTTGTCCCTAATTCGTGGTTGCTTCCAAACCGGCAATGCACGCTTCATATTCGCTTCATTGTTTGAGACTTTGAACCGGAGTTTGAAGGCTAGAGGATCTGAGGAATTGTCGGGTGCTATCGAACACTCCTATCCCATACCGTGTTGATTTGGCGCTCGTCAAAGTACATTGTCCAAGTTTCCTCGTCGATATCTTGTAATTGCTTCATCTGGAATAGGTACTCAAGCGCTTCATCCCCTCAACGGATGGTCGGCAAGGAACTCGCCCTTTGCTCTTCCTTTCTTGACTTATGCGTCACATATGTAAGATCAAATTCGGAGCAACAAAGACAACCACGAGCTAGCCTATCCGTAAGTCTTTGGTTTCTCGAAAAGATATTTGATGGGATCAAGTCATGAAACCAACATTACTGAGTGAGCTAACAGTAGTGCCGCGACTTCTGGTAGCCCATACCAAAGCTAAGCAAGCCTTTTCGATGGCGATATCTGGGTCTCATATTCTAGCATCTTCTTGCTCAAATAGTAGATGGCTCTTTCCACCTTATCTTCGATTCTTGCGCAAGCATGCACTGTTATCGTGGTCTCGATTCTTGATAGATACAAAATCAACGGTTTCCACAGGTCCATTTGGTGATAAAAGCGGGTGGGTTACGTAGATATTCTTTAATCTGTTCAAATGCAGCTTGACACTGGCCGTCCCATTGGAACTTCTTGCCTTTCTTCAGAAGACCAAAAAGTGGTTCACAAGTCAAGGTTAGTTTTGAAATAAACCGTCTTATGAATTGCACTTTACCCAGAAAGCCTCGCCTCCTTTTAGGTCCTTGGTGGTGGCATTTCTAAGATGGCCTTGATTTTGGAAGGGTCGACCTCGATGCCTTTATTGTGTCGAAACCCGACATTTTTTTCATTGTAACACCAAGCGTACATTTCGAGGGTTTAGCGCCATGGCAGAATTCCACGATCCTTTGGAAAAACTTGCGCAAGGCGGTGTAGTGGCCCTCTCTTTCTTTGGACTTGACAATCATGTCGTCCCCGTACACCTCAACCTCTTTGTGGATCATATCATGTAGTATTGTGGTCGCGGCTCGTTGATAAGTAGCCCCAGCATTCTTCAACCAAACGGCATTACCGTGTGATATGTCCCCCAGGGTGGTGAATCTGATCTTTTCTCATCTTCGGCGCCATCACTATCGATTGTACCCGAAGCCATCCATGAATGAGAGCAATGCATGCCTGCGGTGAAGTCCACTAGCTCATCAATGTGTGGCAAGGAAAGTCGTCGCCGGACTAGCTCATTCAAATCCACAAGTCTACACACCCGGATCCTGCCATCTTTCTTCGGCACCGGAACAATGTTGGCCAACCAAGTCGGATATTCAGATACCAGCAGGAAGCCTGCGTCAATTTGCTTGGTGACCTCTTCCTTAATCTTGAGAGCCCAATCCGGGCGGATCCTTCTGAGCTTCTGCTTGACGGGTCGAGCCTCGGGGTCAAGGGGGATCCGATGCTGTACAATCTCAGGATCGATTCCAGGCATGTCTTCGTAGGACCACGCGAAAACATCTTTGAAATCTTTTAATAAAGCGACTAAGCGCTCGCGTTCCTCCGAAGACAACGTGGACCCGATCTGGACCAGCCGCGGGTCCTCCTCAGTACCAATGTTCACAGAAATGATTTCATCCATTAATGGCTTGACAAATCTCTCTTGCTCTTGCTCAATTAGACGTTGTAAAACCGGAGGAACTTCGTCCTCGTCGTTTTGATCAAAATTTTGAAAGTCTGAATTAATGCAATAAATTAGGGCCTGAAAAGTACTGAAACCACATTCACCTCATTCTCATTAAGTTCATCCAAATCGTCCAATTCGCCGGTTTACAACAGACTCAAATGAAAAGGAAAAAACGACACGACAGATCGTGGCATCGGGTTGACACCCGAGAGTACCAGACTCAGACTCAGTCGAGCTGGAACCTGATTCCGACTCACAAGACTCGGTGGAATCAGATTCCGGCTCACTACCTGACCCGGAACTGCTGGATAAGAATCCCTCCTCGTACTGCCAAATGAGAGAGGGTGCGATGGATGCATCCAAGATAGCTGCTGGTTGGCTCACAGCCGTTTCATCCCCAATCATGGAGACCATGAAGTTATTCCCCAAGCAATCTTGGTCGATCGGAGGATCAGAGAGGAGACATGCCAGTGCTACCCCCGTTTCCAATTCCGCCCTCGTAATCTTCGCCTTATTACGCTTTCGATCTCGGTTGTTGGGTGCATGCTCTGTGGCAACGTCATCCTCGGATAGTTGCAGGTCGAAGAAGATTTCGAAACCTGGCACGCGCTTCCTCTCCGCGTTGAACCATGGCTCTGGGAAGCCGCAAAATGGAAAATCTTCCCCCTCCCGGACGAAGCGTCCGTTCAGGGTACCCCAGATGGGCCTGTGGATTAGATCAAAAGGCTTCCCAGCCTGCTTTGCTCTGGCTCTGCCGGCCATTTCCTTCCCTTTCCTCGTCCAATCTTCTTTGGTGGGCAGATAACCCAATCCAAAGGTATGCGGATTGTGTGGCACTTCGGCCAACGCTGCGACCCCTTTCCTGCCGCTTCTTCCCAATCCCATCCCAGGGATATGTTGTAGCCTGTTCATGAGGTAGACGGATTGAGCACTGACGTACATACCTTCATTCCTGACCATAATGTTTTGCACCACGGGCCTCGGCCAAAGTAAATCGATATGAACATGTCTTCCATGCCGTGTTCGATCTCCAGATCGGCGTAGATACCTCCGGCGGAGGATGGATAGATGAATTCCCAAAAACAATGGCTACCCCCTTTCCATAGGGGTATTTCACCATTTGATGTAGAGTAGATAAGACAGCCTTCACTTGATGCAACCAGGGTCGCCCCAAAAGCATGTTAAAAGATGCGGGGACCTCCAAGACGTGAAAATCTACCTCTTGTTGTCCAGGCCCTATCTTGGTTTGGATTTTTACTGTCCCCAGGACATCCCTACTTGTATTGTCATAGGCTTTGATCACTTGAGTAGTTGGGGTGAAGTCTGCAGGCTTTAACCCAATTGCATAGGCCGTTCTGGCCGGGCAGACATTGATAGCGGATCCGGTATCAACCAGTACCACCGGAATCCATTTGTCCCTACATTCTACAGAGATGTAGAGAGGTCTGTTATGATCCACGCCCTCGGTAGCGGCTCATATCGAAAAGGTCAACGCCGGGAACCTCCTCCGGAAAGACTAACCCAACTAGTTGTTCTGGCGTAGTTTCGATTGAGTGTTTGACTTTGTCCATAGCAGGGAGGACAGCCTGTCTGTGCACCCTGGAAGCCATAAGCAGTCCCCAGATGGTGATGTCTGCTTGTATTTTCTTTTATTGTTTGATCTGACCTCTTCCTCAACTTGCTTCTCCCTCTGCTTCTCCGCTTCTTTATCTTTCCCTGATGCCTCGGGTTGATCAAGGTGTGGGGGCTTGAAATACCGCCCACTTCTAGTCATATGGTCCACTTCTTCGAGGTACCAGGTGCTGTCTGGTTGGCCTCCTGCCCAATCTTCGTCTGTATGGGCGAGATACAAGTCGTCATCTTCCCACCACATTCCATTAGCATCTAGCAGGCACCTATCTGGTTCCGGCTTGTTTATGCTCTCAGCATTTTCCTCCCACATGCTCACAGCATGTTCAGTTTTTGTGCTCACAGCAGTCTCAACCTCCTCATGGTTCTTTGCTTTTCGGATCCTCTCAGAATCCCATTTCTTTTCTTGCTCCTCCAATGTCAATTGTTCGGTTTTCAAAATGTCTTGGTCCCGAGCGGAATTCTTCGTACCGGCGCTCTCCGGCAATCCAGTTTGACCCTCGGCCCTTCCGGCCACAAATGGTACAATATCTGGTTGATCATCCAACCACCCGACGACTTCCGCTGACTCCTCGTCTTCGAACCAATTAATTGATGCGTCCCCCGATTCCTGGTCATTGAAAAATTGGAAATTGGCGAAGTCCTTTTCCATCGTTGTCAAATCATCCCCTGCTGATTCAAGTTTGTTCCCCCAGATCATACACAATTCAGCCTCTTCCGGCGGCCCCACACTCAGCTTAGGCTGGCTCATTGACAAGATATATCCACTCGGATCATAAGCTCTGCCATCTAAATTCTCAGACTGCTCTGCCCCAGACTTAATAGTTTTGTTCTCCTCAGAAGCCTGCCCAGTTTCATTTTCGGTGGTCACCACTTTTGGCTCAGGTCGGGTTGTAGAGGTGTCCATCATGCATAAATCAGTGCTGTCAGGCAGGATCACCTCCGGCTTGGGTAAGTGGGAGGGAGTAATGTAGATACTAGGGTCGTAAGACACGTCCCCAGTTTGGATAAAATTGATTCTTTTGGGTGGATCTTGGTTATGTACTGGGAGTGGGTTGGTGGTAACATTGGGTCGCTCGGGAGGTAGGATGATGTTTTTGTCAATGAGATCTTGAACCTCATGGCCTTGACTGAAACATTGGTCGATATCGTGACCATCTTCTTGGTGGTATTTGCAATATTTGGTGGGTTGTGGGAAGAGTGGATTTGGAGGGGGCCTCTGTTCCAAGGGTTTCAGATGCCCTTTTCTGACTAGAACCCCGAGGACTTTGGTCAAAGGCATATGTAGTGGAGAGAAGGTTCGTTGACCCCTAGATTGGTATCTTGGAGCTTGGTTACTGCTCCCAGATGCATCAGAAAAAGGTGTGGCCGCTGCGGGCCTTGGTTGGGAAGGGGGATTGGTGGTGACCATTCCGACCTCTGAAGTCCTTGCATTGGTAGAGCCACTCGGGCCCGCATTGTTGTTTCGGTTGAATGTCGCGAAATTGTTCCGATCTTGGTCAAAGCAGACCTGCTTCATCGCATCTTCAATCTGCATCCCCATATCATGCGGTCTGCGAAGGTGGGGAAGGAACTACAATCATCTTCTTCATTAACCGGTTGGAGATTGCACAATCATCCTAATTTGATCTCTGTCTGTGGACCTCAAGGTCATCATCGATGCCTTCGCCCTCCCGGGTTACAAAGTCGAGAAAGACTCCTTGGGTTCTGCCTTGTTGTCTCGAGATCCCGAGTGGTAATCTCGATCTGTGTTATATGAGTATTGTGCAACAAAGGCCCTGACCATCTCATCCCAATTCCTCTTGACATCATTATCCAACTTTGCATACCGGTTGGCGGCCTCGACAAGGTTCGCCAAAAGCGAGAACTTCTGATCTGGTTAGGCCCATTGGCCTCAAGATATCTCAAAACAGTAGTAGATGAACCATGGGGTCCCCGGACCGCCAAAGCAGTCGATCTGGGGCATTTTAAATCTGTCCGGCAAAGTCACGGCCACGTCAGTATAGCCGTCCTCAATATCTGGGATGGCTTTCACCCCCTGTGATTTCTTGAAGAGTTTTTCCAACTTGCTCAATTTCAGAGCTGTCTGATCCACCTCGAACTCGAATGGAGAGTCCGGGTGATTAGGCGTAGTATTTTTGGACAGTTGCGGCTGAAGCGGGGGCGGAGCCAGCCCCGTTGGAAGACCCGTGTCCTCTTGGGTGTTTTGGAAGTTTGGCAGAGCGTTTTGTGGGTTTGGGAGGGTATTCTGGGTGTTCTGGGCATTCTGGGGGTTTGGAGGAGCATTACGGCGATGAATATCTGCTCGGTAATGGAGCCGGGTGGAGGAGGAACTGATGTGCCCCTAATGGAGGAGGGACTGGTGTGAAGCGGTCTGGCGTTCTCATGTTATGTCTGATGATCAACTCGATTTGTTGGGCCATGATGACTTCTTTGTTTGGAAAATTCCGCTGACGGATGGCATCATCTTGCATTTGCTTCATGCTTTCACTCATCTGCGATCATCGCCTCCATTCTTTGTATTCATTGTTCCATCGAGTAACAAGCAAGTGTACCTCTATATGAACAGAATCTCAACCCGGTATGTCGACACTAGAGTAGGCTAACATTCCGGTGATCTGTGCTCGACACCTGTGCCTTTTTCGCCTTCTTCGGTGGGGGTAAAGTGGAACCTTGGATGTCCGTCAACTAGATCCTCGGATCGGTTGAGTCGGCGACCTCGTGTCCAAATTGCTTGGGGAGTATCGACTGGCTCGGAAGCAATCGTGCCACAAACTGCCCTAGCAAAAAGATAAATAAAGCGAAAAAAAGAAATAAATAACCAGAAATAAAACGGGCAGCATAACAGCTTAAATTGAATACACCACACACGGTCGGGTATACAACAACACACGGTTTGTAAGCTGGCTATACACTGTCCTCAAATACTGGTCAATATCTCTGTATCACTGTTCCCCAAAACTGAATCGGATATCCGCAGACGACTGATTCTCAAATAACTGACTGATGCCCGCAGGCGTAACATGCCAACTCAAAACTGATGCCCGCAGGCCTGATGCCCAAACTCATACTGATACACGCATTCCCTGTAGAGACGCACTCTAGCAAGCACATAGTAGATAAGTGAGAGCCAAAACACCCCTATGTTGGGGTAGGGTTTCCCTGTCCTATTTTGTCAGGAGCTAGGGTTTCACTACGCACGCAGCGGCTTCAAACAACCTATAAACGGGTAAGCAACCTGTCCTAGTTTGGAATGGTCACTATGGATCCGAATATGCACTAGGTCGAATGGTCAAAAAGGGTGCCCCGGTAAAACCGGGGTTTGTGTTCTATCTTGGCAGAGCAGTAACGATCAAACCTTATGGACATGCCTTGACAAGACAAGCCTCCGACAAACGGGTCAGGAATAGCAGATGGCAAACACGGTGTCCTAGGCGCTCCAATGCAAATGCAATGCAAAGAAAGACACAAGTGTAGTCAAAACCAGATATCATGAGTTCGAGTCAAGTTCTCTAAGTCCCCAGAAGTCGCGAAATCAGAACAACGCCCATGGGGACCTCGCTTCTGATTCGGACTCGATTTTGTTGCGGTTCTCAATCTTGAACCAAAGAGTCCAAATCGCAAATCGTTTTGAAGGAAAGCAGTTTTGAAAAGAAGTGCCAAACATGGACTTTGCGGATAATAGAGTCGCCACCTAAATATTTTAAAATGGGAAATTTAGGAAACCACGACTCGGTGCGGAAGGCCACGTGTCCGTCATCACCAAAGTTGGCTCGGGAACTTGGGTACGATTAGGAAGGTCACATCGTGAGCACCCTCTCGCCCGATCAAAGACCGCCTCTACTAACCATGATATCTGTTTTTGAAAACTTTGTGAGTTCTTATTCGGTTATTAGCCTAGATTACTATGTGATGCTCATGACAAACAAGTATAAATGGGCCGTCAATTGGAACAAAACATTTCGTGTTTGTTTGTTTGAAAATTGTGTGAAGGTGCTACCCAGTAGGCTAAAATCTTGGATTTGCCACCCTCGGTGGGCTTAAGCAGATGTTGTTGCCACTATCTAGTGGGCTTAAAACAAACGATCAACGCATTGTCCCAATTCAAATAACTCAACCTTCACCCACAGCATTCAAAGGCGGTTATATCACGTAAGCATATAGCCTCATGGCAAGCATGCTATCATGGCAACATTCACATGCGAGGATGCTAAAGCATAAAACTCACCGAGTACTCCAAGCCAAAAGCAGAAAACTAATTAGAAATCCATGCATGATCCTAAGAATGCAGAGATGCCTAATGCAACACATGCAAAGATGCAATTATAGCGAGCTCGGCTATTCTAAGTATGGCATATGAGATGCAATGACTATCAAGTACTCAACTTGGAATTGAAATCTGAGATGTAGTTTGTATGATGCGCCGAGCAGTGCGTGCAAAAGCAGATGAATGATGCAAACATCTTTGTCATCTTTGTATGCTAATTGAAATATGCCCTATATCTAACCATTGTAAGCGGATAAATAAAAGGGAGAAAGAAATGGGGTTGGAAGACATACATCACACTCACCCACACTTATTACAGGTTGTGCCCTCGCGCAAGGGTCGAATAAATATCTGATCGAATAAAAGAATATCTGATTAACAAATTAAACTAGGAAGCGGTAAAAGCGGCATGCAAGCCGGTGCCTTCTATGACGAATAGTGCTGTTAAGTCGCCTCGGAAATCCTTTGGGATGCCCCAATTAGCCTCTGTTTGCGATTTCTCGAAATGCGACCGGACTCAAAAGTTGTTGATCCTTGGTTTCTTTGTAACAGAGAGCAGGAAAGGGCATAGCAATGTATTTCACAAATATATGCATGTCTCGATCCTCGTGCCACCAATCACGCATACCGATGCATGATGGCCGGGGAGTCGAATTGCACAACTCAATATAGGGATGAATGCGGATGCATGCTATAACAACACTTAACTCCATCATGGATAATCCGGAGTGTCGGTAACTTGGGAATTGAGACCCGTTCCGTTACTCGAAGTACAAAACGCGCCTTGTTTCCCGTGCAATATGCATGATATGCATGAAATGTAGCTGATATGTGATATAGCATGCACAATGTTACGGGAATGAGATGCCTCGAAGTGCGTGCACTCAGGCACGCAAATCGAGAAAATGCATGAATGCAATCTAAGATACAACCTAGTATGCACTATGCTGTGAAAATGAGATGAAAATGAAATGCCTCGAAAAGCGTGCGTGCGGGCACGCAAACCGAGGCGATGATGTGAAATGCAAATCGGGTAAAACCGAAGTGCCTCGAAGTGCGCGCCCACAGGCACGCAAACCGAGGCGATGATGAAATGAGAAAATCGGATACAACCGAAGTGCCTCGAAATGTGCGCCCACAGGCACGCAAACCGAGGCGATGATGAAATGAGAAAATCGAATACAACCGAAGTGCCTCGAAATGCGCGCCCACAGGCACGCAAACCGAGGCGATGATGAAATGAGAAAATCGGATACAACCGAAGTGCCTCGAAATGCGCGTCCACAGGCACGCAAACCGAGGCGATGATGAAATGAGAAAATCGGATACAACCGAAGTGCCTCGAAATGTGCGCCCACAGGCACGCAAACCGAGGCGATGATGAAATGAGAAGACTTCCGGGGTAAGTCTTCACTAAAAGATGGATATCTCTTAGCATACTTGGGTAAGGCTACCAAATTTGGAAAGAAGACTTCCGGGGCTACAATTTAGGCTCAAGAATGACTTGAAAAGGAGTCTAGATGAAGGAATTAGGCTTGCTTCAAGTCAGGGACCAGGATTGATTTTTTCCATTGGCCGCTATGGAAGTCCATCGGCCACAATTGGACCTCATCGGCCATAGGTCAGCCAAAAGTGAACCTTATCGGCCCCAAATGTTGGTTGATCGGCCAAAAATGTCTAGAAAGTCAAGAATTGGCAGATATTTCTCCTTCAGCTGTTTCCAGCTTGTGCCACATGTCCCAAATCAGATATTTTCGACTAAAAGCTTTTGAATTGCTATATATGAAGCCAAATATCTCATATTCAAGGACTTAGAACATTTTCTTGAAGGCTTAGAATTTTGGGAGCTTCTCTCACTAAAAACTCCTCTCTCTCTATAATTTTCAGACAAAAATCTCTGCCTCGCTCTCTAGTTGGCTCCCTCTCTTGCCCTCTTGTGCATAGAAGTAGAGAAACATGCCTAGTTTGCCTATGCATCCTTGATCAAAGTTGCCTATCTTTGGAAGGAGGTTGCTTGAAGCTTACTTGGGACTTTGGTGGAGCTCCAAAAGGTGTTTTGGCTCAGATTTTGGGCTGGTTTTGCAGCTGTGCATCAAGGGTAACATTTTTCTCCCTTTAAGATTGTTTTACACATTTGCTTGGCCATCTTTTCACACTACTTTGGGGCTGTTTTTGGGGTGGTGTTGAACTAGAAAAACCTATGTTTTTCAGTCCTAAAAGTCTTGGTTTGTGCCTTGGTTGGCTAGGGGGTTGTCCTCCCTTTTGCTCCTTGGCTTGTAAGGCCTTGTGAGCTAACTTTCAAACTTTTCAAACAACTTCTTTTTGGCCTTAGAACCACTAAATTCTAGAGGAATTTCAGTGGTAAAAACCCTGTTTTGAGGGCCCAAATAGGAGAGGGTGGTCCCCTCTTCTCTTGTCTTGCTTGCTAGTGTTGATGGCCAACCAAATGAGCATGTGTTTTTACTTCTTTATGGCTTTGTTTAGGCTCATTTTTGTGACTTATTAGACCTTCCATAACTCTATTTTTGGGTGTCTTGGTCACCTCTTGCATGCTTATTGCACTTGTAGTGTAAATCCTCTTTGCTAACCTTGTTAGCCTTACAAAGTAGCATGCTTTTGTGGTTTGAATTAGCTTAGTTCAGGCATGTTTTTGGTGTTATTTTGACGTGTTATAACTCTGATTTTGATTGGTGGACTCACCTCTTGCATGCTTTATACACTTGTGTAATTCATGCTTACTAGTCTAACATACTTAATGTTTTGGCCAATCATGATAGGTTATTTTGGCTATACTCCATACATGTTTTAGCATTATTTTGACATTCTTTAGGACTTTTTTGGTCTACCTTGGTCATATGACTCATGTTTTGTATAGCTATAGTGCAAATGCCTTGACTAGTCTTGAGTTTTGAGGCACCTACCATGCTATACTTGTGATGTTTGCATTCCTTGGCACCATTTGGCATGATATTTCAGAGCTTATATCTTTTCCATACTCTCATGTTTATCACTCCTTCAATGTGTTTGAGAGTTGCACCTTTATGCCTTGTTTGTGAGCCATTGCATGAGCCTCATTTTTTTGCCTTTCAAGCCATCATCTCAGTCCATTTTGGCTACTGTTTTGGTCTGCAGAAGGTCTGTTTGGGGCTGGTTTGGCCATTTGAGCATTGTCTTGCATGCCACTAGTGTAATACACTTCACTAGCTTTGATGCTTAAGCCTTGCAACATGCATCACATGAGTTGTTTGCATGATTTTAAGTCATTTAGCATGACATTTTAGTGCTGGAACATATGCCATTATACTCCATGTTTCATCCTTTCAATGCCTTGGGAGAGTTGTGTCTTGTGCCTTAATCTTGCATTAACGTGTATGCATGCTTGGCTAGTCCTTGGAGTCTCCATTTCATCATTTTGGCCACTGTTTTGGGCATGGCTGAGGTCTGTCCATATCCGGTTTAAGTCCATCTTGCATGCTTGTTTGCATTACATGTTGTTTGCATACTTGTTGTTTACATGGTTGTTGGCATGCTCATGTTGCATTGGCTTTGTTTGCATGCTTAGGTTGCATTGCATTAAGTTGGCATGCCTTTGGCTTTGATAAGTCAATCATGTTGCATTACATTGTTCATATGCCATTAGTATTACTAAGTCAATCATGTTGCATTGCATGGTATTTGCATGCTCATATTGCATTAGTATTGTTTGCATGCCATTAGCTTTGTTAAGTTGTGCATGCATTGCATTGCATTTTGTTTGGATATAGTGTTAGTCCAAACACGAGAAATTAGGGACGTGTCATACTTGAAGTGATGAAACGTGTCTCAATCCTCGGTCGACGACCCTCTTGATCAAGTATGATAGAGGTCAAGGCCTTTATGTGTTTTTGTGCATTCATGAGATAATGATTTGTGCAACTCGGCCTCTTTGGCCGTCATGCATCGAGATACGTGATTGATGGCTCGAGAGCTGAGCACTACACAACCTTTGAGCCTTAGATATGATAAGGGGTGTGGTTGCATACATATTTTCTTGCAAATACATTGCCATGCCTCTTTTTGTGCTCTGTTGCAGCAAAAAGGAGAGTTTGCAGAAAGACATGGCCGATCGGTTATCTAGTGTGCCGATCGGCTACAAATATTTGGCCGATAGCCTTAAAATTGGTCGATGACCTTTATCCCTTAGCCGATGGCCATACCTATTGGCCGATGACCTCTCAACATGTCCATGAGGTGGATCAGAAGTGTTTTGGAGATTTGTACAGTTTTCAGAAGTCAAAAACAGTGCAAACAGAGGCAACATGAGGCATGGCAACGGATTTCCAAGCGAAGTTGATCGAGCATGCATATGCCCCTCTTCTCGAGGCCGTTTTAACTGCTTTGTACAGTTAGTTAATTTGTAATTAATTAGTTAATGTGTTAGCTAATTTAATTCATCGTTGTAAATTCTTAATTAGCTTAGCTTAGCTAATATTCAATTTGATTATGTAATAATTAGTCTAATTAGATTATTAGATTAGTTAGAATAGCTTAGCATAGCTAGCTTGTATGATTTATTCGGACCCTCCGTCGAGAGGGCGAATTTTGTAATAAGTGTGCGTGAGTGTGTGAATGTCTTCCAACCTCACGTCTTTCTCCTTTTTACTTAACCACTTATGATGGTTAGTTTTAGGTCATGTTTCAATTAGCATTCCTATGCTTCGCATGTTTGCATCCATTCATCTGTATTGCATGCACTGGGTTCTGTGCATCATACTAACTGCATTGTATTTCAATTCCTACTTGAATACATGATTATCAAGTTGCATCTCATATGCCATCTTAGAATAGCCGAGCCTATTTCTAGTTGCATTTTGCATGTGTTGCATTAGCCATTTTAACATAAACTAGGATCATGCATGATTACTAACTAGTTGTTGTTTTGGCTCGGAGTACTAGGTAAGCTTTTATGCTTTAGCATCCTGCATGTGTGTAAGTGTTGCCATGTTCAGCATGCTTGCCATGAGGCTAACTGCTTAAGTGTTTAACTGCATGAATGCCTGTGGGTGAAGGTTAGATTGCTTGAATTGGAACAATTCATCGAAATGCGAGTTTTAAGCCCACTTAAGAGTGGCAAAATCATATTTTTCTAAGCCCACTTGAGGGTGGCAAATCCACGTCTTAGCCTACTTGCGAGTAGCATCTTCAAACCATTTTCAAACAAACAAACATGAGATGTTTTGTTCCAACTTAGGCGATCTAGTCTATAATTGTGTATTGTGCGCATCACATAGTAATTCTAGGCTAATAACTGGAATAAGAACGCATGTGTTTTCAAAAATAAAATATCATGTTAGTAAAGGCCGATCTTTGATCGGGCGAGTAGGGGTGCTCATTGCATGACCTTCCCCTCTCTTACCCAAGTTCTCGAACCGAGGCAACTTTGGTAATGATGGACACGTGGCCTTAGGCACGAGTCAGGGTTTCCTAAATTTTCCCCAAAATAAAACATTTAGGTGGCGACTCTGTATCTGGGAAAGTAATCCATGTTTGGCACTTCTTTATAAAAATCAATTTTCCAAAACGATTTGCCGGATTTGGACTCTTTGGTGATTTATCAGTCTTGCATTGCACTTTGCGAGATTAAATTCAGAACCGTGACATTGAGTTCGAACTATAGTAGCTAATGAACCAAACGGATTTTCGCGTCATCTCACGCGCGGAGCCGGGACGTTCGGGCGTGTCTACGCACATTGCTACCATTGTTGAAGAAGTTGACTGGTTGCTTGATGCTGGGGTAATCCGCGAAGTGACCTATCCATGGCTATCAAATACTGTGGTTGTGAAGAAGAAAAACGGAACTTGGCGTGTTTGTGTGGATTTCACGGACTTAAACAAAGCTTGTCCCAAGGATTGCTTTCCCCTCCCCAGAATAGACCTACTCGCAGATGCAACGGCACATTATCAACGTATGAGCTTCCTGGATGCTTACAGAGGCTACCATCAAATTACTGTGCATCTAGAGGACCAAGACAAAACTGCATTCCGCACCCCAAGAGGAACCTATTGCTATAGGGTTATGCCTTTCAGGCTATAGAATGTGGGGGCAACCTACCAAAAACTAGTCACTGCCATGTTCAAGGAGCAACTCAGTTGTACTATGGAAGTGTACATTGATGATATGGTGGTGAAGTCCAAAGAAGAGCAAACTTATCTAGCCGATCTAGAAGAGACATTCGACATTCTTCGCAAATACAAAATGAAGCTGAACGCTTCCAAATGTGCATTTGGCATCGGATCCGGCAAATTCCTTTGCTACATTGTTAACCACCGCGGAATCGAAGCCAACCCGAGGCAAATTACAACAATTTTAGGACTCGACTCTTCTCAGCCGGTCAAAGAGGTTCAGAAGCTGATGGGAATGGCCGTCGCACTAAACAGGTTCATCAGTCATTCCACAGATCACTGCCGACAATTCTTTTATACCCTTCAGTAGGTTAAAGCTTTTGAATGGACTCTCGAGTGCGAAGCCACTTTGGACGGTTTGAAGACTTACCTCTGATCAGTTCCACTCTTGACAGCACCTTAGGTAGGTGATCCGCTCATTTTATATCTGGCAGTTTTCGACCGGGCCATCAGCGCCGTACTGTTAAAGGAAGAACTAAGGGAGCAGTGGACAGTTTATTATGTGAGCAAAGCAATGGTTGACGTTGAAACACATTACCTTCCATTGGAAAAACTTGTCCTTGCTCTCATCATGGCAGCAAGAAAACTGATGCATTACTTTCAGGGGTATACCATTGGGGTACTAATGGACTACCTCCTCTAGTCAGTACTTCGTAGTATCGAAGCATCAGGGCGTGTTTCAAAATGGGCTCTCGAACTCGGCCAGTACGATATTCAATTTTTGTCCAGAACCTCAATCAAGGGGCAAGTGCTCACCGACTTTGTGGCCGAATTCACTGGATGTCTTGCCGACTTTAAGTCTGATCAAATTCAACCTAAGCCGAACAGGAGAATTTACGTTGGGGACATTTGGCAGTTGTATTGTGACGGATCATCCAACCAACGTGGTGGTCATGGCTCCCGACGGGGCAATAATCGAGCAGGCTGTCAAACTGGGTTTCGAAGCATCGAATAATGAAGCCGAATACGAAGCATTGTTGACCGACTTATGAAATGCACTTCTTCTTGGTACTCAGCATCTGCTTATCTTTTGCGACTCAAAACTAGTCATCAACCAATTAAAGGGGGAATACGCAATAAAAAATAACCGTATGGTAGCCTACATGAAAACGACAAATTCTTTGCTGGCAAAATTCGACCATCATGAATTGAATCAAATAACCCGGGATTAGAACACGCACGCAGACGCCTTGGCTTGCCTAGCCTCTGCTATTAGCTCAGAAATTAAATGGACAATTGAAGTAGGGTTTATCCCCGAGCTGAGCATTGCCTCTTCAAAACCAGTTCAGGTCAACCTTATTGAACCAGGTCCGAGTTGGATGGACCCTATCACCGCATTCCTGTCTTTAGAACAGCTCCCGATGGATAAGAAAGAAGCACACAAACTCTGAAACAAAGCCCTCCGATATTATTTGGATCCGCAGGGAAAGCTCTACAAAAAATCTCTCTCTGGGCCGTACTTAGAGTGTGTTCATCTAGATAAAATCGAGGAACTTTTGTCTGAAATACATGAAGGCAGCTGTGGTGCCTATTCGGGCGGACGTTCTCTAGCTCACCGCTCCATATCGCAAGGGTACTATTGGCCGACCATGCGATCGGACACCAAGTGTTATGTTAAGAAATGTGGTCAATGTCAGAAGTTCTCCCCTTTGAATCACTTGCCAGCCGAGGAGTTAAATTCTATCACTAGCCCTTGGCCCTTCGTTCAATGGGGCCTTGACATCGTTGGACCGTTACCATGGACCCCACTCAACAGGCAATTGCTAATTGTTGCGACGGATTATTTCACGAAATGGGTCGAAGCGGAGGCATTAACACATATTTGAGATTCCAACGTAAAGCATTTTGTATGGAAAAACATCATAACAAGATTCGGCGTACCACGAGCACTTGTTTCTGACAACAGTACCCAGTTTGATTATGGCATGTATCAGGAATTGTGCGACACTTATGGTATCCGGCCTTACTTTTCCTTGCCGGCTTACCCCCAGAGCAATGGTCAAGCGGAGGCCACTAACAAGGTTATTTTTGACGGCATCAAGAAGAGGCTGGAGAAAGCTAAAGGGAGATGGGTCAAAGAGTTGCCCAGTGTGTTGTGGGCTCATCGCACTACTCCGAGGTGATCCACTGGGGAAACGCCGTTTGCTTTATGCTTCGGAACCCAGGCAATCATCCCCCTGGAGATCGGCCTTCCAACCTTGAAATCGAAAGTTTTTGATATGGACCGAAATGACATGATGTTGGTCTTGGACTTGACTCTGATTGAAGAACGCCGAGACCGTGCCCTTGCATCCATGGCACGGTACCAGCAACAGCTCGCTAAGTCGTATAATCAACGTGTTCAGCTACGCCGTTATATGCCAGGAGAATTGGTCCTCAAGCAAGTACTTGCTGCTGCCAGGAATCCGACTGACGAAAAATTGGGTCCTAACTAGGACGGCCCCTATCAGATTGATTCAATCGCAAGAATAGGGCCATATCAACTCAAAGACATGTCTGGGAGAAGTCTGCCACGTCCTTGGAATTCCACGCATTTGTGTAAATTTTATCATTAACTCGAGTTGTGGGGCATGATAACTTGTTTTGAATGTTCGCCGTGTACAACTTTCACTTTCATAATGCAAGACTTCTTATCTCACTATATGAAATTTTAGTTTGGCAAATCAAAAGCCTCCGATTTCAGAGCGCCATTCGTGGAATTCACGATTGGCCAAGATAAAAGCCTCTGACCCCATTCGTGCAAGACATGTTTGGGCTGAGTAAGCCTCCAGATTCAGAGCGCCCTTCGTGGATTTCACGATTGGCCAAGATAAAAACCTCTGAATTTGGAGCCCTATTCGTGTAAGACACGTTTGGGCTGAGTAAGCCTCCAGATTCAAAGCGCCCTTTGTGGATTTCACGATTGGCCAAGATAAAAGCCTCCGAATTCGAAGCCCCATCTGTGAATGACATGTGTGGGCTGAGTAATGCTCTGGATTCGAAGCGCCCTTCATGGAATTCATGATTGGCCAAGATAAAAGCCTCCGAATTCGGAGCCCCATCCGTGTAAGACATGTTTGGGCCGAGTAAGCCTCCAGATTTGGAGCGCCCTTCGTGGATTTCCTGATTGGCCAAGATAAAACCCTCCGAATTCGGAGCCCCATCCGTGCAAGACACGTTTGGGCTAAGTAAGCCTCCGGATTCAGAGCGCCCTTCATGGAATTCACGATTGGCCAAGATAAAAGCCTCCGAATTCGGAGCCCCATCCGTGAATGACACGTGTGGGTCGAGTAAGCCTTCGGATTCGGAGTGCCCTTCGTGGATACCACGATTGGCCAAGATAAAAGCCTCTGAATTCGGGGTCCCATCCATGCAAGACACGTTTGAGCCGAATAAGCCTCCGAATTCGGAGCGCCCTTCATGGACTGATTGGCCAAGGGAATAAGCGTAGGCAAAATGCCTCTGAATTTGGCACTCTTTTTGTGAATATTATGATTGACAAGCATAAATGCAGTTGACGAAAAATGGAAGATGATCATAGCTGACTTTATAAACATAAATTGAAACAATATGCAGACATTTAAAACAATATGTTTCATTGGATTAATCGATAATACATAATTCACTTTCAATCTACGTTAGAGCGGTACAATATGTTCAGTTTTATTCGGCATCCCCCTCGTCATTGCTTTTCTTGACTTCGAAAGTCGCAAAGGGAAAATGATGACCCTGATATAATGGCGACGCCGAATCAATGCCTGCTACTCGGAGAGCCTCTGCGGCCTAGAGAGCCTTGACCCACCCGTGCTTAAATCCACGATTCTCGCATTGGCAGACCTCCTCAGCGAGCTTTTCCTTGGTCTTCTCTATCCCAACTTTTCGGCCGTTATAGAAGCCTTGTTCATAAGCCCTCGTCTTTGCAACCTCTATTGCAAACATGCTTGCTGTATCTCGATCGGCAATCGCATGACTTATAAGTCGTTGGGTCACCCTTTCTTCCACAATCGGGTTAGCTTGGCTGGTCGACTGTGTCTCGGCAGTTTTGACCTTTCTTAGTTCATGCTCTAGCCTTCTCTGCGCAAGCTTCTAAGTTTCGAATGTGTTCATCCTTCTGCTCTATCTCCCGCCGCGTAGCATGAAGACGCATGCTGATTTCATAGGCAGTATACAGCCCTTTAACCACTCCACGGATGCCCTTCTGAAACACTTCAAAATCAGGTCGACCGACCATCGACTGCTGGACTTCTGGTGGAAAAATTTGTTGAGGAAACTTGACTGCCACATTTGGGTCGTGAACAATTGAATCCGCTTCCGTCATCGGTTTGTTCCCCACAAAAATCGCAAAACTTAACAGGCGCGGTGTCGCACTGGTTTCTCCTCTCGAGCATGGTAGAGGGGAGCTGCCCCGTTGCTGTTTTTCCCGTTTGGGTGACTTACTTCGATGACGCGGGGACTGGCATTTTTCACGTTCCCTCGACGTCTTACTCCCCGTACGCGTATGCTCGCCACCTCGATTCATCTCTACGTCCAACTCGGTGAGTGTTCTCCATTTTCCTCTGCTGTTGAAGAATAATCTTCTTGCCATCCACAATCATCCACACTGCTCTTTTCCTCGCTCAATTTATTGGCTCTAAAAGCAATAATGGCGCCTTCGCGCACCCAGCACCCACCCCATTTATTCCTTACAGGTACAGCACCCCCGAGGTGATCTCATCAAAGCTAAATTTCAAAACCTGGTGCCGATCATCTCATGTGCCCCAGCTGCTCCATGGACTAATAGCATTCAGTGTTCCAGTTCATGCATTAGCTGGGTCAAGGGCAGATTCATTAATCTAATCAGCCAGATGTCGAGCCCTTGCGCCAATTAGGTTATGTTCCCTAGCCACTCCATGAACTAATAGCATTCGGCGTTCCATTTCATGCATCAGCTGGGGCAATGGCAGATTCATTAATCTAATCAGCCAAATATGTCCATGCCTGGTGCCGATCATCTCATGTGCCCTAGTCGCTCCATGAACTAATAGCATTAGGCGTTCCAGTTCATGCATTAGTTGAGTCAAGGGTAGATTCATTAATCTAATCGGCTAGATGTTGAGCCCTTGCGCCGATTAGGTTGTGTGCCCCATCAACTAGGGCAAGGGTAGATTCATTAACATAATCGGCCAAATGTCCAAGCCTGGTGTCGATCATCTCATGTGCCGCAACCGCTCTATGAACTAATAACATTCGGCGTTCCAGTTTATGCATCAGCTGGGGCAAGGGTAGATTCATTAATCTAATCGGCTAAATGTCCAGGCTTGGTGCCTATCATCTCATGTGCCCCAACCACTCCATGAACTAATAACATTCGGTGTTCCAGTTGATGCATTAGTTGGGGCAAGGGCAGATTCATTAATCTAATTGGCCAGATGTCGAGCCCTTGCACCGTTCAGGTTGTGTGCCCCAACCACTCCATGAACTAATAGCATTCGGCATCCAGTTCATGCATTAGCTGGGTGAGGGGTAGATTCATTAATCTAATCGGCCAGACGTAGAGGCTTTGAGCCGATTTACTCGTTATTTTATCAAATATTCATGCACCTTTCCAAATTGTTAACTGCCGATTCGTTTATTTATTCAGCTAAATAGCAAAGACAAGCATAGTATGTTTAATTGGTTCGGTTAAATTATCGGATGTTTAATTTACTCATATGCAGCAAACAGAAAAGCATAAGGAATTTTCATTAATAAATTGAAGACAAATAGTATATGCAGTAAACCAAACACGTGAATAGACACAATACGTGAATAGATCATAATATTATGCTACTATCACTCATTGTGATGCAGCTAAACGGTGGTCCCCTCTTGTGGATGCCTTTAAGTTGTATTCTTCAATTATCCCTAGCAAGATCTCCAACCTCTAAGTTCTTTTCTTTGCACTCTTCCTTTCCTCTTCTTTCTCTCTCTCTTGGGGCCCTCCAAGATTTCCACCCAATAAAAGATAGAGATGAGTTAAACAAAGGGAGTTATATAAGATACACTTTAGGTCTTTGGCTTCTAAACTTGCCAAACGAGCCATAGCGAATCAGATAAAATAGATTTTCAATTAAACTTCCCGAGTAGCTATAAAATTCCCACTAGCATGTTCTCATAATCAATTTCAGTTTATCACGCCTCTACAGCTTTAAATTTCCAATTTAACATTTTAATTTTAACAGATGTGTGCCAATAATCAACAGATAGGAAATTATGACCAAACAATTCACACGTGTAAGCATAACTTTGCATGGAATTTCACATTAAGCATGTAATTTCTCAGAGATCTAGGGATATTAAGCATATAAGAGGGTCAGGTTATTACACTCTCCCCCCTTTAAATAAGTTTGGTCCCCAAACTTGTTTTACCTTAGGTCGTAAATAACTCTGGGTACCGCTGTCTCATTTCCTCCTCCCGTTCCCAAGTAGCTTCTTTTCCCTAATGCTCCTGCCATTCTACTTTCACCATAGGAATCACTTTAGTTCGTAATTGTTTCGTTTGTCGATCCAAAATCTGAATTGGTTTCTCCTCATAAATCAATTTATCGTCCAAGGTAATTTGCTGATAATCTATAACATGGGACGGATCTTGCAAATAACTCCATAACATTGAGACATAGAATATGTTATGCACTTGCTCCGTATTCGGTGGAAGAGCAACACGATAGGCCACTAGACCTACCCTTTCTAGGATTTGGAACGAACCTACGTATCGGGGTGCTAACTTCCCCTTTTTACTAAACCTTGAGTGCTCCTTTATAGGTGTGAGTTTTACCAAAACATAATTACCCACTTCGAACTCCAAGTCCCTTGGCCGATGATCTGCATAACTCTTTTGTCTACTCTGTGCAGTCTTTAACCTCTCTTGAATAATCTTAATTTTCTCTATTGTTAATTGCACAATTTCTAGCCCAATCAATGATTTGTCACCGACTTCTGCCCAACACAGGATAGAGCGACATTTTCTTCCGTATAGAGCTTCATAGGGTGCCATTCTTATACTTGACTGATAACTGTTGTTATATGCAAATTCCACCAACGATAGGTGAGTTTCCCAACTTCCTTTGAAGTCCAAAGCACACATCTGAAGCATGTCTTCCAATGTTTGTATGGTTCTCTCAGATTGTCCATCAGTTTGAGGGTGGAAGGCTGTATTGAATTTCAATTATGTTCCCAAGGCCTCCTGCAGACTTCGCCAAAATCTTGATACAAACTTCGGATCTCTATTAGACACAATTGAAATTGGAATACCATGTAGTCGTACAATTTCATCCACATATAAGGTAGCCAGCTTATCTACATTGTATTGAGTCTTTATAGGGAGAAAATGAGTTGACTTGCTTAGTCTGCCAACAATAACCCATATGGAGTTCATAACCCGGGGAGTTCGCGGTAAACCCACAATAAAATCCATAGTTAAGTGTTCCCATTTCCATTCTGGAATTGGGAGGGCTGGAGTAATCCCGCTGGTCTTTGGTGCTCCACCTTTACCTGTTGACATTGCAAACACTTTGAGATGAATTCTACAATTTCCTTCTTCATCCCCGGGAACCAAAAATTCTATTTCAGATTGTGGTACATTTTTGTATTACTCGGATGCATTACAAACTTGGAGCTATGCACTTCCTCCATGATTCTCCTCTTGATTTCCAGTACATTAGGGACACACCACCTACCTTGAAATTTCACCACCGAATTTTCGATTATGAATTTGGGCCTTGGTTTTGTTTCCATTTTCACACAAATTTTTTGTAAAAATTCATCTTCCAATTGCCATTGCTTAATTTCCTCCAGAAGTATCGGTTGAATTGACATTATTGCCAGTACCACATCTTGGCTATGAAACACAATTTCCATATTCATTCTTTCCAGATCATGTAATAGCTCTTTCTACCTTGTGAGTAAACTCGCTAAAGTCCCTGTACTTTTTCGGCTAAGGGCATCTGTGTAGACACCCTATTTTTGACCATCCTTAAGACTTGGGCGCTTCTGATTGATTAATTGATGGTGCAGGCTATATTGTGCAAAGGTTCGATTTCTTCAGCAAGGAGAGAGAGTCAAATACCAACCTTGCATCCCATTTTTGGACCAAAACTATTTTGACTAAAGATTTTAGACCTTAAAACCCTCTCTTTCAAAATATTTTTGAAACAAAGTCCTACGATATTCCGAGGCTTGCATTTCATTAAATGTTGCGCTTTTTGATAAACCGAGCAAGGACAAAGTGGAATGAATGAAAGAGAGGTGAACTCTTTGAAAAATCTTTAAAACATCTTGTTTAGGGGTTTGGAGTTGAAGAAAATTGGAGGAGAGGGAATAAACCAAGTTGGGGGAGAAGATGAGCATGAACCATTAAGAGAAAGAGTCAGGAAACCTTTGTTAAATCGGACCTATCTATTTGTGCACTTGGATTTCAGCTATGAGGCCATCACTATTGGAAAGTGGACTTTCGGGGCTTCATTTTACATTCAAGAATCTTCTGAAGCCGTGTTCGGATGAGGGAGATATGGCTGGTTGAAGTTAGGTATCAATCCGGTTGGACCGAAACTGAGCAGTCTTTGCTAAAAGAGGGATATATCTTAGCACACTTGGAATTTTGATCGGAGGCTGTCACCATTGCAAAGAAGACTTCCGGGGCTTCAGTTTAGGCTCAAGAAAGACCTAAAAAGGATTCCAGAGGAGGAGTTATGCTTGTTTGAAGTCGGGGACAAGGACCAGTTTTTTCTGTCGGCCACTGGGGGAGTGTGCTGGCCACAAATGGAGCTTACTGGCCATAGGTCGGCCAAAAGTGACCCTTGTCGGCCACGATTAGTAGCTGGTTGGCCCAAAATGTCCAGAAAGCTAAAAATTTACAGATATTTCTCCTCCACCAACTGTCCTACACTGCTCCAGATATTTCTAGCTTAATATTTTCGACCAAGGCTTGTATTTTCGCTATATATGGAGGTCATATCTCCCATATTGAGAGATTAGCAAATTTTGGGAGCCTCTCTCTCTAAAAATCCTCTCTCTCTACAAGCCCCTCTCTCTTCTCTTGTTTTGTGCCTTAAGCTTAGAATTCTCTACACTTTTGCAAAGAGACCCTTAACCAAATATCCTCATCTTGGAGTTGAGGTTCTTTGAGGCTTGGTTTGAGCTTCTAAGGGTGGTTTAAGCTCCGAATAGTGGCTGTTTTTGTGCTGTGCTTCAAGAGGCAAGGGACTTGCCTTGTAAGCTTTGTTTTAGTTGCTAGCTTTGCCATCTTTTTACACTATTTTTGAGCTGGTTTTCAACTGTAAAAACCTCTATCTTTCAGTCCTAAAAGTGTTGGTTTAGGCTTTTTTGAGTTAGGGGGTTGTCTCTCCTTTTTGTTCCTTACTTGTATAGCTTATTGTGCCATCTTTCATCACCTTTAAATCAAACTTTTTGGGCCTTTAAACCCCTGAAATCCAGAGTTATTTTAGTGGTGGAAAGCATGTTTTGAAGTCCAAAATAGGAGGGGGTGGCCTTCCTTCCTTGTCTCTCTCTTCCATGCCTAGTTAGCATTACAAAGTGGCATGTTTTTGTGGCATGTGTTAGCTTATTTCAAGCATGTTTTAGGCTCTATTTTGACATGTCTCAACTCTATTTTTGGTTGGTCGGAGCACTTGTTGCTTGCTTCTTGCACTTGTAGTGCGATTGAGCTTACTAGTCTAGCATGCCTAATGAGTTAGCTTATCATTCTAGCTTGTGTTAGCTTGACTCTAGCACATTTTAGCTACTATTTTGACATACTTTAAACTTGTTTTGGGTCAGTTAAGTCCTTCGAGGCTTGGTTTGCATGGCTATAGTGTAATGGTCTTCACTAGTCCATTACTTTGATGCCTTGAGCATGAAGTGTTTGAGCTATTTGCATGTTGTAACCTCATTTTGCATGTAATTTCAGCACCATAACCTCTATCATGTGCGTATGTATTTCACTCTTTCATTGCTTTTGAGAGTTTGGCTTTATGCCTTGCTTGTGAGCCAATGCATGTGCGCATGATTTTTTTGCCTTTTATGCTTTTATCTCAGCATATTTAGGCCACTATTTTGACATGTTTAAGCTCTGTCCAGAGCTGGTTTGGTCATTTAAGCTTGATATTGCATGCCTCTAGTGTAATGTTCTTCACTAGTTCTGATGCTTTTGGCTTTTAACATGTTGTGCATGTGTTGCTTGCATGATTTAGTGTCATTTGCATGCCATTTCAACACTAAAAAGTCTGCAACCTCCCTCATTTCTTCATTTTTCCATTTGTTTTGAGGGGTGATTAACCTTATGATTGCGTTTAAGCTTGAGATAGAGCTTGTGCTCAATGGCTTTAACTCTCTTTTGAGGGTTCCTCCTAGCCAAAGACATGATCTCTCTCATGTCTTAAATCATCCTTTGGTTAACCCCTCTCTCATTAGAGAACAATCACCTTGGACAAATTGACTAAAGAATGGTTTGGTAATGCAAAAATGTGTAAACAAAATGAATCAAGTAAAATATGACCAAGATAAGCATGTTGTGTTTGCATTGCATGTGTTCAATCAGACGTTGTATTGAACACAAAGTAGATTGGTCTATTTCATACTCAAAGTGATGAAATGAGCCAATCTTCTTTGTCTCCATCACCCTTGATCATGCATGATAGGGTGGTGGTCCTTCGAGTCTTATTTGTGCATTCATTGACTTTGTACAAGCTTGACTCTTTGGCCATCGTGGCTTGAGAGCCAAGATTTACACTCCTTTGAGCTTGAGGAATGATAAGGAGGGTAATAGTACATATATTGTGTGAGAATGCACTACTTTGCCTCTGTTTTCTCTCTGTTGCAGCAAAAAGGAGAATTCCTGGGAAAGGGTGGCCAACCGGCCACATTACAGGCCGACCACAAAAAGTGGCCGAAGCGTGGTAGTGGTAACTGACCACCTATGGTAGCTGACCGGCCATTAGTGGAAAAGTTGTTCAAAAGGTTCCTGTGTTGGGGTAGAAGCAATCTGGAAATTGGTGCGATGTTCAAAGATCAAAGAAAAATGCAAACAGAGGCATTTAAAGGCAAGGCGATGGATTTTCGAAAGAAAGCTAACCGAGCATGCATGCGTCCCTCGCCCTCGAGGCTATTTTAATTGCTTTATTAGCTAGTTGTAGTTAATTAATACATGTGCTGTAATTAATTAGCTTAATTTATTTTGTAATATTTTAATTAGTTTAGCATAGCTAGTTATTTAATTGTGTTGTAATTAATTAGCTAGAATAGTTAATTAGTTCATTTTGTAATAATTAGCTTAGCTTAGTATGGCTTGGCTTATTTATTCAGACCCTCTTTTAAGAGAGCGCAATGTTGTAATAAGTGTGCGTGTGTGTGTGCATGTCTTCCAACCCCACGTCTTTCTCCATTTTATTTATCTGCTTTCGGTGGTTAGATTAGGGATCATGTTTCAATTAGCATACCTTATGCTTGCATGTTTGCATCATTCATTTGTCTTGCATGCATCGGGCTCGGCACATCATACAAACTACATCGCAATTTCAATATACTTATTTGAATACGTGTTTCAAAGCCTGTTATCAAATTGCCAAGCCTATTTAATTGCATATTGCATGGTTGCATTAGGTATTCTAGCATAGTTAGTATCATGCATATTTCTAACTAGCTTTTGTTTTGGGTTGGAGTACACTGTAAATTTTACACTTTAGCATACTTGCATGAGTATGAGTGTTGCCATGATCACATGCTTGCTATGAGGCTATTTGCTTAAATGATTAACTGGATGAATGCCTGTGGATGAAGGCTTTACTGCTTGAATTGGAACAATTGATCAAATGTGAGTTTTAAGCCTGCTTTGCAAAGTGGCAAATCATGTTTTAAGCCCATCATGTTTGATGGAAAATCCGCGTTTTAGCCCATTTGAGGGTGGCAACTTCAAACCATTTTTCGAAAACAAACATGAGTTGATTTGTTCCAAGCCTTGCGACTTAGTCTATATTTGATTGTGTGTACATCACATAGTAAAGTTAGCTAATAACCGGATAAGAACACGTGTTTATGAAATGGCATATCATGCATAGTAGAGGCCGATCCTTTGATCGGGCGAGTGGGTGTGCTCATTTCAGGACCTTCTCCTCTCGTACCCAAGTTCCCGAGCCGAGGTAACTTTGGTGATGACGGCACGTGGCCTTTGGCACGAGTCAGGGTTTCCTAAATTTTCCAAAATAAAATATTTAGGTGGCGACTCTGTAATCTGGCAAAGTAGTCCAGTTTTGGCATTATTTGATTCCAAATTGATTTTCAAAAATGATTAGCCGGATTGGGCTCTTTGATGTTTATCAGTCTCACATTGCACTTTGTGAGATTAGATTCAGAACCGTGACAGGAGTCTGAACTGTAGGACCAATTCGTGCCTCTCCGAAATGGGAGCGTACGAAGAAAGTTGAGTCTACAATCTATAGGACAAGCCAGTGCTGCTCCTATCTCGAGTTCTATGCCGTCGGACTCATCTTCTATACACTGTTCAGCCTCAGCTGGTAGGTCAGTCTGCTCTTTTGCAACATCATCCCCTTGTAACTATAGATCAAAAAAGATCTTAAAGCTGGGCAAACGCCACTTTTCAAAATTCAGCCATGGCTCAGGAAAGTTGCAAAATGGGAAATCTTCCCCCTCTCAAACAAAGCGGCCGTTCAGGGTTCCTTGAATGGGTCTATGCACTAGCTCGTAGTGCTTCCCAGTTTGTTTAGCCTTGGCCCTTTCTACCATCTCCTTCCCCTTTCTTACCCAATCCTCTTTGGTAGGCGTGTAACCTAAACCAAAGGTATGAAGGTTATGTGGCACTTCGGCCAACACAGCAATGCCCTTCCGGGCGCTCCTTTCCAATCCCATTTCGGGTACATGTTGCAACTCATTCATGAGGTAGATGGATTGAGCACTGACATATAATCCCTCATTAACAGCCAGAATATCTTGCAATACTCGGCCCTCGGCCAAGGTAAACCCAGACAAAAAGACATCCTCATCGCCGTATACAATTTCCAGTACCGGTGTAGTGACTTCTGGCAGAGGATGTATGGAAGAGTTCCCAAAAACAATAGCTACCCATTCCCATGGGGGTACTTCAGCATCTGATGTAGAGTGGAAGAGACAACTTTCACTTGGGATAGCCACGGCCATTCAAGGAGTAAATTAAAGGTGGCCGGAGCATCCAAGACATGGAACTCAATATCCTATTGTGCCGGGCCAACTTGAATTCTGATCCGAACTGTCCCCATTACTTCCCGAATCACCTAGGCCGTTGGACCTAAGTCTGCTGGCATCAAACCGATAGCATAGGTCGTGTGTCACGGAGACACATTAATTGCAGACCCAGTATCAAACAAGACAACTGGTATCAACTTCTCTTCACATTCCACAGAAATGTATAGTGGCTTGTTATGCTCAGAGCCCTCAGGCGGCAATTCTTTATCTGTGAAGGTCAAAGTCGATGAAGCGCCACCTGGGAAAACCAGTCCCACTAACTGCTCAGGGGTGGTGTTGATAGAGAGCTTAGCCTTATCCATGACTGATAGGACGGCTTGTTTATGCACCCATGAAGCCATGAGTAATTCCCAAATGGAGATGTCCTCTTGAATCTTTTTCAGCTGGTTCAGTTTAGCTTCCTCCTCCAACAGTTTATCTTTTTGTTTCTCAGCTTCCTTATCTTTCCATGATGCTTTTGGTTGGTCCAGATATGGGGGCTTAAAATACCGCTCACTCTAAGTCATGTGATCGACTTTCTCGGCATACTTTGTATCATCTGGCAGGTTCTGTCCCCAATCCTCTCATTCGTGTGGACAAGATGCAAATCATCATCTTCCTACCACATTCCTTCGGTAACCGACAAGCAACTATCTTGTTCCATTGTAAGCACTTCTGTATCCACAACACAGTCAACCCCCTCAGGGCCTTTGGCTTTGCTGGCCTTTCTGATCATTCTTAGTTCTTTCATGCTCAAACCGCTTCAATGCGGCCCCCTGTTCTATATCAGCTATACACATACTACCCAATTCTTGAGCAAAATTCTTAGTACCGGTGCTCTCTAGCAACTTCCCCTTGTTGTCATCCATTCCGGCCATTGTAGCAATCCCCATTTGCAATTGTTCCTGCTTTGGTTGAGACCCCTCATCAACATCTGGTTCATCACTAAGCCACCCTACATTATTCGTTGATCCGTTCATATCAAACTAACCAATCTGTACATTTCCCAGATCCTATTCGTTGAAGAACTGCAGATTACTGATGTCCTCCTCAAGCTCAGCTAAGTCATCCAGTCCCTGGCTTGGCCCGTCCTCCCGGACTACATTAACCTGGATTCCCTTCGGCAATTCCACCCCTGGTCTAGCTTGACTTGTTGGCACAATGTAGTGACAAGGGTTGTATGCTTCCTCAATTAAACTCACAGGGCCCTCAAGCATGCCTTGTTTTACCATAGCCACCACCATGGGTTGAAGTTGGGATATGGACGCGCTCATCATACACAAGTCTATGCTTTCTGGGATGAATAGCACCGGCTTAGGCAGGTGGGAGGGGGTGATGTATATGCTGGGGTCGTATGGGACGCCCATTGTTTGGATAAGGTTTACTTGCTTGGGTGGTAGGGGTTGGTTATGTGGTGGGAGAGGATTTGTAGTGACGTTAGGCTTCTCAGGAGGCACTATCACTTTGTTATCAATGAAATCCTGAATCTCATCACGGAGTCTAAAGCATAGGTCAGTATCATGACCATGCTGTTGGTGGAAGGCGCAGTACTTGGACGAGTTGTGTGTAGAAGGGAGGGGATTAGGCAATGGGTGCGATTCTAGGGGCTTCAGTTGCCCCTTTCTGATCAGGACCCTCAAGGCCACAGATAGAGACATGTAGAGTGGGGTGAAAACCCTCTGGCCCTGGGGTGGGTACTTTGCAGGTTGTGAGGTGGTTCCGGATGTACCGGTAAAGGGGGTGGCTGTTTTTGGTGTGGTGGTGACCATAGCAACATCAGAAGCCCTTATAGTTGCAGTACTACTAGTAGCTGCATTTGAACAGAATGTAAAATTCCTCTTGGGCTGCTCCTTTTCATGGTCAATTAGACCCTGTTTCATCGCATCCTCTATTTGCACCCCTATCTCATGAAGGTCAGCAAATATAGGTAGAGGTAGGACTATAATCTTTTGTAGTAGCCTCGGTTGCAGATTACAAACGACCATTCTTATCTGGTCCGTTTCAACTGGTCGGGTTGTCATCGTTGAGGCCTTGGCCCTCCACCAAGTGACAAAATCGGAGAAACCCTTCTTCGGCTTTTGACGAGTTGCCTCCAAATCACGAGTTGTGACCTCAATTTGAGTGTTATAAGAATATTAGGCAACAAAGGCCGCGGCCATCTCTTCCCAGCTCCTTTTCACAGAATCTTCTAGTTTAGCGTACCAGATGGCCGCGTTACCCGACAGGGTCCGGCCGAAGAGGGATAATTTGTGCAGTCTAGTCAGGCCCATTGACCATAGAATATCTAAAAATAGCCCTGTGGGGAAGTGGTTTTGGAAATACTCTTCAGATCCTAGGAGACGCTCTTGATCCTCAGCTTAGTCACCTGCAAAGACGAACACTCCGGTCGGGGGTGCCGGGGTTAGCACTCCGACGGGCAAGTCAGTTCTTATACTTAAGAAAGCTTGTTTTACTAAGTTTAGTGAAGTGATTGTTACATACCATTCCAAGAACGCTGCTTCTTTATTTATATCTATTCCTCCTGAGGCCTTGGGGCCTGGGCCCATTTTTCAATCATTACCCATCCTTCTATTCGGCCTTAAAGATCCTTTCTCAATCGGCTAATGTATTGTATTCGGCTCATCCTAATCCTGCAGGATGCAGCCGATTAGTGTCTACAGGATGCGGCCGGTTAATGCCAATCTACTAAAATATCCCCCTTTAGATTCATCCATTTATTCGGCTCCCACAATTGCCCCCCAAACTCCCTATTGACGGTAGTTAATCGGCGTGTTTGGTCTAGAATTCGAAAAGCTTAGCATAGATCAGGCGGCTTCTCGTTCCCCAAGGCGTCAGGGGATGTCAGAAGGCACACACCTTTTCGTTTATCGTTACACTTTCCCGCGCCATTCATGTGTCTCTCGCATTTATTGCGATTTGAAACCTCAGTCCTTTTGGGTGCACATTTCGTCGATCATCCGATACGTTTGGACCGCCAGCGCGCATCTCTCTTACTCACATCTTCTGCAAGTTTCGCCCGTCTGCCTTTGCCTCATCTGCTCCTCATAAGTCTTCGTCCCTCTTCTTTGCGATCCTATTCTGTTTATCGTTTTTACTTTCAGCGAATCCCTGGGTTCCCGTTGGAATGGCTAAACACTTGAAAGACCTACTTTCTGAGAGTCGTATTTTCGGGTTCCGGCGAGATTTTTCCATTCCCGATGACGTCCATTTGTCTCTCGTAACGGACAACACTCTAGATATGGAGAGAGAGGATCAGAATACGATCGTATTCCCCCTCTTGTCCATTGTAGAGGGCGGAGTTCATTTCCCCTGACACCCATTGTTTAGGACCATTCTTCGCTATTGGGGTCTAATTCCTTCTCAGCTCAATGTAAATTTCTTCCGAATAATTATGGGGGTCATAGAGCTGAATCGACACCTTAGGATCAATCTTGGAATTCCGGCCATTCTAAGATCGCTATGCTTTAGCCAAATCTTCAGTCGGTCAAGTACTTCCTCGTACAAGGATACTGACCATCATTTGGTGACTATACTTGCCAGTTCTGGTAAGAGGGTTGACGATGTAATGGTCAATGTCCGAGGTAACTGGGAGTTCGTCGAAGGCGAAGATCGCTTAGATCCCATTCCCAGACATAAGGGTGATCTAGGTTACCACATAGTATCTTATGTTTGTCGATCTGTTTTTTAATCGGCTCTCTTTCCTGAAGCTTTCCTTATCTTTTGCAGATAACAAATTGAAGAAGACTCTGACGTCAGTTGACGACGCGGTCTTAAGGGACATTAAGATTGCACTCGACTACTTCGGTCGCCCAAATGTGCAAAAACAAGGGAGAGCCGCCCACATTTTACTCCGGTACGAACCCACATATACCACATTCTCGGCTGCGGAAAACATTCCAATTCCACTCGGCGATCAGAACCTCTTGGCTCTTATCTTCTCCAGCTACAAGAACCTTAGGCAGATTGGTCTCGAAGCTTCTGATTCGGGGCATGACGCAGAGTCGGTGGTAGAGGTGGTTGCTGACCCGGCCAGAGAATTCACTCAGGAGGGCAAAGAGGTTGACGAGGCTGTGCGTTCGGCGTTCGAGGCTGCCGGACTCAACCAGCCTTCCTCACCATCCGCTTCGGGTCGGGCAGAGTTTTCTTCCGGGGATATTTTCGCGAACTTAGGAGATCTACCCGACGATTTCTTCGGAGGCATGGCAAAGGAAAGCCTTACGTAGATGGCACGTAAGCGAAATGTCGAGCGGATGGCTGCTCGAAAAAAGGCCGAGGCCGCCGAGTCCGATCCCCAGTTGACTAAGGCCTCTGTACCCATTACTGAAGGAACGACTCAGGTAACGCCGGTCGAAACAGAAAAAGGAGTCGAGCAGCAGGCCGGCGAAGAGTGGCTGACTCCGGAGGGACGCGGCCAAAAACGTAGCACCGAGGAGGAGGCTAGTTCAGAAATTAGTCCTATAGACAAACGGCCTCGCCTCGAAGAATCGGACATGGTCGCTCCTTTTGTTATTCATCCCAGGATCAGAGATACGCCGATTCCTTCCAATGCTTCGGCCATTGAGGATCCGGTCGTTGCATTGAGCCTGGCGGCCTCGATTTCTTTTGCCTACCGACAAGGTAACATTTAGCGCGTCTTGGGATATTATGGTGTAGCTCGTCATGCAGTCGGCACTCTTGGTAGGTATTTCAAATTCGCTTAAATCTATTTTTAGAGAGGTATCTAACGATCGCTTCTTGTTTGCAGACCGTCGGCAGGATCGCCGACTTAGGCCGCCGCCTGCATGATGCTCTTGGCAGAATTGACTGTTTGCAAACAGAAGTGGACGGTCAGAAGAGTAGGGCCGAGTTTGAGAAGATGAGAGCCAAAATGGAGAGCGCACGAGCCGAAGCGGAGAAAGAGGGGGCTCGCACTGCCGAACAGCTTCGTTTTGACGCTGAGGCCAGAGCGAGTGCGAGTGAGGAATTGCTCAAGCTCTTCAAAGACGAACTTGCCGAGGCGAAGAGTCAATTGGAGGAGCTCAAGGCGGCCCAGGGGAAAGTCGAATCTGAGGCTTTTGAGGCGGGAAAAGGAGCTGCCTTCACGGAATACGTTGATGAAGTTCCCAAATTTGAGAATCGGGGGTTCAAACACAGGTGGCTGAAAGCCCTTGCTGCCGCTGGGATTACATTGGATTTGCCAATTCCTTACGAGCAAGTGGATATTGAGCCCCTTGAATCCGACCCCGAGGAGTGATCTGGGAGGCGTTTCCTAATTTACTTAGTTTTTTGATCTTTGTTTGTTAGTTTTTTGTTGGTTCAGGGTTGTTTTCATGTATAAATTGGTTACGATCTTGTGCGCAATTTATTAATGAAAATTTCCTTGTAGTTTCATTACTATTCGCAATTAATGAAAATTTCCTTGCAATTTCATTATTATTCGTACCCAATTTGTGTGGCTATGTTGATGAAACAATATTGATTCGTTTTTAGAGATTGAATATCCCGTGACAATATTGATTCATCTTTCTTAAGCCGGCTGGGGTACTTGAGCCGAATAGACTACCCTTGCCCCAGGCGGTTCCTGCAGAGGTTAGAATCGATTCGGGTACTGGCTGGGGTATTTGAGCCGAACAGATTGGTGAATATACTCCATTCTCTTTTTGTTCTTCTTATTACTCGTATATTTTTTCTTTCTTCGGATGCCTTGTTTTTGATTAAAACCCTTTCTTTCTTCCTTTGATAACACGGACAAACGATATTGTATGTACAGTTTATTTAGAAGAGTTCTAAATAAAATCAGACTACGAGGCAGTCCGATTTATGAATTATTGATTTGTGAGCTGGCTGGGGTACTTGAGCCGAATAGATTGATGAATCTGCCCTTGCCCCAGGCGGTTCCTGGAGAGGTTGGAACCCTTTCATTCTTCTTTGCTAACAAGGACATACGATATTGTATGTACGGTTTATTTAGAAGAGTTCAAAATAAAATCAGACTACGGGGCAGTCCGAATTATGAATTATTGATTTGTGAGCCGACTGGGGTACTTGAGCCGAATAGATTGATGAATCTGCCCTTGCCCCAGGCAGTTGCTGGAGAGGCTAGAACCCTTTCATTCTTCTTTTACTAACAAGGATAGACGATATTGTATGTACGGCTTATTTAGAAGAGTTCTAAATAGAATCAGACTACGGGGCAGTCCGAATTATGAATTATTGATTTATGAGCCGGTTGGCGATATTCGAATAGATGGTAAAATCGTGCCCCTGTCGTCGACTCAGCCGGCGTCGGGTGATTCGGGATCTCCAATTAATAAGATTGCCTCGATCGTGCTGCCTCTGTGGAGGATAAATGAACAAGGGTACATCCTTTATGAGCTTGGTATATAACTGACTCGAGCTCCTGGAGGAAGACTGATTGCAAGAATGTCGAACCGACTCTTCTTTAACAGTAAAGGTGAAGCGAAGACCCTAGCTGAGCTGGGCGGAGATATGAACTGAGGTGGTGAACCCTCGTGTACAGGAAGTAGGAGTTCCAGGGGTCGAGAGAGGCTCCAATCTCCCCGACGTCGCAGTAGGTCGCCCAGGCGAGACAAGCAATCGCAGGGTAAATCCCCACAACCCCGAGTCGAGAGGAGGTCCGACGCGAATCTGTGCCTATTAAGCTTTGCGGTATTCGTGAAGAATAGACCCATGACGGAGGCGGACTCGATCGTTCGAGGCCTAGACGTGGCGGTCGACTTTGCCCAACAAATATTTCCTCCTGAGGTTCAGCAATCAATGCTGGGTCGACAGGACTACGAGGTGTTTCGCGAGGGCATTTACGGTGCGGTGAAGGGGCATTACACTGCTTACGAAGTCGGCATGCGACTGCGCGCTGCCCGTCAAGAGATGGAAAAGAAAGAAGAACGTATTTGAAGTTTGGAGGCCCACGTGGAGGCGGCCGAGTAGGAACTAAGCAAGCCAAAGGCGGCTCAGGCACAATCCACTGCGCACGCGAACCCAATTGTGGAGGAGAGGGTTACTAGTCGGCTTATCAGCTCCGCACTCGCCGATTGAGATACGGCGAGTATGTTCGCAATAGAGAGCGCGAAAGGGAGGGCCTATGAGAAAGGTTTCCACGAGCACCGAAAAGTAGGGGTCGAGAAAACTAGGGAGAAATTGGCCGAAGAAGTGTGCCGATGTGAAAACTGTGGGTTTCGGCACGGTTGGATCAAGGCATCTCAAGCCGCAGAAGTGCTTCGGGCGTCGGGCATTGATTTGGCATCACCACGCTACAGGAGTGAAGATTTCCCGTTCTCTGCTTTTGAAGTTGAGGAGAGTGAGGATGAGGGTGACGCCGTATGAGCTTAGTGATTGTAATTAGAACGCAGGGCGTGTTTGAAACTATGTAACTTATTGTTTTATTGAATAAAGAACGTTTCATTATAACCGTTTTGTTGTCATTCGTATTCGGCATATGTGTATTTCGTGTTGCTTAAATGTCTAAGTATTGTCCGATCCAGGTAGCTGTTAGCTGTCCGGCGACACGCTGGCTTATCGGCAGGATCTGCAGGGGCAGGATCGACATTCACGACGGCCATTAAGGTTTCAACGGATGTTAAGGGTTCATCTTTCTTTTGGGTCAGCGCATTGATGTTTGGCCAGTTGGATTAGTGGGCTGGCAGTCGTGGCGAATGTCAATCGATGCTCGTTTTATCCAACCAGTGCGTGTTTTGGCGTTAATAAAATTTTCTTGGGATTGAGACCTCGAGATCGCGATCGTCGCTGAGAATAAAAGGAGTAGGCGCTTCGCACCAATAATCCTACTTGACTCACCATTCCTTGCGTGGGATGGTGATTTTGGTTACAGAGGCTCAGACTTCGGTCAAGTTTAGTGTTGAGATGGCATGCAGCAGAAAGCCTAGTTGTGAGGGGGTCAGGTCGTCCAAAAAGCCTGAGATCTGTGAGTCTCCAAGTCGTCGAAGCAGATTACCCCGAAAGGAGAGTCAACAACTATCAAGTTCATTCTTCCATGTCCTGGATATTTGCCTTGACATTGTCAATGGTATCAGGGGAAGTTTGGCGCTATGCAAGTCGTGGGCCTAAGCATAATTGGTTCAAGGTATTGCGCGTTGTGGAGGGGTTTAGGGCGACGGTCGTTGATCCGGCGATGCTGCTTTCCCGGCGCGTCTCGTTCCTTTTTTGCTTTCGATATTGTAATGCTCGAATGCGGGTTGTGTTTATGTAACAACTGTTTGATCGAATAAATGGTTTTATTTTAGATCTATCTGCCTGTTACTCTGAATTTTGCTTATATACCAAAGCACATCACTTCGAATATATGATCTGTTCTAGTGTGTTATATAGGATCAATTATCAATATCTTTTGTTCGTGCCAACATTTGCTCCGGATTCGGAGGCGTAATTAGCATTTAGCACTGTAGACCGATTAGTACGGCCGAACGGATTAATGCAATAATCCTCTGCACTGAAGCTAGCTCCGTATTTGGAGGCTAGAACCCAGGGCCCATTCGGCCTCATGGGGATTAATCGGCTCTCTTCCGAAGGCTTCACCGTCTCTAAGGCGTCATGCGCCAAAGACTTAATCGGCCCTAAGGCGTCGTGCGCCAAAGGGGGCTCCGAATCCGGAGACTTGATTTGGCCAATCGTGATATCCACGAAGGGCGCTCTGAATCCGGAGACTTAATCGGCCCTAAGGCGTCGTGCGCCAAAAGCGTAATGTGCCAAAGGGGGCTCCGAATCTGGAGACTTGATTTGGCCAATCGTGATATCCACGAAGGGCGCTCCGAATCCGGAGAATTAATTGGCCCTAAGGCGTCATGCGCCAAAGGGGGCTCTGAATCCGGAGACTTGATTTGGCCAATCGTGATATCCACGAAGGGCGCTCCGAATCCGAAGACTTAATCGGCCCTAAGGCGTCGTGCGCCAAAGGGGGCTCAGAATCTGAAGACTTGATTTGGCCAATCGTGATATCCACGAAGGGCGCTCTGAATCCGGAGACTTAATCGGCCCTAAGGTGTCGTGCGCCAAAGGGGGCTCCGAATCCAGAGACTTGATTTGGCCGATCGTGATATCCATGAAGGGCGCTCCGAATCCGGAGACTTAATCGGCCCTAAGGCGTCGTGCGCCAAAAGCGTCATGCGCCAAAGGGGGCTCTGAATCCGGAGGCTTGATTTGGCCAATCGTGATATCCACGAAGGGCGCTCCAAATCCGGAGACTTAATCGGCCCTAAGGCATCATGCGCCAAAAGGGGCTCCGAATCCGGAGACTTAATCAGCCCTAAGGCGTTACGCACCAAAGGGGGCTCCGAATCTGGAGACTTGATTTGGCCAATCATGATATCCACGAAGGGCGCTCCGAATCCGGAGACTTAATCGGCCCTAAGGCGTCATGCGACAAAGGGGGCTCCGAATCCAGAGACTTGATTTGGCCAATCGTGATATGCACGAAGGGCGCTTCGAATCCGGAGACTTAATCGGCCCTAAGGCATCATGCGCCAAAGGGGGCTCTGAATCTGGAGACTTGATTTGGCCAATCGTGATATCCACGAAGGGCGCTCCGAATCCGGAGACTTAATCGGCCCTAAGGCGTCATGCGCCAAAGGGGGCTCCGAATCCGGAGACTTGATTTGGCCAATCATGATATCCACGAAGGGCGCTCCGAATCCGGAGACTTAATCGGCCCTAAGGCGTCGTGCGCCAAAGGGGGCTCCAAATCCGGAGACTTGATTTGGCCAATCGTGATATCCACGAAGGGCGTTTCGAATCCGGAGACTTAATCGGCCATAAGGCGTCATGCGCCAAAGGGGGCTCCGAATTCGGAGACTTGATTTGGCCAATCGTGATATCCACGAAGTGCGCTCTGAATTCGGAGACTTAATCGGCCCTAAGGCGTCATGCGCCAAAGGGGGCTCCGAGTCCGGAGACTTGATTTAGCCGATTGTGGCGAGTCCGCTACTGGGAATTGAGATATGATTTTGAGCGACAAGGAAAAATAGTTCGTATTGCAGAGGTGAAATATGTTTATAGGTATCAGAGCCCACAGATCGGGTCAGTGATAGGGTTTTCATCAGAATTCTACCTGTGCCGATTTGGGGGAACCACGTATTTCTTCAATGCCGTAGGTTGTTGGGAAACGCAGGATCTGATGGTAGGTGCTTGGGACGGCCTTCATGATATGTAGCCAGGTTCTTCCCACGATGGCATTATACGGCGAAGGGAGCTTTACGACCAGGAATTCCGTTTCGACCGTTCTGGAACCCGCTCGAACAGGTAATGTGACCTTGCCCAATGGATATTTGGGATTCGTATTAAAGCCGAACAGTGGGTGAGGCGCCGGAGATAGGTCCGACTCGTTGGTAGTACATGACCTCTGAACTGCTCCCTAGGTCTATGAGAATTCGTTCAATGATGAACCGGTTTATGCGTAATCCAATGATCAACGGATCAATGTGGGAAGCCATTGCGCCATTGAAGTCGGAGTCATTGAAGGCGATTGTCGGGGCCTCTTCGGACCGGTCAGTCTAAATACGACGCTCAGAGAGTTGACGCGACCAATTGTGTGCATGGTCAGTGTAGGCAAGTCAGAAATTACATGGATCACGCCAAGTGGAGGAGAGTCCTGCCTCAATGCTAATGCCTTGGTTGGCTTTTCCTGTTTCACATACTGCTGCAATCGGCCGTCTAGCACCAGTTCTTCCAGGTGATCTTTTAATGCGTAGCAACTCTCTGTTTCGTGGTCGTGATCTTTGTGATATTCGCACCTCCGGTCCCTTTGTCGTGTATCGGGTGGCCCCACCATCTTTGATGGCCATCTAAAGAATGGAAGGTGTTGGATTTTAGTCATTACCGCGGCGATTGGCTCTGACAGTTCCGTGTACTTTTTGTCGGCGCGCCTCGTGCGTCTACTGTCGACTTGCAATTTTTCATTCGTCGGGTGGGAGCATTGATCACTCGATTGGTGAGAGTCCCGTCTTTTGTCTCATTTAGCACGTTGTCGCGGCTCAGGGCTCAGAGGTGGCACTGAACTTATCGGTTGACCAATTTCAGGAAGTGCTGGTTTGGTTGACACTTATCTGGCTTTAATCCTCAAGGCATCGTCTTCCACTTTGCAGTACTCTTCGACTTTCTTCATCAACGCCCAGACTATTTTGGGGGGTCTTCTGCTCAGGGAGTTGCGAAGAGCACTATTAGGATGTAGTCCCATTTTGAAGGCGGTGACGGCCATGGAGTCATTGCAAGCATCGTCAACGAGATTGAAGCACTCCCAATATCGCGCCGAATATGCTCTCAGCGTTTCTCCTGGTTGGATTTGCATAGCCCAGAGAGAGTCGGCCTGTTTCGACTGTACCTCGTTGGTGATGAACCTTACCCTGAAGGATTTTTGCAATTGATGGAAACTTCTGATCGAAGCCGGCTCTAGCTTGTAATACCATCTGACAGCTAATGGCCCCAAGCTGCTGGGGAATATTCGGCACATGAGGGCTTCATTGTCTACATGCAACGTCATGGCCTGCTTGTAGTGACGTATATGATCAGTGGGGTCTGATTTTCCGTTGTAGAGAGTAAATGATAGAGCTTTGAACTTCTTGGGCAGGGCCGCTCTCGCAATTCGTCGGATAAAAGGATCGTGCCAGTCCTCTTCGTCTGAACTGCTTCTTCTGCGCTTGTTCCTTGTGTGTGGGCTTTTTTCAGAGGAGCTGGAAGTGTCTGAGCATCCCTTGTTATGCTCCGTGTATAACGAATTGCAGTCGCTATCGGTTTCTCTTGGTCAGACTCGAGGTCGTTGCCTACCTGCCTTCAGAGGTCGTTCGGGGTCTTGGCGCGCGGCTTCTTTGGATTTTTCTACTTCCAGGGCCAAATCTTGACGGAGGCGTTCGTTTTCTGCGATCATATTTTCCAGCCTTTGTTCATTTTGTTTAGCTTGTTCTATGATGGCTTGCATCGTCTCCTGCGCTGAAGTCATTGGCGAGTCAAAATTCAAGGCACGTCTCGTGGCGATGGTTTCCTTCCCAAGCATATTTACCGGAGTGATGTTGTCTGTCTGTGTAGTCTCGTCGGTGGCTATCGGAGAATCTTGTGTCACGCCTTCCATGGATGTGCTTGAGTATTCCCACAGACGGCGCCAATTGTGGGGAAGTGGTTTTGGAAATACTCTTCAGATCCTGGGAGACGCTCTTGATCCTCAGCTTAGTCACCTGTAAAGACGAACACTCCGGTCGGGGGTGCCAGGGTTAGCACTCTGACGGGCAAGTCAGTTCTTATACTCAAGAAAGCTTGTTTTACTAAGTTTAGTGAAGTGATTCTTACATACCATTCCAAGAACGCTGCTTCTTTATTTATATCTATTCCTCCTGAGGCCTCGGGGCCTGGGCCCATTTTTCAATCATTACCCGTCCTTCTATTCAGCCTTAAAGATCCTTTCTTAATCGGCTAATGTATTGTATTCGGCTTATCCTAATCCTGCAGGATGCAGCCGGTTAGTGTCTACAGGATGCGGTCGGTTAATGCCAATCTACTAAAATATCCCCCTTCAGATTCATCCATTTATTCGGCTCCCACAAGCCCCAAGTGGACCATTAGATCACCCAAACTGTCGAAGCGGTCTATGTGTGGCATTTTAAATCTATCCAGCAATGTGACTGCCGAATCTGTATAGGTGTCCTCTATATCTGGGATCGAATTGACACCCTAAGCTCGTTTGAAAAGCTTCTCAAGCTTGCTCACTTTCAGAGCGGTAGGGTCGACCTCAAACTCAAACGGTGCCTCCGTTGGGTAGATCGGTGCTTTGGAAGTCTGAAGTGGAACTGGCCCTGCTGGAATGTCCGCATTCTCCTGGACATTAGTTGTATCCTCGGGTACTGGAACCCTGATTGGGGGTGGATGCAAAACAGAAGCTGCTGCTTGTTGTGGTTGTTGTTGCCGTTGAAGCCTAGCGACCAGTTCAGCCTGTTGGGCTACAATCTCCGCTTGGTAGGTGGTGACTTCCGCTTGGCGGGCAGCGTCCAGCTGCATGGCCTTGATGGTTTGTTGAAGTTGACGCAACATATCCTCCATGTTGTCTAAGGGGTGTTGATTTATCAAAACTGATGTATACTCTCTTTCTGAGGTGGAAACAAAAAACTGGCCCCGATTGTGCACAGGAAGTGACCGTTGAATTGGCAACTACTGAACCAGGGATCTATGCATGACTGTCCTCTATCTCGTAACCGGGGGCAGTGATGCAAACACTGGTTGTCCTCCAATAAGATCCTCAGATCGATAAATCCTCCTGACTCAAGTCCAGAGTGCTCGGGGGGTAACTGCCTCATCGGAAGCAATTGTAAAATACTACCTTGCAAAAAGAAAATAAAGTAAAAAAAAAAGGAAACAACAATCAGCAAACGCACAGCACCTCGGCTTAGACAGAACAACACTCAGTTGAAATCAAAAGCTGGACAATCTGTACTCAAACACTGATTTTTGCCCCAAATTTCTGCCTCAAAATGGATACCCCCAAACTGATACCCAGACTTGCAACTGATACATGCATTCTTGGAGAGTCACACTCTAAAAGCACGTATCAAGTAAGTAAGAACCAAAATACCCCTATGATGGGATAGGGTTACCCTATCCTAATTTCGTTAGGAACTACGAGTTCACTACAGAAACAAGTGGTTTCAAACAATCCTGCATTCCAGTGAGCAACCTGTCCTAGTTTGGAATTGTGACACCCCAAAAATCGAGAACATCAGATAATATATTAACCATTAAATACATGGTTTATCTAAGGTTACAATAGTAGGAAACGTCACTAATGAGTCCTTTGGCTAATAGCTAAGCAATATCCCAAGAAGGTCGGAGGAGTCAAAATAGCCTTCCTTCTGAGTATAACCACCTTAGATAGCAAAGCTACCTTTTTGACAGATCTTGACAAGGTATTAACATAAGGCCTACATGAGTTGACGGAGTATAAGGATGTGTTACAAATGTTATATATATACAAATTACAAAATCATGTCTTAAATACAACATAGGATCTATCACTTACAATCTCAAAACACGTTTAACATAACTAGTTCCTAACTCTCATAGGATAGCCATACGTCCTCAAATACTTCAGCTTTGTCTTCGACCAGCCTAATAGTCTTCAATACCTAGCATGAAACGCCGTGAGCTTTGAATGCCCAATAAGCGCACGCACACCCCGTCCCTTTTTCCCAATCTAATTCACCATCATGTTTATAGTAGGCAAGTAGTGAAGCATGATATTCAAGTCAATAATAGCAATTTCAATAATAGAGGAAAGGAACATGTCATTCAAATAGATAACAAGGTTATAATGTTAGTGGTTAGTATTCTAGAAATCACCCAAAGAGATTTCATCCTCCCAACCATAAGAATTGGACACCGGACTATTCGAAACTCCCCCTTTTGCTGCTTTGTTACAGAACTAACCTCAGATGTCTACCAACAGTTATATACCGGGTAGCGCCAACCGTAAGGCCTTAAAAGGGACAGCGAAAAGAAAAAGGTTTTATCTCCTAATCCAACCTTATCCTTTCAAAAAGTTTTATCCTCCTGAATGTCCCATCCGGACCCAACCTTATCTCACTAATCAAACCATCGCAAAGAGTCCAAATACGTCCGTTCCATTCTAGGGTTTACGTGACAACCGCTTGCGCAAGACTTAACCTTCAATTAAGGAGCACGTCCCATCAATCCATACATAGCACATTATCATCTCTTCATTATTCAAGTGATTGAAAACCCAATACCATCCCAATTAAGTTTTCCGTTTGAATCAATGTTTTAAGTCAAGTTAGAACAAACTCAACAAGATAGTAATATCCACATAAGCATGAGCATCATTAAAATGAAGAAGATAAGGAACATAATCTTAACACATGCAATATCATACCAAGACATGATCATAAACTAATAAGCATGAACACAAGAGCATAAAACACCTATGCAAAACTAAATTTCCAGATTCAGTACCATTTAAAGATTAAAATCAAAAGAGCTATTTTAGATTTTTACCGAACTCGGCCTTTCTATAGTTCATAGAGAATTTAATCTAGTCTTCAGAACATGTTTCAGAAATGTGATAGCTTTTCTAGATTTTTAGTTATTTAAGAAATGTTCCAGCGCTGTCCAGATTCATCAACTGTTACAAAAATTGGAGTTTCTCACAAATCGTTTACTCATTTTCAATGAAACCAATTTTAGTTGAAATATAACTCCTTAAGGAATATTTTTACATAAAATGGAGGTCCAGAAGATTTTTCTACATTTTTCTAGATATTTCAAAAGTTGGATGAAAAATAGATTTTTCTGGCATAGTTCTTGAAAATAGAAATTTGGTGAGAAAAGAGGTCAACTAGGAGAAAATTTTCACTTATCTTGTGATGAAAACTTGCTAAATAATATGTATTAAACTTAGAAATTTAAGGTGAATGTGTGCCTTTGGAAATTTTGAGAGTTTGATATGGAAAAAGGTAGTCTTATACCGATTAAGAGAAATACAAGAAGGGCAGAGTCAAGGCTCAACTCCTTTCATTTTTAACATAAGAATACTATCAAAACACATTTGAAATGAATGTTTAAAACTTCTAAGAGCATGTTTTTGAAAAAGGAAAATAAAAGAAAGAGTTGTGTCGTGGCTTACTCAAATGCTTAGTGAAATGTTGCACAATTTCTTCTCTTTTCCTCTCCTCTACTACCAAAGTTCACTCTCTTCCTCTTCTTTCTTTCTCTCAACTGAATGTGTAGGTGTGTGAGTGTATAAGATGTGTAACATGTGGAGGGTGGTGGTGTTTTTATAATAAAATTGGTTTAAAAGGTCCAAAATGCCCCTTGGTTGGAATGGAATGGAATGGAATTGAGATGTATTTAGTTAGAATGTAATGGAATGAAGGATCATTAGGGAGCCTAGTCATCTATTAAGGCATGATCTAGTTAAGTTTAGGGCTAATTTAAATACCTTCTAGTTAGAAGTACACACATATATATAGCAAATCTTTATAAGTACCAAAGTCATTATTGCTCCAAGATTTCAAGGGATTTGTTTGTACTAAAGTACAATGATTATAGCCTAGGAGGTATGATGGTTAGCCAAGTGATGGTGAATTGATAGACTTGTTATATATATATATATATATATTTTTGTGTACAAATCTTGGAAATTGTAAAATATAATGTTAAAAAAAGATTTTAGGGTATAAGTGTATATATAAATATATAATGGCACTTGTTTGGGGTCAATTTATGATTTAATAAAAATGTGAGGGCTTGGGCTCAATTAAAGTATCTATTTCAAGTGTAGAGTTAATAAATTAGTGTTAGGAAAAATAATTCGGTTTGTATTATCTTGCTTTGAATTTAAAGGTAAATAACCGAATGAAGACTGTGAAAATTGGAAGTTAAGATTTAGAGCGATTAATCTAAAATTTGAGAGTTAAATAATTAATATTAGAATGTTAGAAATGATTTCTAAGCTTCCAGGGTCGATTAGGGTTTATATGGGTTCGTCCGTGATGCGTTTTCAATTCTAGGTTTTAATTTGTGAACAATCAATGAATTAAGAGCTTTATTATAATAACTCAAAATTTAGGGACCTAATAAGGTTTACAAAAGTTAGGCGTCTCACAGGAACAGTCTTTATGGCCTCCGATATGCAACTAGGTCAATTGGTCAAAAAAGGTGCCTCAGTAAGACCACCTAACATATTTCTCACTCCTAACATCGAGAAGTGAAAGGAGGATCAAATGGTACAACAGTAGTCCAGATCCAAGGTTTGTGTTTCCATCGTGGTAGAGCCTACAACCGGTCAGCCTTATGGCACGCTTTTCCAAGCGAGACTCCGGCAAACCGCTCAGGAATAGCAGATGGAAAACACTGTGACTTAGGTGTACCAATGCAAATGCAATGCAAAGAAACACATAAATGTAGATAAAACAACATATCATGAGTTTGAGTCAAGTCTCTAAGTCTCCAGTAGAGTCGCCAGAAGCTGTAGCTCGACTTTTTCGCGCATCCCTTTCGAGGTGCTCGAATTGGTCCTACAGTTCGGACTCCTGTCACGGTTCTGAATCTAGTCTCACAAGTGCAATGTGAAACTGATAATCACCAAAGAGTCCAATCTGGCAAATCATTTTGGAAAATCAATTTTAATCAAATAATGCCAAAACTGGACTACTTAGCCAGATTACAGAGTCGCCACCTAAATATTTTATTTTGGAAAAATTTAGAAAACCCTGAATCATGCCGAAGGCCACATGTCCGTCATCACCAAAGTTGCCTCGGCTCAGGAACTTGGGTACGAGAGGGGAAGGTCCTGAAATGAGCACACCCGCTTGCTCAATCAAAGATCAGCCTCTACTAATCATGATATCTTGTTTTATAAATCTCATGTGTTCTTATTCTGGTCATTAGCTAACTTTACTATATGACACACACAAGCAAGTGTAGACTAATATCACAAAAATTGAAACATTTCAACTAATGTTTGTTTTCGAAAATGGTTTGAATTTGCCACCTTAAGTGGGCTTAAGACATGATTTTTCCATTTCGCAAAGTGGGCTTAAAACACACACTCGTTGAATTGTTCCAATTCAAACAACAAAGCCTTCACCCACAGGCACTCATATAGTTTAGCATTTAAGAAAATAGGCTCATGGCAGGCATGCAAAACATGGCAACATGTCAATTACACTCATGCAATATGCTAAAGCGTAAAAGCTTACCAAGTACTCTAAGCCAAAACAAAAACTAGTTAGAAAGATGCATGATCCTAACTATGTAAGATGCCTAATGCAACACATGCAATAAGATAGGCTCGGCTACCTAATATGGCAATTGCAACAATTTGATAACATGCTTTGAAACATGTATCAAATAAGTATTGAAATAACGATGCAGTTTGAATGATGCGCCGAGTCTTGGTGCATGCAAGACAAATGAATGATACAAACATAAGAGCATAAGGTATGCTAATTGAAAATGTCCCTAATCTAACCATCAAAAGTGGTTAAATAAAAAGGAAAAAGACGCGGGGTTGGAAGACATGCACACACACACACGCACACTTATTACAACATTGCGCCCTCTTGAAGGAGGGTCCGAATAAATGACTACGCTAATTAATCTAAGCTATTGCAAACCAAAACTAATTAACTATTCTAAGCTAATTATTACAAACCGAAATGAATAACTAGCTATGCTAAGCTAATTAAGTACAACACTTGAATTGAATAATTAGCTATGCTAACTAACTAAAGCAATTTAAACAAAGCAAGCAAATGGCCTCAAAGGCGAGGGACGCATGCATGCTCGGTTAGCTTCCTCCCGAAAATCCACCGCCTTGCCATCGGCTGCCTGTGTTTGCACTCATTTGATCTCTGAAAACTATACCAACTTCCAGATTGCCTCTGCTCCAACACAGGAACACATTTGTACAAAAAATTCACTGGTGGCTAGTTGGCCACAAAAAGTGGTTGTCGGCCACCTCAACTGGCCGGTCGGCTAGTTTAACTGGCCGGTCGACCACCCCCATTTTTGGACTTCTGCTTTTGCTGCAACAGAGGGCAACAGAGGCAAATCAATGCATTTTCAAGAAATATGTGTACTGCTACCCTCCTCATCATCTCTCAAGCTCAAAGGAGTGTAGTTTTTGGTTCTCAAACCACCAATCAAGCATTTTCAATGCATGATGGCCAAAGAGCCAAGTTTGTACAAGGTCAATGAATGCACAAACAGGACCAAAATAACCACTACCCTATCATGTGTGATCAAGGGTGACGGTGACTAAGAAAAGTGGAACGTTTCATCACTTTGAGTATGAAACGTCCCATTTTCCTTATATTTGGACTAACATCCGATCCGAACACATGCAATGCAACACAAAGATGCTTATCTTCTTTTTTTTACTTTATTCATTTTGTCTACACATTTTACATTACCAATTAGTCCTTTAATCGATTAAGTCCAAGGTGATTGTCCTCTAATTGAAAGTAGACTTCAACCACAAGTACCTTGAGCATGAAAGAGGCCTTATACTATTGGTAATGAACTCCCAAATGAATTGAACCATTAGGCATGAGGGTCTTAATTCCACACTCAAGCCAACAAGAGGCTCAAGGCCACTTTCAAAACAAAGTAAAGAGTGAAGAATAGAGGGAGGTTGCAGATATTTCAGTGCTAACATGGCGTGTAAAATGACACTAAATCATGCAAGCAACACATGCAAGTCTTGTTTAAGAGCCTAACTCATTAAGCTAGTGAAGACCATTACACTATGGCTATGCAATACAAGACTCAAAGGGCCAAACCAACTCAAAACAAATTTAAAGCAAGTCAAAATAGTGACTAAATCATGCTGGGACTGAGGTACAAAATGCTAGAAAACATGCTCACATGTTAGCTTGCAAATAAGACTCAAGGCACAACTCTCAAAAGCAATGAAAGAGTGAAACAAATGAGCATATGACAGAGCTATATACACTGAAATTACATGTTAAAAGACACTACAACATGCAATCATTCCAAGAAAAACATGTTTAAAGGCCCAAAATGCCAAGCTAGTGAAGCCATTTGAACAACAACTATGCGAAACAAAGCCCACATGACCAAAGCAGCCCAAAACAGTGTTAAATAATGCCAAATCAGAGGCAAACACATGCTCGAAATAAGCTAAGTGTAGACACCCCATTTTTGACCGTCCTCAAGACTTGGACGTCACCGCTTGAACACTTGGTGATTACCCATGTTCGTGTTCATCTAGAGCTCCCGGAGGTCTCGGCTATGCGCCTTGCCTCAGGATCTCTCGACTCGACTGTTTCGTGTCTAGTTTTGCACCAAACACTTGTGCTTTTCCTTGGAGGGGCAGGGAATGGCTTGTGGGCCATCCCCACACTCCACCAGCCATGGCTTGAGGCCACCGGCTGTGTTTTGTTGCCACCGGCCAAATGTTTGGCCGGCCGGCACTCTAGATGGCTGGCTGGCTATCTTTTTTTTGGTCAATTGCATCTTTGGCCGGCCGACTACTGTGCATCTGCTTTTGTAGATATTTTGGTGCAGCTGGCATGCACTTGGCTCCCATGTATGGAGGGATCTCTCTCTTTAGAAGCTTGTCTTGTAAGCTTACAAGACTAAAAGCTCTATAAAGAGGAGCCTTCACTTCCCTTTTGAGGGGTTAGACATTTTTTAGACATCTTTTTTTAGGGTTTGAGTTTTAGGGTTAGGGTTTGTTCATATCCTACCTCTATATCTCTCTTGTGTGTGTTTTGTCTTGCTTTTGCTCAGAAACACCCACCATCACACCATCCCTTGGAGCTGAGGCCCTTGAGGGTTTTTTTTGGAGGTTTTAGACTGATTTCAACCTAAAGAAGCTGCTGGAGCTCCATTGGTGAAGAGGGTCTTCAAGGGTAAGAAGCTTGTCCCTTTATTCTCCATTTTTGTACACTCTTTTTACCTACCTTGCAGCTATTTTTGAGCTTTGTGTATAACATATAAAAGTTCTGTTTTTTAGTGTTCTAAATCGTTGGCTGAGGTTGCTTTAAGCTTTGGGGTTGTTTGACCACTCTTAAGGCTTGTAAGGCTCCATTTTGTGCCAATTTGAGTGAGCTCCGGGACCATTGAGTTTGGGCCTCCTCACCACTGAAATCTTGAGGGATTTCAGAGGTGAGGATGGTGCCTTGAGGTCCTAGGAAGGAGAGGGCCACCCCCTTTCCTTGTTGTCCTTAAAAAGGACCATTTTTGCCTCTTGAGAGAGCACCATGTTTAAGTGTGTGTTGGCCATGCCTTAGCTGATTTTCATGCTTATTATGTCATGATATGCCTCTGTTTTTAGTTAGTTTTGGTATACCATGCTTGTTTAGCATACATACCTCGTAATGCCATGATTTGCCTCAATACATGCATAGCATTTAGACTACCATGCTTTTGTGTTTTGGCCATGTTTTGAGAAGCTTACATGCATGTTTTGATGTGCCAAGGGACTATTTTAAGTCATTTGAGTCATTCATGCCCCGCTTTGTATAGCTACCATGTAATCCCTCTTGTATGCCTTAAGCTTTGGCCCTTCTAGCATGCCATCCTTGCTTTGTTTCAGTGGTTTGGAACCACTTGCCATGTTATTTCAGACCTCATGATGTTCCTATATGCTCGCATTTGATCCCCCTTTAATGTGTTTAAAGGTTGTTGCCTTATGCCTTTTGTTTAGGCCTTGGAGTATGCTTGCATTTTTAGACTACTTAGACGCCATCTAAGTACATCCTTAGCTTTGTTTAGGTCTGCATTAGACCTATTTTAAGTCCCCTTGGCCTTGTGAGGCTTGGTTGACTTAGCCTTGGTTTAACCCCCTTTGGCTTGCCTTAAGTTTTGGACCTTGGTTGCATGCCATGCTTGTCTTGTTCATTTGATTTGGCATCATATTCAACATGATTTCAGAGCTTTTCATTGCATGCTAATTGTCCATGTTTTCATCTTCTTAGGTGTGCTTAGAAGTTGTACTTTATGCTTGAGTGTTGGTCCATGTTTCCATGCATGTTTGTATATCAATTAGCCCTCACTTCCTAGCATCTTGGCCACTGTTTTGGGCTTAGTATAGAGCTGTCCAATTAGTGTAAGTCCCTCCTTTGCATGTTGTTGCATGCACTCCTTGTATGTTGTAGCATATCGGTGAGTTGTTGCATGGTTGGACTTGCATGTTTGAATTAAGTCACATGTTGGCTTGTATACTTAAACACCCACATTGCATCTTGCCTGCTTGTAGATTGCATCGCTTCATGCCTTTCATGCTTCTTTACTTAGGATGTGTGCCTAACATGTTTTGCTTGCTTGCATTGTCCATGTTGCATACTAGTTCGCATGCTTAGATTGCATTGCGTTGGCATGCATGCTTGGCCTCTTGAATTGCTTGTTATAGAGGTTAAGCCCCATTGTTTGATTATGTGCACTGCATTCCATATTAAAATGCACACTTGATTCTTTGGGCCATTATGCATGGAAATGCGTGATTGGTGGTCCGAGAATCAAGGCCCATGTCCCTTTGAGTCATAAACAAGATAAGGGATGTGATTGGTGCATACATTGCTTGAAATGCATTGCCATGCCAAGTCTTGCCCTCTGCTGCTATCAAACACAGATTCTGCAGGAAGATTTCGCCGGCCGGCTATCTTCATTGCCGACCGGCCATCATTGTTGGCCGATGGATCAAATTTGTGGCCGGTGACCATTCTATATGGCCAGTGGTGTTCTCCTTCAGTCGGTGGTGTTCCCTAGTATCCAAAGAGCAAACCCTGAGACTTTGGCAGTCATCAGGGGAGCAAAGCAAGGAAAACAGAGGCATCTTGAGCATGGCAGTGGATTTCCTAAGAACCGAGCGCCAGATGCATTGAGCCCTCTCACGAGGTCATTTCTTATCGCTTTCTTAGATTAATTAATTTGCTTAATTAATTTAATGGTCTGTAATATTTAATTAGCTTGTCAGTTAGTTAAATTGTATTATTCTTTTGGTCCCTCTGAGTGAGGGCGTATTTGTAATAAGTGTGGGTGCGTGTGTGTATGTCTTCCAACCCCCACTTCTTTCTCCCTTTTACTTACCTGCTTTGATGGTTAGTATTAGGGCATATTTACTTTAGCACACCTTATGCTACGCATGCGTGCATCATTCATCAGTATTGCATGCACTGGGCTTGGCACATCATGCTAACTGCATAAGTATTTGAAATTTAACTTGAATACATGCTATCTGTGCATTTTCACATGTCATCCTTAGACTAGCCGAGCCTACTCTAGTGACATTCCGTATGTGTTGCATTACGCATTTAAACATGGACTAGGACCATGCATGATTACTAACTAGTTTCTATTTTGGCACGGAGTACTAGGTAAGCCCTTTATGCTTTAGCATACCACATGTATGTGAGTGTTGCCATAACAGCATGATTACCATGAGGCAAGCTGCTTATGTGATATAACTGCTTGAGTGCCTGTGGATGGAGGTTGAATTACCTAAATTGGAATAATGCATTAAAACTATGAGTTTTAAGCCCACTCGAGAGTGGCAAAACCTGCATTTTAGCCTACTTGCGAGTAGCAAACCATTTTCAAAACAAACATGAAATGTTTTGTTCCAATTTAGGCGATTCGGTCTATACTTGTTTGCTGCGCGCATAACATAGTAATTGTAGGCTAATAACCGGAATAAGGGCATGTAATGTTTTCAAAACAAGATATCACGGTTAGTAGAGGCCGATCTTTGGATCGGGCGAGAGGGGGTGCTCATAGCTGACCTTCCCCAATCGTACCCAAGCTCCCGAGCCGAGGCAACTTTGGTGATGACGGACACGTGGCCTTTGGCACTGAGTCGGGGTTTCCTAAATTCCCCCATAAAAAAATATTTAGGTGGCGACTCTATATCTGGCGAAGCAGTCCATGTTTGGCACTTCTTTCAAAATCTATTTTCTCAAAACGATTTGCCAGATTTGGACTCTTTGGTTCAGATTGAGAACCGTGACACAAATCGAGTCCGAATTGTAGCGAGGTCCCCCCTGCAGGCTTGTTACACTAAGTTAAGCCACAAAAACATGCTACCCTGTGATGCTAACTAGGCATAGAAGTGAGACATAATGAGGGGAGGCTACCCCCTCCATTTTGGAACTTCAAACCATGCTTTCTACGACTAAAATGACTCTAAATTTCAGTCGTTTAAAGGCCCAAAAAGTTTGACTTTAATATGCTAAAAGATAGTGCAAAGGTTCACACAAATAAGCAACAAGAAGGGTAGACAACCCCTTAGCACAAAATGACTTCAAACCAACATGTTAAGGCCTAAAAATCAGAGCTTTTATAGTTGAAAAATAGGCCCAAAATAGTATAAAAAGATGGCCAAGCAAGTGATTAAAACTAAGCCTACAAGGTAAGCAATATACCTCTTGAAGCTCAGCACAAAAACAAGCCCTCTCTTAGGCTCAAACCTTCTTCTAACAGCCCAAAATAGGTTCCAAGAGACCTCAGCTCCAAGGTGGTCCAATTTGGTTAAGGGCTAGTGTGCAAATGTGTAGAGAATTCTAACTATCAAGCATAAAACAAGAGGAGAGAGAGAGAGAGGAGAGAGAGAGAGAGAGAGAGAGAGAGAGAGGGAGAAATTTGTTCAAAATTATCTAACCTCTTCAAATTGGGGAGAGACCCCCCCCCCACATATGTAGAAATTCAAGCTAAAGGTTTGTATTCATCCCTCCATACACGTGTATGGAGATGGCATTCAGTGAACAACAACTGGCATAGCTGGTTAAGAAATATCTGAAAAAGAGAACAAATAGCCGTCGGCCACTTTAGGTGGCCGACCGGCCACCTCAACTCGCTGACTGACCACTTCAAGTGGTCGACAAGAGGAAAAAGTGGCCGACAAGGCCCCTTCCCCTTTCAGGCAAGAGGCACTAAGGTTTGGCCCAAAAACAAGCACAAAACAAAGAGGGTTTAGAGGCTCAAAGACAAAGCGTTCCACTGAGAACTTCGGGCACTCAAAACAAGTACAAACAAGCACAATCATCGAGTGCACAAACAATGACGTCTAAGTCTTGAGGTCGGTCAAAAATGGGATATCTACACATGGGCCTTCCTCGCTTCCCGGGATTAGCTAATTAGTTTAATTAGAAATAGATCAAATATGTGTTGTAATTAATTAGTTGTAGCTAATTAAGTGTTGTAAATAATTAGTTAGTTTAACTAGTTATTCAATTTCGTTTTGTAATTAGCTAACTAGAATAGTTAATTAATTCGGTTTGTAATAATTCGTTAGCTAGTAGAGCTAGTTAATTAGTTTCAAGTTTTGTATTAGTTAGCTTAATTAGCCTAGTTAGCTAGCTAACTTTATTCATTCGGACCCTCCTTTGCGAGGGCATAATATTGTAATAAGTGTGTGTGCGTGTGTATGTTTTCCAAACCCACGTCTTTCTCCCTTTTATTTAATCGCTTTTGATGTTAGATTAGGGACATGTTTCCATTAGCATACCTTATGCTTGCATCCATTCATTTGTATTGCATGCACTGAGGTTCAGCGCATCATTCAAACTGCATAATAATTTCAATAATTCTTTGAATACGTGTTTAATCGCATGTTGTTCAAATCGATTCATATGCCATATTAGTAATTGAGCCTATTAATTGGATTCTCTGCATGTGTTGCATTAGACATTTGACATAGTTAGGATCATGCATCTTTCTAACTAGTTTCTGTTTTAGCTTGGAGTACTAGGTGAGTTTTTACGCTTTAGCATACTTGCATAAGTGTGAATGTTGCCATGATTAGGATGCTTGCCATGAGACTATGTGCTTAAATGGTAAATTTCTTGAGTGCCTGTGGATGAAGGCTTGTTGTTTGAATTGGAACAATTCAATGAATGTGCGCTTGAAGCCCACTTTGTTAAGTGGCAAATCATGTTTTAAGCCCACTATATTTGGTGGCAAATCCACAATTTTTAAGCCCACTCAAGGTAGCAAATTCAAACTATTTTCAAAAACAAACATGAGTTGAATAGCTCCAAATTGAGCAAACTAGTCTATACTGGCTCGTGCGCATCACATAGTAAAGCTAGATTAATAACCGGAGCAAGAGCACATAATGTTTATAAAACATCATATCATGATTAGTAGATGCCAATCTTTGATTGGGAGAGCAGGGGTGCTCATTTCATGACCTTCCCCTTTCGTACCTAAGTTCCTGAGCTGAGACAACTTTGGTGACGATGGACATGTGGCCTTTGGCACGAGTCAGGGTTTCCTAAATTTCTCCAAAAACAAAATATTTAGGAGGCGACTCTGTATCTGGCAAATCAGTCCAATTTTGGCACTTTTTGATTCAAAATCAATTTTCCTTAATGATTTGTCGGATTTGGACTCTTTGGTGTTTATCAGTTTCACATTGCACTTGTGAGATTAGATTCAGAACCGCAGGAGTCCGAACTGTAGAGCTTTCTTTTCAAACCTTCCGAAAGGGGGCGCGAAAAAGCCAAGCTATAGTTTCTGGCGACTCTGCTAGGGATTTTAGAGAACTTGACTCGAACTCATGATATGCTATTTTATCTACACTTATGTGCTATTTTTGCATTTGCATTTGCATTGGTACGCCTAGGTCATAATGTTTGCCATTTGCTATTCTTGAATGGTTTGCCGGAGGCTTGCTTGGAAAAGCTAGCCAAAAGGCTGACCAGTTGCGGGCTCTGCCACGATGGGAACACAACCCTCGGATCGGGACTACCGCTGTACCATTTGATCCTTCTTTCACTTCTCGGTGTTAGGTGTGAGAGGTACATTAGGTAGTCTTGTTAAGGTACCCTTTTTTTGACTAGTCAACCTAGTTGCATATCGGAAGCCTAGAGACTGTTCCAAACTAGGATAGGTTGCTTACCCCAATGTAGGATTATGTGAAACCACTTGTTATACATAGTGAACCCTAGTTCCTGATGAAACTAGGACAGGGTAACCCTACCCCGTCATAGGAGTGTTTTGGCTTTCGCTTGACTGTTATGTGCTTTTAGAGTGAAACTTTACTAGAATGTATGTATCAGTTACAAGTCTGCGTATCAGTTTTTGAGAGACAGAATTCAGTATTGAGCATGGTTCTACGGCTTTGATTACATCAGTGTACTTATTAGAATCTGAATAGAGGTGTTGTGCGGTTTTTTCTTTTTGCTTTTCTTTTTGCAAGGTAGTTTTTCACCATTGCTTCAGACGATTCTGTTACCCCCCAAGCACTCTGGACCCGAGTGAGATGGATTTGTAGATCTGGGGATCTTGTTAGGGGACAACTAGTGTTTGTTTCCCTCCCACCTATTACCAGGCAGAGGAGGATCATGCAGAATTCACCAATCCAACAATCACCTTTTGCTTCGCTTGTGCCCAGTTAGGGCCAGTCTTCTACTTCTATTCCAGAAATAGGGTATTCACCAGTTTCAGTAGATCAAAATCCTCCAGCCAGCATGGAAGATGTGCTTCGTCAGCTCCAGCAGACCATTGAGACTATGCAGCTAGATACTAACCACCAAGATGAAGTCATAGCCCGTCAAGCTGAGGTCGCAGCCCGCTAAGCAGAATTGATAGACAGGCTTCAGCAACAGTAACCACATCTAGCAGTAGCTTCTACATCCCATGTACCCCTAGTTGGTATGTCCGCACCCAGGGTCACAATCAATGTCCAAGAGAATATGGCCATCCCAACAGATCCAATCCCACATCAAACCTCCAGGGCACCAGTTTACCAAATGGAGGCGCCATTTGAATTTGAGGTTGACCCCAATGCATTGAAGGTCAACAAGCTAGAAAAGCTCTTCAAGCGGGCGTAGGGCGTGAATTCAATCCTTGACATTGAGTATAGATACATAGATTCCACAGTAACTCTACCGAACAGATTTAAGATGCCGCATATAGACCGGTTTGATGGCTCCAGGGATCCTACGGTCCATTTACGGTTATTCTCTGACATCCTATGACTAATGGGTTTCACCAGACTTCAGAAGTTATCGCTTTTTGGAAGGACCCTGTCAGGTATAGCGGCCATTTGGTATGCCAAGCTTGAAGACTCTGTGAAGAGAAACTGGAAGGAAATGGCCGAGGCCTTCATCGCGCAGTACTCCTACAATACCCAAATCAAGGTCACTACTCGTGATCTTGAAGCGACCCATTAGGAGCCAAAGGAGGGTTTCTCAAATTTTGTGACTTGGTGGAGGGCCAAGGCCTCTATGATGACTATCTGGCCATCTGAAAAGAGGACCAAATAAGAATGGTGGTCCGTAACTTGCAAGGGAGATTATTACAGAAGATGATAGTCTTGCCTTTGTTTACATTTGCTGAGCTCCATGAAATAGGGGTGTAAATTGAGGATACAATGAAGCAAGGTCTGATAGACCATGAGAAGGAACAGCCCAAAATGCCCTTTACACGCAGCTCCAATGCAAACACGAGCGGTAGCACTTTTGCACGACCTTCAAATGTGAGCATGGTCACCATCACTCGCAAAATTGCCAACCCGTTTGCCAACACCTCTAGCATAACTCCACAAACCTCGAGCCATCAAGCCTGAAACTAAAGGGTCTTCACCCCACTCCACATGCCTTTATCTAAAGCCCTAGGGGTCCTGATAAAAAAGGGGCATCTTAAATTGCTAGAGCCTTGCCCTCTACCTAATCCTCTTCCCCCAAGGCACAACCCGGCCAAATACTACGCTTTTCACCAACAGCATGGTCATGACACTGATCAGTGCTTCAGACTGCGTCATGAGATTTAAGATCTCATCGACAATAAGGTGATAGCGCCTCCCCAAAAGCCAAATGTCACCACAAATCCTCTTCCACCACATAACCAAGTCCCTCCACCCCGGAAAATAAACCTCATCCACACATTGGTCGTCTCTTATGACCCCGATATAAATATCACCCCCTCTCACCTACCCAAGCCAGCGTTGTTTATCCCTGAGAGCACAAACTTGTGCATAATGAACACGTCATCACTCCAACCCGAATTAGTGGTGGTGACAATGGGAGATGAAAGGAGGTCAGCCTTGGTGGAGAACATCAGTCCGTTGCCTGAGGGCTCTGGGACTTATTGAGGAGATGTACAACCTGAGCTGATATATTGTGCCAATCGATCAAGTTAAGCTGGAAATGGCGTTGCCAGCTAGGATGGAGGTCAGTGTAGTTCGAGAAGATGGACTAAGTCAGGGATTAGATGATCTAGCCGACTTGAAGGAAAATATGGACAATTTGTAGCTTTTTGATGAGCAAGATCAAGGTGACATGCATATTGATTGGTTTGATCTAAACGGGTTGACAGAAAATTCTGGGTGGCTAAGTGATAAGCCCGATACAGATGAGGGAACTGGATCAAAGCTGGAAGAACAAAAAGCGAGGATCGCTGTAATGGCCGGAACAATCAATGGAAAAGGTAAACTACTGAAAAGGACCGGTGAAGAACAATTGGCTCAGGAACTAGGCATTGTTAGTACTGTGCATACAGAACAAGAAGCCGCACTGGAGCGGTTTGGGCAAGAAATGAGCGAAAACGATCAGAAAACTGGAAAAGCTTTACACCCTGCGGGGAATGTTTGTGATAACAGAATGATTCGAACGGAGCCGAACGAGTGCTTATCAGTTGCCGAAGGGGTCTAGTGGGATGACGACGACCTACACTTGGCCTATACCGATGAGGATTGGGGTGAAGACCTTCCTAACAATACTTGGTATGTGGAAGAAGTCGACCATATGACAAGAAGCGGCTGATACTTCAAACTACCGCATCTGGACCAACCCGAGGCATTTGGGAAGGATAAAGAAGTGGAGAAACATAACGAAAAGCAGTTTGAAAAAGAGGCTGTGCTGAAATAGTCAAAGAAGATTCAAGCTGACATATCTATCTGGGGTTTGCTTATGGCTTCATGAGTGCACAAACAAGCTATACTGATAGCGATGGATAAAGCTAAGTTGTCCATCGACACCACCCTGGAACAATTGGTGGGATTAGTCTTCCCAGGAGGCGCTGCGCCAACTTTGACCTTTTCAGATAAGGAATTTCAGCCAAAAGGCTCTACGCACAACAAACCTCTATACATATCCGTAGAGTGCCGAGAAAAGTGGATACCAGTGGTATTAGTTGACACCGGGTCAGCAATCAACGTCTATCTTTCTCGTACAGCTTACACTATTGGTCTGAAATTGGCCGATTTTGTGCCCACGACCCAAGTGATCCGAGCGTATGACAATACAAGCAAAGTGGTAATGGGGACAGTACAGATCAAAGTACAGGTTGGCCCAGCTCAACAGGACATTGAGTTCCATGTTTTGGATGTCTTGGCCACTTCAATCTCTTGCTCAAAAGGCCGTTGTAGACACCTCCTTTTTGACCGACCTTAAAACTCCGACGTCATCGTTTGTGCACGTGATGATTATGCATGTTTGTGCTCATTTTAGGTGCCTGAAGTTCTCGGCAGAACACCTTGTCTCTGGGCCTCTAAACCCTCTTTGTTTTGTGCTTCTTTTTGAACCAACTTTGGTACCTCTTGCCTGGAGGGGGAGAAAGCCTTGTCAGCCACTTTTGGCACTTGTCGGCCAATTTTCCTCCTTGCCGGCCACTTGAAGTGGTCAGTTGGCTAGGGAAGGTGGCCGACGGCCATTTTTCTCATTTTTCAGATATTTTCTTTGCCAGTTGTGCCAGCTGTTGATCATTGAAGTCAACCTCCATGTATGGAGAGATGAAAGCAAGCTTTGGCTTGCATTTTTATATAAGGGGAGGTCCCTTGCCCATTTTAGGGGTTACAAAATTGCTGACCAAAATTTTTGCCTCTCTCTCTCTAGAATCCTCTCTCTCTATATTATGCTTGAAAGTGAGTTTTCTCTACACTTTTGTTCTAAGACCCTTAGCCAAACCCCTTCACCTTGGAGCTGAGGTTCTTTGAGACTTGGTTTGAGGTCTTAAGCTTGGTTTTGGCTCAGAAATTGTGCTGTTTATTGTTGTGCTTCAAGGGTATTAAGCTTACCTGTTTACAGCTTTGTTTTAGTTGCTTGTTTGGCCACCTTTGCATGATGGTTTTAGGCTGGTTTTAACTTCTAAAAAAATTTATTTTTATGATTAAAATAGCGGTTTGAAGTTTGTTTTGGAGTGAGGGGTGGTTCACCCTCTTTTGTAGCTTGTTTGCTAAGAACTGTGCCATGTTTTAAAGCTTTTCAAACAACTCTTTTTTGGCACTTTCACCACTGAATTCCGGGGGAATTTCAGTGGCAAAAACTTGGTTTTGAGGTCCAAAATAAGAGGGGGTGGCCTCCCCTCCTTGTGTCTTGTTTGCAAGTGTTGATGGCCCAACATGTGAGCATGTTTTTCTACCCTTTTGTAGCTTAAGTCAGGGATGTTTTAGCTACTGATTTAACATGATTTAGATCTATTTTGGGTGGTCTTGATCATATGACTCATGCTTTGTATAGCTATAGTGCAAAGGCCTTTACTAGCTTTGTGTTTTAAGGCTTCTAACATGCTTTGCTTGAGTTGATTGCATGCCATAGCATCATTTAGCACGTATTTTCAGTGCATATATCACTATCACACTCTCACTTATATCACCCTTTCATTGCTTTGGAGAGTTGTGCTTTGAGCCTTGTTTGTGAGTCAACAAGTGAGCATGCTTTTCTTGCCATTTATGCTTCCATCTCAGCATGTTTTAGCCACTAATTTAGCATGTTTAAGCTCTGTCCAGAGCTGGTTTGGTCATTTAAGCTTGGTATTGCATGCCTCTAGTGTAGTGTTCTTCACTAGCTTTAATGCTTTTGGCTTTTACCATGTTGTGCATGTGTTGCTTGCATGGTTTAGTGTCTTTAGCATGCCATTTAAGCACTAAAAAAGTCCGTAACCTCCCTCATTTCTTCATTTTTCTATTTGTTTTAAGGGTCGGTTGACCTTCTGCTTGTGTTTAAGCTTGAGATAAAGCTTGTGCTCAATGGCTTTAACTCTCTTTGAGGGTTCTTCCTAGGCAAAGGCATGAACTCTCTCATGTCTTGAACCATCCTTTGGTTGACCCCTCTCTCATTAGAAGACTTTCACATTGGACTTAACCGGTTAAGAAATGGTTGTGTAATGCTAAAATGTGTAAACAAAATGAATCAAGTAAAACATGATCAAGATAAACATATTGTTTGCATTGCATGCGTTTGGATCGGACGTTAATCCAAACACAAGAAATATGGGATGTTTTATACTTGAAGTGATAAAACGTGTCACATTTCTTGGATGCCGTCACCCTTGATGATGAATGATACGGTGGTGGCCATTTGAGTCTTATGTGCGCATTCAACAAGCTTAGCTCTTTGGCCATCATGCATGAAAATCCTTGATTGGTGGCTTGAGAGCTAAGTGCCATACTCCTTTGAGGTTGAGAAATGATGAGGAGGGTGGCAGTACATGCATTTCCTTGCAAATATATTGCTTTGCCTCTATTGCTCTCTGTTGCAGCAAAACCAGAAGCCTGGAAAAATGGGTGGCAGACCGGCCACTTGCACTAGCCGGACGGCCACTTGCAGTAGTCTACCGGCCACTAGTGCAAAGGTTGTCCAATGTGTTCATGTGTTGGAGCAGAGGCAATCTGGAAGTTTGTACAGTGTTCTGAGATCACAGCAAGTGTAAACAGAGGCAACCGTTGGCAAGGCGATGGATTTTTGGGAGGAGACAACCGAGCATGCATGCCTCCCTCGCCCCCGAGGCCACTTCATTGCTTTATTAGCTAGTTGTAGTTGATTATTACATGTGCTGTAATTAATCATTTAATTTTTTTTGTAATATTTTAATTAGCTTAGTGTAGCTAGTTATTCAATTGTATTGTAATTAATTAGCTTAGAATAGTTAATTAGTTTCATATTGTAATAATTAGCTTAGTATAGTGTAGCTTAGCTTATTTATTCGGACCCTCTTTTGAGAGGCCGTAACGTTGTAATAAGCGTGCGTGTGTGTGTATGTCAACCCCACGTCTTTCTCCCTTTTATTTACCCATTTTCGATGGTTAGATTAGGGATCATATTTCGATTAGCATTCCTTATGCTTGCATGTTTGCATCCATTCATTTGTCTTGCATGCACTGGGCTCGGTGCATCATTCAAACTGCATTGCAATTTCAAGATACTTCTTTGAATACGTGTATCAAATTGTTACATTCGTATGCCATCTTAGATAGCTGAGCCTATTTAGTTGCATTATTGCAAGTGTTGCATTAGGCATTTTGTATAGTTAGGAGTCCTGCATTTTTCTAACTAATTTTCTATTTTGGCTTGGAGTACACTGTAAGTTTTATGCTTTAGCATACTTGCATGAGTGTGAATGTTGCCATATTTAGCATGCTTGCCACGAGGCTATGTGCTTATTTGATTAATTACATGAATGCCTGTGGATGAAGGCTTTATTACTTGAATTGGAACAATTCATCAAATGTGAGTTTTAAGCCCACTTTGAGAAGTGGCAAAATCATGTTTCAAGCCCATCATGTTTGATGGCAAATCCGCACTTTAGCCCACTTGAGGGTGGCACGTTCAAACCATTTTTGAAAGTAAACATGAGTTGAATTCATTCTAATTCTTGTGATTTAGTCTATACTTGTATGTGTGCGTCACATAGTAAAGTTAGCTAATAATCAGAATAAGAACACATGTGTTTATAAAACAACATATCATGCTTAGTAGAGGCCGATCTTTGATTGGGTGAGCGGGGGTGTTCATTTCAGGACCTTCGCCTCTCGTACCCAAGTTTCCAAGCTGAGGCAACTTTGGTGATGACAGACACGTGGCCTTTGGCACGAGTCAAGGTTTTCTAAATTTTCCCAAAATAAAATATTTAGGTGGCGACTCTGTAATCTGGCAAAGCAGTCCAGTTTGGCATTATTTAATTTAAAAATATGATTTTCCAAAATGATTTGCCGGATTGGACTATTTGGTGTTTATTAGTCTCACATTACATTTTGTGAGATTAGATTCAGAACCGTGATAGGAGTCCGAACTATAGGACCAATTCGTGCCTCTCCGAAAGGGGGGGCACACGAAGAAAGTCCAGTCTACAGTTTCTGGCGACTTTGCTGGGGATTTAGAGAACTTGACTCAAACTCATGATATGTTGTTTTATCTACATTTATATGTTTCTTTGCATTGCATTTGCATAGGTGTGCCTAAGTCACAATGTTTGCCATCTGCAATTCCTGAACGGTTTACTGGAGGCTTGCTTGGAAAAGCATGCCATAAGGCTGACCGGTTGCGGGCTCTGCCACGATGGGAACACAAGCCTCGGATCTAGACTATCGCTGTACCATTTGATTCTCCGTTCACTTCTCGGTGTTAGGAGCGAGAGGTATATTGCGTGGTCTTGCTGAGGCACCCTTTTTGACCAATTGACCTAGTTGCATATCAGAAGCCATAGAGACTGTTCCAAACTAGGACAGGTTGCTCACCTAAATGCAAAATTGTTTGAAACTGCATGCGTGCGTAGTGAAACCTTAGCTCCTGACAAAACTAGGACAGGGAAACCCTACCCCACCATAGGGGTGTTTTGGCTATCACTTGCTTGCTATGTGCTGTTAGAGCGTGTCTCTGCAGAAATGCATGTATCAGTTATAAGTCTGGGTATCAGTTTGGGGGTATCAGTTTTCAAGCAAAATGTTTGGGGGCAGAATCAGTGTTTGAGTACAGCTTGTCCAGGTCATGATTTCAACTGTGTGTTGTCTTTATCTAAGCCGAGGTGCTGTCCGTTTGCTGATTGTTGTTTCCTATTTGCTTTATTTTTCTTTCTGCAAGGTAGTATTTCACAATTGCTTCCGTCGAGGCAGTTTCCCCCCGAGCACTCTGGACAAGAGGCAAAGAGATTTACAGATCTGAGGATCTTATTGGAGGACAGTCAATGTTTGCTTCATTACCCCTAGTTATGAGATGGAGGACAGTCAAGCATAGATCACCAGTTCAACGGTCGCCAGTTCAGCGGTCATCATCTGCTTCACCTGGGCGCAGTAGGGCTCAGTTTTCTGCTTCCACCTCAGAACGAGTATACATCTGTTAAGACAGATCAGTACCCCTCAGACAGTATGGAGGAAAATATACGTCAGTTTCAACAGACTATCGAGGCCATGCAGCGGGATGCTGCTCGCTAAGCAAGAGTTACCGCTCACCAAACAGAGGTTGTAGCCTTACAAGCTGAACTAATTGCTAAGGTTCAACAGCAGCAGCAACCACAACAAGCAGCAACTTCTGCTTCGCACCCACTCCCACCTAGGGTTCCAATAATCGAGGATACAGCTACTGTCCAGGAGAATACGGACCTTCCAATAGGGCCAGTCCCACCACAGACTTCCAAAGCACGGGCCTACCCAACCGACACACCGTTCGAGTTTGAGGTTGATCCTTCTGCTTTGAAAGTAAGCAAGCTTGAAAAGCTATTCAAACGAGCTCACGGAGTCAATTCGATCCTAGATATAGAGAACAGCTACACAGATTCGGCGGTGACATTGCCAGATAGATTTAAAATGCCTCATATAGACCGCTTTGACGGCTCAAGCGATCCTATGGTCCACCTAAGGCTATTTTCAGATATTTTGTGCCTGATGGGCTTGACTAGATTGCAGAAGCTATCCCTCTTTGGTCGGACCCTGTCGGGTTGTGGCCATTTGGTATGCTAAACTGGAGTATTCCGTGAAAAGTAGTTAGGAAGAGATGGCCGAGGCTTTGCCACCCAATATTCGTATAATACTCAAATCAAGGTCACAACTCGTGATCTCGAGGCTACTCGGCAAGATCCGAATGAGGGCTTCTTTGACTTCGTCACTCGGTCGAGGGCCAAGGCCTCCATGATGACCACCAGGCCAACTGAGAAGGACTAGATAAGAATGGCCGTGCGGAATCTGCAACCAAAGTTGATGCAGAAGATGATTATCTTATCCCTCCCCACCTTTGCTGACTTGCATGAGATAGGGGTACAGATAGAAGATGCTATGAAACAGGGTCTGATTGACCATGAAAAGGAGTAGCGCAATAGGGCATTTACACGCAGATTGAATGCAACTACGAGTAGCAATGCAACTGCGAGGACTTCTGACGGTGGTATGGTCACCACCATGCCAAAAACAGCCACACCCTTTACCGGCACATCTGGAGCCACCATACAACCTGCAAAGTACCCAACCCGGGGCCAGAGGGTTTTTACCCCACTTTACATGTCCCTATCCAAAGCCTTGGGGGTCCTGATTAGGAAAGGGCATCTGAAGCCCCTGGAACCACGTCCACTGCCAAATCCCCTCCCTCTTACACACAACCTGGCCAAGTATTGCGCATTCAATCAGTAGCATGGTCATGACACCGACCTCTGCTTTAGACTCCGTCATGAGATCCAGGATCTCATTGACAACAAGTTGATGGCGCCTCCTAAGAAGCCAAACGTCACTACAAACCCTCTCCCACCACATAACGAACCCCCTCCTCTACCCAGGAAAGTAAACTTGATCCAAGCAATGGCCGTCCCATACGACCCCAGCATATACATCACTCTTTTCCACCTACCTAAGCCGGCGCTGTTCATCCCAAAAAGCACAAACTTGTGCTTGATGAGCACGTCCCTATCCCAACTTGAACCCATGGTGGTGGCTGAGAAGGAGAAGGCATGCCTGAGGGCTCCAAGAGCTTAACTGAGGAAGCATACAACCCCTACTGCTACATCGTGCCAACTAGCCAGGCCAAGCCGAGAGTGGAATTGCCGATAAGGATGGAGGTAAATGTAGTCCAGGAGGATGGGCCAAGCCAGGGGCTGGATGATTTGGTTGAGCTAGAGGAGGATATCAGTAACCTGCAGTTCTTTGATGAACAAGACCTGGGGAATGTACGGGTTGGTTGGTTTGATGCGAACAGAGCAACAGACAATATAGGGTGGCCTAGTGACGAGCCAGATATTGATGAGGGGTCTCAACCGAAGCAGGAACAATCAGAAATAGGAACATCTGCAACAATCGGAACGGTCGATAACAAGAGAAAGCTACCGGAGAACACCGATACGAATAATTTTGCTCGGGAATTGGGTAGTTTGTGTACGGCTGACACATAATAGCAGGCCGTGCTAAAGCATTTTGAACAGGAGAGAATCGAGAATGATCAGAGGGCTAGACAAGCCAAGAGTCCTGCGAGGACAGAATATGTTGAGAACATGTGAATAGTTACAACGGAACAGAACAGTTGTTTGTCAGTTGCCGAGCGAATGTGGTGGGAAGACGATGATTTGCCTCTTGCCCATACTGATGAAGACTAGGGGTAGAATCAACCAGATGATACCTGGTACACTAAAGAGGTCGATCACATGACCCGGAGTGGGCGTTATTTTATGCCCCCACATTTGGACCAGCTAGAGGCATCAAGGAAAGACAAGAAAGCAGAAAAATAGAAAGATAAACTGCTAGAGAAGGAAGCTGTACTGAAGCAGCTTAAGAAAATTTAGTAGATATCTCCATCTAGGGACTGCTCATGGCCTCACGATTTCATAGACAAGCCGTCCTATCAGCAATGGACAAGGCTAAGCTTTCCATTGATACAACCCTTGAGCAGTTAGTGGGACTGGTGTTCCCGGGTGGCGCTTCACCGACCTTGTCATTCATAGATAAAGAATTACCGCCTAAGGGCTCTGAGCACAACAAGCCGTTATACATCTGCAATTAATGTGTATCCGTCGCGCACGGCCTACGCCATCGGTTTGAAGCCGACAAATTTCGCACCAACAGCCCAGGTGATTCAGGCTTATGACAACACAAGTCGAGAGGTGATGGGGATAGTACCGATTAGAACTCAGGTTGGCCCGGCGTAGCAGGACATTGAGTTCCATATCTTGGATGTTCTAGCCACCTTTAATTTACTCCTTAGATGACCATGGCTACACCAAGTGAGAGTTGTCTGTTCCACTTTACATCAGATATTGAAGTACACCCATGGGAAGGGGGTAGCAATTGTTTTTGGGAACTCTTCCATACATCCGCCGCCGAAGGTTTCTACATCAATCTTGGAAATTGAACACGGCAAGTAGGATATTTTTTTGTCAGGATTCACCTTGGTTGAGGCTCGGGTAGTGCAGGATATGCTGGCTTTTTGATGATGGATTGTATGTCAGTGGGCAATCTGTCTACCTCATGAACAAGCTTCAACACATGCTCGAAATGGGATTGGGAATGAGTGGCCAGAAGGGTCTTGTTGCGTTAGCCGAAGTGCCACACAACCCTTATACCTTTGGTTTAGGTTACACACCTACGAAAGAGGATTGGGCAAGGAAGGGAAAGGAAATGGCCAGAAGAGCCAAGTCCAAGCAAGCTAGGAAGCACTACGAGCTGGTGCACAAACCTATTCAAGGAACCCTAAACGGCCGCTTTGTCCGGGAGGGGGAAGATTTCTTGTTTTGCAGCTTTCCGGAGCCATGGTTGAATTCTGAGAAGCGGCGTTTGCCCGACTTCGAGATCTTTTTTGACCTACAGTTGCAAGGGGATGAAGTTGAGGAAGCGCAGACTGACCCACCGGCTGAGGCTGAGTAATGCAAAGAGGATGAGTTCGATAGCATAGAACTTGAGATAGGAGCAGCGCTGGCTTGTCTCCTCTCAGATCCTCAAATCACACTAGAGTACTTGGGGGATGACTTTTCTATTTCCATGATTGGAGTTCAAACGGCTGTGGGCCCTTCTTCTGGTATGCTGGACGCATCTATCGCACCCTTCCTCATTTGGCAATACAAGGAAGGCTTTTTGTCAAGCTGTTCTGGGTCACGTAGCGAACCAGAATCTGATTCCAAGGTCTGTGGAGTCAGAATCAGATTCTAGTTCTTTTAAGTCAGAGTCTGGCATTCCTAGGGTTGATAATCCAAATGCCGTTGTTTTGTCTAGGTCGTCTTTTTCATTTTCTTTTAAGTCGGTTGTAACCGAAGAAATGGAAGTTGTTAATGAGAATGATACCGCTGTTTCTGAGTTCTTTTTTGTGCCGCTCGTTTATTGCATTAATCAGGACTTTCAAAACTTTGATGAAAACGACGAGTAAGAAATTCCTCCGATTTTGACACATTTGATTGATTGAGAGTAGGAGAGGTTTGTAAAACCTTTGGTTGATGAGATCACTTCAATTAATGTTGGTATTGAGAAGGATCCGCGTCTGGTCTAGATCAAGTCCATGTTGTCTTCGGAGGAACACGAGCACTTAGTCACTATATTAAAAGATTTCAAAGATGTTTTCGCGTGGTCCTACGAAGACATGCATGGAATCGGTCCTAAGATTGTACAGAACCGAATCTCTCTTGACCCTGAGGTCCAACCCGTCAAGCAGAAGCTTCGGAGGATACGCCCGGACTGGGCTCTGAAAATCAAGGAAGAGGTCACCAAGCAGATTGATGCAGGGTTCTTGTTAGTATCTGAATATCCTACTTGGTTGGCCAATATTGTTCCAGTGCTGAAGAAAGATGGCAGAATTCGAGTATGTGTAGACTTCAGAGATCTGAACAAAGCTAGTCTAAAGGACGACTTTCCCCTACCGTATATCAACGAATTGGTGGATTTCACTGCCGGGCATGCGCTGCTTTCCTTCATGGATGGGTTTTTCGAGTTCAACCAGATCTTGATGGCACCCGAGGATAGGGAGAAGATTGCCTTCACCACCCAGTGGGGAACTTACTGCTCTAGGGTGATGCTGTTCGGTTTGAAGAATGCTGGGGCTATTTATCAACGGGCTGCAACCACGATCTTGCACGATATGATCCACAAGGAGGTTGAGGTGTACGTGGATGACATGATTGTCAAGTCTAAGGAAAGAGAGGGCCACTATACTGCCTTGAAGAAATTTTTCCAACGGATCAGAGAGTATCGGTTGTGACTGAATCCTCAGAAATGTACTTTTGGTGTTACAGTAAGGAAAATGCTGGGGTTCTTGATTACTCAAAGGGGCATTGAAGTCGATCTTTCCAAAATCAAGGCCATACTAGAAATGCCACCACTAAGGACTGAAAAGGAGGTGCGAGGCTTTCTGGGTAAAGTGCAATTCATGAGACGGTTTATTGCAAAATTAACCTTGACTTGTGAACTACTATTTGGTCTCCTGAAGAAAGGAAAGAAGTTCTAATGGGATGACCGATGCCAAGTTGCTTTTGAGCAGATCAAGCAATATCTACAGAACCCACCCATATTGTCATCGCCAGAGGCGGGAAAACCGTTGATTTTGTATCTGTCAGTAATTGACACGACAACGGGCTGCATACTTGCGCAGGAATATGAGGATAAAGTGGAGAAGGATATCTATTACCTAAGCAAGAAAATGGTGGAATATGAGACCCGTTATACTCCGCTTGAGAAGGCTTGTTTGGCCTTTGTATGGGCTACCAGGTAGGCTAGCCTCGTTGGTCTGGTAGCATCAAATATCTCTTTGAGAAACCAATGCTTACAGGTAGGCTAGCCTCGTTGGTTGCTTCTTCTCTCTGAATTTGATCTGAAGTACATAGCTCGCAAGTCTTTGAAAAAGAGAGCGGTAGCGGAGTTCCTAGCCGATCACCCAGTGGAGGGAGATGAAGCAATAGAGTATCTATTCTCGGATGAGGCCATTCTGTAGCTCGAAGAAGAGATCTAGACTATGTACTTTGACAGAGCGTCTAACCAGAACGGAAATGGGATATGGGTATTGCTGATAGCGCCCGACAATTCCCACATACCTTTAGCTTTCAAACTCCGGTTCAAAGTATCAAACAATGAGGCAGAGTACGAGGCATGTATCGCTGCCTTGGAAGCCGCCCTGGAACTAGGGGCAAAATGGTTGGACGTCATTGGGGACTCGAACCTGGTGGTGTCTCAAGCAAAAGGAGATTGGAAGGTTAAGGAAGAAAGGATAAAAATCTATCACCGAACCCTAGACGTTCTAATTCCTAGGTTTGAGAAGCTAACCTTCACCCATCTGTTAGGAGAGAGCAACAAGTTTGCTGACGCTTTATCAACTCTATTTTCCATGATAGACATCCCTTTGGGAGTCCGGATGTGTCCAATTATCATTGAACAGAGGTATGTGCCGGCCTACGAGCTGATTGCCGTAATAGATGAAATACAAGATCAGAACCCCTGGTATCATGACATCTGGAACTTTTTGGAAAAAGAGGTTTATACAATAGGGGCAAATGCTAAACATAAGAGGGAAATACGGTGAATGGCTGCTCAGTTTCTCATCTGCGGGGGTAAATTGTACAAATGGGACCATCTGGGCGCATAAACTGTGTGTTGATGCTGAAGAGTCAATGCGCCTAATGGAGGCGATCCACGAAGGAGAGTGCAAAGCGTACATGAGCAGAGTGATGCTAGCTCGGAAGATTCTCAAACAGGGTTACTACTGGTCAACCATGGAGGAGGATTGTATTGATTTTGTTCAGTGATGCCACAAATGCCAGATCCATGCAAATCGCATGCACATCCCGCCGTCGAAGCTATACAACATGACTTCGCAAGGGCCACTTTTAGTCTGGGGGATTGATGTTATTGGGGCAGTTACTCCGAAGGGGTCGAACGAGCATGAGTACATCTTGGTGGCGATGGACTACTTTACAAAGTGGGTCGAGGCCCAATCTTACGTAGTACTGAAAGCGTCGCATGTAGCCAAGTTCATCAAGAACAATATTATCTGTTGCTATGGGGTCCCAAATGAGATCATTCCGGATAATGGTTCCCACTACAAGAAGAAAGTGATCGACTTGTTGGAGAAATACAACGTGGTTTTTCATAAGTCATCCACATATCGGCTGCAAACCAACGGAGCTGTTGAGGCTGCCAACAAGAACATCAAGCACATTCTATAGAAGATGGTAGAAACCGACAGGGACTGGCCAGATAAGCTGCCATTTGCTCTTTGGGGCTACTAGACATCAATTCGGACTTCTGTTGGGGCAACTCCGTATTCCTTGGTTTATAGGATGGAGGCTGTTCTGCCGATTGAAGTTGAGGTTCCGTTGAAGCGGGTAATGGCTGAGTGCCAGATAGCGGAAGCAGATTGGTAGCAGAGTAGGTTCGAAGAACTTATGCTATTTGACGAGAGAAGGCTGAAAGCACTGTATCACGTCCAAGGTTATCAACGAAGAATTGCTAGGGCTTTCGACAAAAAAGTTAAGTCTAGGAATCTGAAAGAAGAGGATTTGGTGCTCAAAGACAACCAAACTCCCATCCATGACCCTAGGGCAAGTTTAGACCTAATTGGACTGGTTCTTACATCATCAAGTCTATTTGGTCAGGTGGAGTCGTCGTTCTTATGGACTTAGATGGCCTCGAATTCTCCCAACCAATCAACATGGACAACTTGAAGAAATACTACCCTTGAGTGGCTTACTAGGCCAAAAACCCGAAAGGGCGATCTAGGCAAAAGTTAGAGCACAAAAAAATTTGAAATAAGAAAAACTGAGCTTGCATGGTTGAAAACCCAGAAAGGGCGGCCTTGGCAAAAGTTAGAGCGTAAAAGTAGAGTGTTAAAACCCGAGTGAACTTGAAACGAAACGAACTACATAAGGCTTGATTTCCATCTTCGGGATACGTAGGCAACTTCATTCTGAAGTCCAACCATAAACACTTCCAAATCAACTGTGTCCATGTGATTATGTTGGTCATCTTTGTTTATTCCACATCCAAGAGTTTGGTTGTGATTTCCAGTGCAGTGCTATTCAGACAAGGGGCAACTTTCCAGTTATTAGATTCGGGGTTGTACATCTCAAGGATAGATTCTGGGCATGTCCAGTTGTGATCCTTATCGAAAATGGTTTTGATAAGTTTTAATAAAAGTTGATTTTGTTCAAACTAATTTTTTTACAACTCAGACCATTTTTGGACCATAAGGAAAATTTTCAGTACCCACAACCTTCAATTTCATTGATTTCAATACAAAGTTCTCCAACTCTCGATATAAATTGAAGTTGCTTTTATTACATTCAAAAAGAAAACGTGATAGTATAGATTAAAGCAATAAACTTGGGGCATAGTTGAGTCAGGTGTTCCTGCACCCCCTCTCAGAGCTTGTGGAAGCTTCAGATGCCAAAGAAGGCCCGGTTTGTGCCTTATCTTCAAGCCAAGCTATGCATTCGCCAAAAAGGGCACAACTGAAAGTGGGAGCGGGGGCCAGAAGTTCTTTAGTCCTCCATGCAGTGGTATACCGCGCTAGTTGTGCATCTCGGATTAGGAATGAAGCTGGATATTCTAACCCCTCTTCTGAGCAAGTCTGGTCATGGCCAAACTAACGCCTAAATCAGAATGGGAAGTAGAAGACACAATGCGTCAAGCCAACCAACTGAATGCCAGGTTGCCGGGACATGTTGTAGCTCATCTCAAGCAAGTCAACCTAAGGGCAACGCAAAGCAATGTCAATAGCAGATCTGTTGCATATCTAGTGGCACCACCACCTCTCGTTTGGGAAGTCAACTAGCCGTGAACGGAAGAAATAGCCATGTGCTGAGTATGAGGAACAAGAGTCCACCACTTTCAACCTATCCATCAGCCATACCTGGGGAGGGATAAAACATAAGAGAGATTAAAGAATAGAGAGGTGCACATGGAGAGAAAACTGAGAAAGGGTTTCGAGAGAAAAATAGAGCCTGAGGGCCGAGTAATGTGAGAAATACATGTGAGAAGGGTGGGAAACATTACCTGCAATAGTAGTGGACTTCCTATGAACTTGGTTGTCTCCTGGTGGTGGAAAGCATCCAAACCCATCAAAGTCTCGGCTAGTGTTAAGCCAATATAGCTCTTGCCCTCTTTCAAGCCTTGGGCAACTTCTATCAAGCAAATGCTAGACCCTCCAAAGCCAGGGGCAAGCAGAAAATGGGCCAACATACACAAGCAGAGGGCATGTTGCCGAAAGCTTTGCCAAAGAGGGTTGCCGCGGTTGCCCGCATTAGAAAACCGATAAATGAGATTGGGGATATCCAACTCCCTGTTGTGAACCAAAGACCGAGCATCATGCAAAGTGAGCCCGCACATCCTTCCCAAAGCCTAGAATTGGCTAAAACGTGACTAGGGCAGGATTTCCTCATCACGCTGAGACTCTATCAAAGCTTGGAACTCTTCAATTGTGAGGCATATCTCTTGTCCCCCGAAGCTAAAAACGTGCATGACCAGATTTCAACATCTAGCCGTGGCATGGAAAAATGGAACGCAAACCAGAGTACGGCTTAGTGGGAATAGTGCGTTTAGCCCGAAACTCTGAAAATTTAACTTTTTCGAGCCATCCAGATTCACAATCCAATCGGAGAGTTTTTCGGTGACAAATGGTTCCATTTGAAGCAAAAATAGAGCTGGAATGAAGAAACCACGAAGCTAGAGCTTTTGTAGAAGATAAGGCACTAAGTGGAAGATAGGTGGCAGTAATCTGGAGGTTCTCTACATTACTGGCCGACCGGCCAGTTACGGTAGCCGACCAGCCACCTTTTGTGGTCGACCGGCCACTATAGTGGCCGACAATTACCACTAAGTGGCCGACAGCCTTTGTTTGTCTCTAGCAGCATGCCTTTGGCCTTCTTGTGTGGTGAGAATGTTGAGAACTTTGCTTTGTTCTACTCCAGATGTGTTCTGTTGCTTTGTTTTGTTCATTTTGTTGGGTTGCTCTCAAAGTTGTTGCAATTTGTTTATCGAGTTGTTACAATTAGCTTATCGAGTTGTATTTGTTTTGTTTATCAAGTTGTTCTTTAAGTTGTCTTATTTTGTTTGTTATGTTTTAGCTGGTTCATTACCTGACTAGGCAATTGTTAAGACAATAAACAAATGTTCAAATTTTCATCAATCCCATTTTTGTGTAAAACGGTGCGATGCGATGCTCAGAATATAAAATACAACACGTTTCAAATCAAAAAGGGTTGTTTTTATTCCGATCATGGTTTCTTTTTACAAAAGAGTACAAGTTTTAAAGAAAATAAAACTGCCTAAGGATGTACAATGTGCTAACACTACTAGCAAAAAAAGAGAAACGAAGCAAAAACAAAAAGAAGAAAAACATATGAAGCAATGCCACCCATCTCAAGATCGAGAGGCTCTCTTTGTCCTCTTCCTCGACTGTACGGACTTAGAGCTATCACTATCGGCGTCGCTGTCTGACACTGAGCCAGAACCTGAGCCAGAGCTGCCTCTTCTCCCATCATCGGAGCCCTCCTCAGCATCATCACCACCCTCAGAACCTGAGCCGGTGTCGTCCCTTCCACCCTTGGATAACTCTGATTGGGGACTCGCTAGCTCCTCGTCCTCATTATTCTCATCATCATCATCATACATGACAGGCTCCTGATGTCTCCCTCGGTCGTGTGCTGGAATCTTTCTCCTTGTTGCTGAAGAAGGCTCTGATGGTCCAGTCTAAAGAGGTGTGACCTGAAAAGGTAGTTTGAATATATCAGCTATAGTATATGTATCAGATGCAAGTATGGTATGCAGAGTGAGTACATGCAGAGATCAGACACAGTATTTGAATGCAATGCGTCAGATGTGATCTATACATGCAATATATCAGTGTAATGGGAAAATGATCAGTTGAGATATCAGTTTTAGTATATCAGCAAAAATATGATAACCAAAATGAAAGAAAACTGAAAAGTTACCTGAATGCTGTGGGAGTTCAGCTTCATCTCTCTCCGCAAGATCATGCCCTCAAATGAGGCCATCACCTCGAGTAATCCCTCGACATACTCTATGGAGGGCTGCAAGTGCAAGTCGAAACCATGAGTGCATGGATGAATAAAAATCTGAGTGAACATGAAATGAGTGAAAGTTGTAAAGTATATCGGTGGTGAGTCGGGTGTCCTGACATATCAGTGATCAGGCAACAAGGGCTTAAGTGGAATCTGATAAGGCACTCTGGAGTACCGCCAACCTGTCAGCTCGGTCAGAAGATCAGGCCATCCAATGCTCTACCTGGTAGGAGGCATCTCTCTAGCTCCACCCATCGGTGCCTGAGCCCTACTCGTCGAAGGAGCCTCTGCTGCCCGAGCCCTGCTCGTCGAAGGAGTATCTGTTGCCCAAGCCCTGCTCGATGAAGCAATATTAGCTGCCCTCTCCGTGGACCACGAACACCTATGAGAGGAGGCATCAGGTATGTCTGAAGGTAACTCGTGAAGTCCCCCTCTCCGATGAACAAATCTACATCTGTGCCCCGCATGACGTCAATAATCTCCTGAGGAGAGAAACTCTCTGTGGCTCGCATAGAAGGTGGGGGCGGTAAGGGAACTGACTGTTATAGTAGGCCCAGTGTCTGGCGCATAAAGCGCTCGCCAAGGAACCAGGCTTGGCCTACAGGCCCCTCGAGCACAAGTCAGTATCGGGAGGAACCCTGGGCTCCAGTAAAACAAAATCTGGTCCCCTCTGGCATCGTCGCCCATGGCTCCCATGTGACCTACGAACAGCAAAGTGCATAGATTGATAAGTTGCTATTAGATTTGAAAAATGAATTCAAGCTGAAAGCAGGGAAACTGTGAGTTTTTAATTATGTCTACCATCCTCGTTGTGTCGAAGTACTGACAAAGGTAGGGGAGGGTCTCTCCGACCCTCGACTGGCACTAACCGTCATATCGACGCGAATATGGTACCTCGAGAGGTGTCTCAACCTCTGGCTCGGGAGCAAGTGCCAGGAAATAGGCGTATACCCATAGCTGTGAGAAGCAAGACAGTGGTAGTGAGAATACAGAATATAGAAAATGCAGAAAGCAAAGTGCAGTGCAATGTATAGAAAGTGCAAGTACAAAGGCAGAGGTTAAGTTATGCAGTGTGCAGTGTGCAGTGTGTGTAGTATATAGAAAGTGCAAAGCAAAAGGCACAGCAAAAAATGTAAAGCTGAAAAGCAAAGCATACCTCCTAGGCTCTCCAATAGCCACATACTCTGTTCCCCCTCCTACGGGAGGTCGAGCTTATATAGCAGTATAAAGTGGTGAGGCCGACACCGCCCCAATATAATAACGAACCTGGGATATGTCCACTAAGGCGCCCAGAAGGTACAGCCTGACTATGTTCACCCTGTCGACAAACAATGTAGTGCCGAAGAGGAACATCAAGAAACCTCGGGCGTACTGCTCTATAGCCTCGGTCATCGCGAGCTCAGTCCCTTTAAAGTGGTCTGAGAACCAGGTATATCGGACCAAACCTCCTTGGAAGATAGGCGAGTGTGCTTCCAGCAGATAGGTTCAAGTAGCCTCCTACTCACCCATGTCGGAGTCATATGGGATTGGCTGACCCCACACCTCCAGGCCTGTCAACATAGCGAAATCATATGGGGTCATCGTCATGTCCCCGGTGGTAGAGAAATGGAAGGAGTTGGAGGTGTCTTGCCATCTCTCTACCAATGCGCCTAAGAGGGTCCTGCTTGCCATGAGACGCGAGAGACCCATGCAGAACAAGCCAAACCCCACCTCATCAATAATCTGTCGGACGCCGTCGGGGAGGGCTATATACCACTCCCTCACTGCAGTCGACCCATATCCGCTGGTGAAACGAGAGTCTACTTGTGTGGATGAGCAGAAATATAGTGTGTACATGTCTTCAAAATGAGCAAAAATACAACGTGTACATGTGTTCAGAATGAGCAGATGAAATATAGTGCAAAAATGTGGGCTATACAAGAAATCTGAAGTGCGTCACAGAAAATGTAAGAGTGCAGTATGTACCTCAGAGGTGTCGTGGGACAGATGAGACTCTGGCTCCCGTAACAGCAGGTCTGCAGGTGCATGCCGTGCAAATACAGTAAAGTGGCAGACTGTGCTAGGTGGTAGTACATGTGCCTTGGGATGGTACGTCGCTGGGTCGAATGATCGGACTCTGGGCGACAACGGAATGTACTCGGGCTTCTCCTCCATCTTCGGAGAACCAATGCTATGGAGAACGTCGTCTGCCATCTGAAAAGAAGGTGAAAAGTAGGCAAAAATGAGCAAAAAGGGCGAAAAGTGCCAAAAGTCAACTCTCAGAAAGAGAAAAAGTCAAAAAAAGTCAAAGCCCAGGAAAAGGTGCTAAACTCAAGATAAACTTGTGAGAAACAAACCTCAATTGGTGAAAATGGAGGAAAAAGCTCTGAAAACAAGTTTTGATCGGTTCAAAACGAAGGAAACTGAAAGGTTTTAGCGAATCAACTTTGCGAGGGGCGTTGAAAAACGTGTGAAAAGTATAGATCTGAGAGGAAAAAGTGTGTAGGGGTGAAGAATGGGAGGTTTCGGCACTGTGTGTGTGAGGAAAAGTGTTTTGGGGTTGTGTATTGAAAGTTCTCCATGTAAAAGGACCGAACTGCCCCAGATTTCCTTGAACTGGCCGGTCGGCCAGTTTTTGTGGCCGACCGGCCACTTGAGTGGCCATTGACCTTCTTTGATGGCTGGTGGGTGGCCAGTGGCTCCCCAGGGTGGCCGGTGGACCTCCAGTGTCCTCCTTGGATGTTTTTCTATTGCCTTGTGCCCTCCTCCCTTAAGAAAATGCAAAGATAGTGCACTTTCAAGCGTAAATGGTCTCTGCGGAAGCCCCAGACCCTGTCTTCGGTGTGTGATACTCCACATGAATGAATTGTATCCTTTTTTTTAGGTTGTTGCCACTCTTCCGAGAGGTAAATCAAAGGTTGTTATTTGATCCGCTGCTGCATTGAATAGGCATTGTTTTTATGATTGCATTGAATATGCATCACTCGCAGGTTTGCATGGAATATGCATATCGCATTATATTGCATTAAATATGCTCTTCACTTTGCATAGAATATGCATTTCTCACATTCACATAGAACGTGCATTTGGTATTTAGCATAGTGCATGCTGTTGATCTTGCGTAGAATATGCATTTATATCGCATTGTACCTGTTAAGGTTCTTTCTTGTGCAGGCACGATATTGTATATACGGTTCAATCAAAGCTGGTGCAACCAGACGGTATTGCATTTACGGTTCATTTAGAATAATTTTGGGTAACATCATTCCTGTCCTTTGAACACCTTGTTTTGGTTAGAAGTATTCGGGGATGCCTGACGCTTGCACCACTCCTCGTTAGTTAGAAACACTCGTGTACGCCCAGTGTTTACACCACTTCCTGTTTTGGTTAGAAGTGTTCGGGTACACCCGATGCTTATACTGAGATCTCGTTGGTTAGAAACACTCGGGTACGCCTGGTGTTTATACCACTTCTTTGGTTAGAAGCGTTTGGGTCATGTGCCCGCCGTTTATACCCTACGTTGGTTAGAAACATTTGGGTACGCCCAGTGTTTACACCGACACCCCTCTTTGGTTAGAAGCATTGGGTTGTGCGCCTGATGTTTATACCACCCCTTTGGTTAGAAGCGTTTGGGATGTTTGTCTGACGCTTATACCACTCTTTGGTTAGAAGCATTGGGTTGTGCGCCCGATGTTTATACGACCCCTTTGGTTACAAGCATTTGGGACGTGTGTCTGACACTTATATCACTCTTTGGTTAGAAGCATTGGGTTGTGCGCCCGATGTTTATACCACCCCTTTGGTTTGAAGCGTTTGGGACATGTGTCCGACGCTTATACCTCTCGTTGGTTAGAAGCATTGGGTTATGTGCTTGATGTTTATACCTTGCTTTGGTTAGAAGCATTTGGGACGTGTGCCCGACGCTTATACCTCCCTTCCGGTTAGAAGCGTTTGGACGTGTGTCTGACGCTTATACCATTTTGTTTTGGTAAGAAATATTAGAATGTGCTTTGATGTTTATACCACCCTTCGGTGTTTGCACCACTCCTTTTTCCCTCTCGCGCGTGGTGCATTAGGATGCTTTTGGTAAATGCATCTGGATGGATTCCGATGCTTATACCGTTCTTTGCTTTGTTTGTGTAACAGTTGTATATGTTTTACTTGTTATCAAAGCTCCTTTCCTCGCGTGTGCCACGCGTTGGGATCTTGTTTGCTGCCTCGGGTGTGCCTAACGGTTGTTGTTCTTTGCCTTTTCTGCGTGAGGCGTAGTTAAGAGCGCATAATTTTCTTACATCCTTTCAACATGAAATGTGGTTTGGTTCTTGTTTACTTGCTTATGTACGAGTTTGCTGTAGCATTTCTTTGCATCGTATTTGCATCTAGATGTTTCATTATAGCCCTCATTGCATGATCATAAGTTATGTTTTGCATTGTGCACGTCATTTACACTTTTCCCCAGAACTACGCTAGTTTGATTCCTTGCAAAGGGATATTTAGGCCGCCTGCAAGCACAACCATTCTTTGTTTTGATTGTTTGTTTGTTTAAGTCTTCGGCCTTGTCAAAAATGGGTTTTCTCTGGGCTTTGACATTCACTCCCATCATTTCATGACTTCCGAGTTTTATCAAAGAGGGGCAATTGTAGACACCCCATTTTTGACCAGCCTTAAGACTCAAACGTCATCGTTTGTGCATGCGATGATTATGCATGTTTGTGCTCGTTTTGGGTGCCCGAAGTTCTTGGCAGAACGCCTCATCTCTGCGCCTCTAAACCCTCTTTGTTTTGTGCTTGTTTTTGAAGCAACTTTGGTGCCTCTTCCCTGGAGGGGGAGAAGGCCTTGTCGGCCACTTTTGGCACTTGTCGGCCACTTTTCCTCCTTGCTGGCCACTTGAAGTGGTCTGTTGGCTAGGGGAGGTGGCCGGCTGGCCACTTAAAGTGGCCGACGGCCATTTTTCTCCTTTTTTAGATATTTTCTGTGCCAGCTGTTGATCACTGAAGTCATCCTCCACACACGTGTATGGGGGGATGAAAGCAAGCTTTGGCTTGCATTTCTATATAAGGGGAGGTCCCTCCCCTATTTGAGGGGTTGCAAAATTTTTGTGAGCAAAATTTCTACCTCTCGCTCTAGAATCCTCTCTCTCTATATATATATATATATATATTGTGCTTGAAAGTGAGTTTTCTCTACACTTTCATTCTAAGACCCTTAGCCAAACCCCTTCACCTTGGAGCTGAGGTTCTTTGAGGCTTGGTTTGAGATCTTAAGCTTGGCTTTGGCTTAGACATTGTACTGTTTGTTCCTGTGCTTCAAGGGCATTAAGTTTACCTCTTTAAAGCTTTGTTTTAGTTGCTTGTTTGGCCACCTTTGCATGCTGGTTTTAGGCTACTTTTAACTTCTAAAAAACTCTTCTTTTATGATTAGAATAGTGGTTTGAAGTTTGTTTTGGAGTTAGGGGTGGTTCACCCTCTTTTGTAGCTTGTTTGCTAAGTATTGTGCCATCCTTTAAAGCTTTTCAAACAACTCTTTTTTGGCCCTTTAACCACTAAATTCTAGGGGAATTTTAGTGGCAAAAACTTGGTTTCGAGGTCCAAAATAGGAGGGGGTGGCCTCCTCTCCTTGTGTCTTGTTTGCAACTATTGATGGCCTAACATGTGAGCATGTTTTTCTACCCTTTTGTAGCTTAAGTCAGGCATGTTTTAGCTACTGATTTAACATGATTTAGATCTATTTTGGGTGGTCTTGATCATATGACTCATGCTTTGTATAGCTATAGTGCAAAGGCCTTTACTAGCTTTGTGTTTTAAGGCTTCTAACATGCTTTGCTTGAGTTGATTGCATTCCATAGCATCATTTAGCATGTATTTTCAGTGCATATATCACTATCACACTCTCACTTATATCACCCTTTCATTGCTTTGGAGAGTTGTGCTTTGAGCCTTGTTTGTGAGTCAACAAGTGAGCATGCTTTTCTTGCCATTTATGCTTCCATCTCAGCATGTTTTAGCCACTAATTTAGCATGTTTAAGCTCTGTCCAGAGCTGGTTTGGTCATTTAAGCTTGGTATTGCATGCCTCTAGTGTAGTGTTCTTCACTAGCTTTAATGCTTTTGGCTTTTACCATGTTGTGCATGTGTTGCTTGCATGGTTTAGTGTCTTTAGCATGCCATTTAATTACTAAAAAAGTCCGTAACCTCCCTCATTTCTTCATTTTTCTATTTGTTTTAAGGGTCGGTTGACCTTCTGCTTGTGTTTAAGCTTGAGATAGAGCTTGTGCTCAATGGCTTTAACTCTCTTTGAGGGTTCTTCCTAGGCAAAGGCATGAACTCTCTCATGTCTTGAACCATCCTTTGGTTGACCCCTCTCTCATTAGAAGACTTTCACATTGGACTTAACCGGTTAAGAAATGGTTGTGTAATGCTAAAATGTGTAAACAAAATGAATCAAGTAAAACATGATCAAGATAAACATATTGTTTGCATTGCATGTGTTTGGATCGGACGTTAATCCAAACACAAGAAATGTGGGACGTTTCATACTTGAAGTGATAAAACGTGTCACATTTCTTGGTCGCCGTCACCCTTGATCATGCATGATAAAGTGGTCGCCATTTGAGTCTTATGTGCGCATTCAACAAGCTTGTACAAGCTTGGTTCTTTGGTCATCATGCATGAAAATGCTTGATTGGTGGCTTGAGAGCCAAGTGCCATACTCCTTTGAGCTTGACAAATGATGAGAAGGCTGGTAGTACACACATTTCTTTGCAAATACATTGCCTTGCCTCTGTTGCTCTTTATTGCAGCAAAACCAGAAGCCTGGAAAAATGAGTGGCCGACCGGCCACTTGCACTAGCCGACCGGCCAGGTGAGGTAGCTGACCGGGGACCAGTGCAAAGGTTGTCCAATGTGTTCATGTGTTGGAGCAGAAGCAATCTGGAAATTTGTACAGTGTTCTGAGATCACAGCAAGTGCGAACAGAGGCAACCGTTGGCAAGGTGATGGATTTTTTGAGGAGCCAACGGAGCATGCATGCCTCCCTCGCCCGCGAGGCCACTTCATTGGTTTATTAGCTAGTTGTAGTTGATTATTACATGTGCTGTAATTAATCAATCAATTTGTTTTGTAATATTTTATTTTGCTTAGTGTAGCTAGTTATTCAATTGTATTGTAATTAATTAGCTTAGAATAGTTAATTAGTTTCATGTTGTAATAATTAGCTTAGCTTAGTATAGCCTAGCTTATTTATTCGGACCCTCTTTTGAGAGGGGACAATGTTGTAAGAAGCGTGCGTGCGTGTGTATGTCTTCCAACCCCACGTCTTTCTCCATTTTATTTACCTGCTTTCGATGGTTAGATTAGGGATCATATTTCGATTAGCATACCTTATGCTTGCATGTTTGCATCCATTCATTTGTCTTGCATGCACCAGGCTCGACGCATCATTCGAACTACATTGCAATTTCAGGATACCTCTTTGAATACGTTTATCAAATTGTTGTATTCATATGCCATCTTAGATAGCCGAGCCTATTTAGTTGCATTATTGTATGTGTTGCATTAGGCATTTTGTATAGTTAGGAGTCATGCATTTTTCTAACTAATTTTATGTTTTGGCTTGGAGTATACTGTAAGTTTTACGCTTTAGCATACTTGCATGAGCGTGAGTGTTGCTATGTTTAGCATGCTTGCCATGAGGCTATGTGCTTATTTGATTAATAGCATGAATCCCTGTGGATGAAGGCTTTATTACTTGAATTGGAACAATTCATCAAATGTGAGTTTTAAGCCCACTTTGCAAAGTGGCAAAATCATGTTTCAAGCCCATCATGTTTGATGGCAAATCTGCGCTTTTGCCCACTTGAGGGTTGCACTTTCAAACCATTTTCGAACGCAAACATGAGTTGAATTTGTTCCATTTCTTGCGATTTAGTCTATACTTGTATGTGTGCGTTACATAGTAAAGTTAGCTAATAATCAGAATAAGAACACATGTGTTTATAAAACAACATATCATGCTTAGTAGAGGCCGATGTTTGATCAGGCGAGCGAGGGTGTTCATTTCAGGACCTTTCTCTCTCGTACCCAAGTTCCCAAACCAAGGCAACTTTGGTGATGACGGACACGTGGCCTTGGCACGAGTCAGGGTTTCCTAAATTTTTCCAAAATAAAATATTTACGTGGCAACTCTGTAATTTGGCAAAGCAGTCTAGTTTGGCATTATTTGATTTAAAAATCTGATTTTCCAAAATGATTTGCCAGATTGGACTCTTTGATATTTATCAGTCTCACATTGTACTTTGTGAGATTAGATTCAGAACCATGACAAGAGTCCAAACTGTAAGACCAATTCGCACCTTTCCGAAATGGGGGTGCACCAAGAAAGTCGAGTCTATAGCCGTGGCTACGCCAAGTAAAAGTTGTCTCTTCCACTCTCCACCAGATGCTGAAGTACCCCCATGGAAAAAGAGTGGCCATAGTCTTTGGGAATTCATCTATACATCCTTAGCCAAAGGTCACTACACCTGTGCTGCAAATTGTGCATGGTGAAGAGGATGTTTTCCTCTCTGGATTTACCTTGGCCAAGGCCTGGGCAGTACAAACCATCCTGGCATTGGATGAGGGCTTATATGTCAGTGCTCAATCGATCTACTTCATGAAAAATCTCCAACACATGCCAGGAATGAGATTAGGAAGAAGTGGCCGGAAGGGCGTTACTACATTGGCCGATGTGCCACATAACCCGCATGCCTTTGTTCTTGGCTATACGCCCACCAAAGAGGACTAGGTGAGGAAAGGAAAATAAATGGCTGGAAGAGCTAGATCAAAGCAAAGTGGGAAACGCTATGAACTTGTGCACAGACCTATCCGGGGAACCTTGAATGGTTATTTTGTTCGGGAGGGTGAAGACTTCCCATTTTGTGGTTTCCCCGAACCATGGTTAAACTCTGAAAAACAGCGGGTTCCCGGCTTTGAGATTTTCTTTGACTTACAGCTGCAAGACACTGATGCGGAAGAAATGGCCGAACCAACTATGGAAGCTGCTAAGGACACTGAAAGTGATTTCAACAGTGACAAGTTTGAGATAGGAGCAGCACTAGCATGTCTCCTTTTGAATCCTCAGATCACCTCAGAGAGCTTAGGGGATGACCTAACCATTTTCATGATCTGGGACCAACCAGGAGCCAACCCTTCTGGCAGCATTTTGCATGTATCTAACGCACCATCCTTCATTTGGCAGCTGGAGAAGGGCTACCCAGCTAGCAGTTCTAAGTCGGGTAATGAACCAGAATCTGATTCCACAGAGTCTATAGAGTCGAAATTAGATTTAGGTTCTTCTGAGTCTGGGTCTGGTATTCCTGGGATCAATAACTTGGATGCCGAGGTTTTGTCCAGGTCATCTTTTTCCTTTTCTTTTAAGTCGGTTGTAATTAAAGAATTGGATGAGTTGGACCCTTTCAATGAGAATACCACTGCAGATTCCGAGTATTTCTCTATGCCTCTTGTTTACTACATTGATCATGATTTTCACAAGTTGATGAAAACAATGAGGAAGGAATTCCTTTGGTTTTGAAAATTTTGATTAATTGAGAGGAGGAGAGGTTTGTAAAACCCCTTGTTGATGAAATCATTCCAATTAATGTGGGTATTGAGAAGGATCCGTGTCTGGTCCAAATCGGGTCCACGTTGTCTTCGAAGGAGTGCGGGGGCTTAGTTGCTTTATTAAAAGATTTCAAAGACATTTTCATGTGGTCCTATGAGGACATGCATGGAATCGATCCTGAGATTGTACAGCATCGGATCCCTCTTGACCCCAAGGCCCGACCCATCAAGCAGAAGTTGCGGAGAAAACACTCGGATTGGGCATTAAAGATTAAGCAAAAAGTCACCAAGTAGATAGATGCAGGGTTCTTGCTAGTATCTGAGTATCCAACTTGGTTGGCCAACATTGTCCTAGTGCCAAAGAAAGATGGCAAAATTCAGGTGTGTGTGGACTTCAGAGATCTGAGCAGAGCCAGTCCGAAGGACAACTTTCCCTTACCGCACATCGATGAATTGGTGGACTTCACCGCAAGTCTTGCATTGCTCTCCTGCATGGATGGATTTTTCGGGCATAACCAGATTCTGATGGCACTCGAGGACAGAGAGAAAACTGATTTCACTACGCCATGGGGAACCTACTGCTATCAGGTGATGCCGTTTGGACTAAAGAATGCTGGGGTTACTTATCAACAAGCTGTAACCACAATTCTACACGATATGATCCATAAAGAGGTCGAGGTGTACGTAGGCGACATGATTGTCAAGTCTGAGGAAAGAGATGGCCACTACACCGCCTTGAAGAAATTCTTTCAACGGATCAAAGAATACCGGTTGAGGCTGAATCAGCAGAAATGCACTTTCGGTGTAACAACAGGGAAAATGCTGGGTTTCTTGATCACACAAAGGGGCATTGAGGTAGATCCTTTCAAAATCAAGGCCATCTTAGAAATGCCACCACCAAGGACTGAAAAGGAGGTGCGAGGCTTTTTGGGTAAAGTGCAATTCATAAGACGGTTTATTTCTAAATTAACATTGACTTGTGAACCACTATTTGGTATCCTAAAGAAAGGAAAGAAATTCCGATGGGATGACCGATGTCAATTAGCTTTTGAGCAGATCAAGTAGAATCTTCAGAACTCGCCTGTGTTGTCACCACCAGAGCCGGGAAAGCCGTTGATTTTGTATCTGTCTGTAACGGACACGACGATGGGATGCATGCTTGCTCAGGAATCTGAGGATAGCAATCTGAGTTCCTGGCAGATCACCTAGTGGAAGGGGATGAAACGGTAGAATACCTGTTCCTAGATGAAGCTATTCTGCAAGTCGAGAAAGAGATTTAGACAATGTACTTTGACGGAACGTCTAATCAATATGGGTATGAGTATGGGATAGGGGTGTTGTCGATAGCACTTGAAAATTCCCACATACCTTTAGCCTTCAAACTCCGGTTCAAAGTATCTAACAGCGAAGCAGAATATGAGGTGTATCGCTGGTTTGGAAGCCGCCTTGGAACTAGGGAAAAAAAGGTTGGACGTCATTGGGGACTCGAACCTAGTTGTGTTTCAAGCAAAAGGAGACTAGAAGGTTAAAGAAGAAAAGATGAAGATCTATCACTAGACCCTGGATGTTCTGATTCCTAGGTTTGAGAAGCTGACCTTCACGCATTTACTAAGAGAGAACAATAGGTTCGTTGACACCTTATCAACTCTATCTTCCATGACAGACATTCTATTTCAGGTCCAGATGCATTCGATCATTTTTTAGCAGAGATATACGCTAGCCTACGAGTCTATCGCCGCAATAGATGAAGTGCAAGATCAATACCCTTGGTTTTATGATATCTGGAACTTCTTGGAAAAAGAGGTTTATCCACCAGGGGCAAATGCCAAAGATAAGAGGGCAATACGGTGGATGGCCGTTCAATTTATCATCTGCAGGGGTAAACTGTACAAGAAGGGTCATCTGGGAATGCACAAGTTATGTGTCGATGCAGAGGAATCAAAGCGCCTAATGGAGGCCGTCCATGGGGGAGAGTGCGAAGCACACATGAATAGAGTAGTGTTAGCTTGGAAGATTCTTAGGCAAGGTTACTACTGGTCTACTATAGAGGAGGATTGTATCGGTTTTGTTCAACGATGCCACAAATGCCAAATTCATGCAAATCGCATGAACATCCCGCCATCGAAGCTGTACAACATGACTTCACCATGGCCTTTCTCAATCTGGGGAATCGATGTCATCGGCGCAGTCACACCAAAAGGGTCAAATGGGCGTGAATACATTTTGGTGGCAATTGATCATTTCACGAAGTGGGTGGAAGCTCAGTCTTATGCAGTGTTGAAAACAGCGCATGTGGCTAAGTTCATCCGAAACAACATCATTTGCCGTTATGGAGACCCAAACGAGATCATCTCAGATAATGGCGCCCATTTCAAAAAAGAAGTGATCGACTTGTTGAAGAAATACATGGCTTTTCATAAGTCATCCACATACTGGCTGCAAACCAACGGAGCTGTTGAGGCCGCTAACAAGAACATCAAGCATATCCTGCAGAAAATGGTTGAGACTTATAAGGACTGGCCAGACAAATTGCCATTTACACTCTGGGGTTATAAGACTTCAATTCGGACGTCTACTGGGGCAACTCCTTACTCTCTTGTTTATGGGATAGAAGCTTTTCTGTCGATTGAAATAGAAGTTTCGTTGCTGCAGGTTATAGTTGAGTGTCAGATAGCAGAGGCGGACTGGCAGCAGAGCAGGTTTGAAGAACAGATGTTGTTTGACGAGAGAAGATTGAAAGCACTATACCATGTTCAGGGTTTTCAACGTAGGATCACTAGGGCTGTTAACAAGAAGGTTAAGTCCGGGAATCTCAAAGAAGTGAATTTGGTGCTAAAAGACAACCGAGCTCCTATCCATGACCCTAGGGGCAAGTTCAGACCCGATTGGACTAGCCCTTACATCATCAAAACTATCTGGTTGGCTGGATTTGTTATTCTTATGGACCTGGATGGCCTAGAATTTTCCCAACCGATCAACATGGGCAAGCTGAAGAAATATTATCCCAGAGAGGCTCGCTAGGCCGAAAACCCGGAAGTGCGACCCAGGCAAAGGTTAGAGCACAAAAAAATTAGAAAAGAGAAAAGGTGAGCTCGCAAGGTTGAATACCCAGAAGGGCGGCCTTGGAAAAAGTTAGAGCACAAAAGGAGAGCTTTAATACTCGAGTGAACCCAAACTTGAACTACGTAAGGCCTGAATCCCATCTTCGGGATACGTAGGAAACTTCATCCTAAAGTCCGGCCATAAACACCTCCAAATCAACTGTCATGTCCATGTGTTTGATCAAGCCATCTTTTTCTTTTCTTTATCTAAAAGTTCGGTTATGATCCCTACTCTGAGGAAAGAACTGGTTACAGTGCGGAGCAGTGCTATTCAGACAAGGGGCAATTTTTTATTTTTGGATTTGGGGTTGTACATCTCGAGGATAGATTCCATGCCTATCAAGCTGTGATCTTTATCAAAAATGATTTTGAAAAGTTTTGATAAAAGTTGATTTTTGCTTAAATTTACCCTTTACAACTTAGACCATTTTTAGACCAAAAGGAAAACTTTCGATGCTCACAACTTTAATTTCATTGATTTCAATACAAAGTTCTCTAACTCTCGATACAAATCAAAGTTGCTTTTTTATTACATGCATAAAACTTGAAAAGTAAGATCAAAGTAATAAACTAGGGGCATGGGGCATAGATGAGTCAAGTGTTCCAGCGTCTCCCGCTTATGCTTGTGGAAGCTTCTGATATTAAAGTGGGCCCGGATTGCGTCTCATCTTCAAGCCAAGTCAGGCATGCGTCAGAAAGGGCACAACTGAAATTAGGGGCACGAGCCAGAAGCTCTCTCGTCCTCTAAGTAGTGAGGTACCTAACTAAATGTGAACCTCGGATAGGGAATGAAACCAGGTACTCTACCCCTTCCTCTGGGCAAGTCTGATCATGTCCAAATTGACACCTGAATCAGAGTGGAAAGTAGAATACACAATATGTCAAGCCAATTAGCTAAATGTCAGGTTGTCGAGCCATGTTGTAGCTCATTTCGATCAGATTAAGCCCATGGCAACGCCAAGCAATGTCAGCAGTAGACCTGTTGCACATCTAATGGCACCACCATCCTTCATTCAGAAAATCAACTAGCTGTTGGTGGAAAAAGTATGCTCAGGTTGAGTATGTGGGGCAAGAGTCCACTACCTTCAACTTGTCCATAAGCCATATCTGGGGAAGGATGAAAGAAAAGAGAGATTAAAGAATAGAGAGGTGTACGTTGAGAGAAAAAGTGAAAAAAGGGCTTTGAGAGAAAAACAGAGCATGAGTGCCGAGAGATGTGAGAACCACATATTAGAAAGGGTGGGAAACATTACCTGAAGAAGCAGTGAACTCCCTACGAATTTGTTTGTCTCTTGCCGATGGAAGGCGTCAAAACCCATTAAAGTCTCGGCTAACGCCAAACCAATACAACTCTTACCCTTTTTCAAACCTTAGGCTACTTCGATTTATCGAATGCTAGACCCGCCGAAACTAGGGGCAATGAGGAGATGTGCTAGCATGCACAAACAACGAGCGTGTTGTCAAAAACCCTGCCAAAGAAGATCACCGCGGTCGCCAACGGCAGAAAAGTAATGAATCAAACTGGGAATGTCCAGCTCTCCATTGTGAACCAAAGATCGGGCCTCGTGTTGAGTGAGCTTGCACATCCTTTCCAAAGCCTAGATGTGACCAAAATAGGGCTGAGGCAAGATTTCCTCATCGCCCCGGGACTCAATCAGCACATGAAATTCTTTGATTGTCGAGCATAGCTCTTGTCCCCCGAAGCTAAAGACATGTGTGATCGAATTCCAACATCTAGTTGCGGCATGAAGGAACGGAAAGCATAGTGGAGTACGACTCAGCGAGAATAGTGCATTTATGCCGAAACCTCAAAAATTCACCTTTTCCGAGCCATCTAAAGTTTCAATCCAATCGAAGAGGTTTTGGGCAAGAAATAGCTCCATTTGGGGCAAAAACAGCAGCCAAAATGAGTTCTAGAGAAGAAATGACAAAGGCGAACCTTTTGTAGAAGATAAGGCAGTGAATGGAAGCCAGGTGGCAGCAATCTGGAGGTTCTTCACGTTGATGGCCGACAGGCCACCTAGTAGCCGACCGGCCACCATTGGTGGCCGACCGCCTTTCTTCATGGCCAACAACCTTCTTGTCTGTCCTGTTGTCCACCTGTGTGTTGAGAATACTAAAGGCATGTGTTTTGTTCTATTTTTTATGCATTTTAAGGTCTTGTTTTGAGTCCTTTTAGTTCTAGCAAGTTTGTCGAGTTGCATTTGAGTCATTTTCCTCATCGACTTGTTTTGTAGTTTATCGAGTTGTTGCTATTTTGATTATCAAGTTGTATTTCTTTGTTTATTAGTGTTGGTTGGTTCATTACCCGATTAAGAGAGTTGTGCCAATACCATGTTCAAATTTCATTATCAAATTCAATCTTGTTTTCATGCGATGTGGTGCTTATGATGCAAAATACAAATGAAAACTGGTTTTCATTCCGATCATGGTTGTTTTTACAAAAGTGCAGTACAAGTTTTTACAGCAAATAAAACCTGTCTGAAACTGGACAATGCGCTAACACTACTAACAAAAGAAGCTAAGAAAAAAAAGTATAAGCCTCAGGCTCGTGAAGCCCTCTTGTAGACATCCCCGAACGTCCCGGGAGGGAATCCCGTTTTGTTCATTGGGCTCACTACAGTTCGGACTCGAATGTTACGGTTCTGAATTTAATCCCGCAAAGTGCAATGCGAGACCGATAAATCACCAAAGAGTCCAAATCCAGCAAATCGTTTTGGAAAAATAGATTTTTAGAAAGAAGTGCCAAACATGGACTGCATTGCCAGATACAGAGTCGCCACCTAAATATTTTATTTTTGGGGAATTTAGGAAACCCTGACTTGTGCCTAAGGCCACGTGTCCGTCATCACCAAAGTTGCCTCGGCTCAGGAACTTGGGTACGATTGAGGAAGGTTATTTCATGAGCACCCCCGCTCGCCCGATTAATGATCGGCCACTACTAAGCATGATATCGAGTTTTGAAAACATTATGTGCTCTTATTCCGATTATTAGCGTAGAATTACTATGTGATGCGCACAACATACAAGTATACACTAGATTGCCTAAGTTGGAACAAAGCATCGCATATCCGTGTGTTTTGAAAATGGATTGAAGTTTGCTACTCGCAAGTAGGCATTCAGGTAGTTATATCACATAAGCACATAGCCTCATAGTAAGCATGCTATCATGGCAGTCACTCATACGCATGCAAGGATGCTAAAGCATAAATACTTACCGAGTACTCCGAGCCAAAGAAAGAAGCTAATTAGAAAACATGCATGAATCCTAACTATGTTGAGATGCCTAATGCAACACATGCAAGAATGCTACTAAGGTAGGCTCGGTTATCCTAAGATGGCATGTGAGATGCAACAATCGATACATGTATTCAACTTGGAATTGAAATACGATGCAGTTAGTATGATGCGCTGAGCCCCGTGCATGCAAAATAGACAAATGGACGCAAACATATGAGCATAAGGATGCTAATTGAAACGTGTCCTAAAACTAACCATCATAAGCTAGTAAATAAAAGGGAGAAAGACGTGGGGTTGGAAGACATACATCACACACACGCACACTTATTACAACAATGCCCTCTCTCGGAGGGTCCGAATAAATAGTACAGAATAAACTAGCTAATCTAAGCTAATTAAGTTAATTATTACACAACATTAATTAAATTAATTATTACACAACATTAATTAATTAACAAATTAATTAAGTAAGCAAGGAAACTAGCATGCAAATTAAACAAAATGGACTACCTCAGCTCTGTTCTGAATGATAGGGATGCATGCATGGTCAAGTCGCCTTGTCGGGAAATCCATCGCGATGCCCCGATTTGCCTCTGTTTGCAATTGGTCCCAGAACACTGTACAAAGCTCCAGAAGGCTGCTGACCAGTTTTTGTTGCTGGTTTCCAATTTGTTGCAACAGAGAGTGAGAAAGGGGCATGGCAAAGTATTTTCAACATATGTGTGCATGACTACTCTCCCTATCATTGCATAAGCTCCAAGGAGTATAGTCCTCGATCCTCGTGCCACCAATTGCGCATCTCGATGCATGATGGCCGTGGAGTCGGATTGCATGACTCGATATAAAATGAATGCATATATAAACACAACAAGGCCTAAACTCCATCAGGGGTAATCCGGAGTGTCGGCGATCGAGAATCGAGGCACGTTTCGTCACTCGGAGTACAAAACGTCCCTCATTTCCCGTGTTTGGACTAAACCCTATTCCAAACACAATGCAATATACATGGCATACACAATACAACTAGCATGCAACCCTAAACGCAATGTAACCTAATCATGCTAGCATGCGAGGGATGATATGCAAACATGCAACTAGCATACACAATGCTATGAACTAAGAATGGCATACTCAATGCACATGAACTATATGGCATACGTAATGCACATACGACGATGGACATACACAAAGGCATAATCAAGGCATACGCAATGCGATGATCAAGCATGTGACAACATGGACATGGCATAGATAATGCAAGATGGACTTAAACTAAAATGAGGGCCTCAGCCACACTCAAATCAGTGGCCAAACATGATGAAATTAGGCAACAAAAACACATGCAAACATGCACAAATGCAAGGGACCAAACCTAAGGCACCAAATGCAACTCTACCAAAGCATGGCAAGGGATGAAATATGGCATTCAATCACACATTTTTCAGGTCTAAAATGATGTGCAAGATGGTCCCGAATCATGTAAACACCTCACACAATGCATGCTAGATGGCCCGGATACCAAAACTAGTGAAGTGCATTACACTAGAGGTACACAAAGCAATGCTCAAATGACCCAACCAGCCCCAAACAGTCCCTATGCAGGTCCAAGATGGTGGGAAAATGGTCTAAAATGATGGCTCAAAATGCACGGAAATGAAGCTCATGCAATGGCCATAAATGAGGTATTTAAGCACGACTCTCAAACACATTCAAAGAGTGAAAAACATGGGAATATGGCATACATATAAGCTCTGAAATATGATTCACAATGATGCCAAAACATGGAAACACCTCAAAATACGCATGCAATAGGCTTCAAAACTCAAAGCTAGGCAAGGGTATTGTACTACAACCATGCATAGCAAACATCATTCGACCATGAGGCATGAAAACAGAGCTAAGGAAGTCCAAAACATGCACAAAACCAGCTTAAGGCATGGCAAAAAAGTGCTGGAATCAAAGGCCAAAGTAGCATGCAATGTAAGCTAGTAAAGAGGATTTGCACTACAAGAATGTGAGGCAATCGAGAGGCCACTAAACCAGCAAAATTTAGAGGTATGACATGCCGAATGAAGTCCAAAAACCCACTGAAACATGGTTAATGCATGCAAGAATGGGATGCTCCTTTGATATGCTATGAAGAGGGTTATTCTACACATGCAAGATGGACACTCAATATGGAAAAATGGGCTCTGGACAGAGCCTATGAAGGTCCTAAAACCCACCAAAAATGGCCTAAAACATGGCTTGGAAGCATGCAAATAAGGGCTCCTTTGTTAGGCCAAATATGCCAGTAAACAAGACAAGGGGTGCGAGGGTCACCCCTCTTTGATTTTGGTGCTCAAAATAGCATGATAGCCACTGAAAATCCATTGGATTTTAGTAGCTCAGAGACCAAACAAAGGTCAATGCAAAGGCCCTAAGGCATGGCTCAAAATAAGATGAAATGAAGCATGCAAAGGGGGTAGATGACCCCCAACAGAAAAATGGTCTTCAACAAATATGTTAAGGACCTCAAAATAAGATTTTTTTTAGTTTATGACAAAGCCCAAATATGCTTGCAAGTATAGCTAAAAGATGAAGCAAAATAAAGACCAAAAGAGGGAATAAGGTGTTACCCTTGAAGCTCAAGCACTCCAGCAACTTCTGGACCAAAATAGCAACTCCTTAGCCTCTAAAAACAAGCTCCAAGGTGCTTAGGTTGGTAGTGAAGGTGTTGTGCTAGGAGATGGTATGCAAAGGGGTCAAGAACTTCAACCTTTCAAGGCCTAAAGGGAGAGATATAGAGGGATATGTATGTATGAGCCTCAACCAACTCTAGAACCCTTGCAAAGGAAGAGGAGCCCTTCCTTTATAGAGCCAAGGGTCCAAAGCTTCTCCTAGAAGCTTAAAACCAAGAGTGAAGATCCTCCATACATGTGTTTGGAGGATCCAGTTTGTGCCCTCCAGCTGGCACAACTGGAATCAACTCGGTGAGACAGAAAAGGGGGAAGTTGGCCGACCAGCTCAAGTGGTAGGCCGACCACTTGCCCTAGTCGGCCGACCAGGGTCAAAAGGGTTAATGCACAAAAGCTAGTCGGCAGTCTCTATTGATGGTCTCCACATGATATGCAAGCAAGTGGTATCGTGGGAGACCTACCAATGTGGCTCAAAAACCAAGGAGACCAGCTTCCTGACAAGAAAATCGGCCGGCGAAGAGAAAGGTGGTCTCCAAGGAGAAAAGGTAGTCTCCCACCCTTGTACCACCTTCCAAACAATGAAAATAGTGTCCATGCCAAAAATGAACCAAGACGGCTGCAAAACGAGGGTTTGGGGGCCAAAATGCGCAGTCGGGTGCCCCGAAAACTGACTGTTAAGCATCGAAAGTGGCGTGCTACCACGAAGGTGGTCTCCCGGGCCACAGTTCCCCTCTAGACAAAGGAAACAAGGTGTGTGCCAAAAACCAGAGTAAACGGAGAAAGTTAAACGGTCCCGAACCTAGCCGCACGACCGACGGCTCCGAAAATCAAAAACTAGTCTCCAAACGGGAACAGTGGCCTGCGACCACAAAAAGTAGCCTGTGGCCACTGAGAGATGGTCTACGAGACCTCTCCCTCCCTTCGAAAAGAGAAAATAGAACCTGGTTCACAAACTGAGGCAAAGCACAAAAGGGTCCCGAGGTCCGGGGGTAAGGCTCTTAGTCGAAACTCTGAAACCTCAGAACGAGCACAACATGCGCAATCACCGAGCGCTCAATCGATGACGACTGAGTCTTAAGGTCGGTCAAAAATGGGGTGTCTACACCTCTTCGTCCTTTTCCTCGGAGGAAGGGACTCTAGGGCATTGTCTCCGTCGACGCTGCTGTCTGAATCTGAACCAGAGTTTGAGCGGGTGCCATCTCCACTCTCTGTCTCAGAACCTACCTCGGCGTCAGCACCCCCACTCTTGGAACCAGAGTCGCGTCTCCACTCTTAGATGACTCAAACTATGGACTCACTGCCTCCTCAGAGCCACTCGTCTCGATGTTGTCATCGCTCAGAACGGGCTCTGAAGTACCATTCTCATCTCAGGTGCCCTGGTCTGCCCAGTGCGATGTCGAACTGTCTCTCTCTTCGCCCTATTCTTTGGAGGAGGCATTCTTTGGTGCAGTCTTTGCTATCCGGGTGTTGTCAGTATGAGTGGGACCTAAAAAGAAAGTTGTCATATGTCAGCCACAGTTTGTGTATCAGATGTAAATATGGTGTGCAGAATGAGTATATGCAAAAGTCAGGTACATTGTATGAATACAGTATGGAAGTGCAGTATTTCAGATGTAGTGTATCAATGTAGCGTGGGGAAATTTTCAATTGAAATGTCAGTTTCAGCGTGTCAGTGGAGATTTGATGACTGGAATGCAAGAAAACTAAATAAATGGCTTGAATGCCATAGAAGTCGAGCAGTGCCTCCCTCCTCAATATCACACCCTCAAATGAGGCTAGTAGCTCTAGCAGATCCTCGGTGTACCTTGAGGTTGCCTACAAATGCATTGGGAATTATCAATGTCCAGAAGGAACAAATATCAGAAAGAGATAGGAAAACTAAAAATGTGATATATACTAGGGGCACGTCATGAGCTCTAACACATCTATGCCCTGCTGCAGTAGGCTCGATTGGGATCTAGTATGCCTCTCCAGTATACCGCCAACATGTGAGTGTTGTAAGCAACTCCAGCCTACCAGTCCTCTGTTCCGCTCAAGTAGCCTCTCTACCATACGCCCTGGGCACTCTAGCTCTCTTTCTCACAGCTAGAGCCTCCCCATCACCTCCACGAATACCGGTCAAAGGAGACATGAGGTGTGTCCAGATGAATGTCAAATAGTCCTCCTCCCCGTGAAAGTAGTCGGCCTCCAAGCCCTCTATGAACTGAATCATCTCCTAGAAGGTGAATCTCTCTGTAGCTCTCATAGATAGAGGGGACGACATGGGAACTATCAGCTTAGGTAAGCCCATGGTCTGGCGCAAGAACCGCTCACCAAGAAACCAGGCACGACAAACCGGACCCTCTAACAAAAGCCGAAAGCGAGAGGCTTCCCAAGCTCCAACGAACTAGTCTCTAACTTTGGCCGGCATCGTCACCCAGGATTGCCAAGTGATCTGCAAATAGAGAATGCACAAATTGTTAATGGTCATCAGATATCGAGTATGAATTTGAAGAATGAATCAGAGCCCAAGTAGAATGAAAATAACTGTGAATTTTGAGTTACCTATGTCGCTGTCACCACGTCGAAGTATCGGCAGAAGAATGGAAAGGTCTCCCTAGTCTTCCACAAGCATCTATCATCGTATCGATGAGAGTACGACACAACGGGGGGCATTTCCACCTCTGGCTTTGGAGCGAGGGTCGGGAAGTATGCATACACCCAAAGCTATATGGGAAAGTGCAATAGTGAGTATACAATGTATAGTGTATGAAAGTACAAGCGCAAATGCAGAAAGTAGAATGTGTGCAGATGGTGTGTACAGTATACATAGAGTATAGATACAGAGGATACAAAGTGTGTGGTGCAGAAAGCACAGTATATGGGTGTAAACAATGTGTGTGCAATGTACGGAAAATGCCATAGAAATAGAAGGCAGAAAATGCAAAGCAGAAATGAAAAGCGTACCTTCTAAGCTCACCAGTAGCCTCCTATCCTGTCTCCACTCCTGCGGGATGTCGAGCTCATATAGCCGTACAATTTGGCTAAGCCAACACCTCCTCAATCGTAGAGTCGGACCTGAGATAAATCTACTAAGGCACTCAGAAGATACAATCCAACAGTGTTCACCCTGTTTATGAACAAAGTGGTGCCGAAGAGGTACATCAAAAAACCTCGGGCGTAGTGCTCTATCTCCTTTAGTGTGTCTGGCTCGGTCCCTTGGAATTGCTCTGCGAGCCAATTGTATCATACCATCCCCAATCGGAAGTGAGGCGGGCGTGCCCCTAATAGGTAGACCAAGGCGACCTCTCACTCGCCCATGTCCGTATCATAAGGAATCGAGTGACCCCCTACCTATATGCCGATGTGCATGGAGAAGTCATAGGGTGTCATCGTCAACTCCCCAGTGGTAGAGAAGTGGAAAGAGTTGGTGGTATCCCACCACCTCTCTACCAATGCTCCAAGTAAGGGCCCACTCGTAATAAGGCATGATAGCCCCATGCAAAATGAACCAAAGCCGGCCTTGTTGATAATATGACAAACACCATCAGGAAGCTCCATGTACCAGTCCCTCGCGGGCGTGGCCCCATAGCCTCTAATAGAGTGAGAATTCTCTTGTGATCAGAACAGTGATATATAGTGGTATGAGAACAAGCAGATGCAAAGGCAGTGTAAGAAATACAGTGCAAGAGTGTGTTAGGGAAAGAAATGCAGTGTAAACATCACAGTCAAAGCAAGGAACACAGTTGAAGCAAGAAATGCAATGTATAGTGAAGAAAATGTTAGGATACAGTGTATATCTCGGTGGCGGCGTAAGACAAATGGAAGTCCAGCTCTCGTAGCAAGAGGTCCTCTGGTGCACCTTGCACAAACCCGCTAAAATGCCGGATACTCTTGGGTGGTATCACATGTGTACAAGGATGATATGTTGTTGGATCAAAGGGTCGAATCCTGGGTGGTAGTATCACTGGCTCAGGCTCCACCTCCATCTTTGGAGACAACTGAGGTGCGATCTTCGGGGAAGCTCCGTCGTGAGGTATGTCGTCTGCCATCTAGAAAAAAGATGAGAAAATGGACGAAAATGAGGAAAATGGGTGAAAATGCCAAAAGTCAACCCTAGTCAACCCTAGAAGAGACAAAAGTGAAGCCAAAGCCTGGAAAAAAAGCACCAAACCCAAGAAGAATTCTAGGGAAACAAGCCTTAAGTGGTGAAACTCCAAGAAAAGGCACCGAAATCAACTTTCAATTGGTTCAAAATGGAGTAAACTAAGAGGGTTTAGCGAAGAAAATATGCGTGGGGTGTTGAAAAACGCGCATAAAGCTCGGATCTAGAGAGGAAAAGAGTCTAGAGAGAAAGAGGGAGGATTTTTAGCTTTGGAGGTGTAAGGAAATGAAGTATGGGTGAGTATATTTAAAGACCCGTGGTGAAAAACCAAATTGGCCCTGATCTGCTATCGGTGGCCAACAGGCCACCTGTCACGCCCCAAACCCGCCCCTAAAAGTTTGGGCATGACCACTTTAGAAACGGACAGATAATATGATATATACAACATATGGGGCCTGAACGGAAGCATTTAATGACATAAAATAATATAAATTAACATCCATCGAGCTCACACCTATATGCCAGGATCTCAGTGTGCCATTCAACGATTCCTCATATGATAGACATGTATACAAGAAACAGGTAGATGCATTCACACAATACCATATATGGGCATATATATACAGAACCAGCCCCACACGTGGGCATACAGCAAAAATATCAATAAAGGAAATTATACACGACTAACTACATTGGACAAAAGATTAAGGACCAAACTAGGGGTCATTGAGGAAACCCCACAAAATAAACAGGCTCCTTTACATGGCTTGACTAAGAAGGGGTGACCAAAATTGAACTAAGACCGCCTCCCGATTGATTTCCTACAGAAACAGACATAACACAAGGTAAGCAAGGCTCAGTGATTAATAGCACTCAAACAATTTAAAGATTAAACTTGAATTACAATATTTATAACGTGTATAAGTGCAAAGGTCATACAACTATTCGAATCTTGTAAACATTTCAGAATGGCCTTGGGCCCAGATATCAACAGATTATGCAGAGCGGCCTCAGGCCCAACAGATGATACAGAATAGCCATAGGCCTAACAGATTATACAGAGCGGCCATAGGCCTAATAGATTATACAGAACGACCATAGGCCTAATAGATATTAACAGATTGGCTTTAAGCTCAGATATTAAATATCAGAACGGCCTTGGGCCCGGTTCATATATGTATGGACCCAAGAGGTGTCTCGTATGGATTCTAGAGGTGACTCATACTACAGTACTTAGTTCCGTACAACACTTTGTTCCATACCAGAAATCAATAGGTCTTAAAGAATGAACAATTCATATCATGGCGTAAGTTGCATAACAATGTTATTCATATTCAATTCTTTTCTCAAGTTGAGTCATTCATAGGTTAATCCGATATTTATCAGAGTTTCTCAACGGTCAGTAACGTATAAAGCAACCCGTAGCTTTATCTGATCATTCCTTCCGATGATCCATTTTTGGCATATATCTATGCCATAAAACGTGTTGAACTAAACAAACTATAAGAGTCCCTGGTAGGGTATCCAAGATATCAGGTTCCCACTAAATGGGGTTTACATTCACAATTTCTTACTGTCAACCAATTTCACAGTATTACTAGTTCATATGCAATTCTTATGCGAAGTTATAGGTAATTTACAGGTTGTAGCACATTAATGATAACCATTAACTGTAACCGGAATGCAGAGTAGTTCTAGAGTCATACCAATGTACACAAAATCTTTCAATGTTCACACTGATTTCCATTCAACATAAATGTTAACATAATTACTCGCAAAGAACAAAGCATTAATAATAAGAGTTATTAACGGTAAGTAAATGTACGATTATAGTACAACTACTCATAGTGCTGCGGCGGAGCGATAATTCCTCCCAAAGTATGTCCTACACACAAACATAATTCACAATTTAGTTCGCTTTTCTCTTTTTAAATCATTCTTTTGATTCATTCCGCTTCAACGAATTTACGAACATTTAAAGCATATCAAATAATTATTTTAATAATATCAAAGGGTCGTGCAGGAAAAACGGAGTAGACGGACTTTTTCAACATGGGCCGCACGTGCGGCAGTTGGTCCTGCACGTGCGGCTGGGAAGCCCTGCACGTGCCTTTTTAGCAGTAGCCAAAACCCAAATTTTCTTCATTTCCCGCACGTGCGGCCATGACTCCCGCACATGCGGCAGTGCTCCCGTACGTGCAACCATGACCCCCGCATGTGCGGCGATCTTCCCTGTTTGCACAGTCCGAATTCCAACCAAAAATCCAATTTGATGGGTGTTTGCAAGGCTCAAAATAAGTCCTTTATTTACTTGAATATAGGCCAAACAAATCATATGAATAAGGATTACAACATATAACACATAACAATCTAACTATGAATTAGATCTTTAATCTGAAACTCACAAACACAACTCAATTCCATAATGTTTCCATCTTCACACACACACACACACACATATACATACATAAAGCCATTGTTCACATAGATGAGCTCAACTTAGCAAGTGAAGAAATAAGATATAGTTTTCATTAAGTATTCAATATAATACCCAAATTAACCAAGCACAAGAGTCATCATCCCAATAATACATGCTTGACCTATGTGAAGAACCCTAACTTACATGATAGCATAAGAAGTTCTTACTAAGATCCAGAGAGGGGTTGTCCAAAGTAGATTACACATACCTTAGGTTCAAATCTTTCTAATCTCTCTCAACTTCCCAACTTTCTTCCTTGTGGAACTCTCTTCTCCCTCTCAAATTCTCTTCTCCTCTCACTCTTTCTCAGGAGATATTTTATATATGGCTATCCACCAAATAAGTAAAGAACATAGATATATATATCTAAAATGTGTATAGGGACGAAAATCAATCAGTTTAATCGTTCCAAATCAAATTTCTAAAAAAATACTTATTATTACTTAAAAATTACGCTGATCTCAAATGTAAAATCAATTTCGGATTATCAAGCCTCTAAGGCTCTTAATTTCTGATCCAAACATTCTAATTGTAACAGATCTTTCTCTTATTAGACAGATATGCATTCATAAACATAGGATTCACTTAACTAAACTTAATTTAACATCAAATTTCACAATAGGCATTTAAATGCACAGAATGAGGGACTGAAAGTGTACCAGAAACATACACGAGGGTCAGGTTATTACACCACCACTGGTGGCTGACAACCTTCGAGAGTGGCCGACAGGTGGCCGACACCCTCCTCTTGCGGCCGTCCAGTGCCTAGTGCTCCTCCATTGAGTTTTGATGCTGTTTTGTATTCTTATTTTTCAAGAAATGCATGGAAAGTTCACCTTTAAGTTCAGATTGCCTCTATAGAAGCTCCAAACTATGTCTTCAGTGCGCGATGTTCATTGCTAGTAAACATGAACCAGGTGTATCCTTTTAAAACATGTTGCAACTGTTTCAAGAGGTAAATCGGAAGTTGCTACTCAATTTGTTGTATTGAGTATGCATTTTCAACCTTGAATAGAATATACATTGTGCTCATGCATAGAATGTACATTTTACACATATGGTCTTGCATAAAATATGCACTTCTCCCTTCATGCATAGAACATGCTTCCAATTTATCTTGCATAGAACATGCTGTCAATACATTTGCATAGAACATGCACCCTTTATATGTTGTACTTGTTTAGTTTTTTTTTCTTTCATAGGTACAATATTGTATGTATCGTTCATTCAATGGAGCCAACACAGTCAAACGATATTGTATGTATGGTTCCTTCAGCGAAGCCAACACAGTCAAACGATATTGTATGTACGGTTCATTTAGAGGAGTTCCAAGTAAAATCATTCGCGCCCTTCGAATCACATCCTTTTACTATCTCTCCTTGCACATGAGACACATTGGGATTGTTTCTTTTGGTTAAAAACATTCAGGTGCGTCCTAGTGTTTACACCACTCCTTTCGGTTAAAAACATTCGGGTGCATCCTGGTGTTTACACCACATTTTCTTCTCGCGCGTGAGATGCGTTGGGATTATTAGTTTTTATTTAAAATATTCGAGTGCGTCCCGGTGTTTACACCACCTATTCTCCTCATGCGTGAGGCTCATTGGGATTGTTCGTTTCAGTTAAAAACATGCAGGTGAGTCCCGATGTTTACACCAACCCCTTTGGTTAAAAACATTTGGGTGCGTCCCCGTGTTTACACCTCCCTTCAGTTAAAAACATTCGGGTGCGTCCCTGGTGTTTACACCACCTGTTCTCCTTGCACGTGAGACGCGTTGGGATTGTTCGTTTTAGTTAAAAACATTCGGGTGCATCCCGATGTTTACACCAACCCCTTTGGTTTAAAACATTGGGGTGCATCTCGGTGTTTACACCTCCCTTCGGTTAAAAAGATTTGGGTGTGTCCTGGTGTTTACATCGCTCCTTTTGGTTAAAAACATTTGAGTGTGTCTCGGTGTTTACACCTCCCTTCAGTTAAAAACATTCCGGTGCGTCCCGGTGTTTACACCAACTTCTATGGTTCAAACATTCGGGTGCGTCCTGGTGTTCACACCATCTCTTTCTCCTCTTGCGTGAGACGTGTTAGGATTGTTTGTTTATGTTTTTATCGCTTTCCCTCCTCTCGCGTGCAATGTGTTAGGATCTCGGTGGAAACCTTGGGTGAGCCTGATGGTTATGTTGCTTTTTGCCTTTCCTGCGCGTCGCATAGGTAAGCTTGCTTAATTTTCATACATCCTTTCTGCATGAAATGTGGTTTGGCTCATGATTCTCACACGTGGCGTGTTCATTTACTTATTTCTTTTCATGATTGAGATGTTGTACCTTGTTTCGGTTTGTTTGAATGTGGCATTTTCATTGCATAGCATTTGCATCTAAATGTTTCATTACAACCTCATTGCATGATCATAAGTTATGTTCTTGCATCGTGCATATCACTTGCATCTTGCCCCAAAACTACGCTGGTTTGATTTCTTGCAAACGGATACGTAGACAGCCTGCAAGCATGACCATTTGTTTTGTCTTGCTTGTTTGTTTGTCCAAGTCTTCAGCCTTGTCAAAAATGGGTCGTCTCTGGGCTTTGATGACTTCACTCCCGTCATTTCATGACTTATGAGTTCTATCAAAGAGGGGCAGCTGTAGACACCTAATTTTTGACCGACCTCAAGACTTAGACACGATCGCTTGTGCACTCAATGATTATGATTGCATGTGTTCGATTTTAAGTGCCTGAAGTTCTTGATGGAATGCCTTGCCTTTGAGCCTTGGAAGCTTGTACATTTTGTGCTTTGTTTTGGACCAAAACCTTGTTGTTTCAAGCCTAGACCTTGTGGTGACCTGTTGTAGACACCCTATTTTTGACCAACCATAAGACTCAGACATCATCGTTTGAGCACGCAGTGATTGCGCATGTTTGTGCTCGTTTCGAGTTTCTGGAAGTTTTCGGCTGAGTGCCTTGCCTCCGGGCCTCTGAACTCTTTGTGTTTTGGCTTGGTTTGTGGACCAAGCCTTGTTGACCTTGCCTGGAGAGAGAGAGGGGTCTGTAGACCACTTTTCCCTCTTGTAGACTAGTTTCCAGTTTCCAGAGTCTTCGGTTGCGCGCCTTGTCTCGGGACTACTTAATGTTCTCCTCTTGGCTTGGTTTTTGGACCATGCCTTGTTGCCTTGGTCTAGAGGGACACAGATGTCTTGTAGACCACTTTTGCCTCCCGTAGACCACTTTTGGTGCCTGTAGACTAGTTTTCGAGGCTTCCGGTTACGTGCCTTGACCTGCAGACTCTTGTCTTGCATCCTTTTTGGTTTGTTTTTGGCACAAACCTTGTTTTCCTTGCTTGGAGGGTGGAATAGGGGTTGTAGACCAGTTTCTCTCCCTAAAAACCACTTTTCCTACCTGCCAGCCAGTTTTCTGGTCGGCCAATTAGCCTTGGTGTTCTTTGGACCACCAAAAGTTGTCGGCAGCGATGCCACCACTTTGCTTTCTTTTTGCAGACCACTCCTTCCCCTTTGCCGACCACTTGGTCTCCCTGCAAACCACTTTCTATGGTCGGCCAACCACATCAATCGGTCGTGACTTTCTGCGATTTCTGCAGATATTTTCTTGCCAATTGTGCCAGCTGTTGGGCATGAAAAGCATCCTCCATACACCTATGGAGGGATTGCTTGGAGCTCCTAGCCTGTTCAACAAGCTTGAACCTTGATTTTTTATAAAAGGGAGCCTCGTCCCTCTTGTCTCAGGTTGAGAATTTTTCCTAGAAGCTATACATATATCATTTATCTCTATATTGCTCCTTCTCTTCATATTTGTGCTTGAAAGTGCCTTTTCTTCGCACTTTTCCACACAAACACCTAGTGAAACATCATACTCTTGTTGTTGAGGCACCTTGAAGCTGGTTTTGGAGTTTTTGGATTGCTTTTGTTCCAAAAAAGCTGCTGGAGTTGCTGCTTTGAAGTTGTGCTTCAAGGGTGAGTTTCTAACCCCTTAAACCTTTATTTTTGATTAAGCTTTTGGCCCTATTTGCATGATGTTTTAGGCTTAACTTTCAACTGCAAACAGTTCTGATTTTAAGTGCTTGAAATGTTTGTTTAAGGTCTCTTTGGTGTTGGGGGTGGTCTACCCCCTTTTGTGCCTTATTTTGAGCTATCCTTTTAAGCTATTGGGACCTCCTCCTTTTGGCCTTCTCACCACTGAAACTCAGAGGAAATTCAATGGTGGAAGGTGTGTTTTGAGGTCCCAAATAGGAGGGGGGGTCATCTCCTCTCCTTGTATCTTGGTTGCTTGCCTTGTTGGCCTCATGTTTGAGCATGTTTATCTAGCATATGTTGGCTCCATCTCAGCCTATTTTTGACCTTATTTTAGTATGGCATACCTCTTTTTTTCGTTGTCTTGGTCTCCCCTTGCATGCTTCTTGTATGTGTAGTGTAATCCTACTTGAAGCTTTTCAAAGTTGCATGCCTTTCTAGCATGTTTTGGTTCTGTCTCAGCATGTTTTTGGTGTTGTTTTAGCATGCTATAGCTCTATCTAAGCTTGGTTTAATAGCCTCCTGCATGCTCCTTGCACTTGTAGTGCAATTCCACTGACTAGCCTAACATGCATCATGCTTTTGACCATCATGCTAGCATGTCTTTGGCTCAACTCCAGGAAGCTTTTACTCATTTTTTTACCATGCTTAAGCTCAATTTTATGTTGTTTTGGTCATGCATGCCTTGCTTTGTATTGCCATAGTGCATTCTTGCTCACTAGCTTTGAGTTTCCAAGTCACTAGCATGCATTGCTTGGGCTATTTGCATGATTTGGCATCATTTGGTATATGATTTCAGTGCATGTAGTCTGGCCATACACTCACATCTTTCACTCTTTCAATGCTTTGGAGGGTTGGTGCTTTATGCCTTAAATATGAGCCATTGTGTATGCCATCTTGCCTAAGCTTTTGGGCTGCCATATCAGTGTGTTTTTGGCCTTGTTTTGCCATGATGCAACTCTGATTTTTGTTGGTGAAGTCATCTCATGCTTGGTTTTAGTAGGTGTAGTGTAATCCTTCTTTGGCCTTGTATACTCCATGCTTCATGCCTCTAATTCTAGCATCTGTTAACTTTAGTCCATGCATGTTTTAGCATTGTTTTGACATGCTCTAGGACTATTTTGGGTTGTCTTGGCCATATGGTTCATGCATTGCATAGCTGTAGTGCAATTAGCCTTGCTAGCCTTGTGTTTTCATGTCCCTAGCATGCTATGCTTGTGTCATTTAGATGATTTGGCATCATTTCATACCTGATTTCAAAGCATATAGTGTAATGACCCCGAAATGTACGTCATAATTATCGGTAATTAATTACGTGTTTAGACGAATTAATTGAAGAATCTCTGTTTGACTTGGAAAATATAGTATGTTCATAAGATAGTGGGTAAATTAATATCATTTTGGCATGAAATGTATGTTCATATTTATGCACAGCTCTTTGGACTATAGTTTTGTGTTTTCGCTTCCGCGAGCCCCGTTTTATTATGTTATGTTCAGGAAGGCCTGTGGTAATCTAGGATTACTGGCTGGTCTCGTTGCCAAACTTTTCGGGGCGAGTTTGGGGCGTGACATATAGTGTTGTCACACTTCCATATTTGTCACTTCTTAATCATGTTTGAGAGTTGTGCTCTTGTGCTTAGTTGATGGACCAATGCACGAGCATGCATTATCTTGCATTTCATGCCATCATTTCGGAGTATTTTGGCCACTGTTTTGGGCATGATTGAGGTCTGTCCATATTTGGTTTAAGTCCATTGAGCATGTTGTTTGAATTTGTTGTTTGCATTGTGTTTGCATGCTTGTTGCATTACATTATGTTTGCATGCATTGCACTGAGTTTGCATGCCATTAGCATTGATAGGTTGATCATGTTGCATTGCATTTATGTTTGGATAGGGTGTTAGTCCAAACACAAGAAAAGAGGGACGTTTCATACTTGAAGTGATGAAATGTGCCTCATTTCTCGGTCGCCGACCCTGTTGATCATGCATGATAGAGGTTAGGGACCTTATGCGTTATTTATGCATTCATTTACATTGAATTGTGCAATCTTGACTTCTCGACCACCGTGCATTGCGATGCTCGGTTGGTGGCCCGAGGGTCGAGAACCGTACTCGCTTGAGCTTAAGAAATGATAGGGAGGGTGGTTGTGCACACACATCTTGCAAATACACTGTCGTGCCCCTTCTTGTTCTCTGTTGCAGCAAACTGGACTTAGGCAGCATTTTCTGGTCGGCCGACCAGTAAAAGTGGCTAGCCGAGCACTTTTTCTGGTCTGCAGCAAATGTAAGTGGTCTACAGGTGGTCTACAACACCAATAAGTGGTCGGCAGCCCTCCTGGAGGTTCTCATGATGGAGTAGAAGCTATCTGGAGGTTTGTGCGGTGTTCTGAAATCAAATGCAAACAGAGGCAAGTTGGGGCATAGTGACGGATTTCTGAACGAGGCAACCGAGCATGCATACACTTCTCACCCCAAGGCTCTTCTTTTACTGCTTTACTTAGCTTCTTTGCTTAGCTGGCTAATGCTTTGGTTTTGTACTTAATTAGTTAATGCGCTTAACTATTCAATTTGTGTTGTAATAACTAATTAGTTAACTAGGATTAGTTAATTAGTTATGACTTGTAATAATTAGTTTAATTAGCTTAGATTAGCTAGTTAGCTTATTATTCGGACCCTCCATGAAGAGGGCAAATGTTGTAATAAGCGTGCGTGTGCGTGATGCATGTCTTCCAACCCCCATTTCTTTCTCCCTTTTACTTATCAGCTTTTGATGATTAGTTTTAGGGTGCATTTCAATTAGCATACTTATGCTTTGCATGCGTGCATCATTCATCTGTTTTGCATGCATCGGGCTCGGCGCATCATACAAACTGAATAGTATTTGAATTCCAATTTGAATACATATATCAAGTTGCATTCACATGCCATCTAAGAATAGTCGAGCCTATCTTAGTTGCATTTTTGCATATGTTGCATTAGGCATTGTTAACATAGCTAGGATCATGCATGATTACTAACTAGCTTCTATTTTGGCTCGGAGTACTAGGTAAACTTTTACGCTTTAGCATACTACATGAGATGTGTATGTTGCCATGTTAGCATGCTTGCTGTGAGGCTAACTGCTTAAGTGTTTAACTGCATGAACGCCTATGGATGAAGGTTAGATTGCTTGAATTGGAACAATTCATCAAAATGCGAGTTTTAAGCCCACTTGAAGTGGCAAAATCATGTTTTCCTAAGCCCACTTGAGGGTGGAAAATCCACGTCTTAGTCTACTTGCGAGTAGCAACTTCAAACCTTTTTTTCGAAAAACAAACATGAGATGTTTTGTTCCAACTCGAGTGATTTAGTCTATACTTGTATGATGTGCACATCACATAGTAAGCTAGCTAATAAACCGGAATAAGAACACATGTGTTTTCAAAAACAAACATATCATGTTAGTAGAGGCTGATCCTTTGATCGGGCGAGCGGGGGTGCTCATTGCATGACCTTTCCCTCTCATACCCAAGTTCCCGAGCTGAGGCAACTTTGGTGATGACGGACATGTGGCCTTAGGCACGAGTCAGGGTTTCCTAAATTTCCCAAAACAAAATATTTAGATGGCGACTCTGAAATCTGGCAAATCAGTCCATGTTTGGCGCTTTTTAATTAAAATTGATTTTCAAAAACGATTTGCCAGATTTGGACTCTTTGGTGATTTATCAGTCTTACATTGCACTTTGTGAGATTAGATTCAGAACCGTGACATGAGTTTGAACTATAGTATCTAAGAATAACGATTCGCGTCCTCACACGCGGAGAGGAGTTCGGGGCAGTCTACACCTGTCGGCCACCACCATAGGATGTCGGCCATGTCTTATGGTTGTCGGCCACAAGTGTTTTTTCTCGATATTTGTTGACAGCTATGACAGCTATTGGCACACTAAGCTACATCTGCCTACACGTGTATGGTAGGATGTTTCTAAGCTCAAGGCATGTTTTTCTATATATATGGGGGTTCCTCCCCCATTTTGGAGGGTTATAAATTTTGGAACAAAAAATCTCTCTCTCTCTCTAGATTTCTCTCGCTCTCTTGCAATTTTATGCTTAGTTGCTTGTTTTCTCTACACTTTTACATACACTACCTTAGTCAAAGTTGCTTCTCTTTGGGCTGAGGTTATTTGAAACCCTCTTTGAGCTCTAGCAAGTGGTTTTAGCTTGGTTTAGTGCCTAAACTTGAGCTTTGCTTCAAAGGTATAACACTTGCCTTGTTTACTTTGTTTCAATATACATGTTTTGCCATCTTTTCTTACTATTTTAGGGATGGTTTTAAACTGTAAAAAGTTATGTTTTTGTGGCTTACAAGTGGTGGTTTGAGCCTTGTTTTAGTTAAGGGGTGGCTCACCCTTCTTGCTTCTTAGTTTGTCAAGCTTTTGTGCCTTTGTTCATCACTTTCAAACTATCTTTTTTGGGCCTTTTCCCCATTGAATTTCAGAGGTTTTTCAGTTTTAAAAAACTCCTTTTCAAGTCCAAAATTGAAAGGGTTAACCTCCCCTCCTTGTGTCTTGTTTGCATGCCTAGTTTGCCTCATCTATTAGCTTAATGTTTTAGCTTTTTGTGGCTCAAGGCCAGCATGTTTTACGCTCTGTTTTGACCTATTTTAGCTCTATTTTGGGTTGGTTAAGTCTTTTGAGCCTTGTTTTACATAGCTGTAGTGTAAGTCCTTTCACTATCTTGGTGTTTTAAGGCTTTAATCACCATTGATTTGAGTTGATTGCATGTTTTAGTGCTTTTTTGCACCTAAGTTCAGCATATACAATCTCTGCCATCTCCCTCATTTTTTCATTTGCTTTGAGGGTTGTTTCAACCTTAGGGTTGTTTAAGCTTGAGATTGAGGCTCATGCTTAATGGTTTAATCCTCTTTTGAGGGTTCATTACCAATGGCAAGAAGCTTCTCTCATGTCTTAAACTACCCCTTAGTTGACAATTCTTTCACCTTAGAAGACACTCACCAATGGAATAATTGATTAAAGAATGGTTTGGTAATTAAAATGAGTAAACAAAATTGGCTACTAAAAGAGGCAAGATAAGCATTCTTTGTGTTGCATTGCACGTGTTCAAATCGGACGTTAGTTTGAACACAAGGAAAATGGAACATTTCATACTCAAAAGTGATGAAATGTGCCATCTTCCTAGTTCTCCATTGCCCTTGATTATGCATGATAGGGTGATGGTCATTTGAGTCTTGTTCTTGCACATATTAAACTTGCACAATTGGTTTCACAAGCCATCATGCAATGACTTGCTTGATTAATGGTTTGTGAACTAAGTTCTATCCCTCCTTTGATTTCCCCATGAAAATGAGAGACAAAGTATGCAAACAACCCTTGAGAAATACACTGTTTTGCTCTCTGTTGTAGCAAGGAAGTTCAAGATAGCAGTGGCGAACAGCCACCACCAGTAGCCGACTGGCCCCTTGTCGACCATCAGTGGAATTTGCACAGTGTGTTGGTAAGACGGATCAAAGGTGTTCTAGAAGTAGGCAAAGTTGTTGGTGTTCAATGAGCAAACAGAGGCCTTCAGCAACAAGGCATTGGCTTTTCAAGTGGAAACCGAGCTTGTATGGGCCTTCCTCGCCTTCCGAGATTAGCTAGTTAGTTTAATTAGCAACAGATCAAATATGTGTTGTAATTAATTAGTTGTAGCTAATTAAGTGTTGTAAATAATTAGTTAGTTTAACTAGTTATTCAATTTCGTTTTTTAATTAATTAACTAGAATGGTTAATTAATTCGGTTTGTAATAATTAGTTAGCTAGTATAGCTAGTTAATTAGTTTCAAGTTTTGTATTAGTTAGCTTAATTAGCCTAGTTAGCTAGCTAACTTTATTCATTCGGGCCCTCCTTCGCGAGGGCATAATGTTGTAATAAGTGTGTGTGCGTGTGTGTGTGTTTTCCAACCCCACGTCTTTCTCCCTTTTATTTAATCACTTTTGATGTTAGATTAGGGACACATTTCCATTAGCATACCTTATGCTTGCATCCATTCATTTGTATTGCATGCACTGAGGCTTGGCACATCATTCAAATTGCATCGTCATTTCAATAATTCTTTGAATACGTGTTTAATCGCATGTTGATCAAATTGATTCATATGCCATATTAGTAGTCGAGCCTATTAATTGCATTCTCCACATGTGTTGCATTAGACATTTGACATAGTTAGGATCATGCATCTTTCTAACTAGTTTCTATTTTGGCTTGGAGTATTAGGTGAGTTTTCATGCTTTAGCATACTCACATAAGTGTGAATGTTTCCATGATTAGCATGCTTGCCATGAGGCTACGTACTTAAATGCAAAACTGCTTGAGTGCTTGTGGATGAAGACTTGTTGTTTGAATTAGAATGATTCAATGAATGTGCGTTTTAAGCCCACTTTGTTGAGTGGCAAATCATATTTTAAGCCCACTATGTTTGGTGGCAAATCCACAATTTTTAAGCCCACTTGAGATGGAAAATTCAAACCATTTTCAAAAACAAACATGAGTTGAATTGCTCTAAATTGAGCAAACTAGTCTACACTTGCTCGTGCACATCACATAGTAAAGCTAGATTAATAACCGGAACAAGAGCACATAATGTTTATAAAACATCATATCATGATTAGTAGAGGCCGATCTTTGATCGGACGAGCGGGGGTGCTCAATTCATGACCTTCCCCTCTCGTACCTAAGTTCCCGAGCCGAGGCAACTTTGGTGATGATGGACACGTGACCTTTAGCACGAGTCAAGGTTTCCTAAATTTCTCCAAAAATAAAATATTTAGGTGGTGACTCTGTATCTAGCAAAACAGTCCAATTTTAGTACTTTTTGATTCAAAATCAATTTTCCAAAACAATTTGCCAGATTTGGACTCTTTGGTGTTTATCAGTTTCACATTGTGCGGGAGTCCGAATTGTAGGGCTTTCTTTTCAAACCTTCCGAAAGGGGGTGCAAAAAAGCCAAGCTATAGTTTTTGGCGACTCTGCTGGGGATTTTAGAGAACTTGACTCGAACTCATGATATGTTATTTTATCTACACTTATGTGTTTTTTTTTGCATTTGCATTGGCATTGGTGTGCCTAAGTCATAGTGTTTGCCATCTGCTATTCCTGAACGGTTTGTTGGAGGCTTGCTTGGAAAAGCTAGCCAAAAGCCTGATCGGTTGCGGGCTCTACCACGATGGGAACACAACCCTTGAATCTGGACTACCACTGTACCATTTGATCCTCCTTTCACTTCTTGGTGTTAGGTGTAAGAGGTATATTAGGTAGTCTTGTTGAGGTACCCTTTTTTTGACCAATTGACCCAGTTACATATCGGAAGCCTGGAGACTGTTCCAAACTAGGACAGGTTGCTTACCCGAATGCAGGATTGTGTGAAACCACTTGTTATGCATAGTGAACCCTAGTTCCTGACGAAACTAGGATAGGGTAACCCTACCCCATCATAGGGGTGTTTTGGCTTTCACTTGACTATTATGTGCTTTTAGAGTGAAACTTTATAGGAATATAGGTATCAATTGCAAGTCTGGGTATCAGTTTTTGAGAGACAGAATTCAGTATTGAGCATGGTTGTATGGCTTTGATTACATTAGTGTACTAATTAGAATCTGAGCAGAGGTGTTGTGCGGTTTCTGATTTTTGCTTTTCTTTTTGCTTTATTTCTTTTTGCAAGGTAGTTTTTTACCATTGCTTCAGACGATTCTGTTACCCCCCAAGCACTCTAGACCCGAGTGAGATGGATTTGTAGATCTGGGGATATTGTCAGGGGACAACCAATGTTTGTTTCACTCCCACCGGTTACCAGACGGAGGAGGATCAGACAGAATTCAACAATCCAGCAATCACCTTTTGCTTCGCTTGTGCTCAATCAGGCCCAATCTTTTACTTCTATTCCAGAAAGAGGGTATTTGCCAGTTTCGGTAGCTCAAAATCCTCTAGCCAGCATGGAAGATGTGCTTCGTCAGCTCCAGTAGACCATTGAGACTATGCAGCTAGATACTGCCCGCCAAGTTGAGGTCACAACCCGCCAAGCTGAATTGATAGATAAGCTTCAGCAATAACAACCACATCCAACAGTAGCTTCTGCATCCCATGCACCCCCAGTGGGTATGTCAGCACCTGGGGTCACAATCAATGTCCAAGAGAATATGGGCATCTCGGCAAATCCAATCCCACCTCAGACCTTCAAGGTACCAATTTACCGAATGGGGACGCCGTTTGAATTCGAGGTTGACCCTACTGCATTGAAGGTTAACAAGCTAGAAAAGCTATTCAAACGGGCGCAGGGCGTGAATTCAATCCTTGACATTGAGGATGGATACACAGATTCCGCAGTAACTCTGCCGGACAGATTTAAGATGCCGCATATAGACTGGGTTGATGGCTCCGGGGATCCTATGGTCCATTTATGGTTATTCTCTGACATCCAACCACCAATGGGTCTCACCAGACTTCAGAAGTTGTCGCTTTTTGGCAGGACCCTGTCAGGTATAACGGCCACTTGGTATGCCAAGCTTGAAGACTTTGTGAAGAGAAACTAGAAGCAAATGGCCGAGGCCTTCATCGCGTAGTACTCCTACAATACCCAAATCGAGGTCACTACTCGTGATCTTGAAGCGACCCGTCAGGAGCCGAAGGAGGGTTTCTCGGATTTTATGACTCGATGGAGGGCCAAGGCCTCTATGATGACTATCTGGCCATCTTAAAAGGACCAAATAAAAATGGTGGTCCGTAACTTGCAAGGGAGATTATTACAGAAGATGATAGTCTTGCCTTTGTTTACATTTGCCAAGCTCCATGAAATAGGGGTACAAATTGAGGATGTGATGAAGCAGGGTCTGATAGACCATGAGAAAGAACAACCCAAAAGGCCCTTTACACGCAGCCCCAATGCAAATACGAGCGGTAACACTTTTGCACGGCCTTCGGATGTGATCATGGTCACCACCACACCCAAAATAGCCAACCTGTTCGCCAACACCTCCAGCATAACTCCACAAACCTTGAGCCATCAAGCCCGAAACCAAAGGGTCTTCACTCCGCTCCACATGCCTTTATCTAAAGCCCTAGGGGTCCTGATAAAAAAGGGGCATCTTAAACCGCCAGAGCCTTGCCCTCTACCTGATCCTCTTCCCCCAAGACACAACCCAGCCAAATATTGCACTTTTCACCAATAGCATGGTCATGACACTGATTAGTGCTTCAGACTGCGTGATGAGATTCAAGATCTCATCAACAATAAGGTGATAGCGCCTCCCCAAAAGCCAAACGTCACCACAAATCCTCTTCCACCACATAACCAAGTCCCTCCACCCCAGAAAATGAACCTCATCCACACACTGGCCGTCCCTTATGATCCCAGTATATATATATATATATCACCCCCTCCCACCTACCTAAGCTGCGTTGTTCATCCCTGGGAGCACAGACTTGTGCATGATGAACACGTCTTCACTCCAACTCAAATTAGTGGTGGTGACAGTGGAAGATGAAGGGAGATCAGCCTTGGTGGAGTACATCAGTCCGTTGCCCGAGGGCTCTGAGGACTTATATGAGGGGATGTACAACCCGAGCTTCTATATTGTGCCAATCGATCAAGTTAAGCTAGAAGTGGCGTTGCCAGCTAGGATGGAGGTCAGTGTAGTTCGAAAAGATGGACCAAGTCAGGGATTAGATGATCTAGCCGACTTGGAGAAAGATACGGACAATATGCAGTTCTTTGATGAGCAAGATCAAGGTGACGTGCATATTGATTGGTTTGATTTGAATAAGTCAACAGAAAATTCTGGGTGGCTAAGTGATAAGCCTGATACAGATGAGGGAACTGGATCAAAGCTGGAAGAACAAAAAGCGGGAACCGCTGTAATGGTCGAAACGGCCGACGAAAAAGGTAAACTACCGAAAAGCACCAGTGAAGAAGAATTGGCACAAGAACTAGGCATTGTTTGTACTGTGCATACATAACAAGAAGCCGCACTGGAGCGGTTTGGCCAAGAAATGAGTGAAAACGATCAGAAAGCTAGAAAAGTCTACACCCTATGCGGAATGTTTGTGATAACAGAATGATTTGACCGAAGCCAGACGAGTGCTTGTCAGCTGCCGAAGGGGTCTGGTGGGATGACGATGACTTGCACTTGGCCTATACCAATGAGGATTGGGGTGAAGACCATCCCAACAATACTCGGTATTGAAACCATCGCATCTAGACTAACCTGAGGCATCCAAGAAGGATAATGAAGTGGAGAAACAAAAGGAAAAGTAGTTAGAGGAAGAGGCTCTGCTAAAACAGTTGAAGAAGATTCAAGCTGGCATATCTATCTGGGGTCTGCTTATGGCTTCATGAGTGCACAGACAAGCTGTACTGATAGCGATGGATAAAGCTAAGTCTTCTATCGACACCACCCCGGACCAACCGGTGGGATTAGTCTTCTCGGGAGGTGTTGCGCCAACTTTGACCTTTTCAGATAAGGAATTACTGCCAGAAGGCTCTACACACAACAAGCCTCTATACATATCCGTAGAGTGCCGAGAAAAGGGGATACCAGTGGTTATAGTCGACACTAGGTCAACAATCAATAGTTGTCCTTCTCGTACGGCTTACGCTATTGGTCTGAAACCGGCCGATTTTGTGCCTACAGCCCAGGTGATCCGGGCGTATGACAATAGAAGTAGAGAGGTGATGGGGACAACACAGATCAAAGTACCGGTTGGCCCAGCTCAACAGGACATCGAGTTCCATGTTTTGGATGTCCTGGCCACTTTCAATCTCTTGCTCGGAAGGCTGTGGCTACACCAAGTAAAAGTTATCTCTTCCACCCTCCACTAAATGCTGAAGTACCCCCATGGAAAAGGGGTGGCCATAGTCTTCGGGAATTCATCTATACATCCTCAGCCAGAGGTCACTACAGCTGTGTCGGAAATTGTGTATGGCAGAGATGATGTTTTCCTCTCTAGATTTACCTTGGCTGAGGCCAGGGCAGAACAAACCATCCTGGTGTCAGATGAGGGCTTATATGTCAGTGCTCAATCGATCTACTTCATGAACAAACTCCAACACATGTCAGGAATGGGATTAGGGAGAAGTGGCCGGAAGGGCATTACTGCATTGGCCGATGTGCCACATAACCCGCATGCCTTTGGCCTTGGCTATATGCCCACCAAAGTGGATTGGGTGAGGAAAGGAAAAGAAATGGCTGGAAGAGCCAAAGCAAAGCAAAGTGGGAAGGGCTATGAACTTGTGCACCGACTTATCCGGGGAACCCTGAACAATTATTTTGTTCGAGAGGGTGAAGACTTCCCATTCTGTGGTTTCCCCGAACCATGGTTCAACTCTGAAAACATCGAGTTCTCGGCTCTGAGATTTTCTTTGACTTACAGCTATAAGACACTGATGCGGAAGAAATGGCTGAACCAACTGCGGAAGCTGCTAAGGGCACAGAAAGTGATTCCAACAGCGATGAGTTTGAGATAGAAGCAGCATTGGCATGTCTCCTTTCGAATCCTCAGATCACCTCAGAGAGCTTACGGGATGACGTAACAATTTTCATGATTGGGGACCAACCGGGTGGCAACCCTTCTGGCAGCATCTTGCATATATCTGATGCACCATCCCTCGTTTGGCAACTGGAGAAGGGCTACTTGGCTAGCAGTTCTGAGTTAGGTAGTGAACCAAAATCTGATTCCATAGAGTCTGTAGAGTCGGAATTAGATTCAGGTTCTTCTGCGTCTGGGTCCGGTATTCCTGGGATTGATAACCCGGATGCCGAGGTTTTGTTCAGGTTGTTTTTTTCCTTTTCTTTTCAGTCGGTTGTAGCCAAGGAATTGGATGAGTTGGACCCTTTCAATGAGAATACCACTACAGATTCCAAGTATTTCTTTGTGCCTCTTGTTTACTGCATTGATCATGATTTTCACAATTTTAATGAAAACGATGACGAAGGAACTCCTTTGGTTTTGAAAATTTTGATTAATTGAGAGAATGAGAGATTTGTAAAACCCCTTGTTAATGAAATCATTCTAATTAATGTGGATATTGAGAAGGATCCACGGCTGGTCCCAATCAGGTCCACGTTGTCTTCGGAGGAGCGCGGGTGCTTAGTCGCTTTATTAAAAGATTTCAAAGACGTTTTCATGTGGTCCTACGAAGACATGCCTGGAATCGATCCTGAGATTGTATAGCATCGGATCCCTCTTGACCTCGAGGCTTGACCAATCAAGCAGAAGTTGGAGAGAATACACCCGGATTGGGCTTTGAAGATTAAGAAAGAAGTCACGAAGCAGATAGACACAGGGTTCTTACTAGTATCTGAGTATCCAACTTGGTTGGCCAACATTGTCCCAATGCCAAAGAAAGATGGCAGAATTCAGGTGTGTGTGGACATCAGAGATTTGAGCAGAGCCAGTCCGAAGGACGGCTTTCCCTTACCACACATCGATGAATTGGTGGACTTCACCGCAGGTCTTGCATTGCTCTCCTTCATGGATGGATTTTCTGGGTATAACCAGATTCTGATGGCACCCGAGGACAGAGAGAAAACTGCTTTCACTATGCTATGGGGAGCCTACTACTATTCGGTGATGACGCTTGGACTAGAGAATGCTGGGGCTACTTATCAATGGGCTGCAATCACAATTCTATACGATATGATTCATAAAGAGGTGAAGGTATACGTGAACGACATGATTGTCAAGTCTGAGGAAAGAGAGGGCCACCACACTGCCAACAAGAAATTCTTTCAACAGATCAAAGAATACCGGATGAGGCTAAATCCACAAAAATGTACTTTCAAGGTAACAGTAGGGAAAATGCTGGGTTTCTTGATCACACAAAGGGGCATTGACGTAGATCCTTCAAGTGATTGACTTGTTGGAGAAATACAATGTGGCTTCTCATAAGTCATCCACATACCTGCTACAAACTAATGGAGCTGTTAAGGCCGCCAACAAGAACATCACGCATATCCTGCAGAAAATGGTTAGGAGTTACAAGGACTAGCCAGACAAATTGTCATTTGCACTCTAGGGTTATAGGACTTCAATTCAGATGTCTACTGGGGCAACTCCTTACTCTCTTGTTTATGGGATGGAAGCTTTTCTGCCAATTGAAATAGAAGTTTCGTCGTTGGAGCTTATGGCAGAGTGTCAGATAGCATATGCAAACTAGCAGCAGAGCAAGTTTGAAGAACTGATGTTGTTTGATGAGAGAAGGCTGAAAGCACTATACCATGTACAAGGTTATCAACGCAAGATCACCAGGGCTTTTAACAAGAAGGTTAAGTCCCAGAATCTCAAAGAAGGGGATTTGGTACTGAAAGACAACTGAGCTTCCATCCATGACCCTAGCGGCAAGTTCAGACTCAATTGGACAGGCCCTTACATCATCAAAACTATTTGGTCGGGTGGAGCTGTTATTCTTGTAGACCTGGATGGCCTAGAATTTTTCCAACCGATCAACATGGACAAGTTGAAGAAATAGTATCCCAGAGAGGCTCGCTAGGCCGAAAACCCGGAAGGGCGACCTAGGCAAAAGTTAGAGCACAAAAAAAATTAGAAAAGAGAAAAACTAAGCTCGCAAGGTTGAAAACCCTAAAGGGCGGCCTTGGCAAAAGTCAGAGCACAAAAGGAGAGCGTTAATACTTGAGTGAAACCGAACTGGAACTACGTAAGGCCTGATTCCCATCTTTGAGATACGTAGGCAACTCCATCCTGAAATCCGGCCGTAAACACCTCCAAATCAACTGTCATGTCCATGTGTTTGATCAGGCCATCTTTGTCTTTTCTTTATCTAAAAGTTCGGTTGTGGTCCCTACTCTGAGGAAAGAACTGGTTACATAGACAAGAGGCAATTTTCCATTTTTGGATTCGGGGTTGTACATCTCAAGGATAGATTCCACGCGTATCAAGCTTATCTTTATCAAAAATGATTTTGAAAATTTTTGATAAAAGTTGATTTTTGCTTAAATTACCTTTTACAACTTAGACCATTTTTGCACCAAAAGGAAAACTTCTAGTGCTCACAACTTTAATTTCATTGATTTCAATACAAAGTTCTCCAACTCTCGATACAAATCAAAGCTGCTTTTTTATTACATGCATAAAACTTAAAAAGTAAGATCAAAGTAATAAACTAGGGGCATGGGGCATAGATGAGTCAAGTGTTCCTGCGTCCCCCGCTTATGCTTGTGGAAGCTTCTGATGTTAAAGTGGGCCCGGATTGCACCTCATCTTCAAGCCAAGTCAGGCACTCATCAGAAAGGGCGCAGTTGAAATTAGGGGCAGGAGCCAGAATCTCTCTTGTCCTCCAAGTAATGAGGCACCTAACCAAATGTGAACCTCAGACGAGGAATGAAACTAGGTACTCTACCTCTTCCTTTGGGCAAGTCTGATCATGTCCAAATTGCCACCTGAATTAGAATGGAAAGTAGAATACACAGTGTGTCAAGCCAATCAGTTGAATGCCAGGTTGTCGAGCCATGCTGTAGCTCATTTCGGTCAGAATCAGCCAGGGTCAACGCCAAGCAATGTCAGCAGCAGACCTGCTGCACATCCAATATCACCACCATCCTTCATTCAGAAAATCAACTAGTTGTTGGCGGAAAAAGTATGCTCGGGCTGAGTATGCGGGGCATGAGTCCACTACCTTCAACTTGTCCATAAGCCATATCTGGGAAGGGATGAAGGAAAAGAGAGATTAAAGAATAGAGAGGTGTACGTTGAGAAAAAAAAGTGAGAAAAGGGCTTGGAGAGAAAAATAGAGCATGAGTGTCGAGAGATGTGAGAACCATATATTAGAAAGGGTGAGAAACATTACCTGAAGAAGTAGTGGACTCCCTGTGAATTTGTTTGTCTCTCGCCGATGGAAGGCATCAAAGCCTATTAAAGTCTCAGCTAACGCCAAACCAATACAACTCTTACCCTCTTTCAAACCTTAGGCTATTTCGATTAATCGAATGCTGGACTCGCCGAAACTAGGGGCAAGGAGGAGATGTGCTAGCTTGCACAAACAAAGAGCGTGTTGTCGAAAACCATGCCAAAGAGAATCACTGTGGTCGCCAATGGCAGAAAAGTGATGAATCACACTGGGAATGACTAGCTCTCCATTGTGAACCAAGGATCGGGCCCCATGTAGAGTGAGCTCGCACATTCTTTCCAAAGCCTGGATGTGACCAAAACGGGCTGAGGCAAGATTTCCTCATCGCGCAACACTTGAAATTCTTCGATTGTCGAGCATAGCTCTTGTCCCCCGAAGCTAAAGACGTGTGTGATCGAATTCCAACATCTAGTCGCGGCATGAAGGAACGGAAAACATAGTGGAGTATGACTCAACGAGAATAGTGCATTTTTGTCAAAACCCCAAAAATTCACCTTTTCCAAGCCATCTAAATTTTTAATCTAATCAGAGAGGTTTTGGGAAAGAAATAGCACCATTTATGGTAAAAACAACAGCCAAAATGAGTTCTAGAGAAGAAATGACGAGGGTGAACCTTTTGTAGAAGATAAGGCAGTGAGTGGAAGCCAGGTGGCAACAATCTGGAGTTTCTCACATTGATGGCCGATAGGCCACCTTGGTAGTCGACCAGCCACCATTGGTGGCCGACAGCCTCTTTTCATGGCCGACTGCCTTCTTGTCTGTCCTGTTGTCCACCTGTGTGTTGAGAATGTTGAAAGCATGTGTTTTGTTCTGTTCTTTATGCATTTTAAGGTCTTGTTTTGAGTCCTTTTAGTTCTAGCAATTTTATCGAGTTGCATTTGAGTCGTTTGGTTTATCGAGTTGTTTTGTTGTTTATCGAGTTGCTTTGTTTATCGAGTTGTTGCTATTTTGATTATAGAGTTGCATTTCTTTGTTTGTTAGTGTTGGTTGGTTCATTACCCAATTAATAAAGTTCTGCCAATACCATGTTCAAATTTCATTATCAAATTCAATATCGTTTTCATGCGATGTGGTGTTTATGATGCAAAATACAAATGAAAACTGGTTTTCATTCCGATCATGGTTGTTTTTACAAAAGTGCAGTACAAGTTTTTAAAGCAAATAAAACCTATCTGAAACTGTAATGCGCTAACACTACTAACAAAAGAAGCTAAGCAAAAAAACTACAAGAAAATCAGCGCCTGTCGCCTCAGGCTCGTGATGCCCTTTTCGTTCTTTTCCTCAAAGGAAGGGACTCTGGGGCACTGTCTCCATCGGCGCCGTTGTCTGAATCTGAACCAGAGTCTGAGCGGGTGCCATCTCCACTCTCTATCTCTAAACCTACCTCAGCATCAGCACCCCCACTCTCGGAACCAGAGTCGCCGTCGTCTCGACTCTTAGATGACTCAGACTGTAGACTCACTACCTTCTCGGAGCCACTCGTCTCAGTGTCATCATCGCTGGGAATTGGCGTTAAAGGACCACTCTTATCTTGTGTGCCCCTGGCCCTACTTTGGCTGCGTGCCGGAGCCTTTCTCTCTCTCCTCGCTGCTGCTAGAGGAGGCATTGCTGGTGCAGTTGTTGTTGTTGTCCCCGGTGCTGTCGGTATGGGTGGGACTTGAAAAGAAAGTTGTCATATGTCTGCCACAGTTTGAGTATCAGATGTAAATATGGTGTGCAGAATGAGTATATGCAGAAGTTAGGTACAGTGTATGAATATAGTATGGAAGTGCAGTATTTCAGATGTAATGTATTAGTGCAGTGTGGGGCAATTTTCAGTGGAAATGTCAGTTCTAGTGTGTCAGTTGAGAATTGATGACTAGAATGCAAGAAAACTGAAGAAATGACCTGCATGTCGTGGAAGCTGAGTAGTGCCTCCCTCCTCAATATCATACCCTAAAATGAGGCTAGTAGCTCTAGCAGATCCTCGATGTATCCTGCGGGTGCCTACAAATGCAAGAGGAATGATCAATGTCTAGAAGGAACAAATCTCAGAAAGTGATGGGAAAACTAAAAATGTGATACTGTAGACACCCCATTTTTGACCGACCTTAAGACTCAGACGTCATTGATTGAGTGCTCGGTGATTGCGCATGTTGTGCTCGTTTCGAGATTTTGGAGTTCTTGGCTAAGAGCCTCACCTCCGGACCTCTGGACTCTTTGTACTTTGACTTGGTCTGCGGACTAAGTCTTGTTTTCTCTTCCTGGAAGGAGGGAGAGGTCTTGTAGACCATCTCTCAGTGGTCGTAGACTACTTTTCATGGTCGTAGGCCATTGTTCCCGTTTGGAGACTAGTTTCCGATTTTCGGAGCCGTCGGCTGTGCGCCTCGGTTCGGGACCGCTTAAAATTCTCCGTTTGGCACGGTTTTTGGAACACACCTTGTTTCCTTTGTCTGGAGGGACACTGTGGTCCGGGAAACCACTTTTGTGGTCATATGCCACTCTTTGTGCTCAACAGCCAGTTTTCAAGGCCCCGGGCCGCGCGTCTTGCCTCCCGAACTCTCATTTTGCATCCGTGTTGGTTCATTCTTGGCACGAACCTCTTTTTCCTTGTTTTGAAGGTGGTACAAGGGTGGGAGACCAACTTTCTCCTTGGAAACCACTTTTCTCCCCGCCAGCCGATTTTCTAGCCGGGAAGCTGGTTTTCTTGGTCTTTGGGCCACATTCGCTGGTTTCCCACCCCGCCATTGGCTTGCTTTCAGTGTGGAGGTCACCAATTCCCCTTCTCGGCCAGCTTTTTATCTGGGAGACCACTTGCCCTGGTCAGCCAACTAGGGGAAGTGGTCAGCCGACCACCTTTTCTGGTCGGCTGGTTTCCTCCTATTTTGTCAGATTGTGTGGATGCCAGCTGGAAGGCACAGACTATATCCTCCATACACGTGTATGGAGGATTTGCATCCAAGCTTTTAGCTTCTTGAGAAAGCTTTAGCTTCAAACCTCTATAAGAGAGGCCCTCCCTCTCCATTCCAGAGGTTCTGAAAATTCCTCTAAGGCTTAGGCATATATATCTCTCTATATCTCTATATCTTGGCCTTAAAGTGTGTATTGTTCTTGACCTATTGCACCGCACCTCATAGCCACACACCTCCACCATTGATCTGAGGTTCTTGGAGGGTATTTTCAAAGGTTGAAGAGTTGGTTTTTGGTCCCAAAACTTGTTGGTTTTGCTGAGCTTCAAGGGTAACTCCTTTTTTCCCCTTTTAAGCTCTATCTTGATCATTCTCTTAGCCATACTTTCATGCGTATTTTGGCTTTGTTGTCAACTGAAAAAAGCTTCATATTTAAGTTTTTTTCATGTTTGTTTAAGGCTCTTTTGGTGTTGAGCGTCATTTACCCTCTTGCATCCTCTATTTAGCCTTGTTTTGTGCCATGCCATGAGACCTTTGTATTGATCTTTGCTTGGCCTTTTAGCCACTGAAATCCAGCAGATTTTCAGTGGTTGGCATGTGATTTTGAGGGCCTAAATCAGAGAGGGGAGACCCTCTCCCTTTTGGCCTTGTTTGTTTGCATTTTTGGCCTTTCAAAGGAGCACATACTTTCATACTTCCAAGGCTTGGTTTAGGACCTTTTTGGTGACTTTTGGGACCTGCCTAGACTCTATCTATGGCTGGTATGGTCACCTTTTGTTTGCCTCTTGCATGTGTAGAATAATCCCTTTCATGGCTTGTCAAAGTGGCACCTCATTTGTCATGACCCAAACTCGCCCCCAAGGGTTAAGGACATAACCGGCCAGTAATCCTAAGATTACCTACGGCCTCAATACAAATTAGACATAACTCATCAGAGTAAAGGGGCCAAACAGAAGCAAAAATTTAAAACTTTGTCCATAGAGCTGTGCTTATATGCACGCCAAAACAAACCATACTCATATGCGTTAATAACCCACATCAAAAGTACAGTAGCATAAACTTCTTTACAGATAGGATCATCTAGGCTGAGTCGACCCATAGCAAACTATATACAAATATACACAAGATCCTTGCCAACAAGACAGAATATAAATGCGTAACAAAATGGCAAGGTTGGGTCTCGTGCGTGAGACACAAGGCTGACTCTCCCAAAACTCCTTCTGTTCCTAGCTGACTTCACTGGGGTTGGGGTTGGACCTCACTTGGCTCACCTACAAATACATGAATGAGCGTGAGCGAATGCCTAGTGAATAATATCAAATAAACAAGTTACATAAGCAATTATTGGAACAGTACAACAAACGGCCTTCGGCCCAATCATTTATATCAATCGGCCTTTGGCCCAATCATTTATGTCAATCGGCCTTTAGCCCAATCATTCATGTCAATCGGCCTTTGGCCCAATCATTTGTATCAATCGGCCTTTGGCCCAATCATTTGTATCAATCGGCCTTTGGCCCAATCATTCATTTCAATTGGCCTTTGGCCCAATCATTTATGTCAATTGGCCTTTGGCCTAATCATTTGTATCAATCGGCCTTTGGCCCAATCATTTATTTCAATCGGCCTTTGGCCCAATCATTTATTTCAATCGGCCTTTGGCCCAATCATTTATATCAATCATTGTCTGCCATCCAATTTGATGAACTTACAAAACTTATGCAATAGTAACAATTGGACAATAACATACTACAAATATCTTGTTAGGATATTACTCACAGTAATCGGTTGACTGGTTCACCCTGGAACTCGACCCTACACATGCCATGAACATAAAAGGGTCACTAACAATTCAATCCGTTCAAAATTCACATTTTCCTCTTTAGGCTTCATTCTTATCCCTTTAACTCATTTACTGTGTCTAACATATGCCTAAGAGTGCTTGCAAGTGAAAGGGAACGGAAAACAAAACACAGGATGTATTTTCAAAATTTCAGAAAACAGGGTTCCCACTCGAGCGTGGGATTCCCCACTTGAGCGGACCCTTAAGGTCTGCAAAAGTACTGGTTGCATCAAAATCCCGCTCGAGCGTGAACTCTGTCGCTCGAGCGGATTCCTGTCTGCATGGCTCCCCGCTCGAGCACCAACTTCCCTGCTCGAGCGGACACCATGTCTGCAAGAGATGCTGGGAGCATGAATTCACGCTCGAGCGGCGGTTTTCCCGCTCGAGCGGACTTCAAATTTCTGGGTTTTCCAGATTTAGTTCTTAAGTTCAAATTCGATGTTCAAGGGTCTAAACTTATAATTTTTGGCTCAAACTTCATATATTCATGTACCAGCGTGGTACAAGCACTAGATTACATCACAAAGAGATTCAAATTTCATGATTTATCTACATGCATGCCCCCAAAATATCTCAAACTCAACACCAACATGCTCCAATTCAAACATTCAAGACCCATACTTCCAAGATTTGTACATGCATGTGGAAGATGCTCATTCTCCTCAGCTTAGATAGCACAAATGATGACTATAACATGAGCTTCAATTAAAATTGCACATGGATTATACATTTTCATGCTCAAACATGTCAATTCAAGGTATTTTCTTACATGCATGCACACAATGGCCTTCAATTCAACAAAACCAAATTAAATTCCCTCATAATCAAACTAAACCATGTTCTTGACCATTATTCCAACTTGAACTCACAACATTACAACTTAATATTCATGAATTCACTTACATAGAGGCTCAATTCTCCCAATCTATGGTCAAATCTTGAATAATCTTCAAGGTTCCCAAGCTTTGAGCTAAGTTCGCTCAATTCTCTCCTCTCCCTCTCTCTACAGCCGACTCTCTCTTCCTCTCAATGCCTACCTCTGGTTTTTGAGTTCAAAAAGGAGTAAAGAGAGTGTATATGGCCATAAACAAAAAGGTCCCACTATTGCTTATTTAATAATATTTAAATAGTTGGGCACTAATTCACCAATTTAATCGATTTAAACTGACCCGAATCAATTTCCAATTAAATTTCACCGTAGGCTCTAAAAATTATGCCGATCACAATGGCGTAATCAATTTCGGGTTCCGTGGCCAATAAGGCCTTAAATTTTTAATTTCCAAAGCAGATAATTCAAACAGATATTCCTACGGTGAACAGATAAAAACTCAAAATCGCATATATTCACATAATGGCACACCAAATCATGTTAAACACATAATCATACTCAAATTAAGAACCAATTAGCAAATTACGGAACAGGGGCATCACATCATTCTTGCATGTATTGGTCATGTCTCAGTGGGTTTTTGGCCATCATTTGACATGCCATGATTCTATTTTTGGCTAGTTTGGTAGCCTCTCATATGCTTCATATGCTTGTAGTGTAAATCATGTTTACTAGCTTGAATTGCATGATGTTTAGACCCTCTATTCTAGCATATTTTGGCCATGATCCAAACTGATTTTGTTCATATTTTGGGCTACCTTAGCTATATTTTGAGGCCTCTTGGTCGAATGATGCTTTCCAAGCATGCTTGTAGTATAATAGCCTTGCCTAGCTTTGAGTTTTTGAGGTCCCTCGCATGCTTAACTTGAGGTATTTGCATGTTTTGGCATTATGAGGAAAGTTATTTCAGAGATTATTTCTTGGCCATATTCTCATGTTTGTCACTTTTTCAATATGCTTGAGAGTTGCATCATTATACCCCATTTGTGAGCCATTGCATGAGCTTCATTTTTGTGCCTTTCAAGCCATCATCTTAGTTCACTTTTGCACCTATTCTAGCCTACATAAGGTCTGTTTGGAGTTGGTTTGGCCATTTGAGCATTGCCTTGCATGCCTATAGTGTAATACACTTCACTAATTTCGGTGCTTGAGCCATTCAACATGCATTATGTGAGTTGTTTATATCATTTGGAGCCATTTTGTATGCCATTTTAGAGTTGGAACATGTGTCCTTGCACTCCATATTTCTTCCTTTTCAATGTGTTTGGAAAGTTGTGTTTTATGCCTTAGGCTTGGGGCCATTGCATTGGGCATGTTTGCATGAGATTTGGAGCCTTGTTTTCATCATCTTTGGCCACTGATTTGGGTGTGGCTGATGCCCATTCATTTTGGTTTAAGTCCATTTTACATCGAGTATGCCATTGTAGTTCATAGCATTGAGTATGCCACGTTGTTGCGTGTTTGATCATTGCATTGTGCATTCCTTGTTCATCTCATTGTGTATATTAGTTCCATGCGCATTGCGCATGCTAGTGTCATGAGCATTGTGCATGCCATGTAGCTTATAGCATTATGTATGCTAGTTGCATATTTGCATGTTATCCCTCGCATGTTTGCATCACTTAGTTGCATTGCATTAGGATTGCATGCTAGAGTTGCATTTGTGCATGCCATGTTTGTTGCATTGTGTTTGGGATAGGAGTTAGTCCGAACACAGGAAATGAGGGATGTCTCGTACTCAAAGTGACGAAATGTGCCTCGATTCCTGATCGCCAACACTCTTGACTACGCATGATGGGGTTTAGGCTTTATATGTTCATATGTGCATCCATTCCATATTAAGTTGTGCAATTCGGCTCCACAGCCATCATGCATCGAGATGCGTGATTGGTCGCCCAAGGGTTGAGGCCTACACTCCCTTGAGCTTATGCAATGATGGGGAGAGTGGTCGTGCACACATGTGTTGCGAATACTTTGTCGTCCCACTCTCTTGCCTTCTGTTGCAGAAAACCAAAAACCAAGGGCAGAAACTGGTCGGCCGACCAGGTTTAGTGGCTGGCCGACCACTTTTTCTAGTTTTTCGCCACAAAGGTGGTCAGCAGGTGGTCTCCAAGGCCAATAGCTAGTCACGGCTGACATCCTGATTCCCGGTGGAGTTTCAAATATACGGAGCTTTATGCGATTTCGAGATCAATTGCAAATAGAGGCAAGTCGAGGCGTCGCAAGGGATTTCCGAACAAAGCAATTCAAGCATGCATGCATCCTTTGTCATTCAAAGCAGAGCTGAGGTAGCCTATTTCATTTAATTTATATGCTTATGTAAATTGCTTACTTAGTTAATTTGTTGATTAATTAGAGTTGTGTAATAATTAGCTGTAACTTGTTATTCATTTCATTATGTAATAACTAGTTTAATTAGATTAGCTTAGATTAGCTAGCTGGTTTTGTATTATTTATTCGGACCCTCCTCCGAGAGGGCAATGTTGTAAATAAGTGTGCGTGTGTGTGATGCATGTCTTCCAACCCCCATTTCTTTCTCCCTTTTATTTACTGGCTTACGATGGTTAGTTTTAGTGCATGTTTCAATTAGCATCCTTATGCTCGCATGTTTGCATCCGTTCATCTATCTTGCATGCACCGGGCTCGGCGCATCATACTAACTGTATCGTATTTCAATTCCAAGTTGAATGCGTGTTATCTATAGCATCTCATATGCCATCTTAGAATAGCCGAGCCTATCTTAGTTTCATTTTGTATGTGTTGCATTAGGCATTCTCAAAATAGCTAGGATCATGCATTGATTTCTAACATAGCTTCTGTTTTGGCCTGGAGTACCCGATAAGTGTTTATGCTTCAGCATCCTTGCATGCGTATGAGTGTTGCCATGATAGCATGCTTGCCATGAGGCTATTTGCTTATGTGATATAACTGCCTAAATGCCTGTGAGTGAAGGTTGGGTTATTTGAATTGGGACAATTCATTGATTGCGAGTTTTAACCCCACTTGAGAGTGGCAAGTCACCATGTTTTCTAAGCCCACTTAAGGGTGACAAAATCCGTATTTTAGCTTACTTGTGAGTAGCAAACCATTTTCAAAACGAATATGCAATGCTTTGTTCCAACTTAGGTAATCCAGTCTATACTTGTATGCTGTGCGCATCACATAGTAATTCTAGGTTAATAACCGGAATAAGAGCACATGTGTTTTCAAAAACAAGATATCATGTTAGTAAAGGCCGATCTTTGATCGGGCGAGCAGGGGTGCTCATTGCATGACCTTCCCCTCTCGTACCCAAGTTCCCGAGCCGAAGGAACTTTGGTGATGACGGACACGTGGCCTTAGGCATGAGTCAGGGTTTCCTAAATTCCCCCAAAATAAAATATTTAGGTGGCGACTCTGTATCTGGCAAAGCAGTCCATGTTTGGCACTTCTTTCTAAAAATCAATTTTTTAAAACGATTTGTCAGATTTGGACTCTTTGGTGATTTATCGACCTTGCATTGCACTTTGTGAGATTATATTCAGAACCGTGACATTGAGTCCGAACTGTAGTAAGTCCAATGAACAAAACGGGATTTTCCCGAGACGTTTGGGCGCGTCTACAGTTTTTGGCGACTCTGCTGGGGATTTAGAGAACTTGACTTGAACTCATGATATCTTGTTTTGACTACACTTATGTGTTTCTTTGCATTGCATTTGCATTGGTGCACCTAGGACACCATGTTTGCCATCTGCAATTCCTGAACGGTTTGCCGGAGGCTCGCCTTGAGAAGCTGACCGGTTAAGGGCTCTACCACGATGGGAACACAAACCCCATTTTTTACCAGGGCACCCTTTTTGACCATTCGTCCTAGTGCATGTCGGAATCTATAGTGACTATCCCAAACTAGGACAGGTTGCTCACCCGATTATAGGTTGTTTGAAACCGCTGCGTGCGTAGTGAAACCCTAGCTCCTGACAAAATAGGACAGGGAAACCCTACCCCAACATAGGGGTGCTTTGGATCTCATTTGCTTGCTATGTGCTATCAGAGTCTGTCTCTACAGGTTGTATAAATCAGTTTGCAAGTCTGGGTATTAGGCCTGCGGGCATCAGTATTTTGAGAATCGATTATATCTGCGGGTATCAGATTTAGTTTTGGAGCAGTAATTTGGGGAACAGTGATCAGTGGTCAAATACAGTTATTCAGCTATGTTCACGTCTGTATTGATGACATTGAGCTGAGATGCTCCATGTTTTCTATTTCAAGGTTCAGAGATTTAGTTCAGAGCAACCAGTGTTCTCCTTTGCCGAGGCAAAATAGGAAAAAGGCCAGTCAAGGCTCACCCGTTCATCAAATCCGTTAGTCACCAGTCGCATCACCTCTGTTCGATTCAGCAAATTTATGATGACATAGAATTCGGAGGAAATCGTGGTTATGACAGCGGCACTAAACCAGGGAATCATCATGCAGGGTGATACCGACGTTGAAATGCAGCACCCACCCAAGTCACCTGCCGCACATCCCATCTGGGAAACCCAGTTATTTCAAGCCCGTGAGCCCACCACTTTCGAGTTGATGGGAATGATCGGCGATCTTCAGAGATCTGTGGCTGATCTAGCCTATGGAATGTCAGTTCCTTCACAAACCACATCGTATGCCGGGAACTTCGTGCTGGAAAAGCCCCCGCTACTAGGGCGAATTGTAATTGAGCTCAGCCAACCTGAAGCCATCCCAAGTTCGGGCCATGACCTGTCAACAACAACAAGGCTCCGCTCTGATCAAGCAACCCAAACCTTTGACCGAGCAAAGGCGAACGGTAAGAACAAGGTTAGGGCAGACATCGATCCCTATGAATAACTTCAGCAGGCCGTTGAGGCTTTGAAAGCCGGAGGATTGAAGAAACAACAAGTGTTCGCGGTCGCTACAAAGGCTGTGGATGACATCTTTTCCACTCAGAATGAGGGCAGTTCAAGCCAAAGGGAAAATCGGGAAGAGGGCCGTCGTACTAGAGTCGTTCCTCCCAATCCTATTTTTGCACCAGGGAAAGATCACAAAACAAAACCAGCACTTGTTGATCCCTTTGCTAGTGCGTCTAACAAAAATCCACAAAGCTCGAAGTATCTACCCCGAGGTGGTAGGGTTTTCCATGCCCTCTATATGCCTTTGTCTAAGGCTCTTCAAATTCTCGCTGAAAAGGGACATCTCAAACCCCTTGAGCCTCGGCCTCTCCCTAGCCATCTTCCATCTGGTCACGATGCTACCCAGTACTGTGCGTATCACCCGCAAACCGGCCATACTACCGACAACTGCTTCTGTCTTCGCTATGAAGTACAGGATCTGTTTGACAACGGGGTCATCCTCCCGCCGAGCTCAGCAAAGTCCATCGTCACTGGATCAGTGAACTTGGAAGATAATGTGATGTAATCAGGGGTTGAACCACCTACGGGCGGCGTGCGATTTACTTTAAATATGGCGTATGGAACGCACTGTTTTGAGCATTTGCGAATGCTAGTTGTTGTGGTTTCTGACTTGGGTATTTAGGTCAATTCAGTTGTGTTGTTTTGAGTATGTCTCTTTGTTTTGAGTCTGTCTTTTTGTTAAGATTTGTCTTCTTGTATTGAGTCAGTCCTATTGTATAGGGGTCGAGTGATTCCGAGGATGTTACCTTGAATGTCACTATTTTGTTTTGTGTTTATCTCTTTGCTTTCTTTTTTAGTCTGTTTCTGCCGTAGAGCCAGTTACACAAGAAGATCTGAATGAAGCAGTAGTGGTTTTCGTACTTTGTGCTTATTTCTACTTTGAGCCAGTTGTGCCAGCAAGTTTAGAATGAAATGGCAGTACATTTCACCGCTCTTCTGTTCCTTGAAATTATTGCATTGACCTAAGTTTTTCAAAACTTTTTGAACATTGTGTTGAAAACAAAGAGGAAGGAATTCCTCAGGTTTTGCAAAAATTTGATCAATTGAGAGAAAGAGAGGCATGCTAAGCCCTTAATGAATGAAAACATGTTTGTTAATGTGAGTACTGAGAAGGACCCTGGCTTGATCCAGATTGGTTCTACACTATCTTCAGCGCGAGCAATTTGTCGCCTTCTTAAAAAATTTCAAAAAAATGTTTTGCGCGGTCCTGCGAAGACCTATGTGGAATTGCTCTTGAGATTGTGCAGCCTACGATCGTTCTCAGCCTCAAGACTCAACCCCTTTTGCTTTCAAACCTTGAACTTGGATTCAGAATGTTCAATGGTCAAACACAATGTGATGCCTGTGTGGCCAGATTTGAAGCAGCCCATGAACTAGGGGCAAGGAGGTCAGAAATAATCAAAAGAAAGCTTGCAAAGCCGGATAAGAAGCACCCCTCGAACTAGGGGCAAAAAATGTCAGATGTGCTCGAAGAGTCAAAAATGGGGTCATTGCTCAAGCTAATAAAGATCGGCAAGAACGCCAAATCCCAGAAGGGATGAAAGAAGAAAGTATTGCTGAAGGACAACCAAGTTCCTATCCACAACACTAGGGGCAAATTCACCCCCCATTGGATGGACTTCTATATCATCAGCGAGCAGCAGCCATTCTCCTAGATTTAGATGACTTCGAGATCTCAAACCATTCAACATGGACAAAGCTACACTTTTACCCTTGAGAGGCTCGCTGGGCCGAAAACCCGGAAGGGCGACCCAAGCAAAAGTTGAAGCAAGAAAAAGAACAAAAAAAAGAAAAATACAAAGAATGAAAAAAAAAAAAAAAAAGAAGAGAAGAAATGAAAAGAAAAGAAAAAAAAAACGAAGCTCACAAGGTTGAAAACCCGGAAGGATGGCCTTGGCAAAAGTTAGAGCGCAAAAGAAGAGGTTAATACCCGAGTGTACCTTAACCCCGGAACTACGTCAGGCTTGATTCCCATGTTTGGGATACGTAGGCATCTTTATTCTGAAGTCTAGCCATAAACACTTCCAAATTGACTATGTCCATGTAATGGTTCTGATCATCGTTGTCTTCTCTGTATCCGAGAGTTCGGTGGTAATGGTCACTGTAAGGACTGGTTGCCATGTGCTGCGGCGCTATTCAGACTAGGGGCAACTTTCCGTTGCCGTGCAGTGCTATGGTGCTATTCAGACTAGGGACAAGTTTTAGTTGCCATGCAGTGCCATTCAGACAAGGGGCAATTTTCCATTATTTTGGATTTGAGGTTGTGCATCTCAAGAGTAAATCATGGGTTGGTCGAGCAGTAGCCATTTGCAAAAATAGTTTTTGAGAATTTTTAATGAGGTTGACTAATTCTCTCAAAAATTATTCCATTTTTCTAAAACTAGACCATTTCTTGGACCCAAAAAAGGAAAATGTTCAGTGCTCATAACCTGACTTGCATGATTTCAAATCAGAAAATCGAACAAGCGTGTTAATCTAACTATCATTTTGGTTAAAATTGTTTTAGCAGAAGCCAAAAACAAAAAATGGTCAAAATGATGAACTAGGGGCACAATTGAGTCAGGTTTTCTATCTTTTTCCCTTTATCAACGCACTTGCCAGAAAGGGCATCATACCTGCCGGAAAAGGGCACCACTGAAGCTAACCACAAAAGGGCAGAAAGCTCTCTCATCCTCTAAGCAGCGAGGTATCGAGCCAAGTGCGAAGCACAAACTGGAATGGATCAAGATATTCCACTCCTTCATCTGGACAGATCTGATCACGTCCAAACTCCCCAACAGAGTATCGTCAACCAATGTCAGCTGCAGATTTGCTACACACCCAGTCTTAGCGCAACCCCTCTGTGGGAGAAACTCACTGGCTGTGAGCAGAAGAAAGAGAATCCAGCAGCATGCTAGGGGCAAGAGCCTGCAACTTCTTGTTTATCCATCAACCACCCAGGGGAGGGACAAAAAAATGAGAGATTGAAGAATAGAGAGATGTGCGCTGGGAGCAAAAATGAGGAAAAGGGCTTTTTCAGAAAAATAGAGCCTGAGGGCCGAGTGATGTGAGAATCACAAATGATAAAGGGTGGGAAACAATACCTAGAGAAACTGGCTCCTTGTGCACTAAGAGGTCTCTTGCCATTGGAACATGTTTGTGTGTCGTGTCAATCGTTTTGTTTGTCTCGATTCTTGTTTTGAGTCGTTTCGGGTGCCTATAGATGTGTTTAGGTTGTCTTACCTTGTCTTTCTCTTTGTTGTTGAGTCATGGTGTGCTATGTTTAGTCGAAGGCTCAATACCCGGTTGAGAACTTATTCTCACTCTCAATTTCAAAAAATTGTTTTGTGCTCAGAGTGCTGTGCCGTTCTCCACATTTGTGCAAAACAAGATTTTGTTCTTTCAAAAACCGTAGGGTTCAACCTGGGTCATGTGGGAACAGTAAAACCAGGACCTATCTGAAGCTATATAGGTTCCAAACTTCGGAGCAAAAGAAAAAAAGGAAAATGTCGGGCATCTAAGTTTGTTTCTACTTATGCAATTTCTGTCATCGCATCCTGTATGTTCAGAATGAGCTGTGTGTCCAAAATTAAAAGAATACTATGTTATGAGCCGTGTGTTCAGATCGAGCAGTGTTGTGTTATGAGCTGCACGTTCAAAATTGAAATGTGTGAGCTGCGTGTTCAAAGTGGAATGTGTGAGCTGCGTGTTCAAAATGAAGTGAACGAGCTGTGTGTTCAGAAATGAAAATTTATCAGCTGCGTGTTCAGAATTAAGAATGAGCTACGTGCAAATGAAAGTGTATGAGCTGTGTGTTCAGAATTGAAATGTGTGAGCTGCGTGTTCAAAATGAAGTAAATAAGCTGTGTGTTCGGAAATGAAAATTTATGAGCTGCGTGTTCAAAATTAAGAATGAGCTGCATGCAAATGAAAATATATGAGCTGTGTGTTCAGAATTGAAATGTGTGAGTTGCGTGTTCAAAGTGAAGTGAATGAGCTGTGTGTTCAGAATGAAAAAACGCTGAGCTGGGTGTTCAAAATTGAACATGAGTTGTGTGCCCGAAAAATGAGCTATGTGCCCGAAATGAGCTGTATGCCCAAAATGTGCTGTGTGCCCGAAATGAACTGTGTGTTCAGAATAAGCCGTGTGCCCCAAATGGGCTGTGTGCCCGAAAAACGAGCCGTGTGCCCGAAATGAGTTGTGTGCTCAAAAAATGAGCCGTGTGCCCAAAATGAGCTGTGTGCCCGAAAAAATGAGCCGTGTGCCCGAAATGAGTTGTGTGCTCGAATAATGAGCCGTGTGCCCGAAATGAGCTGCGTGCCCCAAATGTGCTGTGTGCCCCAAATGTATTGTGTGCCCGAAATGAACTGTGTGTTCAGAATAAGCCGTGTGCCCCAAATGAGCTGTGTGCCCGAAAAACGAGTCATGTGCCCGAAAAAACGAGCCATGTGCCCGAAATGAGTCGTATGCCCGAAATGAGTTGTGTGCTCAAATAATGAGCCGTGTGTCCGAAATGAGCTGCGTGCCCCAAATATGCTGTGTGCCCCAAATGAACTGTGTGTTCAGAATAAGCCGTGTGCCCGAAATGAGATGTGTGCTCGAAAAATGAGCCGTGTGCCCGAAATGACCTGTGTGCCTGAAAAAACGAGCCATGTGCCCGAAATGAGTTGTGTGCTCGAATAATGAGTCGTGTGCCCGAAATGAGCTACATGCCCGAAATGTGCTGTGTGCCCGAAATGAACTGTGTGTTCAGAATAAGCTGTGTGCCCCAAATGAGCTGTGTGAGCTGTGTGCCCGAAAAATGAGCCGTATGCCCAAAATGAGTTGTGTGCTCGAAAAATGAGCTGTGTGCCCGAAAAATGAGCTGTGTGCCCAAAATGAGCTGTGTGGCCGAATGAGCTGTGTGCCCAGGTAAACAGAGTGCTGTGTTTCGAGCTGCGTGTCGAATGAACAGAATTTTGTGTTGTGAGCCGCGTGCCAAACAAACAAAGTGTTGTGTTGTGTGCTGTGTGCCAACTGAATGGAATGCTATGTCGTAAGCTGTGTGCCACATCTTGCATGGTACATGCATTTTATCACGCTATTTTGCGCATTGAGCTATTTTTTGCACCTTACTTGCATTTTATCACGTTATGTTGTGCATCGCACTATTTTGTGCAGTTTACACTCGTGCTCTCTCACGCATCGCACTGTTTTGTGCAGTTTATACTCGCGCTCTCTCGCGCAACGCACTGTTTTGTGCAGTTCATACTCGCGCTTTCTTGCGCATCGCACTATCCTGTGCATTTCATTACATACTCTCATCTTGCATAAAAAAAAATGCTTGTATCTTTTGCATTGAACTTGCATCGCGATGTCTTGCGCACCTTACCTGCACTTGTTAGTGCATTGCATTATTCTCACTTTCTTGCGCATCTTACCTGCACTTGTTAGTGCATTGCATTGCTCACGCTGTCTTGCGCACCCATTTTCTTGGCACTGTTTTATGCATTCACTCTGCATCGCGCTGTCTTGTGCACTACCTGGTCTAGGAGACCTTAAATCCCCTAGTCTAGGAGACCTTAAATCCTGCATATTCATTCGCACCGTCTTGTGCACTCTCTAGTCTAGGAGACCTTAAATCCTCTAAAGGTGCAATTCCTTTGGTGTTTGTCGTGCTGGAACGACTTCCGGTGGTCTGGTATAGCCACCTGCCTTTGTTTGCGGTGAGTTCCTAGGAGACCAACTGAGACGGTGGAAACTAGAGTTCAAATGACTCATCCCTAGAACGCAAAGGTTCAGGATTTTCAAAACTAAAGTCTGGTTTAAATACCCAGGGGTATATCCTCGGCTTGAAATCTGTATGGCAGCCCCATAGATTGAGAGAGCATGTGTATGCGCCTCAATTCTGGATACTGAACCAACCTAGTCTGTCACCCTGTTGGAGAATAGGGAAATCCGTGACCATAGTCAGGGAGAAAAGTAGTACCTGCGGTTCAACCGAGAAGAAGGGGAAGGTCCCCAATAGCATGAGGTAGGTCATTGCCAATTGCCCTTGTAAGGTACCTTCACATCTGTAGACACCCTATTTTTGACCGTCCTCAAGACTTGGACGTCACCGTTTGAACACCCGGTGATTATCCATGTTTGTGTTCGTTTGGAGTTCCCAGAGGTCTCGGCTGCGCACCTTGCCTCAGGATCTCCGAACCCGACTGTTTAGTGTCTGGTTTTGCACCAAACACTTGTGTTTTGCCTTGGAGGGGCAGGGAATGCCTTGTGAGGCATCCCCACACATCACCGGCCATGGCTGGAGGCCACCGGCTGGTGTTTTGTTGCCACCGACAATGTATATTGCCGACCGGTACTATTTTTGGTCGGTCGGCCATCTTTATTTGGCCGATTGACTCTTTTTCTGGCCGAGACCTCTTCTTGGGGAGGCTTGACCCTTTTGAATCCCCTGTTTTAGCTTCTTGAGGAAGCTTGAACCTTTCGAACCCTTAGTTTTAGCTTCTTGAGGAAGCTTGAACCTTTTGAACCTTGGTTCTAGCTTCTCCAAGAAGCTTGACCCTTTTTAGCTTCTCTAAGAAGCTTGAACCATTTTAGCTTCTCTAAGAAGCTTGACCTTTTTAGCTTCTTTAAGAAGCTTGAACCTTTTGAACCTTGGTTCTAGCTTCTCCAATAAGCTTGAACCTTTTGAACCTTGGTTCTAGCTTCTCCAAGAAGCTTGACCCTTTTTAGCTTCTCTAAGAAGCTTGAACCATTTTAGCTTCTTAGAGAAGCTTGCACCTTTCTAGCTTCCAAGAGAAGCTTGCACCTCTTGAACCTTTTGCCTAGCTTCTCCAAGAAGATTGGCTCTTTTGTCTAGCTTCTCCAAAAAGCTTGGCCTTCTTGGCCCTTTTGCTCCAAGCTTCTAAGAGAAGCTTGACCCCCTTGACCCTTTTTTGCTTAGCTTCTCTTAGAAGCTTCAAACCTCCATCTTCTCTATAAATAGAAAGCCTCTCCTTCCATTCAAGAGGTTCCCAGAAATTTTTCTAAGGCAAAAACCATACACTTCCCTCCATATCTCTACATTCCAAGCTCCAAAGTCCATAGTTCTTGGCCCCTTTGCACACCACCTCTCAACCACACCTCTCCATCATCCATCTAAGCTTCTTGGAGGCCATTTTCATAGGCTAAGGAACTGATTTTTGGAACCAAAGGCTGCTGTCCACGTTGGTCTACAAGGGCGAGCATCTAACCCTCTTTTATTCCCCGTTTTTGCACAAGCTTTTGGCCTATCTTTCTTGCTGTTTTGAGCTTTGTGTATAACATAAAAAAGTTCTATTTTTTTGTGTTTAAGATACTTCATTAAGGTCACTTTTCTGTTTAGGCCTTGTTTGGCCCCATTTTGTGCTATTTTTGGTGAACTTCGGGACCGCCTTGTTTGGGCCTCCTCACCACTGAAATCTTGAGGGATTTCAGTGGTGAGGATGGTGGTTTAAGGTCCTAAGAAGGAGAGGGCCACCCCCTCTCCTTGTTGTCTTCAAAAAGTCCCATTTTAGCCTCGTGTGTGAGCACCATTTTTAAGTGCATGTTGGCCATGTCTTAAGTGTTATTTGGTAGTATTTTTCCATGTATTACCTCTGTTTTTACTTGGTTTAGACACACCATGCATGCTTAGCATACTTGTCTTGTAATGCCATGAAATTGCCTTAACATGTATCTAGCATTTGGACCACCATGCTTGCATATTTTGGCTTAGCTTTGTGATGCTTTTATGCATATTTTGGCATGCTTAAGGTCTTTTTTTGGTTTCTTAGGCCATCTAGGGCTTGCTTTGTATAGCTACCATGCAACCTCTCTTGTATGCCTTGAGTATTGACCCCTCTAGCATGCTTTACTTCCTTCATTTCAGTGGTTTGGAACCACTTATCATGTCATTTTAGTCCTCATGGTATGCTTGTATGCTTGCATTTGATGCCCCTTTAATAGTTTATAAGGTTGTCATCTTATGCTCCATGTTTGGCCCCTTTTGTATGCTCCCATGTTTAGGCCATTTAGATGCCATCTAGGTGTGCCTTTACCCTTGCTTTGGTCTGCCTTGGGATGGTTTTGAGTCCCTATGGCCCTTTGAGGCTTGGTTGGCATGGCCATGGTTTAAGCCCCTTGGCTTGCCTTGAGTTTTGGACATTGTTGCATGCCATGCTTGTCTTGTTTACTTTGTTTGGCACCTTTTCTAACATGATTTCGGAACTTTCTATGCATGCCATTTGTCCATGTTTATCCTCTTTTAAGTGTGCATAAAAGTTGCCTTTTGATGCCTAGGAATTGGATCATGTATGCATGCATGCTTGTATGTGCATTTGGCCCCATTTCCATAGCTTTTGGCCACTGTTTTGGGCCTAGTTGAGGGCTGCCCAAATTAGCTTAAGTCCACTCTTTACATCTTGTTACATTGCTTCATGCCTTGCATACTTGTTTGATTAGGTTGTGTGCCTAATGTACATTACTTGCTTGCATGCTCATATTGCATATTTAGCTCACATGCTTAGGTTGCATTTGGCATGCATGGCTTGCCTCTTGAATCACCATGATTGAGGTTGGGTTCCTTATGTGTTTATTTGGTTTGCATGTCATTTGAAATCAAAATGCACAACTTGGTGTCTTGGGCCATCACGCATTGAAAGGCGTGATTGGTGGTCCGAGAATCAAGGAACATATCACTTTGAGTCAAAAGCATGATAAGGGATGTGTTGGTGCACACATTTGCTTGAAAATTCCATGCCATACACTGCTTGCCCTCTGCTACTATCAATTGCAGGTTCTGCAGGAAGTTTTGGCCGGTCGGCTGCATATAGCGCCGACCGGCCATCCATTTTTGGCCGATAGACAAAAATGTGGCCGGTGGTCATTCCCTTTGGCCGGTGGTGTTTCTACTTGGCCAGTGATGCTCCCCAGTGTCCAGAGAAGCATTCCTGGGACTTGTGCAAGTTTTCAGGGGGCAAGGTAGTGTAAACAGAGGCAACAGTGCCATGGCAATGGATTTCCGGGCGAAGCCAATTCGAGCATGCGCGCATCCCTCTTCCTGAGGCCTTTTACTGCTTTCAGTAGTTTAATTAATTTGTTAATTGATGAGGTGGTCTGTAACATTTAATTAGCTTGTAGGTTAATTAAATTTGTATATTCTTTTGGTCCCTCCAAGTGAGGGCGTATTTGTAATAAGTGTGCGTGAGTGTGTGTATGTCTTCCAACCTCACGTCTTTCTTCCCTTTTATTTACCTACTTATGATTGTAGAGTAGGGCATATTTAAATTAGCATACCTTATGCAATGCATACGTGCATCCATACATCTGTTTTCCATGCATCGGGCTCGGTACATCACGCTAACTGCATATGTATTTCAAATTCCAAGATGAATACTTGTTAATTGCAGCATTTCACATGCCATGTCTAGGATAGCCGAGCCTATTATAGCTGCATTTTGCCTGTGATGCATTAGCCACTTAACATGAACTAGGATCATGTATTGATTACTAACTAGTTTCTGTTTTGGCTTGGAGTACTAGGTAAGCTTTTATGCTTGAGCATACCGCAAGCGTGTGAATGTTGTCATAATAGCATGATTACCATGAGGCTAGTTGCTTATGTGATATAACTGCTTGAATGCCTGTAGATGGAGGTCGAGTTACCTAAATTGGAATAATGCATTAAACTGTGAGTTTTAAAGCCCACTGGACAGTGGCAAAACCATCTTTTCTAAAAACCCACTCGAGGGTGGTAAAACCTACATTTTAGCCTACTTGCGAGTAGCAAACCATTTTCAAAACAAACATGAAATGTTTTGTTCCAATTTAGGCAATTTGGTCTATACTTGTTTGCTGTGCGCATCACATAGTAAACCTAGGCTAATAACCGGAATAAGAACACACAATGTTTTCAAAAACAGATATCATGGTTAGTAGAGGCAGGTCTTTGACCGGGCGAGCAGGGTTGCTCACAAAGTGACCTTCCCCAATCGTACCCAAGTTCCCGAGCCGAGGCAACTTTGGTGATGACGGACACATGGCCTTTGGCACCGAGTCAGGGTTTCCTAAATTTCCCATTAAAAAAACATTTAGGTGGCGACTCTGTATCTGGCAAAGTAGTCCATGTTTGGCACTTCTTTTCAAAAAATCTGTTTTCAAAATCGATTTGCCGGATTTGGACTCTTTGGTTCAAGATTAAGAACCGTGACATTTGAGTCCTTGAACTGTAGGGACCCCAATATGAACGGAACGGGACTTAACGCTCCTGGGGCGTTCGGGGACGTCTACAGTTTCTGGCGACTCTGCTGGTGATTTTAGAGAGCTTGACTCAAACTCGTGATATCCTATTTTGACTACACTTATGTGTTTCTTTGCATTGCATGTGCATTGGTGCGCCTAGGACACCGTGTTGGCCATCTGCTATTCCTGAGCGGTTTGCTGGAGGCCTGACTTTGTCAAAGCATGCCATAAGGCTGACCGGTTGCGGGCTCTGCCAGTATGGGAACACAAACCCCGGTTTTACCAGGGCACCCTTTTCGACCATTCGACCTAGTGCATATTCGGAATCCATAGTGACCATTCCAAACTAGGACAGGTTGCTTACCCGATCATAGGTTGTTTGAAACCGCTGCGTCCGTAGTGAAACCCTAGCTCCTGACAAAATAGGACAGGGAAACCCTACCCTATGTATTGGCTCTCATTTACTTGCTATGTGCTTTTAGAGTGTATCTCTACAGGGAATGCATATACTAGTTTGCGAGTCTGGGTATCCGGCCTGCGGGCACCAGTATCAGTATTTTGAGAATCAGTTATATCTGCGGGTATCAGATTCAGAATTGGGGAAATGATTTCGGGGAACAGTGATCAGTAATAGAATACAATCGTTCAGCTTTGCTCGTATCCGTTCCAGTGAAGTTGAGCTGAGATGCTGTCTGTTTTCTCTTTTGCCAGGGTAGTCCTGGAATCATAGCTTCAGAAGGCTCCACTATCCCCCGGGTACATTGGATTTGTGTTGATAGACTTTGTCAGGTTAGAGACTCAGTTCAAGGGTAATCGTCGAGGGCGAAGAGGGCGGTCGAGCCTGAACCAAGATAACAGCTACCGGATCAGTGATCTTTGAGCGGTCGGGTTGAGATTTCCAAGCCTACTACAGACAGATATACCGGTTGCTCAGTTAGATTAGGACAATATGTCGAGTCCGAAGAGATGGTGCGCCAACTCGAATAGTATGAAAGCCATGCAAAGAAGACGCTGCATCAAGCAGCCAAGCAACAGTGGTCATAGCCCAACAGCGAGACAATTGCGTGTTAGAGCGACAAACTAGAGTATCTACTTCACACCAAGCTCCTCCCCCACCAAGAGTCCCAATACCCGGGGAGACGGCGAATGTTCAGAATGTCCAGGAGGATACAGACATCCCAACGGGGCCGGCTCCGCCCCCGATTCTTCCTCAACTATCCAAGGCACCCACTCCTATCAATCAACCGAATTCCCCTTTTGCGCTCGAGGTGGACCCCACAGCACTAAAGGTGAGTAAATTGGAAAAACTATTCAGGAAGTCTCAAGGAGCTCAATCCATTCCGGACATTGAGGACGGGCACACCGACGCAGCTGTGACGCTACCGGACAGATTTAAGATGCCACAAATCAACCGCTTTGATGGATCTGGTGATCCCATGGTGCACTTGCGACTGTTTTCAGATATTCTAAGGCCGATGGGCCTCACCAGACTACAAAATCTTTCTTTATTCGGCCGGACCCTGTCGAGTGTAGCAGCCATCTGGTATGCAAAACTGGAAGACGATGTTAAGAGGAATTGGGAGGAGATGGCCGAGGCCTTCGTTGCACAGTACTCCTATAACATGCAAATTGAGATTACAACCCGTGATCTCGAGACGACTAGGCAGGAGCCAAAGGAGAGTTTCTCCGATTTTGTAAATCGGTGGAGGGCCAAGGCCTCAATGATGACCATTAGGCCGACTGATAAAGATCAAATACGGATGGTTGTGTGCAACCTCCAACCCAAGCTTATGCAGAAGATGATCGTTCTCTTTTTCCCTACCTTTTCAAATCTACATGAGATGGGGGTACAGATTGAGGATGCCTTGAAGCAGGGCCTGATTGACAATGACAGAGAGCAGCCCAGGAGGGCGTTTACTCGCAGTTCGAATGTGATCACCAGCGGTGATGCAGCTACAAGATCTTCTGAAGTGGGCATGGTCACCACCACTCCTAAAATAGCCACCCCTTTTGCTGGTGCATCCAATCCAAACCCTCAAACTTCAGACTATCTACCCCGAGGCAAGAGGGTTTTCACCCGGCTTTATATGCCTCTATCTAAAGCTCTAGGGGTCCTACTCAGGAAAGGACATCTGAAACCATTAGAGCAATGGCCTCTACCCGATCCTCTCCCTCCAAAGCATGACCCGCCTAAGTACTGTGCTTTTCATCAACAAACTGGTCATGACAGCGAGAGTTGCGTTCGTCTCCGCCACGAGATACAAAATTTGATTGACAACGGGGTCATCCCCGCACCAGGTCCTACAAAGTCTATCGACACTTGATCAGAGAACTTGTGGGGGATAATGTGATGTGATCGGGGGATGAACCATCTGCGGGCGGCGTTCAGTTTATTTCAGATGTGGTGTAGGGTACGCACTGTTTTGAGCATTTGTGAATGTTGGGTTTTATACGTTCTGACTTGGGTGTTGAGTCAGTTCTGTAGTTTTGTTTTGAGTCTGTCTCTTTGTCTTGAGTCAGTCTTTTTGATTAAGAGTCTGTCTTGTTGTATCGAGTCAGTCCTATTGTACAAAGGTCGGGTGATTCTGGGGGTGTCACCTCGGGTGTCACCATTTTGTTTTGCATTTGTCTTTCCGTTTTGCTTTGAGTCTGTTTCTGCCAGGGAGCCAGTTGTGCCAACAGATTTTGAATGGAACAGCAGTGATTTTCACACTCTTGTGTTTGCTTCTGCCGTGTGCCAATTGTGCCAGAAATTCTAAATGAGATGGCAGTATTTGACTAAGAACTCTGTCTTTTCTGTGCCTTGAAGTCATTGCATTGACCTAAGTTTTTCAAAACTTTTTCAAACACTGTGGTGAAAACGAAGAGGAAGGAATTCCTCGGGATTTGCTAAAATTTGATCAAACTGAGAGAAAGAGAGGCATGCTAAGCCCTTAATGAATGAAATCATGCTTGTTAACGTAAGTATTGAGAAGGACCCTAGCTTTGATCCAGATTGGTTCTACACTATCTTCAGTGCGAGTGATTTGTCGCTTTCTTAAAAACTTTCAAAAAAATGTTTTGCGCGGTCCTGCGAAGACCTGTGTGGAATCGCTCTTGAGATTGTGCAGCCTAGGATTGCTCTCAGCCTCAAGACTCGACCCCTTACTTTCAAACCTTGAACTTAAATTCAGAATGTTCAGAGGTCAATCATGATGTGAGGCCTGTGTGGCCCAATTTGAAGCAGCCCTCGAACAAGAGGCAAGAAAGTCATATCAAGAAGATCAGATGTCACCAAAAGAAGCTTGTAAAGCTAAATCAGAAGCACCCCTAGAACTAGGGGCAAAGAATTTCAAATGTGCTCGAAGAGCCGAAGATGGATCATTCCACAAATCAAAGAAAGTCGGCAAGAATGCCAAGTCAGAGAAGGGAAGTTAGAAGAAAGTATTGCTGAAGAGCAACAGAGTTCCTATCCACAACACTAGGGGTAATTCAGCCCCCATTGGATGTTCTTCTACATCGTCAGCAAACAACAGCCATTCTCCTGGATTCAGATGACTTCAGGATTTCAAAACCATTTGACATGGACAAAGCTACACTTTTACCCTTGAGAGGCTCGCTGGGCCGAAAACCCGGAAGGGCGACCCAGGCAAAAGTTAAAGTAAGAAAAAGAAGAAAAAGAAGAAAAAGAAAAATGCAAAGAATGAAAAAAAAAAGAAGAAAAATGAATGAAGAAAATGAAAAGAAAAGATGAAAAAGAAAAGAAATGAAAAGAATTGAAAAGAAAAGAAGAACAAAGCTCGCAAGGTTGAAAACCCGCAACAGGAGCCTTGGCAAAAGTTAGAGCCTAAAAGGAGAGGTTAAATACCCGAGTGTACCTTAACCCCGAACTACGTAAGGCTTGATTCCCATCATTGGGATACGTAGGCAACTTCATTCTGAAGTCTAGCCGTAAAACATTTCAAATTCGACTGTGTCCATGTAATGGTTTTGACCATCCTTGCCTTCTCTGTATCCGAGAGTTCGGTCGCAATCATCGCTCTGAGGACTGACTACAATGCGCTGCGGTGCCATTCAAATAAGGGGCAACTTTCCGTTGCCATTCAATGCGCTGCGGTGCCGTCCAAACAAGGGGCAACTTTTCGTTGCCATGAAGTGTCCTTCAGACAAGGGGTAATTTTCAATTGCTATGGGTCCGAGGTTGTGCATCTCAAGAGTTGGTTCCGTGCTTGTTGAGCATTGGCCGTTTGCAAAATAGTTTTTGAGAATTTTTACTAAGGTTGACTATTCTCTCGAAAATTATTCCATTTTTTCCAAAAAATTGGACCATTTCTGGGACCCAAAAAGGGAAAATTTTCAGTGCTCATAGCCTGACTTACATGATTTTAAATCAAAAGTTGAACAAGCATGTTAGTCTAACTTTCATGTTGGTCAAAATTGTTTTAAAACCAAAACAAAAAAATGGTCAAAATGATGAACTAGGGGTACAGTTGAGTCAGGTGTTCTGTCTTTCCCCCATCGTCAACTACTCGCCAAGAAGGGCACTCTACCTGCCAAGAAGGGCACAACTGAAATTAACAAAAAGGGCTCTCACCCTCCAAGCAACGAGGTATCAAGCCAAGTGCGAAGCACAAAATGGAATGGGACAGGATATTCCACTCCCTTATCTAGACAGACCTGATCAGATCCAAACTCCCCAGCAGAGCATCGTCAACCGATGTCAGCTGCAGATTTGCTACACACCCAATTGTAGCGCAGCCCCTTTGTGGGAGAGTTCACTGTTGTGAGCAGAAGAAAGAAGAATCTAGCGGAATGCTAGGGGCAAGAGCCCACAACTTTCTGTTTATCCATCAACCACCCAGGGAAGGGATTGAAAATGAGAGATTGAAGAATAGAGAGATGTGTGCTGAGAGAAAAAGCGAGAAAAGGGTTTTGAGAGAAAAACCGAGCGTGAGGGCCGAGTGATGTGAGAATCACAAATGAGGAAGGGTGGGAAATAATACCCGGTGAAACAGGCTCCCTATGCGCATTTGAGTCTTTCGTTGCATTTTGTTTGTCTCGATTCTTGTTTTGAGTCGTTTCAAGTGTCAATAGATGTGTTTAGGTTGTTTACCTTTATTTTCCATTGTTGGGTAGTCTTTGCTGTGTTCAGTTGTAGGCTCAATACCCAGTCAAGAACTCATTTTCTCAATTTCAAAAATGATTTGTTGTGTGTTCAGAGTGCTGTGCCATTCTCCACATTTGTGCAAAAAAAAGGTATTTGTTCTTTCAAAAACTGCAGGGTTCACCCCCGACAAGTGTGAACAGTAAAACAAGGACCTATCTGAAGCTATGTGGGTTCCAGACTGCAAAGCAAAAGAAAAGAGGGAAAATCGAAGCATCTGAGTGTGTTTCACCTTCAGTGGATTCTGAGATTGTATTCCGGATGTACCTCTTCAGACCTTGTCAGTGTTTCGAAGAATGAGCGTGCCTCTATTCCAAGTGTAAGCCTGCTTCAAGTCAGAATGGCAATTAAAGCAGCAGCAGATGTTATCTCTCTCTAATATGAATAGGGTGTGCTCGTTTTTGAGCTGAATATATTGTGACCCCTCCGAGAGGTAAATTGGAGGTTATGTTTGAATTGGTCTTGTTAAGGCTTGTATTCCCTTACTCGGCATTTTGTTTCAAATATGCGTTGTCAAGCACATTCCAATTGCATTGTTATGCACCCACTTCACTAGCATTGTTATGCTCATTCGTTGCATTGAGTATGCACATCTATCTAGCATTGTTATGCTCACTACTTGCATTGTTATGCACCTTTTCACTTGCAATTGTCATTCTTTCTTCTCGCGCGTGCGACGAGTTAGACCTCCTCTGGTTTAGAGCATTTGGGATACATTCCAATGCTTATACCTTTCTGAAACACCAGGATACGTCCCCATGTTTCTCTTTCCTTGCGGAACACCGGGATACGTCCCCATGTTTCTCTTTCCTTGCGGAACACTGGGATACGTCCCTATGTTTCACATTCCTTGCTAATTTCTGGGATACGTCCCTAATCTTTGGGATACGTCCCTAAACACTGGGATACGTCCCTAAACATCGGGATGCGTCCCTAATTTCTAGGATACGTCCCTAATCTTTGGGATACGTCCCTAAACACTGGGATACGTCCCTAAACATCGGGATACATCCCTAACCTCTGGGATACGTCCCTAACCTCTGGGATACGTCCCTAACCTCTAGGATACGTCCCTAATCTTTGGGATACGTCCCTAATCTCTGGGATACGTCCCTATGTTTCTCTCTCCTTGGTTAAGAGTATTTGGAATGCGTTCCAATGCTTATATCTTTCTAATCTCCGCGATACGTCCCTACGTTTCTCTTCCTTCCGAAACACTGGGATACGTCCCTACGTTTCTATTTCTTTTCGAAACACCGGGATACGTCCCTATGTTTCTCATTCCTTCCGAAATCTCCGGGATACGTCCCTATGTTTCTCTTCCTTTGGAAACACCGGGATACGTCCCTACGTTTCTATTTCTTTTCGAAACACCGAGATACGTCCCTATGTTTCTCCTTTCTTCCGAAACACTGGGATACGTCCCTATGTTTCTCTTTCCTTCCGAAACACCGGGATACGTCCCTACGTTTCTCTCTCTCCGAAACACCGGGATACGTCCCTATGTTTCTATCCCTTTTTCGAAACACCGGGATACATCCTTTTGCTTCTCCCTCTTTGGTTAAGAGCATTTGGAATACATTCCAATGCTTATACCTTCCGAAACACTGGGATACGTCCCTATGTTTCTTTGCATGATCGTAAGTTATGCTCGGCTTTGTGCATTGTTGTTGCATTTTGCCCTTGTCTTCGGACGCATATCTTTATCTGTGTCTTGTATTCTTGTCTAAGTCTTCGGCCTTGTTAAAATGGGTCGTCTATGGGCTTTGACAATCACTCCCGTCATTGTTATCACTTTCGAGTTCTGTCAAAGAGGGGCAACTGTAGACACCCCATTTTTTACCGTCCTCAAGACTTGGACATCACCGTTTGAAAACTCGGTGATTATCCATGTTTGTGTTCGTTTGGAGTTCCCGGAGGTCTCGGCTGCGCACCTTGCCTCAAGATCTCCGAACCCGACTATTTAGTGTCTGGTTTTGCACCAAACACTTGTGTTTTGCCTTGGAGGGGCAGGGAATGCCTTGTGAGGCATCCCCACACATCACCGGCCATGGCTAGAGGCCATCGGCTGGTGTTTTGTTGCCACCGGCAATGTATATTGCCGGCCGGCACTATTTTTGGTCGGTCGGTCATCTTTATTTGGCCGATTGACTCTTTTTCTGGCCGAGACCTCTTCTTGGGGAGGCTTGACCCTTTTGAACCCCTTATTTTAGCTTCTTGAGGAAGCTTGAACCTTTTCAACCCTTAGTTTTAGCTTCTTGAGGAAGCTTGAACCTTTTGAACCTTGGTTCTATCTTCACCAAGAAGCTTGACCCTTTTTAGCTTCTCTAAGAAGCTTGAACCATTTTAGCTTCTCTAAGAAGCTTGACCTTTTTAGCTTCTTTAAGAAGCTTGAACCTTTTGCACCTTGGTTCTAGCTTCTCCAAGAAGCTTGACCCTTTTTAGCTTGTCTAAGAAGCTTAAACCATTTTAGCTTCTCTAAGAAGCTTGACCATTTTAGCTTCTCCAAGAAGCTTGAACCTTGTTAGCTTCTTGGAGAAGCTTGCACCTTTCTAGCTTCCAAGAGAAGCTTGCACCTCTTGAACCTTTTTCCTAGCTTCTCCAAGAAGCTTGGCTCTTTTGTCTAGCTTCTCCAAAAAGCTTGGCCTTCTTGGCCCTTTTGCTCCAACCTTCTAAGAGAAGCTTGACCCCCTTGACCTTTTTTTGCTTAGCTTCTCTTAGAAGCTTCAAACCTCCATCTTCTCTATAAATAGAAAGCCTCCCCTTCCATTCAAGAGGTTCCAATAAATTTTTCTAAGGAAAAAACCATACACTTCCCTCCATATCTCTACATTCCAAGCTCCAAAGTCCATAGTTCTTGGCCCCTTTGCACACCACCTCTCAACCACACCTCTCCATCATCCATCTAAGCTTCTTGGAGGCCATTTTCAGAGGCTAAGGAACTGATTTTTGGGACCAAAGGCTGCTGTCAACGTTGGTCTACATGGGTGAGCATCTAACCCTCTTTTATTCCCCGTTTTTGCACAAGCTTTTAGCCAATCTTGCTTGCTGTTTTGAGCTTTCTGTATAACATAAAAAGGTTCTTTTTTTTTTTTTTTTTTGTGTTTAAGATACTTCATTAAGGTCACTTTTCTGTTTGGGGTCGTTTACCCCCTCTTAGGCCTTGTTTGACCCCATTTTGTGCTATTTTTGGTGAACTTCGGGACCACCTTGTTTGGGTCTCCTCACCACTGAAATCTTGAGGGATTTCAGTGGTGAGGATGGTGGTTTAAGGTCCTAAGAAGGAGAGGGCCATCCCCTCTCCTTGTTGCCTTCAAAAAGTCCCATTTTAGCCTCATGTGTGAGCACCATTTTTAAGTGCATGTTGGCCATGTCTTAAGTGTTATTTGGTAGTATTTTTCCATGTATTACCTCTGTTTTTACTTGGTTTAGACACACCATGCATGCTTAGCATACTTGTCTTGTAATGCCATGAAATTGCCTTAACATGTATCTAGCATTTGGACCACCATGCTTGCATATTTTGGCTTAGCTTTGTGATGCTTTTATGCATATTTTTGCATGCTTAAGGTCTTTTTTTGGTTTCTTAGGCCATCTAGGGCTTGCTTTGTATAGCTACCATGCAACCTCTCTTGTATGCCTTGAGTATTGACCCCTCTAGCATGCTTTACTTCCTTCATTTCAGTGGTTTGGAACCACTTATCATGTCATTTCAGTCCTCATGGTATGCTTGTATGCTTGCATTTGATGCCCCTTTAATAGTTTATAAGGTTGTCATCTTATGCTCCATGTTTGGCCCCTTTTGTATGCTCCCATGTTTAGGCCATTTAGATGCCATCTAGGTGTGCCTTTACCCTTGCTTTGGTCTGCCTTGGGATGGTTTTGAGTCCCTATGGCCCTTTGAGGCTTGGTTGGCATGGCCATGGTTTAAGCCCCTTGGCTTGCCTTGAGTTTTGGACATTTCTTGCATGCCATGCTTGTCTTGTTTACTTGGTTTGGCACATTTTCTAACATGATTTCAGAGCTTTCTATGCATGCCATTTGTCCATGTTTATCCTCTTTTAAGTGTGCTTAAAAGTTGCCTTTTGATGCCTAGGAATTGGATCATGTATGCATGCATGCTTGTATGTCCATTTGGCCCCATTTCCATAGCTTTTGGCCACTGTTTTGGGCCTAGTTGAGGGCTGCCCAAATTAGCTTAAGTCCACTCTTTACATCTTGTTACATTGTTTCATGCCTTGCATACTTGTTTGATTAGGTTGTGTGCCTAATGTACATTACTTGCTTGCATGCTCATATTGCATATTTAGCTCACATGCTTAGGTTGCATTTGGCATGCATGCCTTGCCTCTTGAATCACCATAATTGAGGTTGGGTTCCTTATGTGTTTATTTGGTTTGCATGTCATTTGAAATCAAAATGCACAACTTGGTTTCTTGGGCCATCACGTATTGAAATGCGCGATTGGTGGTCCGAGAATCAAGGAACGTACCACTTTGAGTCAAAAGCATGATAAGGGATGTGTTGGTGCACACATTTGCTTGAAAATTCTATGCCATACACTGCTTGCCCTCTGCTGCTATCAATTGCAGGTTCTGCAGGAAGTTTTGGCCGGTCGGCTGCATATAGTGCCGACCGGCCATCCATTTTTGGCCGATAGACAAAAATGTGGCCGGTGATCATTCCCTTTGGCCGGTGGTGTTTCTACTTGGCCGGTGATGCTCCCCAGTGTCTAGAGAAGCATTCTTGGGACTTGTGCAAGTTTTCAGGGGGCAAGGCAGTGTAAACACAGGCAACAGTGCCATGGCAATGGATTTCCGGGCGAAGCCAATCCGAGCATGCGTGCATCTCTCTTCCTGAGGCCTTTTACTGCTTTCAGTAGTTTAATTAATTTGTTAATTAATGAGGTGGTCTATAACATTTAATTAGCTTGTAGGTTAATTAAATTTGTATATTCTTTTGGTCTCTCTGAGTGTGGGCGTATTTGTAATAAGTGTGCGTGAGTGTGTGTATGTCTTCCAACCTCACGTCTTTCTTCCCTTTTATTTACCTGCTTATGATGGTAGACTAGGGCATATTTAAATTAGCATACCTTATGCAATGCATGCGTGCATCCATACATTTGTTTTCTATACATCGGGCTCGGTACATCACGCTAACTGCATATGTATTTCAAATTCCAAGATGAGTACTTGTTAATTGCAACATTTCACATGCCATGTCTAGGATAGCCGAGCCTATTATAGCTGCATTTTGCCTGTGATGCATTAGCCACTTAACATGAACTAGGATCATGCATTGATTACTAACTAGTATCTGTTTTGGCTTGGAGTACTAGGTAAGTTTTTATGCTTTAGCATACCGCATGCGTGTGAATGTTGCATAATAGCATGATTACCATGAGGCTAGTTGCTTATGTGATATAACTGCTTGAATGTTTGTGGATGGAGGTCGAGTTACCTAAATTGGAATAATGCATTAAAACTGTGAGTTTTAAAGCCCACTGGACTGTGGCAAAACCATCTTTTCTAAAAACCCACTCGAGGGTGGTAAAACCTACATTTTAGCCTACTTGCGAGTAACAAACCATTTTCAAAACAAACATGAAATGTTTTGTTCCAATTTAGGCGATTTGGTCTATACTTGTTTGCTATGCGCATCACATAGTAAACCTAGGCTAATAACCGGAATAAGAACACACAATGTTTTCAAAAACAGATATCATGGTTAGTAGAGGCCGGTCTTTGACCAGGCGAGCGGGGGTGCTCACAAAGTGACCTTCCCCAATCGTACCCAAGTTCCCGAGCCGAGGCAACTTTGGTGATGACGAACACGTGGCCTTCGGCACCGAGTCAGGGTTTCCTAAATTTCCTATTAAAAAAACATTTAGGTGGCGACTCTATATCTGGCAAAGCAGTCCATGTTTGGCACTTCTTTTCAAAAAATCTGTTTTCAAAATCGATTTGCCGGATTTGGACTCTTTGGTTCAAGATTAAGAACCGTGACATTTGAGTCCTTGAACTATAGTGACCCCAATATGAACGGAACGGGACTTAACCCTCCCGGGGCGTTCGGGGACGTCTACAACATCCTAACTACTACATCATCTAGTGTGTCTATTGCATTGCATATAGAATATATCACATGCATCTACTGCATATCCATTGTATCGACTGCGCCTTTCCATGTTAAGCTTAGTCTGGTATATGCCCATACTTCTCGCGTTAAAGCATGGTTATGTGATTATGTGTACGCACCCACACCACTAAGGGAATTGTGGCTTGAGGGTGACGGCACCATTTCTGTGTTAGATGTGGTTTGTTTTGTGTCTATGCCTTTTCTAGGCAAAATATGGTTTGGTCGCACGCCTTATTCACTTCATTCATTGCATTCTATTGCATCATATTTTAGTTTGTTGCATTCAGCATGTAGGATCACGATCTTTCCTCAGTAGATCATTCCTCACTTGTATCATACCACCTAATTACTTGTACTTTGTGGTCTTTCTGCGAAACACATAGTTTTGCATGTACTCGCACCCCTTTCACGTTGAAACACAGTTCTGTTATGTGTAAGCATCCATGCTAGGCTGGGCCAGCACTGAGGATGTAGGCACTTAACCTGTGATTAGGCATCGTTCGGCTCGTGCCCACTGCTTTTTCTATGTTAAAAGTAGTCTGACATTGCATCTCCATCCCTTTATGATATTTGTGTGGTTTTGTACTACTTGTGGTTTGATTATCTCAAGTACATTGCATATCATTTGCATTGCTTGGTTACATTGTATATCATTTGCACTATTTTGTTATATAGTGCATTGCATCATTCGTGCTATCTTGCGCACTTTATCTGCACTTGCTAGTGCATTGCATCATTCGCGCTATCTTGCGCACTTCATCTGCACTTGTTAGTGCATTGCATTGCTATGCACGTCTCATCGCATTGTTATGCACCCCTTTTCGCATTGTTGTGTGTCACACTTAGGTCGCATTGTCATGCACCTGCACTTTGCTTGCGTTGTCACGCACTTGTCACTTGCATTGCCATGCGTGTCTCTAACGATATTGTACCTGTTGAGTTCCTTTCTTTTACAGGCACGATATTGTATGTACGGTTCATTTGAAGTTGGTGCGACCAGACGAACCAGACGGTATTGTATTCTCCGTGTGAGATGTAGCGAGAATTGCATAATTCTCTTACATTCTTTATGCATGTAATGTAGTTCGATTCGTATTCATTTGCTTAAATTGTTGCATTTATTGTGCATATTTGCTTTATTACAGCTTTCATTGCATAATCATAAGTTATGTTCAGCCTCGTGCATATCTTTTGCATTTTGCCCCTGCCTGTGGGCACATCTCTTTAATTATCTCGTCTGTTTGTCTAAGTCTTCGGCCTTGTATAAATGGGTCGTCTCTGGGCTTTGATATTCACTCCCGTCACTTATGACTTTCGAGTTCTGTCAACGAGGGGCAACTGTAGACACCCCATTTTTTACCGACCTTAAGACTCAGACGTCATCGATTGAGCACTGGGTGATTGCGCATGTTGTGCTCGTTTCGAGGTTTCGGAGTTCTTGGCTGAGAGCCTCACCTCCGGACCTCGGGACTCTTTGTACTTTGACTCGGTCTGCGGACTAAGTCTTGTTTTCTCTTCCCAGAGGGAGGGAGTGGTCTTGTAGATCATCTCTCAGCGGTTGTAGACTACTGTAGACACCCCATTTTTGACTGTCCTCAAGACTTGGACATCACCGTTTGAACACTCGATGATCATCCATGTTTGTGTTCGTCTTGAGTTCTCGGAGGTTTCGGTTGCGCGCCTTGCCTCAAGGCCTCTCAACTTGTTTGCTTTGTGTTTGGTTATGCACCAAACACTTGTGGTTTTGCTTCTGAGGGTAGGGAATGGCTTGCTGACCATCCCCACAACTCACCAGCCATGGCTTGAGGCCACTGGCCTTGTTTTCTTGTTATCGGCCAGGAGTTTTGGCCGGTCGGCACTATGTTTGGTCGACCGGCCCCTTTTGTTGGACAATCGGCCATTTATGCTGGTCGACCCCTTTCCATCTGCTTTTGGCAGATATTTATGCCAGTTGTAACAGCTGGCATCCACAATACACCCCCTCCATACACGTGTATGGAGGGATTTGCCTCTTGTTTAGCTTCTCTTAGAAGCTTTGCAATTTTGGAATTCTATAAAGAGGGAGCTTCTCCTGCCTCCTCAAAGGTTCCAAAGGTTCAGAGAATTAGGGTTAGAGAGGGAGATACAACTTTGTATCTATATTCCCCTATTTGATCCCATTTTGTGTGTATAAGGTTGTTTTGTTCACACTTTTGCACACAAACACCTAGAATTACACCATCCTCTTGGAGCTGAGGTCCTTGGAGGTTGATTTTGGTGTTCTTGGGTTGCTTTGAACTCAAAAAACCTGCTGGACCATTGTTCTTGAAGAAGGTCTACAAGGGTGAGTGTTCTAGCTTTAGTTTCCCCATTTTTGCACAAGCTTTTTGCCTACCTTGCATATATTTTTAAGCTTCGACTATAACTGATAAAAGTTCTGATTTTTTGTGCTTTAGAACTTTGTTTAAGGTTGCTTTTAGGTTTGGGGTTGTTTCCCCCCTCCAAGGCCTTATTTTAGGCCATCCATTTTGGCCCTTTCTTTGAGCTTTGCATGATTTTTCTACCATTGAAATCTAGAGGATTTTCAGTGGTGAAGAGGTGGTTTTGAGGTCCCAAATAGGAGAGGGTCATCCTCTCTCCATGTTGTCTTTGATGTTTGCACAAATGGCTTGTGTTGTGGCTTGTATGCCTAGCTTGTTTTAGCTTCATTTCAGTAGGTATTAGGCCTTGTTTTGCCATGTTATACCTCTGTTTCAAGTTGGTTTAGACATGCCTTGCATGCACCATACACTTGGCTTGCATTCCTCTATTTTGCCTAGAAATGCATCATGCATTTGGACTACCATGCTTGCATGTTTTGGCTTAGCTTTGTGAAGTTTTTGGTCATGTTTTAACATGTTTAAGCTCTGTTGGGTGTCGATTTGGTCATGCTTGCCATGCTTTATATAGCCTCTTTGCATTCTAGCTTCTTAGCTTCGGGTGTGTAAGTCATTAGCATGCTTCCCTTGGTTTGTTTCAGTGATTTGGAATCACTTCTCATGCCATTTCAGTCCATGTTCCATGGACACACACTTGCATTTACCATCCATTCCATGCTTGGGGTAGTTTGTGTTTCATACCTTCAAAATAGACCATTGCATGCGCCTCCATGATTTGGTCTTTGGATGACCTTCTCATTAGGTTTTGGGGCTTATTTTGATGTGTTACAACTCTGATTTTATTTGCCTAAAACATGCCATGTTTGGTTGCAAGAGGCGTAGTGCATTTGCCCTTCTAGGCCTTGCATGCAGCTTGTTTTGTACTTGCCTTTGTAGCATGTTTTGCCTCCCATCCAATGCATGTTCTAGCCTTATTTTGGTGTCCTTTGGGACTGTTGTGGTCATTTTGGCTCTTTGGGGCTTGGTTGACATGGCCATGGTGTAAGTCCTTCGGCTAGCTTTGAGCTTTAAGTCCATTAACATGCTATGTTTGTCTTGATTAGTTGATTTGGCATCATCTTTCTTGTGATTTCAGAGCTTAGTATGCTTTCCATTTGTCCATAATAGTCTCTTTTAAATGTGTTTAAAAGTTACTTTTTTTATGCCTTAGATGGTAGGCCTTTGTGCATGCATGTTCACATATCAATTCCATACTTTTGTTACACCATAATGGCCACTGTTTTGGACCTATTAGAGAGCTGTCCATCTCGGTGTAAGCCCATCCTTTGCGTGTTGTTACATGCTTGCCTTGTATGTTGTTGCATACTTGGTCCATTGCATATTGTTGTATGCTTAAGTTGCATTTTGCATGTTTGTTAGCTTGCATTTTGTCATGTGTTTGATATGTTGTCGCATGCTTGCATGTTTGCATGCTTGTTCACATGCTCATGTTGCATTAGTTTGCTTGCATGTCTAGGTTGCATAGCGTTGTGTATGTTTGCATCCCTTGCTTCTTGATAAACCAAGATAGAAGTTGGAGGTCCTTCATTTGTTTTGTGTGCATCTCATTTGACATTAAATTGCACACTTGACTTTTTGGACCATCACGCATGGAAATGCATGATTGATGGTCCGAGGGTCGGGAGCCACACTCTCTTGAGCTCATAACATGAGAGGGAGGGTGGTCGTGCATACATTGCTTTGAAAATGCATTGCCATACTCTGTCTGTCCTCTGTTGCAGCAAAAACAGGATTCTGCAGGAAGAGATGGCCGGTCGACCATATTCAGTGCCGGTCGGCTATGCATTGTTGGCCGAGAGCCTCACACATGGTCGATGATCAGTTTCCCATGGCCGGTGGCCTTGCCTTTTGGCCGGTGGCCTTGCCTTTTGGCCGGTGACCTTCCACAGTGCTCAAAAGGTGGTTCAGAAACATCCTAGAGACTTGTGCAGTTTTCAGAAGTGCAGAGCAGTGTAAACAGAGGCAGCATGAGTATGGCGATGGATTTCCGAGTGAAACTGTTCAAGCACGCATTCGTCCCTCTTCCCAAGGCTGTTTAACTGCTGTAATAGCTTAATTAATTTGTTTAATTAGTTAAGTGTTGTGTAATAATTAATTAGCTTGTTAGTTAGTTAATTTGTATTATTCTTTTGGTCCCTCCGAGAGATAGCGAATTATGTAATAAGCGTGCGTGTGTGTGATGCATGTCTTCCAACCCCCATTTCTTTCTCCCTTTTATTTAACTGCTTCTGATGGTTAGTTTTGGGGCATATTTGATTCAGCATACCTTATGTTATGCATGCATGGATCCATTCATCTGTATTGCATGCATCGGGCTCGGCACATCATACTAACCACATAGTATTTCAATTCCAATTTGAATACATGCATCGAGTTATTGCATTTCACATGCCATCCTTAGATTAGCCGAGCCTATTCTAGTGACATTTTGTGTGCGATGCATTAGCCATTTTAACGTGGACTTGGATCATACATTGATTGCTAACATGTTCTTTGTTTTGGCTCGGAGTACACTGTGAGTGTTTACGCTTTAGCATATTGCATGTATGTGAGTATTGACATGAAAGCATGCTTGCCATGAGGCTAATTGCTTAGTTGATTTACTGCCTGAATGCCTGTGGGTGAAGGTTGGGTTGCTTGAATTGGAATAATTCGTCGAAATCCATGATTTAGCCTACTTGCGAGTAGCAAAACTCAAACCATTTTCCAAACAAACGGATATGCGATGCTTTGTTCCAAATTAGACGATCTAGTCTATACTTGTTTTGCTGTGCGCATCACATAGTAATTCTAGCTAATTAATCGGAATAGGAACACATGTGTTTTCAAAAAATAAGATATCATGTTTAGTAGTGGCCGATCTTTGATCGGGCGAGCGGGGGTGCTCATAGCTGACCTTCCCCAAACGTACCCAAGTTCCCGAGCCGAGGCAACTTTGGTGATGACGGACACGTGGCCTTAGGGAACGAGTCAGGGTTTCCTAAATTTCCCAAAAACAAAATATTTAGGTGACGACTCTGTATCTGGCAAAGCAGTCCATGTTTGGCACTTCTTTCTAAAAAATCTGTTTTTCAGAACGATTTGCCAGATTTGGACTCTTTGATGATTCATCGGTCTTGCATTGCACTCTGCGAGATTAGATACAAGACTGTGACATTGAGTCCTGAACTGTAGTAAGCCCAAACTAACAAAACAGGATTCCCTCCCGGGACGTTCAGGGACGTCCACAACTACTTTTCGTGGTCATAGGCCATTGTTCTCGTTTGGTGACTAGTTTTCAGTTTTCGAAGCCGTCGGCTGTATGCCTCGGTTTAGGACCGCTTAACATTCTCTGTTTGGTACGGTTTTTGGAACACACCTTGTTTCCTCTGTCTGGAGGGATACTGCGGTCCGGGAAATCACTTTTGTGGTCGTACACCACTTTTTGCGCTCAACAGCCGATTTTCGAGGACGTAGGCCGCGCGTCCTGCCTCTTGAACTCTCGTTATGCATCCGTGTTGGTTTGTTCTTGGCACAAACCTCTTTTTCCTTGTTTGGAAGGTGGTACAAGGGTGGGAGACCAGCTTTCTCCTTGGAAACCACTTTTCTCCCCGCCAGTCGGTTTTCTGGCCTGGAAGCTAGTTTTTTTGGTCTTTGGGCCACATTTGTTGGTTTCCCACCCCATCATTGGCTTGCTTTCTGTGTGGAGGCCACCAATTCCCCTTGCCGACCAGCTTTTTATCTGGGAGACCACTTGCCCTGGTCGGCCGACCAAGGGAAGTGGTTGGCCGGCCACCTTTTCTGGTCGGCTGGTTTCCTCATATTTTGTCAGATTGTGTGGATGCCAGTTGTGCCAGATGGAAGGCACAGACTGTATCCTCCATACACGTGTATAGAGGATTTGCATCCAAGCTTTTAGCTTCTTGAGGAAGCTTTAGCTTCAAACCTCTATAAGAGAGGCCTTCCCTCTCCATTCCAGAGGTTCTGAAAATTCCTCTAAGGCTTAGGCATATATATCTCTATATCTCTATATCTTGGCCTTAAAGTGTGTATTGTTCTTGACCTATTGCACCACACCTCATAGCCACACACCTCCACCATTGATTTGAGGTTCTTGGAGGGTATTTTCAGAGGTTGAAGAGTTGGTTTTTGGTCCCAAAACTTACTGGTTTTGCTGAGCTTCAAGGGTAACTCATTTTCCCTCTTTTTAAGCTCTATCTTGATCATTCTCTTAGCCATACTTGCATGCATATTTAGGCTTTGTGGTCAACTGAAAAAGCTTCATATTTAAGTTTTTTTCATGTTTGTTTAAGGCTCTTTTGGTGTTGAGGGTCATTTACCCTCTTCCATCCTCAATTTAGCCTTGTTTTGTGCCATGCCATGAGACCTTTGTGTTGATCTTTTCTTGGCCTTTTAGCCACTGAAATCTAGCAGATTTTCAGTGGTTGGCATGTGGTTTTGAGGGCCTAAATCAGAGAGGAGAGACCCTCTCCCTTTTGGCCTTGTTTGTTTGCATTGTTGGCCTTTTAATGGAGCACATACTTTCATACTTCCAAGGGTTGGTTCAGGCCCTTTTTGGTGACTTTTGGGCCCTACCTAGACTCTGTCTATGGCTGGTATGGTCACCTTTTGTTTGCCTTTTGCATGTGTAGAATAATCCCTTTCATGGCTTGTCAAAGTAGCACCTCATTCTTGCATGTATTGGTCATGTCTCAGTGGGTTTTTGGCTATCATTTTGGATGTCATGATTATATTTTTTGCTGGTTTGGTAGCCTCTCATATGCTTCATATGCTTGTAGTGTAAATCATGTTTACTAGCTTGAATTGCATGATGTTTAGGCCCTCTATTCTAGCATATTTTGGCCATGATCCAAACTGATTTTGTTCATATTTTGGGCTGCCTTAGCTCTGTTTTGAGGCCTCTTGGTCGAATGATGCTTGCCATGCATGCTTGTAGTGTAATAGCCTTGCCTAGCTTTGCGTTTTTGAGGTCCCTTGCATGTTTTGGCATTATGAGGAAAGTTATTTCAGAGCTTATTTCTTGGCCATATTCTCATGTTTGTCACTCTTTCAATGTGCTTGAGAGTTGCATCATTATACCCCATTTGTGAGCCATTGCATGAACTTCATTTTTGTGCCTTTCAAGCCATCATCTTAGTTCACTTTTGCCCCTATTCTAGCCTATATAGGGTCTGTTTGGAGTTAGTTTGGCCATTTGAGCATTGCCTTGCATGCCTATAGTGTAACACACTTCACTAGTTTCGGTGCTTGAGCCATTCAACATGCATTGTGTGAGTTGTTTACATCATTTGGAGTCATTTTGTATGCCATTTCAGAGTTAGAATATGTGCCCCTGCACTCCATATTTCTTCCTTTTCAATGCATTTGGAAAGTTGTGTTTTATGCCTTAAGCTTGGGGCCATTGCATTGGGCATGTTTGCATGAGTTTTGGAGCCTTGTTTTCATCATCTTTGGCCACTGATTTGGGTGTGGCTGATGCCCATTCATTTTGGTTTAAGTCCATTTTACATCGAGTATGCCATTGTAGTTCATAGCATTGAGTATGCCACGTTGTTACATGTTTGATCATTGCATTGTGCATGCCTTGTTCATCTCATTGTGTATATTAGTTCCATGTACATTGTGCATGCTAGTGTCATGAGCATTGTGCATGCCATGTAGCTTATAGGATTATGTATGCTAGTTGCATATTTGCATGTTATCCCTTGCATGTTTGCATCACTTAGTTGCATTGCATTAGGATTGCATGCTAGAGTTACATTTGTGCATGCCATGTTTGTTGCGTTGTGTTTGGGATAGGAGTTAGTCTGAACAAGGGAAACGAGGGACGTCTCATACTCAAAGTGACGAAATGTGCCTCTATTCCCGATCGCTGACACTCTTGACTACACATGATGGAGTTTAGGCTTTATATGTTCATATGTGCATCCATTCCATATTAAGTTGTGCAATTCGACTCCTCGGCCATCATGCATCGAGATGCGTGATTGGTGGCCCGAGGGTCAAGGCCTACACTCCCTTGAGCTTATGCAATGATGGGGAGGGTGGTCGTTGCGAATACTTTGTCGTCCCTCTCTCTTGCCTTCTATTGCAAAAAACTAAAAACCAGGGGCAGAAACTAGTCGGCCGACCAGGTTTAGTGGCTAGCCGACCACTTTTTCTGGTTTTTCACCATAAAAGTGGTCGACAGGTGGTCTCCAAGGCCAATAGCTGGTCGGCAGCCTTCCCACAGAGTCCCAGGGTGGAGTTTCAGCCTTCTAGAGCTTTATGCAGTGTTCTGAGATCAATTGCAAACAGAGGCAAGTCGAGGCGTCGCAAGGGATTTCCGAACAAAGCAATTCAAGCATGCATGCATCCTTTGTCATTCAAAGCAGAGCTGAGGCAGCCTATTTCATTTAATTTATATGCTTATTTAAATTGCTTACTTAGTTAATTTGTTGATTAATTTGAGTTGTGTAATAATTAGCTGTAGCTTGTTATTCATTTCATTATGTAATAACTAGTTTGATTAGATTAGCTTAGATTAGCTAGCTGGTTCTGTATTAGTTATTCGGGCCCTCCTTCGAGAGGGCAATGTTGTAAATAAGTGTGCGTATGTGTGATGCATGTCTTCCAACCCCCATTTCTTTCTCCCTTTTATTTACTAGCTTACGATGGTTAGTTTTAGGGCATGTTTCAATTAGCATCCTTATGCTCGCATGTTTGCATCCGTTCATCTGTCTTGCATGCACCGGGCTCGGCGCATCATACTAACTGCATCGTATTTCAATTCCAAGTTGAATGCGTGTTATCTGTAGCATCTCATATGCCATCTTAGAATAGCCGAGCCTATCTTAGTTGCATTTTGTATGTGTTGCATTAGGCATTCTCGACATAGCTAGGATCATGCATTGATTTCTAACATAGTTTTTGTTTTGGCTTGGAGTACCCTATAAGTGTTTATGCTTTAGCATCCTTGCATGCATGTGAGTATTGCCATGATAGCATGCTTGCCATGAGGCTATTTGCTTATGTAATATAACTGCCTGAATGCCTGTGGGTGAAGGTTAGGTTATTTGAATTGGGACAATTCATTGATTGCGAGTTTTAAGCCCACTTGAGAATGGCAAATCACCATGTTTTCTAAGCCCACTTGAGGGTGGCAAAATCTGTATTTTAGTCTACTTGCAAGTAGCAAACCATTTTCAAAACGAATATGCAATGCTTTGTTCCAACTTAGGTAATCCAGTCTATACTTGTATACTGTGCGCATCACATAGTAATTCTAGGTTAATAACCGGAATAAGAGCACATGTGTTTTCAAAAACAAGATATCATGTTAGTAAAGGCCGATCTTTGATCAGGCGAGCGGGGGTGCTCATTGCATGACCTTCCCCTTTCGTACCCAAGTTCTCGAGCCGGGGCAACTTTGGTGATGACGGACACGTGGCCTTAGGCACGAGTCAGGGTTTCCTAAATTCCCCCAAAATAAAATATTTAGGTGGCGACTCTGTATCTGGCAAAGCAGTCCACGTTTGGTACTTCTTTCTAAAAATCAGTTTTTCAAAACGATTTGCCGAATTTGGACTCTTTGGTGCTTATCAATCTTGCATTGCACTTTGTGAGATTAGATTCAGAACCGTGACATTAAGTCTGAACTGTAGTAAGCCCAATGAACAAAATGGGATTTTCTCGAGACGTTCGGACGCGTCTACAGTTTCTGGCAACTCTGCTGAGGATTTAGAGAACTTGACTCGAACTCATGATATCTTGTTTTGACTATACTTATGTGTTTCTTTGCATTGCATTTGCATTGGTGTGCCTAGGACTCCGTGTTTGCCATCTACTATTCCTAAACGGTTTGCTGGAGGCTCACTTTGAGAAGCATGCCATAAGGCTGACCGGTTATGGGCTCTGCCACGATGGGAACACAAACCCCGATTTTTACTGGGGCACCTCTTTTGACCATTCGACCTAGTGCATATCGGAATCCATAGTGACTATCCCAAACTAGGACAGGTTGCTCACCCGATTATAGGTTGTTTGAAACTGCTGTGTGCGTAGTGAAACCCTAGCTCCTAACAAAATAGGACAGGGAAACCCTACCTCAACATAGAGGTGTTTTGGATCTCATTTGCTTGCTATGTGCTGTCAGAGTCTGTCTCTACAGGTTGTATATATCAGTTTGCAAGTTTGGGTATCAGGCCTGCGGGCATCAGTATTTTGAGAATCGGTTATGTCTGTGGGTATCAGATTCAATTTTGCGGCAGTAATTTGGGGAACAGTGATCAGTGGTCAAATACAGTTATTCAGCTATGTTCATGTCTGTATTGATGAAATTGAGCTGAGATGCTCCCTATTTTCTCTTTCAAGGTTTAGAGATTCAGTTCAGAGCAACCAGTGTTCTCCTTTGCCGAGGCAAAACAGGAAAAAGACCAGTCAAGGCTCACCGGTTCATCAGATCCGTTAGTCACCAGTCGCATCACCTCCGTTCGATTCAGCGAATTTATGATGACACAAAATTCGGAGGAAATCGTGTCTATGAAAGCGGCACTAAACCAGGGAATCATCATGCAGGGTGATACCGACGTTGAAGTGTAATACCCACCCAAGTCACCTGCCGCACATCCCATCTCGGAACCCCGGTTATTTCAAGCTCGTGAGCCCACCACTTTCGAGTTGATAGGAATGATCTGCGATCTTCAGAGATCTATGGCTGATCTGGCCTATGGAATGTCGGCTCCTCCACCAACCACATCGTATGTTGGGAACTTCATATCGGAAGAGCCCCCGCTACTGGGGCAAATTGTAATTGAGCTCAGCCAACCTGAAGCCATCCCAAGTTCGGGCCATGACCTGTCAACAACAACAAGGCTCTGCTCTGATCAAGCAACCCAAACCTTTGACCGAGCTGAGGCGAGCGGTAAGAACAAGGTTAGGGCAGACATCGATCCCTATGAACAACTTCAATAGGCTGTTGAGGCTTTGAAAGCCGAAGGATTGAACAAACAACAAGTGTTCGCAGTCGCTGCAAAGACTGTGGATGACATCTTCCCCACTCAGAATGAGGGCAGTTCAAGCCAAAGGGAAAATCAAGAAGAGGGCCGTCGTACTAGAGCCGTTCCTCCCAACCCTATTTTTGCACCAGGGAAAGATCAGAAAACCAAACCAACACTTGTTGATCCCTTTGCTAGTGCATCTAACAAAAATCCACAAACCTCGAAGTATCTACCCCGAGGTCGCAGGGTATTCCATGCCCTCTATATGCCTTTGTCTAAGGCTCTTCAAATTCTCGCTGAAAAGGGGCATCTCAAACCCCTTGAGCCTCGGCCTCTCCCTAGCCGTCTTCCATCTAGTCACGATGCTACCCAGTACTGTGCGTACCACCAGCAAACTGGCCATACTACCGACAACTGCTTCCATCTTTGACATGAAGTACAGGATCCATTTGACAACAGGGTCATCCTCCCGCCGAGCTCAGCAAAGTCCATCGTCACTGGATCAGTGAACTTGGAAGATGATGTGATGTAATCAGGGTTGAACCACCTGCGGGCAGCGCTCGGTTTACTTCAAATATAGCGTATGGCACGCATTGTTTTGAGCATTTGCGAATGCTAGTTTTTGTGGTTTCTGACTTGGGTATTTAGGTCAGTTCAATTGTGTTGTTTTGAGTCTGTCTCTTTGTTTTGAGTCAGTCTTTTTGTTAAGATCTATCTTGTTGTGTCGAGTCAGTCCTGTTGTATAGGAGTCAAGTGATTCCGGGGATGTTACCCTGAATGTCACTATTTTGTTTTGTGTTTGTCTTTTTGCTTTCTTTTTTAGTTTGTTTCTACCGTGGAGCTAGTTACACCAGAAGATCTGAATGAAGCAATAGTGGTTTTTGTACTTTGTGCTTATTTCTACTTTGAGCCTATTGTGCCAGCAAGTTTAGAATGAAATGGCAGTACATTTCACCCGCTCTTCTGTGCCTTGAAATTATTGCATTGACCTAAGTTTTTCAAAACTTTTTGAACATTGTGTTGAAAACAAAGAGGAAGGCCTTTTACCATGCGCCCTAGTCGCCCTAGTGGCACTGGGCACTCTAGCTTCCTCTCTCGCAGCTAGAGCCTCCACCCCATCACCTCCATGAATACCGATCAAAGGTGGCATAAGGTGTGTCTGGATGAATGTCAAATAGTTCCCCTCCCCACGAAAGTAGTCAACCTCCAAGCACTCTGTGAACTAAATCATCTCTTGAAAGGTGAATCTTTCTGTAGCTCTCATAGATAACGGGGGCACCATGGGAACTATGGTCTCCAGCAAGCCCATGGTATGGCGCAAGAACCACTCACTAAGTAACCAGCCACGACAAATCGGGCCCTCTAACAAAAGCCAAAAGCGGAAGGCTCCCCAAGCTCCAACGAACTGGTCCTTGACTCTGGTCGGCATCATCACCCAAGACTACCAAGTGATCTGCAAATGGCAAATGCATAGATTGTTAATGGTCATCAGATATCAGAGTATGCATTTGAAGAATGAATCAAAGCCCAAGTAGAATGAAAATAACTTTGAATTTTGAGTTACCTCTGCCGCTATCACCGTGTAGAAGTACCGGCGGAAGAATGGAAAGGTCTCCCTGGTCCACACTATCGTCGTATCGATGAGAGTACGGCACAATGGGGGGCATCTCCACCTTCGGCTCTGGAGCGAGGGTCGGGAAGTTTGCATACACCCAAAGATGTAAGGGAAGGGGCAATAGTGAGTATACAATGTATAGTGTACGAAAGTACAAGTGCAGATGCAGAAAGCAGAATGTGTGCAGAAGATGCGTACAGTATACAGAGAGTACAGATACAGAGGATACAAAGTGTATGGTGCAGAAAGCACAGTATACAAAAAATGTCTGTGCAGTGTACAAAAAATGCCATAGAAACAGAAGGCAGAAAATGCAAAGCAGAAATGTAAAGCATACCTCCCACGCTCACCAGTAGCCTCCTATCCTATCTCCGCTCTTGTGGGATGTTGAGCTCATATAGCCGTACAATGTGGCTAAGCCAGCACCTCCCCAATCATAGAGTCGGACCTGAGATAAATCCACCAAGATGCTTAGAACATACAATCCAACAGTGTTTGCCCTGTTCGTGAACAAAGTGGTGCAGAAAAGGTACATCAAAAACCTCGGGCATAGTGCTCTATCTCCTTTGGTGTCTCTGGCTCGGTCCCCCGGAATTGCTCCGCGAACAAACTGTATTGCACCATCCCCTGTCGGAAGTGAGGCGGGTGTGCCCCTAATAGGTAGACCCAGGCATCCTCCCACTTGCCCATGTTCGTATCATAAGGAATCAAGTGACCCCCTACTCCTCTGCCAGTGAGCATGGAAAAGTCATAGGGAGTCATCGTCAACTCCCCAATGGTAAAGAAGTGGAAAGAGTTGGTGGTATCCCACCACCTCTCTACCAATGCTCCCAGTAAGGGCCGACTCGTAATAAGGCATGATAGCCCCATGTAGAGTTAACCAAAGTTGCCCATGTCGATAATATGGCAGACACTATCAGGAAGCTCCATGTACCAGTCGCTCGCGGAGGTGGCCCCATAGCCTCTAATAGAGCGAGAATCCTCTTGTGATTAGAATAGTGATATACAGTGGTATGAGAACAAGCAGATGCAAAGGCGGTGTAAAAAATACAGTGCAAGAGTGTGTTAGGGCAAGAAATGTAGTGTAAACATCACAGTTGAAGCAGGGAACACAGTTGAAGCAGGAAACGCAATGTATAGCGAAGAAAATGTAAAGATACAGTGTATACCTCAGTGGCGCCATAAGACAAATGGGAGTCCAGCTCTTGTAGCAAGAGGTCCTTTAGTGCACCTCGCGCAAACCCGTTGAAATACAGGATACTGTAGACACCCCATTTTTGACCGTCCTCAAGACTTGGACATCACCGTTGGAACACTCGGTGATTATCCATGTTTGTGTTCGTTTGGAGTTCCCGGAGGTCTCGGCTACGCGCCTTGCCTCAAGATCTCCGAACTTGACCGTTTTGTGTCTGGTTTTGCACCAAACACTTGTGTTTTGCCTTGGAGGGGCAGGGTATGCCTTGTGAGGCATCCCCACACATCACCGGCCGTGGCTTGAGGCCACCGGCTGTTGTTTGTGTCCATCGGCCATATATTTGGCTGACCGGCACTCTTTTTGGCCGACCGGCCATCAATTTTGTCAAAATGACAATTTTGGCCAGCCGACTACTGTTCATCTGCTTTTAGCAGATATTTTGGGCCAGCTGTGATAGCTGGCACCCACCCCATTCCCCTCCATACACGTGTATGGGGGGATTTCCTTCTTGACTGGCTTGTTTTGGAAGCCTTACAAGAGGGAATTGCCTATATAGGAGAGCTTCTTCTCTTGGTATGAGGGTTAGACATTTTAGACAGCTTTTGTAAAGCTTGAGTTCTAGGGTTAGGGTTTGATACATATTCTATCCCTATAAGTGTGTGTTTTGTCCCAATTTTGCTCACAAACATACACTAACACACCATCTCTTGGACTTGAGACCCTTGGAGGGTTGTTTTAGTGTTTTGGAGCTGGATTTAAGCCAAAGAAGGCTGTTGGAGCATTGTTTGTGAAGGAGGGCTTCAAGGGTAAGAAACTTCCCTTTTATTCCCCATTTTTGCATTGCTTTTCTACCTATCTTAGAACTATTTTTGTGCTTAGTGTGTAATACAAAAAAGTTCTATCTTTAAGCCCTCTTGATTGTTTATTAAGAGTGTTTTGTGGTTTGCAGGTGTTTGACCACCCTTAGGCCTTGAGAGGCCCTATTTTGTGCCATTTTTGGTGAGCTCCGAGACTTTGGTGCTTGGGCCTCCTCACCACTGAAATCTTGAGGGATTTCAGTGGTGAAGATGGTTCCTTGAACTCTCAAGAAGGAGAGGGCCACCCCCTCTCCTTGTTGTCCTTGAAAAGGGCACTTTTTGGCCTCTTGAGGGAGCATCATGCTTGAGTGTTTGTTGATCATGTCTAGGCTGTTTTCCATGCTTATTATGCCATGATATAACATTGTTGTGGGTTGGTCTTGGTACACCATGCATGCTTAGCATACCTACCGTGTAATGCCTTATTATTGCCTTAATATGCCTTAGGTTGTTAGCCTTTGTTCTAGCATGTTTTAGGCTTAGCCTTGTGAAGGTTTTGTGTTCATTTTGCCATGTTTTAGGTCTGTCCATAGTTGCTTGGGTCGATCTTGGCATGCTTAGTATAGCTCCTTTGTATTTGAGCTTGTATGCTTCAAGTAGGTAAATGTGTAGCATGCATTGCTTGCATTAATTTAGTGGTTTGGAACCACTTAGCACATCATTTCAGTCCCTTTGACATGCTCATATGCTTGCCTTGGATGCCTCTTTGAAGCTTTGAAAGCTTGTCTTGCATGCTCCATGTTTTAGCATTTGTGCATGCCTTTGAATTCAAACCATTTAGATGCCATTTAAGTGGTCTTTTGGCCTTGTTTTAACATGCTAAAAATATGTTTTTAGTTGTTTAATGCATGCCATGTTTGCCTTGCTAATTGTAGTCCATTGTCCCTTTAGCTCGCCTTGGTACTTGGACCATTTGCATGCTTTGCTTGCTTTGTTAGTTGGTTTGGAACCTTCTATAACATGATTTCAGAGCTTATGTTGTATGCCATTTGTCCATCTTAGCCTCTTTTAAGTGCGCTTGAAAGTTGCTTGTTTAATGCCTAAGTGTTGGTCCAACTTACTTGCATGAGTGTATGTATGTTTGATCCCAATTCCTTAGCATTTTGGCCACCGTTTTGGGCCTATTTAGAGTTGCCTAATTCATGTTTAAGTCCACCCTTTATTTGTCTTGCATGCTTGCTAGCTTGTATGCTTGTTTGCATTGCCATGTTGCATGCCTAGTTAACATGCTTAGGGTTGCATTACATTGACATGCATGCTCTACCTCTTGACTAAGTCATGATGGAGGTAGAAGCCCCTTGGTTTGATTGTGTGCATCGCATTTCATTTGACATGAAAGTGCATGCTTGATTCTTTGGGCCATCATGCATGGAAATGCGTGATTGGTGGTCCAAGAACCAAGGACCATGCCCCTTTGAGTTGTACACATGATAAGAGGCTTGGTTGGTGCATACATTGCTTGAATTGTATTGCCATGCTATGCCTTGTCCTCTGCTGCTGTCAATTGCACGTTTTGCAGGCATTCTTGGCCGGCCAGCAATATTTAGTGCCGACCGGCAATGTATTGGTGGCCGATAGTCTCATTTCTAGCCGATGGTCATATCTAGCTGCCGGTGGCCATTCTACTCAGCCGATGGTGATTCCCAGTATTTGAAGAAGCATTTCTGAGACTTTGGCAGTCTTTGGATGGGCAGAGCAGGGAAAACAGAGGCGGTCTATGCATGGCAGTGCAATTCCGAGCAGGACCCGAGCATGCGTTGCATCAGGCTCTCCTCCCGAGGCAGTTTACTGTTTTTCCTAGTTTAGTTAGTTGTTAACTAATTAGGCAATTTGTAATATTTAATTAGCTTGTGTAGTTAATTAATTTGTATTATTCTCTTAGTCCCTCCGAGCAAGGGCGAATCTGTAATAAGTGTGTGTGAGTGGTGTGCATGTCTTCCAATCCCCACTTCTATCTTCCCTTTTATTTACTTGCTTATGATGGTAGATTACGGCACGTCTAAATTAGCATACCTTATGCTATGCATGGGTGCATCCATGCATTTGTCTTGCATGCACCAGGCTCGGTACATCATGCAAATTACATTGTATTTTTTTTTTTAATTCCAAATTGAATACGTGATAATTGTAGCATTTCACATGCCATTTTAGGGTTAGCCGAGCCTACTCTAACTGCATCCTTGCATGTGTTGCATTAGCCACTTAACATGAACTAGGACATGCATATTTGCTATTGCTAACTAGTTTATTGTTTTGGCATGGAGTATGTGGGGAAGTGGATTGGAAATACTCTTCGGATCCTGGAAGACGCCAATGATCCTCAGCCAGTCACCTGGGAAGATATGAAGACTCCGGTCGGGGGTTGCGGGATTAGCACTTTGGAGAACCGGTCAGCTTTTTTTGTTCCAGAAAGCTTGATGATTCAGTTCTCAGAGATGTCCCCTCTCGTGTCTGCAGTTCTCGTATTTATACACATTTCCTATGCCTCGGGGCCAGAGTTTATTATTCTTTTATTATTATTTTGTTTGCCCTGATATGCCTCCTCAAATCCGTTCGGCCCTAAGGATTTATTCGGCATCCCAATCGAGCGGAATGGAGCCGTTAAGCTCCTGGCCCTTCAGATGCTCCAGATTTCATTCTTCTAATTATTCGGCTCCCACAATTGCCCCCCAGGCGTTTTGCCAATGACAGCTGGGTGAAACGCTTGGTTCCATTTCTCAAGTACTTTGAACCGTGGTTAGGGGTCGAGGAAAATTCTTATTTATTTTATTTTATTTATTTACATTTTTTATTTTTATCATTATTATTATTATTTTTTTTTTTTTTACGTGGGGGTTTAATTACCCGCCCTTTTATTCGATGCTTCAACTTCCCCACCCTTCGAGCACGCCCATTTACTACGATTTAAAATCTGGTGTCTTTTCGGATCCATATTCTATGACGCTGGTCATTGGATCGCTCCTCAAATTGCTCTTGCGACTCTTTCGTCTGCGATAATCTTCATTTTTTGTAAGTTCTTCCTCCCTCCTGCTGCGAAGCTTTTCCTAGCTTGTTTGTTCCGTCATTGTTCTTATAGACGATAGGATTTGAGGAAACACTTGAGAGACCTCCTTTCATCGGATTGAATTGTTGGCTTTAGACGCCTTTTCTCTACTCCCGGTGATGTCCATCTGTCATTCGTGGCGGGCGGCACTCTTGACATAGAGAGGGAGGACAAAGCCACGATTGTCTTTCCCCTTTTGTCGATTGTAGAGGGTGGAGTCCGCTTTCCCCTTAACCCGTTTCTAAGGGCTGTTCTTCGCCACTTTGGATTTGATTCAAAGAAAATCCGTGCTTCAACCGTCGGCGCCATTCTTTCGGACATCAGGATTGCTCTGAATTACTTTGGCCGTCGCAGTTTCCATAAGCAGGGGAGGATTTTTCTTGCGGCTCGTATTTTGTTTTCCTGCTTTCAAAAACTTGACACAGATAGGTTTCGAGAGGTCTCATTCGGAAGTACCCGAAACTGTCGAATCGGATCAGTGTGAGGCCGAATCTGAGGGAGTTAGATTCTGCCAACGTTCCTTTAAGCACAGACGGATCTTCCATCTCGGTGCCCGCTGACATAGCTGAATTGAGCCTGACAAAGCTCGCCAAGAAGGCGAATGCGGAGAGGTTAGCTGCACGACGGAGAGCGGAAGGCCTTTGGGCTGAACCGACCACGAATGAACCTCATTCCCTGCCGGTTGCCGAATCGAAATGGTCGGGAATTGTTGAGGCGGCTGCAAATAAGAATGCCGAATCCGCGTTGGTTTGGAAGGCCGTTCAGGACGTTAAGGCAAAGGCGGAGAAACGCGCCGGGGATCGTGAGATCGATTCAGATGATCACGGCCACAAACGTCCCCGAGTGGGGGGATCGAGTGAAGTTCAGCCCTTCGTGATTCAGCCAATCGCAAGAAATATGCCGGTTCTTTCGGATGCCTCGGCGCTTAAGGACCCAGAGGTCGCGTTCAGCGTGGCAACGTCTCTCTCGTTGCCATGTGATATGGAGGCTTTTCGGTTGGAATCGGATTTGAATGCGACAGTTTTGGCCGCGCAGTCGGCACTTTTGGTGCGTATTTTGAATTTTCCTTCGCTTCTTCCAAACGCTGTTCGCGTTACCTTTTCATGCGTATTTTGAATTCTTCTTTTGCAGACCGTTGGTAGGATAGCCGACGTAGGGCGCCGTCAAGCAGAATGGTCATTCACGAAAGGAAGCTGAGGGCCAGAGGAAAAGGGCCGAGGACGAATTTTTAAGAGCGAACCGGGAAGCTTCTCGGGCAGAGGATGAGGTTGGGAGAGCTCGTCTCGCGGATAAGAGCGGAGGCCGACAAGAAGGCCGACGATATGCAAGCTGCACTTGGTTTGTCCCAAAAGGCGGTTGCCGACTTGGGGGCTAGGTTGGCCGAAATGAAGGCGGCGAAGGAAATTGCCGATTCAAAAGGATTGGCCGGGAAGAAGGTCGCCTTCTTGAATATGTGGACCAGGTCTCTCGGTTTGAGAATCGGGGCTTCAAACATGGTTGGCACAAGGCCCTTGCTGCAGCTGGAGCTTCGCTGAATATGGCAATACCGTATGAACAAGTTGATGTCGATCCATTGGAGACTGATTCGGAGGGTTGATCTTTACCATACACAATTGTTATGAGCTCGAGAAAGTATTTTATTTTCTGTTTCGCATGTTTTTGTTGCTTTGTATATGTTTGTTCGACATTTTTAATGCGGGTTGATATTATAAAAGTTATAATACAGAAAGTTATAAAATGTTATGAATTCTGCGCAATGTGCTGATGTTTCCATAATTTTATGTGGGTGTTTCTTGATGGATATATAGTGTCTTTGCCTTTGTCAGGGCGCCGAGTAAAAATGGGCCGCCAAGATTAATAAATCTGCCCTTGCTTTGGTCAGGGCGCGAGCGTGAAGAGCCGAATGGCTCATACTCGTGGGCTGGCCGAAGCATTCAGGTAATGTGGCTGAGTAAAAATGGGCCGCCAAGATTAATAAATCTGCCCTTGCTTTGGTCAGGGCGCGAGCGTGAAGAGCCGAATGGCTCATACTCGTGGGCTGGCCGAAGTATTCAGGTAATGTGGCTGAGTAAAAATGGGCCGCCAAGATTAATAAATCTGCCCTTGCCTTGGTCAGGGCGCGAGCGTGAAGAGCCGAATGGCTCACACGTGGGCTGGCCGAGGCATTTAGATAATGTGGCCGAGTAAAAATGGGCCGCCAAGATTAATAAATCTGCCCTTGCCTTGGTATGAAGCAGCGTGAAGCCGAATGGCTCTTGCCCTAGCCCTAGGGCGCTCCGAATCCGGAGACTTGTTCGGCCCTAGGGTGTCATGCACCGAAGGGGGCTCCGAATTCGGAGACTTGTTTTGGCCGATCGTGACATCCACGAAGGGCGCTCCGAATCCGGACTTGTTCTGGCCGATCGTGACATCCACGAAGGGCGCTCCGAATCCGGAGACTTGTTCGGCCCTAGGGTGTCATGCACCGAAGGGGGCTCCGAATTCGGAGACTTGTTCGGCCCTAGGGTGTCATGCACCGAAGGGGGCTCCGAATTCGGAGACTTGTTCGGCCCTAGGGTGTCATGCACCGAAGGGGGCTCCGAATTCGGAGACTTGTTTTGGCCGATCGTGACATCCACGAAGGGCGCTCCGAATCCGGAGACTTGTTCGGCCCTAGGGTGTCATGCACCGAAGGGGGCTCCGAATTCGGAGACTTGTTTTGGCCGATCGTGACATCCACGAAGGGCGCTCCGAATCCGGAGACTTGTTCTGGCCGATCGTGACATCCACGAAGGGCGCTCCGAATCCGGAGACTTGTTCGGCCCTAGGGTGTCATGCATCAAGGGGCTCGGTCGGAGACTTGTTTTGGCTGATCGTGACACCCACGATGGCCGCTCCGAATCCGGAGACTTGTTCGGCCCTAGGGTGTTATGCACCGAAGGGGGCTCCGAATTCGGAGACTTGTTTTGGCCGACAGACATCCACGGCGGGCGCTCGAATCCGGAGACTTGTTCGCCGATCGTGATATCCACGAAGGCGCTCGCGGAGACTTGTTCGGCCCTAGGGTGTCATGCACCGAAGGGGGCTCCGAATTCGGAGACTTGTTCTGGCCGATCGTGACATCCACGAAGGGCGCTCCGAATCCGGAGACTTGTTCGGCCCTAGGGTGTCATGCACCGAAGGGGGCTCCGAATTCGGAGACTTGTTTTGGCCGATCGTGACATCCACGAAGGGCGCTCCGAATCCGGAGACTTGTTCTGGCCGATCGTGATATCCACGAAGGGCGCTCCGAATCCGGAGACTTGTTCGGCCCTAGGGTGTCATGCACCGAAGGGGGCTCCGAATTCGGAGACTTGTTTTGGCCGATCGTGACATCCACGAAGGGCGCTCCGAATCCGGAGACTTGTTCGGCCCTAGGGTGTCATGCACCGAAGGGGGCTCCGAATTCGGAGACTTGTTTTGGCCGATCGTGACATCCACGAAGGGCGCTCCGAATCCGGAGACTTGTTTTGGCCAAAGTCGCTGAGCTCAAACACGTAAAAACACGAGATCTTTCATTACAACGAAATGTTTACAACTATCAAGCCCACAGGTCGGGTCATTGATAAAATTTACGTAGATGTGTCGAATTCCACGGTCGGGGCAGGCTTCTTCCTGACATGTCTGAGAGCCGATATGCACCTACACCTGCAACAGAATCTATCTGATAGGGACCGTCCCAGTTCGGGCCAAGTTTTCCATCGAACGGCCTCCGGTCGGCTGGTAATACCTTCTTTAAGACCAATTCTCCTGGATTGTAGCGGCGCAACTGAACTCGCCGATTGTATGACTTTGCGAGCTGCTGCTGATAACGTGCCATGGATGCTAAGGCACGGTCTCTTCGTTCTTCAATAAGAACCAGGTCGAGGGCGAGCATCATGTCATTTCGGCCCGTGTTAAAGGCTTGCGATCTCAAAGTTGGTAAGCCAATCTCTGGGGGTAAGATTGCCTGGGTCCCGAAGCATAATGCAAACGGCGTTTCTCCGGTAGATCGTCTCGGCGTTGTGCGGTGGGCCCACAGTACACTCGGCAACTCTTCAACCCATCTGCCTTTGGCGTTTTCCAGCCTCTTTTTGATGCCGTCTAAGATGGATTTGTTTGAAGCTTCGGCTTGACCGTTACTTTGGGGATAGGCTGGCGTAGAGAAGTAGGGTTCAATACCGTACTTACTGCACAATTCTCGGTATACGCCACAATCGAACTGGGTACCATTATCCGAGATCAGTGCTCTTGGAATGCCGAATCGTGTAATGATGTTCCTCCACACAAAGCGCTTGATGTCGGAATCCCGTATATGGGTTAGAGCCTCCGCTTCGACCCACTTTGTGAAGTAGTCTGTTGCCACGATTAGAAATCGCTTATTCCCTGGGGCCCTCGGCAATGGTCCTACGATATCAAGTCCCCACTGAGCAAACGGCCAGGGGCTTGTAATTGAATTCAAAGCTTCTGCAGGCTGATGGGTTAGTGGGGAGAACTTTTGGCATTGTTCGCATTTCTTGACATAATTTTCTGCGTCGGCTCTCATCGTCGGCCAATAATATCCTTGCGTTATCGCCCGGTGAGCCAGGGAGCGTCCCCCCGAATGGGCACCACAACTGCCCTCATGTATCTCAGTGAGCAGCTCTTCTACCCTGTCCGGGTGCACGCATTCCAAGTATGGACCAGAGAGGGACTTTTTGTAAAGCCTTCCTTGTGGATCTAAGTAGTACCGCAGGGCCTTGTTTCGCAGTTTATGTGCTTCTTTCTTTTCCTCTGGGAGTTGCTCGGAAGAAAGGAATGCAGCAATGGGATCCTTCCAACTTGGAGCGGGTTCTATAATGTTGATGTGGGTTTCCTCCAGTCGGCCGATACTTGGTTCTGGGACGAAACCCACTTCTATGGTACGCTTGAGCTCGGAGTTGATGGCGGAGGCTAAGCATGCCAGGGCATCCGCGTGCGTGTTTTGGTCGCGTGTTATTTGGTTTAGTTCGTGATGGTCGAATTTTGTTAGCAGGGTGTTAGCCGTTTTCATATAGGCCGCCATACGCTCGTCTCTTGCCGCGTACTTCTTTAGTCGGTTGATTACCAATTTTGAGTCGCAAATACCAGCATAGCTTCATATTCGCTTCCGTTATTTGATGCTTGCCGAGCTTGACAACCGCTCAATTATCGCGCTGTCGAGACATGAGTACGACGCCGCGCCACGCCCGCTGGTTAGACGCTCCATCACAATATAACTGCCAAATGTCCCCAACATAAATTCTCCAATCTGGATTTGACCGAACTTGGTGCCTTTGGCGTAAACGTCATCGAGCTTGAGGTCGGCAAGCCCTCTCCCGTGAATTCGCCACAAAGTCGGCAAGCACCGCCTTTGATTGCGCTTTTGGGTAAAACCGAATGTCGTATTGGCCGAAGTTCAAGAGCCCACTTCAAACACGCCCGATGCTTCGTTCCTTAGTAATCTTGATCGAAGGATAGTCTGTTAGGACCCTAATGTCAGTGTCCTTGGAAGTAATGCATCGCTTTTCTTCTTGCCATGACCAAGGCTAGGACGAGTTTTTCAAGCGGTAGATAACGTGTTTGGCCCACCATTGCCTTGCCCACATAATACACCGTCTTGCCTCTTCCTCCTCTTTTTTAGTAATACGGCACGACCTGGCTTGAGACTGCCAGATATAGAATGAGGGAGTCACCGGCGGCGGGTGTTGTTAGAAGAGGTACTATCCGGAGATATGTCTTGAGCCCGTTAAAAGCTGCTTCGCATTCAGCGGACCATTCGAAAGCTCTGCCCTGGCGTAATGTCTGAAAGAATTGTCTGCAGCGGTCTGTGGATCGACTAATGAACCTGTTGAGTGCAGCAGCCATTCCCATCAACTTTTGGACTTCTTTGACCGAACGGGGGGAACTCAGTTCCAAAATTGTTGTGACTTGCCTCGTATTGGCCTCGATTCCACGGTGGTTGACGATATAACCCAGGAATTTGCCGGAGCCGATCCCGAATGCGCATTTAGAGGCGTTTAACTTCATTCTGTATTTGCGTAGGGTGTCGAATGTTGTTTCCAGGTCGGCTATATGGGTTTGTTCTTCTTTGGATTTGACCACCATGTCGTCAATGTATACTTCCATAGTGTGTCCGAGCTGTTCTTTGAACATCGTGGTGACCAATCTTTGGTAAGTTGCCCCTGCGTTCTTTAGTCCAAAAGGCATAACCCTGTAGCAGTAGGTCCCTCTTGGAGTAAGGAACGCAGTTTTGTCCTGATCATCCGGATTCATGGCGATCTGATGGTAGCCTCTGTAGGCGTCGAGGAAACTCATACGTCGGTGGCGCGCTGTCGCATCAACGAGTTGGTCAATTCGTGGTAAGGGGAAGCAATCTTTGGGGCAAGCTTTGTTCAGATCGGTGAAATCGACGCATACTCGCCAAGTTCCATTTTTCTTTTTCACCACCACTGTGTTGGAGAGCCACGTGGGGTAGGTGACCTCCCTAATTGCCCCGGCGGCAAGCAATTTGTCAACTTCTTCTACAACGGCGGCAGTGTGTTCTGCGGAGGATCGCCGGCCTTTTTGGATGATCGGCTTGCGTCGGGGGTCAACATTCAAATGGTGCTGGGAGACTGACGGGTCTATACCCGGCATCTCGTATGGAGTCCATGCGAAAACGTCGAGATTGCCGAGTAAGAAAGCGATCAGCTGCTGTCGGTCGGTCTGGCTCAGCGAGGCGCCGATCATAAAAAACTTCTCCGGGCTCCCATCAATGTCAACGCGGTCCAATCCTTCCGTGGCCTTTTCATCTGGTTGACGTCCGACGTCGTCCAGGATTTCTCGATTGGGCGTTTCGATGGAGTTGACTTGCGGTTCTTTCGGCGGCTTATCAGCAAGAAGGTAACATGCGTGTGCTGACTGTTGAGAGCCACGGATCTGCTCAACGCCGTGTTCCGTCGGGAAACGTAACAGCTGGTGGTAAGTGCTTGGGACGGCCTGCAGGTTGTGCAACCATGATCGCCCCATGATGAGATTGTACGGCGACGGTAACCTGACGACAAAAAACTCCACATCCACCGTTATGGAGCCAGCTCGAACGGGTAGACTGATCTTTCCCAATGGGTGCTCCGGGTTGGCGTTAAAGCCGAATAATGGATAAGGAGCTGGAGTCAGATCGGAATCGTTGAACCCGAGTTTGATGAGAGTTTTATAGTACATAACTTCTGAAGTGCTTCCCTAGTCGATAAGGATGCGTTCGACGATAAACCTGTTCACGCGTAGCGCAACAACCAGAGGATCTTTGTGTGGGAGTGTTACGCCGCGCAAATCGGAGTCGTCAAAGGTAATGGTTGGCATTTCGCGAAGTCGGGGTCGCTTAGTTGGTGCGAGCTGACGTTGGGGGCTCGGAAGTGATTGAATTGCATGTACAGTCGGGGCTAGCAGTAGGCTGTATATCATATGTACGGTGTTATGCGGGGCGCCTCTTGGGCGACGTGCGTCCTCGGTCACTTCTTCAAGGCAATCGGTCAAGGCGCGGCGAGCGTTGCCGTCGTGCAATTGGCCCCGAGGTCGTACAGGGCCTCTTCTGGGGAGTGGCTCAAAGACCTTGAGCCCTGCTCGTCCGGACTTTGCTTTTTCTAAGGCCAGATCGCGGCGAAGGCGTTCGTTCTCGGTGATGATGTTATCTAAATCTGTTGGGTCCGCTGTGCTCGTTCCATGGTCGCTTGCATCATCGCCTTTGTTGAAGTAGTTGGTGAGTTAGAGTTCAAAGCGCCGGTCGTGCGATAGGGTCCTTCGGGCCGCGATTCACGGAGTGGAATCGTCTCTTGGTGCGATATCGTCGGTGGCCACCGGAGGATCTGCGGTCACGCCTTTCATGGATATATCTGAGTATTCCCACAGACGGCGCCAATTGTGGGGAAGTGGATTGGAAATACTCTTCGGATCCTGGAAGACGCCAATGATCCTCAGCCAGTCACCTGGGAAGATATGAAGACTCCGGTCGGGGGTTGCGGGATTAGCACTTTGGAGAACCGGTCAGCTTTTTTTGTTCCAGAAAGCTTGATGATTCAGTTCTCAGAGATGTCCCCTCTCGTGTCTGCAGTTCTCGTATTTATACACATTTCCTATGCCTCGGGGCCAGAGTTTATTATTCTTTTATTATTATTTTGTTTGCCCTGATATGCCTCCTCAAATCCGTTCGGCCCTAAGGATTTATTCGGCATCCCAATCGAGCGGAATGGAGCCGTTAAGCTCCTGGCCCTTCAGATGCTCCAGATTTCATTCTTCTAATTATTCGGCTCCCACAGAGTACAATGTAAGTATTTATGCTTTAGCATCTCGCATGCGTGTGAATGTTAGCTTGACAGCATGCTTACCATGTGGCTAGATGCTTATGTGGTAAACTGTTTGAATGCCTGTGGGTGAAGGTTGGATTGTCTGAATTGGAAAAACTCGTTGAAATCCGTGTTTTAGACTACTTGTGAGTAGCAAATTCCAGAGTGTTTTTCAAAACAAAAGGATATGCAATGCTTATTTCCAAATTAGGCAATCTAGTCTATACTTGTTTGCTGTGCGCATAACATAGTAAATCTAGGCTAATAACCGGAATAAGAACACATGACGTTTTCAAAAATGGATATCATGGTTAGTAGAGGCCGGTCTTCGGACCGGGCGAGAGGGGGTGCTCATAGCTGACCTTCCCCAATCGTACCCAAGCTCCGGAGCCAAGACAACTTTGGTGATGACGGACACGTGGCCTTTGGCACCGAGTCAGGGTTTCCTAAATTTCCCAAAATAAAATATTTAGGTGGCGATTTTGTATCTGGCAAAGTAGTCCATGTTTGGCACTTCTTTTCAAAAATCTTTTTTTCTCAAAACGATTTGCTAGAGTTGGACTCTTTGGTTCAGATTAAGAACCGCAACAAACAAAAAGGGTGTCCGAACTGTAGCATGAGGCCCACGAGCGCGTCTACAATTTCTGGCGACTCTGCTGGGGAATTTAGAGAGCTTGACTCGAACTCGTGATATCCTGTTTTGACTACACTTATGTGTTTCTTTGCATTGCATGTGCATTGGTGCGCCTAGGACACTGTGTTGGCCATCTGCTATTCCTGAGAGGTTTGCTGGAGGCTTGTCTGGTCAAGGCATGACCGTAAGGCTGACCGGTTGCGGGCTCTGCCAGTATGGGAACGCAAACCCCGGTTTTACCGGGGCACCCTCTTGACCATTTGACCTAGTGCATATCGAAATCCATAGTGACCATTCCAAACTAGGATAGGTTGCTTACCCGATATAGGTTGTTTGAAACTGCTGCGTGCGTAGTGAAACCCTAGCTCCTGACAAAATAGGACAGGGAAACCCTACCCCATCATAGGGGTGTTTTAGCTCTCCTTTACCTGCTATGTGCTTTTAGAGTGTATCTCTACAGGAACACACATGTCAGTTCGCAAGATTGGGTATCAGGCCCGAGGGCACCAGCATCAGTGTTGTTGAGAATCAATTATGTCTGCGGGTATCAGTTCAGTTTTGAACAGTGATTTCTGGGAAACAGTGATCAGTAGTAGGGTAAAGTTGTTCGGCTACATCTGTGTTTGATCCGTTTTGGGCTGAAATGCTGCTTGTTTTTCCTTTCAGTTCAGAGAGTTCCAGAATAGTCATTGTTCCCTCTTGCCGAGGCAAGACCTATGATGACGCAGAATTCAGAAGAGATCGTGGTTATGATAGCCGCGTTGGGTCAAGGAATCACCCCACAAAGTGAGGCTAATATTGATATGCCACATCCGCCTAGGTCGCCCGCTGCACACCTAGTTTGGACCCCTCAACTATATCAGGCTCGCGAGCCTACTACATTTGAACTAATGGGAATGATAGGTGATCTTCAAAGATCCGTGGCGGATCTCGCCTATGGAATGTCTGCTTCGCCACCAGCCGCACCATATGCCGGAGGCTTTGTACCCCAGGAGCCCCCTCTGTTGGGACGGATAGTAATTGAACTCAGCCAACCGGAGATGGCTTCCAGTTATGGCAACGATGTATCAACCCAAATTCTACATCAGGCTGAGGCCAGAGACAAAGCCAAAACGAAGGCAGATGCCAATCCTATCGAACAACTGCTGTGGGTAGTAGGGGCTTTGAAAGCCGAGGGGATGAACAAGCAACAGATATCTGCAGTTGTGACAAAAGCTGTGGAGGACGCTTTCCCCACTCCGCCTGAGGGCAATTCCAGTCAATCAGAGAACCGGGATAGTGTAGACACCCCATTTTTGACCGTCCTCAAGACTTGGACGTCACCGTTTGAACACTCGGTGATTATCCATGTTTGTGTTCGTCTCGAGTTCCCGGAGGCCTTGGCAGCGCGCCTCGCCTCAGGACCTCTTGACTCGACTGTTTCGTGTTCGGTTTTGACACCAAACACCTGTGTTTTTGCCTTGAAGGGCAGGGAATGGCTTGTTGGCCATCCTCACACCTCATCGGCTCTCCCCTATCATCACCGGCTGCACATGTTTGCCACCGACCATTGTTTTTTAAAAATAATGGCCGGTCGGCATTATGTTTAGCCGACTGGCACTTTATTGTGCCGATGACCTATTTGGTTGGCCGAGACCTCTTCTTGAGGGGAGTTTGAACCTTTTGAACCCCCTGTTTTAGCTTCTTGAGGAAGCTTGACCCTTTTGAACCCTTGGTTCTAGCTTCTTGAGGAAGCTTGAACCTTTTGAACTCTTGGTTTAGCTTCTCCAAGAAGCTTGAACCTTTTGAACCCTTAGTTTTAGCTTCTTGAGGAAGCTTGAACCTTTTCAACCTTGGTTCTAGCTTCTCCAAGAAGCTTGACCCTTTTTAGCTTCTCTAAGAAGCTTGAACCTTTTTAGCTTCTCCAAGAAGCTTGAGCCTTTTTAGCTTCTCCAAGAAGCTTGACCTTTTTAGCTTCTCCAAGAAGCTTGAACCTTGTTAGCTTCTTGGAGAAGCTTGCACCTTTCTAGCTTCCAAGAGAAGCTTGCACCTCTTGAACCTTTTTGCCTAGCTTCTCCAAGAAGCTTGGCTCTTTTGTCTAGCTTCTCCAAGAAGCTTGGCCTTCTTGGCCCTTTTGCTCCAAGCTTCTAAGAGAAGCTTGACCCCTTGACCCTTTTTTGCTTAGCTTCTCTTAGAAGCTTCAAACCTCCATCTTCTCTATAAGTAGAAAGCCTCTCCTTCCATTCAAGAGGTTCCAAGAAATTTGTCTAAGGCAAAAACCATACACTTCCCTCCATATCTCTACATTCCAAGCTCCAAAGTCCATAGTTCTTGGCCCCTTTGCAGAACACCTCTCAACCACACCTCTCCATCATCCATCTAAGCTTCTTGGAGGCCATTTTCAGAGGCTAAGGAACTGATTTTTGGGACCGAAGGCTGCTGTCCACGTTGGTCTACAAGGGTGAGCATCTAACCCTCTTTTATTCCCCGTTTTTGCACCAGATTTTAGCCCATATTTCTTGCGGTTTTGAGCTTTGTGTATAACATAAAAAAGTTCTATTTTCTTGTGTTTAAGATACTTCATTCAGGACACTTTTGTGTTTGGAGTCGTTTACTCCCTCTTAGGCCTTGTTTGGCCTCTTATTTGTGCATTTTTTGTAAGCTTCGGGACGACCTTGTATTGGCCCTCCCACCACTGAAATCTTGAGGGATTTCAGTGGTGAGGGTGTTGTTTTGTGGTCTTAAGAAGGAGAGGGCCATCCCCTCTCCTTGTTGTCTTGTTTGCTTGTATTTTTGGCCTTACAAAGGAGCCTATATTTGCACACCTCTTGAGATCAGATTAGGCATTTTTCAGTGGGTTTTAGGACCCCTATAGGCCATTTCTAGAGCTGTTTTGGCCTTGTTGAATGTCCATCATGTATGTGCTTAATAACCTCTTGTATAGCCCTCTAAAGGAGCTCATCATTTTTGCATGTGTTGGCTTCATTTCAGTGGTTATTTGAGCATGTTTTGGCATGGTTTATTCACTGATTTTTGATGGTTTGGTCAGATTCCATGTGCATCATACACTTGCCATGTAAACCATGTTAGCTAGTCAAATTCGCATGCTAATTTAGTCCATCTTTTTAGCACTTTTTGGCCATTCTTAGAACTGGAAAAGTTCATGTTTTGGAACTGCCAAGATTCTGTCTTCATGCTTCATAGTCCAATAATGCATGCTTTGTATAGCTGTAAGTCATTCCATGTGCATAGTTTTGCATTTCGGGGTTCATCTCATGCATCGGGTGCCATATCTCCATGTTTCGGGGCTGTTTAGCATCATATTTTGGTACTGAAATTCACATGCTTATATGCCATCTTGTATCCCTTGCCATGCTTTGGTAGAGTTGCATTTTTGTGCCTTAAGCTTCGTTTATGCATTGTGCATGCATTCCATGTATTTTGTTGCCTCACTTGCATCATTATGGCCACTGTTTTGGACCTAGTAGAGAGCTGTCCAAGTTAGTGTAAGACCATCCTTTGCATGTTGATGCATGCTTACCTTGTGTGTTGTTGCATACTTGTGTGTTGTTGTATGTTTAGGTTGCTTAACATGATGCATGCCTTGCATACTTGTATGCTTGTTACTCCCATTGTTATTCCATATCTTGCATGCTTGCTCGCTTAGGTTGTGTGCCTAACATGCATTGTGCATTACTTGCTTGCATGCCCATGTTGCATACTTAGTTAACATGCCTAGGTTGCATTGCATGAGCATACATACCTTGCCTCTTGAATTGAGTATGATAGAGGTTGGGTTTCACTTGTTTGTTTGATGTGCATCTCATTTGAAATCAAAATGCATACTTGGTTTCTTGGGCCATCACGCATTGAAATGCGCGATTGGTGGTCCGAGAATCGAGAACCATGTCCCTTTGAGTCACAAACATGATAAGGGATGTGTTGGTGCACACATGTGCTTGAAATTCTATGCCATGCACTACCTGTCCTCTGTTGCTGTCAAAACTGTCTTCTGCAGGAAGTTTTTGCCGACCGGCAACATTTAGTGCCGACCGGCCATTGATGAATGGCCGATAGCTTCATCCGCAGCCGGTGGACTTTTACCAGGGCCGGTGGCCATTTTCCTCAGCCGATGGTACTTTACAGTATACAAGGAACATGTCCCAGGACTTTGGCAGTCTTTGGAGAGGCAGGGCAGTGTAAACAGAGGCAGTAGTGGCATGGTACGGGTTTTCTGGGCGAGACAGACTCGAGCATGCATCATCACACGCATTCCAAGGCGGGGCTGTGGCCACCTTTCCTTTTTGCATTTAATTTGATAATTAGAATTTTGTAATAATTTATTCTGTATTCGGACTGTATTATTTGGGACTGTATATTCTTTTGGTCCCTCTGTGTGAGGGCATATTTGTAATAAGTGTGGGTGAGTGTGTGTATGTCTTCCAACCCCCATTTCTTTCTTCCCTTTTATTTACCTGCTTATGATGGTAGATTAGGGCATATTTAAAATTAGCATACCTTATGCAATGCATGCGTGCATCCATGCATTTGTTGACATGTATCGGGCTCGGTACATCATACAAACTGCATTGTATTTCAATTCCAAATTGAATACGTGTTATTTGTAGCATCCCACATGCCATGTTTAGGGTAGCCGAGCCTGCCTAGATTACATCTTTGCATGCGTTGCATTAGACATTTCAGTATGCTTAGGTCCATGCATGGATTTCTAATGAGCTTCTGTTTTGGCTTGGAGTACTAGGTGAGTTTTTATGCTTTAGCATCCTTGCACGTGTGTGAGTGTTGCCATAATAGCATAACTACCATGAGGCTAAGTGCTTATGTGATATAACTGTTTGAATGCCTGTGGGTGGAGGTTGGATTGCTTGAGTTGGAAAAACTCGTTGAAATCCGTGATTTAGCCTACTTGCGAGTAGCAAAATCCGAAACGCTTTCAAAACGAACGGATATGCAATGTTTGTTTCCCAAATTAGGCAATGTAGTCTATACTTGTTTGCTGTGCGCATAACATAGTAATTCTAGGCTAATAACCAGAACAAGAACACATAATGTTTTCAAAATCGGATATCACGGTTAGTAGAGGCCGGTCTTCGAACAAGGCAAAAGGGGGTGCTCATAGCTGACCTTCCCCGATCGTACCCAAGCTCCCGAGCCAAGACCACTTTGGTGATGACGGACACGTGGCCTTCGGCACCGAGTCAGGGTTTCCTAAATTTCCCATTTTAAAATATTTAGGTGGCGACTTTGTATCTGGCAAAGCAGTCCATGTTTGGCACTACTTTTCAAAACAAAATCTGTTTTCTCAAACGATTTGCCAGAGTTGAACTCTTTGGTTCAGATTACGAACCGCAACAAACAACAAACAAAACAGGGGAGTCCAAACTGTAGAGTGAGGCCCAAGAGCGCGTCTACAGATAGGCCCCGTCATGCCAAAACAGTTCTTCCCGCTCCCAACCCTGCATCCGGGAAAGATCAGAAATCCAAGGCCGCACTCGCCGACCCGTTCGCTAGTGCATCTAGCAAGAGTTCTCAGGCTCCAAAGTACCTGCCTCGAGGGCGCTGAGTCTTCCATGCTCTCTACATGCCATTGTCCAAGGCACTTCAGATCCTTGCCAAGAGGGGACACCTTAAACCCCTGGAGCCTCAGCCTCTCCCGAAGAATCTCCCTGCTACTCATGACCCTGCTCAGTACTGCGCATATCACCAGCAGACGGGCCATGCTACCGACAATTGTTTTTGCCTCCATCATGAAGTGCAAGATTTGATTGACAACGAGGTTATCCTCCCGCCCACCTCAGCCAAGTCCGTTACTACCCAGCTATTGGATTTTGAGGATACAGATACTATGAGTATGTGATCAGGGTGGGACCACTTGTGAGTGGCGCCCATTGTTTTTGATGTGGCGTCTGGCACGCATTTTTGAGCATCTGCGAATGCTGGTTTTGTAAAATCTGGCTTAGGTGTCGAGTCGGTCTTTGTTTTATTTTGAGTCTGTCTCATTGTCTTGAGTCAGTCTTTTTGCTTACGGGTCTGTCTTGTTGTAGCGAGTCAGTCCCCTTTGTATAGAATGTCAGGTGATTCCAGGGTTGTTGCCTCGAATGCCGTTTTGTAATTATCCTTCTGTTTCCTTTTGAGTCTGTCTCGGTTGAGGAGCCAGTCACAATTAGGGAATCTGAATGAAACACCTGCGACTATCACGTTTCAGTACTTGTTGCTGTTTAAGCTAGTTGTGCCAGAGGACGTGAATGGAACGACAGTAAATTTCTACCTACTCTTTTGTGCCTTGAACATCGTTGTAATGACCTAAGCTTTCAAAAAAACCCTTTTCGAACACTGCGGTGAGAAAAACGAAGACGAAGCAATTCCTCGGGTTTTGGCAAAACTTTGATCATTTTTGAGAGAGAGAGAGGCGTGCTAAGCTTTTAATGAATGAAATCATGCTTGTCAGCGTGAGTACTGAGAAGGACCCTAGTTCGATCCGGACTGGTTCCATACTATCTTCAGCGCGAGCGATTTGTCACTTTCTTAAAAACTTTCACAAAACAAAATGTTTTGCGCAGTCCTGTGAAGACTTCTGTGGAATTGCTCTTGAGATTGTGCAGCCTACGATCGCTCTCAGCCTCAAGATTCAACCTATCTATTTCAAACTTGGAATCCGTTCAAAACAGTTAACTACCATTCAAGGCCTGTGCGGCCCAATCCGAAGCTGCCCTCGAGTAAGAGGCACCAAAATCAGATCAAGAAAATCAGATCCCACTAGGCAAGGCTCATGAAGCAACCGTGACGGATTCTTCTGCAAATCAACCCAACAGTCACTCTCCTGGATACAGAGAGGCTTCAAACTCAAAACCATTTGGCATGGGATTGCTACACTTTTACCCTTTGAGAGGCTCGCTGGACCGAAAACCCGGAAGGGCGACCCAGGCAAAAGTTAGAGGAAGGAAAAATATATACAAAAGAGAAGAAAAGCAAGAAAATAAAATACAAAAAAAAAAGAAATGCAAAGAATGAAAAAAAAAAGAAGAAAAATGAATGAAGAAAATGCAAAAAGATGAAAAAGGAAAAAGCAAAAAGAAAAAAAAAAGAGAGAGAAAAAGAAAAGAAGCTCGCAAGGTCGAAAACCCGCATTGGGCACCTTGGCAAAAGTTAGAGCCTAAAAGTGAAGGTTAATACCCGAGTGTACCTTAACCGGAACTACGTAAGGCTTGATTCTCATGTTTGGGATACGTAGGCAACTTCATCTTGGAGTCCAGCCCCCAACGCTTTCATAGCGTCTCAGTCCATGTCATGGTTTTGATCACCTGTGCCTCCTCCGAATCCGATGTCTCGGTCACAGCGGCTGGAACTAGATAATCAACTTCCTTCTGAAGTCTAACCACCAACACCTTCCAAGTGATTGTGTCCATATATTGATTCGAACCGTCTTCGTCTCCTCCGCATCCGAGGATCAGATCGTCATCAACGAGGACTGACTCACAGCATGCCGCGGCACCATCCAGACAAGGGGCAACTTTCCGTTGCCATGCATTGCCATAAGTTGCCCTGAGTTGCCATCCAAACCAGGGGCAACTTTCCGTTGCCATGTCCCCCCCTTTAAGCAAGGGGCAATTTTCCATTGCCTCCGATCCGAGGTTGCGCGTCTCGAGGGTAAGTTTCGCGCTCGTCGAGCATTGATTGTTTGCAAAAATAGTTTTTGAAAATTTTTACTAAAGTTGACTGTTTTCTCGAAAACTATTTCATTTTCCAAAAAACCGGACCTTTTTCTTGGACCGAAAGGAAAATTTTCAGTGCTCACAGCTTGACTTGCATAATTTTCAAATCAAAAATCGAATAAGTGTGTTAATCCGACTCTCATTTTTTATCAAAACTGTTTTAAGGAGAAAACAAAAAATGGTCAAAATGACGAACTAAGGGCGCATTCAAGTCAAGTTTTTTGTCTTTTCCCCACCGTCAACATACTTGCCAGAAGGGCACTCTATCCACCAGGCAATAGCCATGAGCTAATAGTTTTGGGCACGAACCCGCAACTTTCTCGTTTACCCATTAACCACTCTGGGAAGGGACGAAAAATGAGAGAATAAAGAATAGAGAGGTGTAAGCGAAGAGAGAAGTGAGCAAGGGGGTTTTGAGAGAAAAACCGAGCTTGAGGGCCGAGCGATGTGAGAATCACAAATCAGAAAGGGTGGGAATACTACCTGGAGAAACTGGCTCCTTGAGATCCGAGGTCTTTTGTTTCCATAAACACGTCTGTATGTCGTGTCTTTTGATTTGTCGGTCTCAACTTTTGTTTTGAGTCTTTTCCGAGCGCGTCTCATTGTGTTCAGGGTGTGCGCCTTTTGTTTTCTCCACTTAAGTCCCTCCGCTGTGATTAGTCGTAGGCTTGATACCCCAGTCGTGAAACTCTTTTCCAAAGGTTAATCGTTTGTGCTCAGAATGTTGTGCCATTCTCTACATTCATGCGAAGCAAGAGAAGAAAGGGAAATTTGGGACATCCAAGTGTGTCTCAACTCCAGCCGTTTCAGTTTTGTGATCCGTCTTGCCAGATTGGGCTATTGGTTCAGGGTTTGCTGTGTGCAGAATGAACCGAGTATTGTGTTATGGGCCGTATGCAGACTAATCCCCAACAGAGTATGGGTTATGTGTCCAGGTTGAGCAGTGGTTTGTATGAATTGTTTGCTGTTAGTTGGTTGGTTATCCGATTATCATAGTGCAAGTGCTCAATTTTCAGACAACAAATCATTTTCATTTACATTGAGGTGTAACGCGATGCAATGCGTGAAATATACAAATGTAAACACTTTTTTAGACAAAAAGTTTGTTTCATTTCATAATCTTTTCAAGTACATAAGTTTTGGAAACAAAATCTGCCTGCGGCAGTACAAAGTACCCTAACTACTAACAAAAAGGGAAAAGTGCAAAAAAAAAAAAAAAAAAAAAGAAAAATAGCAAAAATCTGTATCAAATGTCAAAAATGACTTCGGGGCTGTCAGTCTGTCCTAGTCCTCTTCCTGGACGAAGGTCCAGGAGCATCATCACTAGGAGCACCACCAGGAGCATCACCTTCTGAGCCCGAGTCCGAGCCATCACCGGCCTCCTCCGCCTTTGTCTCTGCCTCAGACTCGTCATCTAGAACTGGAGCCCGCGAGCTGCTCCTAACATGAGTGCGCCCCCCTCTGGTGCGGGGATATACTCTGCCATCTCGGGTAGAAATGGGAGGTCCAGCCGGAGCGCCACCCACGGAGGAATCTAGAAGGGAGGCTGAAAAAGCATGAAAGGCGAATGCATCGTATCATCAGAGCAAGTGAATCAAGATAGAATACAAAGCAGTACAGTGTGTGGATGTCGTGAGCAGTTTATCAGTATAGAATACAGTGTACGAGTACAGTGTGTGGATGCCGTGAGCAGTTTATCAGTATAGAATACAGTGTATGAGTACAGTGTGTGGATGCTGTGAGCAGTTTATCAGTACAGAATACAGTATATGAGTATAGTGTATGTATGCTGTGAGCGGTGAATCAGTGCAGGATGCAGTGTGTGAGTATCGTGTATCAGATGCCGTGAGCAGTTTATCAGATGTTGTGTTGTGCATCAGATTATGTAAAGCAATTTGTGTATGGTTTGAGGCTGTGGTCAGAAAGAACATACCGGAATGCTGTAAAGAGCTAGGAGGTCGAAGGTCCGCTGTAGCATCCCCATCATGGAGGCATTCATCTCCAATGACTGCCGGGTGTACTTGGAGGAAGCCTGCAAAAGTATCAAATACATTAGTATTCTGCGGAATATTAAATGAACTGAAATGAAATAACAGTACAAGATGCTAAATGAAGTAATACATACCGGAGGCAAGTCGAGGACACCGACAAACTCGTGATCAGTCGGTGGAGGAGCAAAGGGGATCTGGTGGGTCGCCCCAACCTGCCCTCTGAAAGTCAGTGAAGCGGGCAGAGCAGGCCAACCGGTCCCCCGCCCTCGCTGAACTCCGCCCCTGCCACGGACTCGAGCTCTCCCGACTCCCATCCAGCCCGCTCCGCCCGGCTGGCGCCAAGGTCTCTCTCTCAGCTCGGTGGCCGCCGCTCAGAGGTCGCATGATGAAGGTCCGGACGTACTCTGCGTAATCGCCCTCGCCCCTGAAATCGTCTACCTCCCAGCCAATGGTGTAGTCCGCTATCTGCTCGGCGGTGAACCTCTCGGTATCCCTCATATGCTCAGGAGGGTGCACCGGGACTATCTGCTCCGGTAAACCCAGGGTCTGACGCAAGAAACACTCGCCCAGGTACCAAGCCCGACAGACTGAGCCCTCCAGCAGAATCCGAAAATGCGAGGTCTCATCGGCACCGGCAAACCGATCCCGCATCATGGCTGGCAAAGGAGCCCAAGGCTACCAGGTGATCTGAAAATGAAATACAGTTTGTTTTCTACTGTTATCGAAACATGCAGTGGAAAGACGAAGCTTAAACAAACTGCAAGTAAAACATACCTCTGCGGGGGTGATGGTGTCGAAGTAGCGGCGGAAGAAGCTAAATGTCTCTCGGGGCCTCTGCACGCACCTCCCGTCGAAGCGACGCGAGAACGGGACGACGAGAGGGGTCTCTACGTCGGGTACGGGAGCAAGCCTAGGAAAGCAGGCATAAACCCACAACTGCAAGGTAAATACCAGTGCATTTTATCAGATAAAGCAGGATGTAGAATAAAAAGCAGAGCTGTGTGTTGTGTAGTGTATTGTGCAGAGTGTACAGTGTGAGCAGTGTACAATCAATGTAAAGCAGAGTATGTGTGTGTTGTGTGTACAGTATACCGCAAGTATAAAGCAGACTACAGTGTGTGCAGTGTACAGAGTACAGAAAATATAGAACAGAAATGAACGGCAGAAAAAGAAATGTACCTCCCAAACACGCCAGTAGCGCCCGAGCAACTGTCTGCCGCCGCGGGAAGTTGAGCTCATATATCCGTAGAGAGTGGCCAGAGCGGCGCCACCCCAGTCATAATGTAAGATATCCCTGACGTCCACCAGTGCGCTGAGCAGGCAGAGAGGCACGGTGTTCGCCCGGTCGGCGAAAATGGTCGTCCCAAACAAGAACATGAGGAAGCCGCGTGCGTATCTCTCCACGGCCTCCTGAGTCATCGGGGCTGCATTGACAAGGGTGGGCTGGACCCTGAATTGCACCTCGAACCAGGAATATCGGACGAAGCCGGGATGCGCCAGAGGCGGCAGCTCACCGAGAAAGTAGACCTGAGCGACTTCCCACTCATCCATATCAGTATCAAAGGGGATCGGATCACCCCCTACCCCGATGCCTGTAAGCATCGAGAAATCATAAGGGGTCATCGTCATGTCCCCCGTCGCAGAGAAATGAAATGAATCGCTGGTGTCCCACCACCTCTCCACCAAAGCGGCAAGGAGAGGTCTGCATGTAGTAAGCTTGGAGAGTCCCCTGCAGAATGCGCCAAAGCCAGCCTGGTCCACGATGTGGCGAACTGCGTCGGGAAGCTCGGCGTACCACTCACGAGCGACAGTGTTCCCATACCCGCAGATGGTATGGGAATCTCCCTATTTTCAAACAAGTAGTTGCGAAGCAATATAAAATGTATAGTTTTGAAGAAACAGTCAAAATCAGTGCAAATGTGGCATGCGTGCGTATTTTTAAGTTCAAATAGATACCGAGTGCCGGTGTGCTTACAGTGAACTACAACATGTGATGCGTCAGCGTGTTTGAGTGGTCCAGTGCAAATGTGGCATGCGTGCATATTTCCAGATTCAGACAGATATCGGGTGCCGGTGTTTGCAGTGAAATACGGTATGTGCCGTGTGATGAGTGGTTCAAGGCTAGTGCAGTGTGTGTGCACATGTCAATCTTAAACGGATATCAGTTGCAAGTGCGTTTGCAATCAACTACAATATAACAGTGTATCAGTGTATCGGAACTAAGCAGTTAAAGAATGTAATCAACTATGGCAGTTGATAGTTAAAAGTTCTACGTTGCAGAATTTAAAACAGAGAAAAAATGTTACCTCGGAAGCGCCGAAGGATAGGTGAGATGCAGGCTCACGTAGCAGAAGCTCGGGATCCAACGCCCTGTCAAAACTCCTGAACTGGCGTAGTCTGTCGGGGGGCAGAACATGAATCGCCGGCCGATAGGTTGCCGGGTCGAACGGGCGCTCGCTCAAAGGTAGTAACTCGACCCCGGGATCCATCTCGTGATCCGAGGGAGTCCCACCGCGTGGAATATCGTCGGCCATATCAAGCATGATGAGGAAATGGTCAGAAAATGAAAATCGGGCTGGAATATGGAAAGTCAACCAAAAAGTCAACCCCCGGGAGGGTGGAAAATGGCCGGGAAAGTCGAGATGTGAAAAAGGCACGGAAATCAAGAGGAAAGTGAGGGGAACAAACCCCAAAAAGGTGGAAATGGCAAAAGAGGTACCGAAACAAAGATTTGTTCGGATGAAAACGTCTGAAACGCGAAGGAAATCGCGAATCCGACGATGAAATGGGCTTGGAACGCGAAGAAAACGAGGAAATGAGGAAGGAAAAACACTCTAGAGAGAGAGGGTGTGGAATTTCGGCGAAGGGGAAGTGACAAAATAGGGTTTGGAACCGTATTTTAAAAGACCCATGGTGAAATGTCGAATCTGCCCCGACTCAGGCACTTTTCGCCGGTCGGCGATATTTTGTGCCGGCCGGCAGAATATTGTGCCGATGAAACTATTTTGCAGTCGGTGGACAGCCGGTGGCTTCCCCTTCCGGCCGGTGGTGTTCCCACAGCCTTGTTTAGGCCATATGAGTAGTTTTTGGTCTTCATAGCTCAAGAAAGTGCAAGAAAGTGTATCTCTGACGCTCAACTGGCCTTCGTTTTGACCTCGGACCACGTCTTCTGTGCGTGGCACTCAAATTCATGCAATGATGTATCCTTCTGTATCCTTTGGCCTTTTGCAAGATTCAAAAGTTGCCTCGTGTGCGTTGCACGCGTTCATCGCACTATTTCGGTGCATTGCATCGCGCTGTCATGCGCCTTGCAGTTGCATTGTTATGCATGTACTACACGCGTTGTAACACGCACACCTTGTATTGTCATGCACATCTCTTATGCATTGTCATGCATTTTATTACGAGCATTGTCATGCATTTGAAAAGACATGCGTTGTCACGCACTTTAGTTCATTCGCATTGTCACGCATCTTTCGATCTACATTTCAGTTCAGGCCTTGTAGCATGCGTGCCTCAATTCCTTTGAGGCATGCGTGTCTCATTTGCGTCATTTTACATTCCTTCGTGGCATGCGTGTCACATTTGCGTTATCTTACAGTTCCTATGAGGCATGCGTGTCTCATTTGCATCATCTTACATTCCTTTGAGGCATGCGTGTCTCATTTGCATTGTTTAACCTTCTTATGAGGCATACGTGTCTCATTTGCATTTCATTTTCCATTCCTTGAGGCATGCTTGTCTCATTTGCATCCTTTTGCATCCTTGAGGCATGCGTGTCTCATTTGCATCATCTTCCATTCCTTGAGGCATGCGTGTCTCATTTGCATTGGCATGTGTGCCTCATTTCCATTGGCATGCGTGTCTCACTTGCATTGTGCGTCGTCGCCACGGTCCAGGAGACCTTAAATCCTTGGGAGGTGCAAGACCTTCATTCGCGTTGTCTGAACGCACCGCGCTGTTTTGCACATCTCATTGCATCTGGCATGCATTCCATCACGCAATCTTGCGCATCGCACTATCTTGTGCACCGCATCTCAATTCATGCATTGCCCCGAATGGGTCCGGTGTGACCTTAAACACGCACGGTCTAGGAGACCTTAAATCCTTGGAGGGTACGAAACCTTTACTGCATTGTCATGCATTGCATTGTAAATACCGCATTGTCATGCATCATCGTAGGTAGTGCATATGCCATGCATTTCAAAACAACATGCATCATTGTACATATTGCATATGTCATGCATTTCACCGTAATATAGTGCATTGTCATGCATTTCCACTATAAATATTGCATTTACATTCCATTGCATTTTCCCCAGCAGGTCGCATCATTTGCATTGTCATGCATCATTGTATCCATTTCCATCTAGTGCATATTTGTATATATCGCATCGTAGTTTGCATGTATCCATTGCATCATCTTCCATCTACGGCTTGCGCCTTTCCTTGTTGAGCTTGGTCTGGTATGTGCTCTTACTTTTCACGTCAAAACACAGTTCTGCATGTGTACGCGCCTATTCCACGTTGGTATGTTGGTTTGAGGGTTGCGGCATCTTTTCTGTGTCAGACATGGCTTGTATGCGTACATGCCTTTCCTAGGAAAGATTTGGTTTGGCCCGCGTGCCATATCCATTGTATCCATCTCCATTGCATTTTAGTTGCATGCATTCACTGCATCATCCTCCATCTACGGCTTGCGCCTTTCCTTGTTAAGCTTGGTCTGGTATGTGCTCTTACTTTTCACGTCAAAACACAGTTCTGCATGTGTACGCGCCTATTCCACGTTGGTATGTTGGTTTGAAGGTTGCGGCACCTTTTCTGTGTTAGACATGGCTTGTATGCGTACATGCCTTTCCTAGGCAAGATACGGTTTTGGTTGCACGCCATATCCATTGTAGATATTACATTGTAGTGTAATTGTTGCATCCGGTGTTAGGATCATTATTCTTTCCCCAGCGGGTCGTCACTCCACTTATGTCATTCCACCCAATACTCGTTCTTGTGTCCGTCTACATTACTTATAGTTCTGCATGTGTACGCGCCTATTCCACGCTGGTATGTTGGTTTGAGGGTTGCGGCACCTTTTTTATGGTAGACAGACTTGTTACTTCCATCAATCTATTTGACATTTGTGTGGTTTCGAACCGCTCATGATTGAATCATGATTCGATTGCATTGCATATCATTCGTATTGTTTATACGTAGTTTTGTATATAGTGCATATCATTTTGCATTCATCATTGCATTGTCATGCATGTTGCTAACAATATTGTACCTGTTAAGTTTGTTTTCTTTACAGGCACGATATTGTATGTACGGCTCATTTCAGGCCGGTGCAACCAGGCGAACCGAACAGGTATTGTATCCTCCGCGTGAGACGTAACGAGAATTGCATAATTCTCTTACATCCTTTCTGCATTGTAGTGTAGTCTGGTGTATGCTAACTTAAAACGGTCGCATGCGTGCTTCGTTACAGCTTGCTTTGCATGATCATAAGTTATGCTCGGCTTCTTGCATTGTCTTGCATTTTGCCCCTGCCTTCGGGCGCATACCTTGTTTATCTTGCATGATTGTCCAAGTCTTCGGCCTTGTCAAAAATGGGTCGTCTCTGGGTTTTGACATTCACTCCCGTCATTGTTATGACTTTCGAGTTCTATCAAAGAGGGGCAACTGTAGACACCCCATTTTTGACCGTCCTCAAGACTTGGACGTCACCGTTGGAACACTCGGTGATTATCCATGTTTGTGTTCGTTTGGAGTTCTCGGAGGTCTCGGCTACGCGCCTTGCCTTAGGATCTCTGAACTCGACCGTTTTGTGTCTGGTTTTGCACCAAACACTTGTGTTTTTCCTTGGAGGGGCAGGGAATGCCTTGTGAGGCATCCCCACACATCACCGGCCGTGGCTTGAGGCCACCGGCTGTTGTTTGTGTCCATCGGCCATATATTTGGCCGACCGGCACACTTTTTGGCTAGCCGACTACTGTTCATCTGCTTTTAGCAGATATTTTGTGCCAGCTATGATAGCTGGCACCCACCCCATTCCCCTCCATACACGTGTATGGGGGGATTTCCTTCTTGAATGGCTTGTTTTGGAAGCCTTACAAGAGGGAATTGCCTATATAGGAGAGCTTCTTCTCTTGGCATGAGGGTTAGACATTTTAGACAGCTTTTGTAAAGCTTGAGTTCTAGGGTTAGGGTTTGATACATATTCTATCTCTATAAGTGTGTGTTTTGTCCCACTTTTGCTCACAAACACACACTAACACACCATCTCTTGGACTTGAGACCCTTGGAGGGTTGTTTTAGTGTTTTGGAGCTGGATTTAAGCCAAAGAAGGCTGTTGGAGCATTGTTTGTGAAGGAGGGCTTCAAGGGTAAGAAACTTCCCTTTTATTCCCCATTTTTGCATTGCTTTTATACCTATCTTAGAACTGTTTTTGTGCTTAGTGTATAATACAAAAAAAGTTCTGTTTTTAAGCCCTCTTGATTGTTTGTTAAGAGTGTTTTGTGGTTTGGAGGTGTTTGACCACCCTTAGGCCTTGAGAGGCCCCATTTTGTGCCATTTTTGGTGAGCTCCGAGACTTTGGTGCTTAGGCCTCCTCACCACTGAAATCTTGATGGATTTCAGTGGTGAAGATGGTGCCTTGAAGTCTCAAGAAGGAGAGGGCCACCCCCTCTCCTTGTTGTCCTTGAAAAGGGCACTTTTTGGCCTCTTGAGGGAGCATCATGCTTGAGTGTTTGTTGATCATGTCTAGGCTGTTTTCCATGCTTATTATGCCATGATATAACATTGTTGTGGGTTGGTCTTGGTACACCATGCATGCTTAGCATACCTACCGTGTAATGCCTTGTTATTGCCTTAATATGCCTTAGGTTGTTAGCCTTTGTTCTAGCATGTTTTAGGCTTAGCCTTGTGAAGGTTTTGTGTTCATTTTGCCATGTTTTAGGTCTGTCCATAGTTGCTTGGGTCGATCTTGGCATGCTTAGTATAGCTCCTTTGTATTTGAGCTTGTATGCTTCAAGTAGGTAAATGTGTAGCATGCATTGCTTGCATTAATTTAGTGGTTTGGAACCACTTAGCACATCATTTCAGTCCCTTTGACATGCTCATATGCTTGCCTTGGATGCCTCTTTGAAGCTTTGAAAGCTTGTCTTGCATGCTCCATGTTTTAGCATTTGTGCATGCCTTTGAATTCAAACCATTTAGATGCCATTTAAGTGGTCTTTTGGCCTTGTTTTAACATGCTAAAAATATGTTTTTAGTTGTTTAATGCATGCCATGTTTGCCTTGCTAATTGTAGTCCATTGTCCCTTTAGCTCGCCTTGGTACTTGGACCATTTGCATGCTTTGCTTGCTTTGTTAGTTGGTTTGGAACCTTCTATAACATGATTTCAGAGCTTATGTTGTATGCCATTTGTCCATCTTAGCCTCTTTTAAGTGCGCTTGAAAGTTGCTTGTTTAATGCCTAAGTGTTGGTCCAACTTACTTGCATGAGTGTATGTATGTTTGATCCCAATTCCTTAGCATTTGGGCCACCGTTTTGGGCCTATTTAGAGTTGCCTAATTCATGTTTAAGTCCACCCTTTATTTGTCTTGCATGCTTGCTAGCTTGTATGCTTGTTTGCATTGCCATGTTGCATGCCTAGTTAACATGCTTAGGGTTGCATTACATTGACATGCATGCTCTACCTCTTGACTAAGTCATGATGGAGGTAGAAGCCCCTTGGTTTGATTGTGTGCATTTCATTTGACATGAAAGTGCATGCTTGATTCTTTGGGCCATCATGCATGGAAATGCGTGATTGGTGGTCCAAGAACCAAGGACCATGCCCCTTTGAGTTGTACACATCATAAGAGGCTTGGTTGGTGCATACATTGCTTGAATTGTATTGCCATGCTATGCCTTGTCCTCTGCTGCTGTCAATTGCACGTTTTGCAGGCATTCTTGGCCGGCCAGCAATATTTAGTGCCGACCGGCAATGTATTGGTGGCCGATAGTCTCATTTCTAGCCGATGGTCATATCTAGCTGCCGGTGGCCATTCTACTCAGCCGATGGTGATTCCCAGTATCTGAAGAAGCATTTCTGAGACTTTGGCAGTCTTTGGATGGGCAGAGCAGGGAAAACAGAGGCGGTCTATGCATGGCGATTAATTCCAAGCGAGACCGAGCATGCGTTGCATCGAGCTCTCCTCGAGGCGATTCTTGTTTTCCTAGTTTAGTTAGTTGTTAACTAATTAGGCAATTTGTAATATTTAATTAGCTTGTGTAGTTAATTAATTTGTATTATTCTCTTGGTCCCTCCGAGCAAGGGCGAATCTGTAATAAGTGTGTGTGAGTGGTGTGCATGTCTTCCAATCCCCACTTCTATCTTCCCTTTTATTTACTTGCTTATGATGGTAGATTAGGGCACGTCTAAATTAGCATACCTTATGCTATGCATGGGTGCATCCATGCATTTGTCTTGCATGCACCAGGCTCGGTACATCATGCAAATTACATTGTATTTTTTTTTTTTTAATTCCAAATTGAATACGTGATAATTGTAGCATTTCACATGCCATTTTAGGGTTAGCCGAGCCTACTCTAACTGCATCCTTGCATGTGTTGCATTAGCCACTTAACATGAACTAGGACATGCATATTTGCTATTGCTAACTAGTTTATTGTTTTGGCATGGAGTACAATGTAAGTATTTATGCTTTAGCATCTCGCATGCGTGTGAATGTTAGCTTGACAGCATGCTTACCATGTGGCTAGATGCTTATGTGGTAAACTGTTTGAATGCCTGTGGGTGAAGGTTGGATTGTCTGAATTGGAAAAACTCGTTGAAATCCGTGTTTTAGACTACTTGTGAGTAGCAAATTCCAGAGTGTTTTTCAAAACAAACGGATATGCAATGCTTATTTCCAAATTAGGCAATCTAGTCTATACTTGTTTGCTGTGCGCATAACATAGTAAATCTAGGCTAATAACCGGAATAAGAACACATGACGTTTTCAAAAATGGATATCATGGTTAGTAGATGCCGGTCTTCGGATCGGGCGAGAGGGGGTGCTCATAGCTGACCTTCCCCAATTGTACCCAAGCTCCCGAGCCAAGACAACTTTGGTGATGACGGACACATGGCCTTTGGCACCAAGTCAGGGTTTCCTAAATTTCCCAAAATAAAATATTTAGGTGGCGACTCTGTATCTGGCAAAGCAGTCCATGTTTGGCACTTCTTTTCAAAAATCTTTTTTTCTTAAAACGATTTGCCAAAGTTGGACTCTTTGGTTCAGATTAAGAACCGCAACAAACCAAAAGGGAGTCCGAACTGTAGCATGAGGCCCACGGGCGCGTCTACAGATACTCTCAGGTGGTAGCACATGTGTATGAGGATGATATGTTGTCGAATCAAAGGGTCGAATCTTGGGTGGTAGTAGCACTGGCTCAGGCTTCGCCTCTATCTCTAGAGACAACTGGGTGGGATCTCCGGGTAAGCTTCGCCATGAGGTATGTTGTCTACCATCTGGAAAGAAGATGAGAAAATGGCCAAAAATGAGGAAAATGGGTGAAAATGCCAAAAGTCAACCCTAGTCAACCCTAAGAGAGAGAAAAGTGAAGTCAAAGCCCAAAAAAAGGCACCAAACCCAAAAAGAATTCGAGGGAAACAATCCTGAAGTGGTGAAACTCCAAGAAAAAACACCGAAATCAACTTTCAATCAATTCAAAACAAAGTAAACTAAGAGGGTTTGGTGAAGAAAATATGCGTGGGAAGTTGGAAAACACGTATAAAGCTCAGATCTGGAGAGGGAAAGAGTCTAGAGAGAGAAGGAGGATTTTCGGCTTTGGAGGTGTAAGGAAATGAAGTATGGGTGAGTATATTTAAAGACCCGTGGTGAAAACACTAGATTGGCCCTGATCTGCCATCGGTGGCCGACCGGCCACTACTGGTGGTTGACAGGCCCCATTGGTGGCCGACAGCCTTCAGGCGTGGCCGACAGGTGGCCGGCACCCTCCCTTTGCAGCCGTCCAGTGCTCAGTGCTCCTCCATTGAGTTTTGATGCTATTTTGTATTATTATTTTTCAAGAAATGCATGGAAAGTTCACCTTTAAGTTCAGATTGCCTCTGTAGAAGCTCCAAACTGTGTCTTCAATGCATGATGTTCATTGCTAGTCAACATGAATGAGGTGTATCCTTTTAAAACATGTTGCACCTCTTCCAAAAGGTAAATCGGAAGTTGCAACTCAATTTGTTGTGTTGAGAAATAGCTTTCATCCTTGCATAGAATATACATTGCGCGCATGCATAAAACGTACATTTTACACATATGGTCTTGCATAGAATATGCACTTCTCCCTTCATGCATAGAACATACTTCCAATTTATCTTGCACAGAACATGCTTTAACATTATTGCAATTGCGCATAGAACATGCACCCTTAATATGTTGTACTTGTTGAGTTTTTTTTCTTACGCAGGTACGATATTGTATGTATGGTTCATTCAGCGGAGCCAACATAGTCAAACGATATTGTATATACGGTTCATTCAGAGGAGTTCTAAGTAAAATCATTCGTTCCTTTCGAATCACATCCTTTTACTCCCTCTCCTTGCGTATGAGACGCACTAGGATTGTTCCTTTTGCATAAAAACATTTGGGTGCATCCCCGTGTTTACACCACTTCTTTTGGTTAAAAACATTCAAGTGCGTCTCGATGTTTACAGCACTCCTTTTGGTTAAAAACATTGGGGTGCGTCCCGATATTTACACCACTCCTTTCGGTTAAAAACATTTTCGGTGTGTCCCGGTGTTTACACCACCTTTTCTCCTCGCGTGTGAGATGCGTTGGGATTGTTCGTTTTGGTTTAAAACATTCGGGTGCGTCCCAGTGTTTACACCTCCCATCGGTTAAAAACATTCAAGTGCGTCCCGGTGTTTACATAACCTACTCTCCTCACACGTGAGACGTGTTAGGATTGTTCATTTCGGTTAAAAACATTCAGGTGCATCCCGGTGTTTACACCAACCCCTTTGGTTAAAAAAATTCGGGTGCGTCCCAGTGTTTACACCTTCCTTCGGTTAAAAACATTCAGGTGCATCCCCGGTGTTTACACCACCTGTTCTCCTCGCGCGTGGGACGCGTTGGGATTGTTCATTTTGGTTAAAAATATTCAGGTGCGTCCTAGTGTTTACACCAACCCCTTTAGTTTAAAACATTCGGGTGCGTCCTAGTGTTTACACCACCCTTCGATTAAAAACATTCAGGTGCGTCCCGGTGTTTACACCGCTCTTTTTGGTTAAAAACATTCGAGTGTGTCCCGGTGTTCACACCTCCCTTCGGTTAAAAACATTCAGGTGCGTCCGGTGTTCACACCATATCTTTCTCCTCTCGCGTGAGACACGTTAGGATTGTTTGTTTCTATTTTTATTGCTTTCCCTCCTCTCGTGTGCAACACATTAGGATCTCGGTTGAAACCTTGGGTGAGCCCGACGGTTATGTTGCTTTTCAGCTTTCTTATACGACGTATATGTTGCTTAATTTTCTTACATCCTTTCTGCATAAAATGTGGTTTGGCTCATGATTCTCACACGTGGCATGTTCATTTACTTATTTCTTTTCATGATTAAGATGTTGTACCTTGTTTTGGTTTGTTTGAATGTGCCATTTTCATTGCATAGCATTTGCATCTAAATGTTTCATTACAGCCTCATTGCATGATCATAAGTCATGTTCTTACATCGTGCATATCACTTGCATCTTGCCCCAGAACTACGCTAGTTTGATTCCTTGCAAAGCGATACGTAAGTAGCCTGCGGGCGCGACCATTTGTTTTGTCTTGCTTGTTTGTTTGTCCAAGTCTTCAGCCTTATCAAAAATGGGTCGTCTCTGGGCTTTGAAATTCACTCCTGTCATTTCATGACTTCTGAGTTCTGTCAAAGAGGGGCAACTATAAACACCACATTTTTGACCAACCTCAAGACTTGGACATCATCGCTCGTGCACTCGATGATTATGATTGCATGTGTTCGATTTAAAATGCCCGAAGTTCTCGATCGAGTGCCCTGTCTTTGAGCCTTTGAAGCTTGTCCATTTTGTGATTTGTTTTGGACCAAAACCTTGTTCTTGCAAGCCTGGACCTTGTGGGCACTTGTCAGCCACCACCATAGGCTGTTGGCCATGTCTTACACCAGTGGTGGCCGGTCGGCTACCAATGTCTTTTTCTCGATATTTGTTAACAGTTGTGATAACTGTTGGCACACTAAGGTGCATTTGCCTACACATGTATGGTAGGATGTTTCTAAGCTCAAGGCATGTTTTTCTATATATATAGGGTTTCCTCCCCCATTTTGGAGGGTTAGAAATTTTGGAACAAAAAATCTCTCTCTCTCTCTCTAGTTTTCTCTCGCTCTCTTGCAATTTTGTGCTTAGTTGCTTGTTTTCTCTACACTTTTACATACACTATCTTAATCAAAGTTGCTTCTCTTTGGGTTGAGGTTATTTGAGACCCTCTTTGAGCTCTAGCAAGTGGTTTTAGCTTGGTTTGGGGCCTAAACTTGAGCTTTGCTTCAAAGGTATAACACTTGCCTTGTTTACTTTGTTTCAATATACTTGTTTTGCCATCTTTTCTTACTATTTTGGGGATGGTTTTAAACTGTACAAAGTTATGTTTTTGTGGCTTACAAGTGGTGGTTTGAGCCCTTTTTTAGTTAAGAGGTGGTTCACCCTTCTTGCTTCTTTGTTTGTCAAGCTTTTGTGCCTTTGTTCATCACTTTCAAACTACCTTTTTTGGGCCTTTTAACCACTAAATTTCAAAGGTTTTTCAATGGTAAAAAAACTCATTTTGAAGTCCAAAATTGAAGGGGTTAACCTCCTGTCCTTGTGTCTTGTTTGCATGCCTAGTTAGCCTCATCTATTAGCTTAATGTTTTAGCTTTTTATGGCTCGAGTCCAGCATGTTTTAGGCTCTGTTTTGACCTGTTTTAGCTCTGTTTTGGGCTGGTTAAGTCTTTTGAGTCTTGTTTTGCATAGCTGTAGTGTAAGTCCTTTCACTATCTTGGTGTTTTAAGGCTTTAATCACCATTGGTTTAAGTTGATTGCATATTTTAGTGCTTTTTCTTACCTAATTTCAGCATATACAATCTCAGCAATCTCCCTCATTTTTTCACTTTTTCATTTGCTTTGAGGGTTGTTTCAACCTTAGGGTTGTTTAAGCCTAAGATTGAGGCTCATGCTTAATGGTTTAATCCTCATTTGAGGGTTCATTACCAATGGCATGAAGCTTCTCTCATGTCTTAAACTACCCCTTGGTTGACACTTCTTTCACCTTAGAAGACACTCACCAATGGATTAATTGATTAAAGAATGGTTTGGTAATTAAAATGAGTAAACAAAATTAGCAACTAAAAGAGACAAGATGTAGACACCCCATATTTGACCGACCTCAAGACTTAAACATTATTGTTTGTGCACTCGATTTGTGCTTGTTTGTGCTTGTTTTGAATGCTTGAAGTTCTCGGCGGAACGCCTTGTCATTGAGCCTTAAACCTCTTTGTTTTCTACTTGTTTTTGGGCCAAACCTTGGTGTCTCTTGCCTGGAGGGGAGAAGGGCCTTGTCGGCCACTTTTGGCCCTTATTGGCCACCTGAAGTGGTCGGTTGGCTAGGGGAGGTGGCCAGCGACCATTTTTCTCCTTTTTCAGATATTTTCTTTACCAGCTGTGCCAGCTGTTGATCACTGAATGCCATCTCCATACACGTGTATGGAGGGATGAATGCAAGCCTTTGGCTTGCATTTCTATATAATGGGGGGTCTCTCCCCCATTTGAGAGGTTACAAAAATTTGTGAGCAAATTTCCTCTCTCTCTCTCTAGAATCCTCTCTCTCTCTCTCTCTCTCTCTCTCTCTCTCTCCTTATTTTATGCTTGAAAGTGAGAATTCTCTACACATTTGCACTAAGACCCTTGACCAAACACCTTCATCTTGGAGCTGAGGTTCTTGGAGGCCTAGTTTGAGTTCTTAAGGCTGATTTTAGCTCAGAATTGTTGATGTTTAAGTGTTGTGCATCAAAGGTATAAGAGTTACCTTATAAGCTTTGATTTAGTTGTTTGCTTTGCCATCTTTTTACACTATTTTTTCCTATTTTTCAACTACAAAAGCCTCTGATTTTTCAACCTTAACATGTTGGTTTGAGATCATTTTGTGCTAAGGGGTTGTCTACCCTTCTTTTTGTTTGTTTTTGTAAGCTTTTGTGCCATCTTCTAGCATGTTAAAGTCAAACTTTTTGACCCTTTAAACCACTAAATTCCAGGGAAATTTCAGCGGCAAAAACTTGGTTTTCAGGTCCAAAATAGGAGGGGGTGGCCTCCCCTCCTTGTGTCTTGTTTGCAAGTGTTGATAGTCCAACATGTGAGCATGTTTTTCTACCTTTCTGTGACTCAATCTTAGCATGTTTTAGGCTCTAATTTGGCATGATTTAGCTCTATTTTAGGCTGCTTTGATCATATGAACCTTGTCTTTCATGGCTATAATGCAAATGGTCTTCACTAGCTCATTGTTTTGAGGCTCTAAACATGTTTTGCTTGAGATGATTGCATGCTATAGCATCATTTAACATGTGATTTTAGTGTAGATAGCTCTATCACTCTCACTTATTTCACTCTTTCATTGTTTTTGAGAGTTGTGTCTTGAGTCATGTTTGCGAGCTAATATATGAGCATGTTTTTCTAGCCTTTTATGCTTCAATCTCAGCATGTTTTAGCCACTGTTTTGGCATGTTGAAGCTCTGTCCAGAGCTGGTTTGGTCAATTGAACTTTGTATCGCATGGCTCTAGTGTAGTGTTCTTCTCTAGTTTAGTGTCTTGTGGCTCTTAACATGTTGTGCATGTGTTGCTTGCATGTTGTAGTATTATTTTTCATGCCATTTCAGCACTGAAAAGTCTACAACCTCCCTCTATTGTTCACTTTTCAATTTGTTTTGAAAGTGGTCTTGAACCCCTTATTGGCTTGAGTGTGAACTTGAGGCTCTCATGCCTACTGGTTTTAATCCTCCCTTGAGGGTTTCTACTAACCAACAACATGAGGCCTCTTTCATGCTCAAGGCACTTGTGGCTTAACCCTCTTTATAATTAGAGAACTCTCACATTGGACTTAATCGGTTAAAGGACTAATCGGTAATGTAAAATCTGTAAATAAAATGAACCAAGTAAAACTTGAGCAAGATAAGCATAGTTGTGTTGCATTGCATGTGTTTGGATCGGACGTTAGTCCAAACACAAGAAATGTGGGACATTTCATACTCAAAGTGATGAAACGTGTCACGTTTCTTGGTCGCCGTCATTCTTGATCATGCATGATAGGGTGGTGGTCCTTTGAGTCTTATTTGTGCATTCATTAAGCTTATACAAGCTTGGTTTTTTGGCCATCATGCATGAAAAGGCTTGATTGGTGGCTTAAGTGCCAAGTGCCACACTCCTTTGAGCTTGAGAAATGATGAGGAGGGTGGCAATACACACATTTCTTGAAAAATGCATTGCTTTGCCTCTGTTGCTCTCCATTGCAACAAAACCAGAAGTTTGCAAAGAGGGGTGGCCGACCGGCCACCTGAAGTAGCCGACCGGCCACTTAAACTAGCCGACCAGCCAATTAAGGTGGCTGGCAGCCACTTTTTGTGGCCGACGGGCCACTAGTCCATTTTTTTTTTGCAAAGTGTTCCTGTTTTGGAGCAGAGGCAATCTGGAATGTTGGTACAATATTCAGAGATCACAACAAGTGCAAACAGAAGCAACTGGTGGCAAGGCGATGGATTTTCGGGAGGAAACCAACCGAGCATGCATGCCTCCCTCGCCCGTGAGGCCACTTAATTGCTTTATTAACTAGTTGTAGCTGATTAATACAAGTGTTGTAATTAATTAGTTTAATCTTTTTGTAATATTTTAATTAGCTTAGCATAGCTAGTTATTCAATTGTGTTGTAATAATTAATTAGCTAGAATAGTTAATTAGATCATTTTGTAATAATTAGCTTAATTAGCGTAGCTAGTTAGCTTATTCATTCGGACCCTCCTTCGTGAGGGCGCAATGTTGTAATAAGTGTGTGTATGCGTGTGCATGTCTTCCGACCCCATTTCTTTCTCCCTTTTACTTAACCACTTTCGATGGTTAGTTTAGGGTCATTTTTCAATTTAGCATACCTTATGCTCGCATGCGTGCATCATTCATTTGTCTTGCATGCACCGAGGCTCAGCGCATCATTCAAACTCCATTGTCAATTACATACAGCCATTTGAATACGTGTTTCGAAGCATGTTATCAAATTGTTGCATTCATATGCCATCTTAGATAGCCGAGCCTATTAATTGCATATTTCATGTGTTGCATTAGACATCTTAACATAGTTAGGATCATGCATTGTTTCTAACTAGTTTCTATTTTGGCTTGAAGTACACTGTAAGTTTTATGCTTTAGCATACTTGCATGAGTGTAAGTGTTGCCATGTTTCGCATGCTTGCCATGAGGCTATGTGCTTACTTGATAAACTGCATGAATGCCTGTCGATGAAGGATTTGTTACTTGAATTGGAATAATTCGATGATTGTGAGTTTTAAGCCCACTTTGCGAAGTGGCAAATCCGTGTTTTAACCCACTTGAGGGTGGCAATTTGAAACCATTTTCGAAAACAAACATGAGTTGAATTCATTCCAATTCTTGCGATTTTAGTCTATACTTGCATGTGTGCATCACATAGTAATGTTAGCTAATAATCAGAATAAGAACACATGTGTTTATAAAGCAACATATCATGCTCAGTAGAGGCCGATCCTTTGATCGGGCGAGTGGGGGTGCTCATTTTAGGACCTTCCCCTCTAGTACCCAAGTTCCTAAGCCGAGGCAACTTTGGTGATGACGGACACATGGCCTTTGGCACGAGTCAGGGTTTCCTAAATTTCCCAAAACAAAATATTTAGATGGCGATTCTGTAATCTGGCAAAGCAGTCCAGTTTTGGCATCATTTGATTCAAAATCGATTTTCTAAAATGATTTGCCAGATTGGACTCTTTAGTGTTTATCAGTCTTACATTGCACTTTTTGAGATTAGATTCAGAGCCATGACAGGAGTCCGAACTGTAGGACCAATTCGAGCTCTCCGAAAGGGGGCCCGAAGAATGTCGAGTCCATAGTTTCTGGCAACTCTGTTGGGGATTTAGAGAACTTGACTTGAACTCATGATATGTTGTTTTATCTACCTTTATATGTTTCTTTGCATTGCATTTGCATAGATGTGCCTAAGTCACATTGTTTGCCATCTGCTATTCCTGAACGGTTTACCGGAGGCTCGCTTGGAAAAGCGTGCCATAAGGCTGACCAGTTACAGACCCTGCCACGATGGGAACACAAACCTTGGATCTGGACTACTGCTGTATCGTTTGATCCTCCTTTCACTTCTCTGTGGTAGAAACGAGAGGTATATTAGGTGGTCTTGCTGAGGCACCCTTTTTGACCAATCGACCTAGTTGCATATCATAAGCTATAGAGACTGTTCCAAACTAGGACAGGTTGCTTACCCAAATGCAGGATTGTATGAAGCCACTTGTTATGCATAGTGAAACCCTAGCTCTTGGCGAAACTAGGATAGGGTAACCCTACCCCCATCATAGGGGTGTTTTGGCTCTCGCTTGCTTGATACGTGCTGTTAGGGTGTGTCTCTATAGGAATGCATGTACCAGTTGCAAGTCTGGGTATCAGTTTGAGGGTATCGGTTTTGAGGCAGAAATCAGTGTTTGAGTATAGATTGTCCAGCTTATGATTTCAACTGTGTGTTGTCCTTGTCTGAGCCGAGACGCTGTGCGTTTGCTGATTGTTGTTTCTTTTTTGCTTTATTTTCTTTTTGCAAGGTAGTATTTCATAATTGCTTCCGACGAGGCAGATACCCCCCGAGCACTCTGGACCAGGGTCAGGAGGATTTACCGATCTGAGGATCTTATTTGAAGACAACTAGTGTTTGCTTCACTACCCCCGGTTACGAGACAGAGGACAGTCAGGCATAGATCACCGGTTCAACAGTCGCCAATTCAACAGTCATTATCTACGTCAACTGTGCATAGTTGGGCCCAGTTTTCTGCTTCCACCTCAGAAAGAGAATATACATCGGTTCTGACAGATCAGCAGACAGTATTGAGGATTTGATGCGTCAACTTCAACAAACTATCGAGGCCATGCAGCTGGATACTGCTTGCCAAGTGGAAGTTACTACTCGCCAAACAGAGATTGCAGCCCAACAGGCTGAGTTAATTGCTAGGCTTCAACAGCAGCAACAACCACAACAAGCAGCAGCTTCTACTTCGCACCCACCCCCACCTAGGGTTCTAATACTCAGGGATACAGCTAACGTCCTGGAGGCTACGGACACTCCAGCAGGGCCAATTCCACCTCAGACTTCCAAAGCACCAACCTACCCAACATGCACCGTTCGAGTTTGAGGTCGATCATACTGCTTTGAAAGTGAGCAAGCTTGAGAAGTTGTTCAAACGAGCTCAGGGAGTCAATTCGATCCAAGATATAGAGGATGGCTACACGGATTCGGCGGTGACATTGCTGGATAGATTTAAAATGCCTCACATAGACTGCTTCGATGGTTCAGGTGATCCCATGGTCCACTTGAGGTTATTTTTAGACATTCTGCGGCCGATAGGCCTGACTAGATTGCATAAGCTATCCCTCTTCGGTCGGACCTTGTCGAGTATCGTGGCCATCTAGTATACTAAACTGGAAGATTCAGTGAAAAGGAGCTGGGAGGAGATGGCCGAGGCCTTCATCGCCCAATATTCTTACAATACTCAAATTGAGGTCACAACTCGTGATCTCGAGGCTACTCAGCAAGAGCTGAAGGAGGGCTTCTCCGACTTCGTCACTCAATGGAGGGCCAAGGCCTCCATGATGACAACTTGACCAGCAGAAAATGACCAGATAAGAATGGTCGTTCGTAATCTACAACCGAAGCTACTGCAGAAGATGATTGTCTTATCCCTCCCTACATTTGCTGACCTTCATGAGATAGGGGTACATATAGAGGATGCGATGAAATAAGGTCTGATCGACCAGGAAAAAGAGTAGCCCAAGAGGGTTTTCACACGCAGTTCAAATGCGGCTATGAGTAGCAACGCAGCTGCGAGGACTTCTGATGTTGGTATGGTCACCACCACAACAAAAACAGCCACACCCTTTACCGGCACATCCGGAAACACCTCACAACCTGCAAAGTACCCACCCCGAGGCCAGAGGGCTTTCACCCCACTCTACATGTCTCTATCGGCGGCCTTGAGGGTCCTGATTAGAAAAGAGCATCTAAAGCCCCTAGAACCATGCCCATTGCCAAATCCCCTCCCTCCTACACACAACCCAGCCAAGTATTATTTCTTCCACCAGCAGCATGGTCATGACACCAACCTATACTTTAGACTCCATCATGAGATTCAGGATCTCATTAACAACAAAGTGATAGCACCTCTTGAGAAGCCTAACGTCACCACAAATCCCCTTCCACTACACAACCAACCCCCACCACCCAGGCAAGTAAACCTTATCCAAACAATGGCCACCCCATATGAGCCCAGCATATATATCACTCCCTCCCACCTGCCTAAGCCGGCGCTGTTCGTCCTAGAAAGCACAGACTTGTGCATGATGAGCTCGTCCGTATCCCAACCCGAACCTGTAGTGGTGGCTGTGGTAGAAGAAGGCATGCTTAAGGACTCCGTGACCTTAATTGAGGAAGCATAAAACCCTGTTGCTATATTGTGCCAGCTGTCCAGGCCAGACCGATGGTGGAATTGTAGAAAGGGATGGAGGTTAATTTAGTCTAGGAGGACGGGGCAAGCCAGGGGCTAGATGATTTAGTTGAGCTTGAGGAGGATATCAATAACCTATAGTTCTTTGATGAACAAGATCTGGGAAATGTACAGATCGGTTGGTTTGTTATGAACAAATCAACGAATAATACAAGGTGGTTTAGTGACGATCCGGATGTTAATGACGGGTCTCAACCGAAGTAAGAACAGTTGGAAACGGAAACGTCTGCAATGGCCGGAATGGTCGACAACAAGGGGAAGTTGCCGGAGAGCACCGGTACTAAGAATTTTGCTCAAGAATTGGGTAGCTTGTGTACAGCTGATACAGAACAGGAGACCGCGTTGAAGCGGTTTGAATAGGAAAGAATTGAGAATGATCAGAAGACTAGAAAAGCCAAAGGTCCTGCGGGGACAGAATGTGTTGTGAACATAAGAACAATTATGGTGAAACCAGACAGAATGTGTTGTGAACACAAGAACAATTACAGTGGAATCGGTTGTCGAAGGAATATGGTGGGAAGACGACGATTTGCATCTCGCCCATACTGATGAGGACTACAGATAGAATCTGCCAGATGATACATGGTATGCCGAGGAAGTTGATCACATGACTCGAAGTGGGCGGTACTTCAAGCCCCCACACCTGGACCAACCAGAGGCATCAGGGAAAGATAAGGAAGCTAAGAAACAAAAAGATAAACTGTTAGAAGAGGAAGCTGTACTGAACCAGCTGATGAAGATTCCGATAGACATCTCCATTTGGGGATTGCTCATGGCCTCATGGGTGCACAGACAAGTCGTTCTATCAGCAATGGATACGGCTAAGCTCTCTATTGACACAACCCTCGAGCAGTTGGTGGGACTAATGTTCCCGGGAGGTGCCTGACCGACTTTGACTTTCACAGATAAGGAATTTCCGCCTGAGGGCTCTGAACACAACAAGCCACTATACATCTCCATGGAATGTAAAGAAAAGTGGATACCAGTTGTCTTGGTTGATACGGGATCTGCAATTAATGTGTGTCCGTCACACACGGCCTATGCTATCGGTTTAAAACCCGCAGACTTCGTACCAACATCCCAGGTGATTCATGCTTATGACAATACAAGTCGGGAAGTGATGGGGACAGTGTGGATCAAAACTCAAGTTGGCCTAGTGACATTGAATTTCACGTCTTGGATATTCCAGCCACCTTTAATTTACTCCTTGGACAGCCGTGGCTACACCAAGTGAGAGCTGTCTCTTCCACTCTGCATCAGATGTTGAAGTACCCCCATGAGAAGTGGGTAGCTATTGTTTTTGGGAACTCTTCCATACATCTGTCATTGGAGGTTACTACACCGATCTTGGAAATTATACACGGCGAGGAGGATGTCTTTTTGTCTGGGTTCACCTTGGCCGAGGCCCGGGTAGTACAAGATATTCTAGTTGTTGATGAGGGACTGTATGTCAATGCGCAATCCGTCTACCTCATGAATAAGCTTCAACATGTACCCGGAATGGGATTGGGAAGGAGCGGCCAGAAGGGCGTCGTTGTGTTGGCTGAAGTGCCACACAACCCTTATACCTTTGGCCTAGGTTACACACCTACCAAAGAGGATTGGGTAAGGAAGGGAAGGGAAATGGCAGAAATGGCCAAGGCTAAACAAACTAGAAAGCACTATGAGTTAGTGCATAGACCTATTCAAGGAACCCCGAATGGCTGCTTTGTCTGGGAGGGGGAGGATTTCCCATTTTGTGCATTTCCAGAGCCATGGCTGAATTCAGAAAAGTGGCGTTTGCCCAGCTTCGAGATCTTTTTCGATCTACAGTTGCAAGGGGATGAAGTTGCAGAAGAGTAGACTGACCTACCAGCTGAGGCTGAACAATGCAAAAAGGATGAGTCCGATGGCACAAAACTTAAGATAGGAGCAGCGTTTGCTTGTCTCCTCTCGGATCCTCAGATCATGCCAAAGAGCTTGGGGGGTGACTTCTCTGTTTCCATGATTGGAGATCAATCGGCTGTGTGCCCTTCTTCTAGCATTCTGGATGCACCTATCACACCCTCCCTCGTTTAGCAGTTCAATGAGGGCTTTTTGTCCAGCAGTTCTGAGTTAGGTAGTGAACCGGAATCTGATTCCACAGAGTCTGTGGAGTCGGAATCAAATTCTAGTTCTTCTGAGTTAGAGTCCGGTATTCCTGGGGTTGATAACCTAGATGCCGTTGTTTTGTCCAGGTCGTCTTTTTCCCTTTCTTTTGAGTCGGTTGTTTATTAACCAAGGAATTGGATGAACTGGAAGTTGTGAATGAGAATGGCACCACTGCTGCTTCCGAATACTTTTCTATGCCACTTATTTATTGCATTAATTAGGACTTTCAAAACTTTGATAAAAATGACGAGGAAGAAATTTCTCCAGTTTTGAAATATTTGATTGATCGAGAGGAGGAAAGGTTTGAAAAACCCTTGGTTGATGAAATCACTTCAATTAATGTTGGTACTGAGAAGGATCCGCGTCTGGTCCAGATCGGGTCCACATTGTCTTCGAAGGAACGCGAGCACTTAGTCGCCTTATTAAAAAATTTCAAAGATGTTTTCACATGGTCCTACGAAGACATGCCTGGAATCGATCCTGAGATTGTACAGCACTGGATCCCTCTTGACCCTAAAGCCCAACCCGTCAAAGAGAAGCTTCGAAGAATACGCCCGGATTGGGCTCTGAAAATCAAGGAAGAGGTCACCAAGCAGATAGATGCAGGGCTCTTGCTAGTATTTGAGTATCCTACTTGGTTGGCCAACATTGTTCTGGTGTCGAAGAAAGATGACAAAATTCGAGTGTGTGTAGATTTTAGGGACCTAAAGAAAGCTAGTCTGAATGATGACTTTCCTCTGCCGCATATCGACGAATTGGTGGACTTCACCACAGAGCATGCGTTGCATCTCTTTATGGATGGGTTTTTCGGGTACAACCAGATCTTGATGGCACCCGAGGACAGGGAGAAGACTACCTTCACCACGCCGTGGGGAGCCTACTGCTATAGGGTGATGCTGTTTGGTTTGAAAATGTTGGGGCTACTTATCAACGAGCTGCAACTACGATCTTCCATGATATGATTCACAAAGAGGTTGAGGTGTATGTGGGTGACATGATTGTCAAGTCCAAGGAAAGAGAAGCCCACTATACCGCCTTGAAGAAATTTTTCCAACGGATCAGAGAATATCGGTTGTGACTGAATCCTTAGAAATGTACTTTTGGTGTCACAGCAGGGAAAATGTTGGGGTTTTTAATTACACAAAGGGGCATCGAAGTCGATCCTTCCAAAATCAAGGCCATCCTAGAAATGCCACCACCAAGGACTGAAAAGGAGGTGCGAGGCTTTCTGGGTAAAGTGCAATTCATAAGACAGTTTATTGCAAAATGAACCTTGACTTGTGAACCAGTATTTGGTCTCCTGAAGAAAGGAAAGAAATTCTAATGCGATGACCGATGCCAGGTTGCTTTTGAACAGATCAAGCAGTATCTATAGAACCCACTCGTGTTGTCACCACTAGAGCCGGGGAAGCCGTTGATCTTGTATCTGTCAGTAACCGACACGACAATGGGCTGCATGCTTGCGCAAGAATCTGAGGATAGGGTAGAGAAGGCCATCTATCACCTGAGCAAGAAGATGCTGGAATATGGGACCTGTAACACTCCGCTGGAGAAGGCTTGTTTAGCTTTGGTATAGGCTACCAGGAAGTTGTGGCACTACCTGTTAGCTCACTCCGTAATTCTGGTTTCAAAATTAGATCCCATCAAATATCTCTTCGAGAAACCAACGCTTACGGGTAGGCTAGCCCGTTGGTTGCTTCTTCTCTCCGAATTTGATTTGAAGTACATGACTCACAAGTCTGTGAAAGGGAGAGCGGTAGCGGAGTTCCTAGCCGATCACCCAGTGGAGAAAGATGAAGCAGTAGAGTATCTATTCCCGAATGAGGCCATTCTGCAGGTCAAGGAAGAGATTTGGACTATCTACTTTGACGGAGCATCTAATTAGTACGGGTATGAGATAGGGGTGTTGCTGATAGTGCTCAACAATTCCTACATACCATTAGCCTTCAAACTCTGGTTCAAGGTATCAAACAATGAAGTAGAATATGAGGCGTGTATCACTGGCTTGGAAGCCGCCCTAGAAGTAAGAGCAAAATGGTTGGATGTCATTGGGGACTCGAACCTGGTTGTGTCTCAAGCAAAAGGAGACTAGAGGGTTAAAGAAGAAAGGATGAAAATCTATCACCAAAACCTGGATGTTCTGTTTCCAAGGTTTGAGAAGCTAACCTTCATGCAGCTGTTAAGAGAGAGCAACAGGTTCGCTGACACTTTATCAACTCTATCTTCTATGATAGACATCCCTTTGGGAGTCTGGATGCGTCCAATAATTATTAAACAGAGGTATGTGCTGGCCTATGAGTTGATCACCGCAATAGATGAAGTACAAGATCAGAACCCCTGGTATCATGACATCTGGAACTTATTGGAAAAGGAGGCTTATCCACTAGGGGCAAATGCCAAAAAGAAAAGGGCAATATGGTGAATGGCTGCTCAGTTTATCATCTGCGGGGGTAAATTGTAGAAACATGGCAATCTAGGAATGCACAAACTATGTGTTGATGCGGAAGAGTTGAAGCGTTTAATGGAGGCCATCCACTGAGGAGAGTGCGGAGCGCACATGAGTGGAGTGATGCTAGCTCGGAAAATTCTCAGACAAGGTTACTATTGGTCAACCATGGAGAAGGATTGTATTGGTTTTGTTCGGCGATGCCATAAATGCCAGATCCCTGCAAATCGCATGAACATCCCGCCGTTGAAGTTGTACAACATGACTTTACCATGGCCATTTTCAGTCTGGGGAATTGATGTTATTGGGGCAGTTACTCCGAAGTGGTCAAATGGGCATGAGTACATCCTGGTGGTGATAGACAATTTACAAAGTGGGTCAAGGCCCAATCCTACGCAGTGCTAAAAGCGTCGCATGTAGCCAAGTTCATCAGGAATAACATCATCTGTCGCTATGGGGTCCCGAATGAGATCATTTCAGACAATGGTTCCCACTTCAAGAAAGAAGTGGTCAACTTGTTGGATAAGTATAACGTGACTTTTCATAAGTCATCCACATATTGGCCACAAACCAACAGAGCTGTTGAGGCCGCCAACAAGAATATCAAGCACATTCTACAGAAGATGGTGGAAACCTACAGGGACTGGCCAAATAAGTTGCCATTTGCTCTTTGGGGCTACAAGACATCAATTCGAACTTCTACTGGTGCAACTCCGTATTCTCTGGGTTATGGGATGGAGGTTGTTTTGCCGATCGAAGTTGAGGTTCCATCGCTGTGAGTTATGGCTGAGTGCCAAATAGCGGAAGGGGACTGGCAGTAGAGCAGATTCGAGGAACTAATGTTGTTGGACGAGAAAAAACTGAAAGCATTGTACCACGTCCAAGGTTATCAATGAAGGATTGCCAAGGCTTTCAACAAGAAAGTTAAGTCCAAGAATCAGAAAGAAGGGGATTTGGTGCTCAAAGACAACCGAGCTCCCATCTACGACCCTAGGGGCAAGTTCAGACCCAATTGGACTGGTCCTTACATTATCAAATCTATTTGGTCGGGTGGAGCTGCCATTCTATGGACTTAGATGGCCTCAAATTCTCCCAACCAATCAACATGGACAAGTTGAAGAAATACTACCCTTGAGAGGCTCGCTAGGCCGAAAACCCGAAAGGGCGACTTAGGCAAAAGTTAGAGCACAAAAAATTAGAAAAAGGAAAAACTAAGCTCGCATGGTTGAAAACCCAGAAAGGGCAGCCTTGGCAAAATTTAGATCGCAAAAGGAGAGTGTTAATACTTAAGTGAACCCGAACCAAACTACGTAAGGCTTGATTCCCATCTTCGGGATACGTAGGCAACTTCATTCTGAAGTCCAGCCATAAACACTTCCAAATCAACTGTGTCCATGTGATTGTTCTGGTCATCTTTGTCTTTTCTGCATCCAAGAGTTCGGTTGTGATCTCTGGTGCAGTGCTATTCAGACAAGGGGCAACTTTCCAGTTATTGGATTTGGGGTTGTACGTCAAGGATAAATTCCGGGTGTGTCCAGTTGTGATCCTTATTGAAAATGGTTTTGAAAAGTTTTAATAAAAGTTGATTTTTTCCAAATTAATCTTTTTACAACTTAAACTATTTTTTGACCAAAAGGAAAATTTTTAGTACCCATAACCTTCAATTTCATTGATTTCAATACAGAGTTCTCTAACTCTCGACACAAATCGAAGTTGCTTTTTATTATATTCAAAAGGAAAACTTCAAAGTACAGATTAAAGCAATAAACTTGGGGCATGGTTGAGTCAGGTGTTCTTGCGCCCCCTTCCAGAGCTTATAGAAGCTTCAGCTACTAAAGAAGGCCCAGTTTGCGCCTCATCTTCAAGCCAAGCTATGCATTCGCTAGAAAAGGGCGTGACTAAAATTGGGAGTGGGAGCCAAAAGTTCTCTTGTTCTTCAATAGTGGTATAGCGAGCTAGCTGTGTGCCTCAGATTGGAAATGAAGCTGGGTACTCTATCCCCTCTTCTGGGCAAGTCTGGTCATGTCTGAACTGACGCCGGAACCGAAATGCAAAGTAGAAGACACAGTGTGTCAAGCCAATCAACTGAGTGCCAGGTTAGCGAGACATGATGTAGCTCATCTTAGGCAGATCAAACCAGGGGCAACGCCAACCAATGTCAATAGCGGGCCTATTGCACATCCAATGGCACCACCATCCCTCTATCGGGAAATTGACTAGCCGTGGGCAAAAGAAATAGCCGCGTACTGAATATGCAGGACAAGAGTCCACGACTTTCAGCCTGTCCATGAGCCATACCTGGGGAGGGATGAAAAATAAGAGAGATTAAAGAATAGAGAGGTGTACATGGAAAGAAAAAGTAAGAAAGGGTTTTGAGAGAAAAATAGAGCTTGAGAGCCAAGTGATGTGAGAAACACATGTGAGAAGGGTGGGAAACATTACCTACAAGAGTAGTGGACTTCCCGTGAACCTGGAAGTCTCCCGGCGATGGAAAGCGTCCAAACCCATCAAAGTCTCGGCTAATGTCAAGCCAATATAGCTCTTACCCTCCTTCAAGCCTTGGCCAACTTCTATCAAGCGAATGGTAGACCCTCCAAAACCAGGGGCAAGCAAAAAATGGGCCAACATACACAAGCAAAGGGCATGCTGCTGAAAAGTTTGCCAAAGACGGTCACCGCGGTCGCCGGCATCAGAAAATTGATGAATCAAGCTGGGAATATCCAACTCCCCATTGTGAACCAAACATCGGGCATCGTGTAAAGTGATCCCACACATCCTTCCTAAAGCCTGGATGTGGCCAAAACGAGATTGGGGCAAGATCTCCTCATCACGCCGAGATTCCATCAAAGCTTGGAACTCTTCGATTGTGGGACATATCTCTTGCCCCTCAAAGCTAAAAATATGAGTAATCGGATTCCAACATCAAGCCACAGCATGCAGGAATGGAAAACACAATGGAGAACGACTTAGTGAGAATAGTGCATTTATCCTGAAGCCCCAGAAGTTCAGCTTTTTCCGAGCCATCTAAATTCGCAATCCAATCGGAGAGTTTTTCGGTGAAGAATGGCTCCATTTGAAGTAAAAACAGAGCTGGAATGAAGAAACTATGAAGTCCTAACTTTTGTAGAAGATAAGGCACTGAATGGAAGACAGGTGGCAGTAATCTGGAGATTCCCTGCATTACTAGCCAATCGGCCAGTTAAGGTAGCCGACCGGCCACTTTAGTGGCCGACAATCACCACTAAGTGGCCGAAAGCCTCTGTTTGTCTCCAGCAGAATTGCCTTGGTCTCTCTGTGTGTTGAGAATGCTGAGAACCTGTGTTTTGTTCTACTCTGGATGCATCCTGCTGTTTTGTTTAGTAGTTCTGTTGAGTTGTTTTCAAGTTTGTTTCAATTTTTTTATCGAGTTGGTGTTTTGTTTATCGAGTGTTGTATTAGTTGTTCTTTGAGTTGCCTTATTTTGTTTGTTATGTTTTGGTTGGTTCACTACCTGACTAAGCAATTGTCAATACAAGATACAATATTCAAATTTCATCAAATCCTATTTTTGCGTAAAATGGTGCATTGTGATGCTCAGAAAGTAAAATGCAACACGTTTTCATCAAAAAGATGTTTTCATTCCAATCATGGTTTCTTTTTACAAAGACTACAAGTTTTTAAAGAAAATAAAACTGCCTAAGGTTGTATAATATGCTAACACTACTAGCAAAAAAGAGAAACAAAGTAGAAAAATGTCTAAATTGGTGCCATCCATCTCAGGATCGAGAGGCCCTCTTCATTCTCTTCCTCAGCTGAGCGGACTTAGAGCTATCTCCGTCAGCGCCGCTGTCTGAATCTGAGCCAGAGCCTGAACTAGAGCTACCTCCACTCTCATCCTCGGAGCCCTCGTCAGCATCGTCGCAACCCTCAGAACCTGAGCCAGTGTCGGCGTCTCCACCCTCAGATGACTCTGACTGGGGACTCGCTGGCTCCTCGTCCTCATTGAATTCATCATCGTCATCGCGCATGACAGGCTCCTGACGTCTCCCTCAGCCGTGTGCCTGTAGACGTGCCCGAACGTCCCGGCTCCGCGCGCGAATGGCGCGAAATCTGTTTTGTTCATTGGACTACTATAGTTCGGACTCAATGTCACGGTTCTGAATCTAATCTCGCAAAGTGCAATGCAAGACCAATAAATCACCAAATAGTCCAAATCCAGCAAATCGTTTTGGAAAATTGATTTTATAAAGAAGTGCCAAAATGGACTACTTTGCCAGATACAGAGTCGCTACCTAAATATTTTATTTTGGGGGAATTTAGGAAACCCTGACTCGTGCTTAAGGCCACGTGTTTGTCATCACCAAAGTTGCCTCGGCTCAAGAACTTGGGTACGAGAGGGGAAGGTCATGCAATGAGCACCCCCGCTCGCCCGGTCGAAGATCGGCCTTTACTAACATGATATCTTGTTTTTGAAAACACATGCGTTCTTATTCCGGTTATTAGCCTAGAATTACTATGTGATGCGCACAACACACAAGTATAGACTAGATCGCCTAAGTTGGAACAAAACATCTTGTGTTTGTTTGTTTGAAAATGGTTTGAAGGTGCTACTCGCAAGTAGGCTAAGACGTGGATTTGCCACCCTTAAATGGGCTTAGAAAACATGATTTTGCCACTTACAGGTGGGCTTAAAACTCACATTTGATGAATTGTGCCAATTCAAGCAATCTAACCTTCATCCGCAAGCATTCATGCAGTTATATCATTTAATCAAATAGCCTCATGGTAAGCATGCTAAACATGGCAACACTCACACTCATGCAAGATGCTAAAACATAAACACTTACAGTGTACTCCGAGCCAAAACAGAGAACTAGTTAGAAATCATACATGATCCTAGTTCATATTAAGATGGCTAATGTAACACATGAAAAATGCAACTAAGATAGGCTCTGCTATTCTAAGATGGCATATGAGATGCAACTTGATAATATGCTGTTAAACACGTATTCAAGTAAATGTATTAAAATACAATGCCGTTTGTATGACGCACCGAGCCCGGTGCATGGAAGACAAATGAATGATGCACGCATGCGAAGCATAAGGATGCTAATTGAAATATGCCCTAGAACTAACCATCAAAAGCTGATAAGTAAAAGGGAGAAATACGTAGGGTTGGAAGATATTCACACACTCACGCACACTTATTACAACAATACGCCCTCTCAACGGAGGGTCCGAATGAATACGCTAAGCTAGCTATGCTAAGCTAATCAACCAATCTAATAATCTAATTAGACTAATTGTTACATGACCAAATTGAATAACTAGCTACAACTAATTATTACAACAATTAACTAATTAACAAATTAATTAATTATTACAAAACTTAACTAATTAAACAAAATCAATTAAGTTACAAATTCAAGCAAATTAATAAGAAAATCTTTAAACTAAGCTGCTCCAGCTCTGTTTGAAGATGCATGCACGCATTCGGTTTCTCGCCCCGAAAAGCTCTCTGATTGCTCTCAAGAGGCTCTGTCTGCAGGGTGTCCTTGAGAACTAGCTGTTGGATCTCACCAAAACAGTGCTGAGAAGTGCACCAGTGGCTTGCCGGCCATGAGGAGCTGCTGCCGACCCCCTTGCCAACCAAGAATGCAGACTGCCGGCCACAAATAAAGAGCTGCCAGCCAAAAACAAGAGGGTCCTGGCCACTGGTGTGCTGTCACACCAAGCTGCAGCAGAGCACAAAATAAAGAAAATAGAGGGTCTCCCAAGGGTATGTATGCACTATGCCACTCCATATCACCTCAAAACATCAAGGGAGAGGCATAATTGGATCCAAGACCATCAATCACGCATCTTGATGCATGATGGCCAAAGATCCAACATGTGCAATTTTCAATAAATGCATGACAAATAGGACACCAAGACCATCTCCTTATCATGAGGAATCAAAGGGAATGGAGACTAAGGGAGATTGGCTCATTTCATCACTTCAAGTATGAAATGAACCAATCTTCCTCGCGTTCAATACAACATAAAATTGAACGCAATGCAAAACATGCAAACAACATGACATGCAAACAACATGCTAATCTTGGTATGAAATGCACTATCCTAACATGCAAGCATTCATGCACAACATGTTAAGGGGCCAAGAATACCAATGCTAGTGAGGAGGATAACACTATAAGCATGCATCACAATGCTCAAACATCCAAACCAGCTTAAAACAGAGTTACATCATGCCCAAAACAGTGGCAAAACATGCTAAGATAGAAGCTCAAAGGACTATACAAACATGCATGCATATTAGCCCAAGCTTAAGGCACAAAACACAACTCTCCAAAGGCATTGAAAGAGTGAAACATGGAGTATGGTGGCATGTGTTCCAGTACTGAAATGGCATGCAAAATGACTTGGAATCATGTAAACAACCTATGTAATGCATGTTGAAAAGCTCAAGCATCAAAGCTAGTGAAGTATACTACACTAGGGGCATGCAAGACAATGCTCAAATGGCCAAACCAACCCCAAATAGACCCCATGAAGGCCAAAACAATAGCAAAAATGGACTGAGATGATGGCTCGAAGGGCAAGAAAATGAGGCTCATGCAATGGCTCACAAATAAGGCATAATGCTCATCTCTCAAAAGCACTTAAAGAGTGAAAAATATGGAAGTGCAACAACACCATATGCTCTGAAATATTATTCAAAATGATGCCAAAACATGCAAATACTTCAAGTCAAGCATACAAAATGCCTCAAAACTCAAAGCTAGTCAAAGCTATTGCACTATAGCTATACAAAACATGAGTCATATGGCCATGGCAGACCAAAACAGTCCTAAAACAGCCCAAAATATGAATAAAATCATGCTGGAGCATAGCCAAAATATGCTAGAATAATGAGCCAAAACATCATGCATACAAGGCTAGTAAGCAAGATTTGCACTACAAGTGTATGAGCCACTCAAGAGACAACCAAACCAGCCCAAAACAGAGTTATGGTAGACCTAAAAACTCACAAAAACAAGCTCACAACATGCCTCAAGAGTAAAGAGATACATGCTCATTTGATAGGCTAATAATACAAGCAAACAAAAACAAAAAGAGAGGGGATCACCCCCTCTGATTTAAGGCCTCAAAACCACATGTCTACCACTGAAAATCCATTGGATTTCAGTGGCTAAAAGGCCAAATAAAGCCTAACTCAAAGGCCTTAAGACATGGTTCAAAACAAGGCCAAACAAGGCACACAAGAGGGTAGAACACCCTTAACACCAAAGAGGCCTTAAACAACCATCAAAAGTACTTAAAAACAAAACTTTTTTCAGTTGAAAGAAAAGCCTAAAACAATATGCAAGGATGGCCAATATGGTATACAAACAAAAGTTTAAAAGGGGAATGCACTCACCCTTGAAGCACAACTTCGAAACCAGCAACCTCTGAGGCCAAAAACCAACTTTTAGAGCTCAAACAACACTCCCAAGGACCTCAGCTCAAAGATCGTGGTGTATCACTATGTGTTGTAGTGCAAAAGTGAGAGGAAAATGCACTTTAAGGCACAAACAGACAAAATATAGAGAAAGAATGAGAGATATAGAGATAGAGAGATATATTTCCTCCAAAATTGCTGAACCTCTGTAAGGGAGGAGGAGCCTCTCCTATATAGAGACATACAAAGCAAAGCTTGTTAAACAAGCTTGAAAAGGGCTTCATCCCTCTATACACATGTATGGAGGAGGGATGAGTGAAAACCAGCTGGCTCAAAAGATCTGGAGTGAAATCTGCTGAGACAAGGTGTTCTGTCAGCCATCAGTGGTGGCCAGCAGTGCTTCATTGATGGCCGGTAGGCATCATCAATGGCAGGCAGGGAAAAATTCATGGCTGGTAGTGGCAGAGGGTGGCCAGCAGTGCATCATGAGAAGTATACTGAAAGGACCAACATATGGTCCAAGAATGGGGCAAAAAGGATACAGGGTTTGGAAAGCTCAAACCTGTGACGTTCCGCTGTGAAAGTCGAGTACTCGACGAGCAATTGAACTTGTGGCTGGATGTACCTGCAAGCACAACCAAGTCTTGATGACAGTCAAAAATGGGGTGTCTACAGTGCCGGAATCTCTCTCCTTGCTGCTGGAGAAGGCTCTAATGATCCTGCCTGTAAAGGTGTGACCCAAAAAGGCAGTTTCAAATATATCATCCATAGTATGCGTGTCAGATGCAAGTATGTTGTGCAGAGCAAGTACATGCAGAAGTCAGATACAGTATGTGAATGCAATGTGTCAGATGTGATCTATGCATGCAGTGTATCAGTGCAGTGTGGGGAAATGTTCAGTTGAGATGTCAGTTTCAGTATATCAACAGAAATAGGATAACCGAAATGTAAGAAAACTAAAAATTACCTTTATACCATGGGAGCTAAGCATCGTCTCTCTCCTTAAGATCATGCCCTCAAATGAGGCCAACACCTCGAGTAATCCCTTGACATATCCTATGGAAGGTTGCAAATGCAAGTTGAAAGAATCAGTGAATGAATGAATGAGTATCGTGAAAATGAAAAAATGAAAGCTGTAAAGTATACCGATGGTGAGTCAGGTGTCCTGACATATCGGTGATCAGGCAACGGGGGCTTAAACGGAATCTGATAAGGCACTCCGGAGTACCGCCAACCTGTTAGCTTGGTCGGAAGATATGGCCATCCAATAATCTACCTGGTAGGAGGCATCCCTCTCACCCCGCTCCTTAGTGCCCGGGCCCTACTTGACGAAAGGATATTAGCTGCCCTCCCCGTGTGAGTATGAACAACTGTCAGAGGAGGCATGTGGTACGTTTGGAGATAAGTCGTATAGTCCCCCTTCCCAATGAACAGATTTGCATCTACGCCCGCATGAAGTCAGTAATCTCCTGAGGGGAGAGACTCTCTGTGGCTCGCATAGAAGGCGGAGGCGGTAAGGGAACTGACTGTAAGGGCAGACCCACTGTTTGGCACATGAAGCGCTCGCCTAGGAACCAGGCTCGGCCTACTGGTCCCTCGAGTACAAGCCGATATCGGGAAGCACCCCAAGCTCTAAAAAAATGAAATCTGGCACCCTCTGGCATCCTCGACCAGGACTGCCATGTGACCTGCAGACAACAAGTGCACAAATTGATTAGTTGCCATTACATATGTAAAATGAATTGAAGCTGAAAGCAGGAAGAACTGTGAGTTTTAAATTACCTCTACCGTCCTCACTATGTCAAAATACTGGCGAAGGTATGAGAGGGTCTCCCAGGTCCTTGGCTGGCACCGACTGTCATATCGATGCGAGTATGGTACCTGAAGAGATGTCTCAACCTCTGGCTCTAGGGCAAGCGCCGGGAAATAGGTGTATACCCATAGCTGTGAAAAACAAGACAGGGGTAGTGAGAATATAGATAAACACAGAAAATGCAAAAAGCAGGGTATGTGTGCAATCCAAAAAATGCAGAATGCAAAGAATACAAGAATACAGAAAATGCAGAAAGCAAGGTGTATGACACAGTGTATAGAAAGTACAAGTATGAATGCAGAGATTAGACTATGTGTTTGTAGTGTGCAGTGTGCAGTGTGTGTAGTGTACAGAAAGTGCAAAATAGAAAGCACGACAGAAAATGTAAAGCTAAATAGTAAAGCATACCTCCCAGGCTCTCCAGTAGCCGCCCACTCTATTCCCGTTCTTGCGGGAGGTCGAGCTCAGGTAGCAATATAGGGTAGCAAGGCCGGCGTCGCCCCAATCATAATGCCAAACCTGCGATAGGTCCACTAAGGTGCTCAAGAGATACAGTCCAACTATGTTCGCCCTATTGGCAAACAAGGTAGTGCCGGAGAGGAACATCAGGAAACCTCGGGCATACTACTCAATCCCCTCTACAGTCACTGGGTCTGTCCCTCTAAAGTGGTCTGCGAACCAAGTATATCGGACCATACCTGATCGAAAGATAGGCGGGTGTGCTCCCAACAGATAGGCCCAAGCGGCCTCCCACTCACCCATATCGGAGTCATATGGGATCGGCCGGCCTCCCACCTCAAGGCCCGTCAGCATGGCGAAATCATATGGGGTCATCGTCATATCCCTAGTGGTAGAGAAATGGAGGGAGTTGGTGGTGTCCCACCATCTCTCTACTACTGCACTTAATAGGGTCCTACTCGCCATGAGGTATGACAACCCCATGCTGAATAAACCGAGCCCCGCCTCATCAATGATCTGTCAGACGTCGTCGAGGAGGTCCATATACCACTCCCTCGCTGTGGTGGACCCATATCCGCGGGTAAAACGGGAGTCTACCTGTGTGGATAAGCAAAAATACAATGTGTGAATGTGTTCAGAATGAGCAGATGAAATACAATGCAAAGGTGCAAGCTATACAAGAAATGTAAAGTGCATAGCAGAAAATGTAAGAGTGCAGTATGTACCTTGAAGGTGTCGTGGGACAGATAAGACTCTGGCTCCCATAGCAGGAGATCTGTTGGTATGCGTCGTGTAAAATCCGCTAAAGTGACGGACTGTGCTGGGTGGTAATGCATGCGCCTCGGGGCGGTACCTCTCTGGGTCAAAAGGCCAGACTTTGGGCAGCAACAGTATGTACTCCGACTCTCCCTCCATCCCTGGAGAACCCCTGCCATGTGGAACATCGTTTGCCATCCGGAAAGAAGGTGAGAAAGTAGGCGAAAATGAGCAAAATGGGCGAAAAGTGCCAAAAGTCAACAAAAGTCAACTCTCGGAAAGAGAAATTGGGAGAAAAAGTCTGTGGGAGCCAGAAAATTATAAGTACTAGCTTATTGGGCCTAACCCAAACAAAGCCTACAAAGGTCCAGCCCAAATAAATATCACACGCCCCATCTATATAAAGGAGGGGCATCCCAAGTGAAAGGTATGTCTGTTCTCCCTCCACCACAAACACACACCCCTTCTAATATAGATATACACTATTTCTTGATTCAAGGACTGACGTCATCATCGGAGTACTCCCGGTCGGCAACCCCGGTTGGGTGGCACCGACTATGTTCCTCATTGCAAATCTATAGGGGTGCAGCTCTTCTCTTCGTTGGATCTCCACAACATCCATGTGAGAGGATATTTCATGGTCTCACAATTGGCGCCGTCTGTGGGAACGACTGAATGAGATCAACGAAGAACACAACAAATATACTGCTGTAATTAAACATATATGGGTTGGTTTAAGGTTAGTGCACTTTCTACAAAAGCAAAATCAATCCCAAGTAATCCGGCCCACAGCTGGGTCTCTTATTTTCATTTTGATTCAACTTGATTCGCAATATACATATCTGCGTTCATATAATATTGTATATCTGGGATGCCAGTTGTGGTGGGTTGATCTTTTGAATATCATTTTTTGTGTAGCTAAAACCAACAAGAACAAAAACAAAGCAGAGCGTTTTCACTCATTCTTTCTAAAAATGGGTTTCAGCTCTTTTCGGCATCACTAATAGGGTCTCTCGGCCAAATTCATGCGTGATCTATTCATCACTAAGTGGGTCTTCACGTTTTCTCTCTCTAGACTAAATTGACATAAATAAAGCCATGAGTTATTATCACAAGTAATTTAACTTTTTTAGTTCATAATTTATGAGAATATGGAGCAATCTATACGGCTCTTGTTGCCGAACTAATTTTTGATGTTATATAAAAGAGGTTTGAGAGCTCCATCATCGACCTCATCTACAAATTGTTTGGCACTTCATTCATAGAGACCAGCCCCACAAAGCTTGGCACTGTGCCTTAGTATAGCACCAGAACCTCGGCTTCATTGTTCAGCGGTTTAGTTCGGCATCACAATTAACCATCTTGGCCAAGCCAAGCTACTACTCGGCAACCTACTGCTGAAGTCGTCAATCCGACAAGGCTATTTGGTAGCTCTTCCTCCCTTCTTGGCAACCGACTACACGGTACTGCCCAACTTTACAAATCGGCATCGTCATTATTCATTATTCACATATTTCATGCTGTGAAATTATTCTATTGTTAAAGGAATTCGGACAATGTAATCTGAATCATGTAACTAGAATGACATTGATGATATTCTGGTCTGTCATCATTCCTCTACATGTGCTTTAAATCTTTCCAACCATATATGGAGATGTTGTTCTGGGGCAAGGCCTCATGTTCCTTAATTACATCAAACACCCAAGGTAGTTGGTTCATAGTATGAGTGTAACACTAAAGAATTCAACTAATGGTAGCTGTTGGTTCGATAGATTTCTTTCCTTGATAATTTCAATGTATCTTGCTAACTGTCAATAAAAATCAATGGTTGTTCTCATGTTGACATGCAAAATGGTAATTATGCAGATACATGTTCTTGTATTTAATCTGGATTCATTGATTTTGCTCATGTTTCTAAACCTATTCCAGTTAATTTAAATAGTTAGGATTCGGAAAATTTTCATCTTCACTGAGTACTTGACATGGATGATATGCGTATTTTATTCGGCAAGCTATAGTTGGGTTTACATCATTGCTCGGCAAAATAATTCGGCGGTGTTGCGGTAGTGCCGAGTCGCTACTGCCTTGAATCTCAATATAATTCTCGGAAATATCACCACTGCATGGTGCTACTATCACGGCATATCATATTACCGTCTCGGCTTCGACGTTGCTTATCAACTCACTTATGGTACTCTGCAAACATCATATAGTATTGCTTATCCTCTGCGATTCGGTACATCATTCAGCCTATTATCAACTGCATATTAACACAACTATGCATATTCGGCAACCACCAACGAACCAACTTACATCCTTAGGCCCAACGAACAATTCAGCAATTTTATTGGCTTACTCGGCATATTATCCATGAGGAGTTTCAGAAAACCTATTGACTTATTCAGCAATTTATATTTTCATTCAGGCTGCATGCATATGATCAACTCGGCTTATAACTTATTCGGCAAAAATTACACCGCAACATTTATTATTCGGCACATTCTTTGACAAGCTTACAATTATTCTGCAACAATATTCGGCAACTTTATGTCTTATTTGACACTAATATCTCGCCTTAGAACTATCATCTTGGCTTGCCAAATCCACATCTGAACATATCACAGGATTCGTATCGGCTCAAAGGGTCCAAACCCACCAACTCGAGAAGTCAAGAAGTAACCAAAGTATGCCGAAAATTACAATACGGCTCACATTTTCTGACAACTGAAATTTTTGAACCTATCAAACTCAAGTTTTGCCCATACCAACGTGAAGTACTCATTGAGATGAGTCCAACGCAACAAACCGCGCCAAAATCGAAGCTCAAACGAAGCCGTACAGGCCACTCAAAGTTTGCCCAGAAAATGAATTCTTTCGCTGGAAAAGATGATCCAGCAAGATATGAAAAATAATCATGTGCTTTGCGGTCGCATTACACCCTATTGATCTAAGCCGTTAAATCTATTTTGGCTATAATTACGCCATCTGGAATCTGATTACAGCAATCCAATAACCCTTTCCCGCTATTTGACGCATTTCGGGTCCATCCGTACACTCAAAATTTACAATTTCAGCTCGCAAAAAATATATATATAAATAAATAAATAAAAATACAAATAAATTGCAGATTTGATTCCGATATCACCAAGTACCCTACTTTGTCTCGACTTCATTCTGATTTCGCCACAGCACCGCGCAGGGGCACGTAATTTGTTTCAAATCATTATCGGCCTACTCGGTAACTTTGGCCCAAGTCAATTTCATTCCTTCCGAATAACAAATCTTATTCAAAAGCAATGGGGCAAATATACGTTGGACAAGACGCTCAACTTCACTAAATTGGCAACCATTGCCAACCAAGTTCTTCGCAAAACTAACTCCGAAGGAATGCCGACACACCGCAAAGCTAAGAAAAATCGCCGACCAAACGACGGGCATAGTCACTGCCCAAGTGTAAACGAACACTGGTGTTTTGACATTAGACACTCGGCAGTGCATCAACTTTGTTTGGCTAAGCAACATTATTTGTCAACTTTATGCATTGTCAAACTTTATGCAGCAACATTGGCCACAGTATTTGGCAACTTTATTCGCTTAACAACATTATTTGGCAAAACAATTGACCACTGGGACATCAGTCAATTTTCCGCTTTCCAATTGGGGCACATCAGCCGATCATCATCTCAGCAACTTTGATATACTTGCATACTCGGCCAACTTGGTACAAACATTACAACGACGTTTACTTGAGTTACAAACTCCCGCTCCTTTTCACACAGCTTGAAGCAAGCGCCCATTTTGGGGCAATACATTACACTTGGCAGTCGACAGTTTTCATATTTTTGAGCATCGTCATTTTACCAAAGCCGACTCTTCCCTGCAACATAGGGCAATAAGAATCTACATTCCTTCCGACAAACACCTGTCATTCGAAAGCAATGGGGCAAGTCTACCATGGACTAAACACAAACTGAGCAACTCGGCAATTAAATAGTTGGCCCAATATCTACTTGGCAATTCCCTACAAGTGGAGCAATATTATTGGTGATTAACACGTCCACCTTATTCGGTACAAGATACATTATTCAAAGTCCTTGCCATATTGGCACTTAGTTGCCACTTAAAATCAGCAAAAGTCTCCAAGTACAGCGCAATCTTCGCACTCGTCACAGAGCGCCGTTAGCAAAGGCCTACACCGTTGCCCGGGGTTATAATACCGTAGATCTACACCCTCACCCGGGGCTAATAATACCGTGGTCCATTTTTTGCTTGATATATCTACTTTATTTAAATCTGTCTTACTTGATTCAGGTAATCATTTCTGTGCTCGGCATATAGAAATATTTCTAGCTCGGCATGAAATTCCATATTTGGAAGCAATCTTTACACTCGACAATAAATTACACCCTTGCCCGGGGTTATAATACCGTGGCCTACACCCATGCCCAGGGGTTAGAATACCGTGGCCTGCACCCGTGCCCGGGACCCTCGCCCGGGGGTCATATTACCGTGGCCTACAGCCTTTGTCCGGGGGTAACAATACCGTGGCCCATCGTTATGATTTGTTTGTATTTCTTTTCGGGTTTTAGCTCAACCCCCCTCTTCTTATGATCAACATACGTACATTTATACATACATTCAAAACATACGTACATTTATACATACATTCAAGCATGTATTCAAGCATACATGCAGTCATCCATTCATATATTTTATTCATTTATCCAGAGTGTTCTTTATCAAAAAACCTAACAGCTATTTGAACAGCGTAACTTGGCAAGAAAAAACTCTCATCCCTTCTACCATAGATAATGAAAGTTTTGGGGCAATTGTGGGAGCCAGAAAATTATAGGTACTAGCTTATTGGGCCTAACCCAAACAAAGCCTACAAAGGTCCAGCCCAAATAAATATCACACCTCCTATCTATATAAATGGGGGGCATCCTAAGTGAAAGGTATGTTTGTTCTCCCTCCACCACACACACACACCCCTTCTAATATAGATATACACTATTTCTTTATTCAGGGACTGACTTCATCATCGGAGTACTCCCGGCCAGCAACCCCAGTTAGGTGGCATCGACTATGTTCCTCATTGCAGATCTACAGGGGTGCAGCTCTTCTCTTTGTTGGATCTCCACAACATCCATGTGAGAGGATATTTCATGGTCTCACAAAGTCGAAGCCCAGGAAAAGGTGCCAAACTCAAGATAAACTTAAGGGAAACAAACCTCAAGTAGTGAAGATGGAGGAAAAAGCTCTGAAAACAAACCCTGATCGGTTCAAAACGAAGGAAACTGAAAGGTTTTAGTGAATCAACTTCGCGAGGGGGTGTTGGAAAACGCGTGTAAAGCACGGATCTAGGAGGAAAAAGTGTCCAAGGATGAAGAATAAGCGATTTCGGCACTGTGGGTGTGAGGAAATGTGACTTGGGGATGTGTTTTTAAAGATCTCCATGCAAAAAGACCGAAATGTCCCAGAAATACCACAACTGGCTGACCGGCTAGTTTTTGTGGCCTACCGGCCAATTAGGTGGCCGACAATTTTAGAAAGTGGCCAACATGGCTTCAGGGAGGCCAGCAGGTGTCTAGTGTTCTCCCTTTGTGTTTCAGGCTGTTTTGTGTCCTTGGCTCTCGAGAAAGTGCAAGAAAAGTCCACTTTTCAGCTTAAAGTGTCTCTGTGGAAGTTTCGAATTATGTTTTCAATGCGTGACTCATTGGCAGCCGGCATGAACGAGGTGTATCCTTTTGGAATACATTGTAACTCCTTCGAGAGGTAAATCAGAGGTTGCAATTGAATCAGTCTTGTTAAGGCACGCATTTCTTTATTCGTTGTTTTGCATTGAACATGCTATTGATGTTGCATTAAATAATGCATTATTATCGTTGTGCACAGAATGTGTATGTTGTGTTGCATTGCACTGCACATGTTCCCATGTTTGCATACAATATGCATGTCGCATTGTATTGCATTGGGCATGCCCTTACATTCACATAGAAATTGTCCATACCTGTTGCATTGAACATGCATTCGGTGTTGCATAGAACATGCTCCATTTCTCGTTACATAGAACATGCTCAATTTCTTGCATGATCTGCAAGAACCATGCCTCTTTAACATTGTGTCATGATTATTCGTCTTGCATAGGACATGCATTCTTATTGTATTGTACCTGTCAAAGTTTCTTTCTTGTGCAGGCACGATATTGTTTGTACAATTCACTCAAAGCTGGTGCAACCAAACGATATTGTATGTATGGTTCATTCAAAGCTAGTACAACCAAATGATATTGTATGTACAGTTCATTTAGAGGAATTGTGGGTAAGATCATTCCTGTCCTTTCAACTCCTTGCTTTGGTTAGAAACACTCGGGTACACCTGGTGTTTACACCACTCCTTGCTTTGGTTAGAAACACTCAGGTACGCTCGGTGTTTACACCATTCCTTGCTTTGGTTAGAAATACTCGGGTACGCCCAGTGTTTATACCACTCCTCCCGTTAGAAGCCTTGGGTCATGTGCCCAATGTTTATACCTTGCTTTGGTTAGAAACACTCGGGGTACACCCAGTGTTTATACCACTCCTCCGATTAGAAGCCTTGGGTCGTGTGCCCAATGTTTAATACCTTGCTTTGGTTAGAAACACTCGGGTACGCCCAGTGTTTATACCACTCCTCCAGTTAGAAGCCTTGGGTTGTGTTCCTGATGTTTACACCTCGTTGGTTAGAAACATTTGGGTATGCCCAGTGTTTACACCGACTCCTTTCTTTGGTTAGAAGTGTTTGGACCGTGTGCCCGACGCTTATACCTCTCTTGTTGGTTAGAAGCGTTTGGAACGTATTCCGACACTTATACCTTCTTTGGTTAAAAGCATTGGGTTGTGTGTCTGATGTTTATACCACCCCTTTGGTTAGAAGTGTTTGGCCTGTGTGCCCGACGCTTATACCTCTCTTGTTGGTTAAAAGCGTTTGGACCGTGTGCCCGACGCTTATACCTCCCTTTTGTTAGAAGCGTTTGGACCGTGTGCCTGATGCTTATACCTCTCTTGTTGGTTAGAAGCGTTTGAACTGTGTGCTCGATGCTTATACCTCTCTTCCGGTTAGAAGCGTTTGGAACGTGTTTCGATGCTTATACCACTCTGTTTTGGTTAGAAACATTAGAATGTGCTCTGATGTTTATACCACCCTCCGGTGTTTGCACTGCTCCTTTTTCCCTCTTGCACGTGGCGCATTAAGATGCTTTGGTTAAATGCAACTGGACAGATTCCGATGCTTGTACCGCTCTTTACTTTGACGGCATAATAGTTGGGTGTGTTTCGCCTGCTATCACTGTTCTCTATGGCTCGGAACCTTAGGATGTGTCCTTAGGTTCGCACCACTTCTCTCCTCACGTGTGCCATGCGTTGAGATCTTGTTTGCCGCCTCGGGTGAGCCTGTAGACACCCCATTTTTGACCGTCCTTAAGACTTGGGCGCTACTGATGGTTTACTTGGTGATGAAAGATGTGCAGGGGAAAGGTTCGATTTCTTCAGCAAGAGGAGAGTCAAATCCTAACCTCACACCCAATTTTCGACCAAAGCTATTTTCAATGGTTTTTAGACCTTAAAACCCCTCTTTCAAAAATTTTTGAAATAAGGTTTCTGCAATGCTCCGAGGCTCACATTTCGTTAAAAGTTGTGTTTTTTGGCAAACCAAGCAAGGACAAAGTGGAAATGAATGAAAGAGAGATGAAATCTTTGAAAAATCTTTCAAAACACCTTGCTTAGGGGTTTGGAGTTGAAGAAAATAGGAGAAGAGGGAAGAAACCTAGTTAAGGAAGAAGTTGGGCATGAACAGTTAAGAGAGAGAATAGAGTAGCCCTCGCTAAATTAGGCCTATCCTTTTGAAAACTTTGATTTCAGCTATGAGGCCACCACTGTTGGAAATCTTACTTCCGGGGCTTCATTTTTTACTTGAGAATCTCCTAAAACTGAGTCCGAATGGGGGAGATATGATTGGCTGAAGTTGGGCATCATTCCGGTTGGACCAAAATTGAGCAGCCTTCACTAAAAGAGGGATATCTCTTACCACACATGGAATTTTGATGTGTAGTTTGCATAATCGGAAAGAAGACTTCTAGGGCTACAGTTTAGGCTCAAGAGTGACCTAAAAAGGAGTCCAGATGAAGGAGTTAGGCTTTCTTCAAGTCAGGGACTAGGATTGATTTTTGCCATCAGCCTCTATGGAAGTGCATTGGCCACAATCTGACCTCAGCAGCTATAGGTCGGCCAAAAGTGAACCTTATCGGCCACAAATGTTGGCCGATCGGCCAAAAATGTCCAGAAAGCCCAGAATTAGCAAATATTTCTCCTCCAGCTATTTCCAGCTTGCGCCACCTGTCCCAACTTCAGATATTTTCAACCAAACTTGATATTTTGCTATATAATAAAGCCTTATATCTCATTTTCAAGGGTTAGAACATTTAGAGAACATTTTTGGCAAAAGGTTTGGGAGCTTCTCAAACTAGAACCTCTGTCTCTACAATCCTCTCTTAAGCATTTGTGCTATAAGGCTTGCATACAACCATCTTCAACCTATCAACCCTTAAAAAGACTTGATCACCATTGGGATGAGGTCCCTTGGAACTTGGTTTGAGCTCCAAAAGGTGGTTTTGGCTCAAGAAAAGTGGCTGTTTTTGCTGCTGTGCTCAAAAGGTAATCACTCACCCCTTTTACCTTTGCTTTGCATGCTTGTTTTACCACCTTTGCAAACTATTTTTGGCTTGGTTTTGAACTGAGAATATCTCTGTTTTTTAGTCCTAAAAGTGATGGTTTAGCCCTATTTTGTGTTAGGGGGTTGTCTCTCCCTCTTGTTCCTTAGCTTGTATAGCTTTTGAGCCATCTTCTAAGGCCTTTCAAAAACAACTTTTTGTGGCCTTTTAACCACTGGTAAAACCCTATTTTGAGGGCCCAAATAGGAGAGGGTGGTCCCCTCTCCTCTTGTTTTGCTTGCTAGTGTTGATGGCCAACCAAATGAGCATGTGTTTTTACTTCTTTATGGCTTTGTTTAGGCTCATTTTTGTGACTTATCAGACCTGCCATAACTCTGTTTTTGGCTGTCTTGGTCACCTCTTGCATGCTTATTGCACTTGTAGTGTAAATCCTCTTTGCTAGCCTTGTTAGCCTTACAAAGTAGCATGCTTTTGTGGTTTGAATTAGCTTAGTTCAAGCATGTTTTTGGTGTTATTTTGACATGTTATAACTCTGATTTTAATTGGTGGACTCACTCCTTGCATGGTTTATACACTTGTAGTGTATTTCTCACAAACTAGTCTTGTATGCTTCATGAAGTAACATGCCTTTCTGGCATGATTTGATTCTATTTCAGCATGTTTTTGGTGATGTTTTTCCATGTCATACCTCTATTAAGGTTTGGTTTGGTTGGCCCTTGCATGCTCCATGCACTTGCAGTACAATTCCATGAATTAGCCTAATGTGTATCATGCTTTAACATGTCATTCTAGCATGATTTTGGCTTCATTGTAAGATATTTTGGTCATGTTTTAGCATGCTTAAGCTCTAATTTTTGTTGTTTTGGCAATGCATGCCATGATTTGTATAGCTATGGTTCATCCTAGCTTGTTAGCTTTGTGCATCAAGTCCACTAGCATGCATTGCTTGGCCTATTTGAATGATTTGGCATCATTTGTTATGTGATTTCAGAGCATGTTTCATTGCCATGCACTCACATATTTCACATTTTCAATGCGTTGAAGGGTTGGTCCTTTATGCCTTGAACATGAGTCTTTGCGTATGCCTTCATGCCTAAGCTTGCAAGCTATCATTTTAATGTGTATTTGAGGTTATTTTGCCATGATAAAACTCTAATTTTTTTTGGCGAAGCCATCTCATGCTTGGTCTTTATAGGTGTAGTGTAATCCACCTTATTTGCCTTGTATCCATCATGCCTTATGCCCTTCATGCTAGCATATTTTGGCTTCCTTCCATATATGTTTTAGACTCATTTTAACATGTTTTAGGATTGTTTTGGGTTGCCCTTTCCGTATGCTTCATGTTTTGCATAGTTGTAGTGCAAGTGCCTTGCTAGCCTTAAGCTTTGGGCACCATAGCATGCTTCATTTGTATCATGTACATGATTTGGCATCATTCCACATGACATTTCAAAGCGTGTAGCATTGCCATGTTCCCACTTCATTCACCCTTTGAGTGCATTTGTTACCTTGTTTGTGGCTTAGTGTGTATGCATGCATGCCTAGGCATTTGTGCCTCAATCTTAGCATATTTTGGTCTTTGTTTAGACCTATTTGAACTCTGTCCATGATTGGTTCATGCCTTTGTACCATGTATTGCATGCCTCCTTTGTAGTTCTCTTTGGTAGCTTTATGCTTTAAGGACCCTAGCATGCCATGCTTATATTGATTGAATGATTCGGCATCATTTCATATCTTGTTTCAGTGCTTATAGTGTTGCTACACTCTTATATTTTTCACTTCTTGAGTACTTTTGAGAGTTATGCTTTTTATGCTTAGTTGGTGGGCTAGAGCATGTGTATGCATTGTCTAGCATTTCATGCCATCATTTCAACATTATGGCCACTGATTTGGGCATGATTGAGGTCTGTCCATTTTAGTTTAAGTCCATCTTGCATGTTTTTGCATGTTGTTGCAAGCTTAGTGCATTGCATGTTGTTGCATGCTAGTTGCATTGCATGACATTGTCGTTGGCATACTCATGTTGCATTAGCTTTGCTTGTATGATTAGGTTGCATTGCATTGAGTTGGCATGCCATTAGTTTTGATAAGTCAATCATGTTGCATTGCATAGCATCTCCATGTTGCATGCATTGCATTGTGTTTGGTTTAGGTGTTAAGCCAAACATGAGGAACGAGGGACGTTTCATACTTGAAGTGATGAAGCGTGCCTCAATTCTCGGTCGCCGACCCTCTTGATGATGCATGATAGAGGTTAAGGCATTTATGTGTTTTTGTGCATTTCATGTGACATTGATTTGTGCAACTTGGCCTCTTTGGCCATCATGCATGGGAATGCGTGATTGATGGCTTAAGAGTCGAGCACTACACTCCTTTGAGTTTCAAACATGATAAGAGGTGTGGTTGCACAACATTTTCTTGCAAATGTATTGCCATGCAGATGGCCGATCGGCTATCTGGTGTGCCGATCGGCAACAAATATTTGGCCGATGGACTCAAAAGTGGTCCACGACCCTTATCCCTGGCCGATGACCATACCATTTGGCCGATGGCCTCTCAACATGTCCATAAGGTGGATCAGAAGTGTTTTGGAGATTTGTACAGTTTTCAGAAGTCTAAAACAGTGCAAACAGAGGCAACATGAGGCATGGTAACGGATTTCCGAGCGAAGCCGACCAAGCATGCATCTTTTCTTCGCCCACGAGGCCATTTCACTGTTGTGGATTAATTTGAATGATTAATTATTTGATTTGTTATGTAATAATTAAACTAGCTAATTTGTTTAATTAGTTAACGTGTTGTAATAATTAGCTTAGTGTTAGCTAGTTATTCATTTTGATTATATAATAATTAGTCTAATTAGATTATTAGATTAGTTAGAATAGCTTAGCGTAGCTAGCTAGTTGATTCATTCAGACCCTCCGTCGAGACGGCGAATTTTGTAATAAATGTACGTGAGTGTGTGAATGTCTTCCAACCCCACGTCTTTCTCCCTTTGACTTAACCGCTCACGATGGTTAGTTCTAGGTCATGTTTTGATTACTATCCTTATGCTTGCATGTTTGCATTCATTCATCTGTCTTACATGCACCGGGCTCAGCGCATCATACTAATTGCATTGTGTTTCAATTCCTACTTGAATACATGATTATCAAGTTGCATCTCATATGTCATTTTAGAATAGCCGAGCCTATTTCTAGTTGCATTTTGTATCTGTTGCATTAGCCATCTTAACATGAACTAGGATCATGCATGATTTCTAACTAGTTCTCTGTTTTGGCTCGGAGTACACTGTAACTGTTTATGTTTTAGCATCTTGCATGAGTGTGAGTGTTGCCATGTCAGCATGCTTGCCATGAGGCTAATTGCATAAGTGATATAACTGCCTGAATACCTGTAGGTGAAGGTTGGATTGCTTGAATTGGAACAATTCATCGAAATGCGAGTTTTAAGCCCACTTGAGAGTGGCAAAATCATGTTTTCTAAGTCCACTTGAGGGTGGCAAATCCACGTCTTAGCCTACTTACGGGTAGCATCTTCAAACCATTTTCAAACAAACATGAGATGTTTTGTTCCAATTTAGGCGATCTAGTCTATACTTGTATGATGTGCGCATCACATAGTAAGGTCAGCTAATAAACCGGAATAAGAATACATGTGTTTTCAAAAACAAAATATCATGTTAGTAAAGGCCGATCTTATCGAGCGAGCGGGGGTGCTCATTACATGACCTTCTCCTCTCGTACCCAAGTTCCCGAGCCAAGGCAACTTTGGTGATGACGGACATGTGGCCTTAGGCTCGAGTGAGGGTTTCCTAAATTTCCCAAAACAAAACATTTAGGTGGCGACTCTATATCTAGCAAAGCAGTCCATGTTTGGCACTTCTTTATAAAAAACAGTTTTCCAAAACGATTTGCCGGATTTGGACTCTTTGGTGATTTATCGATCTTGCATTGCACTTTGCGAGATTAGATTCAGAACCGTAACATTGAGTCAAACTGTAGTAGCTAATGAACAAAATGGATTTCGCGTCTTCGCGCGCGGAGCCGTGACGTTTGGGCGGTCTACAGTTTCTGGCAACTCCGCTGGGGATTTAGAGAACTTGACTCGAACTCATGGTATATTGTTTTGACTACACTTATGTGTCTCTTTGTATTGCATTTGCATTGGTGCGCCTAGGACATCGTGTTTGCCATATGCTATTCCTGAACGGTTTGCCGGAGGCTTGCTTTGAGAAGCGTGCCATAAGGCTGACCGGTTGCGGGCTCTACCACGATGGGAACACAAACCCCGATTTTTACCGGGGCATCCTTTTTGACCATTTGACCTAGTTACATATTGGAAACTATAGTGACCATTCCAAACTAGGACAGGTTGCTTACCCGATTATAGGTTGTTTGAAACCGCTGCGTGCGTAGTGAAACCCTAGCTCCTAACAAAATAGGACAGGGAAACCCTACCCCACCATAGGGGTGTTTTGGCTCTCACTTGCTTGATATGTGCTGTCAGAGTGTGTCTCTACATGTTGTATGTATCAGTTTACAGGCAGAATTTCGGGCAAAATTCTATAGGGAGTACAGTCATTCAGCTATGCTCAAATCTGTTCTAGTGAAATTGGGCTTAGATGCTATCTATTTTCTCTTTTGCAAGGTAGTCTTGGAACCATAGCTTCAGAAGGCTCCAATATCCCCCAGGTTCATTGGACTTGTGTTGATAGACTTTGTCAGGTCAGAGATTCAATTCAAGGGCAACCAGTGTTCTTTCGCTGAGGCAAGGCAAAGAAAGGCCGTTAGGGCTCACCGGTTCATCTAATCCGACAGTCACTAATCACATCACCTCTATTCAAACTCAGCAAACCGTGATGGCACAGAGTTAGGAAGAAGTTGTAGCCATGACAACGGCATTAAACTAGGGAATCCCTAGGTAGGGTCAAACCAATGCTGAAATGCAACGCCCATCTGGGGCATCTACCACACATCTAGCGTCGGGACCTCAAACGAAGTTTAACCCACTCCTGCCAGCTGAAGATTCGCATGGTCCGGATCACCGGGAAGGGTTGGCTCAAGCCCGAGTTTTCAGACCCTTGGCGCAGCCTACTGAGAGGCTTTATCTCCTTGATACTACTGATCATGATCTGAGCTCGGAGAAAGTTGCAAACCTTGAGAAGTAGGTCAAAATGGCACAGGGCCTTAACTCCATTCATGACATTGAGGATGGGTACACCGAGGTTGCCGTAAGGCTCCCAGTCGGAAGTACCAATGTTGGCGGCAGCACTATTCCCAAACCCACTAAAATCAACACAGTCGCCATAGCCAACCCTTTTGCCAAGGCCAGTCTACAAATAGCCAACCCAGCCCGAGCTCAGGGTAGATTTTTCACCCCCCTCTATATGAGCCTAACTAGCGCATTAAAAGTCCTGATGGAAAGAGGGCATCTCAAACCCCTTGATCCTTAACCTTTGCCTGACCCACTCCCTGCCAGACATAACCCCAGCAAATACTGCGTGTATCATCAGCAGCGCGGCCATGGCACCAATGGTTGCTAGCACCTTCATCATGAGATCTAGAATCTCATTGACAACCGGACAATAGTTCCACCTCAAAACCCCAAGGACCAAGTACCTCATCCACATCTCAACCTCAGCCATACACTGCCACCCACCTACAACCCCGGTATATACACCTCGACCCATATACTCAAGCCCGAGGTGTTTACCCCAGAAAGTATGAGCTTAAGCACGATGGATGCACTTGAACCCCAATCATCTCAAACCCATGAACCCACTACTTTTGAGCTGGGAAGCATGATTGAAGATCTTCAGAGAAGTGTCGCAGATTTAGCCTTTGGAATTTTGGCTCCATTGTCGACTACATCACAGGCTAGAAGTTTCAATCCAAAAGGCTCCTCGATCTTGGGGCAAGCTGCAACTGAAAAGGGCCAACTAGAAGCCATCTCAGATCTGGGTGTTGGCGTCTCGACAACAACTGGGCTCCGCTCTGATATAGTGACCCGATCCTTTGATAAGGTGGAGGCAAGTGGTAAGAACAAGGTAGGGGCAAGCATTGATCCTCATGAACACCTTCAATGGGCTATTGAGGCTTTGAAAGCCGAAGGGTTGAACAAACAGCAAGTACTCGCAGTTGTTGTAAAAATTGTGGATGACACTTTCGCCACTCAAGTTGGGGGCAGTTTGAATCAAGGGGCAAGCCAGGAGAAGGGTCGTCGTACCAGGAATGTTCTTTTCAGCTCTAATCCCGCGCTCGAAAGAGATCAGCAAACCCAGTCAGTGCCTATCAATCCCTTTGCTGGTACATCCAGTAAAAGTCCACAAACCTTGAAGTACTCACCCCGAGGCCAAAGGGTCTTCCATGCCCTCTATATGCCTTTGTCCAAAGCTTTCCAAATCCTCGTAGGACAAGGCCATCTCAAACCCTAGAGCCTCGGTCTCTCCCGAATAAACTTCCTCCCTCCCATGATCCGGCCAAGTACTGTACCTTCCATCAACAAGCCGGCCATGACACTAACATGTGTTTTCGTTGTCGCCATGAAATACAAGATTTGGTTGATAAAGAAGTCATCGTCGCGCCAAGTCTAGCAAAATCTATTGGCACTAGGTCAGTGAACTTGGGAGATAATGTGATTATGTGATCGGGGGATGAACCACCTGCGGATGGCGCTCAGTTTACCCCAGACTTGGGGATGGCACACACTATTTTGAGCATTGTACAAATGCTGTTTACTTTACTTTCTGACTTGGGTATTGGGTCAGTTTTGTTGTGTTGTATAGAGTCAGACTTTTTGTACTGAGTCAGTCAAGTCTGTCTTGTTGTATCGAGTCAGTCCTATTTTGTTAGAGTCAGGTGATTTTGAGGGTATTACCTTGGATATCACTTGCTTGTTTTGTGTTTGTCTTTTACACTCTTTTAAGTCTATTTCTGCTGTGGAGCCAGTTACACTAGAAGATCTGAATGAAACAGTGGTGGTTTTCACGCTTTTGTGTTTGTTGCTATCTTGAACCTGTTGTGCCAGCAAGTTTGAATGAAACGATAGTGCATTTCACCTAGTTTTCTGTGCCTTGAAATTATTGCATTAACTTAAGTTTTTCAAAACTTTTTGAACACTGTGATGGAAACAAAGAGGAAGGAATTCCTCGGGATTTGCAAAAATTTGATCAACCGAGAGAAAGAGAGGCATGCTGAACCCTTAATGATTGAGATCATGCTTGTTAACGTGAGTACTGGGAAGGATCCTGGCTTGATCCAGATCAGCTTCGTATTGTCTTCAGCGCGAGCGACTAGTCGTTTTCTTAAAAGATTTGAAAAAAAATTTTGCGCGGTCCTGCGAAGACCTGTGTGGAATCGCTCTTGAGATTGTGCATCCTAGGATCACTCTCAACCTCGACACTCGACCCCTAGCTTCCAGACCATGAACTTGGATTCAGAATGTTCAAAGGTCAACCACAATGTGAGACCTGTGTGGCCATATTTGAAGTAGCCCACGAACTAGGGGCAAGAAAGTCAGATTAAGAAGGTTAGACGTCGTCAAAAGAAGCTTGCAAAGATCGATCAGAAGTGGCCCTTGAACTTGGGGCAAAAAATGTCAGATCTGCTCAAAGAGCCAAAGATGGATCATTCTACAAACCAATGAAGATCGGCAAGAATGCCAAATCCCAGAAGGGAGGAAAGAAGAAAGTATTGCTGAAGGACAATTGAGTTCTTATGCACAACACTAGGGGCAAATTCAACCCTCATTGGATGGACTTCTACATCATCAACAAACAACATCCATTCTTCTAGATTCAAATGGCTTCGAGATCCTACAACCATTTGACATGGACTTGCTACACTTTTACCCTTGAGAGGCTCGCTGGGTCGAAAACCCGGAAGGGCGACCCAGGCAAAAGTTAGAGGAAGAAAAAGAAGAAAAAGAACAGAAAAAGAAAAAATGCAAAGATGAAAAAGGAAATGAAGAAAATGAAGCAAATGAAAAAAGATGAAAAAAGAAGAAAAGAAATGAAAAATAAAAAAGAAGAAATGAAAAGAAAAGAAAAACAAAGCTCGCAAGGTTGAAAACCCGGAAGGGCGGCCTTGGCAAAAGTTAGAGCGCAAAAGGAGAGGTTAATACCTGAATGTACCTTACCTCGAACTACGTCAAGCTTGATTCCCATCTTTGGGATACGTAGGCAACTTCATTTTGAAGTCCAGCCATAAACACTTCCAAATCGACTTCGTCCGTGTAATGGTTCTGATTATCTTTGTCTTCCATGTATCTGAGAGTTCGGTTGTGATTCTCACTATGAGGACTGGTTACAGTGTGCTGCGGCACTATTCAGACAAGGGGCAACTTTCTGTTGCTGTCGGTTGCCATTCAAACAAGGGGCAACTTTTCATTGCTAGATTTGGTGTCATGCAGTGCCATTCAGGCAAGGGGCAATTTTCCATTGTTTTGGATCTGAGGCTGTGCATCTCAAGAGTAAATTCTGTGTTGGTTGAGCCGTGGCCATTTGTAAAAACAGTTTTGAGAATTTTTAATGAGGTTGACTAATTTTCTCAAAAATTATTCCATTTTTCCCAAAATTGGACCATTTCTTGGACCCAAAAAAGGAAAATTTTCAGTTCTCACAACCTAACTTGCATGATTTCAAATCAGAAAATTAAACAAACATGTTAATCTAACTCTCATATTGGTCAAAATCGTTTTTGTAGATAGCCAAAACAAAAAATGGTCAAAATGATGAACTAGGAGCACAGTTGAGTCAGGTGTTTTGTCTTTTCCCCATTGTCAACATACTTGCCAGAAAAGGGCATTCTATTTGCCAAAAAGGGCACCATACTTGCTAGAAAAGGCACCGTATTCGCCAGAAAGGGCATAACTAAAGCTAACAACAAAAGGCTGAAAGCTCTCTCATCCTCCAAATAGCGAGGTATCAAGCCAAGTGCGAAGCACAAACTGGAATGGATCAGGATATTCCACTCCCTCATCTAGACAGGTCTGATCACATCCATACTGGCTAAGGGCATTATCAACCGCTGTCAGTTGCGGATCTGCTGCACATCCAGCCGCATCACAACCCCTCTGTGGGAAAGTTCACTGTTGTGAGTGGAAAAATGGAATCTAGTTGAATACTAGGGGCAAGAGCCCATTCCTACTTATCCATCAACCACCCTGAGGAGGGATAAAAAAGAAGAGAGATTAAAGAATGGAGAGATGTGCACTGAGAGAAAATGTGAGAAAAGGGCTTTTTCAGAAAAATAGAGATAGAGAAAAGGTGAGAATTCTCTACAAATTTGCACTAAGGCCCTTGACCAAAGATCTTCATCTTGGAGCTGAGGTTCTTAGAGGCCTAGTTTGAGTTCTTAAGGCTGATTTTAGCTAAGAATTGTTGTTGTTTAAGTACTGTGCTTCAAAGGTATAAGAGTTACCTTGTAAACTATGATTTAGTTGTTTGCTTTGCCATCTTTTTACACTATTTTTGGCCTAGTTTTTAACTACAAAAACCTCTAATTTTTCAGCCTTAACATGTTGGTTTGAGATCATTTTGTGCTAAGGGGTTGTCTACCTTTCTTCTTGTTTGTTTGTGTAAGCTTTTGTGCCATCTTCTAGCATGTTAAAGTCAAACATTTTGGCCCTTTAACCCACTGAATTCCAAGGGAATTTCAGTGGCAAAAACTTGGTTTTGAGGCCCAAAATAGAAGGGGATGGCCTCCCCTCCTTGTGTCTTGTTTACAAGTGTAGATAGTCCAACATGTGAGCATGTTTTTCTACCTTTTTGTGACTCAATCTCAGCATGTTTTAGGCTCTAATTTGGCATGATTTAGCTCTATTTTGGGCTACTTTGATCATATGAACCTTGTCTTGCATGGCTATAGTGCAAATGGTCTTCACTAGCTTATTGTTTTGAGGCTCTACACATGTTTTGCTTGATATGATTGCATGCTATAGCATCATTTAACATGCGATTTCAGTGTATATAGCTCTGTCACAGTCTCACTTATTTCACTCTTTCATTGCTTTTGAGAGTTGTGTCTTGAGTCTTGTTTGTGAGCTAACATATGAGCATGTTTTTCTAGCTTTTTATGCTTCAATCTTAGCATGTTTTAGCCACTGTTTCGGCATGTTTAAGCTCTGTCCAGAGCTGGTTTGGTCAATTGAGCTTTGTATCGCATGCCTCTAGTGTAGTGCTCTTCATTAGTTTAGTGTTTTGTGGCTCTTAACATGTTGTGCTTGTGTTGCTTGCATGTTATAGTATTATTTTTCATGCCATTTCAACACTGAAAAGTCTGCAACCTCCCTCTATTCTTCACTTTTCAATTTGTTTTGAAAGTGGTGTTGAACCCCTTGCTGGCTTGAGTGTGAACTTGAGGCTCTCATGCCTAATGGTTTTAATCCTCCCTTGAAGGTTTCTACTAACCAACAGCATGAGGCCTCTTTCATGCTCCAGACACTTGTGGCTTAACCTCCTTTCTAATTAGAGGACTCTTACATTGGACTTAATCGGTTAAAGGACTAATCGGTAATGTAAAATATGTAAATAAAATGAACCAAGTAAAACTTGAGCAAGATAAGCATATTTGTGTTGCATTGCATGTGTTTGGATCGGATGTTAATCCAAACACAAGAAATATGGGATGTTTCATAATCAAAGTGATGAAACGTGTCACGTTTCTTGGTCGCCGTCACCCTTGATCATGCATGATAGGGTGGTGGTCCTTAGAGTCTTATTTGTGCATTCATTAAGCTTGTACGAGTTTGGTTCTTTGGCCATCATGCATGAAAATGCTTAATTGGTGGCTTGAGAGCCAAGTGTCGAATTCCGTTGAGCTTGAGAAATGATGAGGAGGGTGGCAGTATACACATTTCTTGAAAAATGCATTGTTTTGCCTCTGTTGCTCTCTGTTGCAGCAAAACGAGAAGTTTGGAAAGAGGGGTGGCCGACCGACCACCTAAAGTAGCCGAACGGCCACTTAAACTAGCCGACTGCCTAGTTAAGGTGGCTGGCAGCTACTTTTTGTGACCGACTGGCCACCAGTCCATTTTTGTGCAAAGTGTTCCTATTTTGGAGCAGAGGCAATCTGGAATGTTGGTACAATATTCAGAGATCACAACAAGTGCAAACAGAGGCAACCCATGGCAAGGCGATGGATTTTCGGGGGGAAGCCAACCGAGCATGCATGCCTTCCTTGCCCGTGAGGCCACTTAATTGCTTTATTAATTAGTTGTAGCTGACTAATACATGTGTTGTAATTAATTAGTTTAATCTTTTTGTAATATTTTAATTAGCTTAGCATAGCTAGTTATTCAATTGTGTTGCAATAATTAATTAGCTAGAATTGTTAATTTGTTCATTTTGTAATAATTAGCTTAATTAGTGTAGCTAGTTAGCTTATTCATTCGGACGCTCCTTCGTGAGGGCGCAATGTTGTAACAAGTGTGCGTGCGTGTGTGCATGTCTTCCAACCCCATTTCTTTCTCCTTTTTACTTAACCATTTTCGATGGTTAGTTTAGGGTCATTTTTCAATTTAGCATACCTTATGCTCGCATGCGTGCATCATTCATTTGTCTTGCATGCACCGAGACTCGGTACATCATTCAAACTGCATTATCAATTCAATACACTTATTTGAATACGTGTTTCAAAGTATGTTATCAAATTGTTGCATTCATATGCCATCTTAGATAGCCAAGCCTATTAATTGCATATTGCATGTGTTGCATTAGGCATCTTAACATAGTTAGGATCATGCATTGTTTCTAACTAGTTTTTGTTTTGGCTCAAAGTACACTGTAAGTTTTACGCTTTAGCATACTTGCATGAGTGTGAGTGTTTCCATGTTTCGCATGCTTGCCATGAGGCGATGTGCTTACTCGATAAACATCATGAATGCCTATGGATGAAGGCTTTGTTACTTGAATTGGAACAATTCGATGATTGTGAGTTTTAAGCCCTCTTTGCGAAGTGGCAAATCATGTTTTAAGCCCACTATGTTTGGTGGCAAATCCGCATTTTAGCCCACTTGAGGGTGGCAAATTTCAAACCATTTTCGTAAACAAACATGAGTTGAATTTTTTCCAATTCTTGCGATTTTAGTCTATACTTGCTTGTGTGCGTCACATAATAATGTTAGTTAATAATCAGAATAAGAACACATGTGTTTATATATCATGCTTAGTAGAGGCCGATCCTTTGATCGGGCTAGCGGGGGTGCTCATTCCAGGACCTTCCCCTCTCGTACCCAAGTTCTCGAGCCGAGGCAACTTTGGTGATGACGAACACATGGCCTTTTGCATGAGTCAGGGTTTCCTAAATTTCCCAAAACAAAATATTTAGGTGGCAACTCTGTATTCTGGCAAAGTAGTCTAGTTTTGGTATTATTTGATTCAAAATCGATTTTCCAAAATGATTTTCCAGATTGGACTCTTTGGTGTTTATCAGTCTCACATTGCACTTTGTAAGATTAGATTCAGAACCGTGATAGTAGTCCAAACTGTAGGACCAATTCGAGCTCTCCAAAAGGGGGCCCGAACAAAATCGAGTCCACACAATATAAGCATTCGTTGTGTTGCATTGCACGTGTTCAAATCGGACGCTAGTTTAAACACATGGAAAATGGAATGTTTCATACTCAAAAGTGATGAAATGTGCCGTCTTCCTAGGTCTCCATTGCCCTTGATCATGCATGATAGGGTGATGGTCATTTGAGTCTTGTTCTTGCACATATCAAACTTGCACAATTGGTTTCACAAGCCATCATGTAGTGATTTGCTTGATTAATGGTTTATGAACTAAGTTTTGTCCCTCCTTTGATTTCCCCATGAAAAGGAGAGACAAAGTGTGCAAACAACCCTTGAGAAATACACTGTTTGGCTCTGTTTTGCTCCCTATTGCAGTAAGGAAGTTCAGGACAGCAGGGCCAACAACCAGCACCAGTAGCCGACCGGCCACCAATGGTACCCGACCGGCCCCTTGCTGGCCATCAGTGGAATTTGCACAGTGTGTTGGTAAGATGGATCAAAGGTGTTCTCGAAGTGGGCAAAGTTGTTGGTGTTCAATGAGCAAACAGAGGCATTCAGCAGCAAGGCAGTGGCTTTTCGAGTGGAAACCGGGCTTGCATGGGCCTTCCTCGCCTCCTGAGATTAGCTAATTAGTTTAATTAGCAACAGATCAAATTTGTGTTGTAATTAACCAGTTGTAGCTAATTAAGTGTTGTAAATAATTAGTTTGTTTAACTAGTTATTCAATTTAGTTTTGTAATTAGTTAACTAGAATAGTTAATTAATTCGATTTGTAATAATTAGTTAACTAGCTGTACTAGCTAACTAATTAGTTTCAAGTTTTGTATTCGTTAACTTAATTAGCCTAGTTAGCCAGCTAGCTTTAGTCATTCAGACCCTTCTTCATGAGGGCATAATATTGTAATAAGTGTGCGTGCATTTGTGTATGTTTTCCAACCCCACGTCTTTTTCCTTTTTATTTAATCGCTTTTGATGGTTAGATTAGGACATGTTTCGATTAGCATACCTTATGCTTGCATCCATTCATTTGTATTGCATGCACCGAGGCTCGACACATCATTCAAATTGCATTGTCATTTCAATAATTCTTTGAATACGTGTTTAATCGCATGTTGTTCAAATCGATTCATATGCCATATTAGTAGTCGAGCCTATTAATTGTATTCTCTGCATGTGTTGCATTAGACATTTGACATAGTTAGGATCATGCATCTTTCTAACTAGTTTCTATTTTGGCTTGGAGTATTAGGTGAGTTTTCAAGCCTTAGCATACTCGCATAAGTGAGAATGTTGCCATGATTAGCACGCTCGCCATGAGGCTATGTGCTTAGATGCTAATCTGCTTAAGTGCCTGTGGATGAAGGCTTGTTGTTTGAATTGGAATGAATTAACGAATGTGCGTTTTAAGCCCACTTTGTTGAGTGGCAAATCATGTTTTAAGCCCACTATGTTTGGTGGCAAATCCGCAATTTTTAATCCCACTTAAGGTGGCTAATTCAAACCATTTTCAAAAACAAACATGAGTTGAATTGTTCCAAATTGAGCAAACTAGTCTATACTTGCTTATGCGAATCACATAGTAAAGCTGATTAATAACCGGAACAAGAGCACATAATGTTTATAAAACATTATATAATGATTAGTAGAGGCCGATCTTTGATCGGGCGAGTGAGGGTGTTCAATTCATGACCTTCCCCTCTTGTACCTAATTTCTCAAGCCAAGGCAACTTTGGTGATGACAGACACGTGGCCTTTGGCACGAGTCAGGGTTTCCTAAATTTCCCCAAAAATAAAATATTTACGTGGCGACTCTGTATCTGCCAAAGCAGTCCAATTTTGGCACTTTTTGATTCAAAATCAATTTTTCAAAATGATTTGCTGGATTTGAACTCTTGGGTATTTATCATTTTCACATTGCACTTGTGAGATTAGATTCAGAACTACGGGAGTCCGGCATGTAGGGCTTTCTTTTCAAACCTTCCAAAAGCAGGTGCAAAAAAGCCGAACTACACTCCACTCCTGGTTTGGCAACTCGAGAGGGGCTTTATCGCCAATTGTGAATTGGATGATGAGCCTGAATCTGATTCCGTCGAGTCTGTTAAGTTGGAATCATATTCGAGTCTGTCTGAGGAGTCTGAGTCTGGCACTTCTAGGGGTGGTAACTGTGATAACCCCGTTCCGCGTTATGCTAATTGATCTTAATTATAAATGTGATTATATGCCTGATATGGTTTTGAGTGATAATTGCATGATTATATGTGTTTTTGATCTTATATCTGTTCACCGCAGAAAAAAATATGTTCTACTTACTATTGTAAACTGAGAATTGAAGGCCTTATCTGCCACATAAATCGAAATTGACTACACCATTGGGGTTAGCATAATTTTTAGAGCCTACGGTGAAATTTAATTGATAACTGATTCGGAACGAATTAATTAGTTAAACTGATTGAATTAAGCACCATTGCTTAGCCCTAATCAAATTTGATTAGGCAAACATATGTAAGGGCCTTATTACACTTAACCTCATTCCTTTTTGAACTCAAAATCTGAAAATCACACTCTAGGGAGAGAGAGGGGCCGGTTCTAGAGAGAGAGAGAGAGAGAGAGAGAGAGCTCAAGTTGGAGAATGGACCAAGAAGCTTGAAGATCTTGAAGATCAACTCAAGAATTAACTATAATTTAGAAGATTGGAGCTCATAGGTGAGTAATTAGGCATGAAATCATGAGTTTGAGTTGTAATTATGTGAGCTCAAAGATGAATTGTAATCAAAAGTGTGAATTGAGTTGAATATGAAGTTGATATGTACATGCATGTAGGGAATTGCCATGAATTTGCACAATCTAACATGTAGCATGTTAATTATGAAAAATTGAGTGCTGAATCATATATACAAGCATGGTTTTGCTAAGCTTCATGAGTATAAACATCACTTGTGCCATTTGAGATGGTATTGGGGTCCATAGTACACATGCATGTATAATTCATGAAGTTATGGAGTTTGGTTATATGTATATTGAAGTTTAATTATGAAGCTATGTGTTTTGTTGAGATGATTTGAGAATTGGATCATGGTTTTGAGCAATTGGTCTCAAATCTCCTATGCTCTCATGTTATGTATTAATTTCCCAAGTTTTGGTACCTAAAATTCAAGCTTTGGGCTTCAAGAACAGTTCTGGAAATTCCAGAATTTGGCATGTCCGCTCGAGTGAGGAAAGCGCCACTCGAGCGTGGAATGTTAGTTCCAGAATTTTTGCAGCCCTTGATGTCCGCTCGAGCAGAAAGAGTCACGCTCGAGCGCCCAGCCATGTAATTTGACTCTCAGCTCAAGCGTAAAATCAAGGTAACTAGAACTTTTGCAGACCAAAGGGGTCTGCTCAAGCGGTAAAAGCTACGCTCAAGCGGGGAGCCCTATTTCAGAAAATTTAAAAACGCATTGTATGATTTGTTTTCCCTTCTCTTTCATTACTAAGCACTCTTAGGCATGCATTGAAGACTATAAATGAGTTAAGAAGATAAAGGAGAGGCTTAAGAAGGATATATGAATTAAGAATGGATTGAATCGTTTGTGACCCATTGTGTTTGTGAAATGTGTAGGGTCAAGCACAAGGGCAAATCATCCAGCAGAACACTGTGAGTAATATCTTAGTAAAGATATTTCGAAGTATGCTATTTGTCCAATTACTTACTCCTATATGAGTTATATAAGTTTGTTAATTAGAATTATGGACAAATAATCGTTGAGCCATGTGATTGGGCCAAAGGCCGTCGGAAATGAATGAATGAATGGGCCAAAGGCCGTCGGAAATGAATGAATGAATGGGCCAAAGGCCGTCGGAAATGAATGAATGAATGGGCCAAAGGCCATCGAAAATGAATGAATGAATGGGCCAAAGGCCTTCAGAGATGAATGATTGGGCCAAAGGCTGTCAGAAATGAATGAATGATTGGGCCAAAGGCCGTCGGACATGAATGATTGGGCCAAAGGCCCTTTGACATGAATGAATTGGGCTTAAGGCTGTCTGTTAAGAATGAAATGGGCCTAAGGCCATTTAATATATCTGTTTTATTTGATATTATTCACTGAGCTTTCGCTCACTCTCATTCATATGTATATAGGTGAGCAAAGAGATGTCCAAACGAGCCTCGGTGAAGTTATGTGAGAAAAGTCAAGGTTTTGAGGAGTCAGCCTAAACGTCTCACGCACGAGACTTGTTTAGTTTCTTTTGTCTTCCCTTTTGTTACCTTGGTGAAAATGTTAGATCACCAAGTACATAAGCTTTTGGTTTGGCTGACTATGGCATGAATGATCCTCTTATGTAAAACTTATATGTTAACTTCATTTTGATGTGGGTTATTAACGAACATATGTGAAATGTTATAATGTGCCACGTAAGCACAGCTCTATGGACAAAATTTTTAAGTTGCTTTAGAAATTATGAGAGATAGGTGTAGAAAAAGATAGTTTTGCACTGATTTAGAGAAAACACAAGTAAAGGTGGAATAAGGCTAAATTCTTTTCATTTTTAACACGAGCACTATTACAACACATCTGAAAATATTATTTTAAATCTAGTAACATGTATTTGAAGAAGGAAAATAAAAGAGAGAGTTGTGTTGTGGCTTACTTGAAATTAGGTGAAGTGCATGCATAATTTTCTCCTCTTTTCGTTTCCTCCACTACAAAGGTTCATTCTCTTTCTCTTCTCCCACTCTTTCTCTCTCTCAATCGAATATTTAAGTGTATGTGTGTTTTTGTGCTCAAAAAGTGTAGAGAGAATTGATGTATTTATAGAAGAAAAAAAAAAGAATGGTGAAAAGTCCAAAATGTCCTTAGTTCCAATTTAATTGAATTGGCTTGGATTTAGTTAGGATGAAATGGACTGTATGATGATTAGAGCCTTAATTGCACCTTTAAACATGATCTAGTCAAGGTTTTGATTAATCAAAGTTGAATTGGTTACAAGTACAATATATATATATATATATAATTACATTTGTACCCAAGGTCAAATTTTCTTCCCTAAATCAAGCAATTTGCCCCCAAAAGGACATCACACACACACACACATATATGCATTGCATGGCTGGCCATGTGCAAAAAATTTTGGAGGATTTGTTTTTATTTTCTTGTGTACAATATGAAGATATTTTGTGTGCAAAATTATTTATTAAGAAAGGAAAAAGTATATATATATGTGTGTGTGTGTGTGTGTGTGTGTGTGTGCAGGGGTACTAGTTTGGGGTCAAAATTTGATTGAAGAAAAATATGAGGGCCAAAATCTTAATTTATGAATTTGAACATTTAATTAAGTGTAGTGTTGAATTTATTTAGAATCTGAAATTTTAATTCGGTTAAAGTTTCTTTGTTTTGAATTGAACGGTGAATTGCACTAAGAACTGAAAACCTAGGGTTTCTGTGTGGAAAATATACTTAGAAAATTAATTTAATTATTTTTAGGGTTTTAGAAATGATTCCTGAGTTCCCGGGTTCAATTTAGGGTTTGCGAGTTTTTGGTTGGTGTAGGTTTTTGATTCTAGGGTTAAAATTACAATTAATTAAGAAGTTGAGGGACTACAAAGAAATAATTTAGAAGTAAAGGTTAAAGAAAATATTGCAAAGATCAGGAGCATCACAACTTATCCCCCTTAAAGAAATTCCGTCTTCGAAATTTAACTATGTATTGTTTTCAAATAACTACGGATAGTTTGCTCTCATTGAGTAGTTGCGCTCCCAAGTGGGTTCCTTAATGCCTTGATGATGCCCAAGTACCTTTATCAAATGGGCTGTCTTGCCCCTAAGGTTCTTCTCTCGTCTGTCATGAAATGCTACTGGCCCCTCTTCAAAAGTAGCATCATTACTAAGGTTAATTTCCTCCCAATTGATGACGTGTGATGGATCCGCAAAGTACTTCCTCAACATAGATACGTGAAAGACATTGTGTATTATGGCTAACTACGGAGGTAAAGCCAGTCTATATGCAACATCTCCAATTTGTTATAATACTTCGAAAGGCCTGATATATTGAGGCGAGAGCTTCTCTTTCTTTCAAAAACATATGATTCTACATCGAGGTTGAACTTTTAAAAACACATGATTACCGACTTCAACTAATAGAGGCCTTCTTCTTCTATCTGCATAACTCTTTTGGTAGTACCGTTGTCGAATAAGTTTGACTTTTTCAGTGGTTTCTAGAACTAGTTTAGGTCCTACTAGACATGCTTCACCCACTTCAGTCCAACAGATTGGTGATCAGCAAGGTCATCTATACAATGAATCAATAGGTTCCACCCTAATACTGGTTTGGAAATTACTGTTGTACAAGAATTCAATTAGTGGAAGGAGTTGTGTTCCTAATTTCCTTGAAAAGACACTACACAAGCTCTCAACATATCTTCAACGATTTGGATGGTGGGCTCAGATTGCCCATTTCTCTGAGGATAAAAAGTCGTCCTAAAACACAACTCGATGCCCAGGGCTTCTTGTAGACTTTCTTAGAACCAAGGAGGTAAAACGTAGGTCGTGGTTGAATACAATGGTCATCGGGATTCCGTGTAACCGAACGATCTCTACAATATAAAGGTTGCACAAGGACCCCAAGGTGTCAGTTATCTTGTAGGGTAGAAAATGTGTGGTTTTCGTAAGACGATCCACTATGACCTAGATAGCATCATGGCCCCTTGGGGTTTTGGATAACCCAGTCACAAAATCTATCGTTACATGTTCCCATTTCCATTTGGCTATTGGTAGAGGCTATAACATTCCTCCTAGTTTCTAATATTCTGCTTTCACCAGTTGACAAGGCATCTTGCCACAAACGTAGCCACATCTTTCTTCATACCACTTTACTAATATTGTCGCTTCAAATCGTTGTACATTTTACTCCCTCCTGGATGTACCACAAGGGCCGAATGATGAAATTCCTCAACTATTCTTTCTCTAAGTAACTCACAAATAGCCTACCTTGGTATCTTAATTTCCCTTTGACCTGTTGGGCACTATTCTCTTGATTCCAAGCATGTCTTGATGAAAACTACTTCTTGATCGTGATCTTGAGCTCTCATGACTTCACTTACTAACTTAGGCATCACATTTGTGCACCAAGGTATGCCTTCCCATCTTGAACCTTAACTTGAACTCCAAATTCATTAAGAATTTTAACCATATCCCACTCTTTTACCACCAATCTAGCTATCATTCCCTTACTCTTGTGACTTAATGCATCTGCAACTACGTTTGCCTTACAGGGGTGATACGAGAGAGTAAATTGATAGTCTTTAAGATACTCCATCCACTATCTCTACCTTAAGTTTAGGTCCTTCTGTGTAAACTGATACTTTAAACTCTTGTGATCTGTGAAAATTTCAAATTGTTCTCCATACAAGTAATGTCACCATTGTTTTAGGTCAAAAACCACAACCGCCAATCCAAGTCATGCATTGGATAATTTTTGCTTATGCAGCTTTAATTACCTGGAACCATAGGCTACTACCTTCCTGTTCTACATGAGTACATAGCCTAACTCTTCATTGGATGCATCACAATATATGGTGTACCCTACATCTTGTTCTAGAATGATTAATATTGGTGCATTGGTTAGTCTCGTCTTCAATTCCTGGAAAGACCTGTTGTAAGTTTCATTCCACCATACTTTACTCCTTTCTACATCAATTGTGTCATTGGCTTGGCTAGTTTAGAGAAATATTGAATGAACCTTTGATAATATCAGTCAGTTGTAAGAAACTATGAATTCCGTTACAGTCTTTGGTGCTTCCAATCCAAGACTGTTTCTACCTTGGTTGAATCTACTACAATCCCTTTCTCAGATACTACATGTCCCAAAAATTTTACTTCTTTTAACTGAAACTCACATTTACTTGCCTTGGCATACAGATGATTATCTCTAAGAACTTGAAGAACAATCCTCAAATGTTGTTCATGCTCCTCCTCGAACCTTGAATTTATTAAAATATCGTCAATGAACACCACTACAAAATGGTCGAGGTATGGTGTAAAGATCTTGTTCATTAGGCTCATGAATACTGTTGGTGCATTGGTTAGTCTGAAGAGCATTACTATAAACTCGTAGTGACCATACTTTGTTCGAAATGCAGTCTTCGGTATATCCTCGTCCTTGACTTGTAGTTGATGCTAACCTGACCTGAGATCAATGTTTGAAGAAAACTTTGAACCTCTAAGTTAGTCAAAAGGTCATCAATTCTTGGAAATCGATACCAGTTCTTGATTGTGACTCGATTGAGTTGACGATAGTTGATGTATAACCTTAACGTCCCATCCTTTTTCTTGGAAAATAGAACGGGTGCTCCCCACGTAAAGGTACTCTAATAAATCCCTTTTCGAGCAATTCTTGTAGTTTGTCATAGTTCCGCAGGTGCCATATGATAAGGGGCCGTTGATATTGGAGTAGTTCTAGCTTTTAGCTCAATACTAAAGTCTACTTCTCTGGTTGTTGGTAGTTCTAGTAATTCCTTGGGAAAGACGTCTACATACTCACAGACTACTCAAGGAAGTTCCATCTTAACCCGTTCTTTCTCGTTTAGAATCAAACTTGCCATCCATCCCGCAAGTTGATCGTGCCAACATGCCTTACATTTCGTTGTGGTTAGGGAATCTCGTCTATCCCCCTTAAACTGAAAACGTATCCCATCGGGTGCATAAGCCACTACTTTCTTCTAATTGTGGGATCCAGACACCATTCAAACTTCCTTGCCTTCTCTTCGTATCGAGTGGCATAATGAGCCAATTCCTTAACTCGGGGACCCAAAACTTGTTCCTACCTGATGGTATTTTGGGAAATACCTTTTCAAGAATAATTTATTGAATTGCTTCCAAGTTAAAGTTGAAGTGTTGTGATTTCTTTTCATTAATGCCCACCAATGATCTATTTCATCGCCCAACTCGTACACATAGCTAGGGTAATATGGTCAGCATGTTCAATAATTCCCATTGTATCCAATCATTTTCTCAATTCTATTATCCTTGTATCTAGTACCTCGGTGAAATTTGGGGGCCTTTGCTTTCTAAATTCAGAGAAAAGATGGGTTCTATTATTCTGCATGTTTCCTCTTATTTGCCCCAATTCATCCAGAATCTGGTTTCCAACATGATTAGGGATTTTAGCTTTTGCGGGCATTGGCCCATCCTATATGTAATTATTCCTTGGTACAACATTCTCACGTTGCTATTCGCGGCCTTGGTTATTATAGCTCATTTCCAGGTAGCCGTTGGCGCGAGTATCCACCATTTTGTTCATAATTTTGGTGAGACATAAGTTACGTTATACTTTACGGTGGTGAATCCATAAGTGTAATTTAACTAATTAAGGTTCAATTATACTAGGGTGTTTGAAACAATAAGCATGCAATAGATAAGGAATACAAAAGATCACACAACACAACTTCATATATAATAGTAGGTGTCATTACAAAAGGTAGTAGGCATCATTACAAAAGGTTACATCTTGATAGCTCAAGTGTGGCTGCCACACTTCCCTCTATTCTTAGAGTTATACTAGATCGTACTACACATATATTTACAACACTAGAGGTTACGGATTACAACTCTAAGCTTGGTTGCAATTGAATCGGTCAAAGTCTTCTTCTAGGCCATTGTCTTGGAATGAGCCAATTTCTTGCCCTAGGGTGAGGAATGGTGACCCGCCGCGCCTACTGCTCTTGATATTTCGGGAGCGTGTTCAGGGGAAATCTCAGCTAGTTCAATTCAGCGGGATTCTGGTTTGAGTACTAACTCTAGATAAAAGTTTCTGCTACCTGATCTTTAAGTTGGCGTCGGATTACGGCTCTCCTTTGTTCAGGAGTGAGATAGGGGCATGCTTCCTCCATTTTTCTTACTTCCTCGATCAATTTTTCCTTCCTCGCTCTTTTATACCATAGATCATAAACTTGTGGGTCAAGAAGTTCAATGCGTTGTTTTTCTTGGAAACGGTAATAGCCTCATGATCGTAGTACCAGACCTTTGACAAGTCATTGGCCACCCTATGTTTATTAGTTTTCTTTTAAGTTAATATTTCTTTTAAGTTAATATTAAATAATAGTGTTATAATAATACACTAGTGTATGGCAAAAGGGTAACTAGAGTCACAAATCAGGTTTTTTGGGTTGAGGGTTGAACGTAGGCTCTGATACCAAGTTGTGACGCACTAATTTCTACTCTAAGGGTTAGGGTAATGTCACAATGCTTTGGTCAATAGCCAAGTAAGATCCTAAGAAGGTCGGAGGAATCAATATAGCCTCCATTCTAAGTCCAACCACCTTAGATAGCATGCTATTTTTTTAACAGATCTTAAGAGGTATTAACACAAGGTCTCATAAGTAACGCGGAGATAGGCATATGATTACAAAAATATATATAAGCAAATAATAATTACAGTGTTTCAAATCTTAAATTACAAAACAAGCTACATTATTATTTCAATCCAAAAAAAATAAAATAAAAATAAAAGCACAAATAGACTCATAAGCAAAATGGCTTCTAACTCTCTCTAAAACAGACACAAGTCTTCAAATGTCTCTGACTCTTCGTCGGCCTCGTATGTTTGTTCGATACCTGGCATGAAACACCATGAGCTTTGAATGCCCATTAAACGCACACACACCCTGTCTATTTTTTCCAATCTAATACACAATAACAATTACAACAATAGGGGAAAGAAACATGATGTTCAAGTAAATAACAAGGGTCATAAGGTTAGTTATTAGTAGTCTAGAAATCCCTCAAAGAGAATTGATCCTCCCAACCACAAGAATCAGACACGGATTATTCGGTATGCCCTCTCTTTTGCTACTTTGCAGACCTTACCCCGGATGCCTATCAACGGTTACACACCGCATAGCGCTAACCGAGGACCTCAAAAGAGACGGTAAAATAAGGGCTTTGCCCATTCCCTCTTCACACCAAAACCACCTAGGGTTTGAATACAACTACTCCATTCAAGGGTTCTGAAACAACCACTTGCACAAGACTTTAGCTTTCAAAAGGGAACATGTCCCACTGACCAATTCAATTTAAACATAACATTATCCCATGACAATACTCATGTGATTGAAACCCCATTAGCCACACCATTAAGTTTTCCATTAGCACAAGCAAATAAAAAAATAAATAAATTTGCATAAATATGAACATCATTGAAGGACTAAAATAAATGTATATAACCATGACATATGTACTATCATACCAACACATGATCATAAACTAATAAGTACATTCATGAAGATAAGAGCTTAGAACACTAGTGTAAAAATAAATTTCCAGATTCGATACCATTTAAGGATTAAAATCAAAAGAACTATTTCAGATTTTTCCCGAGCCTGGCCTTCCTATGGTTCGTAGAAAATGTTATCTATTTTTCAGAACATTTTTCAGAAGTGGGATAGCTTTTCTAGATTTTTAGTTATTCAAGAAACACTCCAGTGCTATCCAAATTCGTTGATCGTTACCAAAATCGGATTTTGTTTCAAACCGCTCACTCTTTTTCAATAAAACCAATTTTATTTGAAAGCTAACCCTTTAAGGAAGTTTTTGACATAAAAATGAGGTAAATTAAAATTTTGTACAATTTTCTATAATTTTCTCAAGTTGGATGAAAAACTGGTTCTTTGAGCACAAAACTTGAAATAAGAGAGAAGGTGAGAAAAGAGGGTAACCAAGGATAATTTTTCACTTTTTTTATAATAAAAACATACTAAATAGTATATATTAAACTCATAAATTTAGATTGAAGGTGTTCCTTTCAAAATTATGAGAGATAGTAGTTGAAAAAGATAGTTTTGCACCGATTTAAAGAAAACACAAGGGTGAAAGAAGGAATGGTGAAAAGTCCCAAATGTCCTTAGTTCCAATTCAATTGAATAGGCTTGGATTTAGCAAGGATGAAATGGAATGTATGATGATTAGAGCCTTAATTACACCTTTAAACATGATCTAGTTAAGGTTTTGATTAATCAAAGTTGAATTGGTTACAAGTACTATATATATATATCAATATATAATCACATTTGTACCCTAGGTCAATTTTTCTTCCCTAAATTTGTCCCTAAAAGGACATCACACATATATATGCATAGCATGGCTAGCCATGTACAAGAAATTTTGGGGGATTTGTTTTGATTTTCTTGTGTACAATATGAAAATATTTTGTGTAAAAAATTATTTATTTAAGAAAGGTACAAGTATATATATATGTGTGTGTGTGTGTGTGTGTATGTGTGTAGGGGTACTAGTTTGGGCTCAAAATGTGATTGGAGAAAAATATAAAGGCCAAAATCTTAATTTATGAATTTGAACATTTTAATTAAGTGTAGTGTTTAATTTATTTAGAATCTATAAATTTAATTCGGTTAAAGTTTCTTTGTTTTGAATTAAATGGCGAATTGTACTGAGAACTGAAAACTTAGGGTTTCTGTGTGGAAAATATATTTAGAAAAATAATTTAATTATTATTAGTGTTTTAGAAATGGTTCTTGAGTTCTCGGGTTCAATTTACGGTTTGTGAGTTTTCGATTGGTGCATGTTTTTTATTCTAAAATTAAAATTGCAATTAATTAAGAAATTGGTGGACTATAAACAAATAATTTAAAAGTAAGGGTTAAAAAAAATATTGCAAAGATCAGGGGCCTCACACACAGTAGGCTGGTACAAATGTTGGACCTCGGATAACCACCTACACAAAACACATAACAAAGGTACACATTGAAACGCACATTCATTACAAATAGTGTATCGTAATTCAATTCTCTTACGTGTGTTTCTAACTTATTTCGTGGCTAAGGATGTCTAAATGATGCTTAAGAATGCCTGAGAGGGCATGGGGATGCAAATATGGACTTATGAATGTTTGTTAAAAATTGCTTAAAATAGGGTTTTCTCACGAGCGCACATTTGGTTGCTCGAACGATGTGGTTTGTCTGCAAAAGTACTAGATGGTATCAAAATAGACTCGATGTTCACTTGAGCCGAGTGCAATGCAAAGTTGAGTTCGTTCGAGCGCACACTTGGTCGCTCGAGCCAACTGCAAATGTCTGCAAAAATACTAGGAGTATGCAAAGTGCACTTGAGCAACAGATTCATCGCTTGAGAGAACTAGGTGAATTCTGGGTTTTCCATAACAGAATTCAAGTTCAAAAAGCATGGTTTCAAGTCTCAAAAGTTTATATGGCTGACAAGAACATGAAGAATTGCTCCATAACTCTTAGATACATGATTTATTTCAAACCAAGGCTTCAAAACCTCTTTTACGTTGCAAAACAAAACTTAAAATTCATAATTTTTTCCATGCATGTAAAGGTAATCAATCCTTTTCCTTCAAACTACCAATGTATGAAATAATAAGTGTAAAATTGTGAAGAACTGTAAAAAATAACAAGTGTAAGTTCCATGCATGTATTTATTTTTGGAAAATCAAACTTGAAGGGGAGAAATTATGCATGGATGTCCAATTTCAACCCATATTCACTAAATTCATGGTGATTCTAGCTTATCCTTTTTAAATTCATGCAAATGGTCATACAACATAGTGAATTTAATTTCTACATGAATTATCTACAAGAATTATGGGTGAATTCCATACCTAGGGCTTGAATTTTAGTGTGTTGATAGCTTAAGTTCTTCAATTTTTCTTCAAATTCTCTAGAATCTCTTACTTTTCTCTTTATAGTTGATGTCTCTCTCTCTCTCTCTCTCTGTAATTCTTAGCCACTTTGTTAAAGAAGAAGAAAGATGAGTGCAAACGTTTAAGGCATTTATATATATATATATGTAGGGATTAGATTAGGCTAATTAACCTAGCTTATGCTTAATTAATCCAATCAAGTCTAATTAATTTATTTAAATTATTTGATCTAAATCAAATTTCAATTAAACTTACCATACGATTCTAAATATTCTAATTAGCCTATTAAGCCAGTTAATTTCAGTTTCCAAATCTATTTAGGCTTTCAATTTCGAATTCTAAGTCAGTATTTTAATAGATATTCCTTAAGCAAACAGATAAATACAAATTAAACTATAATCATGCGATTATGCTCACTAATATAATATATAAAAATAATAGGTATGTCGGGTTGTGATAAATATGGTGGAATCAAACTTCTAATTAAGCGAAATGTGTGTGGTTGATTGGCTAATCATTGATTTTTTTTTTTTTTTTTTATTATCTTAATAAAGAGGATTTCATAATTTTTTTTATTTTATTTGATAGAGATGGAAAGAAGTAACTTTAATAGTAAACTTTTTTGGGTGATAGTTATTATATAATTCATGTCTAGTGTTTTTAAATAAGGGTTATTTATATGGAGACTCTTTAAACTATTAAAAAATATCACTTGGATTCCTTAAATTATGAAAACGTACAAATGAAACTCCTAAACTATTAAAAAGTATCATTTTGCCCCCTAAACTATAAAAGTATACAAATGGATCTCCTCAACTATTAACGTATTTCACTTTGACCCCTTCTATTAGGAAGTCCAATTGGTACGCTTTTATAGTTTAAGGAGTCTATTTGTGTGTCTTTATAATTTAAGGAGTCAAAATGATACTTCTCAATAGTTTAGGGAGCCTATTTGTGTACTTTTATAGTTTAAGGGGTCAAAATGATATTTTTTTTTTAGAGATCTCTATGTAAATAACTTTTTAAATAAATATGATATAAAGGCCTCGCTTGTTTGGATGAGATTATAAGTACGGTGGGATTGATTTGATGGATTCTCACCTTATTGATTTGATTTGGACAAACATCTTGTTAGGACCTTTTATTGTCAAAATCCATGGATTCAAAACCAAGTTTGTATTGCATTAAGTTTTCCAGATTTTCACTGTTTTGGTCTCCCCGCTCGAGCGGGGAAAGTAACGCTCGAGCGGAGATTGCAAGCCCTCAGCATTTTCTGCGAAGTCTGACAAGATTCTGGATGAAGTGATTCCCCGCTCGAGCGGGGCAATGGACGCTCGAGCGGGAAGGCTGTATGAATCACAAATATTTGAAGTCTCGCCGGCGGGAAGACCCACTTCGAGCGGAATCTTGCGATATGCAGCTTCTATAAATTCGCAGATTGGGTCTTTTTCAAGTACGACTTTTCCTAGATCTGTTTAGGGTTTTCTAGGGTTTTGATTGAAGATTACTTCTGAGGTTTTGTGAGTTTTCTTTGATGTTCTTGAGAGAGTTTTAAACTTATGAGTTAAAGATTCATACATCAAAGAGGTTGATACAACATATTCAAGAGAGTTCTCTTCGGTGGAATCCGAAGGTTATTACGTAGAGTTTCAAAAGGTGTTTGATACTTTACGTAGTCGTTAATTCGACAAGTGAAGTTGTGGTGTGGAATCAACTTCAAGATCGGTTCGATTGAAGGCGTGGTGAAAGATCTACAGAAGATTCAGAGACAAATTGAATGGGTTGGGTAATTTGTATGGTATCTTTGTAATCTTTTAGTTCTTCAGTAGTGGATTGATCAGTGGCGGTTCGCCCGTGGTTTTTGATTACAATTGAAGGTTCTTCAATTGTGGTTTTTTCCACGTAAAAAATCGTTTGTGTCGATTTATTATTTTTGTCTTGAAAACAAACAAACTAAAATCACTCTCGTAAGTGCTTGATGATTTTAGGTTGTGTGTTTTGCTTTATTGGGTTTTGGAATTCATTAATCTTGATCTAATCACGAATCACATAGGATTTTCAATTGGTATCAGAGCGGGTCACTCTTTGTTTTTTCAAAACTATAGGAGTGTGATTTTGTGTGACTAGTTTCATGGATTCTATTCGTGAAGGTAACTCGACTCATAGACCCCCTTTACTAGACGGTACAAACTATTCTTATTGGAAAGCTCGTATGAGAGCATTTTTAAAATCCATCGATGAGAAAGTTTGGCACTCCGTTGTCTTTGGGTGGAGTGAACCTATTGTTACCGTAGATGGCATTGATATTCCTAAACCCCTTGATAAATGGGACTGGCGATTACCAGAACTCGAGTTGGAACAGCAAGGCTCTCAACTCCCTCTTCTGCTCTGTCACACCTGAAGAATTCCGTCGAATTTGCACGTGTGAAATAGCAAAAGAGGCGTGGGATATTCTTGAAACAATTCATGAAGGTACTACCTCTGTTAAAAGGTCAAAACTTCAACGTCTCACCTCCGCCTTTGAAACCCTTTTTATGCGAGACGATGAGACGTTTGATGATTTCTATGCAAAACTTAGTGATATCGTGAATTCCTGTTTCACTCTCGGTGAAAAAATCCCGGAAGCAAAAGTTGTTGGAAAAATTTTGAGGTCCCTTCCCGAGAGGTTCCAATCAAAGGTGATGACCATTGAGGAGGCTCGAATGTTGATACCCTCAAGCTCGATCAATTGGTTGGAAATTCTGAGACTTATGAAGCTCATCAAATTTCAAAGAAAAAGCAAAAAGAAACTATGGCTTTCACGAGTACTCATGAGACTGCAAAACCTCCGGAGACTGAATTTGATCTAGAGTCTGAGATGACGGCTATGCTTACTAAACAGTTTAAAAAAAATTTGAAAAAGAAGCCTAATTTCAGAGCCCCTATTTCAAAAGATAAGAGTAATGATAAACCCAAAACTGTTCCACCAAAATTTGCTCAAACTACTGAAAAGAAGATTGTAAGGGGGCCAGGGGTCAGGTGTTATGAATGTCAAGGGTTTGGCCATATGTCCCTTGAATGCCCTACGAAGAAGAATCGGAAGAAAGTCTACACCGTAACTTGGGATGATGAAAGCGGGTCGGAGCAAGAACCTGAAGAACCTGAATCTGGTGAAGATGGGGATAGTGCGTTCATGGCATTTTGGGCCACGGTTTCCCAACCTCTTCCAAAGCCTTCGGGATCAGCCCGTGGTCAGAACTTGCATCATGCTCCCACCTTTGATGGGACCAACTACCTGTATTGGAAAATCAGAATGAGGGCTTTTCTGAGAGCCTTTGAACCAGAAGGTTGGCAAACCATTGAAGAAGATACAGAAAGTGCAGATAATCCGGGCAATCAGAGAGCCCTAATCATTATTCGTGGAGCAATTTCTAATGAAGAACAGCAACGGGTCGCTCACTGCACAAAGGCTAAAGATGCATGGGAAATTCTGAGCCAATTCCATGAAAGAGGAGATTCACCTCCACCTCCATCCAACGACTTGTCTGCCTTGGTTGCCAGATTGGATGAGGTTAAGAAGAATGAGGAGCAAAGAGAGGATGATGAACTATCTGAAGACATTGATGAGATCAATGGTGAAGAGCTCCAACAAGCTTACGAGAAGCTGTACGAGGAATCTCTGAATTTGTCTAAAACCAACGACAAACTCTCTCTCAAGCTTAAAACATGCGAGAGTGAGAATGTCACTCAAGGAGAACTCTTGTGACAAAGCAGAATGTCATCAAGATCTCAAGTGACAGCAAGACTTATGTGGAAAACTCCTATCTGTGAAACCGAAAGGAATGAACTTTTGAAGGTGTATTCCACATATGAAGAAAAGCTTGAAAGTCTTGAGTCACACAAGCTGCATTGGAAGAAAAAGTCAAACAGAAAGATGAAGAACTCTGTATTGCTCGAGCAACAATTGCCATGTGGAACAAAGGTTCCAGATCTCTAGAAGACATTCTCGGGTCTCAACAAATGGGTTCTGACAAAAGCGGGCTAGGCTATGGTGCGACAGCTCAAAAGGGACAGGCCTCTACCTCACACAACTTGAAGACTCAAGCAAAGGGAAAATTGAAGGTAGACCAAGATGACTCTTTTCATCATCAAGCAAAAGCAGGCAAGATCAACAAAAGGGAGGTAAAACCTGTTTTTATTTGTCATCACTGTGGTAGGTATGGCCACATTCGTCCTTATTGCTTTGAACTGTTTGGTAAGGTGTCTCAAAATGGCAGAAATTCTAATACGTTTTGGGTTAGGAGACAGCCTTACATGTCTAGGCGGAACACCAAGACTAAAAAGATTTGGGTTAGAAAGGATGATTTGACTTGTTTTGTTGCTCACACTGCTCTAAAAGCACGTGACTCACACATGTGGTATCTTGATAGTGGGTGCTCCCGTCATATGTCCGGTAACAAATCTTACTTCACCTCCCTTGAAAAATATGAAGGAGGAATTGTTACCTTTGGAGATGGCGGCACTTCTAGAGTCATTGGTAAGGGCTCTATAAGTGTTGCTGGTCTTCCCAAGCTAGATAATGCCTTACTTGTTGATGGCCTTAAAGCTAATCTTTTGAGCATTAGTCAAATGTGTGATTCCCATCATGAAGTATTGTTTTCAAAAGATAAATGTGAAATTTTGGATAAAAAAGGAAATACTGTTTTACATGGGGTTCGCACATCTGATAACTGCTATGGAATTCTTACTACTAATGATCTCACTTGTCATTCTGCCATCATAAGTAACATTGATCTGTGGCATCAAAGATTAGGTCACATGAATTTCAAAGACCTAACTAAGATAGCCAACAAAGAACTTGTGAGAGGAGTACCTAAACTGGGTAAGAATTTGAGCCATGTGTGTGGACCATGTCAGCTTGGCAAGCAAACCCGTGCTCCGCACAAAAAGGTGAACAGCTTTACAACCAAACGTCCTCTTGAATTAGTTCATATGGATTTAATGGGTCCTACTCGCACTGAAAGCATTGGAGGTAAAAGATACATTTTTTTAACTGTTGATGATTTTACTCGTTTCTCATGGGTAAATTTTTTAAGGGAAAAATCTGATACGTTTGATGCTTTCTAGGCTTTAGTCCTTAAAATCCAAAATGAACAGGGTGTTCCCATTGGGTGTATCATAAGAATCCGAACTGATCATGGTCGTGAATTTGAAAATAGTTCGTTTTCGGATTTTTGTGATATGCATGGAATTAAGCATGAGTTTTCAGCACCTATTACTCCACAACAAAATGGAGTGGTTGAGAGGAAGAACAGAGTTGTTCAAGAAATGGCTAGGGTCATGCTCCTTAGTAAGAGTCTTCCTCCAAAGTTTTGGGCCGAAGCCTTAAATACAGCTGTTTATGTCATAAATCGTGTGTATTTAAGGCCCGGCACTTTACAAACTCCTTATGAATTGTGGAAGGGTATGAAACCTAATGTAAAATACTTCAAAACTTTTGGGAGTAAGTGTTACATCTTCAAAGATAGAGAGCCCTTGGGCAAATTTGACTCCCGAAGTGATGAAGGTATTTTCCTAGGGTATTCAACCAATAGTAGGGCTTTTCGAGTCTATAACCTACGAACTTCATCATTAATGGAATCTATCAATGTGGTTATAGATGACACAGGTTCACCTACTTCAGCAACAAATGAGGATGACAATATTGAGCTTCCAATCTTGGATACTGAACCTCAAAATCAAGGAGATGTTGCGGCTCAATCACAAGAAATTGTTACAACACCATCCTCACAGGTAAGTTCAAGTCCAAAGAGTGCTCAAAAGAACAGCACTCTTGCTCCTCCTGTCACCCAAAGTCCTGAACTTAAACCATCAGCAAGGGTGAAACTGAATCATCCAGTTCAACAGGTAATTGGGAGTGTTTCAGATCGAATGAAAACCCGAAGACAGATTCGGGATGAGGTATCACATATGTGTTATGTTTCATTGATTGAACCTAAGAATGTTAAAGAGGCCTTGCTAGATGATAGTTGGGTTAATGCTATGCATGAAGAATTAGGTCAATTTGAACGTAACAAAGTTTGGACTCTTGTTCCCAGACCTAGAGACATGAATGTGATAGGTACCAAGTGGATCTTTAAAAATAAATCTGATGAGAATGGTACTGTTGTTAGGAATAAAGCTAGGTTGGTTGCTCAAGGCTACACACAAGTAGAGGGTATTGACTATGATGAGACGTTTGCCCCAGTTGCACGTCTCGAATCCATTCGCATTTTACTTGGTGTTGCATGTTTTCTTGGCTTTAAATTGTTTCAAATGGATGTGAAAAGTGCTTTTCTGAATGGGTACTTAAAAGAAGAGGCATATGTTGAGCAACCAAAAGGGTTTGAGGACCCTAAATGTCCTAATCATGTCTACAAGTTAGACAAGGCTTTGTATGGGTTGAAACAAGCCCCTCGGGCTTGGTATGATAGGCTTACTACCTTTCTTCTTGATAATGATTTTCAAAGGGGTAGTGTGGATAAGACATTATTTGTGAAACATACTAAGTCTCATATTCTTGTTGCTCAGATATATGTTGATGATATTGTGTTTGGTTCCACTCTCGTTCACCTTGTACGTTATTTTTCGGATTGCATGACACATGAGTTTGAGATGAGCATGATGGGAGAGTTGTCTTATTTTTTGGGTCTCCAAATTAAACAGTCTCCTTCAGGTATATTTGTTTCTCAGTCTAAGTATGCTAAGAATCTTGTGTCAAAGTTTGGTCTTGAGTCTGCCAAACATGCCCAAGACTCCTATGAGCACCAGTCTTCACCTTTCCAAAGATTCCTCTGGTATTGATGTTGATCCTACCCTTTATAGGAGTATGATAGGGAGTCTTTTGTATCTCACAGCCAGTCGTCCTGATATTTCCTTCAGTGTCAGTGTTTGTGCTCGTTACTGCCACCCCTAAAGAGTCTCACCTTCTTGCGGTAAAACGCATCATCAAGTATGTTAATGGGACCTTGGGGTATGGGGTTTGGTTTTCCACTGATACTACAGCCGAAATTACTGGTTTTTCTGATGCCGACTGGGCAGGGTGTGCTGATGATAGGAAAAGTACATCCGGGGGGTGTTTTTACCTTGGGAATAATCTGGTTTCTTGGCATAGTAAAAAACAAAATGCTATCTCTCTGTCTACTGCTGAAGCTGAATACATTGCTGCAGGGAGTTGTTGTGCTCAAATGTTATGGATGAAACAAATGCTTCATGATTATGGAATTGAACAGAACACTCTCACTCTTTTTTGTGATAACACAAGTGCCATAAACATTTCAAAAAATCCTGTCCAACACTCTCGCACCAAACATATTGACATCCGTCATCATTTTATTCGAGAGTTAGTAGATGAAGGCCTTGTTGTTTTGGAACATGTTTCTACTGAGCATCAAAAAGCTGATATTTTTACAAAACCCCTTGATCTTCTTCGATTTGAGTATCTTAGAAAGACCTTGGGTGTAATGTCTCAGTAACTAGGTTGTTTCTTGTGAGGTGAGTGTGAGTGGTTGGCATATTGTTCTTGGATGGGATAATCTATGATTGAGTTCTGATATCTTTGCATCAAATTTTATATGAACACTGCTCATGTTGCATACAAGATTTGTTTTATCCTTGTTCATAGCTCATTCTGAATGCCCATCCTCATTTACTTCATGATCTCATTCTGTACACATCCTTGAGATGAACTGTTGCAGGGGTTTCCGCACAAGTGATCAAAGTTCTCTATGGACCACTGACAGTGTTTCTTGTACTCTTTCAGAGGAATTGACCTATACTGGTATATCATGGGTGATGTTAAGTCTCTTAACCATCTACCATCTTATTTCACTTCCATGGTTTCTCTCTCAGTACATGATTCTCGGGCATTAGGAAAAGGCTACCTCAGAGGCACCAACCAGGCCATCATTTTGATTCCATTCTTCTCTGGTTTGGACTCCATACTCTTGAGCGTGTATGCCACCAGTGAGTGCCCACAAGAAAGAAAAGTTTAAAAAATTGTTATAATATAAAAAAGGGGATCATTGTCTGAGGGGGAGCTTCCGCATTTACTCAACAAATACCCCGTGATTCCTAGTGGTTTGACTTTTCTCTGTGATGGTCAGTTACACTTGTTGGAGGTCCAGCCATCAGATCACTACGAGGATTAACTCTAGCTTTGTGGCTCTCAAGGATTGCACACACACACTTTCTTTTTATGAGCTCTCATGTGTGTTTTTGAGTTATGCATTCTCATGATGCGTGTGGCTTTGATTTAAATACTATCTGTTTCATTCATGAGCTTGTGTTTCATCTCTTTTCTCAATTTTTTCAGGACTCAGAATTGATGGATACTCTTGTCCTTGTGGAATAGTATGTCACCTGGTCATCTTACCTTTTACAGGGCATCCTAGGTGTTTTTTATTTCATTTAAAAAAAAAAAAAAAAAAAAAGTTTCTTTTTTGTCCCCGCTCGAGCGGACCTTTTCACGCTCGAGCGTGGTTTTGTGGGTTGCAGTACTTTTTGCAGTTCTGGGACTGGTGTTTTCCCGCTCGATCGGCCTTATTCACGCTCGAGCGCGATTTTGCAAGGTTTGTCTCCCGCTCGAGCGTCAAACCCTACGCTCGAGCGGACTGTGTTTTGTATTTATTTCCCTCCTTCGACCTTTGAGTCACTTTTGGCCATTCACCTTCGTCTCTCCCTAGGGCTTTGGCGATTTGGGGATTTCGACTTCCTTCTTCAGTCGTGGTTTGTGCATTGGTGTGATTCTTCTTCTCTTGCACCACAGGTATCTTTGTATTTTTCTCTCCATTGTGTTCTTTCCCTGTTTTTATTCGGTGTTTGGATTGATTGTGTCAGTTGTTTCTTGGGTCGGTGGGTTGAGTTTGTGTGTGTTGCTCTTGTTTTTAGTTTTGATTGATGGTTGTTTGCTAGTTGTTTAGTCAATCCTTCCTCTACTAGGTTTTTTCTTTTTTAGGTTTCTAGCTGTGTTGCATCTTGGGTTTCTTTTTGGGGGTTTTTTGATAGTATGTTGTGGTATGTTTGGTTTGGGGATTTTTGCTCATTCATGTGATCTCATGCTTGTGTATCTTTGGAATTTGCTTCATGATTGTGACTTAGGGATCATGCTATATTGTCTAACTGAGCATTGTTTTCTGTAATATCCTACTGTCATACCTTCATGTTTTGATCCATTGAATGGTAGTTTCATCGATTTCTGGATATCTTATATTGTGCCATTCTGATTCAGATTGCCTATTAATGTATATTGCACAAATGGACTAATGTTTGTTCTCTCTTGGCTGCTTTGGTTTTGTCTTTGGTTTTGGGTTGGGGGTGTCTGTGTTTTGTTTAGCCATGTCCGCTCCCAAACGTCGTAAGTCGACGGCATCTCGCCCTTCTTATAACACCGAGCGCTTTCCCTCAGCTGAAAAAGCTAAGTTATTTCGCGAGTCCTACCATTCTCGATCCATTCACCTTGAAAGGAATGTTCACCCCTCCACATTTGAGTCAATTCATATCCGGTCCTTATTTGATCCCCTGGGAGGTGATAGGGTTCTTTTGTTCTCTGGTCCACAAAACCTTACTTGGATCCGGGAGTTTTACTGTCATATGCATAGTCTTGATGATATAGGCCCCTCTTTTAAGACCTGGGTGCGATCCAAAGAAATCTCTGTCACCACTGATGTTATTCATGAGCTTTTAGGGATTTGTCATAGATCACCTATTTTTTATCCCTTTCCTGTCCCATCTCGTCCCACTTGTAATTTTGATGAGGTTGCTCAGACTCTGTGTGGTTCGTCTCGTGCTTGGCCTTCAGGTTCCTTGATTAAACAGCATGAACTTCTACCTCAATTTCGGTTGCTCAATTTGATCATGTGTGCTAATGTTCTTGTTACCACCCATAGTTCTGAAGTTAAGCCAGACCAAGGGTTTATTCTTGAGTGTGTTGCCCATAACCGGCCCATAGACCTTGCCACCCTCATCATTCAGAAAATGGTTGCAGCTTTTGAGCGCCACAATCTTGGCTTACCATATGGCTGCCTCATCAATCGCCTGTTGGCCAAATTTGATGTTCCTACTTTTGATGAGGACGAGTTTGCTTCCCCGACACGCCCATTTACTAAGAAGACTGTTTCCCAGAGTCAGTCTCATATTAGGGGGGTTTAAATGTCGGTCGTCTGTGCGAGTTCTAGTCTTCGCTGCAGCCATGGCAGAGGAGGCCGAGTATGATGCGGCTGCTGGTGGTGATCTTGGTGAGGGGGAGCAGCATCCTCCTGTTCGGACACTTCGCGGTCAGCTACAGTCCTTAGAGCGATCTCTTGGTTCCCGATTTGACCATCTTGAGGAGCGGATGGATATTTTTGAGGCTCGCCTCACGGATCTTGAGACTACTTCAGATGCCCGGTTCCCGTGCTTTGGAGGCTTCTTCCGAGCGGATTGAGGGTTCTCTTGACCAGATTTTGGCTTTCCTTCGACTGCAGACTCCGCCCCCGGCTCCTTGACCTTGGCTCGTTATGGTTCCTCCCGGCCAAAAAGGGTATCTTTGGTCTTTGATGATCTTTGGTACAGCTTTTTGATGATGTCTGACTTTTGATGGTACTGAGTTTTGATACTGATACAGTTGGATAGTACCGTTGGTATAGTTTTTGGTTTCTTGATCCTTGATACAGTTGTTTTTTTTATATATTGGATATATGTTTGTGGATGGAATCATGTTTTATCTTACCATTTAATTCTTTCCACAGATTTTTGGTTGGCTTGTGTTTCGTTGTTTTTTTTTAGGCTCATTGTACTCGCGCATGTTTGGTTGTGGATTGTTGCATATTGGTTTATGAGTTGGCACTTGCTTTCATCAGTTGGGACTTGTTTTTAGACTAGTTTGTTCAGAATTGGCATATTGTTTTTAGACTAGTTTAGACTCTTGTTTTAGTTCTTTTGTGTTTTTGATTAGGAAAACTGTTTTAGAGTGGTTTTGTCCGGGATTTGACAAAGGGGGAGATTGTTAGGACCTTTTATTGTCAAAATCCATGGATTCAAAACCAAGTTTGTATTGCATTAAGTTTTCCAGATTTTCATTGTTTTGGTCTCCCCGCTCGAGCGGGGAAAGTAACGCTCGAGCGGAGATTGCAAGCCCTCAGCATTTTCTGCGAAGTCTGACAAGATTCTGGATGAAGTGATTCCCCGCTCGAGCGGGGCAATGGACGCTCGAGCGGGAAGGCTGTATGAATCACAAATATTTGAAGTCTCCGCTCGAGCGGGAAGACCCACGCTCGAGCGGAATGCGCGATGACAGTTTCTATAAATTCGCAGATTGGGTCTTTTTCAAGTACGACTTTTCCTAGATCTGTTTAGGGTTTTCTAGGGTTTTGATTGAAGATTACTTCTGAGGTTTTGTGAGTTTTCTTTGATGTTCTTGAGAGAGTTTTAAACTTATGAGTTAAAGATTCATACATCAAAGAGGTTGATACAACATATTCAAGAGAGTTCTCTTCGGTGGAATCCGAAGGTTATTACGTAGAGTTTCAAAAGGTGTTTGATACTTTACGTAGTCGTTAATTCGACAAGTGAAGTTGTGGTGTGGAATCAACTTCAAGATCGCCTGGATTTAAGGCGTGGTGAAAGATCTACGAAGATTGAGAGACAAATTGGGGTTGGGTAATTTGTATGGTATCTTTGTAATCTTTTAGTTCTTCAAGTGGATTGATCGATTGGCGGTTCGCCCGTGGTTTTTGATTACAATTGAAGGTTCTTCAATTGTGGTTTTTTCCACGTAAAAAATCGTTTGTGTCGATTTATTATTTTTGTCTTGAAAACAAACAAACTAAAATCACTCTCGTAAGTGCTTGATGATTTTAGGTTGTGTGTTTTGCTTTATTGGGTTTTGGAATTCATTAATCTTGATCTAATCACAAATCACATAGGATTTTCACATCTCTCTCCCTAAAGTTCAATTCTTGGGCTGGTTAGTGTAGAAAGGTAGGATCAAAACTTCTACTTATCTTCAACATCTTGGCGTGCTTGAAGCCAATGTCAGTAACCTATGTATCTTCTGTAATACTAATTTGGAAACATTAGATCATGTGCTGATGGGTTGCCCTTTAATTTGGAAGGTCTGGTCCCATTTGATGAATTGGTGGGGAATCTACTAGGCTATACCAGGGTCTTTTATAGGATTGTTGGAATGGTGGACTTGTTTTCAGTATAAAAAGTTGGAAGCAAGATTGTGGAAAGCTTTGTTGCTGGCAGTGGTAGGGTCTATTTGGAAGCACAGGAATGTGTAAGTTCACTAATGCTCAGCCAAATTTCGGTGAGTTGCAGGAACTGATTAAAGTTAGAGTGGCTTTGTTGATTAAAAGCAAAGTTGCTGGGATTTTCTACACAATACAAGATTTTGTTTCCGATATCCAACAAATTAGAACCTCATCAAAAGATATTTAAGGTTGTATGTTGCTGCTCTTGCTGAATGCTGCTGCTATATGTTACTGCTCTGTGGCTGTTGTGTGTTGTTGCTCTAAGGTTGTGCTGGTCTGTTCTTCTTGTGCAGCTGTTGTATGCTGGAGTCTCAAGAAGGAATGGTGGCTGAATGGTGGCTTCTCAAACCTCTTCTAGATTTTAATGAGCTGGCCAGAGTAGTTAGCATACAAAGTTTTGGATCAAATTTGGAGGTTGAATGCTATGGATTAAGTATGGTATTCTACAACAGATTTGGAAGTGTTTGTTGGATTAAGTTTGGTGTTCTGTTCTGGCACCACCAGTTGGCCCTTAGTTCAAATGTTTGGTTGTTTTGCTGTTTGGAAGTGTTTGTTGGGTGGAGTTCTTGTGTGTTGCTGCAGAGGGCTAGCATATGTTTTTCTTTGGCTTGTTGCTATTTTTCTTGTTTTTTTGGTTTTCTTTGGCTACTGTTCATTGGTTTCTCCTCAATCGTGGGTCAAGTGTTAACATATGATTAGGCTTCCTTTACGGTGCCAACCTAGTTGGGATCGTTGAGCTAGCTATGATGCTTCTTGCATTTTCCCTTCTTTGTTGATGTAAATTTTGCATGTATTGTGCCTCTTTTCATCAATAAAGCTTTTGTTTTTGCTAATAAAAAAAAATATGAGTATGGTGGGATTGAATGAGGAGATTATTAGTGTGGTGGTATTAGGTTGAAGCAGTGTTGTGAAAAGCACGCCTAGGCGCAAGGCGGATCAAGGCGCAAGCTGTGCGCCTGAACTGGTCCCAGGCGAGGCGCATTGAAGAAGTTGCACACCTTAGGCGCAACTCGAAGCAAGTGAGAGAGACGTAAGGCTCGCGCCTAGGCGCGATTGATGGTTTAAGCCCTAATTCTGATCTAACGGCTGTGGTGTATATTCAAATGGCTCTAACCACAAAGGATTACAACTCATATACAATACAACCCCAATACGACTGAAACGAAATCCCTAATCTATGTCGTCTCTTCCTCTCTGGACTTCGATTCGACTTCGACTTCGACTGGGTTGCTAAACTTCGACTTCGACTTCGACTTTGACTTCGACATTCCAAGTGCACTACGACTTCTTCTTCTTCTTCCCCTAATCTGTGTCGTCTGTTTTTTTTTTTTTTTTCTTTCGACTTCGACTCTCTCCCTCTCTTCCCCCTTCTTCTTCTTTTTCTTCTTCTTCTTCTTCTGCCCTAATCTATGTCGTCTGTTTATTTTTCTTTGTTTTTCTAGCTTCTTCAGCTTCAATCATCTCTCTCTCTCTCTCTCTCTCTCTCTCTCTCTCTCTCTCTCCTTCTACTTCTTCTTCTTCTTCATCTTCTTCAACATTTCAGGTCCTTTTTTTTTTCCCTTCTCTCATTCTTCTCTCTTCTTCGCTGCTCCAGTCTCTTCTGCTCTACTCTGTTTTTTTTTTTCTTTCAATTACGTCTTTGAGTCTCTATTAGAAACAAAAAAAAAAAATAGAAATACAAAATATGACTTATCTTATTGATTGATTAACTAAAAAAATACACTAAATTTTTTTTTACAAATAATTAATTAATACGCTACTATTGGTCACTGAAAATGACACATTACGTTACATTATTTTCCATTACATTGTATTAATTAATTTTCCATTAATTAATATACTGTGCTAATGTGTAATTTTCCATTACACATTATTTTCCATTACATTACACAATTAATCACACATTACATTACACTGAAATTATTTTCTATTTATTAAATTTGTTGTGTAGAAAATGACATCGGAAAGTAATAGAAAAGATCCAGCATGGCAATATGCCCATTTTGTAGAGGAGAATAATTTAAACAAGTTTAAGTGTAATTTTTATGGTAAAGTATCAAATGGAGGTGTTTATCGGGTCAAACAACACCTCGCGGGAGGTTATAGGAATGTCACTGCTTGCCCGAAGTGTCCAGCTCATGTAAGAGAAGAGATTAGAGAGTTCATGTCAAAAAAGAAGACACAAAAAGAAGAAATGAATATGTTGCCTGATTTTGATGACATGGACATAGAAGAGGAAGATGAACATGAAGATGAAGATGAAGATGATGATGTTGAGATCAATGTCAATCAATGTCGTAAGTTGACAAGTAGCAGCCAAGGTTTATCCAAATCCAAATCAAAATCAAAAATGCCAAAGAGAAAAAGGCCTATGTATGTTTACTTCACACCCAATCCTGAATCAGTGGTGAAAAATCGAAGAGACCAAGCAAAAGGGAAGCAAACCAAAATTGATGTGAATGACCCTAACAAAAAAGAAATGAGAGCTCGGGCAGTGCAAAGATTTGCAAGGTGGATATATGATGCTGGTATCCCTTTTAATGCAGTAAATTATGAGAGTTTTGGACTAATGATTGAAGCCATTGGGCAATATGGTCCCGGTATGAAGCCACCAACTTACCATGAAGTACGGGTTACCCAACTCAAAAAAGAGGTGAAACATACTGAAGATTTGATGAAGAATTATAAAGAAGATTGTGCAAAATGAGGGTATTCCATAATGGCTGATGGCTGGACTGATAAGAGAGAAATGACATTGATAAACTTTTTAGTTAATTATCCAAGAGGAACCATGTTTGTTGAGTCAGTTGATGCGTCTAGGTATTCAAAGGATGGGCAGAAGCTATTTGAATTACTAGACAAGTTTGTGGAGAAAGTTAGAAAAGAGAATGTGGTGCAAGTTATCACTGATAGTGCTGCAGCTAATGTGTTACGGGTAAGAATATTTCCTCATTCCTTACATCAAAATTGTTTACTCATAGTTTGTTTTGTATTTAAAATTTAAAAACTTAAAAATAATAATTCTTCGTAATTGTTACATTATAGGAAGGTTTTTGGAAGCCAAGTATGAACACTTGTATTGCCCACCATGTGCTGCTCATTGTTTGGACTTGATGTTAGAAGACATTTTCAAGATACCTAGACTAAAAAAGACATTTGAAAGGGATATTGCAGTACATGGCTACATTTACAACTGGCCTACGTTGCTAAATATGATGAGGCGCTATTCAAATCTGAAGAATTTGATCAAGCCTATAAAAACTAGATTTGCACCGCCTTTCTGACTTTGTTTAGGATGCATCAACCAAAAAACAATTTGAGAAAGATGGTTACCTCCGAAGACTGGACCTCAAGCAAATGGGCAAAGGAGTCACAAGGTAAACAAATAGCACAAACTTTGTTGATGCCTTCATTTTGAAATACTGTTGTGTTTGCCCTTAAGGTCTCGGGTCCTCTCAAAGTGTTTAGATTGGTTGATACCGAGAAGAAACCTCCCATGGGATACATTTCTGAGGCAATGGGTAGGGCAAAAGAATGCATTGCAAGTTCATTTGATCATAAAAAAGATAAGTATAATGAAATCTTCGAAATCATCAACAAAAAATGGGATGTCCAATTGCATCAGCCTTTACATGCAGCTGCGTATTTTCTTAACCTAGAATTCTTTTATCCAAAAGCGTTAAAGGTGCAAAAAGATCATGAAGTGATGAATGGGTTTTATGAATGCATGCAAAGGTTGGTCCCAGATGTCACTGTTCAAGGTTTGATCACTAATGAGATGAGTATTTATATGAAGGCTGAGATGTTCGATAATGTCTCAATGGGACCACATATTTAAATGTGGTGTTATCATTTATAAGAAGCCTACAATTTAAGTGATTCAATTTAGTTAATAGGCTTAAGGGTATATGTGTCATGAACCTAATGTGTAGATACTAGTTGTATAATTTCTATTTCTATGAGGGGCAGAAATAGAAATTAAAACAAATTGGTTAAGTTGGTTTTCATAGAAACTGCCACACGGTTTTGTTTTTTGAAAACCTATTTTAACTTTAAATTGTTATGGTCCCTAATCCTGCCAAATAAGAAAACAACTGCCATTTTTCTTCTATATCCTCTCAAGGAGAAATGATAAGGCACTAGTAAAGGAAAGGATTAGAAGGCAATAACAAAATCAATAACAAAGGGTTTATTGATAATCACGCTTCCGTTTAACCGTTCATCGATGGATTCGAGTACGTTTTTGTCTTGATTTCTTGATGATTCACATGGTAGATGATCCAAAAACATAAAGTTTTATGTTTTGTAATTCTGTTTACAAGTGGTATCAGAGCAATTATATCATGTGTATTATTAGAAATTGATATGCTTTATTCATCCAATTTTGGTTTCCTGGTTTTCGGATTCATTTTTTTTTTTTTCACGCAAATTCATTTGGTTTCTGGAAATGTAAAATAATTGAGATGGATTCGGTGGGTAGTTCATCCTTCTAATGGATAAATGCATGTGTTAATATATATATATATATATATGGATGATTGTATATTTTGGAAACACATGCACTGTTTCGTTAGCATCAGGTCTCATGTTCTACATTGTATATATATATATATTTCATGCGGTTTGATTTTGAAGGTAATCTGGTTTTTGGGTTTTCTGTTTTTTTTTTTTTTTTTTGGAAACACATGCACTGTTTCGTTAGCATAAGGTCTCATGTTCTACATTGTATATATATTTCATGCGGTTTGATTTTGAACATCATACTTAAAAAAATAAAATAAAATAAAATAAAATAAAATAAAATAAAATAAAAATATTGCCGTCTGGGTTGGTTTTTTTGGGTGTTTGAAACAGAGCACCACATTGTGTTTTTATTTTCACAATAAAGAAGTGGCTTGGTCTTTGGAATTTAATAATATATTCATGCATGTGACTTGTGGCTTGGTCTTTGGCATTTTCTGGGTGTTTGAAAACCGAGCACCTTTGTGTTCTAATTTTCATATAAAGCATTGGTTTGGATTTTTTCACTTGATGCATCTGTTTTGTGGTTTTTAAAAAAAAAAAAATTAAATTATTTTTTGGAACCGTCAATTATATATATATATATATATATATGTATATAATTGGGATTGCTGCAAATTATATAATATATACAGGGTACCACATAAGGCAATCTTTAAATTCAAAGTAATTTCATACAACGTCTACAGTTGAAATTTAATTTTCTAACGTTCTAAATATAAGTCAATTAAAACAAGATGTCACAAAAGTGATCTCTCTTGTCTAGATTGTTTTATATGGAATGCTTTGATGTTCATGTATGTGTACTTCATGCGGGTATTTATCGGTCTAAAGACATGATTAATACTTGACCGAATTACACACACATTTTGTGGTGATAAACATGTGTCAATTGTCAAGAAAACCTAATGTGAATAATAAATCCATCAAAAGATAGATTTGTTATTTGACATAACTTATTGTCAATGTTTGATCATTACAACAAGAATACCACTTACAGTTAATATCACTACCCAAAGGCTTGGTATTAATGTTGTGCTAGGTATCTTGAGATGTTGTCATTAAATTAATTTATTTAGAGATTATCTATTTGGTAACTTAATGTGAGCATAATTGTTTATTCCTTTTATTTTATTTTCTATTCAGCTTTAATGTCGACTACTTCAATCTCTGCCAACATGAATAATGTTCCATTGTTAAATGGAACAAACTTTAAGGACTGGAAAGAGAACATATTGATTGTTCTCGGCTGCATGGACATAGACTTGGCATTAAGAATGCCAAAACCGAATAATCTCACTGAACAAAGTACTCCTGAGGAAATTGTGTACTTTGAAAAGTGGGATCGTTCTAACAGGCTAAGTCTTATGATCATGAAGCGTGGGATTCCAGAAGTCTTTCGAGGTGCAATAACAGAGGATGTTACCATTGCCGGTGAATTTCTTTCAGAAATTCAAAAGTGTTTTGCTAAAAATGATAAGGCCGAAACAAGCACGCTTTTAGCAAGCTTGATTTCAATGAAGTATAAAGGCAAGGGTAATGTTCACGAGTACATCATGGAAATGTCTCATCTTGCTTCAAAACTTAAGGCACTAAAGCTCGACCTATCTGATGATTTGCTCATGCATTTAGTTCTCATCTCTCTTCCTGCACAATTTAACCAATTTAAGGTCAGTTATAACTGCCAGAAGGAGAAATGGACTCTCAATGAGCTCATTTCATTTTGTGTGCAAGAGGAAGAGAGATTGAAGCAAGAAAGGACTGAAAGTGCTCATCTGGCAAGTACCTCTAAGCATACGGGCAAAAGAAAGCATAAGGGAAAGGAAGTTGATGCTCCTAAGGGTCCGGAACCAAAGAAACAGAAAGTGCAGGATGGTTGTTTCTTTTGTGGCAAGCCCGGACACAGAAAGAAGGATTGTGCCGAATACGTCGCCTAGCGTGTAAAGAAAGGTACATTTTATGTTTTGGTCTGTTCTGAAATAAATTTAGCTTCAATACCAAGAAACACTTGGTGGGTAGATTCTGGTGCTACTACTCACATATGTGTTTCTATGCAGGGTTGCCTGAACTACCGAAAGCCAACTGATGCTGAAAGATACATCTTTGTGGGTGGGTGATGACAAGTCAATAGAAGTGCAGGCAATAGGGCACTTTAGATTATTACTGAAAACTGGTTATTATTTGGATTTATTAGACACTTTTGTTGTATTATCCTTTAGACGGAATTTAATTTCTGTTTCTGTATTGGACAAATTGGGATATTGTTGTTCTTTTGGAAATATGAAGTTTAGTATGTCTATTAATTCAAATGTTGTTGGTACTGGTTTACTTAATGTATTTGATAATCTATATTTGCTAGAAACTATTGCATCTTATAATGAAACCTTGCACGTGGAATCACGAGGTACAAAGCGTAAATTAACTAAGGAAAATTTAGCCTCATTATGGCACAAACGCCTAGGTCACATCTCTAAATCTAGAGTTGAGCGCCTTGTGTTTGATGGAATTTTGGACTCTCTTGATTTTTCAGATTTTGATGTCTGTGTTGAGTGTATCAAGGGAAAACAGACCAAAATGAAGAAATATGATGCCCATAGGACTACAGATATCTTAGAATTAATTCATACGGACATTTGTGGACCATTCCCTATGGCGTCTTGGAATGGTCAACAATATTTTATCACATTCATAGACAACTATTCCAGATATGAGTATCTATTTCTTATCCATGAGAAATCACAGTCTTTGGACGTATTCAAAAAATTTAAGGCCGAAGTTGAGTTACAACTCAACAAACGGATTAAAAGTGTCAGGTCTGACCGTGGTGGTGAATACTATGGCAGATATGATGGATCAAGTGAACAACGTCCAGGACCGTTTGCAAAATACCTGGAGGAATGTGGAATCGTCCCACAATACACCATGCAAGGATCACCTAGCATAAATGGTGTATCTGAGAGACGAAACCGGACTCTTAAGGATATGGTAAGAAGTATGATCAGTCATTTTACTTTACCAGAGTCCCTCTGGGGTGAGGCTCTAAAGACAGCAACTTATATCTTAAATCGGGTGCCAACTAAAGCAGCTGCAAAAACACCTTATGAGCTTTGGGTTGGGCGAAAGCCTAGTCTAAAACACTTGCATGTGTGGGGGTGTCCTGCTGATGTGAGGCCTTATAAACCTCATGAAAGAAAATTGGACTCTAAAACTGTTAGCAGCTACTTTATTGGCTATGCCGAATGATCACGGGGTTACAAGTTTTATGATCCCACAAATAGGTCAATATTTGAGACGGGAATTGCAACATTTTTTGAGGATGTTGAGTTTGGGGGAAGAAATCCAGTTAGAGACATTGTCTTTGAGGAGGAAGCAGGAGTAATCCCACTTCCTACTACTACTTTTGACCAATTACAGGTTCTTATACCTGTCATTGCTCGAGAAGTAACTTCGGATCCTCAACCAGACAATGTTGTTCAAGATAATATAGTTCAACCCCTCATTCAAGATGATGTAATTGTTCCTGAGGAACAAACTCTACAACCTCAACCTCAAGAACCTGTGCCATTAAGGCGATCCACAAGAGAAAGGAGATTTGCAATTTCGGATGATTATATTGTATATCTCCAGGAACATGAGGTAGAAAATGGAATGTCGAAAGATGATCCAATCAACTTTCGTCAAGCCATGGAAAGTTCCAACTCTCATAAATGGATAGAAGCCATGAATGAAGAATATAAGTTTATGCAAGACAATAAAGTTTGGGAACTTGTCTCATTACCAGTTGGTACGAAGCCCGTAGGTTGTAAATGGATATTTAAAACCAAAAGGGATTCAAATGGTAATGTGGAGAGGTATAAGGCACGTCTTGTAGCCAAAGGCTTTACTCAAAAGGAAGGAATTGACTTTAAAGAAACTTGCTCTCCAGTTTCTTCGAAAGATTCTTTTAGGACAATTATGGCGCTTGTTGCATATTTTGATCTTGAGTTGCATCAGATGGATGTCAAAACAGCTTTTCTTAATGGTGACATTAAAGAAACAATTTATATGGTGCAGCCAGAAAACTTTGTGTCAGGAGACCCAAAGAATATGGTTTGCAAATTGACTAAATCCATCTATGGACTCAAATAAGTTTCTTGTCAGTGGTACTTCAAATTTCATCAAGTTCTCACTTCGTATGGTTTTGAAACTAATGTTGTTGATGAATGTGTGTATCACAAATTCAGTGGGAGTAAACACATATTTTTGGTTTTATATGTTAATGATATATTGCTTGCCACAAACGATATAAACTTATTGCATGACACCAAGAGATTTCTATCTAAGAATTTTGAAATGAAAGATCTTGGTGATGCTTCCTTTGTATTAGGAATCGAAATACACCGAGATTGTTCTCAGGGTATTCTGGGATTATCATAAAGGAGGTATATCGAAAAAGTACTCAATAGATTTGGCATGCAAAATTGTAAATCAGGTGAAACCCCGGTTGCTAAGGGAGACAAGTTCAGTCTCAGCCAATGCCCGAAGAACAGTCTTGAAATTCAAGAAATGCAGAAGATTCCTTATGCCTCGGCTGTAGGGAGTCTAATGTATGCTCAAGTATGTACGCGTCTGGATATTGCGTTCATAGTTGGCATGTTAGGCAGATATTTAAGTAATCTTGGCATGGATCATTGGAAAGCAATCAAGCGTGTTATGCGATATTTACAGAAAACAAAGGAATATATGCTCACATATAGGAGATCGGATAAGTTAGAGGTCATTGGATATTCCGACTCCGATTTTGCTGGATGCCAAGACAGTAGGAAATCCACATCAGGCTATATTTATCTGTTAGCTGGCGGAGCAATTTCTTGGAGGTCTGCAAAGCAGACGCTCATAGCTTCATCCACCATGGTCGCAGAGTTTGTAGCATGTTATGAGGCATCAAACCAAGGGATATGGCTGTGGAATTTTGTCACTAGGTTGCGTATTTTGGAAGGCATTGAAAGACCACTTAAGTTATATTGTGACAATAAGTCTGGAGTTTTATATTCCAATAACAACAGGAGCTCGACAAAATCAAAGCATATTGATATCAAGTTCCTAGTTGTAAAAGAAAGAGTGCAGAGTGGACAGATTTCCATAGAGCACATTGGGACAAACTCCATGATAGCGGATCCACTTACGAAGGGACTACCACCCAAGGTTTTTCATGAGCACACTGCTCATATGGGTGTTGTTCTATTTGAGAACATTTTGGTTTAGTGGGAGTTTGTATTTTTATTACTGCTTTATGTCAGCCTTGAGTTTTATCTATGTAATTAAATTAATTTCTGCAGAAATGAAGTATTCAGTTTATTACACTCTGTTACGTATTGTGAAGTATTGATCTCAATAAAGTTAAGTAGGACCAGTTGGAAATAGGCATGTATGGATCACATTACATGTAATTTCCATGCTACGCATCCATGATTGATCTATGTCATTTAGCTGTATTGGTATACGTGACCATTGGTGGGTCGAGTTACGATTAATGTAACGAAGACCGCTTTGATCCTATATCAATATAGTTAATGGACAAGATTGTTTGGATACCCTCAGGTCATGATAACAAATTTCTGAGCTCACTAAAGTTAAGCACATTTGTCAGGTTACATATGTGGTCCAGTGGGAGATTGTTCGATAATGTCTCAATGGGACCACATATTTAAATGTGGTGTTATCATTTATAAGAAGCCTACAATTTAAGTGATTCAATTTAGTTAATAGGCTTAAGGGTATATGTGTCATGAACCTAATGTGTAGATACTAGTTGTATAATTTCTATTTCTATGAGGGGCAGAAATAGAAATTAAAACAAATTGGTTAAGTTGGTTTTCATAGAAACTGCCACACGGTTTTGTTTTTTGAAAACCTATTTTAACTTTAAATTGTTATGGTCCCTAATCCTGCCAAATAAGAAAACAACTGCCATTTTTCTTCTATATCCTCTCAAGGAGAAATGATAAGGCACTAGTAAAGGAAAGGATTAGAAGGCAATAACAAAATCAATAACAAAGGGTTTATTGATAATCACGCTTCCGTTTAACCGTTCATCGATGGATTCGGGTACGTTTTTGTCTTGATTTCTTGATGATTCACATGGTAGATGATCCAAAAACATAAAGTTTTATGTTTTGTAATTCTGTTTACATGAGAGTCTTTTTGGCAAGTCTGTTGCGATTAGGCAAAGAAATATAAGGGCACCAGGTAATATATTATAGACTCATAGAGTTTATTTTTAGTAATACTTTTAGTAAAACTCAATACTTGGTAACAATTATTTCTGAACAAAATTAGAGTGTATTTGAACATGTGAGTATTTAACATTCTAACTAATTTTTTGTTCAATTGAAATATTTTTTATTCTCATTATATAGAATTTAATATCTTTTTAATACTTGCAGCTTCATAGTAAGAAAAGAAATAGATTGGAACAACGTCTCAATGATTTACTGTTTGTCAAATATAATAGAACATTGAGATTTAGGTACAACATGCGCAACACTCTTGATCCCATATCTTTGCAAAATATTGATGAAAGCAATGAGTGGTTGCTTGGGAGAATGGATGGAGAATCAGATGAAGATAATGAGCCTGTGTTTGATGATGATGATGGCTTGACATGGGCCACTATTGCTAGAGCTTCTGAAGTAGAAGAAAGTAGCCATGCAAGTAGAGCAACAAGTTCACGCTCAAAGGCACAACCGAGGATATCTAAATCATCAAGATTAACTCCACTTCAATTAATAGATGAAGAGGAAGCGGGCTCAGATGACACAGAGGAGGAAGATGTTGAGGGATATAAATCAACTAATGGAGAAGAATATGATAATTTGCTTGCCATTGATGTTGAGGATGATGATTAACTGACCGACCTAACCTACCCTTTCTTTTGATATTGATATTTTTAAGTGTTAAGACATATTAGTATTTGTTGGATATTTATATTTTGGATGTTTAGTGTTTATGTTTTTATTTTTATTTTTATTTTTATTTTATTGAATGTGGATTATTTTATCTTTGAAAATTGGAATGTTATGTAATATGCACTTTCATGACTTTGAGAATTATTCTATATTTTGTCTTGAATCTTGATTACTTTTTATTTTTAAAAAAATTGTCTTAATACTATGAACAATTAGTCTATGTTAATTTTTCTATTTTTTACTAAGACTGTACGCCTTACTTTAATAAAGCCCGCGCCTCGCCTTGCGCCTAGGCCCCGAGAGACCTTCAGCGCCTTAGTGCGCCTTGGGCCTTTAAAAACACTGTTTAGCAGCGTTTTTAAAGACCCAAGGCGCACCAAGGCACCAAAAGTCTCTTGGGACTTAGGCGCAAGCTTTATTGAAGCAAAGCATGCAATCTCAGTAAAAATAGATAAATTATAGTCTAATGATTCATAGCATGTAAGTACTAAGATAAAGAATTTTTTTTTTTTTTTTTTAAAGTAACTAAGGCAAATTATAGAATAATTCTCAAAGCTATAAAAGTACATATTACATAGCATTGTAATTTTCGAAGGGAAAATAATACACATTCAACAAGAAAAAAGAAGACAGCATCGAAAAAAAAAAAAAAAAAAAAAAACAGAGACAACAGTGAAGAAGAAAAAGAAAAAGAGAAGAACAAAGAAAAAGAAGACGGCATCGAAAAAGCAAAAATAAAATAAAATAAAAATAGAGACAGCAGAAAAAGAAAGAGAAAAAAAAAACAGAGACATGAGCAAAAGGAAAGGGAAAGAAGAAGAAAGAAGAAGAAGAAAATAAGACAGCATCAAAGAAGCAAAAAAAAAAAAAAAAAAAACAGATACAGCAACAAAGGCAACACATTATTTAATCCTAATAGTTGCAACTTATATGAACATAAATCAAACAGTCAGATTTCAATCAAAAAATAATATTGTTTAAAATAAAACTAAAAAAGCCCCCTAAGTCGTGCGCCTGGTGCCTTTTGTTGCTTGCCCAAGGCACACGACTTGTTGAATGTGCCTTGCCTTGGGTGAGTTAAGTCACTACCATTGTGCCTAGGCGTGCCTTTCACAACATTGGTCCTAAATATCCCACCTCACTAAGAAATCCTCTTCACTTATCATCAGTAGAAACTCACACACCCAACGAGGTTTCAACCTTCAAGCATATAGGGAAATGAGGATGAGATGTGGAGTTCTTTTAACTTAAAACATACTTTACACAGACTTTTCGTTTTTTGGGAGGTACCTGTGTCGACACGACACGACACGACACAACACGGGTACGGGTGCGGGATACGGCTCGAATATGGCTCTGTACAAATAGATATGGGAGAAGAAACGAAAGAGAATAGAGTAAGTAGAGAACCTATTGCCAACTTCGAAAGGGCAAGACATCAATCCCTCTGTCGCCGACTTCGATTCCCCGGCTCGCGTCCTTCGACTTTGTCTTCGTGGACTTCAACTTCGTCTAGCGTCTTTTGACTTCGACGAGCACGACTGTAAGACCCTCTCTCTCTCTCTCTCTCTCTCTCTCTCTCTCCAGATCTGTCTTTTGATCTGCCCTCTCTCTCTCTCATTCTTTGTTTATTATATTTCATCTCTCTATTTTATTCTTTTTATAAAAATATTTTTTAAAAAAAAATTGGGCTAAACTAGAAAAGTAAAATTTTGAGCCTACTAAACTTTGGGCCTATTAAAATTTTGGTCAACAAATCTTTTAATACCATGGGCTATTATGTAGCTAATTTATATGTTTGGTCCATAAATTATATATAAAAAAATTATTGGGTCAACTTTTTAACTCATGTTTATAAAAAATATATATTTAAGAAATAATTATTTAACGTACCCCAATATCCGTATCCAAATTTGGATCCGTATCCACCTATCATTCATTTTTAGTTTTCAGGTGTCTAACCCCTAGATACGCACCCACACTTGAGTCTGTGTAACGTAGCTTAAAATAGGTACTCCAAAGCAAATGCTTGAGGGCTAGTGCAATTAAAAGGCCACCAAACTCCTAAGCAGAAAACCAACAAAATTTGAAAAGAAATGCATTTCCAACCAACTGGACTTAACTTGGCACTTCCTCACACTATCATTGGATTGAAGGACTGCAAGGAATACACTGAAAGAGCAAGAATGACAATAGAAATGGAGAATCTCACAGAAGAACAAAGTCACACACTAGGAAAGAAAGACTTGACCCATGAATGACAATCAATGACGCAAGCATCATCAAGAAAATCAGAGTCAAATAACCACTGACCAGAAGACAACAGTCAATTCTTTAAGATCTGCAGGAACTAATCAAAATAGAGAACAAAACCACCTGTGTTTTGAGAGAGATGGGGTTAAAGGGGCAGAAAGCAAAGCAAATCAAGATGAACTAGACAAAGTGAGAATAATTAGAAAAGTTTACTTCTTTTTTTTTTTTCTTTTTTTCTTTTTTGTGGAAGATGAACAAAAATAGATGAGCAGATAAAATTTGCAAGCAAATATGAATAGAAGAAACAAAATAACAGTTTTTTTTTTAAATAATAATATTTACTAAAGAACAATTACCATGATGCTGAGGCCCACACTGATAATGCTCCTCTTTTTCCATAGAATCTGGAAGATGAGTACGTTTCTTTGACACCTGACAAATGTTACTGAAAGTTGCTTGATTCACAGAATTTTCTTCTGTTGCAAATGCGAACCTGGATTGGTCACTGTCACAAAAATTTCAAGAACCATGTCGTCCATCAGTTCCATCAAGCAATTCCGCTAAACTGTGCAGCGAGGTCAAGGAATCATCACTTGAATCGAAATCCATTGACAAGACATTTGAGATTATACTGCTTTCAACCGCATCAAATGCAGAACTCTAATTGTCATTGGTAATATTATCATCAGCAAGCCTTCTCAATTGTTCCACTATTTCTTCACTGGAGAACAAGTTGGAAGATCTAAAACTCCTATCTGATTCAGTAGAACTCTGGAATTACCACTCGTTTTATCCATCAATCTGTACTGAATTTACACATGTAAATGGTATAAAAGCTTCATCAACACAGTTATGTACAGTGATACCGTCCACATTGAAATCACTTAAACTACTAGTTGCTTTACGTTGCTGATTATGACCATTAGAACAGTCAGAAATGCTAATAGGATGAGACGGAAGCACAGAAAATCCTTGACTTAAGATGTCAGAAGCCTTTAATCTCTGAGCATCAGGAGGTAGTAAATCTTCTCTTACATCACTATATGAACCAGGCAATGCTTGTCTTCCTGAACCAGATGTCAAGCAAGATTGTCCCTTCGTAATGCAAGCATCACTGGGCGTAAAATCAGCCCTCTCCAACACTGAAAATTTTGAAGGTTCTCTAAACAGTCCGATTGAATATTCTTGAGAATCTTTATCCCTGGGCACTGCCATGGGCAGATGACTGGAAGAAGAAACCCTACATAGCATAGCATTAGAGTAATCAACCTCAAGATGATCTTTGTCAATGGCTACTGAAGAGAACTCAGAGCATGAGTATATAATCTTCCTATCTTCAGCAGCATTCCCATTATCTGGACCAGAACTAGACCATCCAACTACATCTACAACAGATTTGTTAGGTGTTTTAACAGGTCTATTCTGATCTTTAGATGAAACTGAACAAGTAACGTGGCTGCTGAAAGCTCCTGTAGCATGAGCTGTGTCCTGGACACCCACAGCAAACACATTTGATTACGCATGTGCATAAAAATTCTATTGAATCAGTTTTACAGAGCTATTTCAATTGTCATATAACTATTTTTATCACAAAATAAAACAGTAGCTCATAGTTTACGCTAAGGAACTTAGGTTGGCAGCATCCTAGGAAGCACGGATACGGATACGGATACGGGATACGGATACAACACGATACGGATACGGCGATACGACAAAATTTGAAAAACTAGGATACGGGTACGGCAGGGATACGTTCGTAAAAAATATTATTTTAACAATTTTTAGTAATGCAATATGCATAAAAATAAAACCTAAAGCAAAAGACAACTTGATAAAGAAGAAAGATTTCTATAAAACTAAAGAGTCTTCAAGATCAATAGCTTCAACTTGTTCCCTTTCATCAGTGAATATCACAAGACCTTAGCTAAAGCCAAAAAACCATTCTTAAATAAAAATTTCAGTAAATATACTTTTTTAAGTCATCAATGATAGCCTAGGAAGCATGGATACAGATAAATTAATAAATAAAGAGAGGGATTCCTATTAACCTAAAAGTGCTCAAACATTCATAAAACATCCAAAACTAAAAGCAAAAAAAAATGCAAATTAAACATCATCCTTATATGCCAACACCAAAAAAAGAATGAGCAGAGAGAAGAAACGTGAGAGAGTAAGAAAGCGAGAGAGAAGTGAGAGAGACAACAATGATACATCAATTTGACAAATTCTATTACTTTAACTCTCACTATATTTCTCTTATCAAAGAACTAAACAAAATATTATAAGTAATATGTAACTTCGAGTATCCGTTACTTCAAAACTAAGTATCCGATACTTCAAAATTAATAAAAAATTAATTAAGAAGTATCCGATACTTTTAAGAAGTATCTGATACGTATCCGCGAGTATCCGAGGAGTATCGGTATCCGATACGTATCCGATACGGATACGTCACCCTTTTTTGAAGTATCCGTGCTTCATAGGCAGCATCTTACTTTTTGGGAACTTTTGACAATAGCTTTGTCTGTAGCAATGCTACTCGTATTTAAGGGCTCATCTAGCGGAAGAGGGCAATATACTCCCCGATCGCTGTTGCATATTATGCGTGGTACCCACAATTTGGTGAACTCTATTCCTATAATGCCACAATGCAAGTAAGGTTAGCACCAACAAACATCAAGGAAAAACACAACCAGAGAACAGTCTGAAGAATCTAGAACATACCAAAATTTGACGCTAGAAAAGAAAGTACAATTTTTTAAAGAACAATGGAAATAGGGAGGAACCAAACTAGTCAAAGGAACCCCTGATAAAAACATTTGTTATGCAAACAATTTAGCGTCATAGCTAAAAAGATTCACAATTACAAACTTTGCCTGAAACCTTTGGGCTCTGTTTGGAACCGTTTTCAAAATAGTTTTCCACTTGCTAGTTTGAGTATGATGTTTGGATAGAGTTGTGGAATTAATTTTCCACAACTCTGCAGAAAGCTCTGTTTACTCTATCAAACAGAGCGCGATTTTCAATTTTTTTTTATCGAAATTTGGCCTAACCGGTCGTCCGGCCGGTTGACTGAAACAGTGAATTTTTTTTTTTTTTTGCAATTGATATGTTAATTTTTATATATTCGAAAAAAATAGTTTCTGAATTTTTTAAACTTTTTTATGTGTTTTAAAATAATTTTGAGTTGTATATTTGGTTATGAGTTGTAAATTTTTGTATCAAATATCAAATGTCACATCAATAATTCCCTACTCAATTCAAAACTCTTTTCAAAACTATTTTCAAAACTCTTTACCAAACAAATTTTCCACACTCAAATCATAATTCTAAACCTTACAAACTCAAAATACAACTCATACTCTCAAATCATAATTACAAAACTCTACCAAACGCAACCTTACATTTTCTCAGATAACTAAATTTCCCCACAAATGTCATAAAATAGATGCTCACTATATAATTCAATGACATGGTGAGAGCAAGCTTAAAATCCATTAGTGTCAGAGCCAATTAATAAAGTAAACATACAGACACACAGACATCTACAAATAACCACATACATGCCATTTTCAAATCCAGTGACAAAAGTAAAATACTGTGTATAGATAGATAGATAGATAGATAGATAGATAGTAAAAGAGATATAAAAAAAATAAAAAAAAGGAAGAGAAAATATTGTGGAAAATGCTGCTATAGAAACAACGATATTTAAGTGGGGTGCCAACTTGTCATAATCACTATGGTTTATCAACTATTGGGCATGCCTTCACAATAGTTGAGTAAAATCTTTAATTAAGCTATAGCCTATAGGTGACAATTTTGGAAAGCTATCAAATATCGGGCATGCCTCTACAATAATTTTTTCTTTTGTTTTTGATTGGCACGGGGGTGTCTAGATCAAAGCTCGACTAATCCTCAGGGATGCACAGCCCTCAGCAAGGAGTTTCCCGCAAAGTGCACAACGGTTAATTTAAGGGCTTACCCCAAGCCAATGGCCCCAAGGAATTGTTTACAGCTAAGGTTTCAATCCATGAACCTTTGAGGGAGCACACCCCCAAGACCCAAGGCCTTACCACCAAGCCAACCCCTTGGGGTTATGCCTTTACAATAATTGATTTGCATCTTTAATTACTATTTTACATAATGTAAATCTCCCAATTGGCAAAGGGTGTTTGACTGTGCATGACTGGTTGATTAAAAAAATCAGTAAGACTATTGTAGAGAGAAGTGAAACAACATTATATGCAGCCCATTTCTAAGTGTTTTACATCATTATAGAAGGCTTTTAAACCGTTCAAAAAGTGTTTAGTGTATATGCCAGAAGTTTATATCAAGTAGTGAAGCATGCATAAAAGTTCAGATCTGCAGAGAATTTTCCCTTTACTCAAGAAAATAGAAAATTTAGCTTCCTAGAAAAGGGGATTACCAAGTAGTGAGATTTGTGTGGAAGGGGATTAAGTGTACTGCAAGTCTACATCACTCACAGGTAAAGCAAAATGGACCATAGTGGAGCAGCTTAATTCTTTGTTCAATTTCACAACTAGCAAGAAAGCTAAAATTCTGGGGAATATGATGTATCATGTAACTATTGCTTAAAATTTTTACTCAAATGCACATACAAGATTTAAATGCATTTAACGATATGTTAATCCATATAGGTTTCCAAGCAATGGGAAGATATTCAGAGAACTAAAACTTATGAATGTAATACCTTGTATGAACTGCAGCTTCTTCATCTTTACCAAGACTATCTTCTTCAGCACCAATGCTATGTAAAAACAAACAAGCAAGATTGGTACAAGGCTGAACCAACAAAAACACAATTCTCAGTAAAAATACCCCACAGCATACTAAACCAAACCAAGCCTTAAGTCTCATCAAATGGGGTTGGCTACATAAATCTTTCTTCTCCACGCGGCCCTATCAAAGACCATTCGACCCCACAGCATACTGGAAAAGAAATTTGAAATAACCAAAACACCCATCACAATATAACTTATATACTCATACCATGTTTCTCAACCATGCATGGCAATACTTTGCGGTTCCAAATGATGCTCTGAAAAAGAAAATTTGAAAGTCATCCAAACAACAACTAACAGATGGCACATTCAAACAATTAGGGGAGAAAATGACATGTCCTTACCTTAAAAACCTACCTTGCAGAACAAAACCATGTATTGATTGAATACACTGAATGGCCTCCTCCTCTTTTGAGTAAGTAATATATCTGTGAAAAAACAAAAAAGGTATCACAACAACAGTTGACTACAAAAAACTACAAACCATAGGCATGCATATCTTCTGACAAATTCCATGGATCTAACTTTGGAACTATTTGTATACATTTATGCACATTACGGTAGTATCATGGTAGTCATAAATAATTGCAATTCAGATGTATATTCCTACAAATCTGCATACCAGCAGGACACTATCAAACACCTTCAATTCCAAAGCCAACATAAGATCTATTGTGATCAACAGAATCATCTAACATAGAGTTCCAAAGGAATATGATTTTTGCCTTTTTTAGTACAAGTATCAGGCTATTGGGAGCTAAGAAGCATGGGCACATCTAAAAAGAAGACGTGTCATGTCAGACACCGTGTCAAACATCGACATGACACAAAATTCATTGGACAAATCCCAACACCTGTTACTTTAAAAAATAAAAAAAATAAATCTAGACTTAGACAAGCTTTCAAACACTTTGGAAGCTTCAAACACTTTCAAAACACCATGTCTATTACTTAAAGACACGTGAAACATATTACAAATTTTTCTAATGATTAAAAAAAAAAAAAACATAAATTTATAACTATTCTCTCTTCCTTTAGACTTCAGAAATTATCATCTTTAAATTAGATATTCATATCCTTACATATGCAATATAAAAAATATATAAAAGTATATATTTTGTGTGTCCCCCCGTGTCGTGTCTTATATTTTTCAAAAAAAAAAAAATTGTGTCAGCATATTCATGTCCAAGCTCCTTAGATCGGGAGAGATTGTTCCAAATTTATGTCATGCTATATTAATTGTCACAACAAAGTTCAAAACAAATGCTTTTATTATATCAATAGTTGACGACTGAGTGGCTATCATTTTTTTCAGTTGTTCTGCCAAATTCTTAGGAGCCTTGTGAAAAGGCCTCTGTTACTAGATCTAAATGAGCAAACCACCAACGGAATGTCTTTTTCTCACACCCAACAACCACATGAGGAAGGTTACTCACAAAGACTTCACACTTAAATACCACCAACCTGGTTGATCTAACCAAGTTTATACTTGAATCACGTAGCCAGTGACCAGAAGGGGCGCAATGGGTTTACCTCATCAATAATTTTTGTGTGCACGTGGATATGTAATCAAATCCTAACAACCCGCTAAGAACAATTTTTGTGGATATGTGCAACAGTACATAATTAATCCAGCTATCTAGTAACACCAGGCAGCTGAAAATCGAGCTGCTTTGGACAGAATAAAAATTATTTGACCAATTATGTGATATTAATGGCTAACAGAAACCAAGTTAATTTAACTGAAACATTGGACACGAGCAACAATAAATAATTAGAACATGTAAACAAAATAAACTTTTGAATAACAGTGAAAATGAAGTAACACAATCATTCCAACGGTACAAAAAATCGCTATTGTCATATTCCTTTTGTTGGCTACATATTTTGTAAAAGCCAATTACAATTCGACACGTGGCAGAATGAGGGTAATATTGGAAGATGATTTTAATCTTAAATCTCAATCATACACGTGGCAATAAATATTGGTTTTCAAGTGGTCTGAGTAGCACTAGATCAGGAATGAGATACAAGGTGACGTGGCTTCAACGGTTACCTATATTCAAATTCAAATACAGGAGGGAAGTCCAACTACAAGTGATGGCGTAGTGGAACTATTTCTAAGGTAACATGATCAGCGATCATGGAGGAGCAGTTCGACGGTTCGAAGTACAGTTCGAAGGTCATCTCTAACAAGTATAAATAGCAAGGAAGTTCCCAGAAAAGACCCCCAGACTCAGATCATATAAACTAGTTTTACTTCATATTTTCCTTTCCAGTTTTACCTTTTCCTGTATTTTAAATACTTGTTCTTTAAATACCTGCATTGTACTTCAATTCATAGGAGTAGTCTTCAAGTAGATTCAAGTAAATTGTTGCTGTAAACTTCCTCAAGGCTGAGTTTGGACTATTGTAAGTGTTTTATGTTAATGAAATACTTCAATTGTTCTTCGTATTAATTGTTATTTCTCTTAATTTCTCCTAAAGTCAAGCCACCAGTAAAAGTCCTCTTCATTGAGGCTGAAAGAACTAAAACATAGTCGCCTGATAATTGATTGGCAATTATAATTTCTGTAAGGACTGATTGATCCTTGCTGGCACGCTCGCATTTACAAGTATACCCTTCGAAAAGCCAAAAAGCCAACATATATTTTTGGCACGCCCAGTGAGACTAATTAAAATGGCTAGACGAAGACGACAAGGAGAAAATGAACGCTTGGAAGAAGGCGTAAAAGGAGAGGTAGAAATACCTAATCTAGAGGAGAATGTGGTAACACACCCTGTGGAGACTCCTATGTTATCAGAACCTTTGGTCGAACAGACCAGTACTTCTAGACAAGAACCATATGTTCATAATATTTGACGAAACCAAGGAATTGGGCCATCAACCGTTCCATCTTCTCAGCCAACAAATCCATGGGATGGCTTGGTAGATGCTATGGGACAACAACTAATGAACACAATGGAAAGGTGGGCAACATCCTTTTTGGATCGAATGAGCAACCACCAACCAACAAATACAAGACATACAGAGGAAATTTTAAATGTCCTCGGAAAGATTGGCTAGAGAAAAACAAATTATGCAAGTTAATGGACAAACTAATGGTCGACTAGTACTCGAACTATGAATGACCATCGCCTCGATCTTGGTATGAACCCATTTCAAGGCTGTAGTAGGCCAAAATGCCTCAAGATACTCAACAAGTGAAGCCACACCGGTTGGCGGATCCGCCAAGTACAAGAAACGGCATAAGAATGGTGGCAAATCCCATGTTCAGAGCCATACCTGGCACCAGGAGTTATAATAATCCCTTAATCGAATTTATACCCGGAGGGTTGGTAGGTTTGCTTACAAATGGTAAGTACACAATGCCTATACCAACACCTTCCACAGTCCTTTCGCAGACGAGCTCAAAGGGTTATCCATACCCCCAACAAAGAACTCGCACCACAGGGCAACCAGTCCCAAATGTACCATTGTATGGACCAAGAGGACCACAGGCACAAGTTTGTCCACCAAACCCTGTGTTTGCTCCTCCAGTAGTGGTTCAGCAAGGCCAAAATATGGTCCATAGGGACCAAATTCGTGATATTGTTAGGGAGATATGTGGACCAATGGCTCGGGGGGTCCAGACTCCTGTATACAGAAAACCATACCCAGAGTGGGTAGATAGGGTGCATGAATACCCAAGAGGGTTCAGAATACCAAATTTCACCTTATTCTACGGAACTGGAAATCAATCAACAGTAGAGCATATTGCTAGATTCGCTGCTCAGTGTGGTGAATTCGCTAATCATGACTACATAAAATTGAGATTATTTCCAAACTCTCTCTAAGCGGGGAGCGTTTGTATGGTATATCAACCTTACACTGCTCCATTCAAACTTGGCAGCAGATGGAAGAGGCATTTCATGCCCAATTTTTCCAATCGGAGCCAGAAGTATCCATGGCAGATTTGGCAAGATTGAGTCAAAGGCCTGAAGAAAAGGCTACTCAATTCATTGCAAGATTTAAAAGGGCTCGAAATAAATGTAGAGTCATCCTTCCAGAGCCAGAATTTGTACGATTGGCTCAAAACGGTTTAGAGTTCAGGCTTCGAAAGAAGTTTGACTCAACTGAATTCAGGGATTTGGTCGAATTAACCTATAAGGTGTCTCGATATGAAGCATTACTAGAGGAAGAACAAGATCGAAACAATGCTTCATATAAGACATACTACAGAGATCCCAATTATGAGATTGATGCAGCAGAGATTGTGGGCAAAGAACCTGTAATCTGTGAAGCATTAATTCATAAGGATACGACTATCGACCAGCAGTTTAAAAAGAAAGACTTTCACAGAAAGTATTCTTTCGATTTAACAAAAGCAGATGACATTTTCGATCATTTGCTTGCAGCCAATTTCCTTAAGTTACCAAAAGGAGTAAAACTGCCTTCTCTTGATGAACTTAAAGGAAAAGTATACTGTAAATGGCATAATTCTTGGTCTCACTCAACTAAAAACTGCATTGTTTTTCGAGACAGGATCCAAGAGCAAATCCGGAAAGGAAGTCTGAAGTTCCCGACCAAAACGGAGAAAGCCATGGGAATTGACAGTAACCCGTTTCCAGAAGTTGGAGAAAGCGCGGCTAATGTGGTTGTTCCAAACTTTCAGAATTTATCTCTGCGGGAATTGGAAGAGGTCAATGTGCAAATGCATATTGCCAATCAGACAGCTGCCAAGAAAAAGACCAGAAATCTACCAGTTGTTGGACAGAGTCTCACATCGGCGAACATTCGATGAAGAAATATTGACGACGATTCTTTGGAAGCATTGTAATGCAAAGAATGTGTCCAAGGTGTAGACTAAGCTACAAATGGTTGAAGGGCTTCCAATTGATGGGAAGCAATACTATAAGGATGTTCAGAGACGTCCTAGATCGACCAACGCCATAACAAAAGGCCGTGCAGGCTAGTGATAGGCGGCGGCAGTGGTGGTTGAGCTGCAGTTGATGAGAACAAATGCTAAGGGTAAAAGGCCCTTGTATGAGTCTAGGCCACTTAACTACTATAGAATGGAGAGCGGACATTACGAAAGAAGATTAGAGAGGAGTTCGTGTTATGGGACTAAAGCGAGATTGGCCCCAGATCAACCTCACAGTAATGTAAAATGGCCATCTCAAACAAAGGCGAGAATCAAGCTCGAAACATGAGACCGTAACCAAGCACTTACCTCCACGGCCGCCAAGATGGCTTCAAGGTGGAAAAGGGTGGTTCAACATCCGAATCAAGAAGCTTTTGGGTACTTGAGTTCAGTTGGTTTGTAATGCAAAACAAACCTAGGGAATTGCCCGACAGAGAGATGTTGGAATCACAGCAAAATGGTCAAGCCTCCTTTGGTGGCCCCAAACAAGCGGGTATTCTTTGAAGCACCCAAAGACAAAGGAGCCAAACATGGTTCCGGTTATTTCAGATCACAAAGGAGGAAAATTCAAAGCAGTACACCCAAGACCAAAGAAGATCTGAAGAGAGTGATGAGAGTTCTTCACATGTCAAGACGAAAAGAAAGCTTCAAGTCGACCATGTTCCAAAACCGACGCTACAAAGTAAAGTGGTTTTGTAGAGAACAATTAGCCCAAGTTCATTCTGAACTAAAGGCCAGAGAGAAGTCCAGTTTGGCAGGATTGGAGAAGGCTCTGATGGAAAGTGATAGTGAAATAGAAGAAGAGATTGGCATGAGCCAAAAGAAGGAAATGGCAGAAGAAGAAATGTTCGAAGCCTTCATGGCTGAACAAACATTTCTGATTGAAGCTTAGTTGAGAAGGATCCTTCGAAGGGATCAGTTATCAATGAAATACCAGAATGCAGCATGGAGGACGCTGCTGAAGACACTGAGCAAGGTAGCCAAGAGGGGAAGAAGGTACAACCAGCCATCCAGTTTGGCTCATTTCCACCTGTATCAGTCAACATGGTACATATCCTACCTCATGAATTTCAGGCTGAAAATGAGGATCAGGAGGACCAAGACATGGATCCAATTCCTGTTTCTAGTGAGGAATCACAAGTGAGCATGGTACAGGATGCTCCTGAAATGGCTATTCCTATGGAAGTTGAGTCTTGGCGAGGAGGAGGTGAGCATCAACCTCTCATATCCTTTTGAATACCCTCGAATTCCATGACCCAACATGTCAAGCCTTTGTACATTAAGGCTTTCTTTGATGGTATCTGATTAAATCGAGTCCTAGTAGACAATGGGGCGGTTAATTTATTGCGAAATCTTCTTTGAAGAAATTAGGAAGAAGAATCCTGTGTTGATCCCAACCAAGACAACCATTCTTTGGCTTTCTGGAGATAAGCAGATGGCCCAAGGTATTCTCGCCTATTAATTTGAGTGTGGGAACCAAGGATTGTATGACATTCTTCGTGATCGGCAAAGAATGCTAAATATAATGCCTTACTTGGAAGAGATTGGATTCACACCAACAAGTGTGTACCTTCCTCTTTGCATCGAAGATCATGATGGCTCGGGCAATGGAGAGACGGAGGAGATTGATCTGAGATCCTCAACCCTTCATAGCCTGTGCAGACTTTGCAGAGGCCAAACTATATATTGAGGGAGTAACCCCACTCAGTATATTGAGGAAAGCTGATGGCTCAGCCGAAGTGACGGCTGATGAGGAAGTTACACATCTGAAGCACTTAGTCCAAGAAAGTGCTGATGAAGAGGTTGTCGTGAAAGATGACAACGATGCCTGGTTGTAGGCAAAGAAGTGAAGGACGAGAAGCCAAGTCATTGGCTTTGATTAAATTCTCATCATTGGATGTAGAAGCAATAGTCCAGAAAGTACAGAAACAAGAGAGAGAAGCCATGATAATTGGCTGTAAACAAGAGCAACAACAGGTCAGAAGTTTGACCTTTGGGAAATATTGTGCATTGGACATTGAAATAAAAGTCCAGGAAATACAAGAGGAAGACGCCTTATGGACAGATTTTGTCTGTGAGGAAGAAGGCAGAGATGTCGAGATAAAGAAACTAGAAGCAGAACAGGGGGAAAAGGTTGCTTCAAAGGTTGAAGAAACCAAAGAGAAAGCTTCAATGAATTCTCAGACGCAGGACCCCTTAGAAGAAGTGAATTTAGGGGAAGGTTCTGCACAGCAGCCCACTTATATAAGTACTTGTTTGAATGCTCTGGACAGAGACCAGTTGTTGGTTGTTTTAAAGAAATACAAAGATTGTTTTGCATGGTCCTATAATGAACTACCAGGATTGGATAGATCATTGGTGGAACATAGGTTCCCTTTGAAGCCTAATTTCAAGCCATACAAATAGAAACCAAGAAGGATGAGTCCAGATGTAATTCAGAAGGTCAAGGAAGAAATTCTTAGACTACTTAAGGCAGACTTTATTAGGACAGCCAGGTATGTTGAATGGCTATCTAATATTGTTCCTGTAGTTAAGAAAAATGGCAAAATGAGGGTATGCATCGATTTCAGAAATTTAAATCTAGCAACTCCTAAAGATGAGTACCCTATGCCTATAGTGGATCTGTTGGTGGACAGTTCAGCAGAGCATCAAGTTTTATCAATGATGGATGGCCACTCTGGTTATAATCAAATATGCATTGCAGAGGAAGACATCCACAAGACAAAGATTCAGATGTCACAGGAATATTGGCACCTTGAATGGGTTAAGATGCCATTTGGTCTGAAGAATGCTGGGGCTACGTATCAGAGGGCTATGAACACTATCTTTCATGACCTTATTGGAGGGTATCTAGAATGTTATATTGATGACATCGTGGTGAAATCCCAGTCCATGGAGAAGCATTTGCTTCATTTAGAAGCAGCTTTTGAAAGAATGAGGAAGTTCAAGTTGAAACTCAACCCTCTTAAATGTGCTTTTGGTGTGTCATCTGGAAATTTCTTGGGTTATGTAGTGCACAAGAAAATGTCTGATTGATCGAGAATAAAGCCGAGCCATCATCGAAGCTAGGCCTCCATCAAGTAAGAAAGAATTACAAAGGTTCCTTGGCAAAGTTAACTTTCTTGAAGGTTTATTTCTAACACCGCAGGAAAACCAAAGTATTTTCTTCCTTGTTAAAATTTGAAAAGATGAAGAGGAATTTGTGTGGACAGCAGAGCATCAAACCGCTTCGAAGGTATCAAAGCCTACTTGGCCAACCCTCCAGTCTTGATGCCTCCAAAAGGAAATAAGCCTTTGAAGTTATACATAAGCGGCAGAAGATTCATTGGGAGTTTTCTTGGCCCAAGACAATGAAGAAGGCAAGGAACAAAATTTTATTACCTTAGTAGGTTTTTAAATTCTTGTGAATGTAAATATTCAAATTTGTTGAAAAGTCAGTGTCTTGCTTTGTATTTTCTTTGCAATGAAATTAAGATATTATCTTTTACCTCGATCGTCTTGGTAATTGCAACCACGCATTTGGTTAAATACATGTTATCTAGACCTATGTTGAGGGAAGAATTGGCAAATGGATATTAGCCTTATCGAATTTCATTTAGAATATGTCCCTCAAAGGGCGATAAAAGGGCAAGTATTAGCCAATTTTTACGGCGGATCATCCATCTCAAAGCAGAGAGCCAAGAGGTAATGGAACTTGGTATGGCTAGTGTTGAACCATGGCAAATGTGGTTCGATGGATCGAAGGCCAATGGATTAGTTGGGATTGGTATCGTGATTAAGTCTCCACAAGGGGTAGAAACCACGCATGGTTTCAGAGTGGATGAAGCTAGTTGTTCCAATAACCAGGCTGAATATGAAGCCTTAATAGTGGGATTAGAAATCCTTATTGGATTACAGGTACATGCAGTTGACATATTTGGAGACTCTCAATTGGTGGTTAACCAAGTAAAAGGATTTTCAAGTGTCAAAGCATAAGCATCCTACCATATTATGTTGTTGCATTACATTTGCTTTCTCAGTTTCAAATAGCAAATGTAACCTATGTTCCAAGATTCTTGAACAATAGAGCTAATGATGTGGCTCAAAAAGCTTCGAACTTCAAGAGAAGGGATAATACCCAAAGGGATATAAGCCAAACAACATATCAGAGATTAATACAACCTTTGAATAAAAGGAATGTGATCTTGGAAGTCAATCATAATGACTTACAAGAACAGGATTGGAGGCATCCAATAATGCAGTACTTGGCTGGTCCATCTTCGAAGGCCAGCAGGAAAATCAAATTGCAGTCCATGCAATACATGATATATGGTAATGCTCTATACAAAAGGGGAGGAGATGGCTTATTATTGGAATGTTTGGGCCCAAAAGAAGCATTAACAGCTATGGCTGAGGTTCATGAAGGCATTTGTGGTGCTCATCAGCCTGGTGTAAAGATGAGATGGTTGCTTCGAAGGCATTCCTATTATTGGCCAACTATTCTTAAAGATTGCATAGAATATGCAAAGGGTTGCCAGGCATGCCAAAAACATGGCACAATAAGACATGTGCCCATAATCGACCTACATGCAAGAGGTGAAGCCTTGGCCATTCAGAGGATGGGCCATGGATATGATGGGTAAAATTCACCCACCTTCTTCAAACATCATTGTTTCATTCTAGTGGCTCTTGACTACTTCACTAAATGGGTCAAGCCAAACCATATAAGGTCAGAGACCGACAGAGGTCATTGGGTTCATTAAAGATCCGATTCATAGGTTTGGCATTCCACAAACCATAACAGCTTGATAATGGAACTGTTTGATGGGAAAATGGTGAAGTCTTTTAGGCGTAATTTGGGATTAGCCTTATTAATTCTACTCCCTATTATGCGAAGCCAATGGTCAAGTGAATCATCTAATAAATCCTTGAAAAAGGAATACAAAAGGTGGTGGAAGATAATCCTAGGGATTGGCATAACTTATTGTTGGATGTTTTATGGGCTTACGTAACTTCCCCAAGGTCGAGTACAGAGTCACCCTTATGCCTTAGTATACGGGCATGATGCAAGTGTTACCCGGGAGATTAATGTTAAATCTCGAGGGTAAGATGTCAAGATCAATTAGACTCTGAGCAATATCATCAAAGCATGTGCTTGGAATTAGAAGACATAGATGAAGCGAGGATTTTGGCGTTAAATAGCATTCTTTTTCAAAAGAAGAAAGCAGCCAAGAATTATAACAAGAAAGTCAAACATATTGGTTTTGATGAAGGTGACTTGGTATGGAAAACAATACTCCCAATAGGGATTAAAAGCCATAAGTTTGGCAAATGGTCACCTAATTGGGAAGGACCATATCAAATTCATAGAGTGCTGCCTTTTGGAGCATACCATTTAAGAAATTTAAATGGCTATGTGCACCCCAAAAAGATTAATGGAAGATATTTGAAGCCTTATTTTCCAAACATTTGGGAAACACAAGGATTAGAATAAACATTATGTACAAACGCACAAGACACTCAGGTAATAGATAAAAGCTTGATTTTTCATAAAGAATCAAGTACATGGTGCCACAAATTGGCCCAAAAATCATTACAATGTTTCAATTGTTTTTTTACAGTTGATTTCCTACTGCTAAGTGATGGAAACAGGTGAATAGCTGCAGCCATGTCTTCTTTTCGTTCGGACAGTTCTTGGTTGGTGATTTGCAATTTGGTGTCAGTTCGAACCAAGGCCTGGTTCACTGCAGCTAAATCCTCCTCAAGTTGAGCTTTCTTCTCCAGCAGCTGAATTCGAAATTGGGAGGTAGAAGAGTGTTGTTCTTTGAGATCTGATATTTCGGTATGCACTTGAGAAACAAAACACTGATCCCTGGCCAATTTCTCATTGGCAGTATTGGCAGCATGACAAATGTTGATATAGAAATGAATAGTAGCTGCAGCCTGGAATAGGTGACTTGAGACGTTCATATTAGACTGCTCAGCAATATTACAGCACTGAAGAAACCCATTCCTGATAATAGGCCTTTGTAGAGCCTCGAAGGGGATCTTCGAAAAGGAAGTCAACAGTTCCAGACATGTGTCTAAGTCCACTGAAGGTATAGGAGACTTGCTGCTAGGAGAAGGAGGACTCTCAAAAATCTCCAGCAAGGAGTCAGCCAAGATTAATGGCTCAGCTTCAACACTAAATGTTGGAGAAGTAGAAGATACGTCGAAAAGACTAGCAAGTCTTCCTTCGAAGATGTCTACTTCATCCCTAGACATGGAGGGCATAGAAAGTATGGTGGTGGAAGACACAGAGGGCTGCATGGGGATGGGAAAAATGGATGGAGTATCTTTGGCAGCTTCTATGGTTTTAGCCACCAATGAATCAAGTGAAGAAGGGCTAGAAATAGGCATAGGTGATGAACCATGAATTGGAGAATTACCAGCACCCTCTGTGGAAGAATCAACTGCCATTAGGATTGGAGTAACAGCTGGAATATCCTTGGAAGAAGGAAGAGTAAGGCTCGAAGAAGGAATGGACTGAGGTGAATTGAAAGTCAAGAAAGGAAGGTACGGTTCTAGGCCAAGAAGAAGAGATGCAGGAATGTTGGGACTCAAGGAAGGTACAGGAAGCGTAGGCTTATGAAGTGGAAGTTGTATTTGAATAGTCTTCACGTTTTTCATCTGGTCAAATTCAACCGAAACTGGAAGAGGCCCCATTGGAAAGATAAGCGCAGTGGTTGTTACTGCAGAAGGAAGAAATGTAAAGCAATGTCAAACTTCAAATATTTAAAGTTGACAAAGGAAAAATAGCAGAAGTATGAAAGAAATTACTTGTTTCGGAAATGTTGATGTTGATGGGAGAGCTACGAAGAGAATAATGTTCGACAATTTGTTGTCTTCGAGCAGTTTCTCTTTGTAACACATCAGCAGCAGCAGCTTCATCTCTCAGAAACTGTTGCTGCCGTTTCTTCTCAGCCCTCTCAAAAACGATTATTGCTTTGGAATGTTCCTGTTCTACTGCCTTGGCAGCGGCTTCATGAACCGGATCTTCTACCAAGTCAGCAGCAGAAACAGTCATCTTCTTTCTCTTCCTCCTTGGCAGTGATGCTACTGGTTCTTTTTCAATCTCCCTCTCCTCAATTTGGGTTTCATATGTTTCAGAGGTAAGTGCTTTCTCTATTACTACAGTGGGTGCTTCGAAAGAAGGATGCGTAATTGTATCAGGAAGGGAGGCAACTACTTTTTGTCTCTTTGTTCTCTGCAAGGACACTTCTGGCTCTTGCTCAACCTCTTCTTCTCCCAAAGATTCGGATTCCTCAGGAGGGAGGACTAGCTTCCTTTTTTGTTTTTGTTGTTGTTGTTTCTTTTTGAGAACAGTTAAAGTTTCAGCTCTCTTGGGAGATTCTTCGTGTAGGGGCCCTGCACCAAAGAACAAAAGTGTAAAGGGAAGGAACAAAAGATTCAAAAAAAAGGAAAAGGAGAAGTCCGAAAATATTTACCTTTCTTCGAAGCAGCTCTAGTAACTCTAGCTGGAGGGGATGAAGTTGTAGGATTAGTCGTGGCAGCCACGTGAAGAGGAGGAATGTCCCTAGATGTCGCTGGCTTAGCCTTCGAAGGCACTCCTAATCCTACCAGCAAGTCATGGGGATGTTCAGATAGGCGTACTTCCATATTGACTGTCCACCAGTTCTGGAATCTTTTCAAGACTGAGCCATACGGAAGAAAGGGGATAAATTGGAACTCATTCAGCTCTTTCAGTAGTTTGAGGATTGCCGTCTCTAGTCTGGATTTGGATATTCTCAAATCTCTGACAGTAAGATGGACATTCGAGAGACTGCAAAGAGGAACTGGTATCCCTTGAGTGAGTCCAAATTGTCTGGCAAATTGAGAAGGGCAGTACACCTCAGATATGCATTTGTAGGCTCGAGGGTTTAAACTACCAATGAACAATTCCCTTGGTAGTAGTATAGAAGCCCACATATCTTTATGAGGAGAAGTGGAGCATTCTTTATCAGCTAGGAAAGCTTGCAGCCAAGTTGGTCCTTTATTGGCTTCAAAAGGACAGAAGAAAGAGGCAGATGGAGAAATAGGGAGTTGATAAAAGAAGGTAAAGTAGTAAGCGAAGGAAGCAGGGTAAAGAGCAATCCTAGCATATTTTTCCCCATAAGTACTAGGATCCTGAACGAGGAATTTTAGACATTTGGGGTGTAGGTCAGTGAAATAGGCGAAGAGCCAAAGTTGAAGCACCCAGAAGGGACCTCCTTGGTTAGCATCAAGAGGTTTCTCACAAAATTGGGAGCAAACTCTGTAGACATGACCTAAAAGATAAGGAGCAAGAGCTATATGTTTTTTCAAGACAAGTGCCTTCGCGAGAGGAACAAACTCAGGCATAATCCTCTGAGATGAGGTGCAAAAGAGGAATTTGCATAACCAATATAAAATAAAGGAAAATAGCTCTCTGTCCTTCACAGGACCTTCCTTTTTATTTTCAGACTTTACGAAGTCACTGTAAGAGGAGCTTAAGGATGGAAGAGAAAACTTAATAGGAAGGTCTGGGTAGTTGGGAGTAAATGGAGAACCATGGGGGGAAAGCCCTAAGAGATGGCAAATATCAAGAACGGTGGGGGCCATCATGCCGCACCGAAATTGGAAGAAATTAAAAGACATATTCCAGAAACATAAGGCAGCAGGTATCAAGAAAGGGTCTTCAGGAATAATGAACCTGGAAAGACGAAGGGCATCGAGAATACAGAGCTCTTGCAGGTCATCTTCTCTCGCAGGTACAACTCTGTCATACCATTCTTTCCATTCAGTCCTCATTGTCGGCTAGCAACGGTGATGACGATTCACCCTCCAGTTTCTCCAATCAAGCCCTTCTTCGTAAAGAAGGAAATGGTCCTCCAAGCGAGGATATAGGGCTGCGAGTTGAGTAGGAGCTTCCCGAAAAATAGGGCCAAGGACGTATTCCTGTTTATTGCTATGACGAGGCACGAAAAGACGTCCATCTATGTGGCTTGACTCACTAGATGATAGTTTGGTGATTTCTTCATCGATACATCGCTTCAAAGCCATAGTAGGACTGATACGATCGCCAGTAAATACTTTTAGTGAGGAAGGATCCATTGATAATGGGTAATAAGGAAGAGGGGTTTAACAGGAGATCAGTAGGGTTTGCGAGTCAAAAGAGCAAGTGATTTCAGAATATAAAGCAAAGGGGCTTTTAAAAGGTTTCACGTCTGAAAAATATATTGCGTAAATCGTTAGGTACTAAAAGTACGAATATGAGGAGACTCTTCCAAATATTGATAGTTTTGGAGGGAAGGACACATTCTGAATGTTGACGCTACCGAAGAAAGATATTTGGCTTCAAGCCAATTTTGGCTCCAAGAAATCAAATAAAAACGGCCAAATACGTAATCCGCCAAGTATACTACATGTTTGAAGACACTAAGATGCAAAGAACATCAAAACCAATCGTTGGTTTTGCAAGAGAAGATTGTCCATTGAATTAAGACAGATAAGATGCTTTTCAAGTAAGAATGGTCAATTTAAAATGATCGACTATATTAACTATAACCATATGTTGGTTATAATTAGCTTTGAAAAGTAAGGTTGTTAACTCAAAGCATTAGTTTGAGATAATATTAACCAAAATTGTCAAATTCTGCTCCATAAATTGGAAAAAGACATATTGGTTGTTGGTTATGATTAGCTTTGAAAAGTAAGGTTGTTAACTTCGAAGCATTGATTTGAGATAATATTAACCAAAAATTGTCAAATTTTGTTCCATAAATTGGAAAAAGACATATTGGTTTCTTTAGTGTTTCAGTGAAAATAAGTGAGTCCAAATTCAAAGGATGAGATTATTTAATTTAAGGCTATAAGTTGGCTTTTAAAAGTAAGAGGAGACAGAGTCAAACAATGTCAAGTACAGAGGACTTTGCTTTCATTAGAGCCAAGACAATTACATTAAGTAATCTTATCTAGGTACAAATTCAAGCTCATAAAAATAAGGAATAGAATAAATTACAAGATCATGGAATTTCGTCCAACAATGATCAATGAATATTTGTTCTTTCTTTATTATGTCTTCCATTTCCTCCAAAGTTGGCTGCATGAGTTGATGTGCTCTCACTTCGTAATAGAGCTCTTCAGCCTTTGCTTCGAAAGCCTCCTCCCTCAATTTTTGTTCCAACTCATCTATAACTAAATCATCCCAATACGCAGAATCTTTATTTTTGAAGTCGTCAAAGTCTTCAATGAAGTTTTCTGCTTCGTATTGAGCATGAATTCGAAGAGATGAAAGTTGATCCAAAGATTGAATGGTGACTTTGGAATTTCGATGCCAATGGAGGAGTACTGGAAGTTGATCCAGGAACATGTGAAGTTCTGCTTGGGCGATAGGATTAAGGATATGGCTCCTAGTCAGAATATCACAAGCCCATCGAAAGTTCTTGAGAAGAATGTCATCCTCAAGAACATTGAAGGGTAGGTGAGAAAAAGCTGCGAGCAGAAGTTGGGCTTCTTTCCGCTCAAATGGAGTTGGGGATGATGGAGGTTTGTAAGGAGGGAAGATTTTGTCCATTGGAAGAGCAAGCTTTAATTTCTCTGTCCAAGAAAGAGTGGGAGGAGGAGAAGGAGTAGATGGTTCTGCTTCAGAAGAAAGAGAAGGTGTGGATGCCTCTAGTCCAGAGGATGAAGAAGGTGTGGATGCTTCTATTTCAGAAGATGGAGAAGAAGAAGTGGATGCTTCAGTTAGGGGAGATGACACAGGGATGGGAGGAACAAAGGCATTAATATAATCAAGCCAGTCAGAAGAGCAAATCTGCGCTTTCTTGGCTAAAAATGAAGGGGTATATCCTTGTGATTCTTCCAAGCACCGGGCAGGGTGCATTATCCTTGTGGGCATGGAGGATGTATACCAAGCCACAAGCAAATTCTCCTCTAAACTACGTCGAAGGTCGATGGGCACATAAGGATAAACCACCGAGCTTCGAGCGTAGGAAGGAAAATCTAAAGGGTCAGTGAACTCAATAAAATGATGATTGATCCGCTCCCTTAAGTCCCAGGACTCAGGTGCAGACCAATTCGTCCATCCAAAAACCCCTGAAGATGAAGAAGTTGTAGCTTCATCCCAAGCAGAAGTTTGTGAAGAATAATTTCCCAATTCCATATTTGCAATTTGTTGAAGCAAAGGCTTGAGAGTTGTTCGTTCAAAGTGTGAGGGAAGTTTAGAGGAAGAACTTTTTGTATCAACGAGTTTGTAGACCAAAGGATTGAGGTCAATGTGTTCGTAGTCCAAAGGTTGATAATCTGCGAAAGCCTCCATGACCTGAATATAGAAAGGCGGGTAAAGGTGGCTAATAAATGCATGGAGATTCTTTCGAGGGGAAACAGCATTACTCAATGGCTCTTCGTATGCTCGATCAATAGAGTGAGAAGGTGATTGAGTCATAATCCGTTCGAATGCTGAAGGTATTGGAACGTCCAACAAAGTTAAGAGTTAATGCAAATGATCACCAAAATAGGTGACGGTTGTGTTTCCTGAAAATAGATTCTATGCACGTTCCAAAAAAGCGAGGGAAAAGTTTTTGATTCACTAATATTTCCAAGTATTGGGTATATTAGTGCGGGGGGTAATGTTGGCTACATATTTTGTAAAAGCCAATTACAATTCGACACGTGGCAGAATGAGGGTAGTATTGGATCATAGCGCATGCCTTGTGTTTAAGTCATTTGGGCTGCCATATTAGCGGGTTTTGAGGCATATTTTGATGCATGGAAACTCTATTTTTGGTTGTTTAGTTCATGCCATGAGTGGTTAGGGTAGGTGTTGAGCAATGCTCTCTTTTGTGGCCTTGAATGCTTTCCATTTTGCATCCATTCCCTAGCATGTTTTGGCATCATCCTTCGCATGTTTTTTTTTCAGAGTTTACATAAGTGTTTAATGTCTATGTATATCGCCTTTAAGTATGCTTAGAGTTGTTCCCTTTCATGCTTAGGTGATGGACCTTGGTGTGTATGCTTGCATGCATAATTTGTGCCCTCTTACATCATTTTTAGGCCACTGTTTTGGGATGGCCTGAGGCCTTCTCATTTCAGTATGAATCCATCTTTGCATGTTTGCATGTTGCATTGCATTGGTTGCATGTTTACATTGTATCATTTTCGCATGATTGCATGTTGTTTAGCTAGTGGCATTACATAGTCTTGTTGTATGCTTGATATGTCCATATTGCATTAGTCTAGCTTGCATGGTTAGATGGTGTCATGTTGCATTAGCTTAGCATGCTCATATTGCCTTGCATGAGTTGCATCACTTTGCATTGTATATGGCATACATGCATTACATTTTTGTTTAGTTTGGGGTGTCAAAACAAGCATGAGGGCTGAGGAGTGTTCGTACTCAAAGTGACGAAACACGTCTCAACCCCCGGTCGCCAATGCCCTTGATCTCAACATGATAGGGTGTAAGGCACTCATCTCTTTTGTTGCATGCATTTTCACATTGAGTGGCAAACTTGGCCTCTTAGGTCATCATGCATCAAAATGCATAATTGATGGCCCGAGGGTCGAGGGTCACACTCCCTTGAGTCCATTACATGATAGGGAGTGTGACCATGCTCACATTTGCTTGAAAATTCCATGACATACACTGCTTGCCCTCTACTGCTGTCAATTACAAGATTCTGCAGCAAGATATGGCCGACCGGCCACATACAGTGCCGACCGACCATCTGTGGCTGGCCGATGGCCCAACATTTGGCCGACAAGGATGTTCCCATGATCGGTGGTGCTTTGCACTGGCCGGTGGTATTCCAGAGTAATCAGAAAGTGGTTCAGAGGTGCCCCAGGAATTTTCACAATCTTCAGAGGAGCAGGGCAGTGTAAACAGAGGCAACAGTGCTATGGCAGCGAGTTTCAGGGCAAAACAAGTCAAGCATGCATCATTCACGCATCCCGAGGCGGGGGCTGTGGCCACCTTCTTCCTGCATTCAATTTGTTGATTAATTAGAAATTCTGTAATAATTAGTTTAGTATTATTTATTCGGACTGTAATATTTATTCGGACCCTCCGAGCAAAGGCAATTGTGTAATAAGTGTGCGTGAGTGTGTGTATGTCTTCCAACCCCCACTTCTTTCTCCCTTTTACTTACCTACTTTCGATGGTTAGATTAGGACATGTTTCAATTAGCATACCTTATGTTATGCATGCGTGCATCCATACATTTGTCTTGCATGCACCGGGCTCAGCACATCGTACTAACTGCATTGTATTTCAATTCCAAGTTGAATACGTGTTAGTTGTAGCATCATCATATGCCATCTTAGATTAGCCGAGCCTATCATAGTTGCATCTCGCATGTGTTGCATTAGCCATCTTAACATGAACTAGGATCATGCATATGATTACTAACTAGTTTCTATTTTGGCTTGGAGTACTCGGTAAGCATTTATGTTTTAGCATCCTTGCATGAGTGTGAGTGTTGCCATAATTGCATGCTTACCATGAGGCTATGTGCTTACGTGTTATAACTGCCTGAATGCCTGTGGGTGAAGGTTGAGTTACTTAAATTGGAACAATGCATTGAATGCGAGTTTTAAGCCCACTTGGAAGTGGCAAAACCATATTTTCTAAACCCACTTGAGGGTGGCAAAATTCATGTCTTAGCCTACTTACGGGTAGCACCATCAAACCATTTTCAAACAAACAAACATGAAATGTTTCGTTCCAATTTAAGCGACTTAGTCTATACTTTTCTGCTGTGCGCATCACGTAGTAAATCTAGGCTAATAACTAGAATAAGAACGCATAACGTTTTCAAAACAAGATATCATGGTTAGTAGAGGCCGATCTTTGACGGGCAAGAGGGGGTGCTCATAGCTGACCTTCCCCAATCGTACCCAAGTTCCCGAGCCGAGGCAACTTTGGTGATGACGGACACGTGGCCTTAGGTGAACGAGTCAGGGTTTCCTAAATTTTCCAAAATAAAATATTTAGGTGGCAACTCTGTATCTGGCAAAGCAGTCCATGTTTGGCACTTCTTTACAAAAAATTTGTTTTCAAAAAACGATTTGCCGGATTTAGACTCTTTGGTTCAAATTAAGAACCGTGACAATTTGAGTCCTAAACTGTAGTAGACCCACAGACGAACAAAACGGGATTCCCTTCCGGGACGTTCAGGGACGTCTACAACGGCCAAGAATTGGAATGCTGAATCTACTTTGATCGTGCAGGCTGGCCAAGAAGTAGAGGAAGAGGCAGAGAAATGCCTTGCCGATTTTGAGGCCGGCTCAGAAGAACGAGGCGGCAAACGTCCTCGATTAGAGGGATCGAATGTGATCGTTTCTTTTGTCATTCAGCCGATGATAAAAAAACATGTCGGTTTCTTCTGATGCTTCAGTGCTTAAAGATCCAGAAGTCGCATTCAGCTTGGCTACATCCGTGTCGTTGCCATCTGACAGGGAGGCTTTTCGGGTCGAACCAAATCTGAATGCGACAGCACTAGCCGCCCAATCGGCACTTTTGGTACATATTCGAACTTTGCTTCACTTCATCCGAATACTGTTGAAGTTATGGTGTTAAATTCTTGTTTTGCAGACCGTCGGAAGGATAGCCGATATGGGCCATCGCCATCGCGACACCGTCAAACAGATTGGTCGTTTACGAAAGGAAGTTGAGGGCCAAAGGAGAAGGGCCGAGGTCGAAGCTTTGAGGGCAAACAAGGAAGCCTCAAAGGCCGAGGTCGAAGCTTTGAGGGCGAAAAAGGATGCCTCAACGGCCGAGGCCGAGATGGAGAGGGCTCGTAGCGCAGATCAATTGAGATCGGATGCCGAGAAGAAGGCGGACGCAAGTGAAGATGCGCTCAAATTGCTCGTAGCGATCTCAAACCGAGGTCGAAGTTGAAATGAAGGCGGCGAAGGAAACAGCCGACTCGGAGTCTTCCAAAATATTCGAGGCTGGGAAAAATGCTGGACTCGCCGAGTATTTGGACCAAGTCCCCAAGTTTGAAAATCAGGGATTCAAACATGGCTGGCACAAAGCCCTTGCTGCTGCTAAAGCTTCATTGATTATGCCAATACCATATGAGCAAGTGGATGTTGAGCCATTGGGGTCTGATTCCAATGGCAGATCTGGGTGATTGACATAGTTTTTAGGATGTCGAATGTATTTTTACAGTTTTTAATTTGGTATTTTTCATGTGTTGCTACAGTCATAGTTGTTTTTACAGTTTTTGCTAGGCATTTTCATGCGGGCTTGTAGCTTTTTGTTTAGTAATTTGCGTATATAAAATTTCATGAGTTGTGCTCAACTTGCTAAGGAAAATGTTGTTGATGAAAAATGTTGTTGATGAATGATATTGCTTTCGGTTATGGTTAGATCGGCTGCTTAGCTTAGGTATTTGGCCGACCAGATTAGTAAATTTGCCCTTACCTTAGCCAGGGCGCGAGCTTGCGAAGCCGAATGGGCCTAACTCGTGGGCTGGCTGAGGCACAGATTGGTCGGCGCTTGCGCTTGCAAACATGGCCGACCAGATTGATAAATCTGCCCTTGCCTTAGCCAGACCAGATTAGTAAATCTGCCCTTGGTTTCAAAAGCCGAATGGGCCTAACTCGTGGGCTGGCTGAGGCATAGATTGGTTGGCGCTAGCGCTTGAAAATATGGCCGATCAGATTGGTAAATCTGCCCTTGCCTTAGCCAGGGCGTGAGCTTGCGAAGCCGAATGGGCCTAACTCGAAGGCTGGCTGAGGCACAGATTGGTCGGCGCTTGCGCTTGCAAACATGGCCGACCAGATTGATAAATCTACCCTTGCCTTAGCCAGACCAGATTAGTAAATCTGCCCTTGGTTTCAGAAGCCGAATGGGCCTAACTCGTGGGCTGGCTGAGGCATAGATTGGTTGGCACTAGCGCTTGAAAATATGGCCGACCAGATTGGTAAATCTGCCCTTGCCTTAGCCAGGGGGCGAGCTTGAGAAGCCGAATGGACCTAACTCGTGGGCTGGCTGAGGCACAGATTGGTCGGCGCTTGCGCTTGAAAACATGGCCAACCAGATTGGTAAATCTGCCCTTGCCTTAGCCAGACCAGATTAGTAGATCTGCCCTTGGTTTCAGGAAACCGAATGGGCCTAACTCGTGGGCTGGCTGAGGCACAGATTGGTCGACACTTGCGCTTGAAAATATGGCCTACCAGATTGGTAAATTTGCTCTTACCTTAGCCAGGGCGCGAGCTTGCGAAGTCAAATGGGCCTAACTCGTGGGCTGGCTGAGGCACAGATTGGTCGGCGCTTGCGCTTGAAAACATGGTCAACCAAATTAGTAAATCTGCCCTTGCCTTAGCCAGGGCGCGAGCTTGCGAAGCCGAATGGGCCTAACTCGGGTGTGGACGCACCCCGGAAGAGGGACTTATGCTGTCACAGTTCGGACTTGTTTTGTCACGGTTCTTGATCTGAACCAAGGAGTCAAAAATCCGACAAATCGTTTTGAGAAAAAATAGATTTTTTGAAAGAAGTGCCAAACATAGACTGCTTTGCCAGATACAGAGTCACCACCTAAATATTTTTAATTGGGGAATTTGGAAAACCCTGACTTGGTGCCAAAGGCCACGTGTCCGTCATCACCAAAGCTGCCTCGGTTCGGGAACTTAGGTACGATGGGGGAAGGTCAGCTATGAGCACCACCTCTCGCCCGATCCAAGATCGGCCTCTACTAACCATGATATCTTATTTTGAAAACGTTATGTGTTCTTATTCCAGTTAATAGCCTAGAATTACTATGTGATGTGCACAACACAAAAGTATAGACCAGATCGCCTAATTTGGAATGAAGCATTGCATATCCGTTCGTTTGGAAAACATTTTGAGATTTTGCTACTCGCAAGGAGGCTAAAACACAGATTTCAACGAGTTGTCCTAACTCAAGCAATCTAACCTTCACCCACAGGCATTCAGGCAGTTTATATCACATAAGCGTCTAGCCACATGGTAAGCATGCTGTCATGTTAACATTCACACTCACGCGAAATGCTAAAGCATAAAATACTTACAATGTACTCCGCGCCAAAACAAGAACATGTTAGCAATCATGCATAATCCAAGTCCATGTTAAGTGGATAATGCAACGCATATAGAATGTCACTAGAATAGGCTCAGCTAATCTAAGGATGACATGTGAAAATGCATAGATAGCATGTATTTAAGTTAGATTTGAAATACTTATGCAGTTAGCATGATGCGCTGAGCCCGGTACATGCAATACTGATGAATGAATGCAAACATGCTATCATACTGTGTGCTAAATTAAACATGTCCTAATACTAACCATCAAAGCAGGTAAGTAAAAGGGAGAAAGAAGTGGGGGTTGGAAGACATGCACGCACGCACCCACACTTATTACAAATTTGCCTCCACTCGAAGGGACCGAAAGAATAATACAATTAATTAACCTACAAGCTAATTAATTATTACAGACCAATTGAACTAGCTAAGCAAATTAACTAATCTAATTTAAGCAATAAGCAGCCTCGGGAAGAGGGTCCAATGCATGCGTGCTCGGTTCTGCTCGGAAGGCCACTGCCATGCACAAGATGCCTCTGCTTTGGCTGTTCTGCTCCTCTGAAGACTACACAAGTCCTAGGATATGCTCTATGCACACTGTGGAACACCACCGACTGAGGGAATTGGTCACCGGCCATGGAGAATGGTCACCGGCCACAAATTGAGTTATCGGCCACTGATGGATGGCCGGTCGGCACTGAAGATGGCCGGCCGGCCAAATCTTCCTGCAGAATCTGTGTTGACAGCAACAGAGGGCAAAACAAAGCATGGCAATGCATTTCAAGCAATGTATGCACCAAACACACCCCTTATCATGTATATGACTCAAAGGAGGATGGGCCTCGATTCTCAGACTACCAATCGCGCATTTCCATGCATGATGGTCCAAAGAATCAAGTGTGCATTTTGATATGGAATGTAATGCACATAATCAAACAAAGGGGCTCAACCTCTATCATACTCTACTCAAGAGGCAAAGCATGCATGCCAATGCAATGCAATCCTAAGCATGTGAACTAATATGCAACATGGCAATGCAATGTGTACATGCAAGTATGCAAGCAAACATACAAGGTGAGCATGCAAACAAGCAAAGGGGATGGACTTAAACTAATTTAGGCAGCCCTCAAACAAGCCTAAAACAGTGGCCAATGCTATGGAAATGAGGGCCAACACACACACACACATGTACATGTTGATGGGCCAACACTTATGCATAAAGGGACAACTTCTAAGCACACTTAAAAGGAGGCAAACATGGACAATTAGCATGCAATGTAAGCTCTGAAAAACATGTAGGAAATGATGCCAAATCAACCTACTAATGCAAGCTAAGCATGCAACCAAGCCCAAGGACCTAAAGCATGATCATATGACACATGAAGCAAATGACCAAAATGGATCAAAACAGTCCTAAATCATGTTAAGATAGGCCCCAAAAACCACTTAGAGGGCATCTAAATGATCTACACATGGAGGCATGCACAAATGCTTAAACATGGAGCATACAACACAACCTCTTAAAGTATTAAAGGAGTGATAAAATGCAAGCATGTGAACATGAAACAAGGACTGAAATGTCATAAAAAAAATGGTTCCAAACCATTGGAAAGATGCAAGGATGGCATGCTCATGGTCAATGCATCAAGGCATACAAAGTGGGATTACATGGTAGCTATGCAAAGCAAAACATGAATGACCCGAATGACCAAAAACAGACCTCAAACACATCAAAACATGTATATAAGCTTCACAAAGCTTGGCCAAAATACATGAGCATGGTAGTCTAAATGCTATGCATGTATTAAGGCAAATCATGGCATTACAAGGCATGTATGCTAAGCAAGCATGGTGTACCTAAACCAACTCAAAACAGTGCTAAATCATGACATAATAAGCAGAAAAAAATAGCTAAGGCATGGTCAACATACACTTAATTAGATGCTCCCTCAAGAGGCAAAAATGTCCCTTTTCAAGGGCAACAAGAAGAGGGGTGGCCCTCTCCTTCTTGGGACCTCAAGGCACCATCCTCACCTTTGAAATCCCTCAAGGTTTAAGTGGTGAGGAGGCCCAAACACAATGGTCCCGGAGCTCAACCAAAATGGCACAAAACAAGGGCCAAACAAGCCTTAAGAGGGGTCAAACAACCCCAAAGCTTAAAACACCCTTAAACAACTATTTAGAGTAGGCAAAAACAAGACTTTTATATGTTATATGCTAAGCTCAAAAACAGATGCAAGATAGTCAAAAAAATCTTTGCAAAAATGGGGTATTTAAAGGAGTAAGTGCTCACCCTTGTAGGCCCTCTTCAAGGATGGAAGACCAGTAGCTTCTTTGGCTCAAACCAGCTCCAAAACTTCAAAAACTACCTTCAAGGGCCTCAGCTCCAAGAGGATAGTGTAATAGTGGGTGTTTGCGTGCAAAAACGAGACTAAACACACACACTAAGCTCAAGAGAGAGAGATATAGAGATAGAAGAGATACAAACGCAAAACCCTAATACCAGAGCTTTCCTCAGCTTTTTTGTCTTCTTTTTGTGTCACCCTAATGGAGGAAGAAAAGGCATCCTCTTATAGAGCTCAATCTTGCAAGCTTACAAGACAAGCTAGCTAAGAGGGAGATCCCTCCATACATATGTATGGAGGGGAGCCAAGTGCATGCCAGTTGCATGAAAATATCTGCAAAAGCAGATGCACAGTTGTTGGCCGGCCAAAAATGCAATTGACCAAAAAAAGATAGCCGGCCGGCCATCTATAGTGTCGGCCAGCCAAACATTTGGCCGGTGGCAACAAAACATAGCTGGTGGCCTCAAGCCATGGTTGGTGAAGTGTGGGGATGGCCCACAAGCCATTCCTTGCCCCTCCAAGGCAAAGCACAAGTGTTTGGTGCAAAACCAAACACAAAACAATCGAGTCGAGAGATCCTGAGGCAAGACGCGTATCCGAGACCTCCGGGAACTCAAGACGAACACAAACATGGATGATCACCGAGTGTTCAAGCGGTGACGTCCAAGTCTTGAGGACGGTCAAAAATGGGTTGTCTACAGTTGCCCCTCTTTGACAGAACTTGAAAGTCATAAGAATGACGAGAGTGATTGTCAAAGCCCAGAGCCGACCCATTTTTGACAATGCCGAAGACTTAGACAAGGCATACAAGCTGTAGATAAAGATATACGCCTGAGGGCAGGGGCAAAATGCAAGACAATGCACAAAGCCGAACATAACTTATGATCATGCAAAGAAAGCTGTAACGAAGAATAACATGCGACAGTTTTAAGCTAGCATACACGAAACTACACTATAATGCAGAAAGGATGTAAGAGAATTATGCAATTCTCAAAACGTCTCACTCGGAGGATACAATACCTGTGCGGTTCGTCTGGTTGCACCAGCCTCAAATGAACCGTACATACAATATCGTGCCTACAAAGAAAGCAACTTAACATGTATGATATTGTTAGCAACATGCATAACGTGCAAAATGAATGCAAAATGATATGCAATATATACAAAACTATGTATAATAATGCAAATGGAAATGCAATGCAATGCAATTGAAACAATGCAAACGATATGCAATTGTAGACACCCCATTTTTGACCGACCTTAAGACTCAGACGTCACCGATTGAGCGCTCGGTGATGTTGCATATTGTGCTCATTCAGAAGTCTCAGAGTCGCGGCCGTGTGCCCTGCCTCCGGACTTCCGAACTCTCTTCTGTGCCTTGCCTCAGTTTGCGAACTAGACTCGGTTTTCTCTGTTTTCTTTCCTGAGGGGGGGAGAGAGGTCCCGTAGACTATCTCTCAGTGGCCGTGGGCTACATTTCGTGCCCGTAGGCCATTTTGCCCATTCGAGCCGGTCCCGGTTTTGAGCCGTCAGGCCGTGTGCCTCGGTTTGGGACCACCCAACCATCTCCGATTCCTCCAGTTTTTGGCATGCATCTCATTTACTCCCTTCGAGGGACACTGGGGTCTTAGATACCCACTTCGTGGCCAAACACCACTTTCGGTGCTTAACGGCCGGTTTTCGGGACCCCGAACTGCGTGTTTTGGCCCCCGAGCATTCGTTTTGCATCGGTTTTTGTTCATTTTTGGCAAGTACCTCTGTTTTATCATAAGGAAGGTCACTGGAGGGTGGGAGGATAGTAATTGTCCCAGCAACCAATTATGCTCCTCCGGCGCCCCCCCGGGGCCCGTTTTTCTCACTTCCGGGCTAATGTTGAACACCCTAGGGCCATTTTCTTCGAGCCAAAACCACATATTTGTGTTGTACACACATGGAAGGACCCTAAAAAATGGAGCTCGACCAGTAATTGTTTCTTTCATTTTTGGACCCCTCCTAAAAGTGGCCTATTCTCTCTCCTGTTTTAGAGTTGCCAATTTTGAACCACATGGTTGTGAAGAGGAGACATGGGAGGACCCTAAAAAATGGAGCTCGGCCATTAATTCTTACTTTCCATTTTGACCCTAGCTGGCCGGCCACCTTTTCTGGCTGGCCGGCCACTTACCAAAAAGTGACTTTTTTCCCTTTTTGAGCTGGCCGGCCATTTTCCTCTCCTTCAGTGTATTCTAGCTGTGCCAGCTGATTTCCAGTTGGACCATCCTCCATACGTATATGGAGGATTAGAGAGGTCTTGGAGATATTTTTCATGCCTCTCCTCTATAAAGGAGAGGCTTGGCTTCTTGTATGGGGGTTGGACATTGTTAGACACATTTTGGGAGAGTTCCATACCTTCCACCTTCCATTTTCTCTCCATTTCCAAGCTCTATATGCCAATATTTTGCATGCTTTTTCTAGCCTACATGTGATCTGTTTCTGAGCATAATATAAACTATGAGTGGGCCTATTTTGAGCCCCTCTTCAACATTTAAGAAGGGCTCAACCTTGTTTGGCCTCTCTACCATGCACTTGCTTCATAATCTCTCATATTTACCGTAAGTTTGCATGATTTGTTTGACCTACATGTAGTCTGTTTTGGAGCATATCATGAACTGTGAGTAAGCTTATTTTGTGTCCCTCTACAACATTTTAGAAGGGATCAACCTTGTTGGGGGTCTCCATGTTGTCCTTGTCTTTATATCCCTCTTTGGCCCCCATTTTTGCATGCTTTGTTAGGCCTATTTTTCTTCTGTTTTCGGCCATGATCAGGTCTGGAAAGAGTCACATTTTTTCCTTTTTGTCATCTTTTGTTAAGGGTCCAAGGCTGTTTGATGAATGTTTGGCACACCTCATGTTCTAGCCTTTGTTGGCTTCATTCTTGCATGACATTTTTAGCAAGTTTTCATACTGATTTGAGGGTTTTCATAAACTGTAAATGTGCATATTTTTGGTCCCTCATCAGTGTTGTAGAAGGAATTTTTTCAGTTTGAGCATCGCATACATCACTTGCTTCAATACCCCTCTCTTGGCCCCCATTTTTGCATGCCATTGTTGCCCTATCTATGCTTGCTATTTCGCCATGTTTTGTATTGTAAAAAATGCTATTTTGGGGCTGCCTTGCTACTGTTTTGCATGTCATGTACCAATTATGCATGTTTAGTATGGCTGTAGGCCATTTCGGGTGCTTAATATCGCATTTCGGGACCGTTCTGTGCACTTGGTGTCATTTCCCCACCTTTCGGGACTGTTTTGCATCATTTGTGAGTGCTGAAATTCCATTGGCATGTTTGCATATCACTTTCTATGTCATTTCATGCCTTTATGTTATTGCCTCGGTTTGCGTGCCCGTGTGCACGCATTCCGAGGCACTTCACTTTTATCCGACGGCCTCTTATGTGAGTGTGGCTGAGGCTCACTCATGTTAGTGTAAGTCCATTTTGTATCCTGTATGCCATTTTAGTCTTATTGCATTCCGTATGCCATTGCCTCGGTTTGCGTGCCCGTGCGCACGCATTTCGAGGCACCTCAGTTTCATCCGATGGCCTCCTGTGTGAATGCGGCTGAGGCCCTCTCATGTTGGTATAAGCCCATATTGCATCGCATGTCTCATTTTAGTCCTGTTGCATTCCGTATGCCATTTTCTCAGTTTGCGTGCCCGTGGACACGCATTTCGAGACATCTCATTTTAGTCTCATCGTATATCATATTTCAGGTTGTTTCATGCCTTTATGTCATTGCCTCGGTTTGCGTGCCCGTGTGCACGCATTTTGAGGCACTTCTTTTTTATCCGACGGCCTCTTATGTGAGTGTGGCTGAGGCTCTCTTATGTTAGTGTAAGTCCATTTTGCATTCTGTATGTCATTTTAGTCTCATTGCATTCCGTATGTCATTGTCTCGGTTTGCGTGCCCGTGTGCACGCATTTCGAGGCACTTCACTTTTATTCAACGACCTCTTATGTGAGTGTGGCTGAGGTCCACTCATGTTAGTGTAAGTCCAATTGCATTGCGTATGCCATTACATGCCTTAGGATCATCGCCTCGGTTCGCGTGCCCGCGTACACGCATTTCGAGGCATCTCATCTTCATAACATTGTGTATGTTAGGATTGCATATTAGCTACATTTCATGCATATCATGCATATTGCATCGTGTTCGGGATAGGAGTTAGCCCGGGCACGGGAAACGAGGCACGTTCCGTACTCCGAGTGACGGAACGGGTCTCAATTCCCAAGTCACCGACACTCCAGATTACCCATGATGGAGTTAGGTTTTGTTGTAGCATTCATCTGCATTCACCCCATATTGAGTTGTGCAATCCGACTCCTCGGCCATCATGCATCGATATGCGTGATTGGTGGCACGAGGATCGAGGCATGCATATATTTGTGAAATACATTGCTATGCCCCTTTCCTGCTCTCTGTTGTAGCAAAATGAAGAATCAGCAATTTTTTGGGACTTGGCACGCATTTCGAGAAAAAGTACAAACAGAGGCTAATTGGGGCATCCCAGTGGATTTCCGCGCAAGGCAGCCCAACATGCATCATTTCATTATCCGGAGCGGAGTCAAGGCAACCCCTGGCTTGCATGCCAGTTTACAGTTTTCTTACTTAATTTGTATATTATTCGGACTGTAATATTCTTTTATTCGGACTGTATTATTTATTCAAACCCTCTGCGCGAGGGCATAATTGTAATAAGGGTGTGTGAGTGTGATGTATGTCTTCCAACCCCACGTCTTTCTTCCCTTTTATTTACCCGCTTATGATGGTTAGATATAGGGCATGTTTCAATTAGCATACAGTATGACAGCATGTTTGCATCATTCATCTGTTTTGCACGCACCGGGCTCGGTGCATCATACAAACTGCATTTGTATTTCGATTCCAAATTGAATACGTGTTAGTTGTAGCATTCCATATGCCATGTTTAGAATAGCCGAGCCTGCTATAGTTTGCATCTTTGCGTGTGTTGCATTAGACATTGCTGTATACTTAGGATCATGCATGATTTCTAACATAGCTTCTATTTTGGCTTGGAGTACTCGGTGAGTTTTATGCTTTAGCATCCTTGCATGCGTGTGAGTGTTGCCATGATAGCATGCTTACCATGAGGCTAAATGCTTATGTGATATAACTGCCTTGAATGCCTGTGGGTGGAGGTTGAGTTACTTGAAGTGGAACAAATCACTAACTGTTTGTTTTAAGCCCACTAGATAGTGGCAAAATCATGTTTTCTAAGCCCACCTGAGGGTGGCAAATCCACGTCCTAGCCTACTTGCGGGTAGCACCATCAAACCATTTTCAAACAAACAAACATGAAATATTTTGTTCCAATTCAGGCGATTCAGTCTATACTTGTATGCTGTGTGCATCACATAGTAACCTAGGCTAATAACCGAAATAAGAACTCACAATGTTTTCAAAAACAGATATCATGGTTAGTAGAGGCCGGTCTTTGACCCAAAGCGAGAATGCTCACGGTGACCTTCCCCAATCGTACCCAAGTTCCCGAGCCGAGGCAACTTTGGTGATGACGGACACGTGGCCTTTGGTACCGAGTTAGGGTTTCCTAAATTTCCCAAAAATAAAATATTTAGGTGGCGACTCTGTATCTGGCAAAGCAGTCCATGTTTGGCACTTCTTTTCTAAAAATCTGTTTTTCTCAAAACGATTTGCCGGATTTGGACTCTTTGGTTCAAGATTAAGAACCGTGACATTTGAGTCCTTCGAACTGTAGTAGACCCAATATCGAACCAGAACGGGGGGGGACTCGCACTCCCTTCCCCCGGGATGCGTTCGGGGACGTCTACAACAATGAAATTGAATCATTATCAAATCATGAGCGGTTCAAAACCACACAAATGTCAAATAGATTGATGGAAGTAACAAGTCCATCTACCATAGAAAAGATACCGCAACCCTCAAAACGCGTACACATGCAGAACTATGAGTGATGTAGACAGACACAAGGACAAGTATTGGGTGGAATGACATAAGTGGGGAAACAACCCGCTAACGAAAGAACAATGATCCTAATGCTGGATGTAAAAATTACACTACAATGTAATATATACAGTGGATATGGCATACAGCCAAACCAAATCTTGCCTAGGAAAGGCATGGACACAAACAAACCACATTTAACACGGAAAATGGCGCCGTCACCCTCAAACCAACATACCAGCGTGGAATAGGCGGCGTACACCAAATCTTATAACCGCATTTCAACATGAAAAGTATGGGCACATACCAGACCAAGCTCAACATGGAAAGGCGCAAGCCATAGATGGATGTGATGCAATGAATGCATGCAAGCTACAATGTAATATGTACACTATGCGATGGAATGGATATTTACAATGGATAAGGCACGCAGGCCAAACCAAATCTTGCCTATGAAAGGCATGGACACAAACGAGCCATGTCTAACACAGAAAAGGTGCCGCAACCCTCAAACCAACATACCAGCATGGAATAGGCACGTACACATGTAGAACTGTGCTTCGACGTGAAAAGTATGAGCACATACCAAACCAAGCTCAACAAGGAAAGGTGCAAGCCCTAGACGGAGGTGATGCAGCGAATGCATGCAATCTACAATGCGATATCTACAATATGCAATGGAATGGATATTTACAGTGGAATTGCATGACATATGCACTATCTACAACGTAATGCATAACATATGCAATACTAAAATGATGCATGACATATGCACTATCTATTGAAATGCATGACATATGCAATATTTAAAATGATGCATGACATATGCACTATCTATAATGAAATGCATGACATATGCAATATTTAAAATGATGCATGACATATGCACTATCTATAATGAAATGCATGACATATGCAATACTTACAATGGAATGCATGACATATGCATGTGTTTTTTTTGTTTTTGTTTTTGAAATGATGCATGTTTTTTTTGAAATGCATGCTGCATGGAGTGCACGACAACACAAGTCGCTTGAAATGCATGACAATGCATGAAAAAAAAAAATTTAATGCGCGACAACGCGAGGCTTGAAATGCACGAACATGCATGAACTGTCAATGTACGGCAACGCGCAGCTTTTGAAATGCATGATAATGCAAATGAACTGTGCACATCAATGCACCAAAGGTCTTGCACCTTCTGAGGATTTAAGGTCTCCTAGACCGTGCGTATTTAAGGTCTCGCCAGACCGTGCGTGTTTAAGGTCTCGCCAGGCCATGCGTGTTTAAGGTCTCGCCAGACCGGACATTAAAATGCAAAACAACGCAAGTAAGGTATGCAAATGCAAGACAATGCATGTGAGGGCAACTTTCGACTCTTGCAAGAGACAAAAAGGATACAAAAAGGATACACCACACCCGTATTTGAGCGTCACGCACAGAAGACACAGTCCGAAGTCAAAATGGAGGCCGGTTGAACTTCGGAAATGCACTTTCTTGCACTGTCTTGAGCAATGAAGGCCCCAAACTATACATCTGACCCAAACAAGGTTGTAGAAGGCTCACCGGCCAGAAAGGGAGGTCACCGACCATCCACTGGCCATCAAAATACATCACCGGCCAAATATTTGGCCGGCCAACCAAAAATATAGCCGACTGGCCAAAAATGCCTGAATCGGGGCAGTTTTGTCCTTTTTGCTTGGGTCTTTTAAAATAGGGTTTCAAACCCTATTTTCCTCATTTTCCTTGGCTGAAATTGCTTCCTCTCTCTCTCTAGAGTATTTCCCGAGCCTTATTCTCTGTTTTCTTCGGTTTTAGCCCCCGTTTCATCGTTTGATTCACGAATATCTTCGCGTTTCGAACATTTTCATCCGATCGAAACTTCGTTTCAGTGCTTCCTTTTCTATTTCCGCCCCTTGGGGTTTGTTGCCCCCGAGTTTCTCTCGATTTTCGTGCCTCTTCCATTTCCCAACTTTTCCGGCCATTTTCTGCCCTCTCGGGGTTGACTTTTCGGTTGACCTTTCGCATTCTCATCCGATTTCCACTTTTCCGGCCATTTTCTCATTACTTTTGACATGGCAGATGATATTCCACGAGGCGGGACTCCCTCGGATCATGAGATGGATCCCGGGGCCGAGCTTCTCCCCCTAAGCGTCCGCCCGTTCGACCCAGCGACCTACCGGCCGACAATCCACGTACTACCTCCCGACGAACTCCGTCAGTTCAGGAGCTTTGATAGGGCGGCGCCTCCAGAGCTTCTCTTGCGCGAGCCGACGTCTCATCTGTCCTTCGACGCTTCCGAGGTATATTCTTTCCTCTATTTTATTTTCCGCAATGTAGAACACCTAACTGCCATAGCTGATTATGTTCTTTAACTACTTAACCCGGATACATCGATGCACTGTATACTGTAATTCACTGTGAACACACTTGTAACTGATATCTATTTGAATCTGACACGTGCACACACACTACACTGGCCCTGAACCACTCAAACACACTGACACAGCACACACTGTAGTTTTTTATGAGCACAATAGCACCCGATATCTGTTTAAATCTGAAAAACATGCACACATCTTCAGACCGCGACCAACCACCAATTCACGCCGACACGTTGACACGATTCATCAGCACTGCACACACTGGTATCTGTTTGAATCTGAAAACGTGCACACATGCTGTATCTTCACCAATTCTGAATGCTTTTCAAAACTGTACATTTAGCATTGCTTTGCAATTGTTTGCTTGAAAACAGGGAGATTCCCATGCTGTTCGGGGGTATGGGAATATTGCCGCCCGAGATTGGTACACGGAGCTACCCGATGCAGTTCGCCACATCGTGGACCAGGCCGGCTTCGGCGCATTTTGCAAAGGACTTTCCAAACTCACCACGAGCAGGCCTCTCCTTGCCGCTCTAGTGGAGAGGTGGTGGGACACCACCGATTCCTCCCACTTCTCTGCTACGGGAGACATGACGATGACTCCCTACGACTTCTCGATGCTCACCGGCATCGGGATAGGGGGTGATCCGATCCCCTTCGACACCAACATGGACGAGTGGGAGGCTGCTCAGATCTACCTGCTCGGCGAGGTGCCACCTCTTGCACGTCCCGGCTTCGTCCGATATTCATGGTTCGAGGTCCAGTTCAGAGTTCAGCCAGCCTTAGTTGAGAAGGCTCCGATGACTCAGGAGGCGGTGGAGCGATATGCGCCCGGCTTTCTTATGTTCCTGCTGGGGACGACTATTTTCGCCGACCGGGTGAACACTGTACCCCTCTACCTGCTTAGCGCTCTCGTGGATGTCACCCGGATCTTGTGCTATGACTGGGGTGGCGCTGCCTTGGCCACTCTGTACGGGTACATGAGCTTAACCTCCCGTTGCAACGGATAGTTGCTCGGGGGCTACTAGCGAGCTTGGGAGGTACATTTTCTTCTCCTATTTTTCATTTCTGCTCTACATTTTTTGTACTCTGTACACTGCACACACTGTGGTCTGCTTCACACTGACTGTATACTGCACACACGGCACACACATACTCTGTTTTACACTGACTGTACACTGCTCACACTGTACACTCTGCACAATACACGCTGACTGTATACTGCACAATACACGGTCCTGCTATTTCTGCTTTATTCTATATTCTGCTTTATCTGATAAGCATACTAGTATTTGCTCTACAGTTGTGGGTCTACGCCTACTTTTCGAGACTTGCGCCTGTGCCAGACGTGGAGACCCCTCTCGTCGTCCCGTTCTCACGCCGCTTTGACGGGAGATGTATACGGAGACCGCGGGAGACGTTTATCTTTTTCCGCCGCTACTTCGACACCATTACCCCCGTAGAGGTATGTTCAACTTTGCAGTTCATTTAAGCTTCGCTTTACACTGTATTTTTAATAACAGTAGATAACAATCTGCATTTCATTTTTAGATCACTTGGCAGCCTTGGGCTCCATTGTCAACGACGATGCAGGCGCGGTTCGTCGGTGTTGAGGAGACCTCGCGCTTCCGGATTTTGCTAGAGGGCTCGGTCTGTCGGGCTTGGTACCTGGGCGAGCGTTTCCTACGCCAGACCCTAGGTTTACCGGAGCAGATAGTCCCGGTTCACCCTCCGGAGCACATGAGGGAGACAGAGAGATTCACTCCCGAGCAGATGACTGACTATACAATCGGCTGGGAGGCAGATGGTTTTAGGGGTGAGGGCGACTACTCGGAGTACGTCCGGACCTTCATCATGCGGCCTCTGAGCGGTGGCCGTCGAGCTGAGAGAGAGAAGCCAGCGACGCCAGCGGCCGGAGCGGGAGCAGGAGCAGGAGCAGGGACATCGAGGACAGCTCGAGTCCGTGGCAGGGGTGGAGCTCGGAGGGGACGGGGGGCTATTTGGCCAGCGCTCCTTTTTTCGATGACATGCGGGGGACAGGGTGGGGCGACTTACCAGATTCCCATTGCTCCCCCTCCGGCTGATCACGAGTTAGTCGGGTTCTACAACTTACCTCCGGTATGTACTACTTCATCTTGTATCTTGCATCTTGCATTGTCATTTCATTTCAGCTTATTTGATATTCCGCAGAATACTGATGCATCTAATACTTTTGCAGGCTTCCTCCGAGTACACCCTCCAGTCTCTAGAGCTGGCTGCCTCTATGATGGGAATGTTCCAGCGGAGTCTTGATCTTCTATCCATCTATGGCATCCCGGTATGTTCTTCAACCGCAGTCTCAAAATCTACACAATTTGATGCATCATATTGTCAACACAACACCCGATACACGGCCTCGACATCGATATCTGCATTCATACACTGATTCTCGACCGATTCACGCTCACAGATTCATACATTGTACTCATACACGCATTACGCCGATTCACTGCTCACTGATTCATACCAGACTCATGCAATCGCATTCTCGTGACCGATAAACTGTTCACAGTATTCTGATGCATTTGCCTTTTGTACTTTTTAGCATCCCTTCCAGATTCCTCCTGTAGGTGGTGCTTCGGCCAGGCCTTCCGTTTCTACCCGAGATGGCAGAGTATACCCCCGCACCAAAGCGGGGCGACGATTTATGATGAGGAGTCCGAGGCTGAGGCTGAGGCGGAGGCTGAGTCATCCGAGGAGGAGACCGGAGACAGCTCGGGCTCAGACTCAGATGATGATGTTGATGACGCTGCTCCTAGACCTTCGTCTAGGAAGAGGATGAGAACGGACCCCTAAGCCTGAGACCTTTGGACATTTATATAGATTTTTGCCTTTTTTCTTCTTTTTTTTACTTTTTGCTAGTAGCTAGGGTACCTTGTACTACCGCAGGCAGATTTTTGTTTCCAAAACTATATACTTGAAAAAGATGACGAAATGAAACAAACCCTTTTTTGTTTGCAAAAGTGTCATATTTGTACATTTATACATTGCATCGCATTACATCATATTACACCTCAATGTAAATGAGATTGATCTATTGTCTGAAAATTGAGCACTTGTATCGTAATAACCAGATAATGAACCAGTTAAGAACAAAACAACCCATACAAACCACTGCTTAACCTGAACACACAGCCCATACTCTGCTGAGGATTAATCTGCATACAGCCCATAACACAGCACTTGGTTCATTCTGCACGCGGCAAATTCTGAACAAACAGCCCAATCTGACAAGACGGACTACAAAGGTGAAACCGGCTAAAGTTGAAGAACACTCAGATGCCCCAAATTTTCCCTTTTCTCCTTTTGCTTCGCCTAAATGTAGAGAATGGCACAGCACTCTGAGCATGAACGATTTTTGAAATTGAAAAAAGGTTTCAACCTGGGTATTGAGCCTACGACTGAACACAACGGGAAAAGACTCAAACAAAAGGTACGCGACCTAAACACAACGAGACACGCTCGGAAAAGACCCAAAACAAAAGTTGGGCTAAACAAGACAAAAGACACAACACACGGACGTATTTACAAAAAAAATGAAAGACCTCAAATCTCAAGGAGCCAGTTCCTCCGGGTATGTTCCCCACTCTTTCTCATTTGTGATTCTCACATCACTCGACCCTCAAGCTCGATTTTTCTCTCAAAACCCTTTTCCTCACTTTTCTCTCGACTTACACCTCTCTATTCTTTATTCTCTCATTTTCCATCCCTCCCCAGGGTGATTGATGGATGAATAAGAAGTTGTGGGTTCACGCCCAATATTATTAGCTCGCGGCTATTTCTTCCGGTGACGTTCAGTCAATGTTCCAGATGGAGTATGGAGTGTCTTAATTTACTTCGATTTGTGCTTTGCATTTTCTTTGATACCTCGTTACTTGGAGGTTGTTGAGAGCTTACAACCCTTTACTGACAGCTTCAGTGGTGCCCTCTTCCGGTGAATAGAGTGCCCTTCTAGCAAGCATGTTGATGACGGGGGAAAGACAGAACACCTGACTCGACTGTGCCCCTAGTTCATCACTTTGACCATTTTTTTGTTTTGATTTTCTACTAAAACAGTTTTGACCAAGGTGAGAGTTAGATTAACATACTTGTTCGATTTTTTATTTAAAATCATGCAAGTCAAGCTATGAGCACTGAAAATTTTCCTTTTTTGGGTCCATGAAAAGGGTCTAGTTTTGGAAAATGGAATAGTTTTCGAGAAAATAGTCAACCTCAGTAAAAATTTTCAAAAACTATTTTTGCAAATGGTCAATGCTCAACGAGCACGGAACTTACTCTTGAGGTGCGCAACCTCGGATTAGAGGCAATGAAAAATTGCCCTTTGCTTGAAAGGGCTGCATGGCAACGGAAAGTTGCCTTTGGTTTGAATGGCGACTCACGGCAACTCATGGCAACGGAATGTTGCCCCTTGTCTGGATGAACGCCGTAGCGTTTTGTAAACAGTCCTCATCAGTGATGATCGAACTCTCGGACATGGAGAAGACGAAAACGGTCAGAACCAATATATGGACAGAGTCACTTTGAAAGCGTTAGTGGCTGGACTTCAGGATGAAGTTGCCTACGTATCCTAAACATGGGAATCAACCCTTACGTAGTTCACAGTGTCACAACCGAACTATCGGATTCAGAGAAGGCAAGGATGATCAAAACCATTACATGGACAGAGTCGCTATGAAAGTGTTAGGGGCTGGACTTCGAAATGAAGTTGCCTACGTGTCTCAAACATGGGAATCAAGCCTCACGTAGTTCCGGTTAAGGTACACTCGAGTATTTTAACCTTCACTTTTTAGGCTCTAACTTGTGCCAAGGCACCCGATGCGGGTTTTCGACCTTGCGAGCTTCTTTTTCTTTTTTGTTTTTTCTTTTCTTCTTTTTTTTCGTATTGTATTTTTTTGCATCTTTTTTTTTTCTTTTAGTATTTTTCTTCTTTTTTCTTTTTTTTGTATATATTTTTGCCTTGCTCTAACTTTTGCCTGGGTCGCCCTTCCGGGTTTTCAGCCCAGTGAGCCTCTCAAAGGGTAAAAGTGTAACAAGTCCATGCCAAATGGTTTTGAGATTGAAGCCCTCTGTATCCAGGAGAGTGAATGTTGTATTTGGCTCTTCGAACATGTCCGACATTTTACTGCCCCTAGTTCGAAGGGTGCTTCTGATCTGGCCACACAGGTCTCACATGGCGGTTGACCGTTGAACGTTCTAAATTGTGGTCAAGGCTCGAAAACAAACAGATTGAATCTTGAGGCTGAGAGTGATTCTGGGCTGCACAATCTCAAGAGCGATTCCACACAGGTCTTCACAGGACCGCGCAAAACATTTTGTTTTTGAAAGTTTTTAAGAAAGCGACAAGTCGCTCGCGCTAAAGATAGTGTGAAACCAGTCTGGGTCAAACCAGGGTCCTTCTTAGTACTCACGCTGACAAGTATGATTTCATTCATTAAAAGGCTTAGCACGCCTATCTTTCTCTCAAATTGATCAAAGTTTTGCAAAACCCGAGGAATCCCTTCCTCTTCGTTTTCATCATCACAGTGTTTAGAAAGGTTTTTAAAAAAAAAAACTCAGGTCATTACAATGAGTTTAGAGCATAGAAGAGTAAACAAGACGCCCCGCCATTTCATTCTAATCCTCTGGCACAACGAGCTCACAAAAAGCATGGAAACGTGATAGCCGCAGCTGTTTCATTCAAGTTTCCTGGTTGCAACTGGCTCCACAGCAGAGACAGACTCAAAAAGAAAACAAAAGGGGAATTACAAAACAAAACGGTGTTCGAGGCAACAACCCCAGAATCACCTGACATTTTATACTAGGGGGCCGACTCGCTACAACAAGACAGACCCGTAAGCAAAAAAGGATTGGCTCAAGACAATGAGACAGACTCCGAACAAAACAAAAGACTGACTCGACACCGAAACCAGAGTTTACAAAACTAGCATTCGCAGATGCTTAAAAATGCGTGCCAGACACCACGTCCAAAATACGCCAAGTGCCGCCCGTAGGTGGTTCAATCCCTGATTACATACTCACAGTATCAGTAGCCTCAAAATCCAATAACTGGGTAGTAACAGACTTGGCTGAGGTGGGTGGGAGGATAACCTTGTTGTCGATCAAATCCTGCACCTCATGATGGAGGTGGAAACAATTATCGGTAGCATGACCCGTTTGCTGGTGATACACGCAGTACAAGGCAGCATCATGTGTAAGAGGGAGATTCTTCGGGAGAGGTCGAGGCTCCAAGGGTTTAAGATGCCCTCTTTCAGCCAGGATCTGGAGTGCCTTAGACAACGGCATGTAGAGAGCGTGGAAAACCCTGCGCCCTCAGGGCAGGTACTTTGAAGTCTGAGTATTCTTGCTAGACGCACTAGTGAAAGGGTCGGCAAGCACTGCCTTGACCTTCTGATCTTTCCCAGGTGCAGGGTTGGGAGTGGAAGGAATTGTTCTGGCATGATGGGGCCTATCTCGGTTTTCTGACTAGCTTGTACTGCCTTCGGCTGGAGTGGGGAAAACATCATCCATAGTCTTGGTCATGACTGCGAACAACTATTGCTTGTTCATCCCCCCGATTTTCAAAGCCTCGACTGCCCACAACAATTGTTCAATGGGATCGGCATCTGTCTTCATTTTGTCCTTACCTCTGGCCTCAGCCTGATCAAGGGTTTGGGTTGATGTTGAAACGTCATTGCCATAGCTGGAGACAACCTCAGGTTGGCTAAGCTCGATCACAATCCGTCCCAATAGCGGGGGCTCTTGGGGTACAAGATTCTCGGCATATGGTGCAGCTGGTGGTGAAGCTGACATTCCGTATGCGAGATCCACCACGGACCTCTAGAGGTCACCAATCGTCCCCATCAATTCGAACGTGGTGGGCTCATGAGCCTGATAAAACTGGGGTTCCCAGATCGGGCGCGCAGCAAGCGACCTGGGTGGATGCGATACATCAACATTGGTCTCACTTTGCAGAGTGATTCCTTGATCTAATGCGGCTGTCATAACCACGATCTCTTCCGAATTCTGCGTCATGATAAGTCCACTGTACTGAACAATGACTGACAGATTAGATATCTGTCTTGCCTCAGCAAGGGGGAACACTGGCTATTCTGTATCAACTCTCCGAACTGAAAGGAAAAACAAGCAGCATTTCAGCCCGAATGGAACAAACACAAGTGTAGCAGAACAACTGTACTCTAATACTGATCACTGTCTCCCAAAATCACTGCCCCAAAATACTGAATCAGATATCCACAGATATAACTGATTCTCACAAATACCGATACCGGTGCCCTCAGGCCTGATACTCAAACTTACCAAAAGATATGCGTTCTGTGAGATACACTCTAAAAGCACATAACAAGTAAAAGAGAGCCAAAACACCCCTATGTTGGGGTAGGGTTTTCCTGTCCTATTTTGTCAGGAACTAGGGTTTCACTACGCACGTAGCGGTTTCAAACAACCTATATCGGGTAAGTAACCTGTCCTAGTTTGGAATGGTCACTACGGATTCCGAATATGCACTAGGTCGAATGGTCAAAAAGGGTGCCCCAGTAAAAACTGGGGTTTGTGTTCCCATCGTGGCAGAGCCCGCAACCGGTCAGCCTTATGGCACGCTTCTCGAAGCGAGCCTCCGGCAAACTGCTCAGGAATAGCAAATGGCCAACACGGTGTCCTAGGCGCACCAATGCACATGCAATGCAAAGAAACACATAAGTGTAGTCAAAACAGGATATCACGAGTTCGAGTCAAGCTCTCTAAACTCCCCAGCAGAGTCGCCAAAAACTGTGGACGAGCCCCGGGGGAGGGACTTATGCTGCCACAATTTAGACTCGTTTTGTCACGGTTCTTAATCTGAACCAAAGAGTCCAAATCCGGCAAATCGTTTTGAGAAAAAATAGATTTTTTGAATGAAGTGCCAAACATGGACTGCTTTGCCAAATACAGAGTCGCCACCTAAATATTTTTAATGGGAGAATTTAGGAAACCCTGACTCGGTGGCAAAGGCCACATGTCCGTCATCACCAAAGTTGCCTCGGTTTGGGAACTTGGGTACGATTAGGGAAGGTCAGCTATGAGCACCACCTCTCGCCCGATCAAAGATCGGCCTCTACTAATCATGATTTCTTATTTTGAAAACGTTATGTGTTCTTATTCCAGTTAGTAGCCAAGAATTACTATGTGATGCACACAACACAAAAGTATAGACTAGATCGCCTAATTTGGAATGAAGCATTGCATATCCGTTCGTTTGGAAAACGTTTTGAGATTTTGCTACTCGCAAGTAGGCTAAAACACGAATTTCAACGAGTTGTCCCAACTCAAGCAATCTAACCTTCACCCATAGGCATTCAGGCAGTTTATATCACATAAGCGTCTAGCCACATGGTAAGCATGCTGTCATGTTAACATTCACACTCACGCGAAATGCTAAAGCATAAAATACTTACAATGTACTCCGCGCCAAAACAAGAACATGTTAGCAATCATGCATAATCCAAGTCCATGTTAAGTGGCTAATGCAACGCATACAGAATGTCACTAGAATAGGCTCGGCTAATCTAAGGATGACATGTGAAAATGCACAGATAGCATGTATTCAAGTTAGATTTCAAATACTTATGCAGTTAGCATGATGCGCCGAGCCCGGTGCATGCAATACTGATGAATGAATGCAAACATGCTATCATACTGTGTGCTAAATTAAACATGTCCTAATACTAACCATCAAAGCAGGTAAGTAAAAGGGAGAAAGAAGTGGGGGTTGGAAGACATGCACGCACGCACCCACACTTATTACAAATTTGCCCCCGCTCGGAGGGACCGAAAGAATAATACAATTAATTAACCTACAAGCTAATTAATTATTACAGACCAATTGCACTAGCTAAGCAAATTAACTAATCTAATTTAAGCAATAAGCAGCCTCGGGAAGAGGGTCCAATGCATGCGCGCTCGGTTCTGCTCGGAAGGCCACTGCCATGCACAAGATGCCTCTGCTTTGGCTGTTTTGCTCCTCTAAAGACTACACAAGTCCTAGGATATGTTATACGCTAAGCTCAAAAACAGATGCAAGATAGTCAAAAAAAAGCTTTGCAAAAATGGGGTATTTAAAGGAGTAAGTGCTCACCCTTGTAGACCCTCTTCAAGGATGGAAGACCAGTAGCTTCTTTGGCTCAAACCAGCTCCAAAACTTCAAAAACAACCTTCAAGGGCCTCAGCTCCAAGAGGATAGTGTAATAGTGGGTGTTTGTGTGCAAAAATGAGACTAAACACACACACTAAGCTCAAGAGAGAGATATAGAGATAGAAGAGATACAAACTCAAAACCCTAATACCAGAGCTCTCCTAAGCTTTTTTGTCTTCTTTTTGTGTCACCCTAATGGAGGAAAAAGAGGCCTTCTCTTATAGAGCTCAATCTTGCAAGCTTACAAGACAAGCTAGCTAAGCGGGAGATCCATGTATGGAGGGGAGCCAAGTGCATGCCAGCTGCATAAAAATATCTGCAAAAGCAGATGCACGGTAGTCGGCCAGCCAAAAATGCAATTGACCAAAAAAAGATAGCCAGCCGGCCATCTATAGTGTCGGCCGGCCAAACATTTGGCCGGTGGCAACAAAACATAGCCGGTGGCCTCAAGCCATGGCCGGTGAAGTGTGGGGATGGCCCACAAGCCATTCCCTGCCCCTCCAAGGCAAAGCACAAGTGTTTGGTGCAAAACCAAACACAAAACAGTCGAGTCGAGAGATCCTGAGGCAAGGCGCATATCCGAGACCTCCGAGAACTCAAGACGAACACAAACATGGATAATCACCGAGTGTTCAAGCGGTGACATCCAAGTCTTGAGGACAGTCAAAAATGGGGTGTTTACAGTTGCCCTTCTTTGACAGATCTTGGACGAAGATTGGCTGAATTAGACGCCGCAATGAGTCACAGTAGCGAGCCTATGCATACGGGAAGAAGAACGTCAAGGATGGGGAAACACAACAGCCTCTTAGTCGTCGAAGCAGATCACCTCGAAAGGACAGGCAATAATGGGGAAATTCTCTGCGCCCGCGACCGAGAATCGAGCCTGATGCGATGCCACGACCGTTAAGTTTTGCAATTTTTGTGAGGAATAGACCGATGACGGAGGCGGATTCTATCATTAAAGACCCAGGTGTGGCAGTAGAGTTCGCTCGACAGATCTTCCCGCCGGAAGTCCAACAATCGATGGTCGGACGTCAAGATTTCGAAGTATTTCGAGACGGCATACATGGCACCGTGAAAGGACTATATACTGCTCACGAAGTCGGCATGCGTCTGCGGGAAGCGCGACGTGAGAGTGAGAAAAAGGACGAAAGGAATCGCAATCTGGAGATTCGCGCGGAAAAGGCTGAGCATGAGCTTCGGGAGCTAAAGAATGTTCAAACGAGCATGTCGGTGGCGGCCGGTCAATCTAAATTGGTCGTTGAGGAGAGAATGACCCAACGGACCTCGGGTTATGCAAAGGGGTTTAAGGACGTCCTGAAGGCCGGGATAGAGAAGACCAAACGAGACCTTGCCGAGGAGCTCTGCTGATGTGAAAATCGTGGATTTAAGCATAGCTGGATCAAGGCCCTTCAAACCGAGAAAGCTCTCGAAGCCGTGGGAATTGATTCGGCTTCGCCTCTGTATCATCGTCACTACTTACCCTATTCTGATTTTGAAATTGAAAAGAGCGACGATGAGAATGCCGAATAAATAGACTTTGGAACGCGAGAACAGACTTCGTGCCGAACAAATAGAATTTCTTTTATTTTCAATGTCCGTATTTGGTCTTGAAATGTTATGTGCTTAATTAAATGTATTATTTCAACTTACTGGCAAGTTTTGTGTTTCATGGTGCAAATGTTTAAACATGCATTGACCAGCTCGAATTAAGAACAATTCTCATTGAATATTTATTCGGCCAGTGAAGTGGTCCGAATGTATCTCACAAAGGCTCCGAATCCGGAGACTTTTGGCCAATCGTGATATCCACGAAGGGCACTCTGAATCCGGAGTCTTAATCGGCCCTAAGGTGTCATGCACCGAAAGGGCGCTCCGAATACAGAGACTTAGCCAATCGTGATATCCACAAAGGGCGCTCCGAATTCGAAGACTTTATTTTGGCCAATCGTGATATTCACGAAGGGCGCTCCGAATCCGAAGTTTTAATTGGCCCTAAGGTGTCATGCACCGAAAGGGCGCTCCGAATCCAGAGTCTTAATTGGCCCTAAGGTGTCATGCACCGAAAAGGCGCTCTGAATCTGGAGTCTTAATCGGCCCTAAGGTGTCATGCACTGAATGGGCGCTCCAAATTCGGAGACTTTATTTTGGCCAATCATGATATCCACGAAGGGCGCTCCAAATCCAGAGTCTTAATCGGCCCTAAGGTGCCATGCACCAAAAGGGCGCTCCGAATCCAGAGTCTTTATTTTGGTCAATCATGATATCCACGAAGGGCGCTCTGAATCCAGAGTCTTAATTTTGCCTTAGAGGGCTTAATTGGCCCATAAAGGCTTGGGAGTGAGCTTGCGAAAACGAGAAACTTTATATTGCAACGGTGGAATATGAACAAGTATCAAGCCCACAAGTCGGGTCAATGATAGAATTTACGTAAATGTGTTGAATTCCAAGGCCGTGGCAGGCTTTTTCCTACATGTCTGAGAGCCGATATGCCCCTGTTCCTGCGATGGATTCTATCCGATAAGGGCCATCCCAGTTTAGACCCAATTTTCCATCGGCCGGTCTCTGGTTGGCTGGAAGTACCTTCTTTAGTACTAACTGTCCTGGCGTGTATCAGCATATCTGAACTCGCTGATTATACAACTTGGCGAGCTGCTGCTGATACCGTGCCATGGATGCCAGGGCACGGTCTCTTCGTTCTTCGATTAGAATCAAATCTAGGGCAAGCATCATGTCATTTCGGTCCGTATCAAAAACTTGCGATTTCAGAGTTGGGAGGCCAATTTCCAGGGTTAAGATTGCTTGGGTTCCAAAGCATAGAGCAAACGGCGTTTCTCCAGTGGATCTCCTCGGCGTGGTACGATGAGCCCATAATACACTCGGCAATTTTTCGACCCATTTGCCTTTAGCTTTTTCCAGCCTCTTTTTGATGCCGTCCAAGATGGATTTGTTAAAGGCTTCGGCTTGACCATTGCTTTGGGGGTAGGCCAGTGTAGAAAAGTAAGGCCGAATGCCATACTTGCTGCATAACTCTCGATATATGCCACAATCGAACTGGGTACCATTGTCTGAGATGAGAGCTCTCGGAATACCGAATCGCGTTATAATGTTTCTCTATACAAAGCGTTTAATGTCAGCGTCTCGTATATGTGTTAAAGCCTCCGCTTCGACCCATTTTGTGAAGTAATCTGTCGCGACGATTAGGAATCGCTTGTTCCCTGGGGCCCCCGGCAATGGTCCTACGATATCAAGTCCCCACTGAGCAAACGGCCAAGGGCTGGTGATAGAGTTCAACCCTTCGACAAGCAGATGGGTTAATGGGGAGAACTTTTGGCACTGTTCGCATTTTTTTACATAACTCTCCGCGTCAGCTCTCATTGTCGGCCAATAATACCCCTGTGTTATAGCTCGATGGGCCAGGGAGCGTCTGCCAGAATGGGCACCATAACTGCCCTCATGTATCTCTGTCAGAAGCTCCTCCATTTTGTCGGGGTGCACGCATTCCAAATATGGACCAGAGAGGGACTTTTTATAAAGCCTTCCTTGCGGATCCAGATAATATCGCAGGGCTTTATTTCGTAGTTTGTGGTTTTCATTTTTGTCCTCTGGGAGTTGTTCGGAAGAGAGGAATGCAGCAATGGGGTCCATCTAGCTTGGTGCAGATTCTATAACGTTGACATGGATTTCCTCCGAAGGGCCAATACTCGGCTCTGGGACGAAACCTACTTCGATGGTCCGTTTGATCTCATAATTGATGACGGAGGCTAGGCACGCCAAGGCATCCACGTGTGTGTTCTGGTCACGTGTTATTTGGTTCAGTTCGTGATGGTCAAATTTTGCCAGCAAGGAATTGGCCGTTTTCATGTAGGCCGCCATACGGTCGTTTCTTGCCGCGTACTCCCCCTTTAGCTGATTGATTACCAATTTTGAATCATAAAACACAAGGAGACACCGAGCGCCGAGAAGGTGCGCATTTCGCAGACCGGCTAGAAGGGCTTTGTATTCAGCTTCGTTATTTGGCGCTTCAAAGCCAAGCTTGATAGCCTGCTCAATTACTGCGCCGTCTGGAGACATGATTACAACTCCAGCGCCGCTGCCCCTTTGGTTAGACGATCCATCACAGTATAATTGCCAAATATCCCCCACATAAATTCTCTAGTTCGGCTTTGGTCGAACTTCAGCCTTTGGTCGAACTTCGTCAGGTTTGAGGTTGGCAAGCTCGCCGGTGAATTCGGCAACAAAGTCAATCAACACCTGCCCCTTGATTGCGGTTTTAGGTAAAAACTGAATGTCGTACTGGCCGAGTTCAAGAGCCCATTTTGAAACACGTCCTGATGCTTCTACACTTCGTAGTACTGATCGGATGGGATAATCTGTTAGCACCCCAATGCTATGTCCCTGGAAGTAATGCATCAGTTTTCTTGCTGCCATGACTAGGGCTAAGATGAGTTTTTCTAGTGGAAGGTAGCGTGTTTCGGCGTCAACCATTGCCTTGCTCACATAATACACTGGTCGTTGCTCCCCCTCCTCTTTTAACAGTATGGCACTGACGGCCCTATCGGAAACGGCCGGATATAGAATTAGTAGGTCACTAGCGGCGAGTGTTGTCAAGAGAGGTACTGAGTGAAGGTAGGTCTTGAGTCCATTGAAAGCTGTTTCGCATTCGGCGGACCATTCAAAAGCCTTACCCTGTCGTAGTGTCTGAAAAAATTGTCGGCAGGGATCTGTAGACCGACTGATGAACCTGTTGAGTGCAGCAGCCATCCCCATCAACTTTTGGACTTCTTTTACTGAACGGGGGGAGCCAAGTTCCAAGATTGCTGTGACTTGCCTCGAGTTGGCTTCGATTCCTCGGTGATTGACGATGTAACCCAGGAATTTGCCAGAGTCGATTTCGAACGCACAGTTGGAAGCATTCAGTTTCATTCTGTATTTGCATAAGATGTTGAATGTCTTTTCTAGATCGGCTATATGATTCTGTTCTTCTTTGGACTTGACCACCATATCGTCAATGTATACTTCCATAGTGTGGCCGAGTTGCTCTTTGAACATGGCGGTGACCAGTCTTTAGTAGGTTGCCCCTGCATTCTTCAGCCCGAAAGGCATAACTTTGTAGCAATAGGTTCCTCTTGGGGTGAGGAATGTAGTTTTGTCCTGGTCATCTGGATGCATGGCGATTTGATGGTAGCCTCTGTAAGCATCGAGGAAGCTCATGCGTTGATGACGTGTCGTTGCATCGACAAGCTGGTCGATTCTGGGTAGAGGAAAACAGTCTTTGGGGCAAGCTTTGTTCAGATCCGTGAAATCGACGCACACTTGCCAAGTCCCATTTTTCTTCTTCACCACCACTGTATTGGGGAGCCACGTAGGGTAAGTGACTTCTCTAATTGCCCCGGCGTCAAGCAGTCTGTCTACCTCCTCAACAACGGCGGCAGTGTGCTCCGCGGCTGACCGTCGGCCTTTCTGAATGATCGGCTTACATTTGGGATCGACATTCAGATGGTGCTGTGAGACTGATGGGTCTATTCCCGGCATTTCGTACGGAGTCCACGCAAAGACGTCGAGGTTGTTGAGCAAGAAAGAGATCAACTGTTACCTATCGGCCGGATTCAGAGAGTCACCAATCATGAAGAACTTTTCTGGGCTTCCATCGATGTCAACTCGGTCTAAACCTTCCGTGGCCTTCTCATTTGGATGCCGCCCAACATCATCAAGGATCTCCCGATTCGGTACCTCAATGGAGTTTACTTGCAGTTCCTTTGGCGTTCTGGCGGCAAGGAGATAACATGCTTGTGCCGATTTCTGGAAGCCGCGGATTTGCTCAATGCCGTGTTCTGTTGGGAAACATAGCAGTTGATGATAGGTGCTTGGGACGGCCTGCAAGGTATGCAACCACAATCGCCCCATGATGAGATTGTACGGCGATGGCAGCCTGACAACCAAGAATTCCACATCTACCGTTCTGGAACCTGCTCGAACGAGTAAGCTGATCTTTCCCAATGGGTACTCTGGATTGGCATTGAAGCTGAATAGTGGATAAGGAGCCAGAGTCAGGTCTGACTCGTTGAATCCGAGTTTGATGAAGGTTTTATAATACATAACCTCCGAAGTACTGCCCTGGTCGATAAGAACGCGTTCGACGGTGAACCGGTTTACGCGTAGCTTAACAACCAATGGATCGATATAAGAGAGTGTTACGCCGATCAAATCAGAGTCGTCAAAGGTGATAATTGGCGTTTCTCGGAGCCGCTTTACTGGCGTGAGTTGCTGTTAGGGACCTGGATATGATTGGATCGCATGCACGGCCGGGGCTACTGGCAGGCTGTATATCATGTGGATGGTGTCAAGCGAAAATGCATCCTTTGGAAGGGCAGGTGTTTTGATCGCACTCCTCCGAACGCATTGTTGGAGACGTTCGTCCTTTGCCAACGCATCAAGAGGATCTGTTAAGGCATAGCGGCCGTCAGTTTCCTGTTGTTGGGCTCGAGATCGTCGATCATCTGCCCTCGGGGATTGCACAGAAGCCTGGCGCACTATTTGTTTGGATTTTGCTATTTCCAAGGCCAGATCACGACGAAGGCATTCGTTCTCAACGATGATGTTGTCCAACCTCTGTTTGGTTTGCCTAGCTTGTGCCATGGTCGCTTGAGCAGAGGTCCAAGGTAAGTCTTGCTGCAATGGTTTTTGGTCCAAGGGAGTTTGCTGGAGTGAGGTCATCTCTCTGTGCGGTCTCATCAGTGGCTATCGGAGGATCTTCAGTCACGCCTGCCATGGATGTATTTGAGTATTCCCACAGACGGCGCCAATTGTGGAGAAGTGGTTTGGAAATACTCTTCAGATCCTGGGAGACACTAGTGATCCTCAGCTAGTCACCTGAAAAGATACAAACACTCCGGTCGGGAGTGCCGGAATTAGCACTCCGATGGGCAAGTCAGTTCAGACACTCAAGATAGCTTGTTTTCTAAGTTAAGTGAAGTGATTTTTACATACCTTTCTAAATCTTTGGTTCTTGTATTTATACTTGCTTTCTGGGCCTTGGGGTCTAAGCCTACTTTCATCCCATTACCCTTTTATCTATTCGGAGCTACTGACCTCCGGCTATTCGGCCTTCCTAACATATTCAACATCCTAGTCACGCAATATGAAGCCGAATAATATCTAATTTCTAGGGTACGCACCTTTCGACTCTTCTATTTATTCGGCTCCCACACCAGTGACTCGTGCCAAAGGTTACTTGTCCGTCATCACCAAAGTGTCTCGGCTCGGCAACTTAGGTACGAGAGGGAATGGTCATGAATTGAGCACCCCACTCGGCCGATCAAAGATCGGCCTCTACTAATCATAATGTGATTCTTATTTACATTAGATGCTCTTGTTCCAATTATTAGACTAACATTACTATGTTTTGCACACAAGTATAAACTAATTTGCAAAAGTTGGAATGTTTTGATTTCATGTTTGTTTGAAAATTGTTTTGAATATGCGTCACTTGAAAAGGTGAGCTCATATGTACATTAATCAATTTATCCCAATTTTCGCATTTAGCCTTCATCCACAGGCATTCAAAGAGTTATATTATCTAAGCATTTAAATTCATGGAAAGCATGCTCGACATGGCAACAATCACATGCAATGCAAGATACTAAAGCAATAAACGCTCACCTAGTACTCCAAGGCAAGCCAAACAAAGAAAAATAATTAGAAAATATGCATGTTTCTAAAAAATGCAATGTGACTAATGCAACGTACACGTTTATGCAATTTTATAGGCTCGGCTATGAGCATGGTATATGATCTGATTCAAAACATGTGATAAATCACATACTAAAGCAATGAAATTGAATTTTGACATTGGTTTGTATGACGAACCGAACCCAAATGCCTTTGAGACGAGTGTATGCAAACATGAGAATGCTAAGTAAACATCATGCTCTACACTACCATTATAAGTGGGTAAATAAAAGGGAGAAAGAAATGAGGATTGGAAGACATACACATTATTACAATTTTTCCCTCATGCAAGAGGGTCCAAATAAATGTCCAAGTGTCCAGATTAAACTAACTATTACAAAACCAAATGAATGAATAAACAACTAATTAGCTAAGCTATTTCAACAAGACTAATAATAAGAAATAAGCTAGCTACTTAATTTATTACAAGGGTACACAATAAAACTAACTATCTAAGTTACTCAACAATAAACATTCATAATCATTACAATAATGCTAAGTATATTTAATTACAATGAAAATGAGAGCATTAATTTATAACATTTGATAGAACTAAAAAGCATAAGGATGGCATGCATATGACGGTTTTGAGAAGCAACTCTATCTGCCTTCCTTGGAATTTGCCCTATTTCACCTTCAGTCACTGCCCTCTGTTTTCTGCAAAACACTCTGTTTACCAAGCATTGGGGCCCGACCGAGCCCAAATAGGGCCAATCATGCCCTAATTTCATGCAAAACTCTGTTTTTGTGTTCTGAGGTGAAAATAGTGCAAACAAAATTTTCAGAGCTCTGTTTGTCCCTCTTACACTTCACTGTCATGGAAAGCCTCAAGAGAAGGATGAAGTCGTTTCCAAAACCATCAATGAGCAAGTTGCTTGCTTGATGATTTCGGCCATGATTTGGACAAAATTCAATGAATTCAACGAATAACAACCACCCATCTCCTTTATCATGGAGTGAGCTCAAAGGGAGAAACAAAGAAGCCTCAAGGGTCATCAAAACACCATGAATTCACGTGTGACGACTCTCAACATAATGGACTCGGCATAACGTCTGGTCGAACCCAAGCAATATAACTCATATTCTTTATTTTGGTTGGTTCATTTTAAGCCAAATTCATTAGTCTTTTCCATTCTTTAATCCATTTGTCCAAGGTGATGATTACGTCCACTAAAGATTATGTCCACTAAATGAGAAGCATGTCAAACGGGAAGTGATTCTCAACATGAAAGAGAGACCATGCCGTTGACGATGAACCTCCATGGAGATTAAGCCATTATCTAGCTCATGTTTTGAATAACCATCAAACGGTTGAAATAACTCTCAAACGAAAGAAATGGATGGTAAGTTACTTATTAAAATGAGGCTCTTAACATGGAAATAAATTAAAGAAAAGCTAAGACAACTCTTAATCAAAGAAAGAAAAGAAATGAGAGAGGTTGTAGAGATGATATGCCAAGATAATTATTACAAGTGTGAATATTTACATGAAAACTATGTAAAGAAAGCTATCAACTCAAATAGATTGGTGTCTATGGCCTAAACAACCAAATCTATGAAGACTTACAACAACACAAGCATAGTATTTGTAGCATAAACTAAATAAACAAACTAAACAGTCCGTAAATAGCACAAAACAATGCTGAAATCAGTTTGAAAAGAGTGGAAAATATAGACCAAAATGGAAGAGAACAAAGTTAGGAAGCAAGCCTAAGGAAGGGTGACTAGCCCCTCCACTTTTTAAACCTTTAAATCACATATTTTACCCTCTGAAAAATCTGAAAAACAGTAGCTTAAAGCAAAAAAAACAAGTGGAAAAATGAGGATATAAGCTATGGAATAAGGTTCAAGAAATGATGGTTAACCCCTCCACCTTTGGTAGTTTTTTAATCACAAGTTTCAGCACTTAAAATCCATCTAAAATAGTGTATAAACAACAAGAAAAATAGAAGAAAAGAGTAGTGTAAATAAAGCAAAAGATGGCAAAGGTTGTACCTCTTGAAGAGAGGACACTCTTTTGTTCACAAACCACAAGTTGAATCCTCTCAAAGGCTGAAATTTAGATTCAATAATCTCAGCAAGAAGCCTCAAAACTTTGGTTTAGGAAGTGTATGTATAGTGTATGTATATTGCAAGAGAGAGGAAATGTGTTGGACAAGTCTTTGGCTCTTGGCAAAATTTTCTAACCTAAAACCATGGAGGCTGGTCATCTATTTATAGAAAAATAGGTTCCCCTGTTAAAAATATCTGTATTAAGCCAGCTGGTGTAAGATATGCACATGGAGGGACAGCTGGCTGCAAAATATCTACCTGGTGCTGAACATGGCTAGCCAGCCATAGAGAGGGACGGCCGACCAATAAAAATTGACCTGCCAGCCACTTGTTCGCCAGCAGGCCTCTGAGTGGTCAGGCTAGAAAAAATTAGGTTTTGGTTCGAAAAAGGTGCAAGGTTTTAGGTTTTGAAATGCAAAATCGAAACCTTTTACTGAAGAAATTGAACGATTGTATAGCGTAATAATTCATTATCGAGTGTTCAACGTGAGGTGCCCAAGTCTTAAAGGCAGTCAAAAATGGGGTGTCTACACTTGGTTAACTGTTGGGAGCATTCCTTGAGGTTGAGGGAGTGTGAGGCTTGTACCATTTGGTGATGAGTGTAATACTTGTTCTACTTATTTAGTATGCTTGGGTTTGTGTGGTTAATGAGTTTGTCGTTGACCCTATCGGTTTTCTTGTATGTGATTTTAAGTGCTTAATTGTCACGTAAGCATGAATATTACAGTGGGCTAACTTGGTAATGAGAGTTATATGATTTAGTCTCAAGGAGTCCAGCGCGAACTCAAAGGATTTGTGTGAGCGTGTCATGACCCGAACCTGCTGCCAGAGGTTTGGATCATAACTGACCAATAATCATCAAATTACATACGACCTCAGACAGAATTCAAATCATATTTAATTATATAGGGCCAGAAACAGAAGCAAAATTTAAAATTGTCCAATGAGTTATGCATACATGGTGTAAACAAAAACATTTAATACATTAATAACTCACATCCATGCATATACAAACAAATATTATATGTTCAAAGATCTTTCACAAGTCATTAACATACAAATCCAAAAGCTTATGTACAGGTCAAACATTACCAACAAAAGAAAATAAAAGAAAAACAAAAGCCTCCTCATGAGGCACTCCATAGTTGACTTCACAAAAACTTGAGTAATCTTTCACAGGTTCACCAAGGCTGGACATCTCGCTGCTCACTTACATACATACATACATACATACATATATATATATATAACATAGTGAGCTAACGCCTAGTAAATAACATCAGAGTAAAAAGGTTATACGAATGAGATCTATTATTTAGTACAAGTAATCTCAAGCTCAAATTCTTGTCATAATAGAATAACCTCGGGTCCAAAACATAACGAAACGACCTCTGATCCAATATATACAGAAGTATAAAACAGAGTAGAATATACTTAGCAGAATGACCTTGGGTTCAATCAATTACAATTGTATAATGACCATTTGGTTAACTCATAAAAGATATTCAGGCTTATTAGATATTCGGAACAACCTTGGGTCCATTTTATTGAGTATACAGAATAACCTTAGGTCCATTTCAATTATACAAATCGACCTTAGGTCCATTATATACATTCGTATCTCATTAATCACATTTATGGATATCATGTTGATCAGACAAATAGAAGGCTCATTCATAAGCACAAAATCACAAGTTCGGAAAAACTCACCACATTGGTCATTTAGAAAATAAATTATACAAAAAAATTTTACTAAGATATTATTCACAGTGATTTGATTGTTGACACAACTTCGTGGATGAACTTATTCTTAAACATGTAACGCCCCAAAATAGTTACAATGTACCCCTCTCATAATAGCCGATAAGTGGTAACATACATGAATTGTTAAGCTTTTATTAATCAGAGTTTGATATACAAAAGATGACACATGCAATATACATTTATAAATAATACATCCTGAATCTACAACATGTGTTACAAGATTGAGAAAAGAAATTGAAGCTAAACAAATAAACGTATGCCTTAAAGGCTTACACCTTTCCAAGTCAATGCTTGGGTACATCAAAAGCGAATCTTAAGCTCAATACATATAAAGCCCTAGGCTTGTACAAAATAAATAATAATAAAAAACAACACTGAGCCTTCAGCTCCACAATCCTCCCAAGCTAAGTCCTTGGTGGAGGCATGTCACCAATACCTGAAAATGGTTTTCCCATATAAGGTGAGCCAAAACCCAGTAGAAATAATCCAACATAATATATGAATCTTAACAAAGATATAAGAGTGAAATGCATATGCAATGCTTCTGCCAAAACATTTTATCTTTCTTTCCCAAAACTAGGCCATGCTCAGTTTATATCACAAGTCCAAATTCATGTTCCTTTACAGTAAAAAAAGGAGGAAATCTCAAACTGGTACAACCTTTCACGGATATTTCATCCGCAGGAAACCGTTGAACGACACCCATGTAAACATAGCCTACACAAGTGCTACTATTACCATTTTACAGATATTTCGTCTGCGGGAATTGGCACCCTGTATACGTGCATTTTTTGGGACTTTCATCCTGGACACACAGGTCAACTTAGTTTTGTGGTATATACCTCTTTCCAACTTTCAACCCTTTTTCTCAAAATCATATACATTTGCAATGTATTAAATGAGCAACAATATTCAATGCACATGGATGAAAAATTAGTTTCAATTCACCTAATCCTTATGCAATTTCTACAACAATCATAACTATCCTCCACCGATAGCCGAAAATAGATATTTCTAAACAGATATAAAACCTCCAATACAAATGAACTTTCCAAATTTCAAGGTAATGATAATACATATCAAACTCCACCATTTATTTCAATATCCATCTAATTTCACATTCCCAACTTCAATTCCATTTATTTATACAAAATAAATATTTGAGGCATTTAGGGCGAAACCCCAATTTCTTTCAAAAATCCATTTTCAAGTATGAAATCAATACTTCAGTCACTGCTCATTCACATTTCCATCCCCATAACCATTTTCCATATGTCCATTTAAAAACTCCTTTTTTGATTTTAAACCAAAACCCTGGGTTTGTTCAAAATCTTCAAAAATCACGATATTATTTATGAAAAACAAATAGCTAAGTTAAAAATCATAAAAGAGTGTAGAATATCCCTACCTTGAAGCTAGAACACAAAGGAGAGAGTGAAGAAACCTCAAGGAAGCCGAAATCTAACTCTATTTGGATGAAAACAAAACTCTAGGTGAGCTCTACCTTTTTAACAAAGGGAGTAGGCTGGAGAAATGGGTAGATCTTAGTGTATTTATAGAGAGATGAGCTCCAGATCTAGGGTTTTGAAATGTTTTAGAGAGAGAGAGAGAGATGAAAAAGTTATGTAAAAAGTGACTCTTACGAACTGATATATGCATAGTATGCTCGAGTGCAAGACGTGACGCTCGAGCGTCCAAACACAAAAATGATGACCGCTTGAGCGCAAGAAGTGACGCTCAAGCGCCAAGACACTGTGAAAAAGGCGTCACTGCTCGAGCGCAAGAAGTGATGCTCGAGCGTATAATACACACTCCTAGTAGTTTTACAGACAAAAGACCATCGCTTGAGCGCATGACCGCTCGAGCGTAAAAAACACCGCTCAAGCGTAGATTACACTCTCCCAATAGTTTTGCAGGCTTGCAAAAGTACTAAGAGTTCACAAAGGTTGCTCGAGCACAAGAAGTAACGCTTAAGCATAAGAGCAAAATTTTGAGCAACAAGGTTTTTAAAAAATAATGTACCAACCTGTTCCAAACACAACCAACACATCCCAATAGCCAAATTCAATGAGGGAAAAGAGGGATGAGACAAGAACAACCATAAAAAACCAAGAAACCCGAATCCAGAATATCAAATGGGTCGGGTCTAAATCAGAATCGCTATAAAACATATACACATTAGATCACATTGCTTAATTGAATCATTCTTTACTTATTCAATTCTTTTAAGTCTCATTTTAATATATTAATTCATTTGGGAGACTTAATTCATGCCTAAGAATACTTAAAAAGGAATGAGAATGCAAATATGGACAAATTATGACTTTTCAAATTATGCTGAAATAGGACACTTCATTCGAGCGGACCACATGGTCTGCAAAAGTACTGGTTGATCCGAATCTAGACTCGATGGTCGCTTGAGTCAATGTTCAAAAGTAAACTGAGGTTTCTCAAGCGGTCACTTGGTCGCACAAGCTATGCAATGTCCCTGTAAAAATACTAGATGCATGAGATGTACGCTTGAGCGACAAGTTCTTCGCTCGAGCGATGTGGTCAAATTCTGGGTTTTCCATGACAAAATTTGAGCTTCAAAATACATGTTCAAAGTATAAAAGCTTGCATGACATATTTTCAATCATAAATACACTTCTAAAAACATAGATATAAAACTATTTTTCAAATTCCAAGCTCAAAACTTCATAATTGAAACTCAAATTCTTATGCATGTATCATTTAACTTCAAATTCTCTTTCAAAGCTCATAAATCATGAAATTCAACTTCAAAATCCTATCAATTATGGATACATGTATAATTCAACCTTCAATTCAAACATAGATGACAAAATCATGCTCAAAATGTTGAAATTCTATAAAATCATGCATGCATGCATAAACTAGCCTCAATTTCATCACTCTTAACTCAATTCTTGCATTTAATCTCATAATCTTCTTGAATTCAAATATTTGATGATTTAAATTCATGAATGAAGGTTCAAATGCTTACCTAAGGTCTTCAATTAAACAAATTCTAGCCAAAACTTGAGCTCTACTTCATAATTCTTCAATCTCCTAGCCAAATCTTCAAGATCAAGCCTTCCTGTGACAACCCTGCTCTGTGATATACTGTTAATTGTTAATAACACTTGTGATTATAAGCTTGATGTGAATTTGAATGCTAATCATGTGATTATATATGACTTTGAAGTTATATCTGTTCGTCGTAGAGAAATCTGTTATATTTCCTGTTATAATTTGAAATTGAGAGCTATAGAGGCAACAGAAACCAAAATTGACTGTATCATTGTGATTAGCATAACTTTTAGAGCCTATGGTGAAATTTAATTAAAAATTGATTCGGATCAAAATAATTAGATTAATTTGATTTAACTAAGATCATTTATTAGGCCTAAGCTTTGATTAGCCAATATGATTAGTGAAACCTATATATGTGCTAGTTAGGGGCTTAGCTCATATCTTTGAGCTCAAAATCTCTTAAGAGAGCTTTAGAGAGAGAAAACACTTGATTTAGAAAGAGAGAGGGACCAAATTCTTGTAGAATTGATCTAGAGATTGAAGATTTGAGAAGCTTGGCTCAAGAATTTGCTAGCAATAGTAGGATTGAAGGCTCCAAGTGAGTATTTAAACTATAATTCATGAGTTTAAGTCCATGAATGTGTATTCAAGAAGAATTAGTGAATTAATGTAGAATACAAACTTAATATGAAGAATTTGGTGCCAAATTGTATATGCATGCATAATTTTGTTGAACCTCATGATTTTGAACATCATTTGTACCATTTGAAATGGAGTTAGAGTCTACATTTCACGTGCATGCATAATCCATGAAGTTATGAAGCTTGGTTGCATGAGTTTTGAAACTGTCAAGAAGAATTTGAAATGAGTTGGGAGATGGACCATGATTTTAGACAATTGGTTTCAAACTACTTATGATTTCATGTTATATAATGTTTTTCCATGTTTTTGGCATCAACTTGCAAGCTTTGAGCCTTTGGAAACAAGTTTTGAACTTCAAAAATAGTTCTAGAAATTCCAGAATTTGACCTATCCGCTCGAGCGAAGAAAGTCTTTCTCGAGCATAAAAATTTAGCTCCCCGGAAGTTTTACAGAGAATTGCACGGTAACTCGAGCGGCAAACCTTGCGCTCGAGCGAACCCTGTTTTGCAAGACTTATCGCTCAAGCGAAGAATGTCTCGCTCGAGCGTAAAAATCATGCAACCAGTACTTTTACAAAGTTTACAAGCCGGAGCTCGAGCGGAGTGCCCTGTTTCAAAAACTTTTGAAAAGCTGTTTTATGTTCCAATTTCCATTCTCTTCTATTTCTAAGTATTCTAAAGCACAGATTGAGCATCCAAAATGAATTAAAGGATATAAAAGAAGCCTAAGAGAATTAAGCAAGCGAAAGAACGGATTGAATTGTATTATGACCCAATGTGTTATGAATTATGTAGGGTCAAGCAAGGACGAATCAAGCACCAGAATACTGTGAGTAATATCTTAGCAAAGATAATTGTGTATACATTATTTTCTAAATGTTACCTTGTGGTAAGTTTCTAAACTTCCAATGTGATATTGTGAATGAGTATTCTATCCACTTGATTCGCAATGAAATATTGAAGTAATTGATATATGATTATGAAATGGGCCCAAGGCTGTTCGATTTACTTGAAGAGGATATAAATTGGGCCTAAGGCCATTTTGTGTAACTGTTAAATGGGCCAAAGGCTGTTTCGAATAAGGAATCGATTAGACCTAAGGTCGTTTTGAATACGAAGGCAAATGTGAACATGATCATGGATCTAAAAGTGCGCACAAATGTGAATATGGATTAATTGGACCCAAGGTCGTTTTGTATATGAATTGGACCCAATGTCGTTTTGCATACAATGGACCCAATGTCATTTTGCATACAATGGAGCCAAGGTCATTTTGCATGCAATGGACCCAAGTTAGTTTCGCATATATTGGACCGAAGGTCATTTTGCCTATGAATTGGACCCAAGGTCGTTTTGCATATAATGGACCAAAGGTCGTTTTGTAAATACAAATTGGACCCGAGGTCGTTTTGTATATGAGTATGGATATGATATATGATATGTTGAACCTGAGGTCATTTGTGTTGATATCGATTAACAAGTTTAGTTTATAAATTATGATTAAATGAATCTCATTCATGAGCTCCTTTACTTTGGTTTTATCCACTGGACGTTAGCTCACTCCTTATTTATATGTATATAGGTGAGCAGTGGGATGTCCAGCCCTAACCCCAGCCCCAGCCCTAACCCCAGCCCCAGCCCCAGCCCCAATGAGCCACGAGAAATCAAGTTTTGAGGAGTCAACCAAGGTCGCCTCACGCAAAAGACCTTACTTTTGTTTTGTTTTGTTTTTCCTTGTGTTCTTTTGTGGTCATGTATGACCAAATCTGTGTATAACCTTGGTTTTTGTTAACACTGACTTTTGAATAATCCTCGACTTATGTAATACATAATATAGATGTTTATATAGTGTGAGTTATTACATATATGAGACAGTTCTTGGTTAAACCATGTATACACAGCTCATTGCACAAATCTTTGCAAGTTCTGCTTCCGCATTTTGGCCCCCTATTATTAAATATGATTTGATTTGTAATTGAGACCATAGATAATCTCATGATTACTGGCCAGTTATAACTTTAACCTATGGGGTGAGTTTGGGCCATAACACTTCCTCTCTCTAGAATTACACCACTCTCTCTCTCTCTCTCTCTCTCTCTCTCTCTCTCTAACTTCTTCCAGCTGATTTTCTAGCCAAAAATGATTAATTCAACTTATCTCTACATTTATATAGGCTTGATTAACTTAAGGCCTTAATCAAGGTTTAACTTAACTAATTAGGCTTAAGGTAATTTAATTAAAATTTAACTTTCTAAATTGAATCAATTTTTAATTAAACTCTAAAAATTATACCATTCGAATTAAACTTACCAATTTTGGTGTTTGAAGTTGTTAAGATCTTCAATTTTAGATTTAAAGCCAAGATCACAACAGATATTCCAACAAATGAACAGATATGCATTCAATTAAACATTAAACACATAAATAACATTCAAAATTAAATAGATAAAAGCATGTTACGTGATGGGGTTATCATAGTCTGCCCCCTCTTAAGAAGTTTGGTCCTCCAAACTTGCATTACCTTGTATTGGAAATAACTGAGGATATCTTTACCTCATCTTATCCCCTCTTTCCCACGTGGCTTCTTTGCCGTAGTGTTCCTTCCATTCTACTTTAACCATAGGAATTTCTCTATTCCTCAATTGTTTCACTTGCCAATTAATGATTTGGATTGGTTTATCTTTATACTCCATATTATCGTCAAGAGCTATCCGGTGATAATCAATAATGTGGAATGGATCTTGGAGATAGCCCCTCAACATTGATACATGAAACACATTATACATTTGTTTCATTGCCCAATACATCGAGGCGATAATTTGCCCTTCTTCCCAAATCTTAATTGACCCTTCATCAAAATTACTCTAATGAACACATGATCGCCAACTTCATAATCTAAGGCCCTTCTTCTTTGATCCGCATAACTTTTTTGTCGGCTTTGTGCGGTTTTGAGCCTTTGCTGAATAATCTTGATCTTTTTAGTCGTTGTTTGCACAATTTTGGGTCCAAGCAAAACCCTATCCCTAACTTCTGTCCAACACATAGGAGATCTATATTTTCTGGCAGACAAGGCTTCATACGGTGCTATGCCAATACTAGAATGGAAACTATTGTTATATGCAAATTTCTCTAATGACAAATAGGTTTCCCAACTTCCTTCAAAATTGAAAGCACACATTCGAAGCATATCCTCTAATGTCTAGATAGTTCTTTCTAATTGACCATCAGTTTGCCAATGAAAAACGGTACTAACCTCAATTCTGTTCCCATTACCCTTTCCAGACTCTTCCAAATCTAGACACGAATTACGAATCCCTATCTGAGATAATAGATACCGGAATTCCATGCAAACGAACAATCTCATCGATGTAAATAGCAGCGAGTCTATAAGCATCATCGATAGTATAACATGCCCAGGGGGTACCCATGCACGTTAAATAGTTCAGACCCTCCATTTCTTTGATCTAGTCTCACAAGTACAATGTGAAACATAATGAGAGTTTAGATACGACAACTTTTATAGAAAATTCGTTTTATTACAAAATCTTTGCCAAAAATGGATTACATCACCAGATCTTAGAGTCGCCACCTAATATTTTAGAAAAATTAGAAAACCAGTGACTCGTGCCAAAGCCATTATTCGTCGTAACCAACGATGATTGGCTCAGAATCTTAGATATGAGAGAGAAATGTCATTATTTGGGCACCCTCGCTCTTCCGATCAAAGATTAGCTTCTACTAAACCATGATATGAGTTTTATTAACGTTATATGTTCATATTCCAGTTATTTAATAAATCCTAAAATTTACTATGTGAAACATACAAGTATAGACTATGTCATTTATTTTGGAACAATTTAATTTTATGTGTTTTGAAAGAGTTTTGAAAATGTACAACTCAAAGAAATTGAGTTTACAAATATGAAAATTTACTACACTTCACTCGAGCACACTTTTGATCGCTTAAGCGGACCACATGGTCTGCAAAAGTACTGGTCGGTCCGAATCTAGGCTCGATGGTCACTCGAGTCAATGTTCAAAAGTAAAATAAGGTCACTCAAGCGGCCACTTGGTCGCTTGAGCCATGTGCAACGTCTCTATAAAAATGCTAGATCATGAGATGTACGCTCAAGTGACAACTTCTTCACTCGAGCAATGCAGTCAAATTCTGGGTTTTCCATAACATAATTTACACTTTAAAATACATGTTCAAAGTGTAAAAGCTTGCATGACATATTTTAAGTCATAATTACACTTCCAAAAACATAGATATAAAACCAATTTTCAAATTCCAAGCTCAAAACTTCATAATTGAAACTCAAATTCTCATACATGTATCATTTAACTTCAAATTCTCTTCCAAAGCTGATAAATCATGAAATTCAACTTCAAAATCTTATGAATTATGGATACTGTAGACGTCGCCCTTTGGGCCTTCACTCTACAGTTCGGACTCCCCTGTTTTGTTTGTTGCGGTTCGTAATCTGAACCAAAGAGTCCAACTCTGGCAAATCGTTTGAGAAAACAGATTTTTTTTGAAAAGTAGTGCCAAACATGGACTGCTTTACCAGATACAGAGTCGCCACCTAAATATTTTAAAATGGGAAATTTAGGAAACCCTGACTCGGTGCCGAAGGCCACATGTCCGTCATCACCAAAGTTGTCTTGGCTCGGGAGCTTGGGTACGATCGGGGAAGGTCAGCTATGAGCGCCCCCTTTCGCCCGGTCCGAAGACCGGCCTCTACTAACCGTGATATCCGTTTTTGAAAACATTATGTGTTCTTATTCCAATTATTAGCCTAGAATTACTATGTTATGCGCGCAGCAAACAAGTATAGACTAGATTGCCTAATTTGGAAATAAACATTGCATATCCGTTCGTTTTGAAAGCGTTTCGGAATTTGCTACTCACGAGTAGGCTAAAACACGGATTTCAACTAGTTTTCCAACTCAAGCAATCCAACCTCCACCCACAGGCATTCAAACAGTTTATCTCATATAAGCATTTAGCCACATGGTCAACATTCACATGCATGCGATATGCTAAAGCATAAATACTTACATCGTACTCCGTGCCAAAACAACAAACTAGTTAGCAAAAATGCATGCCCTAGTTCATGTTAGAATGACTAATGCATCGCATACAGAATGTGATTAGGATAGGCTCGGCTAACCCTAAAATGGCATGTGAAATGCAATCATTCGGTGCACGTATTCGAGTTGAAAATTGAAGATACAATGCGGTTTGTGTGATGTACCGAGCCCGGTGCATGTCAACAAAGGCATGGATGCACGCATGCATTGCATAAGGTATGCTAAAATAAACGTGCCCTAATCTACCATCAAAAGCAGGTAAATAAAAGGGAGAAAGAAATGGGGGTTGGAAGACATACACACCACCCACCCACACTTATTACAGATTTGCCCTCGCTCGGAGGGACCAAAAGAATAATAGAAATTAATTAACTACGCAAGCTAATTAAATATTACAAATTAATTAAATTAACAAATTAATTAATTTAAGAAAAACAGTAAACCGCCTCGGGGCGAGGGCTCAATGCACGCGCGCTCGGATTCCGCTCGGAATTGCACTGTCATGCCTAGCCTGCCTCTGTTTTCCCTGCTTTGTTCCTCTGAAAACTGCCAAAGTCTCATAACTACTTCCTTGGATACTGGGGATCACCACCGGCTAAACCGAATAGCCACCGGCTGCTAAGATGTGGCCCATCGGCACAAAACATATCCACCGGCCACTGATTGAATGCCGGTCGGCACTAAATACTGCCGGCCGACAATGAATTCCTGCAGAACCTGCAACTCACAGCAGCAGAGGGCAAAACTTGCATGGCAGCTCAATTCAAGCAATGTATGCACCAAACACATTCCTTATCATGTTTGTGACTCAAAGGAGGATGTGCCTCGATTCTCGGGCCACCAATCACACATTTTCATGCATGATGGCCCAAAGAATCAAGTGTGCAATTTTCATGTCAAATGAAATGCAAACTAAACAATCAAAGAGCCCAATCCCCATCACCAAATCAAGGGACAAGGCATGCATGCAAGATGCATTGCAACCTAATCATGTTAGCTAGGGATGCAATATGAGCATGTGAACAAACAATGCAAGCATACAAGCAAACATGAGGTAAGCATACAAGCAAGCAAATGATGGTCTTAAACATGACTTAGGCAACTCTAATTAAGCCTAAAATCAGTGGCCAAAATGCCCAAAAATGAGGGCTAAACACACATGCACACATGCAAGTAAGTTGGACCAACACTTTAAGCCTTAAACTAGCAACTTTCAAACACATTTAAGAGGGCACAAATGTGAACTATTAGCATGCAAGTTGAGCTCAAATCATGTTAGAATGTGGTGCCAAACCTACTCACACAAGACAAGCAAAAAACATGCAATTGGCCCAAATACTTGAGGCAAACCAAGAGGCATTGAACTACACTTGGCAAAACCTAACAAGGCAAGACTTAAGCAACTAAAATCAGAGTTTTAGCACACAAAATCAAGCCCAAAGGACCACTTAGATGGCATCTAAATGGTTTGAATTCAAAGGCATGCATAACGGTCAAAACATAAGGCATACAACACATGCTCTCAAAGCAATAAAGAGGCAACTAAGGCAAGCATGTGAGCATGCCAAAGGGACTGATATTACATGTTGGGTGGTTCCAAACCACCAAAATGATGCAATCAACACATGCCATACATTCACACACTTGAGGCATACAAGCCCGGCAAGCCACAAATGCAAAGGAGCTATACTAAACATGCCAAAATCGATCCAAACGACTATGGACAGACCTAAAGCATGGCAAAATAAGCACAAAACATTCATAAGTCCAAGCCTAAATCATGCTCAAACAAAGGCTAACAACCTAAGACATGTTAAGGGAATTACAAGGCATTACATGGCAACTATGCTAAACATGCATGGAGTACCAAAACCAACACACAACATGATTATATTACGGCATAATAAGCATGAAATGCAGCCTAGACATGATCAATACACACTTGAACAAAGGCTTCCTTAAGAGACCAAAAATGGTCCCTTTCAAGGACAACAAGGAGAGGGGGTGGCCCTCCCCTTTTGGAGACTTCAAGGCACCATCTTCACCACTGAAATCCCTCAAGATTTCAGTGGTGAAGAGGCCCAAACACCAAAGTCTCGAAACTTGCACAAAATGGCACAAAATGAGGCCTTTCAAGGCCTAAGAGGGGCCAAACTTCCCCAAAGCACAAAACACTCTTAATAAACTATCAAGAGGGCCTAAAAATAGAACTTTTTTATGTTATACACTAAACACAAAAATAGCTCTAAGATAGGTAGAAATAGGATGCAAAAATGGGGTAAAAATGACTAGTTTCTTACCCTTGTTGACCTTCTTCACAAATGTTGATCTTGTTGCTTCCTTGGGCTCAAATACAGTCAAAAACCTCAAGAACAAGCTCTGGTCCTTGAAGAAACCAAGAAAAAGTGAAAGACTAGGTGTTTGTGTGCAATAGTAAGACACAAAGCACCTAGAACACACACAAAGGAGATATAGAGATAGGATATGAATGGAACTCAAACCCTAAAACCAGAGCTTGCTCTGAGTTGTTTTCTCACTAAAAAGCGAACCCTAAAGCCAAGGGGGAAGGGCTCCTCTTATAGAGGAGCCAAACTTGTAATGCTTACAAGTTAAGCAACCAAGAGGGACATACCTCCAAAAACGTGTATGGAGGAGTCAATGAACAAATTGTAATAAAATATCTGAAAAAGCAGCTGAACAGTAGCCGGCTAGCCAAAAATGTCATTTTGACAAAAATGACTGCCGACCGGCAACAAAGAGTGCCGGCCGGCAATATAAATTGCCGATGGCAACAAAAACCAGCCGGTGGCCTCTAGCTAGTGCCGGTGGTGTGTGGGGATGCCTCACAAGGCATCCCCTGCCCCTCCAAGGCAAAACACAAGTGTTTGGTGCAAAACCAGACACAAAACAGTTGAGTTCGGAGATCCTGAGGCAAGGCGCGTAGCCGAGAACTCCGGGAACTCCAAACAAACACAAACATGGATAATCACCGAGTGTTCAAGCGGTGACGTCCAAGTCTTGAGGACGGTCAAAAATTGGGTGTCTACAATTGCCCCTCTTTGACAGAACTCGAAAGTTATAACAATGACGGGAGTGAATGTCAAAGCCCAGAGACGACCCATTTTTGACAAGGCCGAAGACTTGGACAAACATGCAAGACAAACAAGGTATGCGCCCGAAGGCAGGGGCAAAATGCAAGACAATGCAAGGACCCGAGCATAACTTATGATCATGCAAAGAAAGCTGTAATGAAGCACACATGCAACAGTTATAAGCTAGCATACACCAGACTACACTACAATGTAGAAAGGATGTAAGAGAATTATGCAATTCTCAATACGTCTCACTCGGAGGATACAATACCTGTGCGGCTCGTCCAGTTGCACCGGCTTCAAATGAACCGTACATACAATATCGTGCCTGCAAAGAAAGCAAACGTAACAGGTATGATATTGTTAACAATATGCATGACAATGCAATGACAAATGCAAAATGATATGCAATATATACAAAACTAAGTATAAACAATGCAAATGACAATGCAATGCAATTGACACAAGGCAAACTAAATGCAGAGCAATTGAATCATGATTCAATCATGAGCGGTTCGAAACTACACATATGTCAAATAGATTGATGGAAGTAACGAGTCTGTCTACCATAGAACAATGTCTGAACTATGAGTGATGTAGACGGACACAAGAACAAGTATTGGGTGGAGTGACATAAGTGGGGTGACAACCCGCTAGGGAAAGAATAATGATCCTAATGCCGGATGCAATAATTACACTACAATGTAATAGAAATGGATATGGCGTGTAGCCAAAACCGTATTTTGCCTAGGAAAGGCATGTACACGTACAAGCCATGTCTAACACAGAAAAGGTGCCGCCACCCTCAAACCAAGTTCATCAAGGACTAGGCGCGTACACATGCAGAACTGTGCTTCAACGTGAAAAGTAAGGGCACATACCAGACCAAGCTCAACAAGGAAAGGTGCAAGCCATAGATGGAAAATGATGCGGTAGATGCATACAACTAAAATGCAATATATAAAATATGCAATGGAATGGATATTTACAAAGGATGCATGACATATGCACTATATTACAACGAAATGCATAGCATATGCATGGTTTTTTTTTTGGTTTTGGATTTTTTGAAATGCATGACATATGCAATATTTACAATGATGCATGACATATGCAATGTGTTTGTTTGTTTTTGTTTTTTTTTTGATTTTTTTGAAATGCATGACATATGCAATAGTATTAATGATGCATGACATATGCATGTGTTTGTTTGTTTTTGTTTTTTTTTTTTTTGATTTTTTTTTTAAATGCATGACATATGCAATATTTACAATGATGCATGACATATGCATGTGTTTGTTTGTTTTTGTTTTTTTTTTTTTTTTTGATTTTTTTTTTTAAATGCATGACATATGCAATATTTACAATGATGCATGACATATGCATGTGTTTGTTTGTTTTTGTTTTTTATTTTTATTTTTTTTGAAATGCATGACATATGCAATATTTACAATGATGCATGACATACGCAATATTTTAAGCGAATGCTGTCCAAGCAAGCAAATATGAACCAAACTACATCTCATGCAGAAAGGATTAAGAGAATTAAGCAATTCTCACGGAGCCTTACACAGAGAAGGCTAAAAGCGACTACCGAGAACACCCGGAGTCTCAAACACAACATCCCTCAGCGTATCGTACACAGGAGAGGAAAAAGCAAAGCAAAAAAGAAACCTCTCAGCATAGTACACGCGAGAGGGGGAAAGACAAAAGGCTCTTAGCGTAGTACACGCGAGGGAGGAAAGACAAAAGCCTCTCAGCATAGTACACGCGAGAGAGGAAAGACAAAAGCCTCTCAGCGTAGTACACGCGAGAGGGGAAAGACAAAAGCCTCTCAACGTAGTACACGCGAGAGAGGAAAGACAAAAGCACGTGACGAGCGAGACCATGCAAGTCACAAAAGGAATGCAAGATACTGCAAATGAGACACGCATGCTAACGCAAATAAGACACGCATGCCAATGCAAATGGGGTACACGTGCCAATGGGAATGAGGTATACGTGCCTGTGCAAATGAGGCCAATGTGACTCGCATGCCACATGGAGTGTAAGATGTAACAAATGAGACACGCATGCCTCATAAGATGCAAGACAATGCAAATGGACTTAAATGCATAACAACGTACGTGTTTCGGAATACACGACAATGCATGGTAAGGGAATGTATAACAACACGAACGATGCACGAGGCGACGTATGTATTTGAAACACATGACAATGCTTATAATAAAAAATGCAATGACAATGCATACGAGATGTGCATGACAATGCAAGGGGTGCGTGTTACAACGCGTGTAGTACATGCATAACAATGCAACTGCGAGGTGCATGATGGCGCGATGTAATGCACCGAAGTAGTGCGATGAACGCGTGCAACGCACACGGGGCAACCTTTGAATCTTATGAAAGACAAAAGGATACGAAAAGATACAACATTGCATGAATTTGAGTGCCACGCACAGAAGACATGGTCCGAGGTCAAAACGGAGGCCGGTTGAGCATCGGAGATACACTTTTTTGCACTTTCTTGAGCTATGAAGACCATAAACCACTCACATGGCCTAAACAAGGCTGTGGGAACATCACCGGCCGGGCTAGGAGGCCACTGGTTGTCCATCGGCTGAAAATAAATTCCATCGGCACAATATTCTGCCGGCCGGCACAAAATGTTGCCGATCGGCAAAAAGTTGCTGAGTCGGGGCAGATTCGACTTTTCACCTCGAGTCTTTTAAAACAGGGTTTCTAAACCCTATTTTCTTATTTCCCTTCCGCCGAAAACCATCTCTCTCTCTCTCTAGAGCCTTTTTCTCTCCTCATTTGCTCATTTCTTTGTGTTTTCGCGCCGTTTTCGTTGTTCGATTCGCGAAGTTCATCGCGTTTCGGACATTTTCGACCGATTGAAATTTCATTTCGGCACTCCTTTTGCTATTCCCGCCTTTTTGGGACTTGTTCCCCTCGATTTCCTCTTCATTTCCATACCTTTTTCCCATCCCGACCTTTCCGGCCATTTTCCACCCTCCCGGGGGTTGACTTTCGAGTTGACTCTTCGTATTCCGAGCCTATTTTCATTCCTCGACCATTTTCCCATCATTCTCGATATGGCCGACGACGTTCCACGTGGTGGGACTCCCTCGGATCACGAGATGGATCCCGAGGTCGAGCTCCTCCCGTTGAGCGAGCGCCCATTCGACCCGGCGACCTACCGGCCGGCGATTCACGTTCTACCACTCGACGGACTAGGCCAGTTCAGGAGCTTTGACATGGCATTGGACCCCGAGCTGCTGCTACGCGAGCCTGTCTCCCACCTATCCTTCGGCGCTTCCAAGGTAACCTTCTTTCTCCGATTTATTTTCTGCAATGTAGAATATTTAATTGCCAATTATCATAGCTAGCTACATTCTTTAATTGCTTAGTTCCGATACACTGATATACTGTACATTGTAGTTGATTACAAAGGCGTTTGCAACTGATTATCTGTTTAGGACTCACACACGCACACACTGCATTAGCCTTGAACCACTCAAACCACGGCACACACCGTATTTCACTGCAAACACCAACACCCGATAACCGTTTGAATCTGAAAATATGCACGCATGCCACATTTGCACCGAGCCACACAAACACACTGACGCATCACATGTTGTAGTTCACTGTAAGCACACCGGCACCCGGTATCTGTTTGAATCTGATAAACTTGCACACATGCCAAATTTGTACTGATTTTGACTACTTCCTCAAAACTGTACAATTTGTTTGAAAACAGGGAGATTCCCATACCATCCGCGGGTATGGGAATACCGTCGCTCGCGAGTGGTACGCTGAGCTTCCTGACGTAGTTCGCCGCATCGTAGACCAGGCGGGCTTTGGCGCCTTCTACAGGGGACTCTCCCAGCTCACGACATGCAGACCTCTCCTCGCCGCTCTGGTGGAGAGGTGGTGGGACACCACTGATTCATTCCACTTGTCTGCGACCGGGGACATGACGATGACCCCTTACGATTTCTCGATGCTCACCGGCATCAAGGTAGGGGGTGATCCGATCCCTTTTGACACTGATATGGATGAGTGGACCGCAGCTCAGGTCTACTTGCTTGGCGCGGCACCACCTCTCGCGCGTACTGGCTTCGTCCGGTACTCCTGGTTCGAGGTGCAGTTCCGGGTCCAGCCCCTTCTCGTTGATGCAGCCCCGATGACCCTAGAGGCCGTGGAGAGATATGCACGCGGCTTCCTCATGTTCCTATTTGGGACTACCATTTTCGCCGACCGGGCGAACACAGTGCCTCTCTGCCTTCTCAGCGCACTGGTGCATGTCAGAGACATTCTGCATTATGACTGGGGTGGTGCCGCTCTGGCCACCCTTTATGGATATATGAGCTCAGCCTCCCGCGGCAGCGGACAATTGCTCGGGGGTTACTGGCGTGCTTGGGAGGTACATTTCTTTTTCTGCCTTTCATTTCCGTTCTTTATTTTCTGTACTCTGCACCGCACACTTAATGTCTGCTTTACACTTCAGATATCGTACACACGGCACACACATACTCGCTTTACCTTGATCAGATATCGCTCTGCTGTACACTCTGCACAACACACTGCACAACACTGCCCACACTGTACACTCTGCACAATACACTGCACAACACTACTCTGCTATTTCTGCCTTCTATTCTATATTCTGTTTTATCTGATAAATGTACTGGTATTTATCTTGCAGTTGTGGGTTTACGCCTACTTTCCTAGGCTCGCTCCCGTACCCGATGCACAGACCCCTCTGGTCATCCCCTTTTCGCGTCGCTTTGACGGGAGATGCGCCGGAGGCCGCGGGAGACTTTCAGCTTCTTCCGCCGCTACTTCGACACCATCACTCTTGCCGAGGTATGTTTTACTTGCAGTTTATTTAAGCTTCGCCTTTCCACTGTATATTCGTAATATCAGTAGGTAACACACTGTATTTCAACTTCAGATCACTTGGCGGCCGTGGGCTCCACCGCTCATGATGATGAGGATCGGTCACGGTCGACGAGACCTCACGTTACGGATTCGCGGAGGGCCCGGTCTGGCCGGGCTTGGTACTGGTGAGCGTTTTACGCTGCACTTAGGCTTACCCGAGCAGATAGTCTCGGTGCATCCTCCTGAGCACATGCGGGACACGGAGAGGTTTACTGCCGAGGTGATGGCGGACTACACCATCGGCTGGGAGGCTGACGATTTCCGAGGTGAGGGCGATTACTCAGAGTACGTCCGGATCTTCGTCATGCGCCCTTTGAGCGGCGGCCACCGAGCAGAGAGAAGAGACCTGCGGCGCCAGCGGCTGGAGCGAGAGCAGGAGTTGGAGGGGGAGCGCCGAGGAGGGCTTGAGTCCGTGGCAGAAGTGGGGTTCAGTGGGGGCGAGGGTCCGGTTGGCCTGTTCTGCCCGCTTCATTGACTTTCCGAGGGCAGGATAGGGCGACCTACCAGATCCCCTTTGCTCCTCCACCGGCTGATCACGAGCTTGTCGGTGTCCCTGACTTGCCTCCGGTATGTATTACTGCATTTTTTTTTTGTATAGTCATTTCATTTCAGTTTATTTGATATTTCACAAAATATTGATGCATTTGATACTTTTGCAGGCGTCTTCCGGGTACACCCGACAGTCATTGGAGATGAATGCCTCCATGATGGGGATGCTACAGCGGACACTCGACCTCCTAGCCCTCTACAACATTCCGGTATGTTTTTCCTGACCACGGCCTCAAACCATACACAAACTGCTTTACATAATCTGATGCATGACACAACATCTGATGAACTGCTCACGGCATCCGATACACTATACTCACACACTATATTCTCAGACTGATTCATCGCCACGGCATTCGATACATCAGACTACACAATCAGATTCTCGTGACCGATTCACTACTCACCAGATTCACACATCAGATTCATACATTGCATTCTCGTGACTGATTCATCGCCACGGCATTCACAGATCAGACTTCATACATCGTGATTCTCGTGACCGATAAACTGCTCACATGATTCTCGATACATTTGCCTTTCTTGTTTTTCAGCCTCCCTTCCCGATTCCTCCGGTGGGTGGCGCTCCGACTGGACCTCCCATTTCTACCCGGGATGGCAGAGTATATCCCCGCACTGCAGAAGGGCGACTCATGTCGGAGCAACTGCAGCTCCAGCCCGGATGATGAGTCCGAGGCGAGACAGAGGCGGAGGAGACCGTGATGGTTCGACTCGAGCCCAGCGGCGATGCCCCGGTGGTGCCCCCTGTTGATGACGCCTCGACCTTCGCCCGTGAAGAGGACGAGGATGATTGACCCCGAGCCATTTTGGACATTTGATACTGATTTTCTGCTTTTTTCTTTTCCTTTTTTTTCCTTTTGGTTAGCGGTTAGGGTACTTTTTGTATCGCCACAGTGCATTTTGTTTCTCAAAACTTATGTACTTGAAAAGTTGATATTGAAATGAAACGAACTTTTTGTTTGAAAAAGTGTTTACGTTTGTGTATATTTCATACCTTGCACTGTATTGCATCATATTACACCTCAAATGTAAATGATATTGATCTGTTGTCTGAAAATTGAGCACTTGCACTATGATAATTGGATAACCAACCAACTAGCAGCAAACAACTCATACAAACCACTATTCAAACTGAATAATACAGCCCATACTCTTCTGGGGATTGATCTGCATATAACCCATAACACAGCACCCGGTTCATTCTGCACACAGCAAACCCTGAACAAATAACCCAATCTAACAAGACGGATCACGAAACTGACACAGTTGCAGTTGAAACACACTCGGATATCCCAAATTTTCCCTTTTCTTCTCTTGCTTCGCACGACTGTAGAGAAAGGCACAGCATTCTGAACACAAACGATTTTTTTGTTTGAAATAAAGAGGGGTTTTCAACCGGGGTGTCGAGCCTACCACAGCGAGACAGACTCAAACTAAGAAACAAAAGGCACACGACCTAAAAGAACGAGACATGCTCGAAAAAGACTCAAAGATAAAATCGAGACCGACAAATCAAACAGACACGACACACGGACATGTTTACAAAAAGACCTCAGATCTGGAGGAGCCAATTCCTCCGGGTATTATTCCCACCTTTCCTGATTTGTGATACTCACATCACTCGGCCCTCAGGCTCGGTTTTTCTCTTAAAACGCCTTTCTCACTTTTCTCTCAACTTATTCCTCTCTATTCTTTATTCTCTCATTTTTTTTATCCCTTCCCAGGGTGGTTAATAGGTAAACGAGAGGTTGTGGGTTCACGCCCAACACTGTTAGTTCACGGCTATTTCTTCTGGTGATGGAGTGCCCTTCCGGCGAGTATGTTGACCGGGGGGGGGGAAGCGACAGAAGGCCTGACTCAATTGTGCCCCTAGTTCGTCACTTTGACCCTTTTTTGTTTTCTAAAACAGTTTTGATCAAAAATGAGAGTTGGATTAACACACTTATTCAATTTTTGATTTGAAAATCATGTAAATCAGGCTGTGAACACTGAAAATTCTCCTTTTTGGGTCCAAACATGGTCCAATTTTGAAAATGAAACAGTTTTCGAGAAAATAAGTCAACCTCAGTGAAAATTTTCAAAAACTATTTTTTTGCAACCAATCAACGCTCAACAAGCGTAGAACTTACCCTCGAGATATGCAACCTCGGATCAGAGGCAATGGAAAATTGCCCCGGGCTTAAAGGGGGATAAAGTCAACGGAAAGTTGCCCCTAGTTTGGACGGTAACTTAGGGCAACTTGTGGCAATGCATGGCAACGGAAAGTTGCCCCTTGTTTGGATAATGCCTCGGCACGTCGTAAGCCAGCCCTTGTTGACGACGATCGGACCCTCGGGCGCGGAGGAGTCGAAGACGGTTTGAATCAATATATGGACACAGTCACCTGGAAGGTGTTGGTGGTTTGGACTTCAAGAGGAAGTTAATCACGTAGTTCCAGGTTGCTGCAATCGAGACATCAAATTTGAAGGAGGCACAGGTGATCAAAACCATGACATGGACTGGGACGCTATGGAAGCGTTGGGGGCTGGACTTCAGGATGAAGTTGCCTACGTATCCCAAACATGGAAATCAAGCCTTACGTAGTTCCGGTCAAGGTACACTCGGGTATTTTAACCTTCACTGTTTAGGCTCTAACTTTTGCCAAGGTGCCCAATACGGGTTTTCGACCTTGCGAGCTATGTTTTTCTTTTTCCTTCTTTTTCTTTTCTTTTCTTTTGCATTTTCATTTTTATTTCTTTTGCTATATTTTTTCTTTTCTTTTCTTTTCTTTTGCTTCTTTTTTGTATTTTCTTTTTTTTTTCTTTTCTCTTTTCTTTTTTTTTCTTTGCTCTAATTTTTGCCTGGGCCGCCCTTCCAGGTTTTCGGCCCAGCGAGCCTCTCAAAGGGGTAAAAAGGTGTAGCGAGCCCATGCCAAATGGTTTTGAGGTTGAGGTCTTTCTGTATCTAGGAGAATGACCATTGTATTGATTTGCAGAAAAGTTCATTACGGCTGCTTCATAAGCCTTGCCTGGTGGGATCTGATCTTCTTAATCTGACTTTAGTGCCTCTTGCTCGAGGGCTGCCTCAAAATAGGTCACCCAGGCGTTTCATGGCACTGTTGAACGTTTTGAACGGATTCCAGTTTGCAACAGATGAATTGAATCTTGAGACCGAGAGCGATCCTGGGTTGCACAATCTCAAGAGCGGTCCCACGTGTCTTCGCAAGATCAAGAAGACATTTTGTTTTTGAAAGTTTTAAGAAAGCGACAAATCATTCAAGTTGAAGATAGTGTGGAACCAATGGATCGGACCAGATCCTTCTCAAGACTCACGCCGACAAGCATGATTTCATTCATTAAAAGCTTAGCGGGCCTCTTTCTCAAAATGATCAAAATTTTACAAAACCCGAGAAATTACTTCCTCTTCGTTTTTCATCACCGCAGTGTTCGAAATGGGGTTTTATGAAAAGCTTAGGTCATTACGACAATGTTTAAGGCACAAGAGAGTAGGCAAATCGCTGCTCCATTCACATCTTCTGGCACGGCTAACTCAAATAGCAACAAATACGGAACGTGATAGCCACGGCTGTTTCATTCAGATTCTCTGATTGTGACTGGCTTCTCAACAGAGACAAACTTAAAAGGAAAAGCAAAAGGATACAATTATAAAGCAAAACGGTGTTCGAGGCAACAACCCCGAAATCACCTGGTATTCTATACAAGAGGGACTGACTCATTACAAAAAGACAGACCCATAAGCAAAAGGACTGACTCAAGACAATGAGACAGACTCAAAACAAAACAAAAGATTGACTCGATCAAGTCGATTTTACAAAACTAACGCTAACAGATGCTCAAAAATGCGTACAAACGCCACATCCAAAACGTGCGATCGCCCACAAAGCGGTTCACCTTCGCTACATACTTGCAAGGTTCAGATCCTCAAAATCCAACAACTGGGTGGTGACAGACTTTGCTGAGGTGGGGGGAAGGATAACCTCGTTGTTAATCAAATCTTGCACCTCGTGCCGGAGGCGGAAACAATTGTCGGTAGCATGGTCATGAGTATCAGGGAGATTCTTCGGGAGAGGCCGAGGCTCCAGGGGTTTAAGGTGTCCCCTCTCGGCAAGGATTTGAAGTGCCTTGGACAATGGCATGTAGAGAGCATGAAAGACCCTGCGCCCTCGGGGCAGGTACTTTGGAGCCTGAGCACTCTTGCTAGATGCACTAGCGAACGGATCAGCGAGTGCGGCCTTGGATTTCTGGTCCTTTCCGGATGCAAGGTTGGGAGAGGGAAAAACTGTTTTGGCATAACGGGGCCTATCCCGATTCTCTGATTGACTGGAATTGCCCTCAGGTGGAGTGGGGAAAGCATCCTCCACAGCTTTTGACATAACTGCGGATATTTGTTGCTTATTCATTCCCCCGGCTTTCAAAGCCTCTCGCCCACAAGAAGTTGTTCGATAGGTCAGATTCCGCCTTCATTTTGCCTTTGTCTCGCCTCACCGATTTAGAACTTGGTTTGATGCGCTGCTGTTATAGCCGAGGCCATCTCCTGTTGGTGAGTTCAATTACAATTCGTCCCCAAGAACGGGGCTCTTGGGTATAAAGCCTCCCAAGATATGGTGCGCTTAGTGGCTAAAACAGACATCCCATAGGCGAGATCCACCACAGATCTTTGAAGATCACCTATCATTCCCATTAGTTCAAATGTAGTAGGCTCGCGTGCCTGATATAGTTGAGGGGTCCACAATGGATGTGCGGCAAAGCACTGGTGGATACGGCATGTCAACAAGAGTTTCATCTGTGGGTGATTCCTTGACTCAACGCGTCATTATGACCACGATCTCTTCTCGAAGTTCTCATAATATGTTCGCTTCACAAGAAGGAGAAGACACTAGTCGTTTCCGATCGACCTTCAATCTCGAATCAAACGGAAAACAAGCGATTTCAAATTTCAAACAGATCAAACACGGGTGTAGTCAAACAACTGCACTCTACTACTGAACACTGTTCCCCAAAATCACTATTCAAAACTGAACTGACACCCGCAGACATAACTGATTCTCAACAACACTGATACTGGTGCCCTCAGGCCGGATACCCAAACTTGCAAACTAATATATGCGTTCCCTGCAGAGATACACTCTAAAAGCACGTAATAGGTAAAAGAGAACCAATACTCCCCTATGTTGGGGTAGGGTTTCCCTGTGCTATTTTGTCAGGAGCTAGAGTTTCACTACGCACACAGCGGCTTCAAACAACCTGTATCGGGTAAGCAACCTGTCCTAATTTGGAATGGTCACTATGGATCCGAATATGCACTAGGTCGAATGGTCAAAAAGGGTGCCCCGATAAAACCGGGGTTTGTGTTCCCATACTGGCAGAGCCCGCAACCGGTCAGCCTTATGGTCATGCCTTGACAAACAAGCCTCCAACAAACCGCTCAGGAATACCAGATGGCCAACACGGTGTCCTAGGTGCACTAATGCACATGCAATGCAAAGAAACACATAAGTGTAGTCAAAACAGGATATTACGAGTTCGAGTCAAGCTCTCTAAACATCTCAAAGAAGTCGCAGAACCGTAGACGCCGCCTTTGGGCCTTCACTCTACAGCCGGACTTCGTTTTGTTTGTTGCGGTTCGAATCAACCAAAGAGTCCAACTCGCAAATCGCTTGAGAAAACAGATTTTTTTGAAAAGTAGTGCCAAACATGGATCGCTTGCGACATCTGAGTCGCCACCTAAATATTTTAAAATGGGAAATTTAGAAACTCGACTCGGTCAAGGCCACATGTCCGTCATCACCAAAGTTGTCTTGGCTCGGGAGCTTGGGTACGATCGGAAGGTCACTATGAGCATTCTTTCGCCATTCAAGACCGCCTCTACTAACTATGATATCCGCTTTTGAAAACATTATGTGTTCTTATTCCAATTATTAGCATAGAATTACTATGTTATGCCAAGAAGAAACAAGTATAGACTAGATTGCCTAATTTGGAAATAAACATTGCATATCCGCTCGCTTTTGAAAGCTGCTGAATTTGCTACTCACGAGTAGGCTAAAACACGGATTTCAACGAGTTTTCCAACTCAAGCAATCCAACCTCCACCCACAGGCATTCAAACAGTTTATCTCATATAAGCATTTAGCCACATGGTCAACATTCACATGCATGCGATATGCTAAAGCATAAATACTTACATCAGACTCGTACAAAACAACAAACTAGTTAGCAAAAATGCATGCCCTAGTTCATGTTAGAATGACTAATGCATCGCATACAGAATGTGATTAGGATAGGCTCGGCTAACCCTAAAATGGCATGTGAAATGCAATCATTCGATGCACGTATTCGAGTTGAAAATTGAAGATACAATGCGGTTTGTATGATGTACCGAGCCCGGTGCATGTCAACAAAGGCATGGATGCACGCATGCATTGCATAAGGTATGCTAAAATAAACGTGCCCTAATCTACCATCAAAAGCAGGTAAATAAAAGGGAGAAAGAAATGGGGGTTGGAAGACATACACACCACTCACCCACACTTATTATAGATTTGCCCTCGCTCGGAGGGACCAAAAGAATAATAGAAATTAATTAACTACGCAAGCTAATTAAATATTACAAATTAATTAAATTAACAAATTAATTAATTTAAGAAAAACAGTAAACCGCCTCGGGGCGAGGGCTCAATGCACGCGCGCTCGGATTCCGCTCGGAATTGCACTGTCATGCCTAGCCTGCCTCTGTTTTCCCTGCTTTGTTCCTCTAAAAACTGCCAAAGTCTCATAACTACTTCCTTGGATACTGGGGATCACCACCGGCTAAACCGAATAGCCACCGGCTGCTAAGATGTGGCCCATTGGCACAAAACATATCCACCGGCCACTGATTGAATGCCGGTCGGCACTAAATACTGCCGGCCGGCAATGAATTCCTGCAGAACCTGCAACTCACAGCAGCAGAGGGCAAAACTTGCATGGCAGCTCAATTCAAGCAATGTATGCACCAAACACATTCCTTATCATGTTTGTGACTCAAAGGAGGATGTGCCTCGATTCTCGGGCCACCAATCACACATTTTCATGCATGATGGCCCAAAGAATCAAGTGTGCAATTTTCATGTCAAATGAAATGCAAACTAAACAATCAAAGAGCCCAATCTCCATCACCAAATCAAGGGACAAGGCATGCATGCAAGATGCATTGCAACCTAATCATGTTAGCTAGGGATGCAATATGAGCATGTGAACAAACAATGCAAGCATACAAGCAAACATGAGGTAAGCATACAAGCAAGCAAATGATGGTCTTAAACATGACTTAGGCAACTCTAATTAAGCCTAAAATCAGTGGCCAAAATGCCCAAAAATGAGGGCTAAACACACATGCACACATGCAAGTAAGTTGGACCAACACTTTAAGCCTTAAACTAGCAACTTTCAAACACATTTAAGAGGGCACAAATGTGAACTATTAGCATGCAAGTTGAGCTCTGAAATCATGTTAGAATGCGGTGCCAAACCTACTCACACAAGACAAGCAAAAAACATGCAATTGGCCCAAATACTTGAGGCAAACCAAGAGGCATTGAACTACACTTGGCAAAACCTAACAAGGCAAGACTTAAGCAACTAAAATCAGAGTTTTAGCACACAAAATCAAGCCCAAAGGACCACTTAGATGGCATCTAAATGGTTTGAATTCAAAGGCATGCATAACGGTCAAAACATAAGGCATACAACACATGCTCTCAAAGCAATAAAGAGGCAACTAAGGCAAGCATGTGAGCATGCCAAAGGGACTGATATTACATGTTGGGTGGTTCCAAACCACCAAAATGATGCAATCAACACATGCCATACATTCACACACTTGAGGCATACAAGCCCGGCAAGCCACAAATGCAAAGGAGCTATACTAAACATACCAAAATCGATCCAAACGACTATGGACAGACCTAAAGCATGGCAAAATAAGCACAAAACATTCATAAGTCCAAGCCTAAATCATGCTCAAACAAAGGCTAACAACCTAAGACATGTTAAGGGAATTACAAGGCATTACATGGCAACTATGCTAAACATGCATGGAGTACCAAAACCAACACACAACATGATTATATTATGGCATAATAAGCATGAAATGCAGCCTAGACATGATCAACACACACTTGAACAAAGGCTTCCTTAAGAGACCAAAAATAGTCCCTTTCAAGGACAACAAGGAGAGGGGGTGGCCCTCCCCTTTTGGAGACTTCAAGGCACCATTTCCATCACTGAAATCCCTCAAGATTTCAGTGGTGAAGAGGCCCAAACACCAAAGTCTCGAAACTTGCACAAAATAAGACCTTTCAAGGCCTAAGAGGGGCCAAACTTCCCCAAAGCACAAAACACTCTTTATAAACTATCAAGAGGGCCTAAAAATAGAACTTTTTTATGTTATACACTAAACACAAAAATAGCTCTAAGATAGGTAGAAATAGGATGCAAAAATAGGGTAAAAAGGACTAGTTTCTTACCCTTGTTGACCTTCTTCACAAATGTTGATCTTGTTGCTTCCTTGGGCTCAAATCCAGTCAAAAACCTCAAGTACAAGCTCTGATCCTTGAATAAACCAAGAAAAAGTGAAAGACTAGGTGTTTGTGTGCAATAGTAAGACACAAAGCACCTAGAACACACACAAAGGAGATATAGAGATAGGATATGAATGGAACTCAAACCCTAAAACCAGAGTTTGCTCTGAGTTTTTTCTCACTAAAAAGCCAACCCTAAAGCCAAGGGGGAAGGGCTCCTCTTATAGAGGAGCCAAACTTGTAATGCTTACAAATTAAGCAACCAAGAGGGGCATCCCTCCATACACGTGTATGGAGGGGGAGTCAATGCCAGACAGCTGTAATAAAATATCTGAAAAAGCAGCTGAACAGTAGCCGGCTAGCCAAAAATGTCATTTTGATAAAAATGACGGCCGACCGGCAACAAAGAGTGCCGGCCGGCAATATAAATTGTCGGTGGCAACAAAAACCAGCCGGTGGCCTCTAGCTAGTGCCGGTGGTGTGTGGGGATGCATCCCCTGCCCCTCCAAGGCAAAACACAAGTGTTTGGTGCAAAACCAGACACAAAACAGTCGAGTTCGGAGATCCTGAGGCAAGGCGCGTAGCCGAGAACTCTGGGAACTCTAAACAAACACAAACATGGACAATCACCGAGTGTTCAAGCGGTGACGTCCAAGTCTTGAGTACGGTCAAAAATGGGGTGTCTACAGATACATGTATAATTCAACCTTCAATTCAAACATAGATGACAAAATCATGCTCAAAATGTTGAAATTCTACAAAATCATGCATGTATGTATAAACTAGCCTCAATTTCATCACCCTTAGCTCAATTCTTGCATTTAATCTCATAATCTTCTTGAATTCACATATTTGATGACTTAAATTCATGAATTAAGGTTCAAATGATTATGTAAGATCTTCAATTAAGCAAATTCTAGCAAAAACTTGGGCTCTACTTCAAAATTCTCCAATCTCCTAGTCAAATCTTCAAGATCAAGCCTTCATCTCTCTAGAATTACACCTCTCTCTCTCTCTCTCTAGAACTTCGTCTAGCAGATTTTTGATCCAAAAATGAATAATTCAACTTATCTCTACATTTTATATAGGCTTGATTAGCTTAGGACCTTAATCAAGGTTTAAGTTAACTAGTTAGACTTAAGGTAATTTAATTAAAACTTAATTTTCTAAACTGAATCAATTTTTAATCAAACTTCCTATTAGGCTCTAAAAATTATACCATTCTGATTAACCTTACCACTTTTGGTTTCTGAATTCGTTAAAGTTTTCAATTTCATATTTAAAGCAAAGATCACAACAGATATTCTAACAATGAACATATATGCATTCAAAAACACATTAAACACATAAATAACATTCAAAATTAAATATATAAAAACATGTTACGTGATGGGGTTATCACAAAGTGTGTATTGAATTGCATCTAGGGATTGAACGGTGTTAGGTGAATGTCGGTATTTGGTACCGAGTGTAGAAAGCTTGTTGAGCTGGTTGATTGGTATTGAGAATTGGTGGACACGGAGTCACCTTGAGAGTTGCTTTGGCATTGGTCAAGGAATTGTAAGGTTAATGAGTACCTTGAGTTACACTTGAGAGTGTTGAGTTTTGCTTTGTGTGAGCTTGTAGAAACCCTTCAAGTTGGGGTAATATGGTGGAACCTTGATTTTGCGAGCGCACCTAAGCCAATGTATGATTGATAAGTTATGATGATGATTGTGATTGAATGAGACTCCCAAAATCTGTACAAGTGTATTTGCTTTATCGTTTTATTATCGCAATTTTATCTTTATAAATTGTTAAGAAATATTATGATTGAGTTGTGGCATCACCATAGGAATGATGGGCGATATTGGGTGATGATTAAGGGTCATCGACTGCAATGTTGAGAAAAGGATTGAGAAACAAATTTTCCTAATGTTGTGGCCTCGAAAGGCATTGCTCAATTGAAAACGTTTTTGTTATAATCACACTTGATTGTGAAATGGAAATAGTCGTGAACTAATGTGGTAAGCTAAGTGTTATCAGTAACACTTGATTGTTTTTAGAAAATATTTATAGAACTTTTAGATTTTTACATGAAAATTGGAAATCGCTTTTAAATTGTACTTGGTGTGAGTTTGTACACCCTTTTGAGAGAGTTTTGTAAGTAAAAAAAGAGTTTTCAAGTTAATGATTTTTTTTTTTTTTTTTTTTTTTTTTACAAAAAAGTGTAGTTAATTCTTTAACCTTGCATGATTTGATTATGTAATGATTGCTAGTTATGTGGTTCATTGTTTTTGTTTTGGGTGAATTGGTGTTGTTGAATCTTGTTGTGCTAGAGAGTTTTTGATGTGAGTGTGTATCTGTCATTGGGTTTTTGAGTGTTGAACGCTCGGATGTTGATGGGTGTTTGTATTATTGGGATCGAATTCCTAGGACCTAGTGATATCGTGTATAGATTAGACAAAAAAAAATTACAGTGATATATAAAACCTTACAAGGTGGAATTAGAGTTTATACCTTCAAAATCTGTCTGGTTTGATCTCGTTTATATTACGAACAAAAGATTGTAGTTGATGAATTTCGAACTCGGTTGCAGCTTATGATCTTTTACCGTATTCCTTCCTCATGCTTGATCACGAATTGAGAGTGGGCTAAAAAACGTGAACCTCTTTGCTCTCTCTCTCTCTCTCTCTAAAACCCTAAAAATTATCTCCTTTAGAGAGCTACAAGGACATATATATAGGTTACGGCAGGGACCATGAGGAGTAAATTAGGATTAGGACTTCCTATGGAATTATGAAAACTTAATTCAATTTGAATTACAATTCCTAATTTCATAAATTATAATCCATACCACTAAAGAATTATAATTGCACTTCCATCTTAATCTCCAAATTATATTTCTAGCTCCACATTATTAAATGCTTTCTATTCTATATCCTTATTTGTGCATCTAGGAGAGCAGCTACTTCATAACTTTCAAGCCAACGCTTAGATCTGGCTTTACCCAAACTTTTCTGGTTCACCCAACATTTCCCACTTGTTTGACTATTGCTAAGCAGTTTTTAGATATCAAATAGACCTCCCCAGAAGATAATTTTAATGCGGCCGATTTCCCCTCTTTTGCAATCAGTTTTGCTACAGCGCCCGCTGCTTTAACTAATTGTCCACCGTTTATCTTCTCACATTAAGATTACTAATACTTATCATTAAATAAATTATTGACAATTATATTTAATCGACTTCTTAATATTTTCTTAAGACCTTCCACTTAATTTATTTGATATGTCGAATACAAAATCCACCTATAGGGTTTGACATAATCAAAACTCTTCAAGGAGATATTATCAATCCTTAAACCAGGACGTTGATTCTGTCAATAATTAATATACACTATACACATAGAGTAATCACCCAACTCACCAAGCTTATTAACCCATAAAGAATCTCACTCTTTTATGAATCAAAATTGTAACAACCCATATTTTAATTATTCTTTAAAATTGATACTACTCACAGTTGGAAAAATATACGATTTATTTGTATTATTATGTGTAATTTTTTAAAACAATGTAATTAGTACGAAATTTAGGGTCAAAGTATAAATAAGCAACTAATCTACACTTATCCATTTGAGGGATAAGATTCATAGTATGATGATGGGTGCAAATAGAGAGGTTACGTGTCACCCAAACGTGTTGAGCAAGTATTAAACTTAGTATAAAAGGAGGAGGGGTGCTGTGAATAAAACAAGGAAAATAAACAAAGAAAGGAAAACAAAATATTGGAAGTTAAGAAGGTTTTTGATAGTGGAAAGAAAGACTGAGGTATTAATTTTAAGGTGAGTTATATTATACCTTGAGTTGCCATAATATATTTTACGTATGTTTTGGATTGTCATAATCTATTTTACGCAATTTGTGTTTTATAAATTATATTAGCATTTTTAATTTATGAACCTTATTTTATATAATAAGGGAAGCCCATGGATATAACTGTTTATTAAAATGTGTTTTGAGCTATTATTTTATAAGTACCATCATGGCGGTCCCATGCGTTGGGAGACTTAAATAACCATTGACTCTCTAATTAGTCACTTTGTGACCCTCTGTCTATTATGGATCCACTGATTCTCTGAATTCTGGTGTGGAACAAAGTGTTGTATGAAACTAAATACTACATTATTGTGGGAGCCACCTCTAGAGTTTGTACGAGCCACTTCTTAAGTCCATATATTTGTTCTGTTTCGTTCTGATTTTTGGTGTGGAGCAAAATGTTGTACGAAGCTAAGTGCTACACTATGGTAGAAGCCACCTCTAGAGTTCGTACGAGCCGCCTCTTGAGTCCATACATTTGTTCTATTCCGTTTTATACCATGGTTATGATTATTTTGTTTATATGATTTCTATATATATGTCAAATGATTTCCGTAGTATATATTATGTATTTTAATATCAAACTCTATTTAGCGCAATAATTATCCATGGTGATTTTATACCCTCATGCTCTTAATATAATATTTCTCACTTTGCCATGAGCTTATAGTTGTTTACCACTTTCAAGTGATATGTCAGGGCTAGCGCGTGCGGTAGACACAAAGCACTTTGTAGACATAATTCAGCGCTGACAATTTTATTAAATAGAAGCTCTAATGATTATTTTGGTACCCTCACTTAAATATTTTTTCACTTGCATTTAGTAATTTGTTTAAGAATTAGCCGGAGGTAACTTCAGTTGCTAGCCATCACGATACTTAACCCTTAGGTACAGTGAGCGAGTCGTGACAAAAATGACCACTACTAAATCATGTGATTATTAATTAGTTTCAGATTAAGAAAATAAACACTCATAATAACTATGAGATGTAAATTGTTTCATCTGATAAATACATGAACAATTATCCTAAGATAGTCTTGCTTAATACGCACAAAGCGTACCATCACAATGAGTTGAAACTTTACTGTTTCCTATAGTCAAGACAGGCCTATTCAAACATTATGCTACAGTCGTACCGATGGTGTGTCCAAATTCATCTTAGATTGTGAACCACTTATATTCTACAGGAACTAGTGATCTGATCTTATTTGTATAAGTCGTACTTTACACATTAGATCACATACTGTTGTTTAAATTGTGAAATTAAATAAATAGATTTATGAAGACAACAAATTATGTACCAAGAACATATGCTAATAATTACAATTAAATTTCAACAGAAATACACACAGCAATAAAAGGGTAAAGAGACGAAACCGAAGCAGCTTCCTTAAACAGATTTCATTACCACGGGTCGAGTGCTTGAGGAAACCCTCTGCCTCCCAGGATACGACGGTCAAAACCAGCTACGGCAGAAGCACTATCTGTCTAGCTTAGCGAACAAAACAATGGCAGCACTCTCTCACAATAGGAACTATCAAGCAAACTGACTTGTAAAATGGAAGCAAAAATTTCTATATTGAAACTTGACAGGAGGGTCTCAATTTATACATGTATAGGGGAGAGAGGAAGAGCCTCCAGCCTTTAAGGCTAGTCATTAAAGCACCAAGCATCCATAGCCCCTTTCCACAAAATGAAAAGTTGGATGCCAAAGGATTCACACCCTTTAGCCAAGAAAAAGATTTAAATACTCTTTAAAATCCTATTCATGAATCTAACATCATGAAGCAAATTCTTGGCAATTTCTTATTCAAAACCCAATGGTTTTTGGCTCACTTGGACCCAACACAAAATTGGTTAGGACCCACTTTAATATTTAATTAAAGTCACCACACTTTAATATTAAATTAAAGTCCCCAAAAATCATATTTTCCAACAATCCCCCACATGAATAAAAATTGACCGAAAGACTCAACAAACGGACAACGTTCAACAATAAAGACTCTGAGAGAGAGTACAACGGACTAACCCCGACATCAGAGAAGGTAGCTTTTGGCTTTGAACCTCTCCCAGTGAAAACCTATCGAGTTCTTGGCGCATCGCTGAAAAAGACATCATGAACTGCTCTGCCGTTTATGTAAACTGAGACAATAGATCTCACACGGGAATTACTCCTACCTCCATAATGTTCTCCTTTGGTGTGCCTGTGTGGCCTCGACACTAGCCCGGTTCGTGAGTGGTTTCAAAGAATCTTGGCCTATCCAATTCTTCTAGAAGCGGCCCCACTTCACACTCACATAGGTGACTCTACTAAAGTATCCTGCAATACTTAGCTCAACAGCTTAACAGATAAGAGTCATTAAAAGCTCAGCTTATCCTCTACACTTGCAGGTATCACTGATAAAAGGAATGGCTGGAGGTTTAACCTCCTCAGTGACATACTACCGTTACACGCAATTAGGTTGTCCCATTGAACCTAGATCTTGGGATCTCCAGTCAACTAGGTTGGGTTTCCATTCCGGTAACTTCCAAAGGCCTTAACCCCATTCCTTTTGACGACGTTTCGACTAACACTCGACATAACCCTTTGGTTAGCGGATCCGCAATGTTGTCCTTAGACTTTACATAGTCCAAAGAGACAACTCCAATCGAGAGTAGTTGTCGTATGGAATTATGTCTACGACGGATATGTCTAGACTTTCCATTATACATATTACTCTGTGCCCTAACAATTGCAAATTGACTATCACAATGAATACAAATAGTTGGCACAGGTTTAGACCAACGTGGAATATCTTCAATGAAATGGCGAAGCCATTCTGCTTCTTCCGTTGCTTTATCCAAAGCAAAGAACTCTGATTCCATCGTTGATCTAGATATATACGTTTGCTTGGAAGATTCCAAGACACGGCTGCCCCACCAAGAGTGAACACATATCCACTAGTGGACTTTGAGTCCTTTATATCTGATATCCAATTCGCGTCACTATATCTTTCAAGTACCGCTGGATATCGAGTATAATACAGCCCATAATCCCGAGTGTAACGTAAATACCTTAACACCCGCACAATGCCCTTCCAAAGAGAAGCATCAGGATTACTTGTGTATCTACTAAGCCTGCTAACCGAGTAAGCTATATCTGGCCTAGTACAACTCATCAGATACATTAAACTTCCAATTACCCGAGAATATTCTAACTGAGAGACACTCTCTTTATTATTCTTGGTAAAGTGTAGACTTAAGTCTACAGTGTCAAGACACACTCAGATTCGATCCACTAAACTTCTCAAGTATCTTATCAACATAAAGAGACTGAGAAAGTACAATTCCGCCAGAGATTCTGGTAATCTTAATTCCCAGAATAACATCTGCAATGCCCATATCCTTCATGTCAAATTTAGAGTTTAACAACTTCTTGGTAGTTTTGATCATTTCATCGTTATTACCTATAATGAGCATATCATCAACATATAGACACAAAATGACATAACCTCTGTCAGTGTCTTTGAAATAAACACACTTGTCACATTCATTGATTCGAAACCCATTTGACAACATTACATTGTCAAACTTCTCATGCCATTGTTTAGGCGCTTGCTTCAAACCATACAAAGATTTGACAAGTTTACAGACTTTCTTGCTTTGTCCTGGAGCTGAAAACCCTTCAGGTTGCTCCATAAAGATTTCTTCATTCAAATCTCCATTTAAGAAAGCTGTCTTTACATCCATCTGGTGTATCTCAAGATTACGCAAAGCTGCTATCGCAATCACCATGCAAATGGATATTGTCCTAGTTATAGGTGAGTACGTATCAAAGTAATCAGGCCTTCTCGTTGCCTATACCCTTTGATAATGAGCCTCGCCTTATACTTGTCAATAGACCCATCGGCCTTCATCTTTCTTATTAAAAATCCATTTGCAACCTAAAGGCTTGCAACCTGGAGGTAAATCTACCAACCCCCAGGTGTGGTTTTGTAAGATGGAGTCAATCTCACTTTTGATCGCTTCTTTCCATAAAGGACTCTCAGGAGAAGTCACAGCTTCGTGGAAAGTTTGAGGTTCGTTCTCAACTATAAAAGTCAAGAAGTCTGGATCAAAAGACTTGGATATCTTAGCCCTTTTACTCCTTCAGGGCTCATCTAAAACCTCAATTTGATCATTACCTGGATCATCAACATGATCATCCTCACTAGCAAGCTCATCAAATTGCTCCAAAACCTCAGAACCCCTTCTCAGGTTCGGCAAGGAAAAATGTCTTCAAAGAAACATGCATTCCTTAACTCCATGATGGTATTCCTGTGTATGTCTGGAATTTCAGACTTATGTACAGGAAACCGATATGCACTACTATTATGTGCATAACCAATGAATATACAATCCACGGATTTCGGGTCTATCCTAACCTGTTAGGGTGTAAGAATCGCCACAATAACAAGATACCCCCACATTTGTAAGAATTCATAAGAAGGCTTAACGCCTTTCCATAACTCATACGGGATCTTGTCCACTTCACTTCAACACAAGTTTCACACTTATGTTTTATCGGAACGACCTTGTCGGACTCAAAAACCATGCGAAAACATGTTTACTGAGAAGAGTTCTTGAGACAAGATTCTAACAAATGTCCGGAACAAACAGGACTTCGTTAGCTCTTTCCTGAGGTTAACTTCAGGACCACCTTTCCTTTCCCCTTAACAAACGAGGTAGCAGAGTTTTCCATAAACAACTTCTTACCATTTGTCACTGGTTCGAAAGTTGTAAACAACTCCTTCTCGGAGCAGATGTGGCGTGTAGCCTTAGTAAAACTAAAAGCCTCTTGCTACCACAGTTGTAGCACTTCCCAAAGAACCGATAACCAGGTTCCCGCGGCTTGTATGCCAGCTTCTTTACAACACCACCCCTTAGCCCCAGCTAAGCGCCCTTGTTCACAGGGGGGGACTTCTTCCTTATCCCAGAAGATTTGCCATGCTCAACGACATTTGCCTTCACTAAGGAGGTACTCCCTCCTTTCTTTCTATTATCCTCCTCAATTTCGGAGTCAGATAATTAAGTCTTCTTTGTAGAATTTATACAAAGTTTTTTTGAACAAATCCTTGTGTCACAATGATTATGAAACTCTCAAAATCATATCACAGTAAATACATTCCTAGAATGTCATCAACCGAATTAGGCACCCAAATATATTAGGTCCGACTTATCACTCTGAAGCCAATAGTCTTACTATTAGGAAACACAAATCCAGTGTTCAATAGTCTACTATTCGGAACTTCATAACATGGCCAGTAGTCTTATCACTAGGAATCACTAATTTCAAAGATGTGGTCGAGACTTTCTACTACTAGGAATCACACTGTCTTAACTTGTGATCAGTAGTCACTTTACTACTAGGAATCACAACGTCCTGACATAGGATCAATAGACTCTCATTACTAGGAATCATCATGTTTTGACATATGACCAGTAGCCTCTCCACTACTAGGAATCATGATGTCTTGACATGTGATCAGTAATCTATTCACTACTAGGAACCACAATCTCATAATCGTAGCCAAGTGGTCTAACACCACCTAGGAACCACCGCTTTCTATCTCTCGTGATCAAGGATCTTGTACTCACTAGGAGCCACCAATTTAAGAATATATTTGGAATTTAAAAATCCAAAAAATATTCACCCACAATAACAGGTTGTCTCAACTTTGCTTTCAAGTAAAGTCACATAGCAATTATAAATGCTATAAATAACACAAGGATACCATACTAATTGCCTCTGATCAATTCAGAGATATTTTAATGCAATCTTATGATTTCCTTTAAGAAACTCGTGAGGCAAAGGTTGTCAGGTGGAACAACATTTCTGTTGTCACCTTTTGAAGCCATTTCTGAAACATCACAACTGAATTTCACTTCTGTGATTCCAGAAATTAAACTTAACCCTTAGAAAATCCCTTAGAAGAAAAATTAATTCAAAAATTAGTCTCAGCACAAAACCTAGAATCGAACATGGTCAGGAATGTTCCCAGGAAGACTGGAGGGGTCACATCGGTCCCACTTAAAACCCAGTTAACCTTTTGACAAAACATTCAAGAGCATGTTGACTCCTAGTCCATAGGAAACAATTTAAAAATTAAGATTTCTAGGGGATAAACCAGGTTATAACAAACCGATTCTCAAGCAAATAAAATTTGCTACTAGAATTACACCACTCATAAAAATTAACCGGTACTCCCGGAATTGAGCCCATGAAAGTTAACCGGTACTCCCGGAACTAAGCCCATTATTTCTGAATAAAATCAGAAATATTTTAGCTAATGCTAAAATTTGGTTTCCTTTCTCAAAACCAAAACACTTTGGACATAATCAGATTATAACCAAAGACTTTCTCCAAACTTGGTTTTCCAACACTTTGGGAATAAAATAATTAAACCCAAAGACTTTCTCAAACTCCAAAGGTTTGAAACCAAATCCGTCTTAGTTGTCATTTCTGAACAAATAAGAACTACTCTTTAACCAAGGCTAAACACATTGGTTTCTATAATAGAAAACCAAACCAAATTCCAAACTTACAAGCAATTTAAAAATTGTTATAACAATTACACGCATGTAAAATGCTTCTAACAAAACAAACAAATAAAACTTGCTACTACAAATTGGTAAACAAACCAACTAAATCTCAAGCAAACATGCTTCAAACATTTAAATAAAATAGCCAATCCATAAGGATTCTATTTAGTCCAAAAGCCTTTTCCACGCTTAGGTATTTCTATTCAACACAAAAGTTAGTAGTCCAAACATTTTTGTTTTTACATCCCAAATACTATTCATTTGGTTTTATATTTGATTTCCGCATTGGTATCCCTACAAAGAAAGTTAGTAGCAAACCACAACAAAATACAATTTGTAACTTCAAAATTAAATTACAACTTTAAAATAAAGTTCTATACTCATGGGTCATGACTGACATTAATTCATAATAAACATTTAAACTAATAACTCCAAATAGATAAGTCAAATTCAAAGGTAATGCATCCAATTAAATAATACCTAATTAAATAATTTAGATTAATGCACCTAATTAAATAATTCACCTTAATGCACCCAATTAGATAACTTAGATTAACGCACCTAATTAGATAACTTAGATTAATGCACCTAATTAAATAATTTAGATTAATGCACCCAATTGAATAATCTAGATTAATGCACCCAATTAAATAACTTAGATGAATGCACCTAATTAAATGCAAATTAATCATGTACACAATTATAACTCCAAATACATTAAACTAAAATTAATAGGCAAGAGTTACAACCAATAACCATTTAGCAATTAACATATGCAAATAATTCTAAAACATTAAATTATGTACTCTAGTCTAGAACATAATAAGAATGTAACAAATTAAAACTAGAATAGAATTAGCATGTCAGAATTGCAACATCCATAAATGATATTGTATAACCTTAAAATTCATGCAAATCAAGGTAGGGAAATGATGAACCATACGCATAAAACAATATCAGACTAATACATAACATTGCATGATTTACAATCATTGAAATAGTGAGTAATTCCGCAACAATTCCTAGTAACATTATACAAAGTTAACCTAATTTTCGATATAAATCTATTCGATCAATTTCATAGAAAATATATATAAAAATCTGTTTTAAGCTTGTTGTTTAAATTGTGAAATTAAATAAATAGATTTATGAAGACAACAAATTATGTACCAAGAACATATGCTAATAATTACAATTAAATTTCAACAGAAATACACACAGCAATAAAAGGGTAAAGAGAGGAAACCGAAGCCTGCACGGAAGCAGTTTCCTTAAAACAGATTTCGCCGCCTCACCGAATTGAGTGCTTGAGGAAACCGGCGTCTGCCTCCCAGATCTGACGGTCAAAACCAACTCTGGCCGAAGCACTATCTGTCTAGCTTAGCGAACAAAACAATGGCAAGACTCTCTCACAATAGGAACTATCAAGCAAACCGACTTGTAAAATGGAAGCAAAAATTACTATATTGAAACTTGACAGGAGGGTCTCAATTTATACATGTATAGGGGAGAGAGGAAGAGCCTCCAGCCTTTAAGGCTAGTCATTAAAGCACCAAGCATCCATAGCCCCTTTCCACAAAATGAAAAGTTGGATGCCAAAGGATTCACACCCTTTAGCCAAGAAAAAGATTTAAATACTCTTTAAAATCCTATTCATGAATCTAACATCATGAAGCAAATTCTTGGCAATTTCTTATTCAAAACCCAATGGTTTTTGGCTCACTTGGACCCAACACAAAATTGGTTAGGACCCACTTTAATATTTAATTAAAGTCACCACACTTTAATATTAAATTAAAGTCCCCAAAAATCATATTTTCCAACACATACTTCGTAAAATAAAAGACACACATGTAGAACATTAGACAAATAATATAATTCAAATATTACTCATAATAATTCTCATTAAAATTGGAATAACTTATATTATGAAAAACAAATACTAAATCTCATTACACAAAAACATAACTTTTAGTATAATTTTCTAACAATGTCCCACTTAGAGTCGAAGCCATGATGCCGTGATACTCACATCCATTCCCTCTACGGGACTATCAAAAGTCTGGGTCAGTAAATTTTTACGAATTTTTATTTTCTCAAATTGCTTCTATAATAAAAAAAAAATTAAAAAAAAAAAACCACTACAATATTTTCAAAAATCTATTTCATATATAATTCTAATCAGTTAACCACGTACTATTAATTTATTAAACAATGTATTTCTTTTAAGTTTATATTATATTACTTAAAATATCATATAAAAATAAAAATAATTCATAAGTGTAATAAATACACACTATATGTGCCACCCTTTTAATTTGTATAATTGCGATGCATTGGTTATATTAGAAAAATGTGATTTTCTTTATAGAAGTAGCCATGGGGTGGGACTTAAATTTTCACATATTTTGCTTTTATGTTAAACAAATATTCGTTAATCATGATTGATGGAGTACACGATTTATCGGTATAAAATTTAGTCCCATGAAAAAATATTAAAAAATAAAATCATTTATACTTTTTTTTTTTGGAACGAAACCATTACGCTTAATGTACCCCAATCTAACATATAGGCCTGCCAATGATATAGGAGCATATGAATATCATAAATTTGATCCAAGAAGAAAATATCAGATCAAAAAAGTATTAAAAAATAAAATAAAATAAACAACGTAATACAATTTAAGCGTAATGATATATGAACAAAATTATAAAATTTTCATATGAAATGATATGATTTATTGTGGACCATTCGTTTTCAATCAAAACAAGCACCACTATCCTCATAATTTCAAAAATGCTATTAACACATAATTTTAGATGTGTTTTTTGTATAATATATATTTTGGCAAATTATTTTCCAAAAATTAAATGTCAATGAAGACTTTGAAATCTTTTTGAGTGATACTTTAGAGGACCACAGAGCAAATTGTTTTTTTACGAAAGAATATCTAAACCAAACCAAACCAAACCAAGCCTTAAGTCCCATCAAATGGGGTCGGCTAAATGAATTCTTCTTCTCCATGCGGCCCTATCAAATGTCATTTCATTAGTGAAATTAAGTAGATTCATATATCTATTTATAACGCTAACCAACAGTAATCTAGGCCTACCCCATCCCCTAACATTTCTATCTACTGTTACCGCACCGCATCGCATCTCTTCGTTACTGTTTCTGTTGATCTCCGTTGAATATGACCAAACCATCTCAATCGATTTTCTCTCAACTTATTTTCTATCAGTGCTACTCCTATCCATTCCCAAATACACTCATTCTTAACTCTGTTTTGTCTAGTCTTACCGTACATCCACCTTAGCATCCTTATCTTAGCCACACTCATCTTATCTATATGTTGTTTCTTGGTTGCCCAACACTCCGTCTCATACAACATTGCTGGTCTACTAGCCATTCTATAGAACTTACCTTTTAGTTTAGTGGGTATTCATTTATCGCATAATACCCCAGACACACTTTTCCACTTACACCATCCCGCCTTAATCCTATGGGCCACATTTGCATCAATCTTCCCTACTATTGTGATAATCGACCCTAAATAGCAAAAATGTTCACTCTTAGGCAATTCTTGGTTCTCAATCTTCACTTATCCTCTACTTTCATTGTTACTGTTACTAAATTTACATTCCATGTACTCTGTTTTAGTTTTGCTTATCCGAAATCCTTTAGATTCAAGAGTTTTCTCCAAATCTTCAACTTTGTGTTAACTTCTTCTCTAGTCTCATCCACTAGCACAATATTGTCTGCAAAAAGCATACACCATGGCATGTCATTCTGAATATTTCTCGTCAACTCATCCATAACTAAAGGAAAAAGATAAGGACTTAAGGTAGATCCTTGGTGTAACCCTACAGTGATAGGACATTCATTTGTCTCTCCAACTAGCGATCTAATAGTGGTCACCACCCCTTCATACATGTCCCTAATCACATCAATGTAACCTTTCGTCACATCTTTCTTCTCTAACACCCACCATATTATATCCTGAGGTACTCTATCATATGCTTTCTCAAGATCGATAAACACCATATGAATGTCTTTTTTCTTTTCTTTATACTTTTTTATTACTCTCCTCAAAAGATAGATCGCTTCCATTGTTGACCTGCTAGGTATAAACCCAAATTGATTCTCTAACACCTCTGTTATATCTCACAATCGGCGTTCCATCACCCTCTTCTACACTTTCATTATAGGACACATTAGCTTGATTGCTCTATAGTTGTTGTAATTCTGGACATCACATTTATTCTTATAGATTGGCACTAAAATACTCTTCCTCCACTCATTTGGCATGTTTCTAGTCAACAAAATTTTGCTAAATAACCTAATCAACCAGGCAACTCCCTTTTTACCGAAACACTTCCAATCTTCAATAGGGATATCATCAGGTCCTAAAGCCTTATTTGATTTCATCTTCTTAAGTGCAATCTCCACTTCAAAGTTCTTAATCCTGCGATAAAATCTATAGTCTTGGTTTATCGTATTACTGGCTATTTCTTCTCCTATTGCGTACCTCCATGTTCCTCATTTAATAGTTTCTCAAAATAATTCTTCCATCTTTCCTTAATCTCTTCATCCTTCATCAATATCTTAGAATCCTCACTCTTGATGCACTTAACTTGATTAAAATCTCTTGTTTTCCTTCCCCGTATCTTAGCAAGTTTGTATACCCTCTTCTCTTCCTCTTTACTAACTAGTCTAGTGTATAGGTCATCATAAGTTTTCAACTTACCTTCTCTCACTACTTTCTTGACCTCTTTATTAGCCAATCTATAGCTCTTAAGATTTTCCTCAGTGCTATCATTCTGCCACTTTTTAAAGCACTCTTTTTTTACCTTAATTACCGCTTGAACCTCTTCCCTTCACTACCAAGTTTCCCTAGAGCTGGGTCCCGTTCCTTTCGACTCTCCAAGCACTTCCCTTGTGATTCTCCTCATACAATTGGCCATTGAGTTCCATATAGTGTTAGCATCATTTTCCAAGTCCCAAGTACCTTCCTTATCCATTTGATTCTTAAATATTTCTAGTTTATCCCCTTTTAGGTCCTACCATCTCGTCCTACAACGCCCACCATCCTTCCTAACTTGGTATTGCCCTCTAAAACATAAATCTAGTACCAAAATCCTATGTTGAAAGGCTAAGCTCTCTCTAGGAATCACTTTACAATCATTGCATTTTATGGGGTTCACTTTTCTTACTAAGAAGTAATCTATTTGGCTCTTAACTAATCTACTCTTAAAGGTTATCAATTGCTCCTCATTCTTTTTATATATAGTATTGGCCACCACCAGGTTAGAAACCAACGCAAAATCTAAGATATTCTCTCCAGCTTCATTTCTATCACTAAAACTGTATCCGTCATATACCCTTTCATAGCCTAGTTTATCTATGCCTATATAACCATTAAAATCTTTACCTATAACCAAGTTTTTTCCTATGGGTATCTCCTGTAAGATCTTATCCATTTGCTCCAAAAAATCCCTCTTAATTTGATCATCTAATCCTACTTGAGGGGTGTATGTGCTAATAATGTTCACTATATTTTCTGAAATAACTAGTTTAACTAGCATAATCCTATCTCCTTTCCTAGTGACCACCACTACACTCTCCAAAAGACCATTGGCAATTATGATTCCTACCCCATTCTTGCATCTATTCTTACCACTATAATACAGTTTAAAACCCGTATCCTCAATTTTTCTAGTTTTCTCACTCGTTCACTTAGTTTCTTGTACGCAAGCTATCCTAACTCTCCTCCTAATCATAACATCTACCAATTTCATTGTCTTATCAGTTAAGGTTCCTATGTTCCAAGTGGTTACCCTAAACCTATAGTCTTGGAGTAGCTTCTTTACATGCGCTTACCCAGAAAATGCGAGAACCTTTGCCCATTTTTCACCGCACCCAAGCGTCGATACGGCGCCCCTTGCTCACTTTTTGAAACATCCGGAAGTAGGCACAATGCGTCACTTGAGGGAAACGACCTAGTATTTAAATGATTCAAAGTAGGATTCATTGTCATAAGGGATATGAGTGGCTTTTTTACGTGTTGGCAATCGGCTACCTAACACACAACTCTCCTCCTTAACCTGGGCTTGGAATCGACAGAGTTGTTAACAACCCTGGCGGAGTTGCGGAAGAATATCCATCTAAAAAAATTATGAAGAAAAAGACTCATAAATTTGGCCCCTCAAGTAAAAAATCTTCCAACCTTGCATGCACAACCATGTCATCCATATATTTATTTGTTCTATAAATTTTGTGTAGTTACAGACTAATTATCAACTATTTTATCAACCACTAACATGTGTGTAGGACCAATATACCTTGGGTTCTATACACATAATAAAGTACTTGGTAAAGAATCAATACTTCGAAAGATTTTGGACCAGCTCAAAGGACCATAAAGCTAGAAACCAGCTCCTTAAAATGATCTAATAGATAAACATACTAACTAACTGCACATATTTGAAGGGTTGTGTAAACAAAAGGGTAAAATACACTTTGTTCTCTTTATGTTTGACCACTTTTTTTATTTTAGCCTTTAAAGTTTAATTTTTTTTTTCATTTTAACCTTTCATATTTCAAGTTTTTTTTCCAATTTGCTCTTAAAACTAACTTCTATTCAAAATTAAAAAGAAAATGCCACGATAACTGTCACATAACAAAAAATATATATTATTCTATTGGGGTTTGAATTTGTGTCAGACGTGTGAGCTATATATAATAAAATATTTTTATGTCACGCAACTATTAATGTCATTTTCTGCCTAATTTTGAACATAAATTAATTTTAGGAGTGAACTGAGAAAAACTTGAAACTTGAAGGGCCAAAGTAGGAAAAAATAAAATTTAAAGGTCAAAGTTGGAAAATGATCAAGCACAAAGGGAGCAAAGTGTAATTACCCTAATTAAAATATTGTCATAACTAAAAATAAAAATTGGTTATAACTAAAGAAGAAAATAATATAACTAGAAGTGTATATGGTACACCTGCTAAAGAGTGTGTATTTTAGAATTTCCCATAAAAAATAACAATCGTTAATTTAAGGGTTTATTACACTTTATACCCTGAACTGTCGTTAAATTATTTACTTAGTTCATGAACTATTTATTGAGTCTACTAAATCCCTAAATTATATAAATCAAAGTCTATTTAGTGCCTAAATTATGATTGAATCTATTAAGTCCTTAAATTATTTAATTCTATAGTTCCTGAAATAATTACAAAAATAAAATATATGTCCATAAGTATTATAAATTAATAAAAGACCTTATCTAGTTAAGATTTTAATTCAAAATGGAGATGCTTTTACAGCAAAAGAAAATCCAGAATTTTTTATTCTCCTCTTTTGCTAGTCTTCTTCTTTTAGTTTTTGTTAGAGAAAGTACTGCAAATGTTCAACTTCTCCGGAACTGTTCCAGAAAGTGCTAATATAACAGACGTTCAACTGTTATATCATGAGAGACAGACGCTGGTAGACCTCCAACACTACCAGTGAGACGACGAATCTATTTTAAAGACACCGTGTAAAGCATGGGTCTTTATTTGCATCCCTTATTATTTGTTCTTTATTTTTTAGATGTGATGTATTTCGCGTTCTAATTTTATTCGTTATTCACTATGTTTGTTTCCAGTTTTTTAAAAACACTTTTAAGAAATTCTGCCTTCATATTTTTCGTATTTTTTTGTTTTTACTGAATTTTTTTAATATTTTAAGCAATTTTTTAAATTTTTTGACACATGTAGCATAAATACACTTAAAAAATATAATTTTCGTGAAAAAATCTTTAAAAAATTCACTAAATACCAAAAATATAAAAAAAATATGAAAATTCAATATATATTTTTGTATTTTTGTGTATTATTAATTTTTTAAAATATTTTACTTTTTAAATACATTTAAGTAAGGTGCATTTAAAAAAGTAACAAAAAAATACTTAAAATTTAAAAAATATTTACTAAAAACAAAAAAAAAAATACGAAAAATAAAAAACTAAATTTTTAAGAAACTAAGGGTTGGTTTGAGATGTCCTAAAAAAGTGCACTTTTTGATTTATTAGTGGGTTTGGGTTGGGTTTGGGTTGATGTGTTAGAGATGTGATGTGATTTAAATAAGATGATGTGAGTTAAATAGTGACTTTTTGACTTATTTAGTACATGCCAAACTAGCCCTAAATACAGAAAACTGAAACCAAATACGCTGATTTTTACTAATTTGTTCTAGTGATTTGTTTTATTTAGAATCCATAATATGTTCTTGTAATTTGTTTCATCCGGAATTCATCTTATGTTGTGAAGTTTTGTGTTCCTACACAAATTTTTTTTAAAAAAAGATTTTTTTTATCTTATCTATTTTAATAGATATATAAAAGATTACAACATTTAGCCTTCACCCAAGGCCACTTTTGCCAAAGACATGAGCTGCAGCAACATGCTGCCCCGTCTATCTTACTACTACAAACATAATCTAACATATTACAAAAATAACATTGATAGCTCCCGCCACTTTGCAAACCACTGTACGAGCAGCAAGGAATCCATATTTATGGTAATAGCTTTGACATTGTTCAACACACACTATTTAACCACTTCTAAACAAGCTTTGGCGTCGGTTATCAGAGCAGATGAAGCTATTACAACTGCATCTAGTATTCCCTTTTAATTTACAAATTAAGGCCACGTTTGGGTAGTTAGTTATTTTAGTAGACTAAAATAGTTATGTTTGGAAAGAAGATTTCATTTTTTTTTTTTTTTTTTAGTTTTTTGTAATTGGATGTGATATTTGTGAGAAAAAAATGAAATGATTATGAATTTAATGTAACATTCTGTCTTATTACTATTTGGGTAAATTACACTGACACTCATGAGGTTTAGTCCAATTACATCCCACCCTCTCACGTTCCGAAAATTGCATTCTCACCCTTATGATTAATAGTTTCGTTTCATAAACCCCTTACTTATATAAAGGTAATAACTCCTATAGAAAAATAGAAGATATTATATTTGAAAAAAAAAAAAGCAAAGAAAAGGGGAAAAAAAAAACAAAGGAAGTAAAGCAAAGTAAAAAAAGAAAGAGTGTGTGAGTTCAATATCTTCATTCGGTCTAAATAATTACAATGACAGGGGTTAGTGTACTTTCTCAAATGTCATGGGTGATATGTATTAAATCCAAACTTCAAAGAATATAAGTGTAATTTACCTTAAATATTTTAACATATTTTATCTTGTTGTGAATTTTAACACAAAAAAAAAAAAAACCCAAACCCAACTTGCCAAACACCCCTAAGATGAGGAGTGCTTGCGATTTGATTTTGGACGGTTCGATTTGCGGTTTTGATCAGCTTGCATGTGCGGTTTGAGGAAAATTGAACCCGCAACTGCCCATAGTGCGGGTTGCAATTTGTGCGGATAAAGTTCGCGGATGTGCGGGCGAGTTGCGGATTGAATTTTTTTTCTTTAAAAATTTATTTTTTGGCATTTTTTTCTTGCCCGTTTTGTAAATATTTATCTTGAGCCATTTTTTCTTCATTTTCTAAAATGCTCAACATTAGTAATTAATGAATTAAAACTTATAAAATTAGAAACACAACAAAATCAATTCCTAACATAAGTAAATCATTCAAAATCTTAAATTTTTAAATAAAATTATAAACTATCCCATGCACATTTTTCAAAATCCTAAATTAAATCATCAAAATCATTCACTACCTAACAATATAATTAAAGTAAAATTATTCAAAATCCTAAACTTACCTAAAAGTAATTTTTCATTAACTTTTACATTCATCCAAAATATAATAATAAAATAACAATAAATTATTGTCAAATTTCATTCAATTCAAACTCATTGAATAAAATAAAAATATTTGCAAACTCGCAAACTCCATTATAATTTTTTTTTTTTTAAAAGAGCATAAATGCGGGCGAGTTCTTGTGAATGCAGGTAAAACCTGTAATCCGCCCGCAACTCATAATAGTGTTATATTTCAAATCGCATTTGTCCATATTATGTCTCCGAAACTATCCATTTATATGTAGATCGATTTGGATTGAGCGAGTTTTACAGTTCGGATAAACATACACCCCACCCTACCTAAGAGCATCTCCAACGCTTACTCAAATTTTTCACCAAATCTGATTCAAAAAGTATCCATTTCATCAAATTTGATAACAAATGCTCCAACGATTCACCAAATTCTCAAACTTGTCCCGGGACAACCGGGTGGTTGACCGGCCAGTCGACCGGCCGGTTGACCGGTTTGCCCAAAATTTTTTTTTTTTTTTGAATTTTTTGAACTTTTTTTTGAACTATTTTCGGGACGACGGCCGTCGTAGGGCAAAACAAATTTTTTTTTTCAAATTTTTTGTCAACTGTTTGAACCTTTACGGGTTGACTGGGTTGGTCAACCCAGCAACCGGTTGGTCGACCGGGTCCTCCTCTCCAACGGTCTGGAACAGTATTTTGATGAATTCATTATTTCGTCCTTAATCTGATGAAACATTTGCTGAAAACTCAATCTAATATCACGTTTGGTGAACCGTTGGAGCTGTGAACAGTAACCTTTTATCAAAATTTAAATTTGATATCAGTTTTGATGAACCATTGGAGATGGTCTAAGATCATCTCTAATGATTTATCAAATTTAAATTTGACGCAAAAACTAATTTTTTACTGATCCAATCCAGTATTAAATTTTTCATCAAATCCAAAAATTTTCAAATCTTTCATCAAATTAAGAATGAAAGTGCATTTCATTAATAATTGTACATAACTGTTGAATTTTCACCAAATATTTCCAAATATTCTTTACATGACCACCTCAAAATAAAAATTTATAAAAAAATTATACTGACCGACTGAACATCCACCCAAACGTTCATTCGATCGACCGGTATGCTGTTTGTCTTCAGATTCGTGAAGGAGAAAACAAAAATGTCGAGTAACAGGTTTCTGTTCATCAATGGAGTCGTCTCACCATCCTCCGACACTCCAACCGTATCCACCTTCCTCGAATCCCACCCAGGTACTCTTCGAAACTAGTCTACTTTCAATTTTCTGTGGAAAGCACACAAGATTCAATTTCGAAACAATTTCAGGCGCTTACACCACCACTCGCACTCACAACAATGCTTCACTCATCTTGTTCTGGGAAAGGCATCTCCGAAGACTCTCCAATTCCGCTACAATTCTATTCGATTCCAACCCCAAGCTTTTGTTCAAACCCGGAAATTCTATAGACTCGTTTTCATCGCCATTCACGCGATCTTCAAGGTGGGAATCGGTGATTCAGTCTCTTGTCAACGAATCGATGCGAAAAGTATTGCCAGTGGCAATGAAAGAGAGGAAAAGTGGTGAGGAATTGTCAATTACATCTCTTGTGAGTGGCAATTGGGAGAAAGTGAGCGAAATTGAGGATGGAGATGAAGAAGAAGAAATGATTTCTAGGGTTTTTGATGTGTATGTACATGTGGGGATGTATGTGCCTCGTCTGTTTGGTATTCGAGAAAATGGTGCCCATTTGGCCGTGGTGGGTCGTGGTCGGGATGTTGCTAATGCAAAGTATACAGATTGGGTTAGGTAATTATTTGCTTGTTGGAGCCGTGTGTGTATACTTGTGTTACTGACTTATTTTTATGGTGATTTTTGTAACATGTGCTGCAATTGGGTAAATTATATTGACCTCCTTCAAATTGTTGGCTAATACATTAGTATATCACCAAGGTTGTGGAAATTACATCCCTCCCCAAGGTTTATAGTTGCATTACATATTGCTTCCACCCATTAAGTGACATCAAGGACCGGAAATGTCAAGATCAAGAACAAAATATCTTGGTTGTTATAGAGAAACAGGCTTTTTTATTTTGTACTCCTAAAACCAAGAAAATGCTCCCAAATAGAAATGGGTTTGCCATGAAGAGCGCTTTGGATATACTTGGATGCATTCCTTTATCTGTTGTTTTTTGTATTTCTAGAGAGAGAAACATAGCTTCAGAGAAAGAAAAAGGAAGCAGGGTTTTTAATTCGAAATTTGAGGTTTGGTGGTGATCAATGTCCTTATAAACAATTTTTTGACGAGAGGTTGTTGATGAATTTATGGGTAAGGGTTTGCTGGAGTTGGTTATTAGCACAACAGGACCAATTGTGGTGGTTTTAACAATGTGACTTAAAATGAACAAATATGACTCCAAAAGTCTGCTTTGGGGAAACAGTGGCCATGGATTAAGGGTTAGAGAGTGAAAGCTTTGAGTTGAAAAGGTGAGAGTAAGAGTGAAGAAAAGGGGAAGAGAGGGCTTGATTATATGGTGGAAGTGGCGGTGGATGACGGTGCAAGTAGCTATGTGGGTTGGCAAAGAGAGATGGAGAGGAGGATTGTGGTGGTAATGGATTGTGGTTTTGTGGGTCAATTAGGAGAGAAAGAGGGAACATGAGAGAGGGAGAAGGATGAAGGGGAAGAGCCAATACTGCTGTGGGAGTGGGAAGTGCAAAAGGGAGAGGGAGACAGTTGTGGTGGAGATACGTGAGAAGAGCTACGATGAGAGAGAGAGAGAGAGAGAGAGAGAGAGAGAGAGAGAGAGCATAAACACTTCAAAATGGGTGTCGTGTCCAAGTGTCGGATGCACCATATGGCATGTCAATTTTTTAATTATAATTTTTTTGCAAGACACTTTGGGGATGCTTCACGGGCTTGTGTCTTGTGTTTGGACACCTAAAGACACCTTTGTGTGTGTCTGTGTGTGTTTTGTTTTTTAGAAAGCTGATTTGGAGTCAAACTAAAATATATGACGAGGGAGGGGAAAGTGAAGAAAAAACATACATAACCACGTATGTGCCCTAAATTAATATTTATTTATTTTTGGGCAGTATCTCTGCCTTGTGCATATCTTGAATTTTTTAAAATCGATTGTCCCGTATCTGTGTCCAAGCTTATTAGGCTGCGATTGGTGTGGGGGTGGATGGGAGAGAGAAAATGAAGCAAGTGAGGGTAGTAAGGTTATTTCCCCTCTTCCATTGCCACCATTAACTGAAAAGCACTGATAGGGGAAGTTAGTGTAATATCTAAAACCTCAAGGAGTAATATGTATTAGACAAGTGGTCAATGTAATTTACCCTTTCCAATTTGTTTTTTTGGGTAGGCGTAGGAAGTCTCTTGAGAAGTTGAGGCCACCTTCAGCTACTGAGCTCTTATTGTCAAATAATGGGGATCAGATTCTAGAAGGTTGTGTGACAAATGTTTTTGTTGTCTGCCGCAAGGTGAGAGGTTTATAATTATAATGTTTGACTTCATTGGTTGCTTTTAGGAGTATTCATTTTTTCACTTCTGAATGAGATTTTGTCATTGAACTTGTCAAAATATTGCAAGACCTATGTAGGATCCTGTTAACAAAATTTTGTCAAAGCCACAATCAATAGAAGATTTGGCTACAAACTTTGCCAACAACACATATACGTTCCAACAAGTGGTTCAAAAGAAACAAATGATGGAAGTGAAATAAGAAACTAAAGACTAATAAAAGATAATTTCATTAATCTTCAAAGAGAACAAAAATTCTGGCAATGAACATAATTTTGTTTTTGGTTACAAACTAGTGTTATTCTACTCCTAAAGATTATAAACTACTCCTAAGATTTAATTCTTGTAGGAGTGACGAAAATATTGAAGTCCATACAAATGAATGCAAATTACATATTTATAGATAAAATCCTACAATAATTACCAATGACCACCTTAAAAACTACCACCTTCCTACAATGACATGTGGTCCTCTAACAACTTCCTCTTGATCTCCTCTTGAAGTGCCATTTGTCCTGCAAGTAACTTCCGCTAACCACCAATTAATTCTCTCTTGAAATGATGTGTCTTTATCTCAAGCCTTCTAGAAACAATTATGCACCATCATCCCTCCAAATATACTGCAACATTGCAAATTCGACAGAGTATTTTGACAGAAGAATGCATCATCTCAGAGAAATTAAATTTTGGTTCAAACAGATCCCCACGGCTGAATGATGAATGCATTATTTATCATGTCGTAAAATTGAATATTGTGACATAAAATTTGCTCAATCTGGAAGATTTTAGTATATAGTTAACCAAAAAATGCATATACTAAAGAATAAGAATTCCAACAAACGAGATATTTTAGGTCAAGTTAGTGCATTTACTTTTTACCTTGTAGGATTGATGATGAATCATCTTTATGTGAAATGCAATGAACACTGTTCTTTTCCTCTACCTTGTGAGGATTCACATCATTTGTTAACATGCCTATGGGTGGAAAGGAAAATAGAAGTCAAGAGCCCTTTCAAGCTATGCCTTTTGTTAAGTTTTTATATTCTGTAATATGGCTATAACTTGCTTTATTCACATGCAAAATCAGCATAACTTATTCTGAAAATTTTGTCAATGACTCAATATAACATTGATTTACAAAACCAGAGTTTTCTTTATATCTCTAATCGCATTCAATGACTTGTGAAGCTTGCACCTTTTTTTTTTTCTTCTTGGGTTAAGTCTGAAGAAGCTTATACTGTTAGCGCTGGATAATTCAGATTGTCTCTATATTTTGATAGTTATGATCAACTTACACCTGGTTCTAATCAAAATGGGAGAACACCTTGAAATTGAAAGCAAGCCTTTCAGTTTGAAGAATTATTCTCTTCCATAAAGCTTTTGAAGATTCTTCCAGTACACTAGTCATATTTGACCATTTTTAATTATCGAAGTTGAACCTTTGGTACAATTAATGTTATTAACTTTTTTATACGGTCAAAAAATTCTACCTTTGCCATTTTTCTTAAAAAGATTATATTATTATTGGACCAAGTGAGGAAATAAATCTTGCTACCTATCAAACTCTCACTGAAGATATATATATATATATAATGAAATGATGTGAGGAAAGATACACTAACATGCCAAATATGGATGATAAAAGGATTGGATTGGAACTGGGGCCCTATCGACCCGTTCCAACCTCACGCTTGTAAAGAAAAAGCTCATCTCAGACAAATCTGATAGCCATGATGGGTACCATTTTTCTTGCTATCCTGAACTTAAAAACAATTCTCCAAAACCTTCTCATCAAATAATTGTATTCAAAATTTTTTATCCACTAAGTTCTGCATCGATCCAATGAAAATTTCAAAAAATTAGATACTAGTTACTTAAAATATGGCAAGAAGCATTTGAGCAAAATAAAAATGAATTAGGAGATAAAAAGAGAATATAACAAGAGGAGCAAAAGGAGGAAAGTCATTCACAATGGCCTTTGGCAAAAGAAAGCTAGTGTTGCTGCTGTGGAATTGAGAAATTATTTATAAAGGAAAAACCCTAACACATTGATTAAATGGTATTGCAAGCATGTCTTCCACATAGACCTACTACATATATTCTGGTTAAAAAGCATACGGCTTGCATGTGGACCAACCACCTACAGCTCATATCAGAAGACGGACAAAGCATGGCCTATGGGCTGGAGCTTGTGTGATCACTGGGCTGCAATAAAAAAAAGAGGTGGTAACTAGGCTAGGCAAGTTTATAAACTTTGTATATAGGGATTGGGGCCTTGGGAATTTACTTCTCTCGGGCTTCACTCTAAAAGCCCTTCTATAAAGGTGTTTAAGAGGTGAGGGTGGGCACACGTAGAAGTTGCATATAGGGTTCCAGAGGCTTAGGCAAAGGTATGGTGTGGGACAGTTGAGGTAGGAGGACAAAGGAAGACATTGAGGGGAATGTGATAGGGAGGCAGGGAAACAATGCTCCTACAATGATGTTTGGATGCTTGCAAAGGGTGGACCTTTGACAATAGCTAAGGCAAAGGAAGTCAAGGATCATCACAATTAGATTGTTGCTGCGGACAAGTTAGACGAATTGGTTTTATACATACCCTCAGGTAGTAATTGGGGTCTATTGGTCGGGAAAGAAAAGAAAGTAAAGGAGCCCAACATCAAGAGGTGATATCCAATGACCAATAATACAGAGGAAGATGAGGAAAGATATTCAGAGCGGGTCACTAAGATAAGGACTTCTTTCGGAGGAAGACAATGAGATGATTCTAGTGGAGTGCTCTCTTCTAGGTTGAATTGCGGGGTGGGGGGCAAGGTTTTGTAATGTGTTTCAAATCAAGAAGAGGGAGACTAAGAAGCATGGACGTGGACACAATACCGACATGCCCAACATTGAAATTTTCAAAAAAAAATATATGACACGACTCATGAGGGACATGTGCAAAATATATAATTTATATATTTATTATATGTCATATGTAAAGATAAATAATTATTATATGTTATATATATGAATATATAAGTCAAATATAATATAATATTTAAAGTCTAAAGGAGGAAAATAGATATATTTACATTATTTTTGTTTTATTGTTGGATTTGAAGTTATTTTATTTAAACTTGTAATGTGGTCTTAGTGTTGGGAAGTGTCCGACGAGTGTCGTGTTGATATTCAATATAGTGTTGGGCACGACGCATTACCTTCTTAAATTGTTTGTGCTTCCTAGGAGGGAGATAGAGTGGATGAAGGATTTTAACAAAAAAAAAAAAAAAAAGGTTTTTTGGGGATATAGAAAAGAGATGGAGATCCAGCATAGGAAGTAGGTGAAGAGGACTGAGTTTAGCTCAAGCTTGAGAACAAGAAGAAATATTAGAAATCTGGGGAACTTTGTAGTCATAAAATAGGAGGGAAGGAGGTTGTTTGGAAGTATGGCTGAGGGGAAACATTGTGCCTAATGTGTCTTTATGGCTTTCTTCCATGGGATGGCTATTGCACATAAGAGAGGTAATCATATTTGTAGGATTTTTATTGATGGTGTGGAACAGTAAGAAAAAGTCGTTCTCTAGAAGCATTGCGGAGTCTAGAAGAGGTTGGGCAATAAAGATATGGTATTGGAAATAGTCATGCTTCTTAGTTTGGTATAGTTTGGTTGATACTTGGGATGGTCAAAGGCCTTTCGGCTTGTTCGTATAGAGGATGCCCAAGGAGTGTTAATAAGAAGGCTTGGGATATGGTGTGGTTAGCACTTTTTTATAATACATTTGCTTATCAAAAAAAGTGAAAGGTTTGGCACATTTTTACTGCATAAATTATTCTTCATTTTTGAATTCTTTACATTAGCCAGCATCAAAACTGTAAAATGGTTGAAGCCTAACATACCAAAAATGTTAAACTTTTTTTGTGTATGAATTATCTAAAATGTAGACTGTTAATCGACCTGCCGTCCAGTAGGTTAGCTATGTGTCATATTATATAAAATGATCAAATGGTGCCCTTATCTTTAAAGCATACAAATAGGGACAGAGAGGTAATCCAATTTTCTTCCCATTCTGCAAGTGCAACGAGCAAGCGGCCGTATTTCCTTTCCCATCATCATCTCATCTACCTCTTCCTTTCTCTTCCTTTTCCATTTCTTTTTACCTTACCATCTGTATGCTGTTAAAGGTGGCTTTTTATTGATTTTCTTGCTTTATCCTTGTGGCCAATTTAAAAGAGTGTATCAAGGCCTGTTATTATTGTTTGACCTTAAGGTTATTTTTGGAATTCAAGTGCTCCGGGCTTGAAGACTCCAGGTGAGTGTTCCCTTTATAGAATAGTATAGGAAAGTCCATCTAAGGAATACAAAAGCTTAAGAGAAGTCTTTTGCCTTTTTTATTTTTTATTTATATTTATAAATTTTGGTGCAAAAGAAATTTTTGTGAATCCTCACTCCTTGTAGACTTTATAGCTGAGCTCATTTTCTGTTGAGCTTTTAAAACTTTTGTACATGGCTATGCCTTTGGAGGTTTTTTTGTTCTAGTAATACAGTTCAAAACAATCTTTATTTATCAAAAACATATGATATATATATATATATATATTTTAAGGGAAAGTAAGTGCTGTTGTTTCTTACCATTTTACTCAACATATTTGATGAACCATTAGAGATGCAAGAAAGAGAAAAATTGAAGAGGAGAAATTTGGAGAGTCATTTGATTTAAAGGTGGAAGTCATTAGAAGCTCTATTAGCTTTAAACTTCATCACGGGCATGAAGGTTTCTTCTTTGATTTTAAAAGTTATGGCTACGGGGATTATTTTTATAAGTATGGTTTCCTAGTTCTAGAAGATGCATACTTTTGAGTCTGAGGTAATTTCCTTAGTCATCCCTTGATTGGCACTTGCTTGCTTGTTATCTACTTGGTTAGCATAAGTAGTCACCTAGTTATTCATGAGTAAGTTCTTTAGCTAGTTAGCTTTGTAACCTCATCAAGAGAATCTCTTTGGTAACCTTTTCAGAGAACTAAAACAAATTTATAGCCTATTGGTTGCGGTAAGAAAACTTGACTGAGAAGAGTGATTCTTCTTACTCTAGAGAGATGCAATTCCTCAGATCCTCTTTTTCTCTCTTGCTTTATAGATTTTACCACATTTTCTTGTATCTTTTTCCTATCAATATACTATTTGGTTTCTAATTGAGAGGTCAGTAAGCGGTCACTTTCCTCAAGTTTGAAGGTTTGTGCTGCATCAATCTCAATGGATTCTAGCAAAAGAACTAAGCTAAGAACTTGGAGACTGAGACGTGATTCGAGCAGAGGTGTTGTTTCTCCTCATAATTGCGATTGAAATGCAAGGACTTTTAAGATAAATTTGGGAACTTGGATTCTATGTGGGATCCACTGTTTTCGATATCTAGAGATTGCATAGCTGTTTGCGACACGTAGTTTCTTGTCTTTGCTTAGTTTTGTTTGATTTAAATCTCAATCCTTTGTGTTTGATCTTTGAGGACTCCTTGTCCTTTTTTTATTACATTTATTTTTCTTCAATAAAATTCCATATGCTGCTGATCAAAGAATTTTTTATTTTATTTTAATCCATCAAGACGCATGGTGTACCTCTTGGACCATTCGTGTGTGGGCTGCTTCAAAGTTTGTTGAATAGGAGCAGAGTTGACGACAGAAAGGGAGAGGGGAGACTTTCTCGTTGAACGAAAAGAATGGAGAAGAAAATGAAGTACTCTAATGTATGAATTTAAACAGAACAAGGGGACTATTTTAGTCTTTTTCATGTATCAGTAAACCGTTAACCAACCTGAAGTGGTTAATAGTACGCCCTTTTAAATAATACTTGCAACTCTGACTCTCTCTCTCTCTCTCTCTCTCTCTCTCTCTCTCTCGTTTCTTTTTGGATGGCTTACCTGTGTCTGAAGCTTTTCAACCCAAATGAAGACAAGATACAATTTCAAATCTTTTGTATTAGTGTACAACTACCAAAAAATTGTACTAGCTTTGCTAGCTGACCATAATAATATTTTTTATGTTTTATTATCTAATACTTGCACTTCTAAATTTATTGAACTAATGATAATAACTTTTTCAATAAATACTGATACATACATTTTAAACATAATAATTTTCTTGTCAAAGACATTTGACTAACCAAATGGCCTTTGATAGAGTCGAGTAGATAAAAATGATTCTTTTAGCCGACCCTATTTGATGGGACTTATGGCTTGGTTTGGTTGGTTAATTTTCTTGTCGAAGACAATTTCCAAATATTGAAGATGACATATGACTTTCAAAGAGAGGGAGGGGAAAAGTCACAGTGATTATGATTTAGACACACACACACACACACACATGTTAAAGTTAAAACAATTATACTATAATATTGTTATTTTAATTCAATTTTGATAACAATTATTACTTTCAAATACTTCTTGTCTCTATGTTATCTATGCGGCTATTTGGGCTCTAAAAATGTTTTACAGCGATGACACTTTAACAAGTGACCCACCTACTTTCAAAGATTATCCAATCAAGTTCAATTGACAAGGTGGCTTGGCCTTTTAGTTGATGTCATTTTCGAAGTTGCAGAGTCTTTAAATAAGATAGCTTATGGAACCCTTCTAATTGTTTGAATTTCTTGTGTTGTGTTCATGTTTGTGTAGTTTACATTTCTTTTACTAGCGATTGTATAGTTGTTGAATGCGCCTATGAAATCTGTGCACAGGAGCACAATGATAATAGTGATGATGCTAGGGGAAGAGGCATGCATGATTATAGTACATATCCTTTCGAAATACAAACAGCTCCCATCAGGGATGGTGTCCTTCCAGGGGTCATACGCCAAGTAATCATTGAGTAAGTCCTTTCCACTCTTTGGAACCCAAGGATTTTTATTTTTTATTTTTAAATGTTTAAATCTATTATTTTTATTTTTATTTTCTGTTTGGGGCTATATTGTAGCATTAGATAGCAACAAAGTTTGTTATTTTTTTATTCACATTTAAGTCAACAAACATGCATGTTTATCTTTATCTTCCTTTCTTCTTTAGCATGGAAAGGTTCTATAACATTGACAAAAGCCCATAGATCTTGTAGAGATGTTCCTTGAGGAGCTGCATCCACCATTCAACATTTAGAAGGGTGGAGCATCTAGAAGTCATCGCATGTGGCTTGGATCTTCTTCTAGAGTTTAAATTGGATGTGGAGATCTCTATTACTCCATTACTCATGTGTACTAGTCAAAAAATAAAAATAAAAATTCATTAGTCATTTGGTGACTTTGCAATTACTTGTATGGCTGTAGAAGTGAGGATATTTTCTTATACTCTTGCCTTTTGGAATTTGGGAGCTTGAAACTGTTGCCTCTCCAAGTCCTGAGAATCGCATAGATTTTTACGTCCATTTTTTTTAAAAATTTTTTCAAAAGATTATAATTCGATTTGGGGTGCAAGGTGGGCTTCCTTCCTATGCCTTGTTTAGGTCATTTAGTCAGCTGGGATTTCAAAGTTAGTAATTTGGGACATAGTGGCAGAGAGATTTGGGAGGAGACTCACAAGTTGGAGAAGCAGAATTTGTTGAAGGGAGGAAGATATTCTTTCACCACTCATCGGGCTATTTAATGCTCTGCAGTGAACCAAATATAGTACTCAAATCAACCCTCAGAATGCCTATGGTTTGATGCTCAATGCAGCCTATTTGAAATAAAATTTACACTCAACCAACTGCAAAACAAAATTAGATTAAATGTGGAAAGCCTTTACCTTGCCAATTGCAACATTTGACTTTGACCTATTGTGGGATCTCTAGAGGGTATTTGGGCGCCTGACAATTCACCCCCATCTTGTTCACAAAATATAGTGTGAATCGCGTGAGGGTCTATGTCCAACAAATACATGGAAAATCCACTTATACAATGTAATGCCAAACAAAGATCGTATCACTAGACTTGGAGTCTCTATCTAATCTTTTTTGAGGAAATTAGAAAACCCTAACTCCTACCAATATAGGCCATTGTCCGTTGCAGCCAGAAAGCTCGGTCCGGGAGTTTAGGAGAGGGAAAGGTCATCAATTGAGCATTCCCAGCTCACCTGATCAAAGATCGGTTTCTATTAATTCTTGATATGAGACTCATTGCCAAATAATGTTAATGTTTAGATTATTAATTCTAACTTTACTGTGTGAAGCAAACATGTCACACCCCAAACACGCCCCTAAAAGTTTAGGCATGACCTATTCAGAAATGGACACTTAACTTGATATATATAATATATGGGGCCTGAACGGAAGCACTTAATAACATACAATAACATATGACTACATCCATTGAGCTACCACTATTATGCCAGGATCACAACATTGCATAAGGTGAATGAACATACAGTGACTTATATCTGAGAATTAGATATATACATACACATACACAGACCCTGCCCTATGGTTGGGCGTAAAACAAAAGCGTTATATACATTTCGACTGTAGACTGACAATTAAAGTACAAGCCAAAAGCTTAGCAAAACTCCACAAAATGCACGGCCTCATCTAGGTGCCTGGATACACTGAGGTTGACAAAAGGGAATTGAGCATCAAGGGTTAAGACTGACCTCCAGGTTGATTCCCTACAGAAACAGACAAATACAGAGTGAGCGAAGCTCAGTGAATAATAGTACATAAACAATTCAATAATTAGCTTGAATTATAATGCATATCAATGTGTATATAAATGCAAAAGACATATAGTTAATCTGATGCTGTAACTATTTCCAGAACGGCCTTGGGCCCAGCCTTTAGACAGAGTGGCTTTAAGTTCAGATTAAACAAAACGACTCTAAGCCCAGAGTAAACAGAGTGGCATTAAGCCCCGATTAAACAGAACGGCCTTAGGCTTGTCAGATTTTGCAGATTGGCCATAGGCCTAACAGATTCCACAGATTGGCCATAGGCCTAGATATTATCAGAGCAGACTAGTTTTAGAGCCATACAAAGTTTCAGAATCATACAGAAGTACACACATCCGCTTAATCGTTCGTATAAGTAACATAGTGAATTTGCAATTAACAAAATGCTAAGGGTAATCATTTGCTGTACATAACGCGTACTACGATAGTATTACTACTCACTGTGTTGTGGCGGAGCGATAGTCCCTCCCGAAGTGTGTCCTGCACACATACATAACTCACCAATTAGTCCCTTTCCTTGTTGAATCATTTTCGGACTCACTTCGTTTCGAAGGAATTTACAGACATCAAAAATATATCAAATACAGATTTCAAAAATATTAGAGAGTCCAGCACGTAAAACAGAACAAACCATCTTTCTCAGCATGGGCCGCACGTGCGGCTGGAAAGTCCCGCACGTGCCTTTTTAGCAGTAGCCAAAACTCAGAATTTCACCATTTCCCGCACGTGAGGCCATGACTCCCGCACGTGCGGCAGTGCTCCCGTACGTGCGGCCATAACCCCCGCACATGTGGCGATTCTCCTGTGAGAGCAGTCCGAAATTCAAACACAATCCCATTTTTGGTGAGTACTTACAAGGCTCAAAATAGACTTATTAATTGCTAAAACATGGTTCAAAAATCATGTAGATAAGAGGTACAAACATATAATAATTTGAATATAGATTAGATCCTCCCCACTTTCACTCATCATCACAACCCATCTCCTTTAAGATCTAGATACATACACATACCCATCTCACATATAATTGGATGCCAGCATGTAGAATCAAGATTAGTATGTAATTCCCTTTTTATGGTTCAAATTAACACAAACGACTCCATGAAGAAAATACCTACTCAATTCCATAAGTGACATATACACACACACCACAACACAAACCTTAACTTACATGAATACTCAAGAAATTCCTATCCAAATACAAGAGAGGAGTTAATTAAGGTAAAATCTACATACCTTGAGCTTAAGTCTCTCAAATTCTCAACCTTCTTTGATGATCTTCTTCCCCTACCTCTCAAACCCCACTCTAATCCAATCTTTTCTCTCAGGAGATATTTTTAAATGAAGCTTCTAAGTCAAAATTGTAAGGAACATAATTATATATATATAAAGTGAATAAAACAAAAATCAAACAGTTTAATCATCCCAAATCAAGTTTCTACAAAAATGCTTATTATTACTTAAAAATTATGCTGATCTCAGATATAAAATCAATTTCAGATTGTCAAGCCTCTAAGGCTCTCAATTTTTGATTCAAACGTTTTAATTGTGACAGATGTTTTCCTTACCAAATAGATATAGGTTTCAAATCATAAGACCCATGTGCTTAAACTTAATTCCTCATGAAATTTTACACTAAGCTTATATTAAGCATTTAATTACACAGAATAAGGGACTAAAAATATGTCAGAAACACATACGAGGGTCAGGTTATCACAAAACAAATATAGAGCAAATCACCTATTTTAAGAAGTTTTTATCCTCTTTCTGATGAAAAGTGTTTTGTCAAGAGTTTCTCAAAGAAAAAGGAAGAAAGCTCTCGAGGGAAGGATAGGAGTGTTTCCAACTTAGGCAAGATACCCTCCAATATTAATAAGCAAACATAGATATATGTCAAGTAAGCAAATAGCTTTATGGTAGCATGTTAAACATAGTAAGGAAAGCAAAGACAAGCAAGATGCAAAGACTAGGATCTACACCAACCAAGTTAAATGCAAAAAAGGGTTAGAAAACGAGCATGATCCTAGATGCAAGATTCTACTGAATGTAAGAAAAACTCATAAAATGTATCCTGTAGGCCCGGTTGCCACTAATCATCAACATAACAAGATAGCAACAATATCTATAAAATGCGATTACTTGGGCCTAGATGCAAGAATTATACTAGAAGCATGATAAACGTGCAAAGTGTAACAAACAATAGTGGAATGAAAATAGATGATGACCTAGATCTACCCCCCAAAAATATGAAAATGAATGTAAAAATAAAAAATGAAGGAGAGGTAGAGATAGATAATGATCCCTACTTCCAACTACATGGAAAGGGGAGTGAGTCTCACCTAAAGGCAAGACAAAGGCCTCAATCCATGAAATAATTCATGAGGAGTAGATTCAATCATTACCATAGAGCTAAGCTGAGAGCATGGAGTAAATACTAGAAAAGAAGATAAACAACACAAAAAAAGGGAAGATAATGGCTACAATCTACCTCCTAATCATGGAAATGGGCATAAACCTTGTTCAAAGACAAGACAAAGGCTCAAATCCATGGAAATAGGCTTGAGGGGGTAGACTCAACCATTCTCAAAGAGAAAACCCATGTTTGGCTAATGAGAAAGTGCAAAAAAATGAAAAAGAAAGCAAAAGGCTACAATGATTTAGAGATCTGACTAGGATCTCAACTACCCAAGCCTAATATTCAATTGCTACTCAATAGAACTACACGAGTATAATAAAACAAAGGTGTTTAGATAGAGAGAAAACAAAGGAAAATAAAAGAAATGGAAGTGTGATTATACCTCCTCCTAAGCCTCAAGCTAGATGATGAGAGCAAAACAACTCCAAAATCCCCTCTCAAGCTTCAATTGAAGCTCAAAAACCTTCAAGCTTGGTCTTAGTTAAAAATGAAACACAAGAATTGAGAGAGTGAAGAAAGAGCCAAAGATTTATTGGGAGAGAAGGCACAAAATCAAATTAGGTTTTTTACCTCTCTAAACACATGTATTTATAATAATAAAGGAATACGTACAATGACACTATTACTCTCAAGCACATAACTTGACACTTCCTCTCAAGTTGGCGTATAGATATCTCTCAACTGATCTTTAGAAGATGTAACAAAAGACAAACAAATGATGCCACTATTCAATTTCTTCTTGATAAAATGTCGATCAATCTTGATGTTTACTTAGTCCTACCATGTTGAATCGGATTATGATCAATGTTAATACTGGCCTTATTATTATAGTATAGTCACATGGGACCACCTCTCAACAATCCTAGGTCAGTCAATAAAACTTTTAGCCACATCAACTCACAAATGCCATGTGCCATGGCTCGATACTCCACTTCTGCATTTGATCTGGTAACAACTGATTGCTTCTTACTCCTCCAAGTCATCAAATTTCCTCCTATGACATGCGGTAGATCTTTTATCATCAATAGCACCAACGTAATCTGCATCAGTGACGGCCTCTAACCTCAAATGACATTGATTGGAGAACAAGATGCCTTTTCCAGGTTTTGATTTGAGATACCTTAAGATTTGATAAACTGCATCCAAATGCCCCGTCCGAGGATCATGCATGTATTAGCTAACAACACCAACATCATATGCAATATCTAGCTTGGTATGAGAAAGGTATATCAGTCGTCCACAAGCCTTTGATACCTTCCCTTGTCCACGTGTTCTTCATCACTACTATTGAGCTTGTGATTAGCCTCAATAGGAGAGTTAGCAGGCCTACATCCCAACATGCCTACCTCCTCAAGCAAGTCCAAGATGTACTTTCTTTGAAAAATAAAGATGCCCTTATCTGATCTAGCAATCTCAATTTCAAGAAAATACCATAAGGGTTCGAGATCTTTAATTTCAAACTCCCTAGAAAGTTAAGATTTGACTTTGGACATTTCTTCTTCATCATTGCCTGTCACCTCAATGTCATCCACATAAACATTAAGTACTGCGATCTTATCCCCACACTGTTTGATGAACAAAGTATAATCTGCATGGCTTTGCTTATACCCAAATATAAGCATCACCTTAAGGAATCTGTCGAACCAAGCTCTAGGGGATTCTTTCAACCCATACAAAGCTTTCTTTAACCGGCAAACCTGCCCCTTAGTGGCTGGAGAAGAAAAACCTTGAGGAATATCCATATACACTTCTTCTTCTAGATCCCATTGAAGAAATGCATTCTTCACATCCAACTATTGTAACGGCCATCCCAGAGTTGCTGCACAGGAAAGAAGAACACGGATAGAATTCATCTTGGCCACTAGTACAAAGGTCTCTTGGTAGTCAATGCCATAAATCTGAATGAACCCTTTGGCAACTAGCCTCGCCTTGGTAAAGAAACTAACTCATAAGTGCCATTCTCACTTAGTGCTCTCATTTCCTTTGCCATAGCTTATTTACACTTAGAATCATTAAGAGCTTCCTTTTAACCCTGTGGAATAGAAATAGAAGATAAAGACGAAACAAAGGCACGGTATGATGGAGATAATGAGTCGTATGACACAAAATGTGATATAGGATGTTGGGTACAAGATCTAACTCCTTTCCTAATAACAATAGGAAGATTTGAGTCATTAACTTCATAAACATCACTAGCAACGATAAGAGAATTAATAGCTAATGACTCATTACTTGAAACTGGAGATGAAGATGATTGGCATGGCAGCACATCAGGCACGGGTTCTTTCTGTCGTTGAGAGTAGGTTTTGAGATCTGATCTATCCAACTGAGGAATTACCGCCCCCTCATTACATGGCTCACCCTCCCTTTCACAACCACTAGAAGGAGAAACCATAGAATTCGGAAAACCATTCTCTTCTTCTGGAATAGAAACCTCCCTCTGAAGAGATGATCCCTGGAAGATGGCTCAGACTCACAGAACGTAACATCCATAAAAACATACAGCTTGCGAGTGTGAGGGTCATAGCACCTATAACCTTTTTGAGTAGAGGAATAACCAAGAAAAATACACCTCAAGGCATTGGGATCAAATTTGTTGCGAATGGAACAAGGGGAATGGACAAAGTAGACACAACTGAAGACCTTAGGTGGAAGGCAAACAGGGTGAACAAATGTCCGAAGAAGAAGGTCAAGAGGGTGTTGAAAGAGGACACTTGAAGGCATGTGGTTAATAAGATATGTAGCGGTAAGGACTGCATCACCCCAATATGGTTTAGGTACATGCATTGTGAACATTAGAGCATGAGCAACCTCAGTAAGATGACGGTTCTTCTGCTTGGCAACACTATTTTGTTCAGGGGTACCAACACAATTGGTTTGATAAAGAATGCCATGGGCTTCAATATAGGCTCGGAATGCACCATCAATATATTCAGTGCCATTGTCATCGCGGAGGACTTTAATAGGGGTAGCAAATTGAGTAAGTACCATCTTATGAAATATTTAAAAACATGACAAAATTTCATTTTTGGCCTGGAGCAAGTAAACCTAAGTCACACGAGAATAGTAATCAATAAAAGTGACAAACCACCGATAACCAGATACAGGTATAACACGAGATGGACCCCAAATATTAGAATGGATAACCATAAAAGGAAAAAGACTTCTTTTATTAATGAGAGGATAACAAGAACGTTTATGTTTAGCAAACTCACAAGCATCACAATAAAAATTATTCGTATGACAAACCTTTACTAAAGTAGGAAAAAGTTTTTCTAAAACAGAAATAGAGGGTGTCCTATACGCCGATGCCACTGATATAACAGAGGAAAGGCTGAAGTGGCAGTTGTTTGAAGAGCTTGGTGAGAAGATCCAATGGAAGAAAGTCCATCATCCAGAATGTGCAGGCCCCCATGTGCTTTACCACTGCCAATCGTTCTCCCTGTACTCAGTTCCTAAAAAACACAATGAGAAGAATAAAAGGTTATAGAACAATTTAGCGAATTGGTAAGACGACTAATAGAGAGTAAATTAGTAGAGAACTGGGGAACATGAAGAATAGAAGAAACAAAAATAGAGGAAGAGCAATGAATAGAGCTTGTCCCAGATACAGAAGATCCATCAACAACTTTTACTTTATTCTTGCCAGAAAAGATGAGACAAACCTGTCATGTGGTCAGTAGAGCCGAAGTCAATGATCCAAGGATATGAAGAAGAAGAAACACTCAAGGCATTCGTAGGAATACCTATAGAAGTAAAGTTGGAAGCAGAGGAAGAATCAAGCCGAGCCACCAGATGTCGAATGGTGTGCAACTCATCATGGGAAAGTATAGCAGAATCACTTGAGGTGCTGGCAAAAGACTCAGAGAGATTGGTAAGAGAATGAATAGCGCCACGTCTACTAGTACCACTATGGGCTCCACTCCAGGCTTGAGGAGGAGGACCATGTAACTTCCGACAATGTTCCCTATCATGTTGGTCTTTCCCACAATTATCGCAGGTAATCTGACCACGATCAACACTAGTACCTTTGTTCGCAGGCTTGGAAACATGCCCATCATTTGGAGTAGAAACAACAGTGAGCGCAGAGCGATATAGCACTGCACCTGCTCTTTTCCTGCTAAACATAAGCATATGTCTCACACACAGTGGGAAAAGGATCTCAGCCAAGAATGTAAACACGAATCTGATCATACTCAATGTTAAAACCAACAAGAAAATCATAGACCCTCTCTTTGGACACTATCAACTGAAAGGTAGTAGCATCTTGAGAACAAACAACGTGGAAGTTCTGATAATAGTTGAGCTCTTGCCACAAACTACTCAACTTGGCATAGTACTCTGCAAAGGACCTATCCTTCTGATCAAACCCCTGTATTTTCTTCCGCAACTCATAAGCCTGGGCATCATTACCACGCTGGGAATACAACTTGGCAACAACAATCCAAATCTCATGAGCGGTATCCATCATAACAAAGGAGCAACTAATACTAGAGTGGATAGAGTTGATAAGCCAAGGCATGACAAGGGCATTCTCTTTTTGCCATTTATCCTGAGCTGGTTCATCCTCCTTGGGAGCCTTAGGGCTTGTTTGGTTTGTATCTTAAGATACAATTTTTGAGAAAAATTTTCAAAATTTTGTTTGGCTCAAATTTTTTGAATTTTTTTCCCAAAATCACTCTCTCCTACACATCAATCAATCACTTTTCCTATCTCCTTCTCAATCACTTTTTCTCTCATACACATCTACTCAACTACAACAAAATATCAAATCATCCCAAACTACAAAACTCCAAAACTATTTTTAAAATATACAACCAAACAAACCAAAAAAATTTCTAAACTCTCTCCAAATTTTTTTTTCGAAAAGTTATCTCAAAACACAAACCAAACACACCCTTAGTAACTCCCTTGTTGTAACCAGACATGCACGGAGCAGTAATGGCCAATTGAAAGGAACGCAACTAAACCAGATAATTGGTACCATCCAACTTGACCGAAGCAAGCTAAAGAGAGGAATTATCACTAAGAGAGACATTGTAACCAGATTCTTTCACTTCGCTGACTATAGGTGTCTTACTATCATCTACCATGGCCTAGAATAGTGCTAGCACACCCAACAAACAAGACAACTGCAGAAAACTATCAAAATAAAATTGAAACAACCCAATAGCATTAAAAAGGGCCAGAACGATCCAATGGCCGAGGAAAGGAGCAATACGCAGACTATAAAACGAGGCAGATGGTTCTGGGAAGCCATAAAATAATCCAAAAAAATCCAAAACCAGCAACCGAGGCCAAGGATCAGCCTAGAGACTCTGGTCGGCTTCCATAGGTATGGACCCAAGTGATGAATCGACCAAAAAACTGACAGAATGAAGAAATCAAAAAAATAGGACCAATTTTCCCAAAAAAATAAAGAGAAATGAAAAAATAGGCAATCAAAAATCAAAAAAATTTGAATCTTTTTCTAGGGAACCCTCTACCCTAGTCGTTCATGGTGGCAATTTTATTTATTTATTTATAATTAATTTATTATTATTATTATTTTTTTTACATTATCAGGAAGAATAGAGGAATAAAAAATAAAAGAATGGAAGAAGAATATTTTTTTCTTTGCTGTGATACCAAGTTAAAAATGAAACACAATAATTGAGAGAGAGAGAGAGAGAGAGAGAGAGAGAGAGAGAGAGAGAGAACTAGAGATTTATTGGGAGAGAATGCACAAAACCTAATTAGGTTTTTTACCTCTTTAAACACATGTATTTATAATATTAAGGGAATAAGTACAATGACACTATTACCCTCGAGCACTTAACTTAACAGTCTTCAATGGAGGGGAGAGAGTGTTTAAGGGAGAGAACTTTTTCTTTGTTCTCTACCCAAAATGTACCTTATATATAGGCCGAGGATCAGCCTCTGGGTCATTCTATGTGCATATATATATATTCGATATACATGCATATACGATATTCCAAGATGCTGTGAGGACCACTCTCAAGAAACTATCTGAGATAACCGTCTACCTGCAGCCGCAATATTTTCTGTGGTTGCTGGTACAACCTGCAACAGTGGTTTTCCTAATGGCGGCTGCAGCTTTTTCTTCTCCGCGTGTTCCTACTCTGTTCGCAGGTTCATAAAACCTAAGGAAATTCATGATTACTTGCAGGTTGAAAGCTTCTTGAGTGGTTTTTCTCCTTTTGTGCAATTTGACTTCTTCTTTGCTCACTTTTGAAAGAAACAAGGTTTTGATTTTGAAAAGGTAAATCAGACTTAGTTGAATGCTCGAAATGACATCTTAATCCTTCAAAACTCTTTTCAGAAACATTTTTAAGGCTTGAAAATGTTTTTTGGCTAAAAAGGGTTTAAGGTTGGGGACTTCTTCCATTTGAAGACTTGCGCTTGAAAGTAATCAAGGTCCATCTTTATTTCATCATCGAGGGGTTCCTTTGAATTTGCCCAGTCTTAGGGGTGTCTACATCTATTTAAAACAAACGACAACAGGTAGTACATCTTTAACTAAATCTTGTTGTATTTAAATTCATTCACAAATTTTAGTAAATCAACTTGAAGACAAACAAAAGTTCATGGAAATTAGAGTTGCCAATTGTTACATGCTTTGGGATTAGAAATGTTTTCTGAGGATTAAGTTGCAATTTGCCACTACTCATTTTTACCTCTATTGGGTGTGTTATCTATCAAATCTTTCCTAGAACATAAAGTTCATATTGCACTAAACCGGGCAAACTGACTAGTTTTCCTATGTTCAAAATCAAATTCATTTAGTATGTGCTAATGATTTTCATTTTGGTCAGCATATGCTTGAGCAATGGAATATCACTTCGAGAAGTTGCACCATCATGGTCAAAGCATGAAAGTTGGGAAGAGGCATTCATTACAAGTAATCACCCACCCCCCCCCCACCAACTAATATATTTCAAAGATATGTGGTTACATATAGCAAGGGAGCCTTGTCTTTCACATGTGGCGAGTTTGGGCCCTTTGTGACGCAGTGGAATACGCACAAAACTATATATTGTTCTAGTAGACGAAAACTCTTGAATCCACAAGAAAGAAGCCCTTGAATCCATAAGGAAAATAGATAACTTGAAAATTATATTGATTGAGAATGCCTTTGTCTCTAGGCTTACATGACTATTTATACTAGATAATGTCTTGGTCACTTAGCATACATGGAGATTAAGTAATTATTCACCCAAAAAAAAAGGAGACCAAGTAATATAATAAACTAATTAAGTAGGACGGTACTAGTCTTGGACACCAAGTATACTTGGAGACCAAATAATAATATAAGAAAGAAACTAGTTAGGAAATTCCTTGGTCATCAAGAAAATTATATTCTTTAATAAAAATTCTTGATAGCCAAGTAAAAATTGTCCAAAAATATCATTTCCCCCTTGGTCAATAATTTGATTTCCTTGACTTGTGTTTGTCAAATTGCCTCAAGAAATCTGCAGCCACTTGTTCTACATCATTTTGGCATTCATGTTGTTAGAAACACTAGTAGATCCCCCCCAAAAAATATGAATAGTAATAAAATTCTTCAGAAACTATTTGTGGGGCTTATGAACTAATGTTGTCTCATGGTCACCTCCCTCCACCCAAAAAAAAAAAAAAAAATTTGAAAGAAAAATTTCTAATATTGGTTCATCTTCTACCCAATTTTTTCATAGTTTCATGACCACCCCCATGAACTTTTATAATAACAAAATGTACCTTGCCTGCAACTTGGCTTATTTTCATAATAAACTCACATCAAAGTTCCTGTATTTCTAAATAAGCCCCATATTAAACCTTCTATACTTTTTAAATGCCTACCAATTTTCCATATTTAAAAATAAAAAATAAAAAAACCTCAACTTTGTGGGATGTTGGGAGTTTCTCTTCCATGCAATACAGAAGATAGGCTTTAGTGGTTGATGGAGTAATTTGCTTAGATATATTTTTTGGGGCTTTTATTGTGATCTTTTTAATTTTGTTGAAGGGTGTCTAAGAGATTAAGACCGGGAATTCCCTTTCTCCATTTTTTTTTTTCAATATTGTCGTAGAGGCTCTTGGATGATGGCAAGGGCAAAAAAGAAAGAAAAGAAAAGAAAAGAAAAGAAAAAATTCTATTCATGTGTATGAAGTAGGGTATAAGGGTGGCTCTCAAATTTTAGAGTGACATTTGCTATTTGCCGATATACCATGAAGCATGGACACTTCTAAGAAGGTGGTGTATTTGTATCGTGTCCATGTCAGACACCGACACTCATTGGACACTTCCCGACACGTGTCTGACACTCATCAAAACATGTTCTACTTTTTAAAAAGTTTTTTTAAACTTGGACACCCTTTGAACACTTCGAGAACACGTTTTTTTTTTTTTTTTTTTAATCTATTTATTATCTTTGAATGATATATTTTTATACGAGACATATAATAAATATATAAAATTAAATATTTTGTGCATGTCCCTCATGTGTCGTGTCTTGCATTTTTTGAAAATTGACGTGTTGGCGTGTCCGTGTCTATGCTTTCTAACCAATATACCTTTCTGAGTTGAGGTGGATAAGGTGTGTCCTTTTGAGTTTTGGGTTTCACGTTAACTTGCCTATGAGTGATTACCAAGGTGGGGTAGGGGGCTAATATGGATTATGTGGCTCAAATTTTGGGTTGTCGTGTGAATGGGTTACCTACTTATTTGGGTTTGCCTTTTAGGTTCTCATTTAATGCTAAGTTAGTGGGATATGGTGGTGGAGAGATTTAAAAGGAAGCTGGCTACTTGGAAGAGAGTAGATATTCATGAGTGGTAGGTTGACCCTGATTGAAAAAAATTGATCTCATTAACTTGCCTACCTATATAATGGTTGTTCTATCTATTCCTAACTCAATGATTAGCAGGTTGGAAAGGTTGCAAAAAGGTTTCTTGTGAGTGGACAAGAGAAGGAGTTTTAAGTATCACTTGGTGAATTAGGATTCAGTTTGCTTGCCAATACATAAGGGAGCTATGATTAACAGGTCTGAGAGGTTGCAAAAAAGTTTATTAAAGGAGGGGACAAGGGGAGGAGTTCCCATACATAAGGGAGCTAAGCGGCACAGGCATAAACATAGGTGCAGACATGGAACCATTACATCACAAATGTCAAAACTATTTAAGTTCAATATTGGATAGATAATCTATCAAAATGACATAAATCCCCATTATTTTGTTTAAGAAGTAATAATATGGTTTTAACATTTTTTCTGCACCAAAAATTCTATATAACCAACATAAATGGAAGTAGATAAAATGACAATGTGGCATGTCTTGACACTAGGCACTTGTGTCCTTGACATGTCACCCACTATATCTAGCGAAAAAATTAAACCACTAAACACTTTATGGTGCATATGTGTGTATCCAACACACGTTGGGCACTACTATGGGGATTAAAATGAAGTGTTTGTGCTTCATAGTAAGAGAGGTTTGGGGATTCATAAATTGGAGTTGTTATAGAGGTCTACTATAGAGATGAGGGGTTGTGGAGAGAGGTAGTGGAAGGGAAATATGAAAGTATGTAGGGTAACTGACCATTGGTAGAGTGGCGAGACCTTATGGGGTGGGATTTTGGAAGGATATTAGGAGAGTTTGGGAAGAATTGACAAAAATATTATTGTATAAGGTGGGTACCGTGGGTAGGATTAAGTTTTAGTTTGATTCATGGTGTGGTCGTAGACTGTTGAAGGAGGTGTTTTTGGATTTATTTCCCTTGGTATATGACAAAAAAAATTCTCTGCAAGATTGTTTGGTGGTCTTTGATAATACTGTAATTTGGAATTCGCAGTTTAGGAAAGCTTTGGGTGATTCATTCTAAGGACTCTTTTTTTGGGTGGTTAATGATTCCGGGTTCTGAGCTTCCAAGGGATTGGTCATAATTCTTTGGCTTGGCATATTTCGAAGAAGAGGTGTTTTTTGTTCGTTCTTTCTATCAAGATTTGTGTAGTGGGGGGATGCTTTTCCCATCCTTGGAAAGGTATTTGGAAATTTAGGGTTCCTTGATGAGGATTGTTTCATTTATTTTTATTTTTTTTGGTGACCTACGGGTCTTGAGGCCATCGTTACCATTGATAACCGTAGGAAAAAGGTGAAATGTGTTCATTGATTGGTGCTGGATGTGTCAGAGGATAGTGGAAAGAGTGAATCATCTTCTGCTTCATTGTTCAATGGCTAGTGAGTTAGAGTCTTATTTTTTCAGTGCTTGGTATGGAATGGGTAATGCCAACATATGTGGGGATATGCTTTCATGTTGAATGTTCGGATGCACAAAGAAGAGGGAGAAGAAGGTGACAAGGTGTGGGAGGCAGCAACATTGGGTGTTTTATGGACTATTTGGAATGCGGTAGCAGAACTTTTTGAATGAGAGACGGTTGTTGGTTCTCTATTTTGTCTTTTATTGAACTTATTAAAGATTGATACATGCCCATGGATGTATAGTTTATTGGATTTCGGCTTTTGAGTGACTAGGGTTCATCTTCTTTTTTGCATTTGTTAATGAACTTTTATTTATCAACAAATATGTGAACCCTACCCAAAAAATAATATTCAGCTACCCTTTCAATGTGCTTGATTGAGTTCTCCCATAAATGGAACAGCTTCCAACAATTCAGTTATATAATTAAACAATGTCTATAGCATATCTTTATATGAAAAGTAGAGAATCTAATAATTACTTTACATTCTTCTTATTCATTGCCAAGTAACAAGAAAGCTTTGGACTTCGGTTCTTTTCTGGTATTGAGTGGTTTTTCCCAATGGTGTGGTGGAGCTTCTACATTGTTGGCTGGGGGCTAGTGTGGGAAAGATGAGGAAGAAGCTGTGCTGTTTGGTTTCCTCATGCATTAAGGGGATTATTTGGGGGAAGCAGAATCATAGATCTTTTGGTGGCATAAAAGTTCCTTTGTATAGGCTTAAGAGTACATTTGTATATTAACCCTTCTCTTGACCAATTCTTAGAGTTTGTAGAGTTTTTGCCTTTTTGTTTCTCTTTTGTTTGGCATTCCCTTAATGCCATATTTAATGAGATTGTATTATTTATTTATCAAAAGCAATTATTATTTTATTATTTCTCGTGTCATAGTAATTTCTATGCCATAGTAGACACAACAGACAGTTCATAAATTTCTGTGCATAATTGCAGTTTCAAACTATAGGTAAGCATGATTATGGTAGCATATTCATATATCTAAGTGTCAAACTTCTGTTAGATACATATTATTAATTTCATTACATAAACTTTATATACGCAAAATAGTTTTGAAGAGATTTCATCCTGTGAAGGAACAACTTCTGAATCCACTGGTGGTAAGGACTATATAGTAAACGCTAGCTTCATTGGGCCTCCACTAAATGCAGCAATTTGGTCAACTGTATTGCTCAATAACTGCGATCTGACTGTTTGATTCCTCTCTGGTCCCTGTGTAACTTAATTTCGTTGAGCATTAAAAGGACAGGTTGGCCCGATGGTAAGACTTGCCATTAACGTCCCTAGTGGCACAGGTTCGAGTCACAAAAACCACCTCTCCAGAAATGAGTGTAAAGTTGTGTCCATCTTGCCCTCGTCACATCATGCTTTAGCGGGAGCCTTGTGCACGTTGGGTCATCTTTTGTTTTTATTTTATTTTATTTTTAATAATTCGAATTGCGGGTCACTTGTAAACCCTGCAACCCTATTGAAATATCTCTACTCCCATACATAGGTGGCATCTCAAAGTTTAGTGTGTTTGAACAATTAGCTGTCTAATATTGCAACCTAATGAATTGTGTGGTTAGGATCTGCTCGTGGAACTTGGAACCTTTCTTTTGCTGTTGTGAGGCCGAATCAAGTTTTATGTGTTTGTCTCCCCCCACCCCCTCCTACCACCACCATTTGACGACTCACCCTTGCACAACTGCCCGTAACTCATTTGTCTTAACCAATCAGACAAAGCCATGGAATGCTAAGAGCTTTTGCCGACTGTCTACGCCACCTGTGTTTGTAGCCAGACATAGGGTTGAATCGCTAGTGTACACAAGCAAGGGTCTTCTTACAAGCCATATATGTGCATGGCATCTCCCCATGCCTTAATAATGAAGTCACCAACAAGAAACTTAGACATGTCCAAGACTACTTTATTCACACCATCCTACCAATTGCCTGGCACTTGTCTAGTACTCACTAGCAACTATATAGCCACAACTAAGGGTCCTTTGGGACATGAGATCCATATGAATTCTTGCTGGGATGTTGGCATGACGTCATACCTAGGGTGGTACCCACTTGTTGTAGCACTCTAACCTGTTTCCAATATGGCAGGAGGAAACATCAACACCATGTAAGAGGAATATAAACCTGTTTATGGAAAATGGCAACACTTTCCCATTTTTCAAAAGTTATGTTGCACCAATCTCCCATCTGTAAGCACCATCCAAACATGCCACATACTGTTGGCTGATGCAATGCTCATGGGTGTACCCGTAAGCGAGCCAAGCCATGCTGTGTTGCCGTCCACCAAATCATACTGGGCATGGCTGCAGCCCATTCACACCTAGGCTCTACAATTTAAAAACTTGGTGGTTAAGGTTAACTTTGGATGGAATTTGAGAAAATATAACATATATTGATCACTAGGCATGCTAAATTTTAGTATATTTCTCATTACTGCTACTTTGGGAAATTTAAGTTAAACTCTGTTGCAGGTAGTTTGAGGCTTTTGCAGCATGTGGAGACGATTCAAGCTCCTAGTTCATGGAAATTGTTGGAATCAAAATCATGGAAGGATGTAGCATGGGAGGAGAAACAGTTCAAGGTACTTTAACCTCTAGTGGTAACAAGAGTTTGGACTTTGACCTGCCATATGACACATTTTTTTTTGATATTGCTCTCTATTTAATATCAGGAGGCCCCTGGGAGGATCACAGCATTTATCCAGGTAATTGATGTGTATTGTGACAAGATTATGTGTGAACATGGTGTGTGTGTATGAGAGGAGTGAATTAGCGAATTCTCTGCAGAAAAGTTAGGGTGTGTCTGATTCATGTTATAAAAATGGTCTATGACTTTTCAAATCAGACGGAAAAGTGAATCTTTTTATTTTGGATGAAAGGAAGTCTTTGTGAATCTTCTTTTGCTCTTATTGATTTTTTTGGAAGAGGTTTCCTTTGATAAGGATCTGTAGATTTTTGTATGCACCTGGTGTACAAAGGTTTGCTCTCCTTCTTGGCAGGTTTTTGAATATATATATATATTGGATTTATTTATCAGAGAGAGAGAAAGTTCTCCTGGGAATTGTATTTTAGGCAACACAACTATTGGCAATCATATTATGGTCGCATTTTTCAGGCTTCTAACTATGAGTGTAAGGAAATATTATGAGGGTAAATTGCACTAACCTCCCATGAGGTTTCAGAACCATGCACCAAGATCTCCTTTGTTTGAAAAATAGGCAGGGACCTCTCCTACCATTAGGATTCATTAAGAATTTTCTGTCATTGGCTATTTTAGCTCAATAAAATGACTATTTATATACAATTTTACATTACCACCATATGATTAAAGGTTAACACGGTAAAACATTTTATGTAAATTAATTTTTAATACTTTATAAGTTCTAACAAATTAAATATATAATAATGATGCTTCACTTTTTATTATAATAATTTAACATAAAATGAAAGTGTAGAAAGAACATAAAAATATAATAGTCGAAAAAAACTATCACTATTATGTTTAATTTTTGTAAAGTAGTATATATTTAATTTATATAAAATACTTTATGTATTTAATTTTTAAAGATGACAATGCAAAAGGGCATGTATGTGTAGTTATAGTCATTTTATTGAATCAACCCAATGATAATGTAATATTCTTAACGGGACTTGTTATTTTTTTAAACAAAGGGGTAGTGAACTCCATAAATTGAAGGGAGGTTAGTGCAATTTACTCGTATTATTAACCATGGGGAGGCGTAGTGTTTGCATCAAATATAAAAGCGTTTGTTTTGGTGCAACTAAAATATTTTTATCACCAAACCATAGCTATCAATATGAACCTCGTATCCCAACCAGTATGCACCCTTCTTCTGGTTAATCTTAACTTTCATGAAACATATGGAGACTTAAAGTAATGAATGTTCTCCTGTGTCTTATGCAGAAGGAGATAATGAAGAAAGTTGGTGTTGAAGGGTATGCAATTGCTTAAAGGCCTGATGGGGCTCTTTCAACTTTATTGTCTTTGTTGACAAGGTAATGCAAACTGCAAATTGATACCAACGTTCTGGAGAAGTTGTTCCATGCTCTTGGGGCATTGTCCCGAGACGACTCAGAGCCACACTATTATGCATGTTCTGCGCCTAAATGCAGGAGGTCCACGTGATTGTGTGGCTCCTAGGGCGTCAGAGAAATGCTTTAGGAGCACACTATAATTTTTCACCATTCTGGTGGATCAGAAGGTTTCTGTTTTACATTGAATTGTTTGTTTCTTATGGTAAAAATCTGACATAACAAAATTTTATGCAGAATTTTAATTCAAAATGATGTGACAGTGATATTGTTGAGATACTACACCTTGAGGGGAGTTTTGGTTTGCAGTTTTAGGACAACATCAACCAATCATTCCGTATGAATTCTATGCAACTCTTCTACTCGTATGGTATTATTACTGTCGTGAGGTGTTTGGTTTGTTTTATGTACTGGTACAGATTGTCATCTTTTGTTTTATGTACTGTTAGCAATTCAAGTTGTTCGCAATTAAGATATTTGGTGATTGGTGAAACATAATTGTAATATACCCAGAAAAAATAACCCCCACACCCCCCCCCCCAAAAAAAAAAAATCCCAAATTTGGATGTATGGTATAGATTTAAATTCTGTGGTGTTACATGCACTAATTGGTATACTAATTAGTGTATCAATATATGCTATAATATTACCATTTCAAAATTATGGACTCCACTCATTATATAAATTACGAAGATTCAAAATCTCTAAAATTATGTCACATCATTTGTTAGTACATTTATTGGTATATTAATTGGTACGTATAGCTTTATTCATTTAAATTTGATAGTGTCTCGGGAGAAATGCGATCCATATATGTCATTTTGGATACTTTTCTAGATTTGTAATTTTGTTATTGGATATATATGTTCCTTATTATTTCAAGGGCCTCTTACCAGTAAGTCCCATATACAAAATTTAAAATCCTTCTAATCTCAAAACAAAACGCTTGCACCGATTAATTCTACATATTTTTAATTGTTATAAAAAAATATTTATTTATATATTTTAAACTTTAAAAACGCTGCTACATTCCACCGCTGTTGGACTTTCGTCAGACAGTCATTCGAGACTCGTCGAAATATTCAACGTCACCGGGAAGTCGTTGAAGTATCATCGGAAGTTCATTAGAATATCACCAGAGTGTTTTGAACATCACTGGAAGTTGTCCAAAATGTTCATTGAACATCATCGAAGGCTTACTAGATTATCCAGAATATTGTTAGAAAATTAAAAAAGAAGAAAAAAAATAAGAATAAATGGAAAAATTATAATGAAAAAAAATAGTAAAATGTGTTAAATATTGATAAACTGAAAAAAAAAAAAAAAAAAAGAAAAAGAAAAAGAGAAAAAAAAAAGAAGAAGAAGAAGAAGCAAACAACAATGGGAAAAAGTATATATTATTTTAAAATTTTTGTAGGATTTAAACAAATAATTTTTAATATTGATCAAACTGAAAAGTAAGCTTTAAAATTGTAAAATGTTACAGTTTCAACGCACGATTTTATTAAACATTTATTCTTATTAATCAAATCGGAAAACATGTTATGAAATTTTAAAATTTTATAGTTCTAAAGAATGTTATGAAACTTTAAAATCTTACAGTTTTAAAGTAAGATTTATTTCAATATCAAAAAAATTAAAACTGTAAAATTTTATAGTTTTCATCACCTATAACTAAAATTTCAAAACAACTTGTTCAGAATTTAAAAATTATCTCCATTAAAACAGGAAAATAGAAGTGTATAATAGAGAAAATGTAAAAAAATTACGAAGTCGAAGGAAAGAAATAGATATGGAGAAAATATTGTAATTCGACAACTATTTTTGGTTTAGATCTAGTCAGATCTCATGCAAATTTACTCAGATTTGATGTAGATCTGCATCAGATTTGTGTAGATCTACTCATCTTCTTCGCCGAAAACTTGTCTCTTCTACCATCAGTAAGGGTGAAGTTCTAAGTTAATGATCTTTGGTTGTCGGTGAATTCTAAGCAATGATGGTCATCGGTAACTATATATTAGAAAGAGAAAGAGAAGAAGTAAGGAATGGTCGCCGGTCATCGGAAATCAAGAAGAGAAAGAGGGAGGAAAGAACGAATACACAGGAAGAATGAAGAATGAAGAAGAAAAATAGGTAGTGGAATTTTGAGAGTATTCAATAGGTTGTGAGACTAAATAGACTCATCTTTTTTTTAAATAGAATTTTTAGGTAATTTACCATTTTTTCAATGATTTTGATGTGTTTTTGGACATTGGGTTGTTTAAAAACCAGTAAAATGTAAATGTTAATAAGCATTCTAGCGGCAAACAGTTGTAAGATTCCTACTCAGATTCTTGTTTCCTTTATTTTCTCATGACCAAATGAAGTTAATAACAGGCTCCCAGTTGCTGTAATTTTGTGCAAGTTGTCTTGCTGGTTTTGTTGGCCCTCTTTTTTGTCTATTCATTCTTCTGTAACATGGATTTTAGCTCTTATTTAATAAGTCTTTTGGGTTCTAAGAATCATAAGAATTTTTGTAATGAAAGTCACAAATATTTGTGATGTATCTTGTCATTTTGTGGTAGAAGTTACGAATAACAAATGGTGTATATTCTTAAAGTGAAAGTTACGAATTATTGTAGTTGGTATGAGGTAAATATTACAAATCACTTGTGGTGAGAAATGTTATAAACTATTTTAATTAGAAAAATTATGACATATTGTGATGTATATTATGAAATAATAATGTTTTGTTCTCCGAATCTTTCTTCTCCGAATCTCCTGACTGTCCAAAACGACGTTGTTTTGGATTCTCTTACCGGTAAGATATATTAAAATTCTCTTACCAGTAAAATAATTTTCATTAAATAATCTCCTTGTAAAACGAAACTACCATTTAAAACGACGTCATTTTAAATTCGGGATAAATTCAAACTTGAAAATTTTCGAATTGCGTATCATTACTGATTACGAAATGTTGTGATTGTGCTAGATGATAGAGTATGTGTAGTACACTCCTTTTTATAAAATGTGTACCATTGTTAACACTTTCGGTCCGTCTTCTAGCCTCATTTACTTCTATTGGATCTTATCACGTGTAGGTGACACAGTTAGGATTATAAACAAGTTGAATAGAGTATAATTTGAGTGGTGAGTTATTTAATTTAATTTGAAAATTTAATGAGTTTTAAAATGTATTTAAATTTGATTTTTTAAGTTAATTTAAAACCATTTTTAATTGAGTCAAACTTAGTAAATTAATGAATATTAAAGTGCAAAACTAGATTTGTTTACATTTTGAGTGAAACTTTAAATTTTTGAATGACTTTATTTTTTATTTGTCTAATTTCACACAAATTTTTAATAGTCAAACATGAGTTCAGCTTGAGTCATTTATTTATTTTTATTTAAATAAAATATATTGGACATTCGAAATGGGCTAAGAAATAAAAATAAATCGAATTGAATTCTATTAAAAAAAAAAATCAATTTCATTTGGTTACCTATACAAAGCTGAAAAATTGTAGGAAAATGGAAACAAGTAGAAAATTTTATGAAAATGTGGAAGAATAAAAGCAATTGCAAGGTAGATGGAAGGGTGGCTCTATTTGCACCCCCCAAAAGATTGGTTGAACATCTCAATTTAATGAATTTTTTTTATTACTATTATGTCTTTATTTGAAATGATCAAAAAGTACATGATATTGACAAAAAATGCAGTGTTTTGGATACCCCCATATTATAATCAATCTCAATTTTCACTTTGCATTTTTGTATTCAACCCTATTTCTTTTGAATCAATCATTCTTGTATTTTATTTCATATTCAAATTAATAATAGACAATAAAGAAAACATTTCCCAACTTTATTTTTTTTAATTTTTTTTTTCTTATTTTTATTTTATAGAGGAGATGTGTTTTATCTTCATCTCTCTACGTTTTCGGTAGTGGGATTTACAAAAATTTTGACACTTAATTTTTCGACATTGAGTATTCGGATGGAGATTCTAGAACCATTTTATGACGTTTGGAACTGAATACCCTTATATATTTCATTTGTACGGAACTAAGTATCCGAAATCATTTATTATTTTTGAATTGAGTATCTGTATATATTTCATTTGTTCAGCACTGAGTATTCAAATGAAGATGTTTGACACTAACTATTCGAAACCATTTATGATGTTTGGAATTGAGTAAAAGTGATAGAAAAAGAAGGATTTGCAAGATACCTCAGCATATCAACGGGTTTCGACAAGGGTGGCTTTGATGATGGGTGAGAGGTTTCTCGGTGTGAGAAGTATTTCTCTAGAGACCAATTTAGTTTTTGGGGTGTGTTAAGTATCTCTCTAGGGTTCTTGAGGATATAATAGGTATTATTTGGGATATCCAAAATAATACAACAAATTTTAAATTTCATAATAGGGTGTACAAAGTATTGGGGTATCGAACCAATCTTTTGATGTGCAAATAGAGCCACCCTAGATGGAACTTAAAAGCTAATTAAAATACAAATACACCTCCTGAAATTTACTTAAAATACAAATGGCCCCCTATGGTTATGAAAATTACATTTTGCCCTTTGAAATTTATAATTTCATAATAAATTGCCCATTTTATTAATAAATCATCAAGTCAATTAATAGTTTTTAATGATGTCAGAAATATATTCAGGTTAATAATTTGGGTAATTTTATTATTATATAATAAAGTAGTTATGAATTTCATTTTTTCAAATAATTATGTTAAATAAAAAATGAAGACAATGGGATATTTGTAATTTTTCGAATTATTGGGGGCAATCTGTATTTTAAGCAAATCTCAGGAGATGTAAACTTACATTTTTACTCTTCTTTTCTCTCTATCTCTTATTTATTCCTTCTACCTCATCCACCTTCTGTAGTCACCCTTTCGTAACCATTCCTAACTATCAGCCACCCTTTTCTCACACTTCTTAGCCACCCCTTCCCTAATTTCCACATTTTTCACCTATTGCAACTCATTTTTCACCTTCTCTAACCAATGATCCCTCCTATATTTCCTCAAGATCACCCTTTCACCACACTTCCTAATCATCAAGATCACCCTTTCACTACACTTCCTAGTCGTCAATCTTCCATTTTCTCACCCTTTCCACTCGTCTCCAACTCCCCTCCCACATTCTCTAATTATGCTCTCCATTCACCGTCCCAACCTTCGGCTACACCTTCGCCACGTTTTGCAACCACACTCCTACTTTGTGCCTTTCTTAATGGTTAGGGTGTAGCAATTTGCTCACGACAATAATGATAGTTGTGTGTCACGATGGTGACTAGATGTTGTGGTGGCATAATAGGAGAGGGAATTAAGGGTGAGTAACAGAGGGTAGAGAAGGGCGAAGGCTGTAGGGTGGTAGAAAATAAGACTAGGTTGGAAAAATATGGTTTAAAAGAAGAACAAGAGAGGGGCTGGAGAAGAAGGAAACAATATTAATGGCAACTAAGAAGGGTAGGGAAAGGGTGACATTGGCTAGTGAATGCGGGAAGTGGTACTAACTGTCGCGACCCCATCCTGTCCTAAACAGGATAGTAGTCATGACTGGCCAGTAGTGTTCGACTACCAAAGACCTGATAAGACGAGATTATAATCTTGGGGCTTAAGCAGAATAACCTGTTCATTATATTAATTGATATTCATTCAAAGCAAGTGCATAAGTAGGAGGGGAATAAAACAAGCATACATTTTATTTAGTTACTTGATATTTACATGTCCACAATACTAAAAGGAAAATATACAACTACAAAAGTCATTCTTACAAAGACCACACCATAAAGACAACACTCTAGTTCTAAGCTACAAACTCTCCAAAAGACAAAATAAAGGAAAAGATTCTAGTGTGACTCCTCTTCGTGTCCTTGGTCCACATCTTCACCTACATACATATAAGGGAGAGGAGTGAGCTATTGCTCAATGAATAGTAATAAAGTAAGGTGGTAAATGAATGAACACTGCAAGATTTTCAAACATTCTTTCAAAACAATACATATATACTCATGATTGAATATACCTCCAATTGTGGGTCAGGGTCCAAGAATGCCATCTAGGTAGATGATACAAAAGTATAGAATGTTCATTCATAGAAAAATATAATAAGCTTGTAAACATAATTAAGTTTGTCATTGAGAATATAATTTGTCAAACATAGCATTACAAAATTACTACTCAGAATGAGCTCTGTGAATAAGGGTTTAACCTCCTCAAGCTTGACCTATACGAAACAAGAACAAAACATTGAAACATTTGAATAATCCTTATCTTCCTATATCAATTGGTCATGTTGTTAAACTTTAATTTTCTTTTCTATTTAAATATGCCTTAAGTGGATTTCTACTTATGTTATCGTTGGGCCTAGATGTCAAAACATACCTAAAAGTGTCCAAAGAAAAGAAGGAAATCAAGTGGAACAAGATACAAAAACCATGCTGAAAAGGACCAATTTGCTCGAGCGGTCCCTTCACCGCTTGAGTAGTGAATGAAACTTCATGGCATTTCAGGTTTGTAAAATTGTGCTCGAGCCACCCTTCAACCGCTCGAGCAGTTAACCGACTTAGTGAAGTTTCAAGGCGGTCCACTCGAGGGGTGAGCTGTAGAGCAAACTCTGCAGTTCGCAACCTATTCTGTTCCAAGTTATTCTAGGACTTCCAAACCTACTTTTCAAGCTTTCAAATCCCAAATCTTGATCTATAACATTCTAATAATCATATATATGATGAAAGAGTAATAAAAACTTATTATTATACACAAATTTAAGGATTTAACAAGTAATAGATAATTTAGTTCAAGTTTCTCAACCTTTTATATTCTTTTCTTTTATTCAACAACTTCAATCCTTCAAAACTAAGTTCTAAAGCTTCTAAATCATGAATACAAGGTGTAGGTTCATATCATAATACTTGTCTTACTCAAATCTTACATGAAACTAGTTCAAAACATGGTTTTCCTTTGATTTCCTCAAACTCTTTCCTAGTTTCCAAATTTTCCTAATTTCTTCCTATTTCAATCTTCCAAAACATATTCCTAATCAATTTTTGGTTATGTTTTGATATAAGAATATGGAAGAGAGTTGAGTTTCTTACTTTGTAGTGCTTTTCTTGGAATTTCTAAACTTGAATCATTAGCTCTTTTGAATTTCCTTCACTTTTTCTCTTTTTTCTTCTCCTTCCTCTCATTTTCTCTCAATTGTTCCTGAATTCTTTAGCAAGTATCTTACTTATTTGGATAGAGGCAAGAGGTTTTATGTGGTGTAGATGGGGCAAAAAGTGGTAGATTCTCTTAATTGGCTAGTTTCCTTATTTTAGCCTAGTTGACCAAGTTTAAAACTAAATAATCCAATCTTATCCTAATTAATCTCAATTAGCAATTTCGCAAATAACATGGAATATACAACTTCATTAGACTGAAGCCTTTAAGCTCCTCAATTAAGACATAAAGATATAATATGATTCTTAAATGCCAATCTAAACCATCTCCTAACTTCAAGCATATAACAAGCAATATTTCTAAGTTTAGGTCTCTAAACTAACTTCTCATTCTCCTATACTTCCATCAAGTTCTAGTTCAAGCAAATAAACACTAAACATGAGATTAACATGCATGAATGTCATGATATGCATATGTATGAAGTCTCGGGTGTCACACTTTTCCCCCCTTAGGAAGTTTGGTCCTCCAAACTTGTCTTACCTGAGCTCGAAAACAAACTGGGGTATCTCATTCTCATTTCATCTTCTTTTTCCATGTAGCATCCCTCCCATAATGTTCCTGCCATTCCACATTTACCATCGGTATTACTTTGTTTCGAAGTTGCTTTACTTGACGATCAATGATTTGAATGGGTTGTTCTTCATACTCTAAATTTTCATCAATGACTAGTCTTTGGTAATCAATTACATGGGTAGGATCCTGGGTATAATCTCGTAGCATCGAAATATGTAACACGCTGTGCACTTGTTCTATCTTCGATGGTAATGCAATTCAGTAAGCTACTAGGCTGATTTCCTCCAAAATTTGAAACGGTCTAATATAATGTGGAGCTAATTTTCATTTCTTTCCAAATCGTGTTTGGCCCTTTATTGGAGTAACTTTCAAAAATACATGGTACCTAACTTCGAATTCCACATTTCTCTTCCTTGCATTTACATAGCTCTTTTGGCGACTCTAGGCAGTTTTAATTCGTTGCTGGATAACCTTGATCTTTTCAGTAGTAACTTGAATAATCTCGGGCCCCAATATTGCTTGATCTCCTACCTCTGTCCAACAAATGGGTACATTTCCTCCCATGTAATGCCTCGTAAGGTGCCATGCCAATGCTTCCTTGAAAACTGTTGTTGTAGGCGAATTTCACCAATGGCAAATGAATTTCCCAACTTTCCTTAAAATCCAAGACATACAAACAAAGCATATCCTCTAGAGTTCGTATAGTTCTTTCTGACTATCCATCTGTTTGTAGATGGAAAGCAATGCTAAATTTCAATTCTATTCCCATTAATTTTTGCAAACTTTGCCAAAATCTAGATACAAACTTGGAATATCTATCCAATATAATGGAAACATGCACACCATGAAGTGTAGTAATCTCGTTTATGTACAAAGTAGCAAGTTTGTCCGTGTTATAAAAAGATTTCACAAGCAAGAAATGAGCAGACTTGGTTAGTCTACCAACAATGACCCAAACATAGACTTGGTTACTAACTCTACCTCTATCTTCTACAAGTCGCGTAAGATATCTTCTTGCTTGGTAAGTAGACATGTCAAATTCTCCATGGATTTCTAACTAAGAGCACCTGCTGCGGTGTTTGTTTTGCCATGATGATATTAAATTTGTAAATCATAATCTTTCATCAACTCAAGCCACCTCATCTGTCTCATATTGAGTTCTTTTTGTGTAAACAAATATTTTAAACTTTTGTGATCAGTAAATATCTCACATGAAGCCCCGTACAAATAATGACGCCATATCTTCAATGTAAAGACAATGGCTGCCAATTCTAGATCATGCGTTGGGTAATCCTTCTCATGTGGCTTTAGCTGGCATGAAGCATAGGCAATGACCCTATTGTTCTGCATCAGAACACAACCTAATCCTCTATGCGACGCATCACTGTAGATCACAAACCCCTCTATACTGGTTGGCAATACAAGAACTGGTGTCGAAATCAATCTAGTCTTGAGGTATACTGAATATCTTTCTTCTGTCCACTCAAATGGCGCTGTTATCTTGGAAAAATCCTTGACAAACCTTCTATAGTAACCTGCCAAACCAAGGAAATTGCGAACTTCTGTTATAGTTTTCGGTCTTGGCCAATTCACTATTGCTTCAATCTTTTGTGGATCAACTGAAATTCCCTCATTATTAATCACATGTCCCAAAAATGTTACACTAGTCAGTTAAAACTCACATTTCTTCAACTTTGTATACAATCTTTTGTCTCTAAGAATTTGAAGGGTCAAGCTCAAGTGTTGTTCATGTTCCTCTATACTTTTAGAGTAAATAAGAATATCATCAATAAAGAGTACAACAAACGCATCCAAATAAGGCTTAAAAACTCTGTTCATTAAATCCATAAATGTCACAGATGCATTGGTAACTCTGAAAGGCATAACTAAGAATTTGTAGTGGCTATACCTCATTCTGAAAGTTGTCTTCTCTATATCTTCTACCTTGACCTTGAGTTGATGGTAGCCTAATCTAAGATCTATCTTGGAAAAAGACTTGTGCCCTTTGCAACTTATCAAATAAGTCATTAATCCTGGGCAATGGGTATTTATTCTTGACAGTCACTTTATTTAGCTCCCTGTAATCAATACATAGACGTAGTGTCCCATCCTTCTTTTTGACAAACAACATTGGTGCACTCCATGGTGATGTACTGGGTCTGATGAAATCTTTATCTAGTAAGTCTTGCAACTGAATTTTCAATTCCTTAAATTCTGTGGGTGACATTCTATAAGAAGTCTTGGAGATAGGTTGCGTTTCTAGTATACATCAATAGTGAACTCAATCTTCCTATCAATTAATTTTCCTGGCAATTCTTCAAGAAATACATCTGAAAATTCCCGCACCACCAGGATGCTATCCAAACCAACATTGAATTTTTGAACTATCAAAACACTACACAAATATCCTCAACACCCTTTCCTGCGTAACTGATTAGCCTTCAAGGATGAAACAAGATACGGTGGGGGTACTACTCCATTTCCTTGAAAAGAAAATTCTTCCTAATTGGGTGGTTAGAATGTGACACACTTTGATACGCAATCAATAGTAGCATGATTTGTTGATAGTCAATCTATACCCAAAATTACATTGAAGTGCTCCATATCAATTGGTAGTAAATCTACAGTCAAACTGGCACTCCCAATTACTATATCACAATCTTGGTAAATAAATGTACAAATCATGGATTCACCGGACGATGTAGACACTAACAACAAATATTCCAAAGGTTCTAGCTTCTTATTCAATTTCTTTTCACAAACTCCCTAGATATAAATGAATGTGTAGAACACGAATCTATCAAAGCATAAGCATCTCGAGTACAAATTGAGAGTGTACCTAACATCACTGCTTCAGTATTCTGAGCTTCACCCGGGATAAGCACAAAGACTCTGCCTTGTCTCATTGGTTCCTTTTCGGTAGTAGCCTTTGTATTTGGTTTTTGAACTGACCCAAATGAACTACTTGCACCCCTTTGCTTGGCCTTAGGGCAGTCATTGACTTGGTGTCCCATTTGTCCACATACAAAACAAGCTCCCGTAACTCGACGGCATATCCCAAAATGATTCTTACTGCATTCTTGGCATGTTGGTATAGTCTGGTTACCCTGATTTGAACTTCTAGTACTTCTCGTGTTTGACCTTTTAGTTGGTGGATTTCGTGGCCCTTTCTTAACACCAAAACCTTATTTATTAAGGAGCCATTCCTTCAATTGTTGTTTGTCTTTGGCATTTTGTTCAGCTATTAGTGCTTTATCTAGAACTTCTGCATATGTTGGCAATTGAAATAGGTTCACCTTATCTCTGATTGGTCCTCTCAATCCTTCCTCAAACTTTTTGGTTTTGTTGTAGTCTTTATTCACCATGTGTGGAGTGAACCTTGCCAATTCTATAAACTTTGCATCATACTCTGAAACAGTACCTTTTCTTTGCTTTAATGCTTGGAACTTAGTGGCTTTTCTATCCATGACAAATTGAGGAAAATACTTGTTGTAGAAAACTTCCATAAAACGATTCCAAGCAATACCTTCATATTCACTAACAGCCACCACTCGTATGTCACTTCTGCTAAAGTCAATGTAGCAAGTGCTACCTTTGCATCTTAGTACAAGGAAAAACTTCAAAAAATTTCTTAGTGTCTAATAACCAAGCCTCTGCCTTCAATGGATCTATGTCTCCTTCAAATTGGGTTAGTTTCATTTTCTTATATTCTCGAATTAAGGTTGTTGTTCCTTGACCAGGAAAATCCATTTGCAATGGAGTTTGTTGTCGTGGCAGTTGTTTTTGCTATTGTGGTGGTTACGATTGCGATGATTGCTGCTGTGGTTGTTATTGTTGTTGTTGTTGTCATCATTCTTGTTGTTGTTGTTCTCTTTGATCTCTCTGTCTCATAGCCTCTGCAACACTCTCCATTAATTGTTTTAGACGGTCTAGCCGACTAGCAGAGGATTCTCCTTTTTTCCTCACCATAATGCTATGCACATGGAACATGAATTAAACCTATATAGATATGCATGTGATGCTTTAACTAATATGTAAAATGCACATCTCATCACAAGCACTCATCATGAATGCATTGCTAAAGCTTTTCTAGGAAATCCTATGCTCTGAAGGATAAGTGTGTGTGTGCAATCTTATGCTCTTATACCACTCTTGTCATGACCCCATTTCGCCCCAAACAGGATAGTAGTCATGACCGGCCAGTAGTGTTCGATTACCAAAGGCCTGACAAGACGAGGCAAGGCTGGACTATAATCTTAGGGCTTAAACGGAATAACCTGTTCATTATATTAATTGATATCCATTCAGAGCCAGTGCATAAGTAGGACGAGAATAAAACAAGCATACATTTTATTTAGTTACTTGATATTTACATGTCCACACTACAAAAAAGAAAAGATACAACTACAAAAGTCATTCTTACAAAGACCACATCATAAAGACAACACTCTAGTTCCAAGCTACAAACTCTCCGAACAACAAAATAAAGTAAAAGATTCTAGTGTGACTTCTCTTCGTGTCCTTGGTCCACATCTTTACCTAGATACATATAAGGGAGATGGATGAGCTATTGCCCAGTGAATGGAGTAATAAAGTAAGACGATAAATGAACGAACATTGCAAGCTTTTCAAACATTCTTTCAAAATAATACATATATATATATATATATATACTCGTATAAGACAGAGCATAACTTGACTTGCAGACAAAATACATAGTGATGAGCATTCAAGAAAAATAGGGGTTTAACCGGTCCAAGTACCGGCTAAACAAAACATGATGAACTCGGCCATAACATATGATTGGATATACCCTCAATTGTGGGTCAAGGTCCAAGAATGCCATCTAGGTTGATGATACAAAAGTATAGAATGTTCATTCATAGAAAAATATTATAAGCATGTAAACAAAATTAAGTTTGGCATTGAAAACATAAATTGTCAAACATAGTTTTACTAAATTACTGCTCACAATGAGCTCTATAAATAAGGGTTTAACCTCCTCAACCTTGACCTATACAAAACAAGAACAAAATATTGAAACATTTGAATAATTCTTATCTTCCTATATCAATTAGTCATGCTGTTAAACTTTAATTTTATTTTCTATTTAAATATGCCTTAAGTGGGTTTCTACTTATGTTATTATTGGGCCTAGATGTCAAAACATACCTAAAAGTGTCCAAAGAAAAGAAGGAAATCAAGTGGAACAAGATGTAAAAATCATGCTGAAAAGGACCAGTCCGCTCGAGCGGTTCTTTCTGTCATGACTCGAACCCATCCCTAGAGGTTTGGATCATAACCGGCCAGTAATCACGAGATTACCTATGGCCTCAGATAGAAGTCAAATCATATTTAGTTATATGAGGCTAGAAGCGGAAGCAGAAATGTAAAATTTGCCCAATGTGTTGTGCATACATGGCATGTCAATGACATCTCATCTATATTAATAACTCACATTCATTCATACCTAAGACGTCTCACATGACCAAGATCATATATATGTCATTAACATACAAATACTAAACTTATATATAGACGCGGTCAAGTATGACGAACAAAAGAAAACAGAAAATCAAAAGACAAAAACCTTGTGTGTGAGGCATTCTTAGCTAACTCCACAAAAACTTAGTATTCCTTCACAGGTTCACTAGGGCTAGGATTGGACATCCCGCTGCTGGCCTACATACATATACATAAACAGAATGAGCAAAAGCCTAGTGAATAATGTCAAAGTAAGGAGGTTATATGAAAAAGTTTTTCATACTTGAATAAAATCATTCTCATAATAATTTCGTATCATAGCAGAATGACCTTGGGTCCAATACATGACAAAATGACATCGGGTCTAATATAAACCGAGATTCAAAACAGAAACAAATCTTACTTATCAAAATGACCTCAGGTCCAATCAATTACAGTTGTATGATGACCACTAGGTCAACAGATAACAGATATTTAGACTTATTAAATAATCAGAACGACGTCCCTTAGGTCCATTTTGTCAAATATACGGAACGACCTTAGGTCCATTTCAGATATACAGAACGACCTTGGGTCCATCATACATATTCGTGCCACGTCAATCACATTTACAAATCTCATGTTGATCAAACAGATAAAAACTCATTCACACTTGCAAAATCATAAGTTCAGAAAGCATACCACAGTAGGATATATAGAAAATAGAGTAACTAAGAAAATATCTTTACCAAGATATTACACACAGTGATCCGGTTGCTGACACCTCCTCGCGGATGGTCCTACACAATTCATAAACATACATACATTGAATCACATTGCTTAACCGAATTTTCTTTAACTTATTCAATTCTCTTAGGCTTCTTCCTAACTTTTTAATTCATTTAGGATGTTCAATTCATGCCTAAGAATGCTCAGAAGGGAACGAGGATGCATACGTGATCAGAGTATGTCTTTCCAAAATTTCCAAAAGCAGAGCACTTCGCTCGAGTGCAAAATTGGTCACTTGATCGAACCACTTGATCTGCAAAAGTACTGGATGGTTCGAACCTAGGCTTGAGGTTCACTCAGGCCAAGGTGCAAAACAAAAAGGCGGTCGCTCAAGTGATAACTTGATCACTTGAGCCAACTATAATTCTCTACAAAACTTTTGGATGCATGAAATGTATGCTCGAGCGACAGATTGTTCGCTCGAGCGGTGAGGCAGGGTTCTGTAATTTCCAGAGCAAAGTTGAACTTCAAAACATGTGTTTTTCACATCAAAAGCTTGCATGGCTTGGTCAAAACCTTGAAAACACTTAGAAACTCTTCCAAGAACATGAATACAAAGCAAATTTGCAAAATTAAAGCTCAAAGCTTCATGAATTCAAACTCAGTTGATCATACATGTCACCTTTAACTTCAAATTCCTTTCCAAAGTTTACAAAACATGCAGCTGTAGACACCCCATTTTTGACCATCCTCAAGACTTAGATGTCACCGCTTGAACACCCGGTGATTATCCACGTTCGTGTTCGTTTGGAGTTCCCGGAGTTCTCGGCTACGCGCCTTGCCTCAGGACCTCCGAACTTGACCGTTTTGTGTCTGGTTTTGCACCAAACACTTGTGCTTTGCCTTTGAGGGGCAGGGAATGCCTTTTGAGGCATCCCCACACACCACCGGCAGTGGCTAGAGGCCACCGGCCGGTTGATGTTGTCATCGGCACTATATTGTGCCGGTCGGCACTCTTTTTTGGCAAAATGACAATTTTACCCTGCCGACTACTGTGCAGCTGCTTTTTGAGATATTTTTAAGCAGCTGTCTACCACTTTCTTCCCCTCCATACACGTGTATGGAGGGATGAGCCTCTTGTTTTGCTTAGTTGCTAAGCTTACAAGATTGCCTCCTCTATAAGAGGAGGCCTTGTCTTCTTGGCTGGGGGGTTAGCCATTCTAAGAGATCAAAAACCAGAGCTTATATATCCTCTCTCTCTATATCTCACTCTCTCTCATCCTTGTGTGTGTGTTTTGTGGCCAAATAGTGCACTTTTACCTTACTTTTGCACCATTACACACACTATTACACCTTATTTCGAGATTGAGGGACTTGGAGGGTTGTTTGTTGTGATTTTGGACTGATTTTGACCACTAGAGAGTGGCTGGACCACCTGTTCTTCAAGAGATCTTCAAGGGTAAACTCTTTACTTTAGTTTCCCCATTCTTGCAACTAGTTTCTACCCCTCTTGCTTTGTGTTTTAAGCTTTGTGTATAACATAAAAAAATCTTGTTTTTACTTGCTTAAGAACTTTCATTAAGGTCACCTTTTGATTTGAGTAAGAACTCACCCTCTTAGGCCTTGTTTTGGCCCTTTTAGTGCCTTTTCTTTGAGCATTGTTTACCTTGGTGTTTTTGGCTTTCTCACCACTGAAAACCAGTGGGTTTTCAGTGGTGAGGGAGGTGGTTTCAAGTCTCATATAGGGGAGAGACACCCCTCTCCCCTTTGTTCCTTGCTTGCCTTTGCTTTTTGACCTAAAGAATAGCATGCGTGTATGGTTGGTTTTGGCTTCATTTCAGAGCATATTTGTGGTTAATATGATATGTTATGCCTCTGTTTTAGGTTAGATTTATGGCCCTTAACATGCCTCTCATACTTGCTTTGTAATGCTCTCTTATGCTTAAAAGTATGCCATGCATCTAGGCCATGTTCTTTGCATGTTTTAGCATAATCCCACGGGGACATTAGCATCATATTGCTATGTGTAAGGGCTGTTAGCCACTGTTTGTGCCATGCTTGGAGTGTTTGGTGTTGTTATCTTGCTTGTTGGTTTGCAAGCCTTGGGTGTATGAGTCCCTAGCATGTTTAGCCTACCTCGATCTTATGATTTGGCATCATTTTAGATCACATTTCAGTCCTTATTTCATGCCTATATGTCTCCATTTATTACCTCTTCCATGTCTTGAAGTGTTGGTCTCTTATGCTTGAAAGAGGGTATTGTGCATGCTTGCATGATTAATGCACTTTGGGGCTGCCATATCAAGGTTTGTGGGTATATTTTTGCATCATGCAACTCTGTTTTTGCTTAAATAATTCATGCCATGATTGACCTTAGTAGTGGTGGAAGGATGCTCCCTTTTTGTGCCTTAATCTTAGGCCATTTGACTTGCATGTTTGCATGAGTATTGGTCACCATTTTGGGTATGTTTTGTCATTGTTTTGGGGAGATTGGAAGGCTGCCCCATTGTAGTTTAATCCACCATTGTATGCTTGTGTCATGCTTGTTGCATACTTGCTTCATTAAGTGTTATAGCATGATGAGCCTATGCTTGATTTGTCCATGCTTACATTGCATTTGCACCTTGCATGTTGTATTACATTTGGCATGTTGGCATGTTAGCATTGGATTGCGTTATGGAGTCATGTTTGTATAACATGCATTGCATTACTTGGTTTGGGGTTTTCAAACCAAGCATAAGGGTTGAGGGAAGTTCACACTACAAGTGGGGCAATTTCTTGCAACTCTTGGTCACCAAGACCTCTGATCTATACATGATAAGGTTTTGGTCTCATTTGTGTGTTGCATGCATCACCATTAAAATGCAACCTTGGTTCCTTAGGCCATCATGTATCAACATGCATAATTGATGGCCCAAGAACCAAGGGTCATGCTTCCTTGAGTTCCCAAACATGATAGGAGGCAGTGGTTGTGCATACATATGCCTAAAAACCCATGCCATGTATTCTTTGGTTTCTTCATTGTCAAACCGTCCCCGCAGAACTTTACGCCAAGCGACAGTATAATGTGCCGACCGGCACTATATTTTCAGCCGATAGCCTCCAGAGTAGCCGGTGGTTAATTTAAGCAGCCGGTGGTGTACTGCAGTGCATTTGGAAGATACCCTAGGACTTTGGCAGTTTCCAGAAAGACAAGACAGTGAAAACAGAAGCAGCAGTGCCATGATGCGGGTTTCTGGGCAAGTCGAATTCGAGCATGCATCATTCGCGCACCCCGAGGCAGGGCTGAGGCCCCCCTTCTTTTTACATTGAATTTAATTTGATGATTTGAAATTCTGTAATAATTCATTATGTATTTGGGCTGTATTATTTTTGGACTGTATATTCTTTTGGTCCCTCCGAGTGAGGGCGTAATTGTAATAAGTGTGGGTGAGTGTGTGTATGTCTTCCAACCCCCATTTCTTTCTTCCCTTTTATTTACCTGCTTATGATGGTAGATTAGGGCATATTTATTTGGCATACCTTATGCTATGCATGCGTGCATCCATACATTTGTTGACATACATCAGGCTTGGCACATCATACAAACTGCATCGTACTTTCAATTCCAAATTGAATATGTGATAATTGTAGCATTTCACATGCCATGTCTAGGATAGCCGAGCCTGCCTAGATTACATCTTTGCATGTGTTGCATTAGCCATCTTAACATGAACTAGGATCATGCATGATTACTAACTAGTTTCTGTTTTGGCTTGGAGTACTAGGTAAGCTTTTACGCTTTAGCATCTCGCATGCGTGTGAATGTTAATATGATAGTATGCTTACCATGCGGCTAAGTGCTTATGTGAAATAAACTGTTTGAATGCCTGTGGGCGGAGGTTGGATTGCTTGAGTTGGAATAACTCATTGAAATCCATGTTTTAGCCTACTTACGAGTAGCAATTTCAAACTGTTTTCAAAACAAACGGATATGCAATGTCTGTTTCCAAATTAGGCGATCTAGTCTATACTTGTTTGCTGTGCGCATAACATAGTAATTCTAGGCTAATAATTGGAATAAGAACGCATAAAGTTTTCAAAATCGGATATCACGGTTAGTAGAGGCCGGTCTTGAATGAAGGAAGAGTGCTCATAGCTGACCTTCCCCGATCGTACCCAAGCTCCCGAGCCAAGACCACTTTGGTGATGACGGACACGTGGCCTTCGGCACCGAGTCAGGGTTTCCTAAATTTCCCTTTTTAAAATATTTAGGTGGCGACTCTGTAATCTGGCAAAGCAGTCCATGTTTGGCACTACTTTTCAAAATCTGTTTTTTTTCAAAACGATTTGCCGGATTTGGACTCTTTGGTTCAGATTTAGAACCGCAACACAACAAAAGGGAGTCCGAACTGTAGAATGAAGCCCACGGGCGCGTCTACAGTTTCTGGCGACTCTGCTGGGGAATTTAGAAAGCTTGACTCGAACTCGTGATATCCTGTTTTGACTACACTTATGTGTTTCTTTGCATTACATGTGCATTGGTGCGCCTAGGACACCGTGTTGGCCATCTGCTATTCCTGAGCAATTTGCTGGAGGCTTGTCTTGTCAAGGCATGACCATAAGGCTGACCGGTTGCGGGCTCTGCCAGTATGGGAACACAAACCCCGGTTTTACCGGGGCACCCTCTTTGACCATTCGACCTAGTGCATATCGAAATCCGTAGTGACCATTCCAAACTAGGACCGGTTGCTTACCCGATATAGGTTGTTTGAAACCGTTGCGTGCGTAGTGAAACCCTAGCTCCTGACAAAATAGGACAGGGAAACCCTACCACAACATAGGGGTGTATTGGCTCTTATTTACTTGCTACGTGCTTTTAGAGTGTATCTATACAGGGAATGCATATACCAGTTTGCGAGTCTGGGTATCAGGCCTGAGGGCACCAGTAACAGTGTTTTGGGGAATCAGTTATCCGTGGGAACAGGATTCGGACTTGGGAACAATAATTCAGAAACAGTGATCAGTATTTGAGGAACAATGTTTCGAATTCAGCGTGTTATCCAAACTGTGTGTTGCGTGTTTATTTTATGCCGTTGTGCTGTCCAATTGTCTGTTTATTTATACGCTTTATTTATCTTTTTATTAGGTAGTTGAGCACCATTGCTACCGACCCGATAGATATCCCCCAAGCACCCTGGGTCAGAGGTCGTCGACTCCTTCGATCTGAGGATCTGATAGACGGACAACCAGTGTACTACTCACTACCCCCGGTTACCAGACGGAGGTCACCAGCGAAGGACATTAGTAATGCTGATCGATTCGAGGGCTTTATCTACCCCGCCGTGTTCGAGGGATCGGATTACATGTCACCAACAGAGAGAACATATACCGAGAATCCGACCAGAGCAGGATAGCATGGCTAGTTTGGAGGAGATGGTGCGCCACCTTCAAGAAAGCATGAAAGCAATGCGGCGGAGATCTTTGTCCGTCAGCAATTCGCCGGACAACAAAGGCTGATTATGAGGAACAGCGAGACAATTGCGAGCTAGAGCAAAGAACGGAGCATCCGCTTCGCATCAAGTTCCTCCCCCACCAGGAATCCCTAATGTCGGGGAGACAACCAATATTCAGACTGATACAGAGCTGCCCACAGGACCGCCCCCACCTCCAACCCTACCACAAATCCAACCGCAGTTATCAAAAACACCAACCAACCTACCGGACTCTCCCTTTGAGTTTGAGACTGATCCCACCGCACCAAAATTGAGCAAGCTTGAAAAGTTGTTCAAGAGGTCCCAAGGGGTCAAGACTATCCCCGACATTGAAGATGGTTACACCGACGCAATTTGACGGTATGTTGCAGATTCAAAATGCCTCATATTGATCGATTTGACGGTCCGGGGACCCCATGGTGCATTTAAGGTCGTTTTCGGATGTTCTAAGGCCGATGGGCCTCGAGAGGCTTAAATTGTCTTTGTTTGGCCGGACCCTGTCAGGTGTGGCAGCAATATGGTATGCTAAGCTAGAAGATGACGTCAAGAGGAATTGGGACGAAATGGCTGAGGCCTTTATCGCATAGTATTCGTATAATACACAGATTGAGATCACGACCCGTGATCTCGAGACGACTAGGCAAGAGCCTAAGGAGAGTTTTTCAGAGTTTGTAACCAGATGGAGGGCCAAGGCTTCGATGATGACCTTGAGGCCTACTGACAAAGACCAGATTCGAATGATTGTGCGCAATCTTCAGCCGAAGTTGATGCAAAAGATGATAGTTCTCCCCTTTCCTACTTTTTCTGACCTACATGAAATGGGAGTGCAGATTGAAGATGCCTTGAAGCAAGGCTTGATTGATAATGACCGAGAACCACCCCGACGAACTTTCAATCGTGGTAGCAATGCAGGCCCGAGTGGCACTACTACTATGAGAGCCACCGAAGTAAGCATGGTCACCGCTAACCCCCCAAGAAATACGGCAGCTGCACCATTCTCCGGTGCGTCCGGAAGCAACCCGCAAACAACCAAATACCCACCCAGAAACACCAGAACCTTCGCCCCACTATATATGCCCCTATCCAAAGCTCTGGGGGTTTTGATCAAAAAAGGGCACCTGAAGCTCCTGGAGCCGCGGCCCCTACCAGAAAAACTCCCTCCTACCCATAACCCGGCCAAGTATTGTGCATTTCACCAACAGCATGGTCACGACACCGATCTGTGCTTCCGATTACGCCATGAGATTCAAGATCTCATCGACAATGGGGTGATTTTGCCTCCCGAAAAACCCAATGTTACTACAAATCCCCTCTCCGCACATAACCAAGCTCCACCACCCAAAAGACTTAATTTCATCCATACCGGGGTTGTGTCCTACGACCCTAGTATCTATATCACACTTACCCACCTGCCTAAACCGGAGGTGTTTCTTCCCGATTGCACCAATTTGTGCATGATGGATATCTCCATGACCCAACCCAAGCCAGCGGCGATGACCGCCAAGAACAAGGGGAGGAAGATTCCAAAGGAGAAACAGGTTGTGGAGTCAGAGTCTGCGGAATCTGGGAGTTACGTTGGGAAGGCATATAGTCCGAGTGACTACATTTCATCGAAAGGCCAAGATAGGCCCGAAGTAGAATTGCCAACAGGGAGAGAGTTGTGTATGATCCAAGGGGATAGTCTGGGACAGGGAACAGATGATGTAACAGCTGTAGAGGAGGACCTAGCCGATCTCCAATTTTACAGTGACCAATACCCAGAGGACGTGGCAGTTGCATGGTTCGATTATGAGGATTCAGCAGAAGTTACTGGGTGGTTGGACGATCAACCTGATGTGATAGAAGAATTTCAGTCAGGACAGGACTCAGCGGGGTCGAGAATATCAGTAATGGCCGGAAAGGTCGAAGAGCAGAGTGTACCGCCGGAGAGCACCGGTGTCAAGAATTTTGCCCAAGATTGGAATGTTTTGAGTACGGAGATGATTGAACAGTCAATCATGTCAGAACAAGTAAGTTTTGAAGATTCTGAAAGAATCAGGAAAGCAAAGGCCCATGTGGGAGTTGAAATTGCTGTGTGCACAGGAAACAAGAATACTACAAGCAGATGGGTGGAAGGTCTTTGCGGCGCTTGAGTCGGACAGTCACATGTGCCGGCCGATGGAATGTGGTGGGAAGATGAGGACTTATGTCTTGCCCACACTGATGAAGATTGGGGGAATAACCAACCCGATAACACTTGGTACATCGGGGAGGTCGACCACATGACGAGAAGTGGGCGGTATTTCAAACCCCCACACTTGGATCAACCAGAGGCCTCAGGGAAGGATAGGGAAGCCGAGAAGCAAAAGGAGAAGCAACTTGAGGAAGAAGCTGTACTCAAACAGCTGAAAAAGATACAAGCAGATATCTCCATTTGGGGACTGCTCATGGTCTCGCGAGTACATAGGTAGGCTGTCTTGACGGCCATGGATAAGGCCAAGCTCTCTATAGAGACTACACCAGAGCAGCTAGTTGGGCTGGTTTTCCCGGGAGGGGGTTCCCCGGTGTTGGCCTTTTCGGACAAAGAACTTCCGCCTGAGGGCGTAAATCACAATAAACCCCTCTACATCTCTGTGGAATGTAGAGATAAATGGATACCGGTGGTACTTGTCGATACCGGGTCTGCCATCAACGTCTGCCCAGCAAGGACGGCGTATGCAATTGGCTTGAAAACTGCAGATTTCATACCAACAGCCCAAGTCATCCGGGCATATGACAATACGAGTAGAGAAGTAATGGGAACGGTTAAAGTTCAGACAAAGGTTGGGCCGGGGCAGCACGAGATAGATTTCCATGTCCTAGAAGTTCCCGCAACTTTTAATTTGCTTTTGGGGCGGCCGTGGCTGCATCAAGTGAAGGCAGTATCATCTACTTTGCATCAAATGGTGAAATACCCCTATGGAAAGGGAGTAGCCATTATCTTTGGGAATTCATCAATCCACCCACCACTGAAAGTATCCACGCCTGTACTAGAAATCGAGCACGGCATGGAAGATGTGTTCATATCAGGTTTTACCTTGGCCGAGGCTCAGGTTGTCTGAGAATATCATGGCATAGCGAAGGAATATACGTCAGTGCTCAAGTAGTGTATCTCATGAACAAGCTCCAATACATCCCCGGGATGGGATTAGGGAAGAGCGGCCGTAAGGGCATTGCAGCGTTGGCCGAAGTGCCGCACAACCCTCATACCTTCGGCTTGGGTTATCTGCCCACCAAGGAAGATTGGGTAAGAAAAGGAAAAGAAATGGCAGGAAGAGCCAAAGCGAAACAGATGGGGAAACCTTTTGAATTGATGCATCGGCCCATCCAGGGTACCCTGAACGGACGCTTCGTCCGGGACGGGGAAGATTTTCCATTCTGTGGTTTTCCGGAGCCATGGCTGAATAAAGAAAAGAAACGCATTCCGGGATTTGAAATTTTCTTCGACTTGCAGTTATCTGGGGATGATGTTGCTGGAAAGCAGACAGACCCAACAGTTGAGGTCAAACATAGCAAGGAATTGGAGTCTGCGGACACAGAGTTTGAAATGGGGGTAGCGCTGGCATGTCTACTGTCAGATCCTTTGACCGACCAGTTGTGCTTGGGGAATGGCTCCTCGGTGTCCATGATCGGAGATGAAACGGCTGCGGGCCTACCATCAACTATTTTGGATGCATCCATCGCACCCTCCCTCACCTGGCAGTACGAGGAGGGATTTTTGTTAAGCAAAGACGGGTCAGTAGTGGCGAATCTGATTCCACTGAGTCTTGTGAGTCGGAATCAGGTTCCAGCTCGTCTGAGTCTGAGTTCGGTATTCCTGTGGGTGATAACCCGGATGCCACAGTCCTGTCCAAGTCGTTTTTTTCTTTCTCTTTCGAGTCTGTTGTAACAGAAGAATTAGACGGTTCGGAAGTATCTAATGAGAATGAGGTGACTATGGTTTCCGAGTACTTTTCTGTGCCTTTGGTTTATTGCTTAAATCAGGACTTTCAAAATTTTGATGAAAACGACGAGGACGAAATTCCTCCGATTTTACAACGATTAATTGAACAAGAGCAAGAGAGGTTTGTTAAACCCTTAATGGATGAAATCACTACTGTGAACATTGGTACTGAGAAGGACCCGCGGCTGGTCCAGATCGGGTCCACGTTGTCTTCGGAGGAACGCGAGCGCTTAGTCGCTTTATTAAAAGATTTCAAAGATGTTTTCGCGTGGTCCTACGAAGACATGCCCGAATCGATCTGAGATTGTATGCAGACCGGATCCTCTTGACCCCAAGGCTCGACTGTCAAACGAAACTCAGAGGATCATACGATTGGGCCATTAAGATCAAGGAAGAGGTCACCAAGCAGATTGACGCAGGTTTCCTGCTGGTATCCGAATACCCGACTTGGTTGGCCAACATTATTCCAGTGCCGAAGAAGGATGGCAGAATCCGGGTATGTGTGGACTTCAGGGATTTGAATAGAGCCAGTCCGAAGGATGACTTTCCCTTGCCGCATATCGACGAGTTGGTAGATTTCACAGCGGGGCATGCTTTGCTCTCGTTCATGGATGGCTTTTCAGGCTATAATCAGATAGTAATGGCACCCGAAGACCGGGAGAAAACTGCTTTTACCACCCCGTGGGGTACATATTGCTACAGAGTGATGCCATTTAGGTTGAAGAACGCTGGGGCTACATATCAACGGGCTGCAATCACAATATTACATGACATGATCCATAAAGAGGTTGAGGTGTACGTGGACGACATGATTGTCAAGTCCAAAGAAAGAGAGGGCCACTACACCGCCTTGCAAAAGTTCTTCCAAAGGATCAGGGAATTTAGGTCATTTGAATCCTCAAAATGTACGTTTGGTGTTACAATGGGGGAAAAATGTTGGGATTTGATTACAAAGGGGCATCGAGGTCGACCCTTCCAAAATCAAGGCCATCTTAGAAATGCCACCACCAATGACCTGAAAAGGAGGTGCGAGGCTTTACGGGTAAAGTGCAATTCATAAGGCGGTTTATCTCAAAACTAACCTTAACTTGTGAACCACTTTTGGTCTCTGAAGAAAGGAAAGAAGTTCCATTGGACGGCCGATGCCAAGTCGCATTTGAGCAGTTAAAAAGTATCTCTGAGAATCCACCCGTGTTGTCACCACCAAAGCCGGGAAGACCGTTGATATTGTATCTGTCAGTAACCGAGACTACAATGGGCTGCATGCTCGCACAAGAATCGGAAGATAAAGTGGAAAGGGCCATCTACTATCTGAGCAAGAAGATGCTGGATTACGAGACCCGCTACACTCCGCTGGAGAAGGCTTGTATGGCCTTGGTATGGGCTACTAGGAAGCTGCGGCACTACCTGTTAGCTCACTCTGTAATGTTGGTTTCACGACTTGATCCCATCAAATATCTTTTCGAGAAACCAGCACTTACGGGTAAGCTAGCTCGTTGGCTGCTGTTGCTCTCTGAATTTGATCTCAAGTATGTGACGCGCAAGTCTGTAAAAGGGAGAACGGTGGCAGAGTTCTTTGCCGACCACCCGGTTGAAGGGGATGAAGCAGTTGAGTACCTATTCCCGGATGAAGCCATTCTGCACGTCGAAGATGAAACTTGGACGATGTACTTTGACGGGGCGTCAAATCAATACGGGTATGGGATAGGGGTGTTGCTGATAGCGCCTGACGATTCCCGTATCCCTTTAGCATTCAAGCTTCGGTTCAAAGTCTCGAACAATGAGGCAGAGTATGAGGCATGTATTGCCGGCCTAGAAGCTGCCCCAGAACTAGGGGCAAGGCGATTGGACGTCATTGGGGATTCGAACCTAGTTGTATCTCAAGCTAAAGGAGACTGGAAAGTCAAGGAGGAAAAGATGATAATTTACCACCAGACCTTGGGTTTGCTAATCCCTCGGTTTGAAAAGCTAAATTTCACTCACCTAGTAAGAGAGAACAACAGGTTTACAGATTCGCTAGCAACTCTATCTTCCATGATAGACATCCTATCTGGGGTCCGGATGCGTCCAGTCATTATTGACCAGAAATTTGCACCTGCCTACGAATCAATCTCTGCGATAGATGAAGTGCAGGATAACAACCCTTGGTATCACGATATATGGAACTTCTTGGAAAAGAAGGCATATCCACCGGGGGCAAATGCCAAGGACAAGAGGGCAATCAGAAGAATGGTTGTTCAGTTTATCATCTGCGGGGGTAAGTTGTACAAAAGAGGTCATCTGGGAATGCACAAGCTGTGTGTGGAAGCCGAAGAGTCGAAGCGCCTGATGGAGGCCATCCATGGAGGAGAATGTGGGGCACATATGAATGGGGTGATGCTGGCACGAAAGATCCTCAGACAGGGCTACTACTGGTCTACTATGGAGGAAGATTGTATCGGCTTTGTTCGGCGATGCCACAAATGCCAGATTCACGCAAACCGTATGAACATCCCGCCGTCAAAGCTGTACAACATGACGTCACCATGGCCATTCTCAGTTTGGGGAATCGACGTGATTGGAGCTGTTACCCCGAAGGGGTCGAATGGGCATGAGTTTATCTTGGTAGCAATAGATTACTTTACGAAGTGGGTCGAGGCCCAATCTTATGCCGTGTTGAAGGCTTCGCATGTCGCAAAGTTTATCAGAAACAACATCATCTGCCGTTATGGAGTCCCGAATGAGATCATTTCGGACAATGGTTCTCACTTCAAGAAGGAGGTGATTGATTTGTTGGAGAAGTACAATGTGGCTTTTCATAAGTCGTCCACGTATCGGCCGCAGACCAACGGAGCAGTTGAGGCCGCCAACAAAAACATCAAACACATACTGCAGAAAATGGTGGAAACCTATTGGGACTGGCCAGATAAGTTGCCTTTTGCTCTGTGGGGCTACCGAACGTCAATTAGAACTTCCACCGGGGCGACTCCGTATTCCTTGGTATATGGGATGGAGGCCGTTCTACCTATAGAGATTGAAGTTCCGTCTTCTGATCTTGGTGAGTGTCGAGATAAATTTGAAAGCAGTTAGCGTGAGCGGTCGAGGAACTCATGCTCTTCGATGAAAGGAGATTAAAAGCACTGTACCATGTCCAAGGATATCAACGTAGAATCGCCCGGGCTTTTAACAAGAAAGTTAAGTCCAGGAACTTGAAGGAAGGAGATTTGGTACTCAAAGACAACTGAGCTCCCATCCACGACCCAAGGGGCAAGTTCAGACCCAATTGGACTGGTCCCTATATCATCAAGTTTATCTGGTCAGGTGGAGCTGTGGTTCTGATGGACCTAGATGGCCTAGAGTTCTCCCAACCGATCAACATGGACAAGTTGAAGAAATATTACCCCTGAGAGGCTCGCTAGGCCGAAAACCCGAAAGGGCGACCTAGGCAAAATTCAGAGCACAAAAAATTAGAAAATATAAAAACTGAGCTCGCAAGGTTGAAAACCCGCAAAGGGCGGCCTTGGCAAAAGTTAGAGCACAAAAGGAGAGTGAAAATACTCGAGTGAACCTAAGCCTGAACTACGTAAGGCTTGATTCCCATCATTGGGATACGTAGGCAACTTCATCTCGAAGTTCAGCCATAAACTTTTCCCCGTTCAACTTTGTCCATTTGATCATCTTGGTCATCTTTGCCCATCAGCATTTATCGCAATCTCCGGTACAGTGCTATTCAGACTAGGGGCAACTTTCCGTTGCCGTACAGTGCCGCGATACCATTCAAACAAGGGGCAACTTTCCAGTTGCTAAGATCCGAGGTTGTACATCTCAGCGACAAATCTCAGGCGTGTCTAGTTCTGATCCATATCGAAAACAGTTTTGAAAAGTTTTAATAAAGATGACTTTGCTCAAATAAATCTTTTTACAACTAAGACCATTTCTGGACCAAAACGGAAAATTTTCAGTACCACAACCTTCAATTTCATTGATTTCAAATAGAGTTCTCTTGCTCTTGCATACAATTGAAGTTTTTTTTTATTACATTCATAAAGAAAACTTGAAAGTACTAATAAAGCAATAAATCCGGGGCATGGTCAAGTCAAATGTCCCTGCGCCCCCTCCCAGAGCTGGTAGAAGCCTCTGATGCCAAAGTGGGCCCCTCCTGTGCCTCTTCATTAAGCCAATCCAAGCACTCATCAGACAAAGTGCAACTGAAAGCAGGAGCGGGGGCCAGGAGTTCTCTCGTCCTCCATGCTGTGGCATACCGGGCCAACTGTGCGCCTCGAATCGGGAACGTAGCCAGATACTCTATCCCTTCCGGCGGGCAAGTCTGATTATGACCAAACTGGCGCAGAATACGGAATGGAAAGTAGAAGACACAGTGAGTCAAACCAATCAATTGGATCCCGGGTTGACGGGTCATGCTGTAACTCATCATTGGGAGATTAAGCCAAGGGCACCGCCAAGCAATGCGGTCCGCGGACAAACTACACATCCATACAAACCACCAACCCTCATCAAGGGCGTCAACTAGGCGTTGCCTGAAGAAGTAGCCACGAGCTGAATATGCTGGGCAAGAGTCCATAACCTTCAGTTTATCCATTAACCACACCTGGGAAGGGATGAAAAATGAGAGAATAAAGAATAGAGAGATGTACGATGAGAGAAAAAGTGAGAAAAGGGTTTTTGTGAGAAAAACCGAGCCTGAGGGCCGAGTGATGTAAGCAAACATAAATGTGAGATAGGGTGGGAAACATTACCTGCAGTAATAGTGGACTCCCTGCTAATCTGATCGTCCCTCGACGATAAAAGGCGTCTAAGCCCAGCAATGTCTCAGCCAGGATCATGGCAATGCAGCTTTTGCCCTCCTTCAAGCCTTGGGCAACCTCAATCAATCGGACACTAGGCCCTCCGAAACCAGAGACGAACAGAAAATGGGAAAGCAGGCATAGACAGAGGGCGTGTCACCGAAAACCTTGCCAGTGATGGTCGCCGCGATCACCAGTCTCGGAAAAACGACAAACCAAGCTCGGAACATCTAATGTCCCGTCACAAATCAGAGAGCGAGCATCGGGCATTGAGAGCCCACACATTTGTCCTAAGGCTTGAGCATGGCCAAAATGAAGTTGCGGCAGGATCTCCTCGTTGCGCCCATATTCCATTAGAGCTTGGAAATCTTCAAAAGTGGGACACACCTCTTGCCCGCTAAAGCTAAAGACATGTGTTACCGGGTTCCTAAACCTTGCCGTGGCATGGAGGAATGGAAAATGCAGCGGGGTACGGCGCAAAGTGAATAGTGCGTTTATGCCGAAAGCCCGGAAATTCAGCTTTTCCGAGCTATCCAAGTTGTTAATCCAAGTTGCGAGATTTTGGGCAAGAAATTCTTCCATTTGGGGCAAATCAGTGTGGAAATGAAGGAAACCACGAAGTTGAGACCCTTTTGAAGAAGATAAGGTTGTGTGAAGGACAGATGTCAACATTCTGTTGGTGCTGACATTTTAAGTGCCGACCGGCCAACTATAGTGCCGACCGGCCATCTGTTTCGGCCGATGAATCATCTTTTCGGCCGATGGCCATTCCTCAAGGCCGGTATCCTTTCTGCTCGGCCGGTGGTTCTCTTCCTTGCGCTTTGAGCTGTTTATGCTAGGAATTTGGAAAATCCCACCACTTCCAATACCCTCCAGTGATCAATTCTTACGAGGGCGCGCCCATTTGCTTATCGAGTTGTTGCATATTTGCTTATCGAGTTGTATTTCACTCTCTTTGAGTCTTTGTAATGTTTATCAAGGTGTACTCGCATTTGGCTATTTTGCTGAGTCCCCCTGTTTTGCTTATCGAGTTGTAATTGGTTTACTACCTGATTATTACGATGCGATGCTTCGTTTTCAAAACGCAGTTTCAATTTCAGTCACATTGTTGTGTGATGCCTTGCGATGCGATGCATAGAACACGCAAATGTAACACCTTTTGAACAAACGGTTGTTTCATTTCCATCATATGTTTTACAAAAAACAACACACGCTTTTGAGAAATAAAACCTGCCTGACGCAGTGCAATGTGCTTAAACTCCTAGTAAAAAGAAAAGTAAAGCAGAAGAATAGCAGGGTAGCAGAGTGCTGGGCTTGACATCGGTAACCTCCCCCTTTCGGTCATCGTACATTTTGCGCCCTTGTTCGGGTCAGTCATGCGATTTGGCACCTTCATCCCTTAAGGTCGTCCAAGAAACTGCGCCTTCAGAACATAAGTGGAGCTTCGAGTTGACCTCGTACCACAACTTTTGCGAGCAATGCTCGGGACATGCGAAGGACGTCCCTTCCCGTATCCTTTTATATCTTGTGAATTCTCTAAATCATTTCGAGTTGCAGTACGTTGCATTCTAGCATCGCGTTTGCCATGATCAATTTCAAATTTCTCTATATACACATTGCATTGTATGCATGCTTTGCTTTACTGATATGTGTTCAAGTTTCTTCTCTATACACATTGCATTGTATGCGTGCTTTGCTTTACTGATATGTGTTCAAGTTTCTTCTCTATACACATTGCATTGTATGCGTGCTTTGCTTTACTGATATGTGTTCAAGTTTCTTCTCTATATACATTGCATTGTATGCGTGCTTTGCTTTACTGATATGTGTTCAAGTTTCTTTTCTATACACATTGCATTGTATGCGTGCTTTGCTTTACTGATATGTGTTCAAGTTTCTTCTCTATACACATTGCATTGTATGCGTGCTTTGCTTTACTGATATGTGTTCAAGTTTCTTTTCTATACACATTGCATTGTATGCGTGCTTTGCTTCTTGATATGTGTTCAAGTTTCTTTTCTATACACATTGCATTGTATCGTGCTTTGCTTCTTGATATGTGTTCAAGTTTCTTTTCTATACACATTGCATTGTATCGTGCTTTGCTTCTTGATATGTGTTCAAATTTCTCTATATACACATTGCATTGTATCGTGCTTTGCTTCTTACCGATATGTGTTCAAGTTTCTTCTCTATACACATTGCATTGTATCGTGCTTTGCTTCTTGATATGTGTTCAAATTCTCTATATACACATTGCATTGTATCGTGCTTTGCTTCTTGATATGTGTTCAAGTTTCTTTTCTATACACATTGCATTGTATGCGTGCTTTGCTTCTTGATATGTGTTCAAGTTTCTTCTCTATACACATTGCATTGTATCGTGCTTTGCTTTTGTCGATATGTGTTCAAGTTTCTTTTCTATACACATTGCATTGTATGCGTGCTTTGCTTTACTGATATGTGTTCAAATTTCTCTATATACACATTGCATTGTATGCGTGCTTTGCTTTACTGATATGTGTTCAAGTTTCTTCTCTATACACATTGCATTGTATGCGTGCTTTGCTTTACTGATATGTGTCCAAGTTTCTTTTCTATACACATTGCATTGTATGCGTGCTTTGCTTTACTGATATGTGTTCAAGTTTCTTCTCTATACACATTGCATTGTATGCGTGCTTTGCTTTACTGATATGTGTTCAAGTTTCTTTTCTATACACATTGCATTGTATGCGTGCTTTGCTTTACTGATATGTGTTCAAATTTCTCTATATACACATTGCATTGTATGCGTGCTTTGCTTTACTGATATGTGTTCAAGTTTCTTTTCTATACACATTGCATTGTATGCGTGCTTTGCTTTACTGATATGTGTTCAAATTCTCTATATACACATTGCATTGTATGCGTGCTTTGCTTTACTGATATGTGTTCAAGTTTCTTTTCTATACACATTGCATTGTATGCGTGCTTTGCTTTACTGATATGTGTTCAAGTTTCTTCTCTATACACATTGCATTGTATGCGTGCTTTGCTTTGCTGATATGTGTTCAAGTTTCTTTTCTATACACATTGCATTGTATGCGTGCTTTGCTTTACTGATATGTGTTCAAATTTCTCTATATACACATTGCATTGTATGCGTGCTTTGCTTTACTGATATGTGTTCAAGTTTCTTCTCTATACACATTGCATTGTATGCGTGCTTTGCTTTACTGATATGTGTCCAAGTTTCTTTTCTATACACATTGCATTGTATGCGTGCTTTGCTTTACTGATATGTATTCAAGTTTCTTCTCTATACACATTGCATTGTATGCGTGCTTTGCTTTACTGATATGTGTTCAAGTTTCTTTTCTATACACATTGCATTGTATGCGTGCTTTGCTTTACTGATATGTGTTCAAATTTCTCTATATACACATTGCATTGTATGCGTGCTTTGCTTTACTGATATGTGTTCAAGTTTCTTTTCTATACACATTGCATTGTATGCGTGCTTTGCTTTACTGATATGTGTTCAAATTTCTCTATATACACATTACATTGTATGCGTGCTTTGCTTTACTAATATATGTTCAAGTTTCTTTTCTATACACATTGCATTGTATGCGTGCTTTGCTCTACTGATATGTGTTCGAGTTTCTCTATATACACATTGCATTGTACGCGTGCTTTGCTTTACTGATATGTGTTTAAAGTTTCTCTATATACACATTGTGTGCATACGTGCATTGCTTTACTCACATGTGTTCAATCCTACTATCTTGTTGTACACATTGCATGCATTGTCACGCACTGTCGACTGCCTTGTCATGCGTGTTGCTAACAATATTGTACCTGGTAAGTTTGCTTTCTTGGCAGGCACGATATTGTATGTACGGCTCATTCGAGGCCGGTGCAACCGGACGAGCCGCGCAGGTATTGTATCCTCCGAGTGAGACGCACAGAGAATTGCATAATTCTCTTACATCTCTTCTACAGTGTAGTCTGTTGCATATGCTAGCTTACAACTGTTGCATGCGTGCTTCATTACAGCTTTCTTTGCATGATCATAAGTTATGCTCGGCTTCTTGAATCGTCTTGCATTTTGCCCCTGCCTTCGGGCGCATACCTTATTTGTCTTGCATGTTTGTCCAAGTCTTCGGCCTTGTCAAAAATGGGTCGTCTCTGGGCTTTGACATTCACTCCCGTCATTGTTATGACTTCCGAGTTCTGTCAAAGAGGGGCAACTGTAGACACCCCATTTTCGACTGTCCTCAAGACTTAGATGTCACCGCTTGAACACCCGGTGATTATCCACGTTCGTGTTCGTTTGGAGTTCCCGGAGTTCTCGGCTACGCGCCTTGCCTCAGGACCTCCGAACTTGACCGTTTTGTGTCTGGTTTTGCACCAAACACTTGTGCTTTGCCTTTGAGGGGCAGGGAATGCCTTTTGAGGCATCCCCACACACCACCGGCAGTGGCTAGAGGCCACCGGCCGGTTGATGTTGTCATCGGCACTATATTGTGCCGGTCGGCACTCTTTTTTGGCAAAATGACAATTTTACCCTGCCGACTACTGTGCAGCTGCTTTTTGAGATATTTTTAAGCAGCTGTCTACCACTTTCTTCCCCTCCATACACGTGTATGGAGGGATGAGCCTCTTGTTTTGCTTAGTTGCTAAGCTTACAAGATTGCCTCCTCTATAAGAGGAGGCCTTGTCTTCTTGGCTGGGGGGTTAGCCATTCTAAGAGATCAAAAACCAGAGCTTATATATCCTCTCTCTCTATATCTCACTCTCTCTCATCCTTGTGTGTGTGTTTTGTGGCCAAATAGTGCACTTTTACCTTACTTTTGCACCATTACACACACTATTACACCTTATTTCGAGATTGAGGGACTTGGAGGGTTGTTTGTTGTGATTTTGGACTGATTTTGACCACTAGAGAGTGGCTGGACCACCTGTTCTTCAAGGGATCTTCAAGGGTAAACTCTTTACTTTAGTTTCCCCATTCTTGCAACTAGTTTCTACCCCTCTTGCTTTGTGTTTTAAGCTTTGTGTATAACATAAAAAAATCTTGTTTTTACTTGCTTAAGAACTTTCATTAAGGTCACCTTTTGATTTGAGTAAGAACTCACCCTCTTAGGCCTTGTTTTGGCCCTTTTAGTGCCTTTTCTTTGAGCATTGTTTACCTTGGTGTTTTTGGCTTTCTCACCACTGAAAACCAGTGGGTTTTCAGTGGTGAGGGAGGTGGTTTCAAGTCTCATATAGGGGAGAGACACCCCTCTCCCCTTTGTTCCTTGCTTGCCTTTGCTTTTTGACCTAAAGAATAGCATGCGTGTATGGTTGGTTTTGGCTTCATTTCAGAGCATATTTGTGGTTAATATGATATGTTATGCCTCTGTTTTAGGTTAGATTTATGGCCCTTAACATGCCTCTCATACTTGCTTTGTAATGCTCTCTTATGCTTAAAAGTATGCCATGTATCTAGGCCATGTTCTTTGCATGTTTTAGCATAATCCCACGGGGACATTAGCATCATATTGCTATGTGTAAGGGCTGTTAGCCACTGTTTGTGCCATGCTTGGAGTGTTTGGTGTTGTTATCTTGCTTGTTGGTTTGCAAGCCTTGGGTGTATGAGTCCCTAGCATGTTTAGCCTACCTCGATCTTATGATTTGGCATCATTTTAGATCACATTTCAGTCCTTATTTCATGCCTATATGTCTCCATTTATTACCTCTTCCATGTCTTGAAGTGTTGGTCTCTTATGCTTGAAAGAGGGTATTGTGCATGCTTGCATGATTAATGCACTTTGGGGCTGCCATATCAAGGTTTGTGGGTATATTTTTGCATCATGCAACTCTGTTTTTGCTTAAATAATTCATGCCATGATTGACCTTAGTAGTGGTGGAAGGATGCTCCCTTTTTGTGCCTTAATCTTAGGCCATTTGACTTGCATGTTTGCATGAGTATTGGTCACCATTTTGGGTATGTTTTGTCATTGTTTTGGGGAGATTGGAAGGCTGCCCCATTGTAGTTTAATCCACCATTGTATGCTTGTGTCATGCTTGTTGCATACTTGCTTCATTAAGTGTTATAGCATGATGAGCCTATGCTTGATTTGTCCATGCTTACATTGCATTTGCACCTTGCATGTTGTATTACATTTGGCATGTTGGCATGTTAGCATTGGATTGCGTTATGGAGTCATGTTTGTATAACATGCATTGCATTACTTGGTTTGGGGTTGTCAAACCAAGCATAAGGGTTGAGGGAAGTTCACACTACAAGTGGTGCAACTTCTTTCAACTCTTGGTCACCAAGACCTCTGATCTATACATGATAAGGTTTTGGTCTCATTTGTGTGTTGCATGCATCACCATTAAAATGCAACCTTGGTTCCTTAGGCCATCATGTATCAACATGCATAAATGATGGCCCAAGAACCAAGGGTCATGCTTCCTTGAGTTCCCAAACATGATAGGAGGCAGTGGCTGTGCATACATATGCCTAAAAACCCATGCCATGTATTGCTGGTTTGCTGCTGCTGTCAAACTGTCCCCCGCAGGAACTTTCTGCCGACCGGCAGTATAATGTGCCGACCGGCACTATATTTTCAGCCGATAGCCTCCAGAGCAGCCGGTGGTTAATTTAAGCAACCGGTGGTGTACTGCAGTGCATTTGGAAGATACCCTGGGACTTTGGCAGTTTCCAGAAAGACAGATGTTGAAAAGTATGCGTGAAGCCATGATGCGGGTTTCTGGGCAAGTCGAATTCGAGCATGCATCATTCGCGCACCCCGAGGCAGGGCTGAGGCCCCCCTTCTTTTTACATTGAATTTAATTTGATGATTTGAAATTCTGTAATAATTCATTATGTATTTGGGCTGTATTATTTTTGGACTGTATATTCTTTTGGTCCCTCCGAGTGAAGGCATAATTGTAATAAGTGTGGGTGCGTGTGTGTATGTCTTCCAACCCCCATTTCTTTCTTCCCTTTTATTTACCTGCTTATGATGGTAGATTAGGGCATATTTGTTTAGCATACCTTATGCTATGCATGCATGCATCCATACATTTGTTGACATACATCAGGCTTGGCACATCATACAAACTGCATCGTACTTTCAATTCCAAATTGAATATGTGATAATTGTAGCATTTCACATGCCATGTCTAGGATAGCCGAGCCTGCCTAGATTACATCTTTGCATGTGTTGCATTAGCCATCTTAACATGAACTAGGATCATGCATGATTACTAACTAGTTTCTGTTTTGGCTTGGAGTACTAGGTAAGCTTTTACGCTTTAGCATCTCGCATGCGTGTGAATGTTAATATGATAGTATGCTTACCATGCAGCTAAGTGCTTATGTGAAATAAACTGTTTGAATGCCTGTGGGTGGAGGTTGGATTGCTTGAGTTGGAATAACTCATTGAAATCCGTGTTTTAGCCTACTTACGAGTAGCAATTTCAAACTGTTTTCAAAACAAACGGATATGCAATGTCTGTTTCCAAATTAGGCGATCTAGTCTATACTTGTTTGCTGTGCGCATAACATAGTAATTCTAGGCTAATAATTGGAATAAGAACGCATAAAGTTTTCAAAATCGGATATCACGGTTAGTAGAGGTCTTGAATTCGACCGGCGAAAGGGGGTGCTCATAGCTGACCTTCCCCGATCGTACCCAAGCTCCCGAGCCAAGACCACTTTGGTGATGACGGACACGTGGCCTTCGGCACCGAGTCAGGGTTTCCTAAATTTCCCTTTTTAAAATATTTAGGCGGCGACTCTGTAATCTGGCAAAGCAGTCCATGTTTGGCACTACTTTTCAAAATCTGTTTTTCTTCAAAACGATTTGCCGGATTTGGACTCTTTGGTTCAGATTTAGAACCGCAACACAACAAAAGGGAGTCTGAACTGTAGAATGAAGCCCACGGGCGCGTCTACAGCAGCTTAGCTTGAAAACTTTGTGACTCATGCATGCATGTACAATTCATCTTCTAAATTCAACATGGAAGTGAAAATCATGCTAAAAAATGATGAAACTCAACAAAACTATAGATGCCTGTATGAATTGACTTTGATTTCAACAATCTTAACTCAATTCATGTATTCAATCACATAATCCTCTTGAATTCAAATATTAAATGACTAAAGTCATGAATTAGGGTTCAAAAGCTTACCTAAGGTCTTCAATTAAGCTTAATTTAGCAAATTCTTGAGTTCTCCTACACAATTCACCAATCTTTTTCTCAAATTCTCCAACTTTAACCCTCTCTCTCTCTCTCTCTCTCTCCCCAAATTGAAGCTTCCCTCTCTCTCTAGAGCTCTCTACAAAATTTTGAGTTCAAATGAGCAAAGTCTTTCATCTTATACCCTATATATTCTTGTTATTAGCTTAGCCTAGTTATGCAATCTTAAGATTAACTAATCCTAATTAATTCTAATTAATTTAATTTGAATCAAATTTTAATAAAACTTTTCATTTGGTTTTAAAAATTATGTCAATCTCAATAAACTAACCAATTTCGATTTCTGTCACCATTAAGGCCTTCAATTTCTAAGTTAATATAGAATTTATAACAGATATCCCCACAATCAACAGATGTGAAGTCAAAAACCACATTAGATAATCAATACTCAAATTCACACCTAGCACATAAGCATATGTATAATTAAAGAATTAAAAGCATAATACGTGATGTGGTTGTCACAATCTTCCCCCTTTAAGAAGTTTGGTCCTCTAAACTTACGTTACTGTAGACACCCCATTTTTGACCGTCCTCAAGACTTGGACGTCACCGCTTGAACACTCGGTGATTATCCATGTTGGTGTTTGTTTTGAGTTCCCGGAGGTCCCGGCTACGCGTCGTGCCTCAGGACCTCTCAACCGGTTTGTTCTGTGCTTGGCTTTATACCAAGACTTGTGTGTTTTGCATCTGAGGGTAGGGAGAGGCTTGCTAGCCATCCCTGAAGCCCACCGGCTGCTCCACACCCCCACCGGCACTCCATTTTGTCTATCGGCACTTATTTATCAAAAACTTTGGCCGGTCGGCACTTTATACTGCCGACCGGCACTTTTTTGTGCCGATGACCTTTTTGGCTGGCCGGTGTGTACCCCGTACATCTCTGAGGCATAGTGCATGCCAGCTGTGCCAGCTGGAATGCACTATCACACTCCCCCGTGCACAGGGGTGATCCCTTTGCACCTTTGCACCCTTAAAGCTTCTAGAAGCTTGCCCCTTTGGCAAAAGCTTCTTGGAGAAGCTTGGCCAGCTGTCTTGGCTTCTCCAAGAAGCCTTGCACCCCCTTTGATCCTTTGCACCCTTTGACTCTTTTGTTTTACTTAGCCACTAAGTCTTCTTGGCCTATATAAGCAAGCCTTCTCTCCCTTTGATTGGGGTTAGACATTTTGAGGACAAAACCAGAGCTTATACATATATTTCTCTGATATACATCCATATATATCTATATCTCCCTCTCTCTCCTCTTGTGTGTGTGTTTTTGGACCAAAAAGTGTGATTTCACCTTACTTTTGCACCATTACACACACTACTACACCTTAATCCGAGATTGGCAGGCTTGGAGGTTTGTTTTGTGTGATCTTGGACTGGTTTTGATCACTAGAGGAGGGCTGCTCCACCTGTTCTTCATTGGATCTTCAAGGGTAAACTTTTTTGCTTTAGATTCCCCATTCTTGCAACTAGTTTCTACCCCTTTTGCTTTGTGTTTTTGGATTTGTGTTTAACATAAAAAAAACCTTGTTTTTACTTGCTCAAGAACATTCATTAAGGTCACTTTTGTATTTGAGTGAAACCTCACCCTTTTAGGCCTTGTTTTGGCCCTTTTGTGCCTTTTTTTTGGAGCATTGTCTAACTTCAGTGTTTTTGGTCTTCTCAGTGGCGAGGGAGGTGTTTTGAAGTCTCAAATAGGGGAGGGACACCCCTCTCCCCTTTGTCCTTTTCTTGCCTTTGTATTTGGCCTAAAGAGTAGCATGTATGCATACTTGCATTAGGCTTCATTTCAGAATTTTTTTGAGTGTTTTGGAGCATGTTTAACCTCTGTTTTTGGTCGGATTTGTAGCCTTTAGTATGTATCTTATACTTGCTTTGAAATGCTCTCTTATACCTAAAAGCATGCCATGCATCTAGGCCATGTTCTTTGCATGTTTTAGCTTGGTTCCATGAGGGTATTAGCATCATATTACCATGTATAAGGGTCGTGAGCCGCTGATTTTGCCATATATAGTATGCTTGACATGGTTGTTTTGCATTTTAGGCTTGTAAGCCTTATGTATTTCGGCCCCCTAGCATGTTCAACATTGATCATCCTCATGATTTGGCATCATTTGTGACTTTATTTCAGTCCATAAGTCATGTTTGAATGATTGTATACGTGGCCTATTTCATGCTTTGAGGGTGTCCCCTTTTATGCTTAGGAATTGGCATTGTGTATGCTTGCATGATTAATACATTTTGGGGCTACCATATGTGAGTTTTGGGTGCCATTTCGCATGATAGAAGTCTGTTTTTGGTTGTTAGATGCATGCCATGAGTGGTCTTGATAATGGTAGTAAGGTACTCTCTTTGGTGCCCTTGGTTTTGGGCCTATTGCCTTGCATGCTTGCATGAGTTTTGGTCATCATTTTGGGCATATTTTGCCACTGTTTTAGGGAGGTTTGAGGGCTGTCCCATTGTAGCTTAGTCTACCATTGCATGTTTAGTATATGTGTGTTGCATGCTTAGTCAACATGGTCTTGACATAAGACAATCCTATTGCCTTAGGTGTTCATGTTTGCATCACACTTTGCATTGTGCATGCTTAGTATTGTATACTTCCCATGATGTGTTACATAGCATTTGGCATGCCTTACACTTTTGTGTCATGTTGCATTGTTGATGCATGTTTGCATGGGTTGCATTTCATTACTTGGTTTGGGGTGTCAAACCAAGTGTGGGAAATGAGGGGTGTTTGTACTCCAAGTGACAAAACACACCTCAACTCCCATGTCACTAAGGCCCTTGACTTTGGCATGATAGGGACTTAGTTATCATTGTTGTGTTGCATGCATTTTTTTTTTACATTGAAATGCAACCTTGGCATCTTAGGCTATCATGCACCAAGGTGCACAATTGATAGCCCTAGAACCAAGAGCCATGTTTCCTTGAGTCCCATTCATGATAGGAAGCATTCGCCATGCATAAATATGCCCAAAAATCCAATACCATGCACTTCTTTTCTTTATTCTTGTCAAACCTCTCTCAGGGATTTTGTGCCGACCGGCAGGAAAGAGTGCCGACCGGCACTGTATTGCTGGCCGATAGACTATTCTGTAGCCGGTGGCCACCACAAGCAGCCGGTGGTAGTTTCCTCCAGCCGGTGGCACTCAGCAGAACACAAGGAAGGTTTCCTGGAACTTTGGTATTTTTTTGGAGAGACGGGGTAGTAAAAACAGAGGTGGCAGTGACACGGTGTAGGCTTTTCCGGGCAAGTCGCAACGAGCATGCATCATTCGCGCATCCCGAGGCAGGGCTGAGGCCCCCTTTCTTTTATTTACTTGATTTAATATTTAGAATTTTGTAATAATTTATTTATTCATTTATTCTCTTGGACTGTATTATTATTTGGTCCCTCCGAGTGAGGGCAAATTTGTAATAAGTGTGTGTGAGTGGGTGTATGTCTTCCAACCCCCATTTCTTTCTATCCCTTTTATTTACCTGCTATGTTGGTAGATTAGGGCACGTTTATTTTAGCATACCTTATGCTATGCATGCGTGCATCCATGCATTTGTTAACATGCACCGGGCTCGGTACATCATACAAACTGCATTGTATTTTCAATTCCAAATTGAATACGTGCATCAAGTAAAGTGCACTTCACATGCCATCTTTAGGGTTTGCCGAGCCTACTTTAAATTGCATCCTTATGTTCGTTGCATTAGCCACTTAACATGACCTAGGGACACGCATGTCTGCTAACTAGTTTCTTGTTTTGGCACGGAGTACGATGTAAGTATTTACGCTTTAGCATACCACATGCGTGTAAATGTTGCCATGACAGTATGCTTACCATGCGGCTAAGTGCTTATGTGAGATAAATTGTTTGAATGCCTGTGGGTGGAGGTTGGATTGCTTGAGTTGGGAAAACTCATTGAAATCCGTGTTTTAGCCTACTTGCGAGTAGCAAATTCCAAAGCATTTTCAAAACGAACGGATATGCAATGTTTATTTCCAAATTAGGCAATCTAGTCTATACTTGTTTGCCGTGCGCATAACATAGTAATTCTAGGCTAATAATTGGAACAAGAGCATGTAATGTTTTCAAAAACGGATATCACGGTTAGTAGAGGCCGGTCTTCGGACCGGGCGAAAGGGGGTGCTCATAGCTGACCTTCCCCGATCGTACCCAAGCTCCCGAGCCAAGACAACTTTGGTGATGACGGACACGTGGCCTTCGGCACCGAGTCAGGGTTTCCTAAATTTCCCATTTTAAAATATTTAGGTGGCGACTCTGTAATCTGGCAAAGCAGTCCATGTTTGGCACTACTTTTCAAAATCTGTTTTTCTTCAAAACGATTTGCCGGATTTGGACTCTTTGGTTCAGATTTAGAACCGTGACACAAATCGAGTCCGAACTGTTAGATGGAAGCCCACGGGCGCGTCTACAGTTTCTGGCGACTCTGCTGGGGAGTTTAGAGAGCTTGACTCGAACTCGTGATATCCTGTTTTGATTTCATTTATGTGTTTCTTTGCATTGCATGTGCATTGGTGCGCCTAGGACACCGTGTTGGCCATCTGCTATTCTGGCGGTTTCTTTGGAGGCTTGTCTTGTCAAGGCATGACCATAAGGTGACCGGCTATGGCTCTCGCCAAGATAGAACACAAACCCCGGTTCTACCGGGGCACCCTTTTCGACCATTCGACCTAGTGCATATTCGGAATCCATAGTGACCATTCCAAACTAGGACAGGTTTCTCACCCGATGTTAGGTTGTTTGAAACCGTTGCGTGCGTAGTGAAACCCTAGCTCCTGACAAAATAGGACAGGGAAACCCTACCCCAACATAGGGGTGTTTTGGCTCTCTTTACTTGCTATGTGCTTTTAAAATGTGTTTCTACAGGAACACACATGTCAGTTTGCAAGATTGGGTATCAGGCCTGAGGGCACCGATAACAGTGTTTTGGGGAATCAGTTATCTGTGGGTACAAGATTCAGACTTAGGGGCAATGATTCAGAAACGGTGGTCAATATTTAGGGAATAGTGTATCAAGTTCGGCGTGTTATCCAACCGTGTGTTGTTTATTTTATGCTATTATGCTGTCCGATTTTCTGTTTATTTATACGCTTTATTTATCTTTTTATTAGGTAGTTGAGCACGATTGCTACCAACCCGATAGATATCCCCCAAGCACCCTGGGTCAGAGGCCGTCGACTCCTTCAATCTGAGGATCTGATAGACGGACAACCAGTGTACTGCTCACTACCCCCGGTTACTAAACGGAGGTCAGTAAGGCAGAGGACATCAGTACAGCAGTCAGTTCAGAGAGCTTTGTCTACCCCACCTGTGTTCAGTAGGGATCCGAATTCTGTGTCACCAACAGAGAGGGAATATATACCAGTAATCTAACCAGAGCAGGATAGCATGGCTAGTTTGGAGGAGATGGTGTGCCACCTTCAAGAGAGCATGAAAGCGATGCAACAGGATGCCGTCCTTCAGGCAGATTTCGCCAGTAACAAAGCCCATTGTGAGGAACAGCGAAGACAATTGCTGAGCTAGAGCGAAACCGGACATCCGCCAAGATCAAGTTCCTCCCCCGCCAGGAGTTCCTAACGTCGGGGAGGCGACCAATGTTCGGACTGATACAGAGCTGCCCACAGGACCACCCCCACCTCCAACCCTACCTCAGATCCAACCCCAGCTGTCAAAAACACCCACCAATCTACCGGACTCTCCCTTTGAGTTCGAGGCTGATCCCACCGCATTAAAGTTGAGCAAGCTTGAAAAGTTGTTCAAGAGATCCCAGGGAGTCAAGACCATCCCTGACATTGAAGATGGATACACGGACGCAGCCGTGACGCTGCCAGATCGGTTCAAAATGCCTCATATTGATCGATTTGATGGGTCCGGGGACCCCATGGTACACTTAAGACTGTTTTCGGACGTTCTAAGGCCAATGGGCCTCAGTAGGCTCCAGAAGTTGTCTTTATTTGGTCGGACCCTGTCAGGAGTGGCATCCGCATGGTATGCCAAGCTAGAAGATGACGTCAAGAGAAATTGGGACGAAATGGCTGAGGCCTTCATCGCGCAGTACTCGTACAACACGCAGATTGAGATTACGACTCGTGATCTCGAGACAACTAGGCAAGAGCCTAAGGAGAGTTTTTCAGAGTTCGTGACTAGATGGAGGGCCAAGGCTTCGATGATGACCTTGAGGCCTACGGACAAAGACCAGATTCGGATGATTGTGCGCAATCTACAGCCGAAGTTGATGCAAAAGATGATAGTAGTCCCATTTCCCACTTTTTCTGATCTACATGAAATGGGGGTGCAGATTGAAGATGCCTTGAAGCAAGGCTGGATTGATAATGATCGGGAGCAACCCCGAAGGACCTTCAGCCGCAACACTAATGCAGGCCGAGTGGCACATCTACTACGAGGGCCTCCGAAGTGAGCATGGTCACCACTAACCCCCCACAAAGAAATACGGCAGCTTCGCCGTTCTCCGGTGCGTCCGGAAGCAACCCACAAACAATCAAATACCCACCCACAAACACTAGAACTTTCGCTCCACTCTATATGCCCCTATCCAAAGCTCTGGGGGTTTTGATCAGAAAGGGGCACCTGAAGCCCCTGGAGCCGCGGCCCCTACCAGAAAAACTCCCTCCTACCCATAACCCGGCCAAGTATTGTGCGTTTCACCAACAGCACGGTCACGACACCGACCAGTGCTATAGGTTACGCCATGAAATTCAAGACCTTATCGATAACGGGGTAATTTTACCTCCCAAAAAACCCAATGTTACTACAAATCCCCTCCCTACACATAACCAAGCTCCACCACCCAAAAGACTTAATTTCATCCATACCGGTCAGTGTCCCACTTAATTCTAGTATCTATATCACACCTACCCACCTGCCTAAACCAGAGGTGTTCCTCCCCGATTGCACCAACTTATGCATGATGGACATCTCTGTAACCCAACCCAAGCCGACGGCGGTGACCGCCGAGAATAGGAGAGAGGAGACCCCGAAGGAGAAACAGGCGGTGGAGTCAGAGTCTACGGAATCTGGGAGTTGCGTTGGGAAGACATATAGTCCGAGTGACTACATTTCATCAATAGGCCAAGTTAGGCCCGTAGTAGAATTGCCAACAGGGGGAGAGTTGTGTATGATCCAAGGGGATAGTCTGGGACAGGGAACAAATGATGTAACAGCTGTGGAGGAGGACCTGGCCAACCTCCAATTTTACAGTGACCAATACTCAGAGGACGCAGTGGTTGCGTGGTTCGATTATGAGGATTCAGTGGAAGTCACTGGGTGGTTAGACGATCAGCCCGATGTGGTAGGAGAATTTCAGGCAGAGCACAGTTCAGCAGGAATGAGAATATCAGCAACGGCCAGAAGGGTCGAAGAGCAGAACACATCGCCGGAGGGCGCCGGTGTCAAGAATTTCGCCCGAGATTGGAACATTTTGAGTATGGAGATGATTGAACAATCAGTTGTGTCAGAACAAGCAAGTTTTGAGGACTCCGAGAGAATCAGAAAGGCAAAGGCCCATGTGGGAGTGGAAACTGCTGTGTGCACAGGAACCGAGAATGCTGCGGGCATGTGGATGGAAGGTGCTGCGAGCGCAAGAACAGTCATACCAGAGCCAGACAGGCGTCTGTCGGCCGCTGATGGAATGTGGTGGGAAGATGAGGACCTATGTCTTGCCCACACGGATGAAGATTGGGAGAATAACCAACCCGATAACACTTGGTACCTTGGAGAGGTCGACCACATGACGAGAAGTGGGCGATATTTCAAACCCCCACACTTGGATCAACCAGAGGCCTCAGGGAAGGATAGGGAAGCCGAGAAGCAAAAGGAGGAGCAACTTGAGGAAGAAGCTGTACTCAAACAGTTGAAAAAGATACAAGCAGACATCTCCATTTGGGGACTGCTCATGGCCTCATGAAGTACACAAAGTCAGTTTTGATGACCATGGACAAGGCCAAACTCTCCATAGAAACTACACCAGAGCAGCTGGTTGGACTGGTCTTCCCGGGGGGAGGTTCCCCGACATTGACCTTTTCGGATAAAGAACTTCCGCCTGAGGGCGTAAATCACAACAAACCCCTCTACATTTCTGTGGAATGTAGAGATAAGTGGATACCGGTGGTACTTGTTGATACCGGGTCTGCCATCAATGTCTGCCCAGCCAGGACAGCATATGCGATTGGCTTGAAAACTGCAGATTTCGTACCAACAGCTCAGGTCATCCGGGCGTACGACAACACAAGTAGAGAAGTAATGGGAACAGTTAAAGTTCAGACAAAGGTTGGGCCAGGACGACACGAGATAGATTTCCATGTCCTAGAAGTTCCCGCAACTTTTAATTTGCTTTTGGGGCGGCCGTGGCTGCATCAAGTGAAGGCAGTGTCATCTACTTTGCATCAAATGGTGAAATACCCCTACGGGAAAGGAGTAGCCATCGTCTTTGGGATTTCATCAGTCCACCCACCACCCGAGGTATCCACGCCTGTTCTGGAAATCGAGCATGGCATGGAGGACGTGTTCATATCAGGTTTTACCTTGGCTGAGGCTCAGGTCGTACAGAATATCATGGCCGCTAATGAAGGGATACATGTTAGTGCCCAAGCAGTGTACCTCATGAACAAACTCCAATACATCCCCGGGATGGGATTAGGGAAGAGCGGCCGTAAGGGCATTGCAACGTTGGCCGAAGTGCCGCACAACCCTCACGCCTTCGGCTTGGGTTACCTGCCCACCAAGGAAGATTGGGTAAGGGAAGGAAAAGAGATGGCTGGAAGAGCCAAAGCAAAACAGATGGGGAAACCTTTTGAATTGATGCATCGGCCCATCCAAGGTACCCTGAACGGACGTTTCGTCCGGGAGGGGGAAGACTTCCCAGTCTGTGGTTTTCCGGAGCCATGGCTGAATAAAGAAAAGAAACGCATGCTGGGATTTGAAATTTTCTTCAACTTGCAGTTATCTGGGGATGATGTTGCTGAAGAGCAGACAGACCCGACAGTTGAGGTCAAACATAGCAAAGAATTGGAGTCCGCGGACACAGAGTTTGAAATGAGGGTAGCACTGGCATGTCTACTTTCAGATCCTTTGATCGACCAATTGTGCTTGGGGGATGACTCCTCGGTGTCCATGCTCGGAGATGAAACAGCTGCGGGCCTACCATCAACCATTTTGGATGCATCCATCGCACCCTCCCTCACCTGGCAGTACGAGGAGGGATTTTTGTCAAGCAGTACCGGGTCAGGTAGTGAGCCGGAATTTGATTCCACCAAGTCTTGTGAGTCGGAATCAGGTTCCACTGCCCGAAGTCTCGAGTCCCAGATTCCCGGGGTGATAACCCGATGCTACAAATCTGTCTGTGTCGTCTTTTTCTTTCTCTTTTGAGTCTGTTGTAACAGAAGAATTGGACGGTTTGGAAGTACATAATGAGAATGAGGTGACTGTGGTTTCCGAGTACTTTTTTGTGCCTTTGGTTTATTGCTTAAATCAGGACTTTCAAAATTTTGATGAAAACGACGAGGATAAAATTCCTCCGGTTTTGCAATGATTTATTAAACAAGAGCAAGAGAGGTTTGTTAAACCCTTAACGGATGAAATCATTACCGTGAACGTTGGTACTGAGAAGGACCCGCGGCTGGTCCAGATCGGGTCCACGTTGTCTTCGGAGGAACGCGAGCACTTAGTCGCTTTGTTAAAAGATTTCAAAGATGTTTTCGCGTGGTCCTACGAAGACATGCCTGGAATCGATCCTGAGATTGTACAGCACCGGATCCCTCTTGACCCCGAGGCCCGACCTATCAAACAGAAACTCAGGAGGATCCGCCCTGATTGGGCCATTAAGGTCAAGGAAGAGGTCACCAAGCAGATCGACGCAGGCTTCCTACTGGTATCCGAATACTCGACTTGGTTGGCCAACATTGTTCCAGTGCCGAAGAAGGATGGCAGAATCCGGGTATGTGTGGATTTCAGGGATTTGAACAGAGCCAGTCCGAAGGATGACTTTCCCTTGCCGCATATTGACGAGTTGGTAGATTTCACAGCGGGGCATGCTTTGCTCTCGTTCATGGATGGCTTTTCAGGCTATAATCAGATAGTAATGGCGCCCGAAGACCGGGAGAAGACTGCTTTTACCACCCCGTGGGGTACATATTGCTACAGAGTAATGCCGTTTGGGTTGAAGAACGCTGGGGCTACATATCAACGGGCTGCAACTACAATATTACATGACATGATCCATAAAGAGGTTGAGGTGTACGTGGACGACATGATTGTCAAGTCCAAAGAAAGAGAGGGCCACTACACCGCCTTACAAAAGTTTTTTCAAAGGATCAGAGAATTCCGGCTGCGGTTGAATCCTCAGAAATGTACGTTTGGTGTTACAGCGGGAAAGATGCTGGGATTTCTGATTACACAAAGGGGCATCGAAGTTGACCCCTCCAAAATCAAGGCCATCTTGGAAATGCCACCACCAATGACTGAAAAGGAGGTGCGAGGCTTTCTGGGTAAAGTGCAATTCATAAGGCGGTTTATCTCAAAACTAACCTTAACTTGTGAACCACTTTTTGGTCTTTTGAAGAAAGGAAAGAAGTTCCATTGGGACGGCCGATGCCAAGCTGCATTTGAACAGATTAAAGAGTATCTACAGAATCCACCCGTGTTGTCACCACCAAAGCCGGGAAGACCGTTGATATTGTATCTATCAGTAACCGAGACTACAATGGGCTGCATGCTCGCACAAGAGTCAGAAGATAAAGTGGAAAGGGCCATCTACTATCTGAGTAAGAAGATGCTGGATTACGAGACCCGCTACACTCCGCTAGAGAAAGCATGTCTGGCCTTGGTATGGGCTACTAGGAAGCTGCGGCACTACTTGTTAGCTCACTCTGTAATGTTGGTTTCACGACTTGATCCCATTAAATATCTTTTCGAGAAACCAGCACTTACGGGTAGGCTAGCTCGTTGGCTGCTGTTGCTCTCCGAATTTGATCTCAAATATGTGACACGCAAGTCCGTAAAAGGGAGAGCGGTGGTAGAGTTCCTTGCCGACCACCCGGTTGAAGGGGATGAAGCGGTTGAATACCTATTCCCAGATGAAGATATTCTGCACATCGAAGATGAAACTTGGATGATGTACTTTGACGGAGCGTCAAATCAATACGGATATGGGATAGGAGTGTTGCTGATAGCGCCTGACGATTCCCGTATCCCTTTAGCATTCAAGCTTCGATTCAAGGTCTCGAACAACGAGGCAGAGTATGAGGCATGTATTGCCGGACTAGAAGCTGCCCTAGAACTAGGGGCAAGGCGATTGGACGTCATTGGAGATTCGAACCTAGTTGTGTCTCAAGCGAAAGGAGACTGGAAAGTCAAGGAGGAAAAGATGATAATTTACCACCAGACCTTGGATTTGCTAATCCCTCGGTTTGAAAAGCTAAATTTCACTCACCTAGTAAGAGAAAACAACAGGTTTGCAGATTCGCTAGCAACTCTATCTTCCATGATAGACATCCCATCTGGGGTCCGAATGCGTCCAGTCATTATTGACCAGAAATTTACACCTGCCTACGAGTCCATCTCTGCCATAGATGAAGTGCAGGATAACAACCCTTGGTATCATGACATATGGAATTTCTTAGAGAAGGAGACGTACCCACCAGGGGCAAATGCCAAGGACAAGAGGGTAATTAGAAGAATGGCTGTTCAGTTTATCATCTGCGGGGGTAAGTTGTACAAAAGAGGTCATCTGGGAATGCACAAGCTGTGTGTGGAAGCCGAAGAGTCGAAGCGCCTGATGGAGGCCATCCATGGAGGAGAATGTGGGGCACATATGAATGGGGTGATGCTGGCACGAAAGATCCTCAGACAAGGCTACTACTGGTCTACCATGGAGGAAGATTGTATCGGCTTTGTTCGGCGATGCCACAAATGCCAGATTCAAGCAAACCGCATGAACATCCCGCCAAAGTCAGATAACATGACTTCGCCATGGCCGCTTCGTTGAGGATCGATGTGATTGAGTCAGAACCGGGGTCGAATGGGCATGAGTTTATCTTAGTAGCAATAGATTACTTTACAAAGTGGGTCGAGGTCCAATCTTATGCCGTGTTGAAGGCTTCGCATGTCGCAAAGTTTATCAGAAACAACATTATCTGCCATTATGGAGTCCCGAATGAGATCATTTCGGACAATGGTTCTCACTTCAAGAAGGAGGTGATTGATTTGTTGAAGAAGTATAATGTGGCTTTTCATAAGTCATCCACGACGGCCGCATCAACGGGCGCTTGAGGCCGCCAACAAAAACATCAAACACATACTGCAGAAGATGGTGGAGACCTATCGGGACTGGCCAGATAAATTGCCGTTTGCTTTGTGGGGCTACCGAACATCGATTAGAACTTCTACCGAGGCAACTCCGTATTCCTTGGTATATGGGATGGAGGCCGTTCTACCCATAGAGATTGAGGTTCCGTCTTTACGAGTACTGGCTGAGTGTCAGATAGCTGAGGCAGATTGGCGGCAGAGCAGATTCGTGGAACTCATGCTCTTCGATGAAAGGAGATTAAAAGCACTGTACCATGTCCAAGGATATCAACGCAGGATCGCCCGGGCTTTTAACAAGAAGGTTAAGTCCAGGAATTTGAAGGAAGGAGATTTGGTGCTTAAAGACAACCGAGCTCCCATCCACGACCCAAGGGGCAAGTTCAGACCTAATTGGACGGGTCCCTATATCATCAAGTCTATCTGGTCAGGTGGAGCTGTGGTTCTGATGGACCTAGATGGCCTAGAGTTCTCCCAACCGATCAACATGGACAAGTTGAAGAAATATTACCCCTGAGAGGCTCGCTAGGCCGAAAACCCGAAAGGGCGACCTAGGCAAAATTAAGAGCACCAAAAAATTAGAAAATATAAAAACTGAGCTCGCAAGGTTGAAAACCCGCAAAGGGCGGCCTTGGCAAAAGTTAGAGCGCAAAAGGAGAGTGAAAATACTCAAGTGAACCCAAGCCTGAACTACGTAAGGCTTGATTCCCATCTTTGGGATACGTAGATCCTGAAGTTCAGCCATAAACTTTTTCCCGATCAACTTTGTCCATTCGATCATCTTGGTCATCTTTGTCCATCAGCATTTATCGCAATCTCCGGTACAGTACTATTCAGACTAGGGGCAACTTTCCGTTGCTGAACAAGTGCCGCGGTACCATTCAGACAAGGGGCAACTTTCCAGTTGCTAGGATCCGAGGTTGTGCATCTTGGTGACAGATCTCAGGCGTGTCCAGTTCTGATCCATGTCGAAAATAGTTTTGAAAAGTTTTAATAAAGATGACTTTGTTCAAATAAATCTTTTTACAACTAAGACCATTTCTGGACCAAAAACGGAAAATTTTCAGTACCACAACCTTCAATTTCATTGATTTCGAATAGAGTTCTCTTGCTCTTGCATACAATTGAAGTTGCTTTTTATTACATTCATAAAGAAAACTTGAAAGTACTAATAAAGCAATAAATCCGGGGCATGGTCAAGTCAAATGTCCTCGCGCTCCCGAGCCGGGTCGAAGCCTCTGATGCCAAAGTGGGCCCCTCCTGTGCCTCTTCATTAAGCCAATCCAAGCACTCATCAGACAAAGCGCAACTAAAAGCGGGAGCGGGGGCCAGGAGTTCTCTCGTCCTCCATGCTGTGGCATACCGGGCCAGCTGTGCGCCTCGAATTGGGAATGTAGCCGGGTACTCTATCCCTTCCGGCGGACAAGTCTGATTATGACCGAACTGGCGCAGGATACGGAATGGGAAGTAGAAGACACAGTGAGTCAAGCCAATCAATTGGATCCCGGGTTGACGGGTCATGCTATAACTCATCATTGGGAGGTTGAGCCAAGGGCACCGCCAAGCAATGCGGTCTGCGGACAAACTGCACATCCATTCAAACCACCAATCCTCATCAAGGGCGTCAACTAAGCGTTGCCTGAAGAAGTAGCCACGAGCTGAATATGCGGGGCAAGAATCCACAACCTTCAGTTTATCCATTAACCACACCTGGGGAGGGATAAAAAATGAGAGAATAAAGAATAGAGAGAAGTGCGATGAGAGAAAAAGTGAGAAAGGGTTTTGTGAGAAAAACCGAGCCTGAGGGCCGAGTGATGTGAGCAAACATAAAATGTGAGATGAGGTGGGAAACGTTACCTGCAGTAATAGCGGACTCCCTGCTAATCTGATCGTCTCTCGATAATAAAAGGCGTCTAAGCCCAACAGTGTCTCAGCCAGGACCATGGCAACACAGCTTTTGCCCTCCTTCAAGCCTTGGACAACTTCAATCAACCGGACACTAGGCCCTCCGAAACCAGAGACGAACAGAAAATGGGATAGCATGCATAGACAAAAGGCGTGTCACCGAAAGCCTTGCCAGTGACGGTCGCCGCGATCACCAGTCTCAGTAAAACGACTAATCAAACTCGGAACATCTAGTATCCCATCACAAATCAGAGAACGAGCATCGGGCATCGAGAGCCCACACATTTGTCCTAAGGCTTGAGCATGGCCAAAACGAAATTGGGGTAGGATCTCCTCATTGCGCCCAGATTCCATTAGAGCTTGGAAATCTTCAAAAGTGGGACACACCTCTTGCCCGCTAAAGCTAAAGACATGTGTTACCGGGTTCCAGAACCTCGCCGCGGCATGGAGGAATGGAAAATGCAGCGGGGTGCGGTGCAAAGTGAATAGTGCGAGGTTAAAGTCTCGAAATTCAAATTTTTCCGAGCCATCCAAGTTGTTAACCCAAGTTGCGAGATTTTGGGCGAGAAATTCTTCCATTTAGAGTAAATCAGTGTGGAAATGAAGAGAACCACGAAGTTGAGACCCTTTTGAAGAAGATAAGGTTGAGTGAAGGACAGATGTCAACAATCTGCTGGTGCTGACATTTTAAGTGCCGACCGGCCAACTATAGTGCCGACCGGCCATCTGTTTTGGCTGGTGGATCATCTTCGCAGCCGACGGCCATTCCCCAAGGCCGGTGGCCTTCCTTCTCGGCCGGTGGTTCTCTTCCTTGTCCTCTGAGCTATTTATGCTAGGAATGTGGAAGATCCCATCACTTCCAATACCCTCCAGTGATCAATTCTTATGAGGGCGCGCCCATTTGCTTATCGAGTTGTTGTATATTTTCTTATCGAGTTGTATGTCACTCTCTTTAAGTCTTTGGAATATTTATCAAGGTGTACTCGCGTTTGGCTAGTTTGCTGAGTCCCTCTGTTTTTCTTATCGAGTTGTAATCGGTTTGCTACCTGATTATTACGATGCGATGCTTTGTTTTCAAAACACCAGTTTCAATTTCAGTCACATTGTTGTGTGATGCCTTGCGATGCGATGCATAGAACATGCAAACGTAACACCTTTTGAACAAATAGCTGTTTCATTTCCATCATATGTTTTGCAAAGACACACCCTTTTGAAAAATAAAACCTGCCTAAGGCAGTGCACTGTGCTTAAACTCCTAGTAAAAAAGGAAAGTAAAGCAAAAGAATAGCAGGGTAGTAGATTACTGGGTTTGACACCGGTAATCCCTCCCTTTCTGTCATCGTACCCTTTGCGCCCTTGTTTGAGTCAGTCATGTGATTTGACACCTTCATCACTTAAGGCAGTCCAAGAAGCTACACCTTCAGAACATAAGTGGAGCTTCGAGTTGGTCTCGTACCACAACTTTTGTGAACAATGCTCGGGACATGCGAAGGACATCCCTTCCCGTATCCTTTTGTATCTTGTGAGTTCTCTAAATCATTTCAATCATACCGAGTTGCAGTACGTTGCATTCCAGCATCATGTTCACCATGATCAATTTCAATTACCTTTATACACATTGCATTGTATGCGTGCTTTGCTTTACTGATATGTGTTCAAGTTACTATATACACATTGCATTGTATGCGTGCTTTGCTTTACTGATATGTGTTCAAGTTCCTATATACACATTGCATTGCATGCGTGCTTTGCTTTACTCATATGTGTTCAAGTTACTATATACACATTGCATTGTTTGCGTGCATTGCTTTACTGATATGTGTTCAAGTTCCTATATACACATTGCATTGTATGCGTGCTTTGCTTTACTGATATGTGTTCAAGTTACTATATACACATTGCATTGTATGCGTACATTGCTTTATTGATATGTGTTCAAGTTACTATATACACATTGCATTGTATGCGTGCTTTGCTTTACTGATATGTGTTCAAGTTCCTATATACACATTGCATTGTATGCGTGCTTTGCTTTACTGATATGTGTTCAAGTTACTATATACACATTGCATTGTATGCGTGCATTGCTTTACTGATATGTGTTCAAGTTCCTATATACACATTGCATTGTATGCGTGCATTGCTTTACTGGTATGTGTTCAAGTTCCTATATACACATTGCATTGTATGCGTGCATTGCTTTACTGATATGTGTTCAAGTTCCTTTATACACATTGCATTGTATGCGTGCATTGCTTTACTGATATGCGTTCAAGTTCCTTTATACACATTGCATTGTATGCGTGCATTGCTTTACTCACATGTGTTCAAAACCGCTATATTGCTATACGCATTGCATGCATTGTCACGCACTTTCGACTGCATTGTCATGCATGTCACTAACAACATTGCACCTGTTAAGTTTGTTTTCTTTGCAGGCACGATATTGTATGTACGGCTCATTTGAGGCCGGTGCAACCGGACGAGCCGCACAGGTATGGTATCCTCCGAGTGAGACGTATTGAGAATTGCATAATTCTCTTACATCCTTTCTGCATTGTAGTGTAGTCTGGTGTATGCTAGCTTATAACTGTTGCATGTGTGCTTCGTTACAGTTTTCTTTGCATGATCATGAGTTATGCTTGGCTTCTTGCATTATCTTGCATTTTGCCCCTGCTTTCGGTCGCATATCTTGTTCGTCTTGTTTGTTTGTCTAAGTCTTCGGCCTTGTCAAAAATGGGTCGTCTCTGGGCTTTGACATTCACTCCCGTCATTGTTATGACTTTCGAGTTCTGTCAAAAAGGGGCAACTGTAGACACCCCATTTTTGACCGTCCTCAAGACTTGGACGTCACCGCTTGAACACTCGGTGATTATCCATGTTGGTGTTTGTTTTGAGTTCCCGGAGGTCCCGGCTACGCGTCATGCCTCAGGACCTCTCAACCGGTTTGTTCTGTGCTTGGCTTTATACCAAGACTTGTGTGTTTTGCATCTGAGGGTAGGGAGAGGCTTGCTAGCCATCCTCGGCTTCCACCGGCCGCTTCCACACCCCCACCGCACTCCATTTTGTCTATCGGCACTTATTTATCAAAACTTTGGCGGTCGGCACTTTATATCGCCGACCGCACTTTTTGTGCCGATGACCTTTTTGCTAGCTTCTGTGTACCCGTGACATCTTCGAGGCATAGTGCATACCGTGCCACCGGAATGCACTATCACACTCGCATGCAGGGGTGATCCCTTTGCACCTTTGCACCCTTAAAGCTTCTAGAAGCTTGCCCCTTTGGCAAAAGCTTCTTGGAGAAGCTTGGCCAGCTATCTTGGCTTCTCCAAGAAGCCTTGCACCCCCTTTGATCCTTTGCACCCTTTGACTCTTTTGTTTTACTTAGCCACTAAGTCTTCTTGGCCTATATAAGCAAGCCTTCTCTCCCTTTGATTGGGGTTAGACATTTTGAGGACAAAACCAGAGCTTACACATATATTTCTCTGATATACATCCATATATATCTATATCTCCCTCTCTCTCCTCTTGTGTGTGTGTTTTTGGACCAAAAAGTGTGATTTCACCTTACTTTTGCACCATTACACACACTACTACACCTTAATCCGAGATTGGGAGGCTTGGAGGTTTGTTTTGTGTGATCTTGGACTAGTTTTGATCACTAGAGGAGGGCTGCTCCACCTGTTCTTCATTGGATCTTCAAGGGTAAACTTTTTTGCTTTAGATTCCCCATTCTTGCAACTAGTTTCTACCCCTTTTGCTTTGTGTTTTTGGATTTGTGTTTAACATAAAAAAACCTTGTTTTTACTTGCTCAAGAACATTCATTAAGGTCACTTTTGTATTTGAGTGAAACCTCACCCTTTTAGGCCTTGTTTTGGCCCTTTTGTGCCTTTTTTTTGGAGCATTGTCTAACTTCAGTGTTTTTGGTCTTCTCAGTGGCGAGGGAGGTGTTTTGAAGTCTCAAATAGGGGAGGGACACCCCTCTCCCCTTTGTCCTTTTCTTGCCTTTGTATTTGGCCTAAAGAGTAGCATGTATGCATACTTGCATTAGGCTTCATTTCAGAATTTTTTTGAGTGTTTTGGAGCATGTTTAACCTCTGTTTTTGGTCGGATTTGTAGCCTTTAGTATGTATCTTATACTTGCTTTGAAATGCTCTCTTATACCTAAAAGCATGCCATGCATCTAGGCCATGTTCTTTGCATGTTTTAGCTTGGTTCCATGAGGGTATTAGCATCATATTACCATGTATAAGGGTCGAGCCGCTGATTTTGCCATATATAGTATGCTTGACATGGTTGTTTTGCATTTTAGGCTTGTAAGCCTTATGTATTTCGGCCCCCTAGCATGTTCAACATTGATCATCCTCATGATTTGGCATCATTTGTGACTTTATTTCAGTCCATAAGTCATGTTTGAATGATTGTATACGTGGCCTATTTCATGCTTTGAGGGTGTCCCCTTTTATGCTTAGGAATTGGCATTGTGTATGCTTGCATGATTAATACATTTTGGGGCTACCATATGTGAGTTTTGGGTGCCATTTCGCATGATAGAAGTCTGTTTTTGGTTGTTAGATGCATGCCATGAGTGGTCTTGATAATGGTAGTAAGGTACTCTCTTTGGTGCCCTTGGTTTTGGGCCTATTGCCTTGCATGCTTGCATGAGTTTTGGTCATCATTTTGGGCATATTTTGCCACTGTTTTAGGGAGGTTTGAGGGCTGTCCCATTGTAGCTTAGTCTACCATTGCATGTTTAGTATATGTGTGTTGCATGCTTAGTCAACATGGTCTTGACATAAGACAATCCTATTGCCTTAGGTGTTCATGTTTGCATCACACTTTGCATTGTGCATGCTTAGTATTGTATACTTCCCATGATGTGTTACATAGCATTTGGCATGCCTTACACTTTTGTGTCATGTTGCATTGTTGATGCATGTTTGCATGGGTTGCATTTCATTACTTGGTTTGGGGTGTCAAACCAAGTGTGGGAAATGAGGGGTGTTTGTACTCCAAGTGACAAAACACACCTCAACTCCCATGTCACTAAGGCCCTTGACTTTGGCATGATAGGGACTTAGTTATCATTGTTGTGTTGCATGCATTTTTTTTTTACATTGAAATGCAACCTTGGCATCTTAGGCTATCATGCACCAAGGTGCACAATTGATAGCCCTAGAACCAAGAGCCATGTTTCCTTGAGTCCCATTCATGATAGGAAGCATTCGCCATGCATAAATTTGCCCAAAAATCCAATACCATGCCTTTCTTTTCTTTTGTCTTTGTCAAAGCTCTCCTGCAGGATTTTGTGCCGACCGGCAGAAAGAGTGCCGACCGCAAGACTGTATTGCCGGGCCGATAGACTATTCTCAGGCGGTGGCCACCACAAGCACCGTGGTAGTTTCTCCAGCCGGTGGCACTCAAAGAACACAAGGAAGGTTTCTGGAACTTTGGTATTTTTTGGAGAGACGGGTAGTAAAACAGAGGTGGCAGTGACACGGTGTAGGCTTTTCCGGGCAAGTCGCAACGAGCATGCATCATTCGCGCATCCCGAGGCAGGGCTGAGGCCCCCTTTCTTTTATTTACTTGATTTAATATTTAGAATTTTGTAATAATTTATTTATTCATTTATTCTCTTGGATCAGATATTATTTGGTCCCTCCGAGTGAGGGCAAATTTGTAATAAGTGTGTGTGAGTGGGTGTATGTCTTCCAACCCCCATTTCTTTCTATCCCTTTTATTTACCTGCTATGTTGGTAGATTAGGGCACGTTTATTTTAGCATACCTTATACTATGCATGCGTGCATCCATGCATTTGTTAACATGCACCTGCTTGCAGACATCATACAAACTGCATTGTATTTTCAATTCCAAATTGAATACGTGCATCAAGTAAAGTGCACTTCACATGCCATCTTTAGGGTTTGCCGAGCCTACTTTAAATTGCATCCTTGTCTGTGTTGCATTAGCCACTTAACATGACCTAGGGACACGCATGTCTGCTAACTAGTTTCTTGTTTTGGCACGGAGTACGATGTAAGTATTTACGCTTTAGCATACCACATGCATGTAAATGTTGCCATGACAGTATGCTTACCATGCGGCTAAGTGCTTATGTGAGATAAATTGTTTGAATGCCTGTGGGTGGAGGTTGGATTGCTTGAGTTGGGAAAACTCATTGAAATCCGTGTTTTAGCCTACTTGCGAGTAGCAAATTCCAAAGCATTTTCAAAACGAACGGATATGCAATGTTTATTTCCAAATTAGGCAATCTAGTCTATACTTGTTTGCCGTGCGCATAACATAGTAATTCTAGGCTAATAATTGGAACAAGAGCATGTAATGTTTTCAAAAACGGATATCACGGTTAGTAGAGGCCGGTCTTCGGACCGGGCGAAAGGGGGTGCTCATAGCTGACCTTCCCCGATCGTACCCAAGCTCCCGAGCCAAGACAACTTTGGTGATGACGGACACGTGGCCTTCGGCACCGAGTCAGGGTTTCCTAAATTTTTCTTTTTAAAATATTTAGGTGGCGACTCTGTAATCTGGCAAAGCAGTCCATGTTTGGCACTACTTTTCAAAATCTATTTTTCTTTAAAACGATTTGCCGGATTTGGACTCTTTGGTTCAGATTTAGAACCGTGACACAAATCGAGTCCGAACTGTTAGATGGAAGCCCACGGGCGCGTCTACAGTTACCTTGAGTCAGAAATAACTAGGGTACCTTTGCCTTATTTCATCTTCTTTTTCCCATGTCTCTTCCATGCCATAGTGTTCCTTCCATTCTATTTTTACCATAGGAATTGATTTATTCCTCAACTACTTGACTTGTCAATCACTAATCTGAATTGGATTTTCTTCATTGATCATATCATCATCAAATTATATCTGGTGATAATCTAAAACATGGAATGGATCCATAAGATAACCACCAAGCGTTGGCACATGAAACACATTGTGCATCTATTCCATTCCCAGCTGTAAAATAATTTGATACGCAACCGGACCAAGCCTTTCCAGAATCTAAAACAACCCAATGTATCGAGGTGATAATTTGTCTTTCTTGCCAAAGCTCAATTGACCTTTCATCGGAATCACACGAATGAACACGTGATCACCGGCTTCATGCTCAAGAGCCCTTGTTCTATGATCCGCATAACTCTTTTGTTGGCTTTGTGCTGTTTTGAGCCTTTACTGAATGACTTTAATCTCTTTGATGGTTACTTGCAAAATCTCGAGTCCAAGCAAGACCTATCCCCAACTTTAGTCCAATATATCGAAGATCTACATTTCCTTCTGTACAAGGCTTCATATGGTGCCATGCCAATGCTAGAGTGAAAACTATTATTGTATGCAAATTCTGCCAGTGGTAAATAAGCTTCCTAACTCCCTTGAAAGTCTAGAGCACACATTCAGAGCACATCCTCTAAAGTCTGAATAGTTCTTTTTGATTACCCATCAATTTGAGGATGGAATCCATACTAAACCTCAATTCCATTCCCATTGCTCTTTGAAGGTTTTTCCAGAATTTAGACACAAATTTTGGATCTCTATTTGAAATAATGGATAACGGTACTCCATGTAAATGAACAATTTCATCAATGTAAATTGTGGCCAATCTATAAGCATCATAGCCAGTCCTCACAGGTAGGGAATGTGCAGATTTAGTTAATCTATCTTTAATAACCCAGATAGAGTTCATACATTGAGGTGTCCGAGGTGACCAACGATGAAGTCCATGGTTATGTGCTTCTATTTCCATTCCAGAATAAGGAGAAGTTGAAGTAATCCCCCCGGCTTTTGATGTTTGTCTTTGACTTGCTGACATTGAAGGCACTTAGACATATATTCTGCAATTTCCTTTTTCATGCTAGGCCACCAATAACTTTGCTTCAAATCCCGATACATTTTGTTGTTGCCCAAATGCATTGCAAATTTGGACTTGTGAGCTTCTTCCAAAATACTCTTTTTCAAATCAGGAATGTTCGGGACACATAATCTTCCTTGAAATCTCAACACTTCATTTTCAGTACTAAACCCTGGTTTCATATTTGATTCGAACTCATCAAACACCTTCTCAAGGAATTCATCCTCTCTTTGCCTTTGTTTTATCTCGTCAATGATTGCCGATTGAGCTGAAATAGCTGCTATCAACTCGCCTTGATCATGTATCACTACTTCAGTCTCGAATCTTTCTAAGTCTTTCAGTATCTTTTTCTGTTTAGTCAGCAAACATGCCAAGTTTCCCGTTGACTTTCTACTCAATGCATCAACTACCATGTTAGTTTTACCTGGATGATATTGAATCTAGAGATCATAATATTTAATCAACTCAAGCCATCTTCTTTGTCACATATTTAACTCCTTTTGAGTGAAGAAGTACTTCAAACTCTCATGATTAGTATAGATTTCACATTTTGCTCCATACAGATAGTGGAGCTAAATTTTTAAAACGAACACAATTGCGGCCAACTCTAAGTCATGAGTCAGATAGTTCTTTTTATGAGGTTTCAGTTGTCGAGACGCATAGATGCTATCACTAGGGTTGCAAACGAACCGAGTTGTTCATAAATAGCTTGAGCTCAGCTTGTTTAAAGCCCGTTTAAGCTTGACTCGTTTATTAAATGAATAAGCTTGAGCTTGATTTTTAGGCTCGTTTATTAATCGAGCTGAGCTCGAGTAGCCCTAAGCTCGGTTCAATAAGGCTCGTGAACATAAAAATAAATAAATAAATATTTATTTTTAATAATATATTAAATACATTTTCAATAATCTATTTTATTTTTTATTTATGTTTGGTGTTTGTGTAAATTTACATATTTGATTGATGAAATTTATTATTAATATAAGTATTATTATATATTTTACTCATAATTTTGTATTTTTTTTTAATCTTAATAAGTAAATTTATTTTTTTTGCAAGCTTGAGCTCGAGCTTGAAATCGACTCGTTTATGTAATCGAGTCGAGCTTGAGTTCAATAAATATTTGACGAGTCGAGCTCGAGCTCGACTATTTCTTAATAAACGAGCTTGAACATTCAAAAGCTCAGTTTGGTTCGGCTCATTTGTAGCCCTAGCTATCACTTTACCATTCTGCATCAAAACACTACCCAGACCCTTGTAAGAAGCATCACTATAAATCACAAAATTTTTAGTACCTGAGGGCAGTGTCGAAATCAGGGTTATGGTTAGTCTTGTCTTCCATTCTTGGAAGGTGGATCCTATCTCATCCGTCCATTCAAACGGTTATCCCTTTCGAGTAAGTTGGGTAAGTGGTACAACTATCTTTGAAAAGTTTTTCACAAATCTTCTATAATACCTAGCTAATCCCATGAAGTTTCGAACTTCTGTCACATTTGTCAGTGTTGGCAAATTCACGATCACCTCAATATTTTGCGAGTCTATTGAAATTCCGTCCCTGTTGATTACATACCCTAGAAATACAACTTCATCCAACCAGAATTCACATTTCTTTAGTTTTGCATATAATTTTTTCTCTTTAAGTATTTGCAAAACTGTTATCAATTGTTGTTCGTGTTCTTCTCTAATTCTCGAATAAATTAAGATATCATCAATAAAAATAACTACAAATTCATCAAGGTAGGATTTAAAAATTCGTTCATAAGGTCCATAAATGATGCAAGTGCATTTGTAACCCCAAATGGCATAACCAAAAATTCGTAATGCCTATACCTTGTTCGAAATGTAGTTTTCTCAACATCTTCAGCTTTCACTTTCAGTTGATGGTACCCGAATCTCAAATCAATCTTTGAAAACACTTGTGAACCCTACAACTGATCAAACAAGTCATCAATACAAGGTAGAGGCTATTTGTCTTGATTGTTACCTTATTCAATTCCCGGTAATCAATGCATACGCGTAAGGTTCTATCTTTCTTCTTTACAAATAAAATTGGCACACCCCAAGGCGAAGTACTTGGTTAGATAAAATCTTTGTCAAGCAAATCTTGTAATTGTTCTTTCAGTTATTTCATTGTTGGCATTCTATATGGTGTAAATTTAATTTCTCTGTCAACTAAGTCTGTCACGCCCCAAAATTTGAACAATTAAATATTAAATTAGGACTAAACCCCAATCAATATTCCATCATCCAAATCCTAAGGGTGAAACAAAAAAAAAAAACATTCATGTCTCCAAAGGGTTTAAGTAAATGTCCATCCTCAAAAGATTATAAGGGACAAAAAAAAAAAAAAACAACGCTAACCAAACCATCCACCATAATTTCATAACTAACCAATACCTCCAACATTAACGTAATAATAAATAGTCAAAATAACTTAAATAATGTAAGGTTACAAACCATGCCAAATTATCAAAATACTAAAGTCATAAAAAAATAATAAATACATAAACTAATATCAACTGTAGACACCCCATTTTTTACCGACCTTAAGACTTAGACGTCATCGTTTGTGCGCGTGATGATTGTGTATGTTTGTGCTTGTTTTGAGCGCCCGAAGTTCTCAGCTGAGTGCCTTGTCTTTGAGTCTCTTAACACTCTGTGTTTTGGCCTTGTTTTTGGTCCAAACCTTGATGCCTCTTGCCTGGGGGAGGGGAAGGCCTTGCTGGCCACTTTTCTCCCTTGTAGGCCACTTGAAGTGGTCGGTCGGCTGGAGGAGGTGGCCGGCTGGCCACCTTAAGTGGCCGGCGGCCAATTTTCTCATTGTTTAGATATTTTTAGATCTTTTGAGCCAGCTGTTGCTCACTGAGCAAGCTTTTTGCTTGCTTGCTCTATATAAGGGGAGGTCCCTCTCCCTTTAAAGAGGTTAAAAAAATTTCAGAGCTGAAATTTCTCTCTCTATATATATATATTGTGCTATATTGTGCTTAAAAATGAGTTTTCTTCACATATTTGCAAAGAAACACCTAGTCAAACACCTTCACTTTGGAGCTGAGGTCCAGTAAAACTTAGTTTGATGTCTTAGGCTTGGTTTTGGTTCAGAATTGTTGCTGAATTGTTGTTGTGCTTCAAGGGTAACAACTTGTCCCTTTTTAGTTTTTTTTTTTTGATTAAGTGCTTGACCACCTTTGCATGCTATTTTAAGGTTGGTTTTAACCTCTCAAAAACTCTGATTTTAAGGCTTTAAAATGTTGGTTTGAGTCTTGTTTGGTTGGGGGGTGGTTTCCTCCCTTGGCTCTTTGGCTTGTAAAGTCTTTTGAGCCACCTTTCTTAGCTTTTGGAACACCCTTTGTTTGGCCTTTCTATCACTGAAACTTAGAGGAATTTCAGTGGTAGAAAGTTGGTTTTGAGGCTTAAAATATGAGGGGGTGATCCCCTCTCCTTGTATCTTGTTTTCTTGTGTTGATGGCCTCATACTTGAGCATGCTTTTCTACTCTTTTGTGACTTAGTTCAAGCATGTTTTTGAATTTGTTTTGACATGCTTTAACTCTGATTTTGGCTGGTTGGGTCACATCTTTCTTGCTTTTGGTACTTGTAGTGCAATTATGCTTATTGGCCTAACATGCTTCATGTTCTAGCCTATCGTCCTAGTTTGTGTTAGCTCTACTTCAGTATGTTTTTGCCATTGATTTAGCATGCTTTGACTCTATTTTGAATGGTCTTGGCCATATAAGACTTGTTATGCATGGTTGTAGTGTAAGTGCCTCGACTAGCTTTGAGTTTTGGGGCCCTTAACATGTTGTGTATGTGATGATTGCATGTTTTGGCATCATTTAGCATGCAATTTCAGTGCATATAGTGTAGACACACTCTCACATATTCTACTCTTTAAATGCTTTTGAAAGTTGTGCCTTATGCCTTGCTTGTGAGCCTACATGCGAACATGTTTTTCTTGCTATTCGAGCTTCAATTTCAGCATGTTGTAGTCTCTGATTTGGCATGATTAAGCTCTGTCCAAAGCTGGTTTGGTTGTTTATGCTTGATATTGCATGCTTCTAGAATGATTCTCTTTACTAGCTTAATGTATTTGGCTTTTGAGCATGTCTTGTATGGATTGTTTGCATGATTTAGTGTCTTGAGCATGCCATTTCAGCTTTGAAAATTTGCCACCTCCCTCATTTCTTCATCTTTTTTATTTGCTTTGAGAGTTGGTCGGCCTTGAGATTGTGTTTAAGCTTGGGATTGAGGCTTGTGCTTAGATGGCTTTAACCCTCTTTTGAGGGTTCCTCCTAGTCAAAGGCATGGTCTCTCCTATGCCTTAAATCATTCTTTTGGTTGATCTCCTCTCCTTAGAGGACTTGCACATTCAACTTAACCGATTAATGGACTAATTGGTAAGCTAAAATGTGTAAACTAGAATTGAACCAAGTAAAATATGCCAAGATAACATATGTGTGTTGCATTGCATGTGTTTGGATCGGACGTTAATCCAAACACAAGAAATGTGGGACGTTTCATACTCAAAGTGATGAAACGTGTCACGTTTCTTGGTCGCCAACACCCTTGTTCATGTATGATGGAGTGGAGGCACTTTGAGTCTTATGTGCGTATTCACTAAGCTTGTACAAGCTTGGTTCTTCAGCTATCATGCATTGAGATACTTGATTGGTGGCTTGAGAGCCAAGTACCACACTCCTTTGAGCTTGAGACATGATGAGGAGGGTGGTAGTACACAAATTTCTTGACAAATACATTGTCTTGGCTCTGTTGCTCTCTGTTGCAGCAATGGCAAAATCCTGGAAAAATAGGTGGCCAGCCGGCCACTTGCACTAGCCTACCGACCACTTGCACTGGCCAGCCGGCCAGTTGAGGTGGCCGGCCGGCCACCTGTAGGGAAAATTGTCCAAAGTGTTCCTGTATTGGGGCAGATGCAATCTGGAAGTTCATATGATGTTCTGAGATCACCGCGAGTGCAAACAAAGGCAACTCATGGCAAGGCTGCATTTTCAGGTGAAGCACACTGAGCATGCATGTCTTCCTCCCCTCGAGGCCATTTTACTGCTTTACTTAGCTAGTTAATTTACCAGTTTTGTAATTAATTAGTTAATGTGTTTAGCTAATTTAATTCATCTTTGTAATATTCTAATTAGCTTAGATTAGCTAGTTATTCAATTTCATTTGGTTTGCAATAATTAATTAGCTGAGTTAGTAAATTAGTTGGTTTGTATTAGTTAGCTTAGCTTAGCATAGCTAATTAGCTTATTCATTCGGACCCTCCTTTGAGAGGGCGCAATGTTGTAATAAGTGTGCGTGTGTGTGTGCATGTCTTCCAACCCCACTTCTTTCTCCCTTTTACTTATTGCTCTCGATGGTTAGTTTTAGGGCATTTTTCAATTAGCATACCTTATGCATGCATGCGTGCATCATTCATTTTGTCTTGCATGCACTGTGCTCGGCACATCATTCAAACTGTATCGTATTTCAATATCTATTTGAATACATGTATCAATCGTTGCATTTCATATGCCATGTTAGATAGCCGAGCTTATTAATGTCATGTTACATGTGTTACATTAGGCATTTTAACATAGTTAGGATCATACATGATTTATAACTAGCTTTTGTTTTGGCTCGGAGTACACTGTAAGTATTTACGCTTTAGCATACTTGCATGAGTGTGAGTGTTGCCATGATAGCATGCTTGCCATGAGGCTATTTGCTTAATTGCTAAACTGCATGAATGCCTGTGGGTGAAGGCTTGATTGCCTAAATTGGAACAACTCGATAATTGTGAGTTTTAAGCCCACTTTGCAGAGTGGCAAAATCATGTTTTTAAGCCCATTTGAGGGTGGCAAATCCGCGCTTTAGCCTACTTGCAAGTAGTACTTTCAAACCATTTTCGAAAACAAACATGAGTTGTTTTATTCTAATTCTCGTGATTGAGTCTATACTTGTATGCTGCGCGCATCACATAGTAAAGTTAGCTAAATAACTGGAATAAGAACACATGATTTATAAAACAACATATCATGCTTAGTAGAGGCCGATCCTTTGATCGGGCGAGCGGGGGTGCTCATCGCATAAACTTCCCCTCTCGTACCCAAGTTCCCAAGTCGAGGCAACTTTGGTGATGACGGACACGTGGCCTTTGGCACGAGTCAGGGTTTCCTAAATTTCCCAAAACAAAACGTTTAGGTAGCGATTCTGTAATCTGGCAAAGCAGTCCATGTTTGGCACTTTTTCATTCAAAATTGATTTTCCAAAACCAATTGCCAAATTTGGACTCTTTGGTGTTTATCAGTCTCACGTTGCACTTTGTGAGATTAGATTCAGAACCGTGATAGGAGTCCAAACTGTAGTAAGACCAATTCGCGCCCTCTCCGAAAGAGAGACGCGTGAAGGAAGTCGGGTCTACAGTTTTTGGCGACTCTACTGGGGATTTAGAGAACTGGACTTGAAACTCATGATATGTTGTTTTATCTACATTTATGTGTTTCTTTGCATTGCATTTGCATTGGTGCGCCTAGGACACAATGTTTGCCATATGTTATTCCTGAACAGTTTGTCGGAGGCTTGCTTGGAAAAGCGTGCCATAAGGCTGACCAGTTACGGGCTCTGCCGCGATGGGAACACAAACCTCGAATCAGGATCACTGCCGAGGCACCCTCTTTGACCATTTGACCTAGTTGCATATCGAAAGCCTTAGAGACTATTTCAAACTAGAACAAGTTGCTCACCTGAATGCAGGATTGTTTGAAATCGCATGCGTGCGTAATGAAACCCTAGCTCCTGACAAAATAGGACAGGGAAACCACACCCCACCACAAGGGTGTTTTGGCTCTCACTTGCTTGATATGTGTTGTTAGGGTGTGTCTCTACAGGGAATGCATGTATCAATTTGCAAGTCTGGGTATCAGTCTGAGGACATCAATGTTTGAGGGCATCAGTTTTGAGGCAGAAAATTCGGGGGCAGAAATCAGTGTTTGAGTACAGTTAGTCCAACTTATGATTTTCAACTGTGTGTTGTCTCTATCTAAGCCGAGATGCTGTCCGTTTTTATGATTTTTGTGTTTTGCTTTATTTTCTGTTTTGCAAGGTTGTATTTTCATCATTGCTTCCAATGAGGTAGATATTCCCTGAGCACTTTGGACTAGAAGGCTTTCCCGATTTGAGGATCTAATTGACGGACAACTAGTGTTTGCTTCATTACCCCCGGTTACAAGACGGAGGGCAGTCAAGCATAGAGCATTAGTACAGCAGTCGCTAGTTCAACGGTCATTGTCTACCTCACCTGTGCGCAGTTGGGATCAGTTTTCTATTTCTACCTCAGAGAGAGGGTGTACACCTGTTCAAACAGATCAGCACTTTATAGGTAGTATGGAGGAAATGATGCGTCAACTCCAACAGACCATGGAGGCTATGTAGCGAGATGCTGCTCGCCAAGCGGAGGTTACCGCTCGTTAGACAAAGATTGTAGCTCAGCAGACAAAACTAATTGCTAGGCTTCAACAACAGCAGCAACCACAACAAGCCAGAGCATTTGCTTTGCATCCACCCCAACCCCCATCCTCACCCCCACCTAGGGTTCCAACACCTGGGGAGACAGGTAACGTCCAGGAGAATACAGATGTTCCTACAGGGCCAGTCCTACCATCAGTCCTACCACAGACTTCAAAGGCACTGGCCTACCTAGTGGACACACCGTTCGAATTTGAGGTCAATCCAACTGCTCTGAAAGTGAGCAAACTCGAAAAGCTGTTCAAACTGGCTCAGGGAGTTAACTCGATCCCGGACATTGAGGACGGCTATACGGATTCAGAAGTGACATTGCCAGACAGATTCAAAATGCCCCACATAGACCGTTTCTACAGCTCGGGCGATCCTGTGGTTCATCTGAGGCTGTTATTGGATATTCTGCGCTCGATGGGCTTGACTAGACTCCAGAAACTATCTCTCTTCGGTCGAACTCTGTCGGGTATTGTGGCCATTTGATATGCCAAGCTAGAGGATTCAGTAAAAAGGAGTTGGAAGGAGATAGCCGAGGCCTTCATCGCCCAATATGCTTACAACACCCAAATTGAGGTCACGACTCGTGATCTCGAAGCAACCAGACAAGAGCCGAAGAAGGGCTTTTTTGACTTTGTCACTCGATAGAGGGCCAAGGCCTCTATGATGACAACTCAGCCACTCGAAAAAGATCAGCTAAGAATGGTTGTGCACAACCTGTAACCCAAGCTGATGCAGAAAATGATTGTCTTACACCTCCCCACCTTTGCTGACTTGCATGAGATTGGGGTACAAATAAAAGATGCTATGAGGCAAGGTCTGATCGACCAAGAAAAGGAGCACCCCAAGAGGGTGTTTACCCACGGTTCAAATGCAACTACAAGTAGTAGTGCCGCCGCAAGAACTTCTAATGTCGGCATTGTCACCACCATGCCAAAAACAGCTACACCCTTCACCGGTGCATTCGGAACTAGCTCACAACCAGCAAAAAATCCACCCCGGGGTCAGAGGACTTTCTCCCCGCTCTATATGTCTTTATTAGTGGCCTTGAAGGTCTTGATCAGAAAAGGGCATCTGAAGCCCTTGGAACCACGCCCATTACCAAATAACCTCCCTCCAACATATAACCCAGCCAAGTATTGTGCCTTCCATCAGTAGCATGGGCATGATACTGACCAGTGCTTCAGATTACGTCATGAGATTCAATATCTCATTGACAACAAGGTGATTGCGCCTCCCGAGAAGCCAAATGTCACCACTAACCCTCTCCTACCACATAACAACCTCCATCCTTCACCCAGGCAAATAAACCTGATCCAAACCATGGCCGCTCCATACGACCCTAGCATATACATCACTCCCTCCGACCTACCCAAGCCTGAGGTGTTCATCCTTGATAGTATAGACTTATGCATGATGAGCACCTCCCAAACCCAGCCCAAGCCAGTGGTGGTGATTGTCGAAGACAAAGCTGGGGTGACCTTAGAGGAGATTGGAAATGTTGGTTCGGAACCTGAGGGATCTGAGAGTTTAACTAAGGACGCATACAACCCGTACGGTTATATTGTGTTAACAGATCAGGCCAAGCTAATGGTGAAGTTGCCAACTGGGGCAAAGGTACATTTTGTCCGAAAGGATGGGCCGAGTCAGGGGCTGGATGACCTAGCCGGCCTTGAGAAGGATATCAACAACCTACAGTTCTTTGATGAGCAGGATCGGAGGGATGTGAAGGTTGGTTGGTTTGATGCAAATGGAGCAACAGATGCTACTGGGTGGCTCAATAACGAGCTAGATATTGATGAGGAGTCTCAGTTGAAACATGGGTAGTTAGAAACTGGAACATCTACAGCGGTCGGAATGGTCGAGAACAATAAAGGATTGCTGGAGAGCACCAGTACGAAGAATTTTGCTCGGGACTTGGGCAATTTGTGTGCAACAGATACATAACAAGAGGACACGCTGAGGCGTTTTGAACAAGAAAGGATTAAGAATGATGACAAGGCAAGAAAGGCCAAGGCCCCTATGGGAATAGAATGTGCTGTGAGCACGGAAACAACTGCAGCAGAGCCGAACAGTTGTCTGTCGGTTGCTGAGGGTATGTGGTGGGAAGACGACAATTTGCGTCTAGCCCATATTGATGAAGATTGGGGACAAAATCTCCCAGATGACACTTGGTACACCGAGGAGGTCAACCATATGACCCAGAGTGGGCAGTACTTCAAGCCCCCACACCTGGACCAGCTAGAGGCATCCAAGAAAGACAAGGAAGTCAAAAGGTAAGGACAAGTCATAGAGGAGGAAGTCATCTTTGACGACTAAAAAGATTTAAGCAAACATCTCCATCTGGGAACTGCTTATGGCCTCCAGGGTGCATAGACAAGCCGTCCTTTCAGCCATGGACAAGGTTAAGCTTTCAATTGATACAACACCCGAGCAGTTGGTGGGATTGGTGTTCCCGGGTGGCGCTTCACTGACTTTAACCTTCACCGACAAAGAACTACCACCTGAAGGCTCCGAACATAACAAACCGTTGTATATCTCTATGGAGTGTAAGGAAAAATGGATACCAGTTGTTCTGGTTGATACGGGATCTGCAATCAATGTATGTCCTTCGCGAACGGCGTATGCTATCGGGTTGAAGCTCGCAGATTTCGCACCAACAGCCCAGGTGATACGGGCTTACGACAACACCAGCCGGGAGGTGATGGGGACAGTGCGGATTAAAACTCAGGTTGGCCCGGGCCAACAGGACATCGAATTTCATGTTCTGGATGTTCCAGCCACCTTCAACTTGCTCCTTGGACGGCCGTGGCTGTACCAAGTGAAGGCTGTCTCTTCCACCCTACAACAGATGCTGAAATACCTCCACGGGAAGAGGGTGGCAATTGTTTTTGGAAACTCTTCAAAACATCCACCACCAAAGGTTACTACGCCAATCTTGGAGATTGCACATGGCGATGAGGATGTCTTCCTATCTGGGTTCACCTTGGCTGAGGCTCGGGTAGTACAAGATCTTCTAGCTGTTGATGAAGGGCTGTATATCAGTGCGCAATCTATTTACCTCATGAACAAGCTTCAACATGTACCCGGGATGGAATTAGGAAGGAGTGGCTAGAAAGACGTCGCTGAATTGGCCGGAGTGCCACACAACCCCCCATACCTTTGGCCTAGGTTATACACCTACCAAAGAGGACTAGGTAAGAAAAGGGAAGGAGATGGCTAGAAGAGCCAAAGCTAAACAAGCTGGGAAGCACTATAAGTTAGTGCATCGACCTATCCGAGGAACCCTGAACGGATGCTTTGTCTGAAAAGGTGAAGATTTCCCGTTTTATGGCTTTCCAGAGCCATGGCTGAATTCAGAGAGGTGGCGCTTGCTGGATTTTGAGATCTTCTTTGACTTACAGTTGTTAGGGGATGAAGTTGCCGAAGAGCAGACTGACCCAACAGTTGTGGCTGAGCAGTGTATAGAGGATACATCCAATGGCACAGATTCTAAGCTAAGAGCAGCGCTGGCCTGTCTTCTTTTGGATCCTCAGATCTTACCAGAGTGCTCGGGGGATGATTTCTTAGTTTCCATGATTTGAGATAGCTCGGCCGTGGGCCCTTCTTCCAGCATTCTGGATGCATCCATCGCACCTTCCCTCGTTTGGCAATACGAGTAAGGCTTTTTATCTAGCAGCTCTGGGTCAGCTAGTGAACCGGAGTCTGATTCCACAAAGTTTGTGGAGTCGGAATCAGATTCCAATTCTTCTGAGTCAGAGTCAGGTATTCTTGGGGGTGATAACCCAGATGCTGTTATGTTGTCCAGGTCGTCTTTTTCATTTTCTTTTGAGTCGGTTGTAACCGAAGAATCAAACGATCTGGAAGTTAATGAGAATGGTATTGCTGTGGCATTTGAGTACTTTTCTGTGCCTTTAGTTTATTGCATTAATCAGGACTTTCAAAATTTTGATGAAAACAACGAGGAAGAAATTGCTCCGATTTTGAAACACTTGATTGATAGAGAGCAGGAGAGGTTTGTTAAACCTTTGGTTGATGAAATCACCTCAATTAACATTGGTACTGAGAAGGATCCGCGTCTGGTCCAGATTGGGTCCACGTTGTCTTCGGAGGAGTGCGAGCGCTTAGTCACTTTATTAAAAGATTTCAAAGATGTTTTCACGTGGTCCTACGAAGACATGCCTGGAATCAATCCTGAGATTGTACAGCACTGGATCCCTCTTGACCCAGAGGCCTGACCTGTTAAGCAAAAGCTCCGAAGGATCCGCCTGGACTGGGCTCTGAAAATTAAGGAAGAGGTCACCAAGCAGATTGATGCAGGGTTCCTGTTAGTATTTGAGTATCCTACTTGGTTGGCCAACATAGTTTTGGTGCCGAAGAAGGATGGAAGAATTCGGGTATGAGTGGACTTTAGAGACTTGAATAAAGCTAGTCTGAAGGACGACTTTCCTCTGCCGCATATCGATGAATTGATGGACTTTACTGTAGGGCATGCGCTGCTCTCGTTTATGGATGGGTTTTCAAGCTATAACCAGATTCTGATGGCACCTGAAGATAGGGAGAAGACTGCCTTCACCACCCCATGGGGGACCTACTGTTATAGGGTGATGCCATTCGGTTTAAAGAATGCTGGGGCTACTTATCAGCGGGCTGCGACCACGATCTTGCACGATATGATCCACAAAGAGGTTGAGGTGTACGTGGACGACATGATTGTCAAGTCCAAGGAAAGAGAGGGCCACTACACCACCTTGAAGAAATTTTTCCAACGGATCAGAGAGTATTGGTTGCGGCTGAATCCTCAGAAATGTACTTTTGGTGTTACAACAAGGAAAATGCTGGGGTTCTGATCACACAAAGGGGCATCGAGGTCGATCCTTCCAAAATCAAGGCCATCTTAGAAATGCCACCACCAATGACTGAAAAGGAGGTGCGAGGCTTTCTAGGTAAAGTGCAATTCATAAGACGGTTTATTGCAAAATTAACCTTGACTTGTGAACCACTGTTTGGTCTCCTGAAGAAAGGAAAGAAATTCTAGTGGGATGACCGATGCCAAGTTGCTTTTGAGCAAATCAAGCAGTATCTACAGAACCCACCCGTGTTGTCATCGCAAGAGCCAAGGAAACCGTTGATATTGTATCTGTCAGTAACCGACACGACAATGGGCTGCATGCTTGCACAGGAGTCTGTGGACAAAGTGGAGAAGGCTATCTATTACCCGAGCAAGAAAATGCTGGAATATGAGACCCGTTATATAGCAATCCCGGGTTTTATCCCTTGTTATACAGTGATCCGGACTTGTGTCCGTGGATGTAAGCAGTTGTTTAAATTTTGTTTATGTCCTTTCATACTTTGTGTTTGAGTTATAGGATGTGTTGGGCAGGTTTCTTACAGGTTGGTTATGTTTGGGAGCAAATGGTTGCTGTCCAGAATTTTAGTTCTTCGCTCGAGCGAGAGGTTTGTCGCTCGAGCGAGCTCTTTGTTTTGAATCCTTTGCTCGATCCAGGGTTTGGTCGATCAAGCGAGATTCGAGTTTTGTGTCTGGTGGATCGAGCGAGAAGTCTTGCGCTCGAGCATGCGTCTGCGTCTCATTTTGACCTGAGAGCTATGTTTCTTGGCTCGAGCAAGCTTTCCTTCGCTCGAGCGAGCGAGGTGTATGTTTTGAGTTTCCTCGCTCGAGCGAGCATTCTGTCGCTCAAGCGTGCTTCTGGGTTGCAGACCTGAAGCTTCAAGTTTTTGGTTCGAGCAAGACTTTCTTCGCTCGAGCGAGTATTCTTTGTGTCTGGTCGCTTGAGCGACCAATCCTTCGCTCGAGCGAGCCTGTTTTATATCGATGAAGCGACAGGAAAACATCACTTTTTCATCTTCTTCTCTTGTTCAAACCCTAGATTCGAGACCCTCTCTCTCTAGACTTGTCTTCTCTCTTAGATTTCATCTCCCTCTAGTGTGAATCTACCCTAGGTCCTTTGTTAAAAAAATAGAGGGTGACTTGGACTTTGATTTAATCTGAAAAATTTGGGATTTGGAGCATGTTGGATTTTGATCTTCATCTCCGTTTAAGCTCAAACTTCGAGGTAGGGATAACCTACTCCTTCTCATGAGCTTTGTCTTTGAATTTTAGCATTTTGATATGTTGGAAGTTGTTGTGTAATTATGAGAAAGTTTGGGTCTTTTGTGTAATTTTGCAAGAGTTGGGGTTTTTTTATATAAACCTATATGCATGTTTAGCATAGAGAAATGAGACCAATGATGGATTATGGATAAAAATGGAACCTTTGGGTTGTTATGTAACTTATGGAAAAATGCCCTAATTACATAGTTAAATTAATTTGTATAATTAATTTGGGAAAATGAAGAATTGAATTGTGAATGTTGATAATATATCCATTTGATGCATTTATTTTCTGTTTAGAAATAACTGTTTTGGGCTATCGGTGGAGGATAGTCTTGATTGTTGTAGACAATGCATGATGATTAGGCAAACTAAAACTAATCGTTTGAGTAGGCTATCGAATATAGCGACTGGAATAATACATTAAATTTATGTATTGATTGATTGTATATGATCTATGTTTATATATATGTGTTGTGTGGGAGGAGATAGGGGATGTAATCCACGGTTTAAGGGAAGATAGGGGATGGACCTCTAAACCGGATTTTGTGCGACATTTATACAGCACTACCATGTGTATCAAGTGTTGATTATGGAAGTGTTCGAATTGATTTGATATAGCACCAAAATGTATATCGTTATCAATTGTAAAGTATAGAAGTGACTCTATGTTATGTTGATACAGCATCGAAATGTGTATCTTTCGTAAAGTGTGGAAATGGTCTATGTGTTATCGATACAGCATTAAAATGTGTATCCATCATAAATTTTGAAAGTGTTTTAAAGATGAGTCTAATCTCATTAATTATTTGGCTAAGTGTTGAGCCTTGTTTTCAAACTCAAAGTTGAAAAAGGAATGGGAAATGAAATGTAACATGGACTTAATGTCATGGAACCGGAATGTGATATATGTAAATGTATCTGTGTTGACCATCTATCAACTGCTAATCTTTTAGTCATTGTTCATAGCTGGTTTAGTGTATTTCTGCTGGGCTGTGGCTCACCCTTTATGGGACATCATTTCAGGTACATGTAGCATACCACCTCCAAGGACATAGCTTGGGAGGCTAGGGTGCAGGCAGACTTTTGTTGTTTTGTTATCTTTTGGATGTATTACATGTAATTCAAGCCAAAGGCTTAACGTGTATTGAGTTAGTACTCTCTTTTTGTAACCAAGTGTTAACTTAGAAAGCTGTAAGCCCGTGGGGCATTTGCTTTTGTTGTTAACATGTAATACGCATTGTAATGAACTACTCTGATGAATAGAAGAATATTTACCTTTTGTATCAATGCATTGTCTAAATTGATGGGTTTAATGCTATTATTTTGAGGGCGTTACATGTTACACTCCGCTTGAGAAGGCTTGTCTAGCCTTGGTATGGGCTACCAGGAAGTTTAGGCACTACCTATTAGCTCACTCTGTAATACTGGTTTCGAGATTAGATCCTATTAAATATCTCTTCGAGAAACCAGCACTTACGGGTAAGATAGCCCGTTGGTTGCTTTTTCTCTCCGAATTTGATTTGAAGTACATGACGCGCAAGTCTGTGAAAAGGAGAGCGGTCGCAGAGTTCCTAGCCAATCACCCAGTGAAAGGAGATGAAGTAGTAGAATATCTATTCCCAGATGAGGCCATTCTATAGGTTGAAGAAGAGGTCTAGACTATGTACTTTGATAGAGCGTCAAACCAATACGAGTATGGAATAGGGGTGTTGCTGATAGCACCCGACAATTCCCACATACCCTTAGCCTTCAAACTCCGGTTCAAAGTATCGAACAACGAGGCAGAGTATAAGGCATGTATCGCTGGCTTGGAAGCTGCCCTGGAACGAGGGGCAAAACAGTTAGACGTCATTGGGAACTAGAACCTGGTTGTGTTTCAAGCGAAAGTAGACTGGAAGGTTAAGAAAGAAATGATGAAAATCTATCACCAAACCCTAGATGTTCTAATTCCCAGGTTTGAGAAGTTAACCTTCACCCATCTATTAAGAGAGAGCAACCGGTTCGCCGACGCTTTATCAACTCTATCTTCCATGATAGACATCCCTTTGGGAGTCCGGATGCGTCCAATTATCATTGAACAGCGGTATGTGCTGGCCTACGAGCTAATTACTGCCATAAATGAAGTACAAGATCAAAAGCCCTAGTATCATGACATCTGGAACTTCTTGGAAAAGGAGGCTTATCCACTAGGGGCAAATGCCAAAGATAAGACGGCAATACGAAGAATGGCTGCTTAGTTCATCATCTGCGGGGGTAAATTGTACAAGCGAGGCCATCTTGGGATGCATAAACTGTGTGTTGATGCTAAGGAATCTAAGCGCCTGATGGAGGCCATCCATGGAGGAGAGTGCGGAGTGCACATGAGCGGGGTGATGCTAGCTCGGAAAATTCTCAGACAGGGTTACTACTGGTCAACCATGGAGGAGGATTGTATTGGCTTTGTTCAGCGATGCCACAAATGCCAGATCCATGCAATTTGCATGAACATTCCGCCGTCAAAGTTGTACAACATGACTTCGCCATGACCATTTTCAGTCTGGAGGATTGATGTGATTGGGGCAGTCACTCCAAAGGGGTCGAACGGGCATGAGTATATCCTGGTGGCAATAGACTACTTTACAAAGTGGGTCGAGGCCCAATCTTACGCAGTGTTGAAGGCGTCACATGTAGCTAAGTTCATTAGGAATAACATTATCTGCCGGTATGAGGTCCCGAATGAAATCATCTCAGATAATGGTTCCCACTTCAAGAAGGAAGTGATCGACTGGTTGGAGAAGTACAACGTGGCTTTTCACAAGTCATCCACATATAGGCCGCAAAACAATGGAGTAGTTGAGGCCGCCAACAAGAACATCAAGCACATTCTGCAGAAGATGGTGGAAACCTACAGGGACTGGCCAGATAAGTTGTCATTTGCTCTCTGGGGCTACCGGACATCAATTCGAACTTCTACTGGGGCAACTCCGTCTTTCTTGGTTTATGGGATGGAGGTTGTTTGGCCTATCGAAGTTGAGATTCTGTCGTTGCAAGTAATGGCTGAGTGCCAGATAGTTGATGCAGATTGGCAGCAGAGCAGGTTCGAAGAACTTATGCTGTTCGATGAGAGAAGGCTGAAAGCACTGTACCACATTCAAGGTTATGAACGCAGGATTGCCAGGGCTTTCAACAAGAAGGTTAAGTCCAGGAATCTGAAAGAAGGGGATTTGGTGCTCAAAGACAACCGAGCTCCCATCCACGACCCTAGGGGCAAGTTCAGACATAATTCGACTGGTCCTTACATCATCAAATCTATCTGGTCAGGTGGAGCTGTCATTCTGATGGATTTAGATGGCCTTGAGTTCCCCCAACCGATCAACATGGACAAGTTGAAGAAATATTATCTTTAAGTGGCTCACTAGGCCGAAAATCCAAAAGGGCGACTTAGGCAAAAGTTAGAGCACAAAAAATTTGAAAAGAGAAAAACTGAGCTCGCAAGGTTGAAAACCCAGAAAGGGCGGCCTTGGCAAAAGTTAGAGTGCAAAAGGAGAGTGTTAACACACAAGTGAACCCGAACCGAACTACATAAGGCTTGATTCCCATATTTGGGATACGTAGGCAACTTCATTCTGAAGTCCAACCATAAAACACTTCCAAATCAACTGTGTCCATGTGATTGTTTTGGCCATCTTTGTCTTCTTTGCATCCAAGAGTTCAGTTGTGAGCTACAGTGTAGTGCTATTCAGACAAGGGGCAACTTTCCAGTTGATTGGATCCAGGGTTATACATCTCAGTGATAGATCTCGGGCGTGTCCAGTTGTGATCCATATCAAAAATGGTTTTGAAAAGTTTTAATAAAAGTTGATTTTGCTCAAATTAATCTTTTACAACTTAGACCATTTTCTGACCAAATGGAAAATTTTCAGTACCCACAACTTTCAATTTCATTGATTTCATTATAGATCTCTCCGACTCTTGATACAAATTGAAGTTGCTTTTCATTACATTCAAAAAGAAAACTTGAAAGAAGAGATTAAAGCAATAAACTAGGGGCATGGTTAAGTCAGGTGTTCCTGCGCCCCCTCCCAGAGCTTGTGGAAGTCTCAGATGCCAAAGTAGGTCCAATTTGTGCCTCGTCTTCAAGCTAAGCTATGCATTCGCCAGAAAGGGCACAACTGAAATTGGGAGCGGGGGCCAAAAGTTCTCTCGTCCTCCATGCAGTGGCATACCGAGCTAAATGTAAGCCTTTGATCGGATATGAAGTCGGGTATTCCACTCCCTCTTCTGGGCAAGTCTGGTCGTGGTCGAACTGACGCCTGAACCGAAATGGAAAGTAGAAGACGCAGTGCGTCAGGCCAATCAGTTGAATGTCAAGCTGCCGGGACATGCTGTAGCCTATCTTCGGCAGATCAAGCCAGGGACAACGCCAAGCGATGTCAACAGCAGATCGAGTACACATCCATTCGCACCACCATCCCTCATCTAGGGCATCAACTAGCTGTTGGCAAAAGAAATAGCCGCGTACTGAATATGCTGGGCAAGAGTCCACTACTTTCAACTTATCCATGAGCCATATCTGGGGAGGGATGAAAAATAAGAGAGATTAAATAATAGAGAGGTATACATAGAGAGAAAAAGTGAGAAAGGGTTTTGAGAGAAACATAGAGCCTGAAGGCCAAGTGATGTGAGAAATACACATGTGAGAAGGGTGGGAAACATTACTTGTAAGAGTAGTGGACTTCCTGCGAACCTGGTTGTCTCCTGGCGATGGAAAGCATCCAAGCCCATCAAGGTTTCGGCTAATGTCATGCCAATGCGGCTCTTGCCTTCTTTCAAGCCTTGGGTGACCTCAATCAAACGAATGCTAGACCCTCCAAAGCCAGGGGCAAGTAGAAAATGAGATAACATGCACAAACAGAGGACATGTTGCCAAAAACTTTGCCGAAGATAATCGCCTCGGTTATTGGCGGCAGAAAAGCGATGAATCAGGCTGGGAATGTCCAACTCCCCGTTGCGAATCAAAGACCGAGCATCGTGCAAAGTAAGCCCACACGTCCGTCCTAAAGCTTGGATGTGGCCGAAACGGAACTGGGGCAAGATTTCCTCGTCGCATTGGGACTCCATCAAAGCTTGGAATTCTTCAAAAGTGGGGCACATCTCTTGACCCCCAAAGCTAAAAACATGAGTTACCGGATTCCAACACCTAGCCACGGCATAGAGGAATGGAAAACGCAACGGGGTACGACTCAGCGTGAATAGGCATGTAGCCCAAAACCTCAAAAATTCAACTTTTCTTAGCCATCTAAAGCCGCAATCCAATTGGACAGTTTTTCGGTGAAGAACGGTTCCATTTGGGGCAAAAATGGAGCTGAAATGAAGAAACCACGAAGCTGGAGCTTTTGTAGAAGATAAGGCAGTGAGTGAAGGACAGATGGCAGTAATCTGGAGATTCTCAACATTTCTGGCCAATTGGCCAGTTCAAGGAGCCGACCAACCACCTTTACTGGCCAACCGGCCACTTTAAGTGGCCGGTAGTGTTCATTAGTGGTCGACAATGAGAATAAGTGGCCGGCAGCCACTTCTTGACTCCAGCAGAGAGCTTTTAGCCTTCCTGAGTGTTGAGGATGCTAAAAACTTAAGTTTGATTCTACTTCAGATGCGTCCTGCTGTTCTTTTTAACAATTGTATTTGTTTATCAAGTTGTCGTTGTTTTGCTTATCGAGTTTGTTACAATTTACTTATCAAGTTTATTGCACTTTGCTCATCGAGTTTGTTGTAATTCTTTTATCAGGTTGTCATTGTTTTGCTTATTAGGTTTTTCTTTAGGTTGTCTTGTTTGTTATGTTTGTTGTGTCGGTTCACTGCCTGACTTTGCAATGTACAAATGTTCAACGTCCATCAATCTCATTTTTGTGCAAAATGGTGCAATGTTATGCGATGCTCGAAATATAAAATGTAACACTTTTTTAAACAAAAGCTATTTTCATTCCATCATGGTTTCTTTTTACAAAAGTACAAGTTTTAAGAAAATAAAACTGCCGAAGGCTGTACAATGTGCTAAAACTACTAGCAAAAAGAAAACAAAGCAGAAACATCTAAATCGGTGCCGGCCACCTCAGGATCGAGAGGCCCTCTTCATCATCTTCCTCGGCTAAGCAGACTCTGCATCATCGCCGTCGGCACCGCTATCTGAACCAGAGCTGCCTCCGCTCCTATCCTCGGAGACCTCATCGGTATTGTCGCCACCCTCAGAACCTAAGTCGGTGCCATCGCCTCCATCCTCGGATGGCTCTGACTGAGGACTCACTGGCTCCTCCTCCCCACTAGACTCGCCATCGTCATCGCATGTGATAGGCGCCCGATGTCTCCCTCAGCTATGTGCCAGAATCTCTCTCTCTGTGCAGCTCAAGAAGGCTCTGAGGGTCCTGTCTGCAAGGGTGTGACCTGAAAAGACCAGTTTGAATTTATCAGCAAGTATCAAGTACAAGTGTGATATGTAGAGTATATGCAGAAATCAGATACAGTATGTGCATGCAGTGTGTCGTGTCAGATGTGATCCATAAATGCAGTGTATCAGTACAATGAAATGTTCAATTTTAGTATATCAGGGGAAGTATGATAAATGCAAGAAAACTGAAGAGTACCGAAATACCATGGGAGGTCAGCATCGTCTCTCTCCGCAAGATCATGCCCTCAAATAAGGTCATCACCTGGAGTAACCCCTCAATATACTCTACAGAGGGCTACAAATGCAAGTTGAAATCATGAGTGCATGAATGAATGCATAAGTATTTGAGCGAAAATGAAATGCATAAAAGCTGTAAAGTATACCGATGGTGAGCCGAGTGTCTGAACGTATCAGTGATCAGGTAATGGGGCCTCAAGTGGAATCTGATAAGGTATCCCACCATACCGCCAACTTGTCAGCTCAGTTGGGGAATCCGGCCATCCAACGCACTCCCTAGTAGAAGGCATCCCTCTGACCTCACCTCTCGGCGCCCGAGCCCTGCTCGTCGAAGGGGTATCTGCTGCCTGAGCCTTGCTCGTCAATGGGGAACCTACCGTCCGAGCCCTGCTCGACTACGCAATATCAACTGCTCTCCCCGTATGAACACGAGCACCTATCAATGGGGGCATGAGATATGTCTGGAGGTAAGTCGTATAGTCCCCCTCCCCAATGAACCGGTCCGCATCTAAGCCTCGTATGACGTTAGTAAGCTCCTGAGGGGAGAAACTCTCTGTGGCCCACATAGACGATGGTGGGGGCAAAGAAACTGACTGCAATGGCAAGCCCAATGTTTGGCGCATGAAGCGCTCACCTAAGAACCAAGCTCGGCCCACGAGTCCCTCGAGCACAAGCCGATATCGAGAGGCACCCCGAGCTCTGGCAAAATGAAACCGGGCAAACTCTGGCATCACCGCCCAAGGCTGCCATGCAATCTGCAGACAACAAGTGCATTAGTTGCCATTTAGATATGTAAAGTGAATTGAAGATGAAAGCTATAGACACCCCATTTTTGACCGTCCTCAAGACTTGGACGTCACTGCTTGAACACTCGGTGATTATCCATGTTTGTGTTTGTTTGGAGTTCCCGGAGTTCTCGGCTACGCGCCTTGCCTCAGGATCTCCAAACTCGACTGTTTTGTGTCTGGTTTTGCACCAAACACTTGTGTTTTGCCTTGGAGGGGCAGGGGATGCCTTGTGAGGCATCCCCACACACCACCGGCACTAGCTAGAGGCCACCGGCTGGTTTTTGTTGCCACCAGCAATTTATATTGCCGGCCAGCACTTTTTGTTGCCGGTCGGCAGTCATTTTTGTCAAAATGACATTTTTGGCTAGCCAAACTCTTGTTATTGCTTTTTCAGATATTTTATTACAGCTGTCTGGCATTGACTCCCCCTCCATACACGTGTATGGAGGGATGCCCCTCTTGGTTGCTTAACTTGTAAGCATTACAAGTTTGGCTCCTCTATAAGAGGAGCCCTTCCCCCTTGGCTTTAGGGTTGGCTTTTTAGTGAGAAAACAACTCAGAGCAAGCTCTGGTTTTAGGGTTTGAGTTCCATTCATATCCTATCTCTATATCTCCTTTGTGTGTGTTCTAGGTGCTTTGTGTCTTACTATTGCACACAAACACCTAGTCTTTCACTTTTTCTTGGTTTCTTCAAGGACCAGAGCTTGTTCTTGAGGTTTTTGACTGGATTTGAGCCCAAGGAAGCAACAAGATCAACATTTGTGAAGGTGGTCAACAAGGGTGAGAAACTTGCCTTTTATTCCCCATTTTTGCATCCTATTTTTACCTATCTTAAAGCTGTTTTTGTGTTTAGTGTATAACATAAAAAAGTTCTGTTTTTAGGCCCTCTTGATAGTTTATTAAGAGTGTTTTGTTCTTTGGGGAAGTTTGGCCCCTCTTAGGCCTTGAAAGGCCTCATTTTGTGCCATTTTGTGCAAGTTTCGAGACTTTGGTGTTTGGGCCTCTTCACCACTGAAATCTTGAGGGATTTCAGTGGTGGAGATGGTGCCTTGAAGTCTTAAAAAGGGGAGGGCCACCCCCTCTCCTTGTTGTCCTTGAAAAGGACCTATTTTGCTTCCTTGAGGAGCCTTATGTTCAAGTGTGTGTTGATCATGTCTAGGCTGCATTTCATGCTTATTATGCCATAATATAATCATGTTGTGTGTTGGTTTTGGTACTCCATGCATGTTTAGCATAGTTGCCATGTAATGCCTTGTAATTCCCTTAACATGTCTTAGGTTGTTAGCCTTTGTTTGAGCATGATTTAGGCTTGGACTTATGAATGTTTTGTGCTTATTTTGCCATGCTTTAGGTCTGTCCATAGTTGTTTGGATCGATTTTGGCATGTTTAGTATAGCTCCTTTGCATTTGTGACTTGTCGGGCTTGTATGCCTCAAGTATGTGAATGTGTAGCATGTGTTGATTGCATCATTTTGGTGGTTTGGAACCATCCAACATGTAATTTCAGTCCCTTTGGCATGCTCATATGCTCGCCTTAGTTACCTCTTTGTTGCTTTGAGAGCATGTGTTGTATGCCCTATGTTTTGACTATTGTGCATGCCTTTGAATTTGAGCCACTTAGATGCCATCTAAGTAGTCCTTTGGCCTTGGTTTAACATGCTAAAAATCTATTTTTAGTTGTTTAATGCATGCCATGTTTGTTATGCTAAATGTGCTTCAAAGCTTCATGACTTGCCTCAAGTACTTGGACCATGCTTGCATGCTTGTGCTTGTCTCATTTGGGTTGGTTTGGCACCACATTTTGACATGATTTTAAAGCTTTTCATTCCATGCCAATTGTCCATGTTTAGCCTCTTTCAAGTGTGTTTGAGAGTTGCTTGTTTAATGCTTAGGCTTGTGCCTTAACATGTGCATGCGTGTGTGTGTGCTTAGCCTTCATTTTTTGGCACTTTGGCCACTGTTTTAGGCCTATTTAGAGTTGCCTAATTTATGTCTAAGTCCCTCTTTTATTTGGTTTGCATGCTTGCTTGTATGTTTGCATAAGTGCCTTGCATTGTCCATATTGCATGCTAGCCAACATGTCTAGGATTGCATTGCATTGTGCATGCTTGGCCTCTTGAAGTGAGTGTGATAGAGGTTAGGCTTCCTTGTGTGATTATATGGTTTGCATGCATTTGAAATTGAAAGTGCACACTCGATTCTTTAGGTCGTCATGCATGAAAATGCGTGATTGGTGGCCCGAGAATCGAGGCACATCCTCCCTTGAGTCATTAACATGATAGGGAGTGTGATTGGTGCACACATAGCTTGAATAGCATTGCCATGCAAGATTCTGCCCTCTACTGCTGTGAGTTGCAGGTTTTGCAGACATTTTCAGCCGACCGGAAACATTTAGTGCCGACCGGCAATGTATTTGTGGCCGATAGTCTCATTTGCAGCTGATGACCACATCCTTCAGCCGATGGTGTTCTTTTTCAGCCGGTGGGATCCCCCAGTATCCTGAGAGGCATTCCTGAGACTTTGGCAGTTTTCAGAGAGGTAGAGCAGGGAAAATAGAAGCAAGCTAGGCATGGCAGTGCAATTCCGAGCGGAATCCGAGCATGCGCTGCATCTGACCCGCTTCCCGAGGGCTTTACTGTTTTAATTAGATTAATTAATTTGTAATACTTAATTAGCTTGCGTAGTTAATTAATTTGTATATTCTTTTGGTCCCTCCGAGCGAGGGCAAATCTGTAATAAGTGTGAGTGAGTGGTGTGTATGTCTTCCAACCCCCACTTCTTTCTCCCTTTTATTTACCTGCTTTTGATGGTAGATTAGGGCACGTTTATTTTAGCATACCTTATGCTATGCATGCGTGCATCCATACATTTGTCTTGCATGCACCGGGCTCGGTACATCATACAAACCGCATTGTATTTTCAATTTCCAACTTGAATACGTGTATCAAATGACTACATTTCACATGCCATTTTAGGGTTAGCCGAGCCTATCCTAATTACATGCTGTATGCGATGCATTAGTCATTCTAACATGAACTAGGTCATGCATGTTTGCTAACTAGTTTCTTGTTTTGGCACAGAGTACGATGTAAGTATTTATGCTTTAGCATATCGCATGCGTGTGAATGTTAACATAACATTATGATTACCATGTGGCTAAATGCTTATATGAGATAAACTGTTTGAATGCCTGTGGGTAGAGGTTGGATTGCTTGAGTTGGAAAAACTCGTTGAAATCCGTGTTTTGGCCTACTCGTGAGTAGCAAATTCCGAAACGCTTTCAAAATGAACGGATATGCAATGTTTATTTCCAAATTAGGCAATCTAGTCTATACTTGTTTGCTGCGTGCATAACATAGTAATTCTAGGCTAATAATTGGAATAAGAACACATAATGTTTTCAAAAACGGATATCATGATTAGTAGAGGCCGGTCTTCGGACCGGGCGAAAGAGGGTGCTCATAGCTGACCTTCCCCGATCGTACCCAAGCTCCCGAGCCAAGACAACTTTGGTGATGACGGACATATGGTCTTCAGCACCGAGTCAGGGTTTCCTAAATTTCCCATTTTAAAATATTTAGGTGGCGACTCTGTATCTGGCAAAGCAGTCCATGTTTGGCACTACTTTTCAAAAAAAAATCTGTTTTCTCAAACGATTTGCCAGAGTTGGACTCTTTGGTTCAGATTACGAACCGCAACAAACAAAACAGGGGAGTCCGAACTTTAGAGTGAAGGCCCAAAGGGCGACGTCTACAAAAGCAGGAAAAATTGTGAGTTTTGAATTACCTCTGTCGTCCTCACTATGTCGAAGTACTGGCACAAGTATGGGAGGGTCTCCCGGGCCCTCGGCTAGCATCTACCGCCATAACGATGTAAATAGGGTACCTCGGGCAGCGTCTCAACCTCTAGCTTGGGAGCAAGTGTGGGGACATAGGCGTAGACCCACAACTGTGAAAAGCAAGACAATGGCAGCAAGAATACAGAATACAAAAAATGCAGAAAGCAGAGTATGGCACAGTGTATAGAAAGTACAAGTGCAGAGCAAAGACTATGTGTGTGCAGTGTACAGAAAGTGCAAAATAGAAAGCACGGTAGAGAATGTAAAGAAGAAATGTAAAACGTACCTCCCAGGCTCGCCAATAACCGCCCACTCTGTTCCCGCTCCTGTGGGAGGTCGAGCTCATATAACAGTAAAGGGTAGCGAGGCTGGCACTCATAGTGTCACACCTGGGATAAGTCCACTAAGGCGCTCAAAAGATATAACCCAACTGTGTTCCCTCTGTCGGCAAACAAGGTAGTGCCGAGGAGGAACATGAGAAAACCTCAGGCATACTGCTCTGTAGCCTCAACCGTCTCGGGCTCCGTCCCCTTGAAGTGGTCAGTAAACCAAGTGTACCAGACCAAGCCTGTCGAGTGGAAAATAGGCAGGTGCGCTTCCAACAGATAGGTCCAAGTAGCCTCCCACTCGCCCATGTCAGAGTCGTACGGAATCGGCTGGGCTCCTACCTCAAGGCATATCAGCATAGCAAAATCATACGGGGTCATCGTCATGTCCTCGGTGGTGGAGAAATGGAAGGAGTTGGTGGTGTCCCACCATCTCTCTACCAGTGCACCTAGAAGGGTCCTGCTCGCCATGAGACGCGAGAGCCCTGTGCAGAATAGGTCAAATCCCACATCGTCAACAATCTGCCGAACGCCGTCAAGGAGGTCCATATACCACTCCCTCACCGTGGTGGACCCATACCCGCGAGTAAAACGGGAGTCAACCTGTGTGGATGAGCAGATACAATATGTACAAGTGTTCAGAATGGGCAGAAGTGCAGTGTGTTGAATATGTTCAGAATGAGAAGAAATTCAGTGTATGCAAGTGCTCAGAATGGGCAGAAGTGTAGTATGTAAATGTGTTCAGAATGAGCAGAGGAAATACAGAGCAAAAGTACGAGCTATGTAAGAAATATAAAGTACATCGCAGAAATTGTAAGAGTACCGTGTGTATTCAGTCGCGTTGTGAGACTGATGGGACTCAAGCTCTCGTAGTAGCAGATCTGTGGGCGCACGCCGTGCGAATCTAGTGAAGTAGGGCACTGTGCTAGGTGGTAGCACATGTACCTCAGGATAGTACATTGTTGGGTCGAATGGCCGGATCCTTGGCGGCAATGGAATGTGCTCGGGCTCCTCCTTCATCCTCGGAGAACCCTCGTCATGCAGCGCGTCATCTGCCATTTGAAAAGAAGGTGAAAAATGAGCAAAATGAGCAAAGTCAACAAAAGTCAACCATCGGGAAGAGAAAAAGTCAAAGAAAGTCAAAGCTCGGGAAAACGTGCAAAACTCGAGACAAACTTGGGGAAAACATACCTCAAATGGTGAATGTGGAGAAAAAAGCTCTGAAAACAACTTTTGTTTGGTTCAAAACAAAGAGAATCGAAAGGTCTTAGCGAATCAACTTCGAGAGGGGCGTTGGAAAACACGTGTGGAGCACAGATTTAAGAAGAAAAAGGGTCCAGAGATAAGGGAGGAAGGATTTCGGCACTGTGGGTGTGAGAAAAAATGATTTGGGTTTGTGTTTTTAAAGTTTCCCGTGTGAAAAGACCAAAACTGCCCCGAATTTCCTAAACTGGCCGACCGGCCAAATTTTGTGGTCGACCGGCCACTTAAGTGGCCGACAGATGTAGCAAGTGGCCGACGGGCTTCCATGGTGGCTGACAGGTTTCTAGTGTCCCCTCTGAGTGTTTTCAGACTGTTTTGAGTTCTTGGTTCTCAAGAAAGTGCAATAAGAGCCCACTTTTCAATGCAAAGTGTCTCTGCAAAAGTTCAACTCATGTCTTCGATGTGTGACTCGCCGTCGGCCAGCATGAACGAGGTGTATCCTTTTTAAAACACATTATAACCCTTCAGAGAGGTAAATTGGAGGTTGCAACTGAGTTGGCCTTGTTAAAGCATGTATTTCTTTATTCGATGTTTCGCATTGAACATGCTATCGATGTTGCATTATATGTGCATCGTTGTCATTGAGCATAGAATACGTTTAAGCATAGAATACGTAGACTGGCCTTGGCAAAAGGACTAGCTATGGCGACTGCATTGATTTTAGCGGGTTTAGGAACAGTGCTACCGCCAGCATTGGTACTCCCGACAGAAACCCTCCTTACTGGTTTACTTGTTCTGGGAATAATCCCTCTGTTGAACGCATCCTCGATCTGAATCCCCAGTTCATGTAAACTTTTGAAAGTATACAGCAGTGCCACTATTAACTTTTGCAGCATATCAGGCCCAAGGTTCTGTACCACTATCCGCACTTGGTCCCTCTCGGAAAGGCGATTTCTCATTTGTGCTGCCTTTGTTCTCCACCTTGCAACAAATTCCACAAAGGGCTCTATTGGGTTCTGGCAGATTGCTTCAAGCTCTTGCAAGGTCATTTCAACCTGGGTGTTGTAAGAATATTGATCAACAAAGGCCTCAACCAATTTCTCCCAGTTTTGCTTCACTGTATCTTCCAATTCAGCATACCAAGTGGCGATTGCACCCGATAGGGTTCTGGCATACAGAGAGAGTTTCTGCGGCTTAGTCAGACCCATCGGTTTCAGGATATCCACGAAAAGCCAGATATGTACCATAGGATCCCCAGACTTGTCGAAACAGTCAATATGTGGCATTCTGAATCTATTTGGGAGCCTTACGGCAACCTCAGTATACCCATCCTCAATGCCATGAATGGAGTTAAAGCCCTGTGCCTTTTCGACCTGCTTCTCAAGGTTCGCAATCTGCTCCAAGCTCAGATCAAGATCAGTAATATCAAGGGAATAAAGCCTCTCAGTAGGCTGTGCCAAGGGTCTGAAAACTCGGGCTTGAGCCAACCCTTCTCGGGGATCCGAACCATGCAAATCTTCAGCTAACGGGAGTGGGTCCAAATTCAGCTGGGGGCCCGAGATTGGATGTGTGGTAGGTGCCCCAGATGGGCGTTGCATTTCAGTATTGGTCTCACCCTGCCTGGGGATTCCCTGGTTTAATGTTGCTATTATGACCACAACTTCTTCCGAACTCTGTGCCATCACGGTCTGCTGAGTTTGAACAAAGGTGATGTGACTGGTGACTGTCGGATCAAATGAACCTGTGAGCCCTAACTGGCCTTTCTTTGCCTTGCCTCAGCGAAGGAACATTGGTTGCTCTGAACTGAATCTCTGACCTGACAAAGTTTATCAACATAAGTCCAATGCACCCGGGGGATATTGGAGCCTTCTAAAACTATGGTTCCAAGACTACCCTGCAAAAGAGAAAACAAGCAGCATCTCAACTTGATTTCACCAAAACAGATATAAGCACAACTAAATGACTGTGCCCCCTTACAGAATTCTGCCCAACATTCTGCCTGTAAACTGATACCCTCAGGTCGATACTCAGACTTGCAACTGATACATACAACCTGTAGAGACATACTCTAACAGCACATATCAAGCACGTGAAAGCCAAAACACCCCTATGGTGGGGTAGGGTTTTCCTGTCCTATTTTGTCAGGAGCTAGGGTTTTACTACGCACGCAGCAGTTTCAAACAACCTACATTCGGGTAAGCAACCTATCCTAGTTTGGAATGGTCACTATGGTTTCCGATATGCACTAGGTCGAATAGTCAAAAAGGGTGCCCCAGTAAAAACTGAGGTTTGTGTTCCCGTCGTGGCAGAGCCCGCAACCGGTCAGCCTTATGGCACGCTTCTCAAAGTAAGCCTCCATCAAATCGTTCAGGAATAGCATACGATAAACACAGTGTCCTAGGCGCACCAATGCAAATGCAATGCAAAGAAACACATAAGTGTAGACAAAACAAGATATCATGAATTCGAGTCAAGTTCTCTAAATCCCTAGCAGAGTCGCCAGAAACTGTAGACCGCCCGAACGTCACGGCTCCGCGCGCGAAGGCGTTAAATCGTTTTGTTCATTAGCTACTACAGTTCGGACTCAATGTCGCGGTTCTGAATCTAATCTTTCAAAGTGCAATGCAAGATTGATAAATCACCAAAGAGTCCAAATCCGGCAAATCGTTTTGAAAAACTGATTTTAATAAAGAAGTGTCAAACATGGACTGCTTTGCCAGATACAGAGTCGCCACCTAAATGTTTTGTTTTTGGGAAATTTAGGAAATCCTGACTCGTGCCGAAGACCACGTGTTCGTCATCACCAAAGTTGCCTCGGCTCAGGAATATGGGTACGAGAGAGGAAGGTCATGCAATGAGCACCCCTGCTTGCCCAATCAAAAAGATCAGCCTTTACTAAGCATGATATTTTGTTTTTGAAAACACATGTGTTCTTATTCGATTTATTAGCTAGCTTACTACATGATGCGCACAGCATACAAGTATAGACTAGATCGCCTAAGTTGGAACAAAACATCTCATGTTTGTTTGAAAATGGTTTGAAGGTGCTACTCGCAAGTAGGCTAAGACGTGGATTTGCCACCCTCAAGTTGGCTTAGAAAACATGATTTTGCCACTCTCAAGTGGGCTTAAAACTCGCATTTTGATGAATTATTCCAATTCAAGCAATCCAACCTTCACCTACAGGCATTCAAGCAGTTATATCATTTAAGCAAATAGCCTCATGGCAAGCATGCTGTCATGGCAACACTCACACTCATGCAAGATACTAAAGCATAAACACTTACAGTGTACTCCGAATCAAAATAAAGAACTAGTTAGAAATCATGCATGATCCTAGTTCATGTTAAGATGGCTAATGCAACATATGCAAAATACAACTAGAAATAGGCTCGGCTATTCTAAGATGGCATATGAGATGCAACTTGATAACATGTATTCAAATTGGTATTGAGATACAATGCAGTTTGTATGATGCGCCGAGCCCAGTGCACGCAAGACAGATGAATGATGCACGCATGCGAAGCATAAGGATGCTAATTGAAATATGCCCTAAAACTAACCATCAAAAGCTGATAAGTAAAAGGGAGAAAGACATGGGGTTGAAAGACATTCACACACTCACGCACACTTATTACAAAATTCGCCCTCTCGACGGAGGGTCCGAATGAATAATACAAGTTAACTACGCTAAGCTATTCTGACTAATCTAATAATCTAATTAGACTAATTATTACATAACCAAATTGGAAATTAGCTAACACTAAGCTAATTAAGAATTTACAACAACGAATTAAATTAGCTAACACATTAACTAATTAATTACAAATTAACTAACTATACAAAGCAGTTAAAACGGCCTCGAGAAGAGGGGCATATGCATGCTCGGTCGGTTTCGCTCGGAAATCCGTTGCCATGCCTCATGTTGCCTTTGTTTGGACACTTCTGCACATCTGAAAATCATGCCAACTTCTGTGATGCTTCTGAACCACCTCATGGACACTCTAAGAGGTCATCGGCCAAGAGGGGTGGCCATCGGCCAGTGGATAATGGTCATCGACCAAATATGAGGCTATCGGCCAAACATTGTTAGCCGATTGGCACACTAGATAGCCAATCGGCCATCTCTTCCAGCAAACTTCCCCTTTTGCTGCAACAGAGCACAAACAGAGGCATGGCAATGTATTTGCAAGAAAATGTGTGTGCAACCGCACCCCTTATCATGTTTGAAACTCAAAGGAGTGTAGTGCTCGACTCTCGAGCCATCAATCATGCATTCCAATGCATGATGGCCAAAGAAGCCGAGTTGCACAAATAAATGTCACATGAATGCACAAAAACACATAAATGCCTTGACCTCTATCATGCATGATCAAGAGGGTTGGCGACCGAGAATTGAGGCACGTTTCATCACTTCAAGTATGAAACGTCCCTCGTTCCTCGTGTTTGGCTTAACACCCCAAATCAAACACAATGCAATGCATGCACAACTTAACAAAGCTAATGGCATGCGAACTCAATGCAATGCAATCTAAGCATGCAAACAAAGCTAATGTAACAAGCATGCAAAATGCAATGCAACCTAAACATGCAAACATGCAATGTACCAAGCATGCAAAATACAATGCAACCTAAACATGCAAACATGCAATGTTCCAAGCATGCAACAACATGCAAAATGGACTTAAACTAAAATGGACAGACCTCAATCATGCCCAAATCAGTGGCCAAAATGTTGAAATGATGGCATGAAATGCAAGATAATGCATGCACATGCTCTAGCCCACCAACTAAGCATAAAAGCATAACTCTCAAAAGTGCTCAAGGAGTGACAAATGTAAGAGTGTAACAACACTATAAGCACTGAAATAAGGTATGAAATGATGCCAAATCATTCAATCAATACAAGCATGGCATGCTAGGGTCCTTAAAGCATAAAGCTACCAAAGAGGACTACAAAGGAGGCATGCAATACATGGTACAAAGGCATGAACCAATCATGGACAGAGTTCAAATAGGTCTAAACAAAGACCAAAATATGCTAAGATTGAGGCACAAATGCCTAGGCATGCATGCATACACACTAAGCCACAAACAAGGTAACAAATGCATAACCCTTAGAGGCACTTAAAGGGTGAATGAAGTGGGAACATGGCAATGCTACATGCTCTGAAATGTCATGTGGAATGTTGCCAAATCATGTAAATGATACAAATGAAGCATGCTACGGTGCCCAAAGCTTAAGGCTAACAAGGCACTTGCACTACAACTATGCAAAACATGAAGCATATGGCAAGGGCAACCCAAAACAATCCTAAAACATGTTAAAATGAGTCTAAAACATGTATGAAAGGAAGCCAAAATATGCTAGCATGAAGGGCATAAGGCATGATGGATGCAAGGCAAATAAGGTGGATTACACTACACCTATCAAGACCAATCATGAGATGGTTTCACCAACAAAAATCAGAGTTATATCATGGCAAAATAACCCCAAATAATGATAGCTCGCAAGCTTAGGCATGAAGGCATACGCAAAGGCTCATGTTCAAGGCATAAAGGACCAACCCTTCAACGCATTGAAAAAAATGAAAGATGTGAATGCATGGCAATGAAACATGCTCTAAAATCATATAACAGATGATGCCAAATCATTCAAATAGGTCAAGCAATGCATGCTAGTAGACTTGATGCACAAAGCTAACAAGCTAGGATGAACCATAGCTATACAAATCATGGCATGCATGGCCAAAATAACAAAAATCAGAGCTTAAGCATGCTAAAACATGATCAAAAGCTTCTTAGAGTTAAGCCAAAATCATGCTAGAATGACATGTTAAAGCATGATACACATTAGGCTAATTCATGCAATTGCACTACAAGTGCATGGAGCATGCAAGGGCCAACCAAACCAAACCAAACCTTAATAGAGGTATGAAATGGAAAAAAATCACCAAAAACATGCTGAAATAGAATCAAATCATACTAGAAAGGCATGCTACTTCATGAAGCATACAAGACTAGTTTGTGAGAGATACACTACAAGTGTATGAACCATGCAAGGAGTGAGTCCACCAATCAAAATTAGAGTTATAACATGTCAAAATAACATCAAAAACATGCTTGAACTAAGCTAATTCAAACCACAAAAGCATGCTACTTTGTAAGGCTAACAAGGCTAGCAAAGAGGATTTACACTACAAGTGCAATAAGCATGCAAGAGGTGACCAAGACAGCAAAAAAAAAGAGTTATTTCAGGTCTGATAAGTCACAAAAATGAGCCTAAACAAAGCCATAAAGAAGTAAAAACACATATTCATTTGGTTGGCCATCAACACTAGCAAGCAAGACAAGAAGAGAGGGGACCACCCTCTCCTATTTGGGCCCTCAAAATAGGGTTTACCATTGAAAATCCTTTGGATTTCAGTGGTTCTGAGGCCAAAAAGAAGTTGTTTGAAAAGTTTGAAAGTTAGCTCACAAGGCCTTACAAGCCAAGGAGCAAAAGGGAGGACAACCCCCTAGCCAACCAAGGCACAAACCAAGACTTTTAGGACTGAAAAACAAAGGAAAAAGCAGAGGTTTTTTTAGTTCAACACCACCCCAAAAAACAGCCCCAAAGTAGTGTGAAAAGATGGCCAAGCAAGTGTGTAAAACAAGCTTAAAGGGAGGGAAATCTTAACCTTGATGTACAGTTGCAAAACTAGCCCAAAATCTGAGCCAAAACACCTTTTGGAGCTCAAACAAAGTCCCAAGTAAGCTTCAAGCAACCTCCTCCCAAAGATAGGCAACTTTGATCATGGATGCATAGGCAAACTAGTTGTATTTCTCTACTTTTATGCACTTCTATGCACCAAAGGGCAAGAAAGAGAGGCTTTAGAGAGAGAGGCAGAGATCAAAACTCTGAAAATTGTAAAGAGAGAGGGATTTTAGTGAGAGAAGCTCTCAAACTTGCTTAAGAAGTTCTAACCCTTTAGAAATGAGATATTTGGCTCCATATATAGCAAAAGGCAAGAGTTTGGTCGAAAATATCTAAGTATGGGACAGCTGGAGGTTGTGTGGAACAGCTAAAGATGAAATATCTTCAAAAAATCTGAGTTTGGGTCACTCTTGGCCGATCGGCCATCTTTGGTGCTGATTTGCCACTCATCTGCTACTTTTTTGGCCGATCGGCCAACAAAATCTGTTTTTCAGGCCCAACTTCAAATGGGCATAACTCCTTCATATGAACTCTTTTTCAGGTCATTATTGTATCCAAATTGAAGCCCCAAAAGTAAGGTTTCCAATGATGGCATCCTTGCATCAAAATTCCAACTATGCAAAAAGTTATGCATGTTTTGGTGAAGCTGCTCAGTTTTGGTCCAACCGGAATGATGCCCAACTTCAACCAACCATATCTCTTCCATCTGGACTCGGTTTGTGGAGATTCTTGAATGCAAAATGAAGCCCCGGAAGTCTTATTTCCAACGGTGGTGGCCTCATAGCTTAAATCCAAGTATACAAAAGAATAGGCCCAATTTAACGAGGACTGCTCGTCTCTCTCTTAACGATTCATACCCAACTTCTTCCTCAACTTAGTTTCTTCCCTTTTCTCCTCTTTTCTTCAACTCCACACCCCTAAACAAGGTGCTTTGAAGGATTTTTCAAAGATTTCATCTCTCTTTCATTCATTTCTACTTTGTCCTTGCTCGGTTTACCGAAAAGCTCAACATTTGACAAAATGCAAGCCTCGGAACATCGTAAAAACTTCTTTTCAAAAATATTTTGAAAGAGAGGGCTTTAAGGTCTAAAAACCATTCAAAATAGTTTTAGTCAAAAAATGGGGTGTGAGGTTAGGATTTGACTCTCCTTGCCAAAGAAATCGAACTTTTGCTCTGCACATCTTTCACCACCAAGTAAACCATCAGTAGTGCCCAAGTCTGAAGGTCGGTCGAAAATAGGGTGTCTACAATAGGCCAAATAATAACTACAAGAGTTTTAGACTGGACTAACAAAAGGAACGAAAGGATATGAAGCAGTTATAGCATCAATTAACATAAGAATCAACTGAAATATGAATGAATGGTATTATGTTATGGTTTCAAACTTCAATGTGATCAAGGTTATAGAGGTAGTGACTAAACTAGCTATTTAACTTGAAACTGCGTTGGCCATCCGCGTTTCAAACTAAGCATCCAAGATTCATCACCGAGTAAAGAAAATGAAATTATTTACGAGAAGCCTTGGGCTAAATAAAACAATCAAGGGTCAAAAGAGGTCAATTTTACAAATAATAGTATATAAAATAGGACTAGACGGATATGATGTAATCTTGGAGAAGGATGACATCGAATAAAGGTTCTGAATACACGATAAGGGTATGATGATCGATAGAAGACGCGTAGAACTAATAGTACCCCTACTGTGCGATGTAAGGCATTGTCCAGAGTTAAAACCACCTCTCGATCTCAAAATACGTCCTCGTGAATTGATATTGCCATGCCCAGAATTCGAAGAAACACCCTAAGGTAAGTCAAGAAAATTTCTATTTTTGATGTCTTTTAGATGACAGAATATATAGTGCTATGATAATGTAACATGGTCGAGGCAAGGTAGTCTCTAACCGCAGGATGAAACGCGTGGGTAAGGGTTGAACCTAGGCTCTGATACCAAATTGTGACACCCCGAATCTACACTATTGGTTGCAGTCAAGGGAAAGTCACTAATGAGTCCTATGGTCAATAACCAAGTAAGATCCCAGATCGCCGGAGGAGTCAAATTAGCCTCCCTTCTAAGTCCAGCTTTCTTAGGCAACGCACTACCCTTTTGACAGATCTTAAAAGGTATTGACACAAGGCCTCATAAGCAACGATAGGGTTTATATATATGTATATATTAGAATATGAGTACATAATAACCACGAATATCCTTAATTTCAAAAGTTTGTTCCATTACATTACATCCCAAAAGAAAATTTAAATCTTCATATGAGCCTTACAAAATATCAAAAGGGAAATTTCTAACTTTTCTAAGATAGCCAAAAGTCTTCGAAGGTTTCAAGCTCGTCGTCTCCAGCTATAAGCTCCTCTTCGGCACCTGGCATGATACGCCGTGAGCTTTGAATGCCTAGTAAACGCACACACCACCCGTCCCTTTTTCCCAGTCCAATACACAATCACAAATATGACAGCAAGTAATAAAGCATGATACTCAACTAAATAAATAAAGGGTTACAAGGTTAGATGTTAGTAAACTAGGAATCCTCCAAAGAGATTTCGTCCTCCCAACCACAAGAATCGGACGCAGATTATTCAGTATGCCCCCTCTTTTGCTGCTTTGTTGCAGAACTAACCTCAGATGCCTACCAACGGTTATATACTGCGTAGCACCAACCGCAGGGCCTCAAAAGAGACGGTAATAATGGGCCTTGCCCAAATCCCTCCTCACACCAAATAGCTAGGGTCCGAATACAACCGCTCCGTTCAAGGGTTCCGAAAACCACTTGTGCAAGAATTTAACTTCCAAATAGGGAACACATCCCAACAATCCATACATCACATATTATCATCTTTTCATTACTCAAGTGATCGAAAACCCAATACCATCCCAATTAAGTTTTCCGTTGAGTAAAATGTTTTAAATCAAGGTTAGACCAACTTAACAAGATAATAATATCCAGGTAAGCATGCATCATTAGAATGAAGAAGATAAGGAACATAACCATGACACATGCAATATCATGCCAAGACATGATCATAAGCTAATAAGCATATTCATGAACACAAGAGCATAAAACACCCATGCACAACAAAATTTCCAGATTCAATACCCTTTAAGGATTAAAATAAAAAGGGCTATTTTAGATTTTTACCGGACTCGGCCTTCCTATTGTTCGTAGAGAATTTAATCTAGTTTCCAGAACATATTTTGGAAATGGGATAGCTTTTCTAGATTTTTAGTTATTTAAGGAACACTCCAGCGCTGTCTAGATTCATCGACTGTTACGAAAATTTGATTTTCTTACAAACCGCTCACTATTTTTCAATGAAACCAATTTTAGTTGAAAGATAACTCCTTAAGGAAGATTTTTACATAAAATGGAGGTCCAGAATAATTTTCTACATTTTTCTGAAATTTTGAAAGTTGGCTGTGAAAACAGATTTTTAAGGCACAATGCCCAAAACAAGAAGATTTGTGAGAAAGGGATCCACTAAGGGAAAATTTTCATTTCTTTTGTGATGAAAACATGCTAAATAATATATATTAAACTCAAAAAATTATCTTGAAGGTGTGCCTTTGGAAAGTTTGAGAGATTGGTATGAAAAAGATAGTTTTGTACCGAAATTAGAAGAATTACAAGAGGGGTAGAATCATGGCTCAACTCTTATCATTTTTAACACAAGGAAATCATTAATAATACATGTAAAAACAATGGGTAGAACCCTTAAGAACATGTATTTGAAAAAGAAAAATAAAAGAGAGAGTTGTGTTGTGGCTTACTTGCAAAGCTAGGCCAAGTTGAACAAGATTACTCCCCTCTTCCTTCCTCTCTCTCAAGACTTTTCTCTTGCTCTCCTTTTTCTCATTTAGGTCGAATGTAGGTGTGTGTATGTGTTGTTTGTGTATGCTTTGCTAAGAGGGTGGTTGTATTTATAGGCAATTTTGGTGTGAAAAGACATTAAGGCCCACTAATTGGAATTGGATTGAGAAGTTTGGATTTACTTGGACTCTAATGGAATAGGGAGTGATTACGGGGCTTAATTATGTGATTAGACAAGATTTAGTTAGCCTCTAGTTGGGATGGAACTAGGTTGGAAACACAACCCTTGTACTTGGTACTTGAGCTTCTAGAATGTCATAATTACAAATCTTGAAAATTGGTCCCTCATACTCTCCAAGGTTGGCCGGCCATGGGGAAGGGACATGGGAAATATTTTATTCATTATATGAGTACTATGGACACATTTCCCAATGTATATATATAGATCCCAAATTGATTTGATGGTACCTATAGTATAAAAAGTACATGTACTAGTTTTGGAGCAATTCTTGAAATTAATAAAAAGAAGTGAGGGCTTGGAATTAAACTCATGTATTGGAACCTTATTGATGTAGAAATAAATTAAATTAGACTAAGGAATCTAATTCGGCTAGGATATTCCTGTTTCGATAAAAATTAAAAAAAAATGCTAACCGACAAGATTCGAAATAATTTAAAAAATTGAGGGGCTTTAAGGAAATAATTGAAACATAAGGGTTTTTAAAGAAAATACATTTTTCAGGGGCTTCACATATCATGCTTAGTAGAGGCCGATCCTTTGATCGGACGAGTAGGTTTGCTCATCGCATGACCTTCCCCTCTCGTACCCAAGTTCCCGAGCCAAGGCAACTTTGGCGATGACGGACACGTGGCCTTTAGCACGAGTCAGGGTTTCCTAAATTTCCAAAACAAAACGTTTAGGTAGCGACTCTGTAATCTGGAAAAACAATCCATGTTTGGCGCTTTTTCATTTAAAATTGATTTTCCAAAACCAATTGCCAAATTTGGACTCTTTGGTGTTTATCAGTCTCACATTGCACTTTGTGAGATTAGATTCAAAACCGTGACAAGAGTCCGAACTGTAGTAAGACCAATTTGCGCCCTCTCCGAAAGGGGGGCGCACGAAGGAAGTCAGGTCTATAGTATCAACCCTAATCTCAAGAAAATAAAAGAAGTCCGAACGACATTTTCAACAATTATCGTTATTTCTCTTCATCACCGTAGTTCCAACTAATCCTGCAAAGAAAGCTCGGCTATGCTCAAATAGAATGCACCTGAGACGCCAAGAGACAAAACAGATCAGTATACAAGTATACTGGTATGAATACAAATATTTGACACCCACGTGCCCACCAGACACAAACAAAAAATACATTTAATTCTTGTTACAGGATAAGACAAGTAGTTCCATTCGCACCGAGACGAATAGGTAGTTTCCCGAGATACGGAGGCATTTAGTTTCTTACCCGTACACAACGAAATATAAATTGAGTATAAAATAAACAAAATAAAAATAAAAATGTGGTGGGTCAGCCCTATATAAAAAGTTAGTAAAACCCACCATTCTGTAAAAAATAAAGTTAGTATAATTTAATCATAAGTAACTTGTTGAAAAAGTATAAAAATGCATTGTTTCATGTTTAAATAATTTGAATTGACCAAAATTCAAAAAACAAAAGTTGTACAAAATCAAATTTCCTAAAAGACTAAGCGAACGGATTTAGTAGAAACTGAACAAGTTGAAAGAAAAACTTGATAGAAGAACCTAGACGGAATTCAACGAAAAAATCTGAAGCTGAAAACGAAAAGAAATTGCCCTAAGATGATTTTTTTTGGAAAAGTTTAAAACATGAAAAGTGTTCAGAATAATGTTTTGCTTCAGTTTACATCAAATTAATAAAAATGACGTGGGTTAAAACAGCTTCTAAAATCTACAATACTAAAATAAATAAAAACTATTGTAACAAAGATCACCCGATTATAAGTTCTAATTGATCTTTTTAGTAAAAAGTTAAAACACAAAAGTTGTCTAGAATTACTTATACATGCCTTTGCCCAAATTTCATAATTTATTGAGATTGTTTACTATTTTTCAACATGTATAAATCAATATAATTCATAATTAAATTCTTTGTACCTTAACTCCACCACTTCGGCCTCCACTTCCGGCCTACACATATATCAAATGTGCCTCCCGTATACCTAACACCACTCCAAAGCCAAACTTGCACGGGGATATCGTCCCGAGTTTGACCCACACTCCGCGGATGGTTAACATATATGTACGCACGTAAATCAAAGCACTCGTCTACTCATGAGAACAAGGCAACAATATACATATACACAATCTCTCATCTACTCATGAGAACAAATATAACAATGCCAAGCCTAAGGCATTCAAATAAATCTCATAATCCTCACTTTTTTTCTTATACACTCTTTCTCACCATCACTCAAATAAAACAACAATTCATGGAATCATGGTGGAGTATAAGGAATTTATTTATAAGTTCCTAAATCATTTTAATTTCATATATTCATGAGTGTGATTACGACCACAAAATAAATATATACAAAAACCCTAAACTTTGCATACACACCTAACTAAAGTAATTAAAATCAAACCATCATCTTCACACAAATACCATATCAAACCAACATCAAATATATAGAAAAAAATAAATAAAAACAAGGAAATAAATATAAATTAAGGGAAGTGGATTTTGTATTTACAATAATTTTTTGAAGATTAAAGAAATATTTAGAGGATTAATGAAGCCACCAAAACAAAATCCCAACCCTTTTTTTCCTTTTTCTCCACCTCTCCCCTGCCTCTCGCTTCACGCCACACACATCACTCTATGTTTTGATTTCTCTCTCTCTCTCTCTCTCTCTCTCTCTCTCGGTTGCTGCTCTCGCTCTTTTCTTTTCTTTGTTTTAGTAAGCAGCTTGTAACCTAATTGACCCTCATGATATAACACCCTTTTGTTTTATTTTTATTTTTATTTTTATATATATAATATTATGCAAATACAATATATATAAATATACTATATATGATCAACACATGTATATACATATATATAAATATTTAGTTTAATTATATATAATTAAATATCACATTAAATTAATTAAATACTACATTAAATTCTCATGTAACCACACAATTAATAAAGCCAAAAAAAAGAGAAGATAATGATAATAATAATAAATAAATAAAGGTTTACAAAAAATCAGGGTCGCTACAAAGTCCCCTGGCAATTCCTCTAGGAACACTTCTGGAAATTCTCTAACAATATGGATATCATCTAACACAATGTTCATGGACTGATCAGTCAAAATACTACACAGATAACCCTAACATCCCTTCTTAAGTAATTTTCATGCTTTCATTGCTAAAATTAAGTAAGGTGGATGTACTACACCATTGCCCACAAATACAAATTCATCATGTCCCGAAGGTCTAAACAAAACTCGTTTCGTTACACAGACCTCATTTGGTAGAATTATGGAAAAGTAATTATAGATTATAACTTAATAAATTATGCCTTATAGCTATGAACATAAGCTATTAACCTGTTTGGTATAACTGTGGGATTATGGATTTAAGCAGCAGAGTAGTGTTTGGTTAATGAGCTGTAAAATAACTTTTTATTGTATTATTGTCCATTTTGCCCTTATATAATATAAAAATGATTATTTTGTCATTTTTTTCAATTTTAATTTAAAAAAATTATTTCATTAATAAAAGTTAATATAATTAGTATTACAAAAGTTAATATTAATATTAAAATTAATAATAGTATCAATTAATGGCTTAATTACCATTAATATAATTAATACTATCAATGGCTTAATTAATACTTAATTATTTCATTTTTCCTGTAATTAATGGCTTAATTAATACTTAATTGCCATCAATTAATAATAGTATCAATATAATTATTTCATTTTCCATTTTTTCATTATAAATGAATTAGGTGTCAATTAATGACTTAATTACCATCAATTAATACTAAAATTAATAATAGTATCAATTAGTATAATTTTTTTCATTACAAATTAATTAGTATCAATTAATGGCTTAATTACCATCAATTAATACTAAAATTATTAATAGTATCAATTAGTATAAAATTATTTCATTTTTTCATTATAAATTAATTAGTTGGCAATTAATGGCTTAATTAACATCAATTAATACTAAAATTATTAATAGTATCAATTAGTATAAAATTATTTCATTTTTTCATTATAAATTAATTAGTTGGCAATTAATGGCTTTAATTAACATCAATTAATACTAAAATTATTAATTGTATCAATTAGTATAATTTTTTTTCATCTTTTCATTACAATTAATAATATAACAATTGTCATTACAATTAGTTTTAATTAGTATCAATTAATACATTTGATAAAATTGATACATTTAAGCTGAAATTGATACATTTTATTAATGTATCAATTGTCATTAAAATTGATACATTTGATAAAATTATTTCATTATAAATTAATTAGTGTCAATTAATGGCTTATTTTCATTTTTTCATTATAAATCAATTAGAATAAAATTATTTCATTATAAATTAATTAGTGACAATTAATGGATTTTTGTAATCAATTAATACTAAAATTACTAATTAGTATTAATTAATATAAAAATACTGAAACTAATACTAAAATAATTAATACTAAAAATACTAAAATTATTAATTTTTGTAATCAACCAATTTTAATAATTAATACTAAAATAATATTAATAATAATGGCTTAATTATTATTATTATTTTATTAAAAAATACTAAAAACCTCTAGGAAAAGGAGAAAAAAGAAATATATATATATATATATGAAAACCCTAGCCGGTAGGGTGACGGCTCTGGTTCACCGGAAAAGGACGACGCCGATCTGCTACGCCGGAGAGACAGAGAACTACGTCGATCGCGAAGAGAGAGAGAGAGATCTGCCACGAACGCCGGAGAGAGAGAGAACTGCCCCCGCGATCTCTGGTTCGCGATCGCGAACACACATGCCCGAGATGAGATCGACGACGAAAAACCCAAGGTACGGCGCCATGAATGTAGTAGAGAGAGAGAGAGAGAGAGAGAGAGAGAGAGAATAGAGAGATCGATGGTTCTTGCTCGTGCAAGAGAGAGATCTTTGGTTCGCCGGAAATCGCCTGAAGTCACCAGAAATCGCCAGACAGATTCGTGGAAAAGGCAAAAATGAGAGTGTTTTGGTTTATATACATGGCACACATGTAATAATTTGAAATTGTAAGGGGTATTTAAGTCATTTTACACCTTCCATTTTAGTTTCCCGTATAAGTTGAATTAAGAAGCACCCCCTGAGGTGCTTAGAAATTTAAGCTGAAAATAGCTTAATAAAAGCTATAATCTACCCCTTTAAGTTTTACCAAACACACCAAAATAACTTAATTTAAGTTAAAAGCAGAGCTTTTAAGTGCTACCAAACAGCCCCACAATCAATGGTAGCACAATATTTAGACAACCAACCCATCTCCAAAATCATATCAAAATGCCTAATATCAAGTGGCAGCAAATCTACACATAAGGTTGGATCTCCAATACGTATTTAACAAGCACAATATAGAGATGAACACAGTACAAATTCCCTAGATGGAGCAGACACTTACAACAGATATGGCAATGATTCCATGGGTCTATTCAGTCTAGATGCTAATGCAGTAGATAGAAAGGAATGTGTTAAACTCAAATCAATTAGCACATAAGTATCTTGGTTGCAAATAGCAAGGGTACCTGAGACAATGGTTTCAATGTTTTGTGTATCACCTGGGACGAGTGCAAAACTCTCCATTACCTCAGTGTGTCTTTCGTCACAGTGGGCATTGCAGCATTTCCTGGCATTGGGATGGTCCTAGTTGAACTAACAGTTGGTCTACCACTTCTATGTTCAGTTTGGAGACAATCTCTGACCAGATGCCCAATCTTGCCGTATCTATAGCATGTTCCAGAAGTACAGTAACAAACTCCCTGGTGTTTAAATTACAAGTTAGTGTAGAATCTCTTGTTGAATTAGAGGCACTAGATATTCCTTGGTTCTGCTTCTTTGAAGAAGATCATTTTTTATTCGAATAAGAACCATGCTTCTTTCCTCTCCATTCAAATGGTCGGTTATGGAATGGCAAATTTGTCTCAGACATTAAAGCTCTATCTAAAACATCCACGTACTTTGGTAATTTCAGAACATTTACTTTCTCTAAAATTGCATTCTGAAGTCCACCCTCAAACTTTCTCACCTTTTGGCGGAGGTGATAATCTAGCACAGACAGTACTGGCATTGGCGGAGGTGGGGGTGGTTATTGTTATTATTGCCTTACTGCTTCAGACATATCATGGATCATTCTTTCCATTTTGTCTAGTGGGACGGTAGTTGACTCTTTGATTTCACCAACCCTTTTTCTCAACATTATCTATATAAACTTGAATTATAATAATCACAGAAATTGCACATATATACATATAGGCACAACAGTTCATATTCCATATATTCACATGTTCTCACTACACACAATAGATACTTATCAGATGAATGCACCTTAAGTCTTTTCTAGACACCTTATTGCTCATTTGGATAAGTGTGTGAGTTATTAACTCGTGCTCTGATACCACTCTGTCATGACCCAAATACACCCCTAGAGGTTTGGATCATAATTGGCCAGTAATCATGAGATTACCTACAGCCTTAGACAGAAGTCAAATCATATTTAGCTATATGGGACCAGAAGCGGAAGTAGGAATGTAAAATTCGTCCAATGAGCTGTGCATACATGGTATGTCAAAGACATTTTATCTATATTAATAATTCACACTCATTCATACCTAAAAAGTCTCACATGACCAAGATTATACATATGTCATTAACATACAAATACCAAACTTATATACAGACGCGGTCAAGCATGACCAACAAAAGAAAACAGAAAATCAAAAGACAAAAGCCTCGTGTGTGAGGTATCCTTAGCTGACTCCACAAAAACTTGGTATTCCTTCACAGGTTCATTAGGGCTGCGACTGGACATCCTACTGCTCATCTATACACATATACATACATGGAGTGAGTGAAAGCCTAGTGAATAACGTCAAAGTAAAGAGGTTATATGAATGAGTTCTCACTTGAATAAAATCATTCTCATAATAATTTCATATCATAGCGGAATGAATTTGGGTCCAATACATGATAGAATGACCTCGGGTCCAATATAAATAGAGATTCAGAATAGAAACAGATCTTACTTATCAAAACGACCTTGGGTCCAATCAATTACAGCTATGTAATGACCATTGGGTAAATAGATAACAGATATTTAAACTTATTAGATAATCGAAACGACCTTGGGTTCATCTTGTCAAATATACAAAACGACCTTGGGTCCATTTCAGATATATAGAACAACCTTAGGTCCATTATACATATTCGTGCCATATCAATCACATTTATAGATCTCATGTTGATCAGACAGATAAAAACTCATTCACACTTGCAAAATTGTAAGTTCGGAAAACATACCACAATAGGATATACATAAAATGGAGTAACTAAGAAAATATCTTTATTAAGATATTACTCATAGTGATTCGGTTGCTGGCACGTCCTTGCGAATGGTCCTACACAATTCATAAACATACATACGTTGAATCATATTACTTAACCGGATTGTTCTTTAACTTATTTAATTGTCTTAGGCTTCTTCCTAAGAATGCTTAGAAGGGAACGAAGATGCATACGTGATCAGAGTATGTCTTTCCAAAATTTGTAGAAACAAAGCACTTCGCACAAGCGCAACATTAGTCGCTCGAACGGACCACTTAGTCTGCAAAAGTACTAGATGGTCCGAATCTAGGCTCGATATTTGCTTGGGCCAAGGTGCAAAACAAAAAGGCGGTAACTCGAGCAATGACTTGGTCGCTTGAGCCAACTGCAATTCTTTGCAAAACTTCTGGATGCATGAAATGTATACTTGAGCGACAGATTGTTCGCTCGAGTGGTGAGGCAAAATTCTGCAATTTCTATAACAGAGTTGAACTTTAAAACATGTGTTTTTCAAAACAAAAGTTTGCATGGCCTGGTCAAAACCTTGAAAACACATAGAAACTCTTCCAATTACATGAATACAAAGCCAATTTGCAAAATCAAAGCTCAAAGCTTCATGAATTCAAACTAAATTGATCATGCATGTAACCTTTAACTTCAAATTCCTTTCTAAAGTTTACAAAACATGGAGATTAGCTTCAAAACTTTGTGATTCATGCATGCATGTACAATTCATCTTCTAAATTCAACATGGAAGCCAAAATCATGCTAAAAAATGATATAACTCAACAAAACTATGCATGCATGTATGAAGTGACTTTGATTTCAACAATCTTAACTCAATTCTTGTATTCAATCACATAATCCTCTTGAATTCACATATTAAATGACTTAAACTCATAAATTAGGGTTCAAAAACTTACCTAAGGTCTTCAATTGAGCTCAATTTAACAAATTCTTGAGTTCCCACCAATCTCTTTGTCAAATTCTCCAAGTTTAACACTCTCTCTTTCTTTCTCTCTCTTTCTCTCTCCCTCTATAGAGCTCTCTACAGAATTTTGAGTCCAAATGAGCTAATTCTCTCATTTTATGCCCTATATATACTTGTGATTAGCTTAGCCTAATTAAGCAATCTTAAGATTAACTAATCCCAATTAATTCTAATTAATTTAATCTGAATCAAATTTCAATCAAACTTTTCATTAGGTTGTAAAAATTATGCCGATCTCAATAAACTAACCAATTTTGGTTTCTGTTGCCATTAAGACCTTCAACTTCTAGATTAATACAAAATTCATAACATATATCCCTACAATCAACATATATGAAGTCAAAAACTACATTAATGACATAATTAACATTCAAATTCATACCTAGCACATATAAGCACATGCATAATTAAAGAATTAAAAGCATAATACGTACGGGGTTGTCACATATTCACCACTCGAGCGGTGAATGAACCTTCATAGAATTTTAAGTTTGTAAAATTGCGCTCGAGCCACCCTTCAACCGCTCGAGCGGTTAATCGACTTAGCTAGGTTTCAAGGCGGTCCGCTTGAGCGGTGAGCTGGAGAACAGAGTTCTGTAGTTTACAACCTATTCTGTTCTAAGCTATTCTAGGATTTCCAAACCCAATTTTCAAGCTTCAAATACCAAATCTTGATCTATAACATTTTAATAATCATATATATGATGAAAGAATAATAAAAACTTAGTATTATACATGAATTTAAGGATTTAACAAGCAACAGATAATTTAGTTCAAGTTTCTCAATCTTTTAAATTCTTTTCTTTTATTCAACAACTTCAATCCTTCAAAACTAAGTTCTAAAGCTTCTAAATCATGAATACAAGGTGTAGGTTTATAGGATAATACTTGTCTTACTCAAATCTTACATGAAACTAGTTCAAAACATGGTTTTCCGTTGATTTTCTCAAATTCTTTCCTAGTTTCCAAATATTCCTATTTCAATCTTCCAAAACTTATTCTGGTTATGTTTTGATATGAGAATATGGAAGAGGGTTGAGTTTCTTACCTTGTAGTTATTTTCTTGGAATTTCCAAGATTGAATCTTTAGCTCTATTGAATTTTTTTCCCTTTTTCTCTCTTTTCTCTTTTTCTCGCTCTTTTCTTCTCCTTCTTCTTTTTTTCTCTCTGTTGTTCCTGAATTCTCCAGCTAGTATCTTATTTATTTGGATAGAGACAAGGTTTCATATGGTGTAGATGGGGCAACAGTGATAGATTCCCTTAATTGGCTAGTTTTCTTGTGTTTAGCCCAGTTGACCAAGTTTAAAAATAAATAATCCAATCTTATCCTAATTATACTTATCCTAATTAATCCCAATTAGCAATTTGGAAATAGCATGGAATATACAAGTTCATTAGACTAAAGCCTTTAAGCTCCTCAATTAAGACATAGGGATATTCTATGATTCTCAAATGCCAATCTAAATCATCCCATGACTTTAAGCATGTAACAATCAATATTTCTAAGTTTAGGTCTCTAAGCTAACTTCTCATTCTCTTATACTTCCATCAAGTTCTAGTTCAAGCAAATAAACACTAAACATGAGATTAACATGAATAAATGTCATGATATGCATATGCATGAAGTCAATGACTAATCCTAAGGGTCAGTACATGTGATGACCCTGACTTGTATATCATTATTGCATATCATATTAGTGTGTGAATTTGCATGTTTATGTGTTTAAGTTTTCTTATATCTGTTTGTTGATGGAATATTTATTTGAATGCCTAATTGATATCAGAAATTGAAGGCCTAAACGAATTTAGAAACCGAAATTGGCTAGTACAATAGGCTAAATACAATATTTAGAACTATATGGGAAGTTTGATTAAAATTTGACTCAAACTATATTAATTACAATTAATCATTAGAATTACTTATTTGAATTAAAATTGTAATTAATTTAATTAAAAGATCATATTGCTCTCAAAAGAAACTTATGAAACTCTATTTCCATACACCTAATTAGCTTAGGGCACATCTTTTCTCAATACACACACTTAATAATTTTATTATCAATTAATTTTCTCAATTCATACACTTAAAGTTACAATTACGTCCTTCACTCATAACCATTGTACACACATTACTGACCCTCTTTCCACACACACTTTTGATTGACTCTACTTCCACATTGATCCACCCACGCCCTTGAAGACTTTGGTCTGAAGTAAAATTTCCTCCATTGAAGACTTTCATAGAAGACCTCCATTAAACCTCCATTGAAGACCGTTGTAAATCATTCCAAATAGTATTGAAGGTAAGAAATCTTTTCATTTTCTTATTATCATGCATCCAGTACTTTTGCCATGTTTTACAGTCCGCTCGAGCGAAGGAAGTGACACTCGAGCGGGGATCCTTTGTCTACATGTCAGCTCGAGCATAGAAAGCCACGCTCGAGCATCAACCCTGTTTTCTAAAAATTTTGTAAAGTGTTTAAAGGTGCATTTTTGCATCCTCTTTCCATCCTAGGCATTCCTAGGGCATGTTTAAGGCATCTTAATGAGGATATTGATATAGAACCACACCGAGTCTAAGTAGGGACTAAGTCTTCGATTCCCAAGTATGTGACTTAGTGTGTGTTCATCCTGTAACTGCGTAGGGTTGGCATCCGAGGACACGCACTAGCTTATCTATAGCCCAAACCTCTGTGAGTAACTATGTTGTAAAGATATGTTCAATCGAGATTATTTTCTGAACAAATGACTATACTGCTTTATGAAATGATACTGTTTACTGAATGAATGTTTGTCCTATTTGAGAACTGTATTCGTGGCATCCATAGCAATTTCTTATTCTTGTCTTTGTCTTGCTCTTGTCACAGAGATCTCTATCAGTTTCCATGTTTGGAACCACTACTGTTTACTGATATGATGGCCATCAACTGACTGTTCGGTCTGTTAAGACCTACTGTACTATTTGCTATTGGATGTACCACTCATGATTGCTATGATCGAATAACTGATACACTGTTCAAATGACTATTTTAAATACTGAAAGGACATTCATTCATAACCTCCTTACGCATATGTTATTCACTAGGCTTTAGCTCACTGCTCATATATATATGTAGGCGTTCAAACACCAGACCGTTGCTAGGAGCGTCAGGCTAAGCCTTCGTTTTGTCAAGCCAACATTCATGCCTCACTGCGAGGTTCCAGATCTGTTCAAGCTAAGGCTGCTTAGGGGTGTTTTAGATTCCCCCTTTCTGTTCCTGTTTTGTATAGACTATATAGACTTGTACTGTACTGTTATGGCAGGGAGTTGGTCCCTAACCTGAGTATCTGTAAATGATGTATGTACATACTGTTTCGTTTCGAATGTGAATATGTTATAAAAGTCTTTTTGCATACAGACTGTCACAATTCGTTGGACATCTTTTAATTACTGTTTTGGCTTCCGCCAGTCCCTATACTCTGTATTACTATTTTACTGTTAAGCAGGCCTTCGGTAATCTCGGATTACTGGCCGGTAATGGTGCTAAACCCATAGGAGCAGGTTTGGGTCATGACAGTACTAAAGCAAAATGGAAAGGTAATTACCTATGCATCTCAACAACTCCATCCTCATGAAAAGAATTACCCGACCCATGATCTTGAACTAGCAGTTGTGGTGTTTGCTTTGAAAATCTGGCGTCACTACTTGTATGGGGTAACTTGTGAAGTGTATACTGATCATAAAAGTTTGAAATATTTCTTCACCCAAAAATAATTGAACATGAGACAGAGGAGATGGTTGGAGCTAATCAAAGATTATGATTTGCAGATTTTGTATCACCCAGGAAAAGCTAATACTGTAGCAGATGCTTTAAGCCGAAAATCAATGGGAAATCTGTCATGTTTGCTTACCAGCCAGAGAGAATTGTTATATGACTTGGAAAAGAATGAGATTGAGATTGTGATACGTAAACAGGGTGGAATACTAGCTGTCATTTCCGCTCAACCTGCAATCATTAAAGAGATCAAAGAGAAACAACTTGAAGATGAATACTTGAAAAAGATTGTGGAAGAATTTGATTCAAAATCGAGGCTAGGGTTTGTGTTTGAGAATAATGTGTTGAAATTTCAAAATAGACTCTGTGTACCAGATTCCTTTGATTTAAGAAAATGTATTATGACTGAAGCTCACAGCACTAAATTTACCATGCATCCGGGGAACACAAAGATGTATCATGATTTGAGACAAAATTTTTGGTGGCCTGGAATGAAAGAGTGCATTGCAGATTTTGTGGCTAGATGTTTACACTGCCAACAAGTTAAAGTCGAACATCAATGACCTGCTGGTTTGCTGCAACCACTTCCAATACTGGAATGGAAATAAGAGCACATTACCATGGACTTCATTGTGGGATTGCCTCGCTCTTCCTGAGGTATGGATTCTATTTGGGTCATTGTGGATCGTTTAACTAAATCTGCCCATTTGCTACCTGTTAAATCTATTTACAATGCTGACAAATTGGCCAATATTTATATGAATGAGATTGTGAGATTGCATGGTGTGACAACCCCGACTCATGGTTAATACTAATCCATGCTTAAGCATAGTAAGTAAATGATTAAGATGAAATCCTAAATTAATTATGTGAGTGTGTTGTTTTAATTGCATTCTTATCTGTTTGATATATGAAGATCTGTTCGTGTTTTGATTTCAAATTACGAATTGAAAGCCTTATCGGCAACCGATTCAGAAATTGACTTAATCTATATGCTAATTAGGATTTATAGAATTTTATGGTAGGTTTAATTAAATTTCGGTTCGGAACGATTAAATTAGATTAAATTAATGCCATTTGATCAAATTTAATTAATTATTACCTCTAAGGCCTTTTTGACCCCACTAAGCTCAATTTTCCATCTCATTCTTCTTGTTTAGGTGCTCAAATGTGAGATAGGAAGAGAATAGGGAGATTGAATCCTAGGCTCAAGAATTGAACTCAAAACAAGGGAATTGCTAGGAGAAAGGAGGGAAGCTTGAAGAATTGCTTATTGCTCAAGAATTTTGCTTAAGTGAAGCCTGATTGAATAGCCTAGGTAAGAGCCCAACCTTTAACCTTGAAATTGAGCCATCTAGTTCTTGAACACAAAGTAAATAGGTGAATTAATGGGAGAATTAAGCTAGAATTTGAGGAAGCTAAGTCAATCCATGCATGCATGTCCATATCATTGAATTTTGAGATTATTTTCATGAAAATTTCCATATACATGTCCATATTATGGTTGTACTCTAGAAATTCACCATGTTTTTTAGTTGAATCTTGCATTTGATCATGCCTTGAAGTAATGGAGTTCAAGGGAACTCATGCATATCATGTTCTTGTAATGTTCATAACTTAAGTTGAATTTTGGTACAATTTTCATACCTCTGGGCCTTGATTTTACAAAATGATCTTTAAATCATAATGTGTCATGAATTTCTAGGAGTTTTCCAGGATTTTGGCTCAAATTGATGAGTTTTGGAGTGTTAAGCACATGTTTTGAAGTTTGGGAACAAATCTGGAAAACCCAGAATTTGGCTTCCTCGCTCGAGGGAGGGATTCTACACACAAGCGACCACCTTTGTTGTCAGACTCTCGCTCGAGCGTAAATTACGAGCTCTCAAAATTTTGCGTGTGTAGAAATACGCTCGAGCGACGAAAATTGTGCTCGAGCGAAGAACTGTGTCTCACGCTCGAGCGAGCATCGAGCGGAGATTTTCAGCAACCAGTACTTTTCACATTTTTGTAGATCACTCGAGCAAAAGAGTCTACGCTCGAGTGACCAATTACATTTTGCATGTCCACTCGAGCGAAGAAAGCTACGCTCGAGCAAGACCCCTGTTTTCAGCAAGTTTTGAAAAATATTTTTAAATACATTTTTGCATCCTCATTCCATCCTAAGCATTCCTAGGCCATGTTTAAGACATCGTAATGAGAATAATGATATAATACCACACCAAAAGAAGAAAGGGGCTAAGTTATTAATTCCGGGTGTGTAATTTAGTGTGTGTTCATTCTGTAACTATGTAGGTTTGGCACCCAAGGAAGCTGTTTAGCCTGCTTATAGCCCTGTGATCTGTGAGTAACAATGTTGTAAAGCTATGTTAAATTATAATTATTTTCTGAATGATTAACTGTACTGTTTTCTGAAATGATACTGTTTACTGAATGAATGTTTGACCTATTTTATGAACTGTACTCACGGCATCCATAACAACCGATTCATTCATATCACTATTATTATCGCTATCGCTATCGCTATCAGAGATCTCTGTCAGTTCCAATGTTTGGAACTACTACCATTACTGTTCTGATGGCCATCAACTGACTGTTCAGTCTATTTAGACCTACTGTGTTGTTCTGCTATTGGATGTACCACGTATGACTGCTATGATTTCTAAATGACTGACATGACATAAAATATAAGACACTGATTGAATAATTAATTTGCTAATGCATATAACTGTTTTAATTACAGAAAGGACATTCATTCTTAACCTCTTTACACATTTGTTATTCACTGGGCTTTAGCTCACAGTTTATATACATATGTAGGTGGCCAAGCACCGGACCAAAGCTAGAGACGCCGACTTAAGCTCATGTTTTGTCAAGCTAACATTGTGCCTCACTTCGAGGTTCTGAACCTGCACGGGTCAAGGCTTTTGGGTTTTTCTATCCGCCCATTTTTGCTAAGTGTACTGAATGTGTAAGACTTCTGATTGTACAGTTATGGTGAAGGGATTAGGCCCCTAACCTGTATGCTACTTTGTATATGTGTTTTTGGTATGTATGTATATATGGCTATGAATGTGGTTATGTCCATAAAAGTTTTTCCCATTTAGGTTTTCACAGCTCATTGGACGATGTAACCTATTACTGATTGGCTTCTGCCAGCCCCTTTATATTGCATTACTGTCATTACTGTTAATCAGGCCTTCGGTAATCATGGATTACTGGCCGGTTACGATGCTAAACCTACATGGGCGAGTTTGGGTCGTGACACATAGGGTGCCACTATTTATTATATCTGACAAGGATTCAAAGTTTGTGTCAAGATTTTGGCAAAGTTTGCAACAGGCTTTGGGGACAGAACTGAGGTTGAGTAGCGCCTATCACCCACAAACAGATGGTCAAACTGAACGAACCAATCAAACCTTGGAAGATATGCTCAGAATGTGCATGTTAGATTTCCAGGGAAATTGGGAGACTTATTTGCCATTGGCTGAGTTTGTGTACAACAACAGCTACCATTCGAGCATTGGAATGGCTCCTTATGAAGCTTTATATGGAAAGAGATGTTGATCTCCGATATGTTGGGCCAAAGTAGGTGATAAACCTTTGTTGGGACCGGAACTTGTGCAAGAAACAACTGAGAAGGTAAAACTGATCCAACAACATCTAAAAACTGCATAGAGCCGACAAAAGAGCTATGCTGATGTCTGAAGAAGAGACAGAGAATATAAAGTAGGGGATCACGTGTTTATTAAATTGACTCCAATGAAAAGGCAAACGCGGTTTGGCGTTAAGGACAAATTAGCACCAAGATATATTGGACCATATGAAGTTCTAGAGAAAATCAACCCAGTGACGTATCGAGTAGCCCTACCTCTGGTAATGGAGCATATGCACAATGTATTTCACGTATCAATGCTTCGAGAGTATTTGAGAGATCCACTCCATGTCATTGAACCAACGCATGTGCTTTTGAAAGATGACTACACTTATGAGGAGAGACCGATACAGATTGTCAATCGTCAAATCAAAAGACTAAGGAACAAAGAAATCCCTTTGGTGAAGGTTGATTGGCAAAATCATGGAGTAACTTATGCAACTTGGGAGACAGAGAAAGATATGATGAGAAGATATCCTGAGTTATTCCCTTTGAATCCGGTGTTCTTCCAAAATGAAGGTAATTCGAGTTTGGAGGACCAAACTCCTTTAAAGGGGAAAGACTGTAACAACCCCAACCCATGATTAACATTAATCCATACTTAATGATGCCTAATAATAAGTTTAAGTGAAGTTTTGCATCATATGTTGCCTTATTTATGTTTATATCTGTTTAGCGTAAACATATCTGTTCATGTTTTCGTTTCGGTTTGCAAATTGAAGGCCTTATCGGCATCCGGTTCAGGAATTGACTCGATATATGTGTTAATTAGAATTTTTAGGATTTTATGATAAGTTCAATAGAAGTTCGATTCGGAACGAATAAATTAGATTAAATTAGTGCTCACTTAATTAGTCTTACTTAAGTTATCTTCAAGTAAAGCCTATATAAGGCTCCATACAAGCCTCCACTGAACTCCTCTCTTCAATTTCAAGCATACTTGAGCTATTACACACACAAATGTGTAAAAGAAAGAGGGACCAAGAGAGAGAGAGAGTTAAAATCAACAAGAATTGTTGGAATTGGGAAGAATTAGCTTGGAATCTTAATGTGCTCATCATCTAGATTTTACTTGAGGGGTTGAGGTAAGAATTCAACACCTAGATTATATACTTATGATGTTTAGAACATGAATTCATGAGGATTATGTTGAGTTAAGCAAGACTTGAGTTAAACAAGTTAGTAAAAGGACCCTATCATGCATGCATGTTCATCTCTCCACATTATGGGTTGATTTTAAAGAATTCTTCCATGCATGTTATTATTCTACCTTAGTTCTGGGATTTCATCTTGTTTTCCATCCATTTGTCTTAATTAATCATGTATTGGAGGCTAAGAACTCAAGTGATTACATGCATGTCATATTAGAGCATGTTCTTACATTTTAAGATCGAATTTTTGCACAATTAGCAAGTTATTGGGCCATGATTTCTTGAAATGATCCTTAATTCATGATGTTTTATGAGCTTCTAAGTATTTCGCCAAGTTTTGGCCCAAAAAAATTGAGTTTGATGCTTTAAAGTTTGAGTTTTGAGCTTGAAGATCAATTTGGAAATTCCAGAATTTGCATCTACGCTCGAGCGTAGGAGTTTACGCTCGAGCGACCACTCAGAGTGTGTGCACTTCTGCTCAAGCGACTTGAAGCACGCTCGAGCGTGAAATGCAAGCCCTCAGGAGTCCTTGTGTTTTGTAGCACGCTCGAGCAACAGAAATCACGCTCGAGCGAGGGTCTGGGCCTCACCCTCAAGCAGGAATCGAGCGCCCGTCGAGCATGAAAAGCAAACAACCAGTATTTTTTCTAATTTTACAGTCCGCTCAAACGAGGGAAGTCACGCTTGAGCGAACCCTCACTCCTTGTATGTCCGCTCGAGCAAGGAAAGCCACGCTCGAGTGTGGACCCTATTTTCAGCAAGTTTTGAAAAATGATTTCAGGTGCATTTTTGCATTCTCATTCCATCCTAGCCATTTCTAGGCCATGATTAAGACACCATAATGAGGATAAAGGGGTAGAAACACACTAAAAACAAACGAAATAAGTTAAGTATAATCCAAACGTGTGTTTCAATGTATGTATCTGTTGTGCTGTTTAGGTCACGCGCCACAAGAAAGCTGAATTGGCTGCTTAGTTTGTTTACTTGGAGCATCTATTATCTGTAAGTAATAACTTAATAAAGTTATGTTTAAGTAAATTATTTTCTGCTCACGGATTAAGAACTGTTCTATGAAATGTCATGTTTTATGCTATGAATGATTATCTAAGTCTAATAAGCACTTATGACATTATGCTATGATTCAAGTAATGCCATGATTCAAGTATATGCAAGTTCCCGGTACCGGAGGTTCCTTATGAGATTGACAAGCTATCTATACCCGGCTAGAGGTTCCTAAGTGGAACTAACAAGTTTACAAGTTCCCAGTCCGAAGGTTCTTTCATGGGACTGACAAGTTATTCTTACCCGGCCGGAAGTTCTTATATAGAACTGACAAGTATTATTTAAGACATTCTGTGCATGATCAATCAACGCTAATGGATGTACTATGTAAGACTAAGTATGAACTCTGAATTCTATATATGCTCAGAATGAGAATACGAATGTGAATTCAGTTTCAGCCACAGTTATGGGATATCATTCATTTACCCATTTACTTTGTTATTATTCATTGGGCCTCCGCTCACTAGTTATTTATTATGTATGTAGGTGAGTAGGCTCATGATTAGGCTTAAGATGATGCCTGGGGTATTTTGTGTTGGTCAACCATCTTTTGCGCCTCACGGGGAGGTTCCAGATCAGGTCATGTTTTGTGGCTGTGTCAATATGGATGTATAAGACCATTTCTTTTGTTTTATAAACAAGTTCTCCTTTTGTATGTACGTGATAATGACATATAAATACTGTACCTATGGCGTCACTTGTATGTATATAAAATTTAAGATTTTCAGTTCCATGTATGTTTTCACAGCTCAATGGACTTCGTATATTTTGTATATTTGCTTCCGCAACCCCTAACTATATGTTATTATGTCAAGAGGCCTTTGGTAATCCAATGATTACTGACCGGTTACGACGCTAAACCTATAAGGGCGGGTTTGGGTCGTGACATAAATGTAATTAAATACCAACCACAATGTTTGGATACAAAAGATTCTTAAGAAGTTTCACTTTTTTCTCAAGCTCTCTAATGTAAGCCTGTAACAACCCCAACCTATGATTAACATTAATCCATGATTTAATATGCCTAATAAGTTATTAAGACCAGATTTTGAATTAATTGCATATGTGTTGCATAATTTGTGATTTTATCTGTTCATCATAGACATATCTGTTTGAATTTCTGTTTTGTTCTATAAATGGAAGGCCTTATCGGCATCCAATCACGAAATTGGCTTGATATATGTGCTATTTGGAATTTTTAGAACATTATGGTAGGCTCAATTGAAATTCAATTCGGAACGATTAAATTGGATTAATTTAATATCCATTTGATTAGTTTTAATAAACCAACATTAATGAAGCCTATATAAGGCACCTATTGCCCCCCCTCATCTTTTTTTCCTTCATTCAACACACTCTTGAGCCTATACACACACACAACCATGAGAGTAAGAGAAGGGGGAGAGATTGGAGTCAATTTGAAGCCAAGCTAGCAAGAATTAGAGCAATTGAGGAGAATTTAAGAGTTACAACTTCAACACTTGTGAACTCAAGCCTCTAGGTAAGAATTTTATCCTTAAACCTTGAAATCTAGACTATAATGCATGAACTTAAGAGAATTATGTTGATTTATGCAAGAATTGAGTTAGAACTTAGGAATTGTAAGTCATTCCATGCATGTATGTCCATATCATGAAGTTTTGAAGTTCTTTTCATGAGAAATCTCACATGCATGTTCATATTTTGGTTGTAATCTAAGAATTCACCATGTTTTTGAGTTGAATATTTCATTTGGCCACGTTTTAGGAAGCTATGAAATCAAATTATGCATGCATGTCATATTTATAGCATGTTCCTACACTTCAAGTTGAATTTTGCTCAATTAGCAAGCCATTGAGCCATGATTTCTTGTAATGATCTTTAATTCATGTTGTTTTGAGAGTTTCCATGTATTTTCTCAAGTTTTGGCCCAAAAAAATCAAGTTTTGGTGCTTAAAGATTAAGTTTTGAACTTGGAGATCAAATCTGGAAATTGCATAATTTACATCTACGCTCGAGTGCAGGAATCCATACTCAAGCCACCACTCTGAGTGCTTGCACTTCCGCTCAAGTGACCTGAAATACGCTCAAGCGTAAAATGCAAGCCCTCTGAAGTTCTTGTGTTTTTCAACACGCTCAAGCGAAAAAAGTCACGCTCTAGCGAGGGTCTGAATCTTACGCTCGAACGGGGACTAAGCATCTGTCGAGCGTGAAAAACAAGCAACCAGTACTTTTTCAAAATTTACAGACCGCTCGAGCGGACCCTCACATTCTGCATACCCGCTCGAGCGAGGAAAGCCACGCTCAAGCGTGGACCCTATTTTCAGCAAGTTTTGAAAAATGTTTTTAAGTATATTTTTGCTTTCTCATTCCATCATAAGCATTCCTAGGCCATGATTAAGACACCATAATGAGGTTAATGAAGTAGAAACACACCAAAACAAGAATGGACTAAGTTATCATTTCCGGGTGTGTAATTCAGTATACGTTCGTTCTGTAACTGTGTAGGTCATGAGCCACAAGGAAGTTGAATTGTTTACTTGCAGCATCTGTTATCTGTGAATAATAACTTAGTAAAGTTATGTTCAAGTTAAATTATTTTCGGTATATGAAATAAGATCTGTTGAATGGAATGTCATGTTTTATACTATGAATGATTGTCCAACAATAACAAGCATTTATGACATTATGCTATGATTCAAGTATGTTACAAGTTTCCGGTACCGAAGGTTCCTTATGGAACTAACAAGCTATCTGTACCCGGTTGGAGGTTCCTAGGTGGAACTGACAAGTTTACAAGTTTCCAATCCGAAGGTTTCTTTATGGAACGGACAAGTTATCCTTACCTGGCCGAAGGTTCTTTTATAGAACTGACAAGTACGATTTAAGATTCTCTGTATGTGTTCTGTCAGTGCTAGCGGATGCACCATGTAAGATTTAGCATGAATCTCTAATCTCTGTATACATGTTCAGAATGAGAATACAAATGTGAACTTTGGTTTCAGACACAGTTATGGGACATCATTCATTTATCCCTTTACTCTGTTATTATTCACTAGGCCACCGCTCACTAGTTATTTATTATGTGTATCGGTGAACAGTTTCGTGATCAGGCTTAAGATGATGCCTGAAGCATTTTTGTGTTTGTCAGCCACCTTTTGCGCCTCATAAGGTGGTTCCAAATCAAGTCATGTCTTGTGGCTATGTTAATATGAATGTATAAGACTGTTCCTTTTGCTCTATGAACAAGTTTTCCTTTTATATGTACATGAGGTGACGTGTAAATACTGTACCTATGACGTCATTCGTATGTTTATAAAAGTTAAGATTATCAGTCTCATGTATGTCTGCACAGCTCGATGGACTATGTATATTTTCTTTTATGTATTTACTTTCGCAGCCCCTAATTACAAGTCTAATTGTTAAGAGGCCTTCGGTAATCCAAGGATTACTGGCCGGTTACGACGCTAAACCTCTAGGGGTAGGTTTGGATTGTAACAGAGCCTATTAAGCAAATTGAAAGCAATGCTTCAGATACGAATTGTAAGAATCAATCACAATTAAAGCTATAAAATAGATAAATAAATAAATCAATACCAAAGACAATTGAAAAAACTGACACAATTTTTTTTTTCTAACAAAAAGAACATAAAAATTTACCCAATCTTCTTGAATACATATGAATGATTTACCATTGCGATTCACTTATTTCAGTTCAATAATTTAGAATAATAATTGAAAATTATTTACACAAATGTATAGTGAGATTAGGGATTTGTGATAGGGAATACCCACCGCATCTGTTGTCGAGACTCGAAATTCCAATCTGTTCTTAGTCTGCCATGCTCCCTTTAACAGCTTCAGTCATCGAAATAAACCACTTGTCACCCATAGGTAAAAATATGTTGAACCAAATAAATTTTTTGCAATAAACAGCAAAAAAAGGCTGAAGGTGTTTCAATATGGACTATGGGAGTTTCTTTAAAACACATAAAAAAAAATAAAAAAATAAATTCAAAATTGTGCCTTCAATAAAATTGATTGTATAAATATAAATATATATATACATATATATATATATATATTTGTATATATCTGCAAATATTGATTTAGAGTAACAAACAGAATATTGAAACCTGCTGGAAAAAGTGAATCCGAATACCCAATTAATCAAACACAATGCCTAATAGAATTAAAGTAAAGATTATTGAAACATTATTAAAACAAAAGAACTAGACAAACCTGCCAGAAAAGAATTAGTGACAAACTTGCTGGAAATATACTTGCTTGGCCCAAAAAAATTAATACTCAAGAAAAAGAATTAGACATCTCAAACAAATAGCACCAGATTCAGAAGAAACTCATAAAAATATACTTGGTTTAAAGATACAAATACTTAAAAAAATATACTTGCTGAAAATATACCATGATGGGTTAAAGATAGAAAAAGATTGGTTTCATTCCTTTTGGTTTGCTCACCTAAATAGTATTTATACTAGATTCTTCCTTTCGATTCTTATTTTGCAGTGGCTCCATTCGGTCGTCGACAATATTCAAGGGGGTTTGGGGCTGCCACTGTTGGGTCTCTGGCAAGGGGATGGCGGAGAGAGAGAGAGAGAGAGAGAGAAGATGAAAAGAGTAATAGGGGGTTCGGGGTTGGGTCTCTGGCAAGGGCTGGGCTCCGACAGGGAATTAAAGAAGAGCACGAGAATGGGCTCTAATTGAGGTAAAGAGAGAGAGAGAGAGAGAGAGAAAGGATCTGTGTTCAAAATTTGAAATTTGGAAGAGAGAGAGAGAGAGATTTCTGAGAAAGAGATATTTCGGAACTTACATTTTAGACCATTAGATCTTGATGGTAATTGATCTCAACCATTAAGTAAGACATTTTCAATCATTGAATTGAATCAATCTAATAGTTCATATGTTGACACATATACATTTTGAGCCCTTGAATTCAAACCAAGCCTTCCATTGTTATATAGATTTTTATACACAAATTTTGGAGGCCAACAAAATCTTTCTACTTTCTTTTTTTTTTTTTTTAATCGTATTAAATCGCAGTAAAAATGTCCTGATTTAAAATGGCAAAATATTTATTTATTTTCTAGAACATTACATTATGGGACAATATGCTCTCCGGTGAGCGGACTGATGAGTATTGTCGAGTCCATTAATTTCATCTTAAATCCTTCTAATTATTTAAATTGTTCATATTTTATTACGTATTTAGGTCTATTTTTAAGAAGGAGAAAAAAAAAAAAGAAAAAGAAGACAATTTTTTTTATTTTTTTGGTTTTTTTAAAAAAATGCAAAAAAATAAAATAAAATTTATGTGACCCAAATAAATCAATAAGCGCATAAATTGACTTTTTTCCTCATTGTCAAGATAGGCCTCAGATTATATAAGGGAAAAAAATGATTCAATGCTCATGGTGATATAATTTTATTATATTTATTTTCAAAAATATAGTTACTTTTTTAAAAATATATATAATCAAATTATGACAATCAAATTGATTTGAGATTTATGCCAATAAATCAGGTGATTTGATTGACCAATAAATCATTTGAGTATATTTATCAGCAAATCACTTATATTCAACAAGTGGAGCCAAAGTCCACCGTGGTTACTTTGCTGAAAAATTCCAACATGTTTGATTTTGTTTCACCCACCTCTTCCATGAGAGCTGTTGTTAACAACCAACTCATAAGAGACATTTGACCTTTTATTATTGTGAGATCTCAATTCTCCATAGTTGAAATGAAAAAGCTAACAAAACCATACCCAAAGGGAACTTAAAAAGAAATTGTAGAGAATGTAACTGCGGTTCGATTGTTATGCCGGTTTAACCACAATTTTTTCAGCTCTAACAAAATAGGCCAGTTTTCAGTATAGACCAAGTTTAGAAAGCCATCCGAATCGGAACCCGAACAAGTCAACAGGTTTAGTTTGTTTTTGATAAGTGCTAATCTGATCTCCCCGTAGTATATACCTCAATCTGTTAGTTTTGTCATGGGAGCGGTTCGATTGATTCATATATATCCTTGAGTTGTATAGAGTTGAGAAAATAAGATAGAATACAATTTCTAAAATATTAGTAAATAGATTGTCTAGTGTTCCCAAATTTCAATGAAATTCAACTTACGGAAACTAACTCTGTGGCTCATTACTTAGGCCAGTGTACCCACCTTTGTGTTCAATTATGGCACAATTCCTTTTTTATTCCCCCCTGTGAACTTTAATGAGAGATTCCATCATAAATTTCTGGTGTTGACCGATGATCTTGGGCTAATATCGTTCAATAACAATAATATTAGGATGATTATCCTTACTCAACACCCCCCCCCCCCCCCCCCCCCCCCCCCCCCAAAAAGTGAACTTTAATGAGAGATTCCATCATAAATTTCTGGTGTTGACCGGTGATCTTGGGCTAATATTGTTCAGTAACAATAATATTAGGATGATTATGTTTACTCACCATGTTTTGTTTATAATTTGATACCCGTGTGCTTAGTTTAATATGAGTAAAAATGACAACATTGCTTTCCAGCATTGTTTGATAGAAGAATTTTGCAGAGCATATAGAGAGAAAAAGCAATGTAAATTGTCTTCTCATGAAATGCTTTGCTGAATGATTACAAAACTTCCAACAATGTCCTCACTTTTCTTTTTCTTTTTATTATTTATTTATGTATTTATTATTATTATTATTATTTATTTTTTTGAGAGAGAGAGAGAGAGTATTCTATTCAATTTGCAGCCCACACATCCAGACAATTGTATATATTTTTATCAAGAAACCATAAACTTGAAATTGAGTATTCCATATTACACAGTAGAACAAGGTATTTTGAAATGCTTATTTTTGTGTATTTGGGTACCTAGTTATTCAAAAAGTCGGTATGAAATAATTATACAATCAAAGAATCAACTCTACTAGGGTGTCTCTTAATTGCTAATTGCAATAGCAAATGTGCATCATCTGTGAGAATCCCAGCTCCAAAGTTTGGCATTCTATGGAACTCAGAATTTCTTCAACAGCAATACAACTTCCATGAACATATATAGGTGTTACTGTTTCAACTCATCTGCTCACCAATTAAATCCAAGCCAACCACAAGGAAAGACAAGCCTTGGAACAGCAAGAAATAGAAATGAATTCCATGTGCCGATAACAGGCTTCTTGCAGCAGCGGTGAGTAGAAGAAAAGCAAGGGCAAGTTCCTTCCTATACAGCTTGTTTCGCTTCTTGACAACGGGTACCTCTTGTTCCTTCAGTTTTGTGAGCATTTCTAGGCCAGATTCTGAAAGCCTCCTTTGGATTTTCTCTTGGTTTGAATTTATCGATTCCCTCTCAGCCAGGGCTAATAGATCAGATTCAGATGACCTGCCTGTCTTCTTTGTCACTACCCATTCGTAAGCACTTCCAAGTTGAAATAGCCCTGACACCATGGCATTGAATTTTGTCACGGACATGGTGTTCTCAAACAGTAGGTATGGTATCAAGAATGGGAAAGATTTCGGAGAAGGTAGGACATTCAAAAAAGACATGAAAACCGGGACATAACAAACCACCCAAAGAGGTAATTCTGCCTCAGGTATGAACATTGTTAATGGAAGTATGACACAAAATAGTGTGAATGAGTAAAAAGGAAGTATCAGTTTTCGCAGAAGAAAGAAGAGAAATATCATGTTGGCCTTCTTCCACATTGATATCTGCACATAGACACAGCAACAAAATCAGATTTGAACAAATATTAGAACTTCTACAGATTCTTAAAAAGCATCATTTAACTCCGGAGGAAAAAAAAAACCTTGGAAGTCAAGATAGCAGGAAGGCACAATCTGAAGAGCTGCATTGGACCCGAATGCCAGCGATGCTGTTGTTTCTTGTACGCTTCATAAGATTCGGGTAATTCACAAAGCACCCTCACATCATTAAGGAAAATGAATTTCCACCCGTTCAGATGGGCTCGAACTGCAATGTCCATGTCCTCTACAGTTGTTCTTTCAAGCCAACCTCCTGACTCCTCTAAGGCCTTAATCCTCCACACTCCAGCAGTTCCATTGAATCCGAAGAAATTAATAAACATGCCATTAACTTGCTGCTCTACCTCAAAATGGAAGCACAGATTAACATTTTGAAGCCTTGTGAGTAGATTCTCATCCTTGTTGACAAACGACCAGCGTGCTTGGACAAGACCCACCTCAGGATTTCCCTGAGACAATTTCACAAACACCTCATAGGTAAGATTAACAAGATTATAAAGATTTGAAAGAAACATTATTCAAGTGGATAGGTTTGTTACCTTGAAGTGAGGTATTGTCAGTTTAAGGAAATCAGGATTGGGCTGAAAGTCTGCATCGAATATTGCGACAAACTCGTAGTCCTTGACATAGTCACAGCCCATGGCTGATTTAAGATTGCCTGCTTTGTACCCTGTTCTTATGAATCTATGTCTGTAGATTATGTTCACCCCTTTTTGTTTCCATGAAAATACTTCATTTCTTATTAGATTCTGTAAAGTTTCATCATCTGAATCATCTAGGACTTGAACTAGAAGTCGGTTCTTTGGCCAATCCAACTGGCAGACAGCAGAGATTGATTGCTCATATACCTAAATTCGAAGAAAATCTTTCACATCAGATCCACACAAAAAAATGTAAATGGATCAATAAACACCAATATGCATCTAACTGCTAAAAAAATGGTGACCCGGTGCACGAAACTCTTGATCTAGAAGAGAGAAAAAAAAAAACACCAATATGCACCTACGTGCTAAAAAGACTCAGTGCACGATACTGAATTTGGAAATAACAAACAAGATTTGAACTCGTGCCACCAGGGCAAGCCTTATCATTGGGCCAAACAGCCCTTCAATATGGTGCAACTGATTGCTCTTGGTTAAAAATGCAAATTGAGCTGTCAGATGTAAATAAAGAAGTTAGCATGTACAAATTGAGAACAGAAACGTATGAAAAGAAAAGGAGAAAGTAGTTTTTCTGTTGTTTGATTACCTCTCTTTCATTGCACATTGGAATCTGAACAAGAACCATTGGGAAACCTGAACAATCCTCAATGTCATATGGTTCTCCTTCAGTCACTGGTTTCAATTTCTTGCACTTCATCCAAAAACACCCAAAGCAGAGGACTAGCCGATCGAGCGATTGAATCATGAAAAGTACAATGCAGAATTTAGAAAGAAACACAACGGAAGGAGCAATATAATCAACTCTGAAAGATAGCCAAGCCATGTAAGACCACTGCACAAGACCCTGACCCTCCCATGGATTGATCAGATTCAAATTCCATTTCTTGAAATGGGCAACAATTTCTATAACCAAAGCAAAGACAGAAACAGCAAGAAAAACTCTGAGAAATCTGTACAACCTCCCTTTGTTTTTGGGTTCTTCTCCTTCTTCTTCGCTCATTTCGGATACAGCGATGCGTTTCTTAACCGAAACAAAGGTAGACTTTAAGGCCATTGCTAGCCAAGAAATGCAAGTGAGAGCTTTGTACGCTTTGAGAAGAAGAACCCATGTGAATTGCTTAGGACTTGCAGCTTTTTCTTTATCTGGGAACATTAAAGGCTTGTTCTCAATTGTGACTGCCACTGATGAATTGGGTGCCATTTCTTTTCAATCACCCAAGAAAATCAAAGACAACCCAGATGAGAACTCTGGCAATAGAACAATGGATTGAACTTGGAAATTAGTTATATATGGGATTTACATAGAATCAAGAATGAGAAAGAAAGAAAAATAAACACAACTCCAGATCATTGAAAACTGGATCTGAGCAGAACAGAATGGCACAGGGCCCAGAAATTCAGATGGAAGGTGAGGAAGAGAATATGCTTCTCAGAGAGAGAGAGAGAGAGAGAGAGAGAGAGAGAGAAGTTGCTTGTGTGGGTGATTAGCAAATGGAAGAGTGGGTTAGAGCGGCCTAATATAAAATTTCACATAGTCCAAAAAACAAAAAGGTCCACACTGTTCGTTCAAAAAACAAAAAGGTCCACACTGTGTGTATGTATACAGCAAAGGATGGTCCAGGTGATGAGAGATGTGTGAAGCACAAAGGTAAAGAGTCAAAGTAGAGAATAGAGAATTACATAATAGCGTAATGTCAGGGATTTTAAAAATTTTATTAAAAAATTTATTAAGTATTTTATATGAGTGTAGGATTTATACCATATGAACTTTATGTGAGTTATGTGAGATATTTGATAAAATTTTTGATAGAATTTTTTGAGTCTCTAATATTTTTGTATAATATAACAAGTGTATTTGGTTTTAATTTTTTGAATTTAGTTTTTTTTGTTTTTGTATTTTTTTTTGTTTTTAATGAATATTTTTAAAATTTTAAGTAATTTTTTTACTTTTTTAAATGAATCTTACTTAGATGTATCTAAAAAATAAAACATTTATAAAAATCAATAAATACACAATAATACAAAAAAATGTACTGAATTTTTATTATTATTTTTATATTTTTAATATTTAGCAAATCTTTTAAAAAAAAATTATAAATATTATTTTTTTTAATTGTATTTATATTAAATGTATCTAAAAAAATTTTTAAAAAAAATATTTAAGAAATCAATAACAGTAAAAAAAATATAAAAAATAAAAAAATTTAAGTGAGTGGTTTTTACAAATCAATCTTACACAAGACACATGTTGAAATAAGAAGATCTAAATTGTCGTCATATGATGATTAATTAAGAAAACCTGAGTTGAAAGAAAAAAAAAAAAAAAGTGACAGCCAATTTACAGCCAAAGTCGAGAGACACGTCATTTTCAATCAATAATATGTATATGTATCCATCAAACTCAAGCCAACCAACCCATAAGAGAAGAGTTTTAATTTCTTCGTCGCGTGGTGTGATCTGGAGTCTATGGACACCGTGTGTCTTTGCGCAATGCATGGTGTACTGTGTTTCAACTTCTCAAAAACAAATCGGTGTCAATCACCGCCGAATCCTGATGGTTAAGGTTTAAATAATATCAAAATAAATTTAAAATTTTAATAGATGATAAAATTAAAAAAAAATTATTAGAAAATCTTTCATCAAATACTTGTATTCTACCATTGGTGTAGTGGTAACATGGATTAGGCATCAGCATTCCACGTTAGCAAGTAGAGCTCAATTTTCAAGAGGCACAAATCTCTTTTAATGACTGTATTATATTCTAATCATAATTCTGTCTCATCCTATTTTGATTAGACGGACTGGATAAGAAAAATAGAATCTATCAAATTTGAATCTTGGGATTGTGAATCACCGGACTATTTACCCGGTTTTCTCATAGAATTAGAAAGGACTATTTTTAGTGAATTTAATGTTTGATTAGACGCACTGAATAAGATAAATAAACAAAAGATTATTTACCTTTTTTCAATTATTTACTAAGTAATATTAATATTAAACATATCTTTAATATTTTAAATATTTTTAGCTAGATTAAATAAAAAATTTATTTACTTTATTTTTTACACAATTAAATAAATTTATTTTTTAAAAATTAAATAAATAAAATATCAATAAAAATATATGTTATTTTTTTAATTAAAATTTTAAATAAATTTATTTTAAAAAATAGTAAAAATTAAATAATGAAATTAAATAAAACATCTATTAAAATTTAAATAATGAAATTCAATAAAATATAAACAAAATTTTAAAATAAAACATCAATAAAAATATCTATAAAAAATTATTTTAAAAAATTAAATAAATAAAACATCAATAAAAAGTTAAATAAAATTATTTTATTTTTAAATTGAGACATTTAAATTTTATTAAATTTTACTAAATATAATATATAATTAAATAGTAAAGAGTCAAAATAGTTATTTCACCACCTAATCCCAACAGTAAATAGTCTCATGGAAATAATCTCACCTCCCCCTAGGATATAATAGTCCCTTATATAAGGGATATGGAGTCCGGCGGGACTCCATGGCCAACGGACTAAAAAAAAAATAAACGCTAGATTGGATGCTTCTAATAAATTACAATTCGCACAGTAAATAGTCTCTCCCTTATCCCTCCAATCAAACACATTGTATTCCAACCGTGACTCTGTCTTTTACTATTATTGTATTCGTCTTATTATTTTGGATATTTAATCTACCAAATCGTAATTCTTACAATTTTATCCTTATAAATATATTTTAAATCCTTACCAATTTGGTGTGCACTATTTTGGATTATTTCGAATATTTAATGATGTAAATATTTATATTAAATAAATTTAACAATACAAATATCCACATCATGGAATATTTACATTGTCAATGTAAATTATTATTATGGACATTTTGATAATTATGTTATCTATATAATTTATTGGGACATAAAATAAATAATTTGAACTAAATATAATATAAATAGGCGAAGAAAAATTTATAAATAAATATTCCTAAAATTTATATATTTCAATTTTCTCATTGAGACGTATACAAAGTTATCTATCACACACATTAACCATAATTTGTGCATCTTATTTTAAAGTTGAGATTCCCTCCTTGGAATCCCTCCGTATCTCCCTACTTGCAATGATAAATCTACATTTTGAGTTGATCCAACGATTCAGATTTAGGCAGAAAAAATAAATTTGAATTTTTTTTATTATTTTTTTATTTTTAAATAGCAAAATTTGAACCGTTAGATTAACTCAAAGTGTATCTCTACCATTGCAAATAGGGAGATAAGGAGAGAGCCTAAGGAAAAGATCTCAAGTCCTTATTTTAAGTTAAAACTAGTAATAAAAGAGTAGAAATTAAAAATATCATTTTCTCAATTTTTAAATAATTTATTTATTTAAATTGTTTATATCTAATAAGTTATAAATATAAATTATATTAAATAATTTAGTACAAACTCCTAAATTAAAATAAATTATAAGGAAGTTATTTAAACGGTAATAAAAAAAAAAACCCAACGTGATTGTTAGTATTTTTGTTAATTAAAAATAAAAATAAAAAGACCACACGCGCAATTAGAAAAGTAATTTGAGAACATAAAATTTATAATTTAAATTTAATGTAATATGAGTAAATATGGTTTCACACACTTAACTGCATTGTAGGGATCATACCTAAAACAGATTTAAGCCGTGTTGTGCATTTTTATTTTTATAGTCAATATAATTATTAAGTTGATTAAACCTTCTTAATTAATCTTACGCGGATTCATTATGGGGATTTGCCGTCACTTTTCACCTCGATGTGGGTGGGTGATCCTGGCTCATAAAAGTGATGGTAACCACTAAATTGATGAGTTATATTTTAAAGTAAGGGACAGTGTGGTAATTATGAAGAGTAATGCTAAAGACTTTAAATAATTTATTAAATATTTTATAAGTGTGAGATCTATACAAATATAAGTTTGTATGGTTCTCATACAAGATTTGGTAAAATATTTAATAGATTATTTAAGACTCATAATATTTTTCGGGCTGTGTTACATCTCCCTAATTTTTGGCCCCCTAATCCCCCTAAATTTTAAACCAAGGCAAAAAAAAAAAAATCAAAATAACGTTGTTTTGGGCATTAGGAGGGCTTTTTTAAGGGACAAATCATTTTTCATATTTTTCAATTATCAATTGAGAACTATTTTTGGTTAACAAAATTAATAATAAAATCAAATTTCCCGATTCAAGAAAAAGTTTCACAAATGTTTGAATTTTTTTTTTTTTTTTCCCATTAAATAGCTAAAAATTTACACTATTTGGATACGCTTCACTGTTACCAAAAAAAAATTGATTAGAGTTGGAGCTTAAAGCAAAAGAGGGAGATGAAAATGTCATAATCAAAGAAATTCACCTAAGATGTTAGTTTTTGTTGATAAAAATTTAGTTCAACTCCAATCAATAATGATTTGATCGATAAATTAAAATAAACTTCTAGTAAACATAAATAAAAATTAAGTTATGTCTTAAACAGATTAAGGATTTTTCTAGAGATTATTAGGTAAAGAAGAGATAGAATAGAAAAGAATATGTATTAATACGAATGAATTGCCACTTGTCACTAGTTACAAAAACTTAAACAAGAATAAAAGATTGAAGAAATATAGCAATCGACAGAAAAAAAGAAGAGAAGTGGAGGGGGGGTTTGGAAAAGGCTAGCACTATTCTACTCCTAAAAATGCTACGTCAAACTACTCATAGATAAACTCTTTGCAAGTATTTGATGATTGAGAGATGTCCTTCTTTGTATCTCTCTTGGCCTATTTATAGACTCAGTCACATGAGAAAAAGAGATAACTTAAGCCCACAATTTTCTCAACAAGTCCATAATTTCCTCAACATGATATGTTCGATCTTTGATAGGAACCATGTTGCAGATTTGGTGCTTGATTTGATCTTGGCTCTTTGATTTCAGCAACTAACTTTCAAATTGCTCAATTGCTATCTTTCGACGACAGAATACTGAATTCACCAAAACACTGTTACGGACCGTTGGAGGGAGTACTCAGTCGACCAACCGGTTGCCCGGCCGGTCGACCAACCGGTTGTCCCGGAAAAGGTTCAGACAGTTCAGAAAAAGGTTCAAACAATTTGAAAAAAAAAAAAAAAAATCCTCCTAACCGATCAACCGGCCGGTCGACCAACCGGTTGTCCCGAAAAAGGTTCAGACAGTTCAAAAAAAGGTGCAAACAATTTGAAAAAAAAAAAAATCCTCCTAATCGGTCAACCGGCCGATCGACCACCCGGTTGTCCCGAAGCACATTTCATGAATTTGGTGCACGGTTGGAGTGAGTAGTATCAAATTTGGTGAAATGGGTCTTTTTTTACTCAGATTTAGTGAAAAATCTAAGTCACCGTTGGAGATGCTCTAAATAGGTTTATATTTGAATTTCTCTAAAATTTTAGATGCCACATGAGACTAGTCAATTTTCTCAACATGATATATATTCGATCTTTGATAGGAACCATGTTGCAGATTTGGTGCTTGATTTGATCTTGGCTCTTTGATTTCAGCAACTAATTTTCAAATTGCTCAATTGCTATCTTTCTGGCTCTCCATTTAACATGTCATCATGCCACATCCTTAACATATCTGTCACGCTACATTAGCATGTCTGTTGACAAAAATAATAACAATAAAAGCAAATATAGCCAAAATTATTCTTAAAAATAGTCTATGGTCTTAATTGACAGGCCATAATCAAACTTGGCCATAATCAACATGTCATAATCAACAAAAAAATAAAATATGGTGCAATTAATGCCCCCTCATTTGAATGGATTAAATAATGAAATCCAATTAAATGATTTATAAGACGTTTTACCACAATTCACAGAAAATATTTTATGGTGCAAACAATTCGAATTCTTGAAGAGTTATATTATATCTATAGTAATTTTTAATCTACCGCAATCGATTTGTGAACATTTCATCTTTGGCTCTGTCGACTGACATAACATAGAGTCATATCCCTTATTTTTAAAATAAAACAAGTCTATGTTAGCCACATTTTGACTAATTAAAGAGAATTCATTACATATAACATTTTTTAACCATTGTTGTTTTTCAAACCAAGTCATGAAAATTAATTTTTGGCGTGATCTATAAATTCAAAGTGGATGTTGGATTTCAAAACTCACATAATTGAATGTTATGAAAAATTCATAAATTTTGACACTTTGAACAATGTCAAAAAATTTATATTCAATAAACATGGGTTCATAACTTTCAGCCACATTTGGCTTAAAATCATGCCCTCCAAGTGAATTTTTTCTATCATTTTGTGATATTTTTTAACATTTTTTTTTTTACAGAAGGGGTTGTTTGTCTTTTTTAGCCATTAATGACTTATCACTTGTTGTTATGTTTGGCAAAACATCATGGCCCCCAAGTAGACCTTTACCATCAGAATTCTCAATATTTTTTTGAAAGAAGAGATTGTTTTTTAATTTTAGCCATTAATGGCCTATAAAAATTATCCAAAGTCATATTATTTTCATGACTCGATATACTAACCCTTTGAGCTACATACCTTGGCTCTTTTTGAATGATTGACTCTTCAAAAATATGTGTATTAACCATATGAGCCACATTATTTTCATATCTTAGTTTTTTTATTGATCATTATGTCTTCTAATTTTTTCTTCCAATATTGAATTTCTTTATCAATTAGAAAAATTTGGCCTTTACGTCAATGAATTTTTTCCTCATGATAATTTAAATCTCTTTGTATAAAATAATACGGAGACAACAAAATTATTTGAAATCTTTGCCTATAAAGAGAATTAATTTCTTCTTTTAGGGCCAAGATTTCACTCCCGCACCAATAAATTTCATCATCACAATGCCAAATCATTATTTTCACATCATTTGTCATGTCATTATGTTGGCAATAAGCGGTAAAACCACCACCACAACACTGACAATTTTCAGAATATGAAGCATTTCACTGATAATCTGTATCTATGGGAACACTACCACTCCATTGGCAGTTTACATCCATGGGTTCACAAGATGTAAATAGACCTGTTAAAAGCATGATTCCTTAAAGATAAGTCTATTTCTTCACCATCATCACTCTAAGTTAGAATGGTCCCACCGGGCATGCCAATTTATGTTGGTAAAAATTTAGTTCATACCCAATCAACAATGATTTGATCGACAAACTCAAATAAATTTTCAGTAAACACAAATAAAAATCAGGCTTTGTAGTTGAGGTCTATACCTTAAACAGATTAAGGACTTCCCAGGAGGTAATTAGGCAAAGAAGAGATAAAATAGAAAAGAATATGTATTAATTTAAATGAATTGTCACTTGTCACTAGTTACAAGAATTTAAACAAGAACAAAAAATTAAAGAAATACAACAATCGACAAAAGAAAAGAAGCGAAGTGGATGGGGGTTTGGAGAAGGCTATTATCATTATTCTACTCCTAAAAATACTATGTTAAACTACTTCTAGATAAACTCTTTGCGAGTGTTTGATGATTGAGAGATTTCCTTATTTGTATCTCTCTTAGCCTATTTATAGGCTCAGCCACATGAAAGAAAAAGATAACCTAAGCCAACAATTTTCTTAACAACCTCATAATTTCCTCAACATGATCATATCCCATTTTTTATAGGAACCATTTTGCAGATTTGGTACTTGATTTGATTTTGAATCTTTGATCTCAGCAATTAATTTTCAAATTGCTTAATTACTAACTTTCTGGCCCTCCATTTAGCACGTCATCATGCCACGTCCTTAACATATCCATCACGCCACGTTAGTATGCTTGTTGACAAAAATAATAACAATAAAAATAAATGTAGCCAAGGTTATTTTTAAAAATAGTCTATGGTCTTAATCGACAGATGATAATCGAGCTTGACAATAATTAACAGGTCAAAATCGACAGAAAAATAAAATGTGGTGCAAATAATTTTGAGAACAAATTAAATTTTTATTTTTAAACTTTAAATCCCATTTAAATATTTTTTTTTCCAACCATCAAAAATAAAATAAAATAAAATAAAATGTCAACTCACAGCTCATAATTGAGTACCTTCCTATCTTCTTTAGTAGAAAAAAAATACAAAATAAAATAAGCTCGTTGACTACATTATCACATATTACTAATGTTTCTCATTTCATCAATAATATTACTAATGTTTCTCATTTCATCAATAATTTTACTAAATATTCTTTCCACCGCAGCTGCCATTATCAATGTAAGAAATTGAATAAAATATCTTATGTTCAATGAAAATATAAAATAAAAAGAATAAATTACACTCTACCTTTTTTTTTATGTTTGATTATTTTTTTATTTTAACTTTAAATTTTTTCCCCTACTTTAACCTTTTATATTTCAATTTTGTTCAATTTACTTCAAAAATTAATTTATGTCCAAAATTAAATTGAAAATAATATATTGACAGTCACGTGATATTAAAATATTTTATTATATATAACTTACATTTCTGACATAAATTCAAGTCACAATATAATAACAAATTTCTTATGTCATATGAAAGTTAATGTGACATTTTTATTTTTTTTATTTTTATCTATTTTGAATAGAAATTCGTTTTAAATAAATTACAAAAACTTGAAATATGAAATGTCAAAATAAAAAGAAAAAAAAAAAAACTTTAAGAGTAAAATTAAAAAATAACTAAATATAAAAGGGACAAAGTTTAATTTGTCCAAATAAAAATTGATTATTTTGCATTTGGGTGCCATTCAATTCAAGCCAACGAAAAAGTAAATAAGCAAAATGATGACCAAATTATATTTTAAAATTTTGGAAAATATTGTGGTGCACACTTTTCAAATAGTGTGTACTATATGCATCTTATAATTATAAAAAAAATATAATTTTAATTTTTTGAGTCATAATTAAAAAAATTATTACAACTAAACACAACATGAGGTATAACGAAAGAATTTATAAATTATAATTAAAGAAAAAAAATTAATCATAATTAAAAAAATTTATATAATTAAAAATACATATGATATAACTTTTTTAAATAGGTGTATATTTGAATTTCTCTAAAATTTTAGATGCCACATGAGACTAGTCAATTTTAGATACCATCTAAGACAGTCAATTATGAGCTGCATTGCATGGCAATGATCAAGTACGTAGGTAACAAATGGTTTTGGTGGTCTAGATGTATCATATTCAGATTTAGATCTGACAAACCTGTTTGTAGCTTCAGATTGATTAAAATAATTAGCAGATCAAATGAATAAAAATTATTTATATTGTTTGATTATAAATTAGTTGGAGCTGATAGGTCCTTAAATCTGCATTAACTCCAAGCTGCAGCTTTACCTACTTCTTTAAGCAATCAGATGTTTTAATTTTTTATTACAACTCATTTTAAATTTGATAAAGGTTTACCTGGGAGCACTTATTTACAAGACGCTGCGTCTTAATCATTGATTGCATCTTAATCATTGACTGGTGTAGACCTTAAATAGGGGCCATGCAAATCAACGGTTAAGATGTGGGTAACAAACGTCACATACATTAATGAATAATTTTTTATTAACCTCTCCTTTCACATTTCGGTATGAATGTCTTACATATCAAATCTACTATAAATTTTATTTGTTTCAGGTGGGATAAAATAAAAGACTCATCGTGATTTAGTAATACCTGATTGCCAAGATTGCAAGTTTGAGTCATCTTAGACACTAACCAAAAAGAAAGACACAAGTTTAGAGGATCTATTTGTTATAATTTATTCTAAATTGAAAGTTAATCATTTAAAAGCAGAATCTAAAAACAATCCTTTTCTAACTTTAAAATAATCAAAATTTTAAACTTATTTAAGTTACTTTTACCACATTAACAGAAATAACAAAAAAGTCATAAACAACTTATTTAAGTTACAACTACACCATAACTAACAATATATTCTTAAGTAAAATGATTTTCACATATGAGACATAAACATGAAAATGTGAGACCCACCATTGTCTCACATTTATGTCTTATTATGTGAAAATCTTTTGTATTCATAACAATAGGACTGTATCTTCTTTAGTTGGACAGCATCTCCAACGGTAATAGGCATTTTACCTATCTAAACATTACTATAAAGTATACATTTTATTTTGCCTATCAACTGTTTCATATTTTTGCTCCAACCATACTCTTTATTTTAGCTATTCATCCAAATACTATTAATTTTATAAAATGCCACATCAGCAATAAAGATGGAGGGAAATAATCATAATGATTGAATACATTTTGCCTAGCCTTGAAGGCTAGCTACATGTAGCTAGTGAATGTGAGTTGAGCTAAAATGCCTAATTACATGCCTAGTGCATTGGAGTTAAAAAAAATGAGTCTTACTAGGCATTTTACCTAACAAGCATTATATGCCTAGTACGTTGGAGATGCTCTAACTTGAAACATTAACTGTAACTCCCATTTAGATATAGGAAATATGAAAACCAACCCAACAACATAATGGAAATATATACATAAGTCATTTTCATGTAAGAAACTAATGGGGGTAGAGGTTTTAATGGGGGCTAAGTGGGGATGCACCCTAGCTACCAAGCACTGCCCCACCACCGGCCAGAGGATACGCCGTGCATTCGCCTTTCAAGAAGGGTTATTTTTGTCTTCGCCGTTAGGAGGAAGAGCCACATGTGAGAAAGAGTACTGTGTCCCCACTGTTACGCCCCATGTGCGTCGCCATTTCTCTATGATCTCATTTTTTATATACTATTCTAGTATCTACTGGTTTCACTTCCGTCCACTGATTGTGATTGTCTCCTCAATATAATATAAAAACATACTCAAACCCAGAACTGCATAATCAAGGTTAAAATTATATTTAAAAAAACATTTTCATGAACCAGACCAAAACCATATGTAATAATTGATGATAATATTCATGTGGTAAGAGAGAACCAGCGTTCGAATCTCCAAACCAAACTATGATTTCCTCGTGTGATGGTGTGTGAGTTCTGGTTACACATTTGTGAGTTCCTGTTATGCTAAAATCACAACTTGCCGAAGGAGGCATAAATCACATTTGTAACTTACTTATTGCATCACCTACCATGGAGAGAGGGTAGCCCACATTGTCGTCACCACTAGGCACGGAGCTAAAACTTCATTATTAGAGGGGTTAAAAGAAAAATAATTTTTTTACTATATACACAAAATATACATATATATGTATATATATATATGATATATAAATTATATATACATAAAAAAAATTGGGTAAATTACATTGACACCCCTTAGATTTATATTTATTACAATTCCACTCTCACCTTTTAGAAATTACATCTCATTCCCAAAGGTTTAAAGTTTCATTACAGATTACTCTCCCCAGTAATTTAATTTCTTTAAATACCAATTTTGCCCTCACTGAATAAATTACATTGACACCCCTCGCATTTTAGAAATTATAATCCCCTCCCCAAGGTTTAAAGTAGCATTACCAATTGTCCCCTCGGTTAGTATTAGTTGAAAAAAAAAATTCATTGAAAAAAAAATTGAAAAAAATAATTAATTAAAAAAAATTTGTTAGTCAAATTTTTAAATTTCTGTTTAAAAACCAACGTGAGTTCTAAATAATATATGATAAAGAAATTTTTTAATGGTGAGTTCTGAATAATATATGATAAAGAAAATTTTTAAATACATAAAATTCAATCATGATTAGATATAACTTTTTTACATGAGATATGAGCTACATGTATAAATTCCATTTCGTATAATAAATTGTGTTTAATTCTATAATTAAATTATACAAAAATATTATATGGTAAATTTTGAATATAGTAATGCCTTGTTTGCGGTCATTAATTGATGGGAATGGAATTGCCAATGTGTAACAGCGGGATCACCTTAGTCGCAACCAGTGATGCATTGGCCATGTAATTAAAAGTCGAATAATACCATAATGATCATAATTTTTGGGTTAATTGCACTATAACCCCACCAATTAATTCTGAATATTATCTTATCTGATCAACTTCAAAACATTATATTTTGTCCTCTCAATTATCAAAATTACTTCACTTTCATCCTATATAGGATGAGAGGCTTTGTACAAATTTTAATAGTTGAGGGTCTGAATGTATAAAATATAAGAAGTTACAATAATATTCAAATGATAGTTAAAAAAATAAAGTACAAATTTTCAATGATGGTTAAAAAATTTCTTTATCATATATTATCCAAAACTCACGTTAGTTTTTAAACAAAAATTTAAAAATTTGACTAATAAAAAAAAATTTAATTAATTTTTTTTTTAATGAATTTTTTCTTCAACTAATACTAACCGAGGGGGCAATTGATAATGCTACTTTAAACCTGGGGAAGGAGATTGTAATTTTTAAAATGTAAGGGGTGTCAATGTAATTTACCCAATGAGGGCAAAATTGATATTTCAAAAAATTAAATTGTTAGAGAGAGCAATCTGTAATGAAATTTTAAACCTCAGGGACGGGGATGTAATTTTCAAAAGGTGAAAGGGGAAAATATAATAAACATAAACCTCAGGAGGTGTCAATGTAATTTACCCCAAAAAAATTAAATTTCAAATAGGATGAATAAGTTTTTTTAATATAAGATGGAAAAATAATTCAAGATGAAAGAAGAATGATATATATATTTTTTATACCAGAAGGGCATTTTATATATAAAATGATATATATATATATATATTTTAAAATTCTATGACAAATAATAATGTTCATAGAAACAGGGGTCATGGGCCCCCATAATCATCTCCTAATTTTGTTCTTGGTCACCGCTGTAAAAATAAACCATGTTTTTACTATATTAGTCCAGTCAAAAATCAAAGTACCATAATCTATATTCAGCTAAGGACCTAACACAGTTAAATTTGGGCACTATCATCCAAATGCTAGGCCTAGCATTGTGAGGAAAACAGTTCTAACCATATGGATCCATGTTATTTTTGGTTTGAGAGCATTTCGGGTACTATCTATAACATGCTACCGCTTCAGTGGGCCATCACCGTAAAAGTGGGTGGCACTTACTTTACCCCCAACAATCAAATAAGAGAAAAAAACAAACTAATCCAAATCAGAGACTCCATCCACATGTTTTTGAAGGCAACTGCTGTTGAGCTGATGACCCAATATCAGACAACATACGGGCGAGTGGTGACAATGGAACTTTTACATCATGGGTAAAAAAAAAAACCTAACATACACAGTAAACATGGTATGCATGTGTTGGACATGATTTGTTGCCATTATCAAAACACAAAAAACATAAATATCTTTGTCAATATATGGTTACCTTCACCAGAAGACAATCCACCTCACATGGCCAAATCACATTTCAAATTTTAAAGAAACCAAGTGCAGACAAACAATAGAAGAGTCGCTGAAAGTTCTTTTCAGTAGAATAACAAAATAAGTGCTTTTAATTAAATAAAAGGAGAACAAGAATGTGGCATTGTCTGACAAGTGTATTGAGATTCAATCCCATGTACTGTGTAGTTTGGTGAGATGTCTAAATCCAAATCAGGATTGGATGGTCTAATTCAGTTGTCACACCATTGGGCACCCATGACTGCCACCTCACCAATATGATTGTTTTTGTGATCAGGATTTAATCAGACAACAGAACTAGCATAAGCTGGCACTACCAAAACTTCCAAGAAGAGATCCAAAACAATTTCCAACTCCTAATTTGATCCTATCAATAAAGCAACTCATTTCTTTTCGGCACATTCAAGTGTGTTCTTAATATCCCCAAATATCCCACTAAGACTGTTTGGATCTTGGATTTTCCTTTTCTTTTTCACTTTTCTCTTCCCTTTTCTTTTCTCTCTACAAATTCAAGATCCAAGCACCACATAAAAAATCTCGACTGACTTATTTGCTAGGCCTCTGGTGTTGCCATGTACAATTAAGAAACAAAACCCTCTCAGCAAGGTACAAGAAGGAAGACTTTGCAACTCCAAAACAACATACATGTATCTCTTGTTGCAGTCAAGTACATAGACGGGTTGATTTGCCAAAACTAAAAAAGCAGCAATATCCAAATTGATAAATTTTGCTAGTTAACCCAAACATGATCACAGTACAGAAATCAAATCATAGAAAATGGTTCTGTATCTGTACCAGCTGGATGGTCCCTTGGAAATCTGATGTGGTTCACTGATTCTCATCCATGTTGTGTGACAAAATCCACCAAAAGATAAGGAACTTAAAAAAATAAAAAACCCGCAATTCGAAGAAAGGAACAATGCCTAGTTAATGATAATATGATCAGAGATACTAAGCAGAAGACAAAATTAGAAAGAATTAAGCTTGACCCATCCATGCTAAGAGCCAATGGACAAATTTGAGCTGGATTTTGAGAATCAGAATTGGGCTGGAGTTCAAAATTCCAAATTGACCCGAGAGGTCTGGTTCTGTTTAATGATTTGTGCCGAGTGCATCAAATTTAATGCCAAACTCCCTAGAAAAGAAAGGTCATTCCCCAATGTTGGACTGATTATAGACCTTAATTTTGTAATTATTTGCGCCATGTGGCTGCTTTAAAACTTGAACCCTCATTCTCACACAAGATGTCCTGAGCTTTTGCCAATGTACCAAGCAATGGACCCTTGGTATCAAACTCCCAGGCACATCAAGCTGAGTATAAAGAGCAAAAAAGCCAATTTGAATGAGAAATTGCAGTAATTCAACCCAACCAAGTTCCCTATATGAACTTACTCTATGCTTTACAAAGACACAGGGCATCAGGTACCAACCAGCACCTAGGTTTTAACTTTCAATGAAGCTATCAAACAAATGCCATAACAGCTGAATTCATGTTCTACATACGGTAAACATACTTGATGAATATTTTTTGCCTCTTCAACATCTCAACCAGGTGACATGAGGCAGGAGGAGTAAAGCCCTTGAAGGATTTCTTATTTCCTTTTTGTGGTAGGGCACAAAATTTCAAGGCAAAGTTGTTAAAATTTAAAAACCGTTAAACTAACCCTAAATAATATATATATATATAGCTCATGCTAAGAGATTCAATGCCATGGTCAAACAAGGGATGCCAAAAAATTACCATAATGCTAAAAAATGACAAACTAGAAGCAACATGAATGATAATGACAGCTGCTGCACAAATCTCTAATCATAAGAATGGAGCAAAAGCCATATGTAAACTCCACTTCTCTTGTTGATAATGCTAAAAAGTACCATCGTTTCCCAATGATTAATTTACTGTCTCTTCGAAAGAGGAGAAGAAAACAAGAAGGAAAGGGCAGAGATGGAGACAGATAACTTGGATTAGTAGGAAAAGGAAAGGGAAACGAGATGTCAAGGGGTAGTAAATCCCTCCAAGCCCACCAAAATCAATCTGCCCAACAATGGACATATCGGAGAAAGGTTAGGGAACCTTTTACTTCACATTTCTGCCTGTCAAACCACACCCTTGTGTTAGCATATAAGCGTATAATACTAACATAAAGGAAAAGCCCTTGCCTTCCTACGCAACCAAACAAATGAAGAACAGAATACCCTTTCTGTCCCTCACCTTTTCCATCATTCTTACTGAAGTTTCAACAGCAGATATCATCAAATGTTCATGATCTCAGCAGAACCTAATTACCACCATACAGCAAATCAAGATTGTGTGCAGGACCCCAGAGAGCAGAACTGTAAACCAGAACATGTAGAGAAACTCATTGAATGAAAAATATCTTGCTATGAAAGGTAAGGGTTAACTCTAGCTCACAGACAGGTATGTTTATGCAGCTCCTCATGCACTAACCCAGTATGCTTATCAAACATCTAACTACAAGATTATCAATCAAAGCTGGATATTATAAGTTTACAACGGCCTAAGCAAGTCCTTGGCAATATACGGAAACTTCTGGTCAACTAGTAAGCCTAAAGATGCCAAATCATTTTCATTGACCACTAATTACAAAATGAACAATAATAGTCTGCATGTTCCTACATTCTAAAGTAACCATTATGTTAACAAACATGGGAGGAAGAAGTGGCTCTTTTTCTGATATTTAAGCTCCAGAGTTTCCAATACATACCACCTCCAGATGCCAGTGCCACAACACGTGAAACTGAGCGAACCTAAAGATACCTAGCAACCATACAGCATGAAAGAGAAAGCTTTACCATCCAAGACCGTGAACTTGCAACCTCTTTACTTTTTTTCACAACCTGAGCTGCACACATGCAAAAGATAAAAAAAGTCTAAAATAATAGTATAAAAAAAAAACTTCCCACATGATACAGAACAAATACAGTCATTTTCTCAGAGATTTGCTGTATCACATTCTTCATCAGCTCAGCTTGTGATCCTCCACCAACAGTTTTTGGGAGGTAGAGATTGATAACATGCTAGTATATTTATCATCACTAACATTGATTTTGTTAGAATGAACAGAAGCCTGGTCATAAAATTTAAAAAACACATTTTCCAACTTGAATATATTAAGGTGATCTTAAAGGGTACAATGTGACTTGAGGGGGTACAATGTAGTAAAAGAGTGAATTTGATCTTGCAAGCAACTACAGGCACCCCACATGATGGGAGAAATTTTAAGAGATATACAGATAGACTTTAAAGAGAATTTACATTTCATAACTAAATCAAAGCATGGTTTCTACATAAAACAATTAGTGGCACAATTTCAGACTTTTTGTTAGAATGAAGCACAGTCAATTTCAAATATATTAGTTAACAAAAAGAAAGAAAATCATTTTTTTTTTTTGGGAGGGGGGGGGGGGGGGGGGGGGGGTGTTTATAAGCAAAATTCAAGAAGAATATAGTAACATAATCAAGAAAGTCGTCTAATTCCTGCTTATCAATCATGTGACTGATACACATCATTCCATTCATGGACTATATACCGATCTGCCAGTATTTTGAGTATCACTACTATCCTTCATTTTGACCTCATTGGTTGAGTATCACCACTATCCTTCATTTTGACCTCATTGGTTGAGTATCACCAATCCCGAATGTTCAAAACTGATCCACCGTCCGCACCTCCTACATTCACTCCCAAAAATTGAAGTCAACGTCATGGTATCTCCACATCTTTCCCTTGTCGGTGCTGCACCTCAAGTCTTCAAGGTCTTCACTTGGATGGCTTTGTGGCTCTATCCTGGCTTTTCATTGTTTTCTCCGAGGGGCCTTTATCAATTTGCGGGTGCATCTTCAAGCAATCAGGAAAGTTGCAGAGTACATCAATGTGAGTAGATAAAGGAAGTATCTAAATGCCTCCAGGGACCTCAATTAAGTCCTTTTCAAACAATACAGTAGTGTACACCAATGAGGATCAGGTTAAGAAGATTATAATTTGCACTTTTATCTTATTTTCCATAATTTTCATATCTATCCCCAATATCTGAATTTGGTGTTGTTAAAGACATCAAGTTGGTTGAAAACACTTGATCTTTTCCATCACCAACACAATGCAGTTCTTCGCAAGTAATAACAATTTGCAAATAAGATTTTGCCAAGTAAAAACGCTCCAACATCTAGGCTGGAGTAGAATAAATTCCAAGCAAATTAACATCGTAAACTGCATTGATACAACCAATTCAACTGGCATTTAGTGCCCCCATTTCCAAATCGTTCAATTCATCATCTCTCTCACACTACCTTGAGCTAAGTTAAAGTCTTCTTTTCCTATCACAAATGAAAATTGTTAATACCATTATCATCATGATAGTTGCATACTCATTCAAGACCTTTTGGATGCCCTCTAGATACCCAAAAAAAATCAGTTGTAAACACCATCAACTGATGTTCCTACCCAAGAAACCATATATTAGATAATATTTTCTGAATTCTCACTATAATAACTCTACAGAGAAGTCTCCTAACAAATCCTATGAACCCAGAAAAACCCCACAAACATAAGTGATTGTTTGAAAGGACTTCACAGGATTTGATTTCCTTGAATATATTAGCCTATTCTATGGACACCATTTTTTCTTGGACCCTACTTGCTGTAAGAACTTGAGATGTTACATTCTGGATTTTTTAATTTTGTACATCAATAGCGGGTGAAATTCTAACTTTAAAACTTTGATTTGTCAAAAAATAAAATTATTGCAATGCTGAATGGATGCAAAAGTATATTGAGAGAGTATAAAGTTCAGTAAGGTTGCAGGAACCCTAGCCCCCAGAAATTCAAGAAAAATTATATGGCCCATGATGACCATGCTCTAATAGCTTCAACTTATCCATATTCATTTTTGGTCTAAAGCTGCCATTACTGTGTCTTGCATGTTCTACTAATTACATATAATATAACTAATCTATGTTTGCAGTGAAAAGAGTAATGATATTATTGCTAGTTATGAATTGGTTATCCAAACCAAACCATTGCAGTTTTTGCAGACCAATATGACATCAAGAAGCACACCAGAGAAAAAAAGATAAAAATAAATAAATTGATAAAAGAATAAAAAGCAATCTGGGTTCTGATATTTAGCCCCATTCCTCTACTCACATCACATGCATTGGAAATTATACAGAAATAATCAGGAATTAGAATTGGAGAAAGAAAGAGAGGAAAAGGTGGAAATAACATTGGAGGAAACTGATGGATGAGGAAACAAAATTGACAGAAAAGACACACCCCGTGGGAGAGGACTCAGTTTCCTTGTGTTGCTGGCTCACGTCACAATCCATCCATTGTACCGCTGTCGGCATTGCTCCTCCTCCCTCCCTCCTCGTAGTCATCCATCCATTAGTACCTTCTCAAAGCCAAGCTGCGACTGCGATGCTTCAGTACCAGTCCCCAGAAGGAAAATTTAGAGAATAAAATGAGTTTTAAAATAAATGATAAAATAACAAATGCACCCTTAAAATGGAGTAACGTAGTTGTTCCAAATGTTTTATCACTATTTTTATTAAATTTTTTATATGGAGTGTTTTAGGGAAGTGGTTAAAAATTGATTTTTTAATTTTTTTTTATTATTTTATGTGAGAGATTATGTGGCTTAAGATAAGTTAAAAATTGACTTTTGACTTTTAATCCATGTTTTCCAATATGGGCCTAAGTGTGAAACTCACATGAAACTCTCATAGGCATTTGATAGAAATATTAGTAAAACGGTTCCTTACATTTTTTCTTAAAATTTATTTAAAATACTGCTTGTTGTTATAGTTTTAAAAAAAATAATAATATATAAATTCACTTTTTAGACCCACTTTATAGACTCAGTAATGTATTAAGAACGTGATTGATTAATAGTTAGAGAATATTTAATTATTAACCAATTATCTTCTTAACATATCACTAAATTTGGAAATTGGCTTTAACTTTTGGGTTTGAATAACAATATTCTTTGAAAAATTATGAATATATATTTTCCTATTTAATAGAATTAATTTAAAAATAAAATTCTTAACTGTATTTCTATACAATAATAAAATTAATTAAATTATTAATTAAAATATATTCTAACATCATTAAAAATATTAATTAATTTGATAATTTATTAATAAAAATAATCATTTATTGTAAAATTATAAACTTTAAAAGGAGAGATGTTATTTCTAAAAATATTTTAAACTAACATTTGTAATTTATTTTAAAATAAAAATAAAGTAAAATTTTTGTTTTGATTTGATTTGATTTGATTTGATTTGAGCTATGGGTTTGGCGTGGCCGAAAACTCCAAAATTTAATTTTCAACTTTTTTTAGTAAACTTTTAATATTTTAAATATTTTTCTTTTTAAACCTTTTAGATGTAATTAAAAAATAAATAAAATTATTTATAAAAAACGTAAAATAAAATTACTACAAAAAAAAAATGAAAATGTAAATATGGTGATTTTTTTTTCAAGTATTTTATTTTCATTGCAAAAAAGGGGAATTCTCAATATCTTTTTCCTGAAAGAATAAGATCACTAGGTCACTTTTGCATTAAAAAATGTATTGTTAATAATGTTTTATCACTTTTATAATATTTTTAAGGACAATACGCACCAGTAATTACAATTTTGAGGCCATTTTTGTCCAATCCGAAATTTTATATACTGTGCAAAATGTTTAAAACTTATAAACTATTACCCATAAATTGAATCCTTATAACATGGATTGTTTAGTTGTTGATTTACATAGACATTACGGTAGATCAATTTGTAAGTCACATTTTAAGAAAAATATTATATGTCACTTAATTTTTATCACCGTTTTGTAACAATCTTTACGTAGACATGACCGATTAATTTCTTCATTTAAAGATAATCATTAAAAAAGTAAGGAAAACAAATAACATTTTTATTATGTACCGATAATATAAAATAATAACAAAAAACAAAGTGATATATTAATATCACTCACTTCAAAAATTAAAACAGAATTCATTTTTGAAAAGAAAAAAGGGTCACAACTTTCAAAAATTTCAAAATATTTTGAAAAAATTGTGTTCTTTTTTTGTTTTTTAAAATAAATTTTATCTTCTTTACCCCTTACTCACTACTTCCAACCATCACCTACCACTGAATACTATTTTCATTTATTACCTAAGTATCCACCATCTCTGACTTTCGATCAATTAATGATGACCCTATGTTAAATTCTGACAATCTTTCTATAATCTTTGGTGATTGTATTTTGACAATCTCATTATTGGTTACTAGCTCCAATAATTTATCAAACATATGTTTATATGTATTTGTAGTTATATTTATATATATTTATCAAAGTAAGTAATGATGCTGTCTCCAATTTAAGCCAAGACATCTAGTTGGTCAAGTCGTATGTCAATAACTTAATTCATACGAATAACAAACAAACAGAGCGCCAACAAATTTTGAAAATTAACAACATTTTTAAAGTCATAATCCACTGGAAAAGGCTTTCATTTCATATAAAATTTTAGAGTAGAATAAAATACAAAAAAAAAATACAACTATTACAGTTTGAATATAATTACATCGATTTCAAATTTAATAAAGTTGAGACAATTAAAATTAGTACAAATAATATAAAATAAACAAATAAAATTATATATTTTAATATAAAACTGATTATAATATCATTTATCTATCGATATAACTAATAAATTATTGATAAAAATAAAATTAAGTATTATATGAATTAAAATTGTTAAATTTAGTGTATTTAATGAAAAAAAATTATGAGAATGGTTTAATTGTAAAAATTGTCTAATCTAAACAAACACGTCTCTAAGATGAAACATTTGAAGGATGACACACCATTGATTGAGGGAGTAGTAGCGTGTCTATCGCCATTTCCAAGTCCCATTTGCAATAATACGTCAGAGCCTCTCATTTTCAGACATTTTCGTCTCTAACTTTCTAGCATGCACTCTCCATTTTTCAATTCCATGCTTTCTACTTGAACGTGTTGTGATGTTGATCCATCAATGTCACTTTCCCATATTATTATTATTATACTTACACAATCAAACAAAACAATGTGTGACTTTCACTATGTTTTTTTATTGAAGTTGTTGAATTTTCGATTTTATTTTTTAACCAAAAGGGAACTTATATTTTTGGCTTCTTTCAAAGAAATTTCTAGCTTTGTTTATAGTGGGATTTAAAATTCGACCTTATCAGCTTCTACTCATTCAATAAAAATTGTAAAATATTGAGTTTCACTTCTTCTTTTTTTTTTTCTTTTTTTTTTTTTTGTCATAAAAAATATTAATAAATCACTTTCAATCATCATGTGAACTGTCACAAATTCTCGGCTCAAAATAGACTCCAATCTAGGGTTGTGTATATCGTTCAATTCGTTAAAATCACACTGATTCGTACCGATCTGTCTACTAAATACGGATTAAACTTTGAAATTTATAACCCGTTTTCGAAACCGCTCTATTCTACTATAGTTAATATATATATTTTTAAAATTTTTAATGAAATATTAAAATAAAAATAAGTGCAAGAGAGATTTAAAATTAGTACTTATATCTATGAAAAATATTATGTAAAATTAGTTTATGTTATATATGTGAAAAATATTTTGTAAATTAATATTAAATATTATGTAAATGTTTGATAATTGTTTTAAATTATTCAATGAGCTAACAAATTGAAACCACTTCAATCTGTTCAAATCGTGATTTGATTATTTAAGGCCTGTTTGGTAACACTTACGTTTTTAGTTTATATTTACAAAAATTTTATAAATTGGTTTTTGTTTATTTTTAGAAAAACATAAATTACAAATGCGTTTGGTTTGGACAAAATGTTTAAAAATTTTAAAAAATATAAACTAAAAGAATGAGAAATGGTGAGTAGTGGCGTAGCGGGTGGTGACAAGTGGTGGTGGATTGTGGCAGCGGAAGACGGTGGTGGTGGGTGGGTGGCGACGGAAGACGGTAGTGGTGGCGAGTGGTGGTGACGGAAGACGATGATGGAGAGTGGCGGGTGATGGGTAACAGCGGCAGGTGGTGGTAGGTGGTAGCGGCAGAAGACAGTGATGCAGGGTGGTGGCGGCGGAAAAACGGTGAGTGGAAAGTGGTGGCAGGTGGTAGTGGCGGGTGGTGGCAGCGAAAGACGGTGGTGAAAAGTGGTGGCGGGTGACAGGTGGTAGTCAAAGATGGTGGTGGAAAGTGGTGGCAGTGAAAGAAGGTAGTGGAAAGTGGTGGCAGGTGGTAGTGGCGGCTGGTGGCGGTGGAAGACGGTGATGGAAAATGGTGACAAGTGGTGGCAGCGAAAGATGGTGGTGAAAAGTGATGGTAGGTGGTAGTGGCGGAAGATGGGGGTGGCAGTGGAAAACGGTGGTGGAAAGTGGTGGCAGGTGGGCGGTGGTGGCGGCGAAAGACAGTGGTAAAAAGTGGTGGCTGGTGGTGACAGCGGAAGAATGTGGTGGAAAGTGGTGGCGAGTGGTAGTGGCGGAAGATGGTGGTGGCGGCGGAAGACAGTGGCGAGTGGCGACGACAAAAGACGGTGACGGAAGACGGTAGTGGGTGGTGGTGGCGGAAGACGGTGGTGAAAAATAGTAGCTGGTGGTAGCGAGTGGTAGGTGGTCAAAAATAAAAAATTTAAAAACGTAAACTCATTTTTTGAGTTTATAAAATTTGGCCAAATTTATAAACTGAGACTATTGATTTATAAACTAAAATATTTACCAAACAAATTTTTCTGACAATTTTAAAAAATTTTATAAATATAAACTGAAAACATAAATGTTACTAAACGTTACCCAATCAATTCACCATTTACGATTTCACTTATAATTTTATTATCAAACTATTTCAATCCCACTCTATCTGTGAATTGATAACTCTTGTTGTAAGCACCAAAATCAAGAAGAATTAAAGAACAGGAAACAAAAGTAATTTATAAAAACAAAACTGAAGAAGAAATATACCACATCAACATCCTATACATATAGGGCTTGTTTGATTCATGGGATTAGGGGGGGACTATTTACTGTGTAGATTGTAATCCGCACAGTAAAGCTAATCCGATGTTTGTTTTTTTTTTAGTCCGCCGGACTCCATGTCCGGCCGGACTCCTAATCCCCCGTATGGGGGATAAAATAATCCGGGGGGGGGTGTGGGATAGAATTGGTGGGATTGTTTACTGTTTGGATTAGAGGGGTGAGATGACCATTTTGCCCTCATTTGTTGTGGCACATTTAATTCAAATTTAAATTTAATTATGTATTATATTTAATAAAAAATTTTAATTTAAATGTCTCAATTTAAAAATAAAATAATTTTATTTAACTTTTTATTGATATTTTATTTATTTAATTTTTTGAAATAATTTTTTATGGATATTTTATTGATGTTTTATTTTAAAATTTTGTTTATGTTTTATTTAATTTCATTATTTAAATGTAATAGATGTTTTATTTAATTTCATTTTTTGATTATTATTTTTTTAAACAAATTTATTTAAAATCTTAATTAAAAAAATAATATATATTTTTATTGATATTTTATTTATTTATTTTTTAAAAATAAATTTATTTAATTGTGTAAAAAATAAAATAAAATAATTTTTTATTTAATTTAGTTAAAAATAATTAAAATATTAAAGATATGTTTAATATTGCTATTACTTAGTAAACTATTAAAAAGGGTAAAATAGTCATTTGTTCATTTATCCTATCCAGTCCGTCCAACCAAACGTTGGATTCACTAAAAATAGTCCGGGGGATTCACAGTCCGGACATCTAATCCCATGAAAAAACAAACACAGGATACATATCCAATCCGACCAAATAGTCCGGGGGATTCACAGTCCCAAGACTCCAATCCGATGGATTCTAATCCCCCCTTATCCAGTCCGCCCAATCAAACACACCCATAGTGTGTGTTTGATTGGGGGATAAGGGGGGGATTATTTACTGTGCGGATTGTAATTCGCACAGTAAATTTAATCCGGTGTTTGTTTTTTTTTTAGTCTTCCGGACTCCATGTCCGGCCGGACTCCATGTCCCCCATATGGGGGACTATTGTGTCCTGGGGGGTGGGACAGAAAGTGGGGGACTATCTACTGTTGGGATTAGATGCGAAAATGACTATTTTGACCCTCTACTATTTAATTATGTATTATATTTAATAAAATTTAATAAAATTTAAATGTTTCAATTTAAAAATAAAATAATTTTATTTAACTTTTTATTGATGTTTTATTTATTTAATTTTTTAAAATAATTTTTTATAGATATTTTATTGATGTTTTATTTTAAAATTTTGTTTATAATTTATTTAATTTCATTATTTAAATTGTAATAGGTGTTTTATTTAAAATTTTAATTCAAAAAATAATATAAATTTTTTATACAGGTTATACAGTATTTTATTAAATCAAATTTAGTGGTTATTTATTTATTTAATTGTGTAAAAAAATAAATTTATTTAATTGTGTAAATAAACAAACACAGTAAATTATTTAATTGTGTAAATAAACAAACACAGTAAAGTTTTGTATGTAAAAAAAAATAATGATTTGTTATACAGTAATGATTTTAAAAAAAATTTATTGATATTTTATTTATTTATTTATTTAATTTAAAAAAACAAATTTATTTAATTAAAAATAATTAAAATATTAAAGATATGTTTAATATTGTTATTACTTAGTAAACAATTGAAAAAGGGCAAAATAGTCTTTTGTTCATTTATCCTATCCAGTTCGTCCAACCAAACGTTGGATTCACTGAAAATAGTCCTATCCAGACATCTAATCCCATGAAAAAACAAACACAGGATACATATCCAATCTAACCAAATAGTCCGGGGAATTCACAGTCCCAAGACTCAAATCCGATAGATTCTAATCCTCCTTTTCCAGTCCGTCTAATCAAATATTGTACAACTTCCCAAAACTATATACATAGAGTGATGTTATATACAAATGACATATACAACTTCTACAAATGTAGCAGCCATTGTCACCCATGTCAGTCATATCAAATGATGAATAATCCCTTTACAGTTTTTTTGTTTTTTTTTTTGATCAAGTAATCCCTTTACAGTTTGATAGGTTGTTCTTTGAATGTTTTTGGAGTGTTTTGGTTTTTGGATGTCAATTCGGATGGGTCGCATTCATAACAGGTGGCCACATGTGTACTATAATTTGTTCGTTTCTCATTTTAGCTTTGGCCAAAATATGCAGTGGTATCCTTTTTCCAACTTACAATCTAATCCCATTATTTAGGCAAACAGGCTAATTCAATAATATATTTTTTTTTTTTATTATTTAGCTAAAATATAAGTTTAAAAAATTAATATGTTTAGAATGACTTTTTAATTTTTTATAAAAATATGTATAAAAAGTAGAGAGAAAAGAGAATTTTTGATTTTTTAGTATGAATTGTTAGTTTTTTGACTAATTTGTAACTTTTTGACTTTTTGATTAAATGGGAGGGTTCCCAGACGAGGCCTTAGGCTTTGTTTGTGCAGTAACGGCCGTTTGTTTTGAGGGGTAGGATGGAAGTGATTGATAGTGAGGAGATTAATAGTAAGGGAATTATTAGTGAGGGGATTAAGTAAAATTATATTTATTTTGATGATAATTGTTAGTGTAGAAATTGTTAAATTATTTTTATATAAAATAATAAAACAAATAAAAAAATACAAAAACATTAAACATTAATGTTTTAAAAAAAATACCCAACATGTAAAAAAAAATTTAAAAATAAAAATAAAATAAAAAATTTTCAGAAAAAAATAAAAAAAATAAAATAATGATTTTTACTTAATAAAAAATACAAAAAATTAAACATTAATGTTCAAAAAAAATGCCCGACATGTAAAAAATAAAATAAAAAATTTCTAGTCCACCGGATTATTTTTCTAATACCATGTCTTAGAGGCCCATCCGAATCCCATCTGCAAGGCTTATCCTAAGCCCTTCGGCTTAACAGTTCCTTCCTCAACTCTGTAAACAAACAACACATTAAATGAGGCCCACAGCTATCCTAATTCCAATCCCCCTCTCATAACCCAAAACAAATAGGGCCTAAGAGAATCTCCAATGGAGTTTTCAAAATACTTATCAAAGTTATAATTTAATAATAGTGATAAAAAGTGAATATCTAATGACTTGCTATTTTACTTGTCAAAGATGACATATGCTATATATGTTCTCAAATTTGACAAGTAAAATAACAACTGTCAAAAATGTCACATCAGCAAATATGAACATATTTGTGGCTCCAAATTTAGTTGAAAAAATAGAATTGAAACAGTAGAAAATCAAGTAATTTTTCAAATTTAATTTTTCTATTTAATTTTTCAAATTGAATTATATTTAATTTTTTTTCTAATTTTTCTAATTTTTTTCATTTTTTATATTTGTCTAGTTGAGAATAATATAAATATATAATTTTTTTTTTTACAAATAGTTAAAAAAAGGTCATAAAAGACAAAAAATAAATAAAAATAAAATTATAAAAAAACTTATATCCAAACAACACCTACAAACTAGAAGAGAAAGTTGATTGAGAATTGTCAAAATAACAAGTGACCATTAGAGCACCATTGCTATAATTTGACAAAATAATACTATTCATTGCCAAATTATAGCAATAGTAACGATATTATAGCAACAACCATTGAAGATGCTCTAAGGTGATTTTTTTAACTTTTTAATTTTTAATTATTTTAATTTAGGATTAAAAATTCTGTTTGAGTTAAATATTTTGACTTTTAAAATTTTTGTAAAAGAAAAAATAAAATAATTATGATTTTAATGTGATATTTATTTTATTAACTTTTTAATCTATTTTATTTTTTTGTAACTATTTTAACTAAAAAACCTCCAAACAGCAGTGTAAATTTAGCCTAATCCGGCCCAACCCATGTTGGGCCCCGTAAATTCCTATCAAAATTTGAGTTAGGCCACTGGCCAAAAAATTAGATCCAAGTCCCATAGGATATTCGGATCTTGGGCGGATTGGGAATGGGCATGACTGAACAATTTTTTTTTATATTTTTTTCCACCAAAATTTTATTGTTTTCATCAAAAATGATACTAAGCATCGGGCAGGACGGGCCAGGCCTCAAGCCGAGCTTTGAGTGGAACTATAGCGAGCGGATGGGTTGGGTCAGGCTTCAAATGACGGTCCAAGCCCAGGGTCTTGAACTAGGCTGGAGCTTGGGCCTAATTGGCCCAGGCTCACCTCGAGTCGCGGATAATTTTTACACCCAAACCCAACATGCCAAACGAGGGCTTAATAATTTTAATAACTCATTAATATTTTGTTTGTTTTGGTGTTACATTATTTATTTTAATAATAAATATTGTTGCCATAATTTTTTTTAATCGCATCGTTAAGATTATTATATTAATGCTTGAATTAGTTATAGGGGTACTTGGTGGGGCTTTTTTAAGTCAACTTATGGTTTCTGACTTTTAAAAAGTTATTTTAGATTGTTTGGTTAAACTTATTTCAAATAGTTTCTGATTCTAACAACTTATTTTAAGTCAAAAAGCTGATTTTGAGAAGCTGTTCACCCCTTACTTCTGATTATCAGCTTCTGCTGTGGACATGTTAATTCACGATTATACTCTTAGATTTTCTTATTTTTTATTTTTTTAAAAATAGGAAAAAACACAAATGGACTATAAAATATTATTATTATTTTTTATAAGAAATGTACACAAATAGTGAATAATAAAAAATAAAAGTTAATTAAAAAAGTTACTTCACAGCTTATTTAACAAACACTACTCAATAACTTAAATCTATAATCCAACAGCTATACCAAACAGATTAACAGCTTCTGATTAAAGTCATAATCTATAATTTGTTAAGTTATAATTTATAATCTGTTTTAACAGCTACACCAAACAGGACCATAGTATGGTAGCTATAACCATAACAGATAGAGATAGAGGTGGAGATGGTGGTGGAAGTAATTGTGGTAATGATAATGGTGATAGTTGTAATAGTGATGTGCTTGAAAACAACAATAGTACAATCTCATAAAATTTATCCATAAAAACATAATTAGAAGAACAAAAATGTGTGATTTTGATTTATTTCAAGCGTAGGTGATATATAGTACAATAATTTAATTTAGACCACACATCAATTTTTATTTTTTTTAAAAAAATAAAATTCTTACCATTTTTTTATGATTCTCATAACTTCTGGTGATAGAAGTGATTGTGATGATGATAGTGTGACATTAGTAAAATTTTAATATAGAAAGTAAAAATATTTTTGCCAAATAAACCAGTTTTAGTTGACCATAAAAAATATTTTTTTATTTTTATTATAGGGTAAATTACAAATACGCCCCCTCAAGTTTGCTTAAAGTCTAAATTATCCATTTGAAAAATTACAAATATCTCACCATTAAAATTTTTTATTTAACATAATTAATTAAAAAAAAAATTCATAATTGCTCTCCTATATAATAATAAAATTACTTAAATTATTAATTGAAACATATTTATAACATCATTAAAAACTGTTAATTGACTTGATAATTTATTAATAAAATAGACAATTTGTTATGAAATTAGAAACCTCAATGAATGAAATGTAATTTCCAGAACCACGGGGGGCGATTTGTATTTTAGGCATTGTTTGGCATTGGCTTGTTTTATCCTAAAAATAAAAAAGTCACTGAAAAAACAAAAAAAACCAACAACCTATATTAAAAATCAAATATTTCATTTTCTTTCTAATTTTTGCACATCTTTTCGTAAAAAATCAAAAAATCATTGTTGGCTACATATTTTGTAAAAGCCAATTACAATTCGACACGTGGCAGAGTAAGGGTAATATAGGAAGACTAGTCAAGTCTTTGATCCTGATCATACACGTGGCAGTTAATATTGGTTCTCACGTAATCTGAGTAGCATTGGATCAGTAAAGAGATGCAAGGTGACGTGGCTTCAACGGTTACTCATATTCAAATTCAAATATAGGAGGGAAGCCTAACTGTAAATGATGGTGTAGTGGAACTACTTATAAGGCAACATGATTAGCGATCATGGAGGAGTAGTTCAACGGTTTGAAGTGCAGTTCGAAGGTCATCCTTAACAAGTATAAATAGCAGGGAAGCCCCCAGAAAAAACCCCCAGACTCAGATTCAACAAACCAGTCATTTACTTCATATTTTCTTTCTCAATTTTACATTTCCAGTCTTTACATTTCCTGCACTTTAAATACCTGTTCTTTACATTCCTGCACTTTAAATTCCTACACTGTACTTCGTTCATAAGAGTAGTTTTAAGTAGATCGTCACTGTAAACCTCAACGAGGTTGAGTCTGGATTATTGTAAGTTTTCATTTTAATGAAATACTTCAGTTGTTCGTCATTTCACTGTTATTTTGCTTAATTTCTTCTAAGTCAAGCCACCAGTAAAAGTCCTCTTCATTGAGGCTAAAAGAACTAAAACACAATCGTCTGATAATTGGTTGGCAATTATAATTTCTGTAAGGACTGATTGATCCTTACTGGCACGCTCGCATTTACAAAAATACCCTTTGAAAGTCAAAAAGCCAACATATATTTTTGGCACGCCCAGTGGGACATATTAAAATGGCTAGACGAAGACGACAATGAGAAAATGAACGCTTGGAAGAAGGCGTAGAAGGAGAGGTAGAAATACCTAATCTAGAGGATAATGTGGTAACACATTCTGTGGAAACTCCCATGTTATCAGAACCTATGGTCGAACAGACCAGTACTTCGGGACAAGAACCATATGTTCATAATATTGGACGAAACAAAGGAATTGGACCATCCACTGTTCCATCTACTCAGCCAACCAATACATGGGATGGCCTAGTAGATGCTATGGGACAACAATTAATGAATATAATGGAAATGTGGGCAACATCCTTTTTGGATCGAATGAATAACCACCAACCAACAAACATAAGACACACAGAGGAAGTTTTAAATGTCCTTCAGCAAGGATTGGCTAGAGACAAACAGCCTATGCAAGTTAATGGACATTCTAATGGTCAAACTAGTAACCAGAATTATGAAAGACCATCACCTCAGTCTTGGTATGAACCCATTTTGAGGCCTATAGCAGGCCAAAGTGCAATAATTGTGGTAGCGATACAGATGGTGGTGGAGATGGTGCAATAGTTATAGTGTGGTAGCGATAACCACAACAGATAGAGATAGAGGTGGAGATGGTGGTGGAAGTAATTGTGATGATGATAATGGTGATAGTTGTAATAGTGATGTGCTTGCAGTAGTAGTGGAAACAACAATAGTACAATCTTATAAAATTTATCTATAAAAACATAATTAGAAGAAAAAAAATGTGTGATTTTGATTTATTTCAAGCGTGGGTGATATATAGTACAATAATTTAATTTAGACCACACATCAATTTTTAAAAAAAAAAAAAATAAAATTCTTATTATTTTTTTTATGATTCTCAAAACTTCTGGTGATAGAAGTGATTGTGATGATGATAGTGTGACATTAATAAAATTTTAATATAGAAAGTAAAAATATTTTTGCCAAATAAACTAGTTTTAGTTGACCATAAAAAATATTTTTTATTTTTATTATAGGATAAATTACAAATACGCCCCCTCAGGTTTGCTTAAAGTATAAAGTGCCCATTGTTGAAAAATTACGAATATCTCATCGTTAAAATTTTTTATTTAACAGAATTAACTAAAAAAAAAATAATTCATAATTGCTCTTCTATATAATAATAAAATTACTTAAATTATTAATTGAAACATATTTATAACATCATTAAAAATTGTTAATCGACTTGATGATTTATTAATAAAATGGACGATTTGTTATGAAATTAAAAACCCCAATGATTGAAATGTAATTTCCAGAACTATAGGGGGCGATTTGTATTTTAGGCATTGTTTGGCATTGGCTTGTTTTATCCTAAAAATAAAAAAGTCACTGAAAAAACAAAAAAAACCAACAACCTATATAAAAAATTAAAGATTTCATTTTCTTTCTGCTTTTTGCATATATTTTTTTTGTAAAAAATCAAAAAGTCATCATAAACATACTTGTTTTTTTTAATATCATATTTTAGTCGAAAAAAACAAAAAAACTACTAAAAGAGTCTGTTCCCAAGTGAGGTCCTAATCGAACCTTATTTGTAATTCACCTTTTATTATATTAAACCTCAAAAATAAATACAAATACAAAATATTTTTATAAAATTATAATTCAAAAAAGTTGTAGTCGTAACTTCAAACACATCAATTCACACGAACATCACCGATATCTACCCTTCCATTTTTCTTCCAAAGATGATGTGTTTGTTGAACCTTGAACAAGACAATAATTTCAAATCAATCAACGTAATGCTTTTCAAATTTTTTATTTTTTCCACGGGGTTGCTTTCAAAAACACCTTCAGAGAATAATTTTAAAAACAAAATGAACAGCAATAAGGGCCTACCTCACATCACCATCAAAAACCCATATCGATATGGATGGTTTATTTGTATATAAAAATATTATTGTGGAAAGTTTCATAGATAGAGAACTCGAATTTTTACAGCACTGGGAAGGGCAAGACATGTGAGGCTGACTATTGAGTGTTAATGTGCTCTTCTTAAAGTATGTTGAGAGTGACCAATCAAATTGGGAATCCCAAATCAAGGAGTACAATAGTACATCAATGGTGAATAGGTGGGTGATGATGATCCATTTCTTCAAAGTTGATGAATCAGTTCATGTTGAATGTTTTAACCTTTTGATTGATCGTTGATGTGTGATGAATCTCACGGTTGTGATCATTTTCTAAAGTTTTTGCTTTTTTAAAACATGTGTTGTGATTTCTTGAATTTGAGGAATGCTTAAATCAAGTTTGAAAGTTGATCAAAGATTGCTAATATTTATTTGAATTTACGGTATTGAAATGGGATATTTATATAATTTTCTTGTGGCATTTAGTTGTGGGCAGTTCTTTTATTTATTTATTTTTAAATTATACTACATTTTAACAATGAACAATGTTATATATAAAAATCTTGAATTGAAAAAAAAAATAAAATTAAAATGCTATATGTAATGGCAAAAAAATTAATGGAAAATCCCACGGTATGTTCCATTAAAACTGTGAACTCGAAGTCCATTGTATAAATTGTTTTGAAACTTAAGTAATTAATTAAAAAAAGGTACATTTTTTAGATTTCAACAAAAATTTAAACTGTGTTTTCCTTTATTTTTAGGTGGTTACTTATTGAAAACATTACTTTTCAAGATTTTCTGTAGAAAATAATGTAACTGCTGGATTAAGTACTCATTAATGAAATGAACAATGCTATACAATACAGAATCTCATTTATTATTTCATTTTTCACTCAGCATAAAGCATTGGAGTACTCATTAATGGAGAAAAGGCTCTTATGGATTTATTTTTATATTTTTTTTCCATAAATAAAAAGTGAAAAAAATACAAATTTTAACATTAATATTTTCAAAATTTAAAATTAAAATAGAAATATCATTTGATTAATCAATTCTTAACAAAAGAAATAAGCAAACTTCATTTATTGAATGACAAAGGGGGAAATCATGGAAAATTACAATCCCAATTGTGGAATAATGCACCTAAACATCTGCATTGATGTTATTTTTCGACTGGAAGATTGATAGCTAACTATCAACACTTTGGATTATCTGGACACATACAAGATCAAGTTATTAAGGATTAAAATATCTCTTAATTTCTATGATGGGAGCCCTTTTTCGGTCTGTATAAATAGACTATTATATTTGTACATATATAATAAAGGAGAGCATTCAATCTTATAGTGTCCAAGTTATTGAAAAAGGGTTGTGGTTCGTTCTATAAATATTTTTTCCTCTGTCTATAAGTACCCTTCTTCATAAATATTTGTTGAGCAATGATACATAGCTAGAGCTCTAAATAGAACTCTAGTGAGTTGGCAAGCCAAAAGAAGATGAAAAGCACCAATAGAAAGTAACAATAATTATACATGGACTAGTGCCACATAATTAGAGTTCATTTAGAGCTCTTATTTTAGAGCTGCCAAACAGTTTTGATATTTGTTTCATGAATTAATAGAGCGAACATTTTTACAAAAACTAATCATCAAAACATAAAATTTCAATTGAAACGCACAATTGAATTTCGGAAGGGAGACATTTTGATTTTAGATAAAATGAAAAGGATAATTACAAATATACCTCTTGAAAAATGAATTGTCTCTTGTAATTTTTAAAATGACATTCCATCCCTTGAATTTTTTAATTTCATAACAAATGACTCATTTTATTAATAAATTATTAAGTTAATTAATAATTTTTAATAATATCAAAAATTCATTTCAATTAATAATTTAGATAATTTTATTACTGTATAAGAGAGCAGTTAGAAAAAAATTTTCCCAGTTAATTCCATTAAATAAAAAACTATGACAAAAAAAATATTTATAATTTTTTAAAATATAAGTGACAGTATGTATTTTAAGAAAATCGAAGGCGTCTATTTGTAATTTATTACCCCAAATGAAAAATAATAATAAATTTAATTTGAGAAAACGGAATTGTTTTTATTTATTGAGCAGTAGTAATGACCAAAACGGCACCGTTTCCAATGCCTGCATCAATCGAGATTGACCTGACCCCGAAACCTTCACCTTGTCTTTCTTTCATTGGGCGTTTCGCGTAGCATAGCATGCCATCCCCAAACTAAACCAAACCCCATCTCCGTTTTTCTCTCTCGCTCTCGCTCTCGCTCTGTCTCTCTCCGCAAAATCTCGATTCGCTCGAAACCCGGCCCCGAATCTCTCGATTTCCCTAACCCAATCTCCCCCATCTTTCTCTCTGAGATCCAAAAATAATCGAATTTTCCGTCAAATTCTGTCGGATGATTTCACATCCCAAGCCCTAGGTCTTCAATTCCGGTGATTAATTCATCTAATTTTGAGGCTGTCTCTTCATCGAAGCTTTGTAACCATCTCGAATTTCAAATTTCCGGAGCCTAGGGTTTTATTGTTGAAGGCGGATCGAAATTATTAGGGATTGATGTTTATCGTGAGGGACGAAAGCTCGACGACCGATACAGAAACCGGCGATGATGGACGGCTATTATGCATGGACGGGAAGGTGAGCGCAGGATACACCGCCGGCACATGTGGTCTGTCCCCGCTCCCTCCACGTCGTCTGTAGCTGTTTCCGATTCCGTTGCTGCGATTACCTCCGATTCTCTCTCCAAAGTATATATACATATATATCTGTTAAATAAATATATTACTATTGAAATCTTTTTTGTATACATGTTATTGGGTTTTTTTTCTCTCTCTTTAGATGCCCTTGATGCTGATGAAATTAAACGATTTTTTACTTTTGCGAATACCCTTTAATCTTTCATACTGATTGGTCCATTCGTGATATGTTTATAATTTTTGGGTTTGGGTTTGGGTTTGGGTTTGGGTTTGGGTTTGGTTATGTGGAAGGGAAAAGGGGGAACAAAAATTGTGTTCTGGGCGTGGATTTTTTAATTTTTTGTGTTGGTTTTGGGCTAATAATGAAAGATTAGGTTGTTTTCTTTATTATCTTTATGTACATTAACTCGTTTCTATTCACATGTGGATTAGCCGATTCTTTGAGCCTTATTAGTTGCTGGATTGGGCAGTTTTCCACATTTTATATTTACCAAAGTTTTCCAGTTTTTATGACTCTAGGCTGTTAAATGCATTCGCTACAGGTTCCTTTATTTATTAGGATTGGTATAGACGGTGAAATGTTGATTATTGAGAAAACCCGTCTTTGAAATTACTTTCACAAAACAAATTAACAGTATGGTTCTGGTTAAGATTGCATTATTAATGCGCAGGGAGTTATGGAGTGAATTTTGTTTTTATTTAAGAAATAATATGCTTGTCTAGATTGAATTTAATTATCGAACTTAAATTTTTAGTGGTAATTCTCAATGCTTATGCCTTTGCCTTTTATCTTGGCTGCATTTCTCTTACGGAGATTTCTATTTTGCAACTCTATTGTTTTTCCCTTGACATATTTTTTGTTGGGTATTTGCCCCAAGTTGGAGGGACATACATTTCCTGCACCAATCTGGGATGTGAAAATTTTCAATTTGTTTGTGCCATACACTTAGGAGTATTCTTCGCTCATGCTTTGCTTTCTTGTAGGATGGACGCAAGATTTGTGTTGGTGATTGTGCTCTTTTCAAGCCGCCCCAAGACACCCCACCTTTCATTGGAATAATTCGTAGGTTAAAATTAGGGAAAGAGGATAATTTAAGCTTATCTGTGAATTGGCTCTACCGACCTGCTGATGTAAAGCTTGGAAAAGGTACCTCGCTAGAACCTGCACCCAACGAGGTCTTTTACTCCTTCCACAAGGATGAGATACCTGCTGCATCGTTACTCCATCCGTGTAAAGTCGCATTCCTTCCTAAAGGTGTTGAACTTCCTTCAGGGATATCCTCATTTGTGTGCAGACGTGTGTATGATATTGAGAACAAGTGTTTATGGTGGCTAACTGATCAAGATTATATTAATGTGAGTGTTGTGATTTTTTGTGATATGTATCTGGTGGTTCATTCATAAGTATTCTCTTGATTATATCTGTAGTCTTGTTTTGGACACAGGAACGGCAGGAAGAAGTAGATAAGCTATTAGACAAGACGCGACTAGAAATGTATGGAGCAGTGCAATCTGGAGGCCGGTCTCCGAAGCGCTTGAATGGTCCAACAGGAACACTGCAGTCAAGGCCTGGTTCAGAAAGTGTTCAGAACAGTAGCTCGCCCTTACCTTCTCAAGTTAAGGGAAAGAAGAGGGATCGGGCTGATCAAGGCACTGATCCTGTCAAACGAGAGCGTGTCTCCAGAGCAGATGATACTGATTCTGGTCAGTTTAGACCAGAACACTTATTAAAGTCTGAGATTGCTAAAATAACTGACAAAGGTGGGCTTGTAGATTTTGAAGGGGTTGAGAGATTAGTGCAACTCATACAACCTGACAGTGCTGAGAAGAAAATAGATTTGACTTGTCGAAGAATGCTGGTTGATGTGATAGCTGATACAGACAGGCTTGATTGCCTTGGATGGTTTGTACAACTTAGGGGTTTGTCAGTGTTGGATGAATGGCTGCAAGAGGTTCACAAGGGGAAGATTGGTGATGGTAGTAGCCCCAAGGAAAGCGATAAATCTGCTGAGGAATTTCTGTTGGTTTTACTTCGTGCATTGGACAAGCTGCCTGTGAATCTACATGCACTACAAACTTGTAATGTTGGTAAATCAGTGAATCACTTGCGAAGTCATAAAAATTCTGAGATTCAGAAGAAAGCTAGGACTTTAGTTGACACATGGAAGAAACGTGTTGAAGCTGAAATGAATATGATTGATGCCAAGACGGGATCGACTCGTGGTGGTTCATGGCCATCCAAGTCAGTGCTTTCAGAAGTTTCTCATGTGGGGAACCGGCGTAATGGAGGACCCTCCGAGGTTAGTGTGAAGAGCTCTAGCTTACAATCTTCTACTTGTAAAATACCACCTATTAAGCTTGGTTCTGGCGAAACTGTTGCCAAGAATGTGTCGACATCTGCTTGCTCAACAAAATCGGCAGCATCAGTGAGCTTTTCCAGTGGTGCTAGCGCAAAGGATCCGAATTCAGCGAATTTAGTTGGTGGATCCTCAGATATGCATCTGTCAACAATTAAGGAGGAGAAGAGCAGCAGTTCCAGTCAGTCTCAGAACAATAGCCAATCTTGTTCGAGTGATCACGCAAAGATGGGGGTTTCTTCTTGCAGGGAAGATGCACGGAGTTCTACTGCTGGGTCAGTGAGTGTGAGTAAGATTTCTGGCAGCACTCCTCGCAACCGGAAATCAAGCAATGGTCTTCAGGGGTCAGCTGTATCAGGGGTTCAAAAGGAAACAAGTTATGGAAAATCTGGTTTCTTTAGTAGGAACTTGGCTTCTGAAAAGGTGTCACCTACTAGGGGTACTTATGAAAGAGTTGCTGATGTGCCCAATGTGGATCATCAGCGACTGATTGTCAGGTTGCCAAACACTGGTCGAAGTCCTGCACGAAATGCCAATGGAGGTTCTTTTGAAGATCCTGCTGCTACATTAAGCAAGGCTTCTCCTGCAGCACAGCCTGAAAAACTTGATCATCTTGATAGGAAAGTAAAGGGAAAAAGTGATGCCGTACAAGCTGGCAGTGCATCAAACATTGACGTGGATTTATTTCAGGGTGGAGATGGGTTAGTCAGGTCTGATGAAGGTAATGTGTCGACCCCCAGTGCTATTTGTAATGAATGGAGCAGGACTGCTGATGATGGTGGGAAGCTGATGGAAGCATCTAAAGTTATTGGTTCATCATCTGGGGTTATGCCCAAACCAGGGAAATCCTATGATGCTTCTTTCAGCTCTATGAATGCTTTGATTGAAAGCTGTGTCAAGTTCTCTGAAGCTAGTACAACTGCCTCAGGTGGGGATGATATTGGGATGAACCTGCTTGCTAGTGTGGCTGCTGGAGAGATGTCCAGATCTGATGTCTCACCATCGGGTTCTCCTGGAAGAAATTCGCCTGTACCAGAGGAATCTTGCTCTGGAAATGACGTGAAATCAAGACACTTGGATGAGGATACAGCTCGAACTGAGGATCTAAACACTGGTGAGGCAAATGGTGATGCTATACTGAAGCAAGGTAATTCTGTTGATTCTTTGCATGTTAAGAATGAATCCCCACATGATGCTATGCCTATGTCAACGAACTTTTCTGAAGATGGCAAGGAATCCTTGTGTGGCTGTGAAGAGAAGATGGGGGAGTGCAGTGGCCAATTGAATTCTTCCATTAGTTTGCAACAAAATGCATATGGCTTGCACATGAAACGCGATGGGAAGCCTGTTCAAGTAATTGATGCTTCAGTAGCTATCTCTTCTGAACATGCTACAAAAGAGGGTGATGTGGAGAATGAAGGAACTGACCAGAAGTCAGGTGCTCGCCGGGCAGTAATGAACAGTGTTTCAACTTCCAAAGTCAAAGCAAGGAGTCCCTTGTCTGATGAAGATAAGAAGAACTATCATGCAGATGAACAAATTGTTGAGAGCAGTACATTATTAGATCCAGAAGCAGCCACTAGTGTAAAAGTTGAGAAACAAGGTAATGCAGAATCACCTTCTTGCTCGTCTTCAGAAATGTGCAGGGAGGACAAGAGTGCTTTGCCTAGGGAGTCAGGGTGTGGCATCTTAACTGAGCAGAAGCTACCTGTTACAGCAAAGATTCTCCAAGAGTCGGGTGGGAAAAGTGAGGGTTCTGTACTACCTTCTGGTTCTGTTAATGTTTTGGGCATGGAGTCAAAGGCTGAGAAGGCTATTGATATGAAGGCAGCAAGTCAGACTGAGCAGAGCGAGAAACCAAATATTGACTTGAGTTCAACCATTACACATCAAAATGAGGAAAGTTGCAAGGAGAAGTCAGAAAGAAAAGAGGTTCTTGATCATTGTGCTGATGGATCCATTTCCCATGAGGAGCCTCCCACAATCCCTGTGCAACAAACAGAGGAGTGCATCAAATCTAATGCAGGCAAGTTAGATGGAATTGAAGCTGGTGGGACAGGTGAACGTGCTTCCAGTGTGAATGCTTCTGGATCCGTGTCAGGATCAGATGCGGTTGTAAAGCTAGACTTCGATCTGAATGAAGGTTTTCCCATTGATGATGGGTGCCAAGGGGAGTTTGTTAAGTCATCAGTTTCCGGAAATTTATCCACTGTACATCTGCCTTGCCCATTACCCTTTCCTATTTCTTCCATGTCTGCAAGCTTTCCTGCTTCAATTACTGTTGCCTCTGCTGCCAAAGGATCATTTCGCCCTCCTGAAAACCCATTGAGAAGTAAAGGGGAACTTGGATGGAAAGGATCAGCTGCTACCAGCGCATTCCGGCCGGCCGAACCCAGAAAGGTTTTGGAGATGCCACTCAGCGCAACTGGTTCCCCTCCCGTTGATAACATTACGAGTAAGCGAGGGCGCTCTCCTCTTGACTTTGACCTGAATGTGCCGGATCAGAGAGTTCTTGAGGATGTGCCTTTTCAGAATTCTGCACGGGTTACTTGTTTGGAATCTGGGCCTATTGATCGGCATGGTGGTGGACTAGATCTTGATTTGAACAGAGTTGATGAGAGTCCTGATATTGGGCAGTTCTCAGTTAGCAACAGTTGTAAATTGGAAATTCCACAATTGTCCAGCAGATCATCATTATCTGGTGGATTTTCTAATGCTGAGTTGAACTCCTCAAGGGGCTTCGATTTGAACAACGGACCTGGTCCTGATGAAGGGGTCAATGAAACAGCTCCACGTGCCAAAGGCAATGTGCCATTTCTATCACCTTTGCCATTTGTCAGAATGAATGCTACGGACCAAGGGAACTTTTCGTCATGGTTCCCACAAAACAACTATTCAGCCATTGCAATCCCATCGTTTCTCCCTGGCAGAGGGGAGCAGAGTTATCCCATTGTATCTGCCACTGGGTCACAGAGGACATTGGGTCCAACTGGTATCTCGTTTGGTCCTGAGTTCTACAGGGGGCCAGTGTTGTCATCCTCTCCTGCCATTCCCTTTCCTCCAGCTGGCCCATTTCAGTATTCGGGATTTCCATTTGAGACCAATTTTCCTCTGCCATCAAATTCATATTCGGGTGTCTCAACCGGATATGTGGATTCTTCATCTGTTGGGCCAGTTTGCTTCCCTGCCATTCCCTCACAGCTGGTTGGACCTTCTGGTGTAGTATCATCACACTATCCTCGACCCTACGTAATGAACCTTCCAGGTGGTACAAGCACTGTTGGTCCTGAAAGTAGAAAATGGGGAGGCCAGGCTCTAGATCTTAATACTGGTCCTGGGAATACTGATGTAGAACGTAGAGATGAGAGGTTGTCTTCAGCTTTGAGGCAGCTCCCCGTTCCTGGTTCTCAGGCCTCGGCAGATGAGCAAATAAAACTGTATCAGATGGCAAGTGGGGTTTTGAAGAGAAAGGAGCCTGATGGTGGGTGGGATGGAGATAGGATTAGCTACAAACAACCCTCATGGCAGTAGGACTACAGGGTTATGGAAAAATTTGTCAATCTTTTAAGGCCTGGTGAGCCATCTATTCAAACTTCTGTTACAGTTATTGAACTTTGATGCTGATGTAGTTTCACATTATGTATAGGATGCACTCCAAAATCTTGTGAAAGTGAATTTTCAAATGTGTTTTTCTTGTGACACATGTAGGCATAAAGTGCTATCTACTAGACTGGGGCTAATTCAGGAAAAGGGGCCATCAAATTACACATGATTGTAAGAATTTGAAACTGACAATGTTTTAATAGGATCCTATACATGCAAAATGAATGATGTTTAACTGTTTGCGAAGGCAAAATGGTGTGTATTTGAAAGCCATGCCAAAATGCACAAAATATTATCATTGTTTTTATGGGGGTGCACGAGTGTGCTATGCATTTAAGCCTTTGTTATTTGGCAATTGTGGGAACTGTTCCTTTACTCTCTTGCTTAATGTCTGAACATGCTTTCTCCCATGTGTACTGTGCATTTTGTTTTTAGAAAGCAGCAGTAATGTCTCTGTTCCTAATTCTTACAAGTATTGTACGACGTTGCTTTAGAATTTTATCCTTGACTCGATGAACCCTTTTGCAGCTGACAAATCCTAGCAGTGTTCAACTAACTTGTCAAATTTTGGCCGTCAGACGAGAAAAAGAGCTCCTTGTCCTGAACCAATGAAGGCTGCTGGAGTCCTGGAGGAATCGTTATTGCTTGAATCTGTTCTTACATGGCAGTCATTGCTGATCAGTTCCTTGTGTAGATATCGACTTTTGAAAAGAATGTGGTGGTGGTGGCCTTGGGAAGTATGGACTTTGGGCCGGCTGGTGCACTTGAAACTCAAATCTGTATCCAATCCTTTTAGATATAAAGAGAGTATTGAGGGTCTGAACTGCCCAGGCACAGTATCTGGTTTGTATCTTCTTTTTTAATTATTCTTTTCTTCCTCTCCCTCCCCCCCCCCCCCCCCTCCCCTCTTTTTTTACAATGCTTTTTAGTTGTGACTGTAGTCCTGACTACCAAATTTTGGTATTATTATTATTACCTCTTCATAATGATATTGCATGGGCCAACCAACCAACCATCATTGTTGTCTGATATGTATTTATAATTTTTTTGTTTTTGTTTTTGTTTTGTTTAAATAACATGGTAAACTCAAATTTAGTCTCATTGGACAACTCTGGAACATGGGAATGAAAAAAATTTGATTGGTTGCAATTTTTTGGCCAAGTTATGTTCCTGAATGTGTATGGTGCTGCTGATTACACTCAAGTAAGTGAGTGAAATTTTCTTGAGATGAGCTAGATAAAATGCTTGTTTTCAGCCGATGTGATCCAACAGGTTTGAGGACTTCAAGTAATGCTGGAGTCGGTGGTCAATGCTAGGGTAACATGATGAGAATTCATTTTTTATTTTTCCGTAGACATGATATTGAAATCTTCGTTGCCAAGGCCAATTCTCAATCTCCTCGCTTATTTGAAGTTACACTTCCAACATGTCATGGTTAAGAGTTTGTTTGTTTGTTTGTTAGATTCTAATGTATCATTCAAAATTTGGAAGCTCGAGTTTTCTCTGCATCAGTGAGGCAATTAGTGGTTGATGAACTGTGGGGTGATTATTTTCATAGGAGGATGGTGCATACGCTTTGTTGTTCTTTATTTACTACTCCCCCCCCCCCCCCCCCCCCCAAAATAATAATAATAAAATAAATTTAAATGGTTGTACATTCTTCAACTATCCATTTCTTTGGAATGTAGAATCATCTTAATGCTTTGTTAAGAATGTCCTAATAACATCTATAAACTAGACCTTAAAAAATTATCTATAAGAATAACTCAAACAGGCTGTCATTTGGGCAAGAGCTCAAAATCAAGGGGCCCCTCTATGGTGAAAACAAAGGTCCAAACAGCTGCTTTGAGCTAATATTAAAATTCTAATTGACAGATGGAAGAAATTCACAGATCGAACAAAACCTGGTATTGTATCGTAGTCCAGTGAGTAGTTTTAGCCCTTGAGCTTCATTTAATTTGTCAAGAAAAGAGAACTATTTTTGCTTGCAATCTTATAACTCAATAAAATTTTACTCACTTTATATTCATTGATTCAAAAGTAACCTCTCACATTCACTTCCAAATCTCTCCTATTTTGTGCCTTCATATATGAGACATGAAGACACCTCCGCTTTCTTCTGATCAAGATTATAAGTTACAAAAGAAAAAAACTTTAGTCAATAAATCCCTCAACAAACAACAACATAACTAAACACACTGTTGGTAGCATACATGAGTGAATTATGGAAGACGCTGAAGCTATTGGCCATGAAAGTACGACAATAATAACGGTAAAATAAAAAAGATAAAACATAGAAAAAGGAAAGAAAATCATGGCGGAAAAGTATACAAATATATATGATCAAACTGTAATAACAAAACACAACCATTTTAGTCCTCAAGACCTAAATCTTTGTCAACCCAACTTCTTCAGATATTGAACACAACTGACAAAATGAAAAAAAAAAAAAAACAAAAAACAAATGGGCAGACCAAGTAGAAATTGCTCGTATTGAAGCAGAGATGTACTAGTGCAATACAAGGTTACATGCTGCTTTAAAGGGTAGGCTTTTAATTATAAGAAGAAACAAAGTTAGAAAAAGTTGGAAACTAATGGCAAATAGGGTTGCAAACGAACCGAGCCGAGCTTTGCTGAGCTCGAACTCGACTCGTTTACTCATCGAGCTCGTTTATTGAGCTCGAGCTCAGCTCGATAAGCAACTGGGCTCGAGCTCGGCTTGGCTCGTTAATTTTAATGAAACTCGAGCTCGGCTCGGCTCGGCTTGATAATTTTTTTTAATATTATTTATATATTATTTAATATATAAATAATATATTTATTATATAATTTAAATAAAGATAAACGAGCTGAGCTTATGCGAGCTTGAGCTCGGCTTGTTTATTAAACGAGCCTAATATTCGAGCTCGGCTTGTTTACTAAACGAGCCAAGCCGAGCCGAGCTTGTTCATGAACAGCTCGGTTCATTTGCAGCCCTAGTGGCAAATAACACAAGGGGTAAAAGACCAACACAGGCATGCATGGTGGGCTCTTCAGTATATAATCATGTAAAAACATGTATGCCTTTGGGCATCACTGTTTCAACATTTGTTTTGTTTTGTTTTGCAGTAATCTAGATGTTTCTGCCTCCTATGTCCCATTCTAATACAGCACTAATTTCCATGCAGTGAATTTTGCCAATGAACAGTAATACTGTCAAGATCATGGGTTAAAGCTCACCAATACCAAGCTTTAAGAGATCATCTTGTACAACAAAATTAACAAGAAACACCTATAAACATTCACATCTGATAAAGAACATTCTAGATGAGATTAAACAGGCATATGGGGCCAAACTAGCAATGATGTACATATATATAGAAGCTAAATCAGGATGCAATGCTGCAGGATATATTTGAACTGTAAGCAGGTAAAGTGCTCCGAGGCAAAACCACAAGGGTGTAAAGTGAATTTTGCCCACAATTGCTGAAATCCATCTTCCTTAGTAATACCCTTTCATCTCCTCTGTTATATTAACACTTCCAGAATTGAGCTAGTTGACGCCTACTTCAGTCAAAAGCAGGAAGTGGTATTCCCAACCAAATAACAGTAGGGACACAGTGGATATTGATCACACCATCCAATAACTAAACAGTAACAATGACTCTTGAATTTGACCAACAAATTTTTTTAAAAAAAACCCTTAAGAAAATTGATTCTTGTAAGAGAATTTCTCAGTCTCTACTACACCACAAGGGAAAAGGCAACAAGACATGTAAACAGTAAAGTTAAACTTCAACTGATGTCATTTTCTTGGTAATTTTCATCAGTATATGTAATGGAACAACAGGTACTTGAGACAAACAAGCACGTCATTGCTTCAAATATAACAACTTGAGTTCTCTTATATGACAGCTGTTGCTATTTGAAATTCACTTCTCTATCCTCCAGTATTACTACCAATATTCATACCACCGACATACAAAACCTTCTTCATGTGATATACAACAACTCTCTCCGTTTCGGGAGAGAACATTTGGTAACCTCTCCTCTTATGCCTCACTCTTTCCATGTATACCCAAAGTAAGGAAAAATTTCCATCACCGATCTATTTGCCCTAAACCTAGAATGATTTTAGCTGTTGTAAAGTGCTTATTAGTTCAAGAACCTCAGACCTCCACTCTCAAAAAATAGTGCAAGACTACTTCACTGCTAAAATTGGACTGCAGACCAACCAAAAGACTGGAAGTGCACCTAGGAGACAGTATAGAACACATGTCACATCCTTTTTCACAAATCCGTTTTCGTATATAATATTAATAAACATATCTGACTAAATAGATTTACTAAAATACCCTTTATCTGATCTGAAATATATATTTTCTTTAATTTTGGAATTGCTAATGCAACCAATAGAAAGCGATTCCAAATGGCAGTTAATGCTATAATACTTTCCAAAAGTATGATGCAAAAAGAGATATCTATCATCACTACTAAAATAAAAAAATAAAAAAAAATAACACATTTCCCCTTATAACTGTCTTATGAACTTCTAAATCTAACTCCACAGCCAACATCATACCATCCTAATTACATGTCAAGCATAAGTAATTGAGAACACAATTAATGAGGTAAACGACTTGCCATATCATTTCAATCTTAACAAGTGTCTCATTTCAATGTATAGTTCTACCAAAATCACATTCTATATCAATCTTCATCCTACTAACCTAAAACATTTCTAAGTAAAGTATCTCTGCACAATTTTAAGTTAAAATTCACCACAAAACAGCATTATGGATATGGATACATAGCAAACGTGATGGGATTTTTCCTATACATGGTACTTCTCAACCGTGTCTCCTAGGGGCATTGGAACAAGCAACTCATGAATGCTGCCAGGTTGAAGGAGTCAATAAATCGAACATGGCCCTCTTGCTTACTATCAGTTTGGTTCCTACAAGCCCATGCATGTTCTAAATGCCCTTCTTTCATTCAACTAGCAATTTATCACAATTCATAAAACATAATCATATTTGAATTTTCTTCAAACAGGGCATTCCATCATTCCCCTCATACACAGCCTTAATTAAAATTTTAAAACACCATACACCTACAAAATATTTATAAGCATTTTATACAAACAAACTCTAACCTTAAATATCCAAATTCTATGGAAAAACCTGTTTTCCTTAACAAACATGATTAACAAGCTCTTTTAAACCTAAGCTTCTAACAAGTATTTCATTTTAAAATTCTTGGAAGTGGAATTTCCACCTTTCTTTAGTTTCCTCAACCTTTCCTGGAATCTTCAATCAGGAAAATAAAAAAAATACTAGAAATGAAGAAACAATCACTTCCAGCCAAATGTTTAAAAATATATGAAGCAGAGAAAAAAGAAAAATGCTTGGTAGCCCGAATTTGTGTGGCTTGAATGGCTCGAATGTGTCAAACGACGTCGTTTTATACTCAAAACGATGCCGTTTTGGATGTTTTGAGCCATTCGAGCCATAAATTTTTGGGCCACCTAGCATTGTTGGAGAAAAAAAAGATCTTAAATCCAACAGTCAGCAAATGATATATAACAGAAAAATGTGCGAAAAAGAGTAATGAGACCGAATCCAAACAACAATGAGATAATCTTTCAACTTTCAATAACTGTTGTACATCCATCCTTGAGAACTCCAGCAATGCTTATAGGTTGATAGAAGTCACAGACTCACAAATCATTAACATTATCGTATCAGGCTCTATTATGTAGTTAAATGGGTCACAACTAAAACATAAATATTATGGAAAATTAGTTTGGTTTGGTTAGAGCAGTGAGTCACACCAAAGGCAATTGGCAACCTAATGGGGGAGAAAATTATGGGTATCATGCATTTTGTAAGTTCCAACAACAGAGAGAGAGAGAGAGAGACATTCAAAATCCAATATTAGATAAATAGCCTATTAGATATATCATCATATTAAATCCATACAGTTTAAGGGTCCAAACAAATTACAGAGAACTTGTTTCTACTTTAAAGTACAACTGTGATTTCCCCCCCCCCCCCCCCCCCCCCCCCCAAAAAAAAAAAAAAAACTTTATCATGTCCAAAGCAACTTGAAGAGAAGCCACTAGTTGACCTAATAAAAAGATCCTTCCGATCCTCCCAAAAAACATCAGATAAGCAGAGACAAAATTTTCTAATTTTTTTCTTCAATAAAAGTGAAATACATTCATTCTAAACAGAACATTATCTAGCCAAATTAAGCACATGTACTGTTTCAATAGTAAAAGCAGAATTCTTTAGCATGGTCTAAATTGAACCATTGATACAGATCTATGTTTAGTTTCTACATTAGCGAGAAACATAGACAAAACATAATTTAACACAAAAGCAGGGAATGGGGTTTGAAACCTCATGCTTCAATTGTGCTGCCAAGCATAAATGAGAAGAGTTCACGAACCGGAGAAAACTCCACCAGCCCAATATCCATCGCGTACCCAGTAACCGGCAACTTCAAGTCTCGCAAAACAGTAAACGCCTCAGCCATTCGACTCTTTGGCACTTCTTCAGCAACTGGGCAATAAGGAATCCATGAATCCGGGCGGTACTCCTCCCCAATTTCAATGCCTTCCTTTTTCATAGCATCACATAATTGCAAATGAAATTGAAGAAGAGGCAGTGACGGTGTCGGGGCAAGAAAGAGAACATTGTTGTCATTTGGAAGGCTTCCAATTGAGGAGAAAGATATGGCTAAAGGGTCTTGCTTTGAAGCCAAACTTTTTGCTATGTTTTCGAGCTTTGATGGGTCGATAAAGGGGCTGGAAAACAGGGTAATGTGAGGCCTAGATTCTATTTCGATAAGCTGAGTACTGATTTGGCGGCGAGCCAATACATTCCAGGCCTTCAAGACCTGGTTTTCCAGAGCGGGATCGAAGTAAAGCTCAATTGCATAACCTTGTGACATTGCCTTTAAATTGAGATTCGAAACAAGATATAATCAAAGAAAGGAAAGGCAAAAACCAAACTTCAAAAACAGAAAATTGGAGTTTCCCAAGACCTAACTTGGAAAAATGATAAACAACAGTGTGAAAACCAAAGCAACCCACAGAGATAAAATCGAAGCAGCCCTCAAACAGTGACTTAGAAAACAACAGAAACCCCCAACCCAACAAAAGAAAATCAAGATCTCAGTATACCCAGAAACAGAAAAATCCAAATAACAATCGAACAAGGTATTTAAATCAAAGTATAGACCACAAACAGAAGAGATCCAACTAACCCTAGAAGCTAAATTCAAAACCCTAAAGATTGAAAAACAAGATAATAAAGAAATGGTAGTACCCAATTGAGATTAGAGATAACAGAGAAAGAAACACCAAGAAAATTAAAAGAAAAAAAAAAACAGAATTGGGGGCCGACTGGACTTACCTAAATTTCAGACAAGCAAAGGGAAGTATATAAGAAAGAAAGACAAAGAAAGAAAGAGATTCAAAAATGGGGAAACATAGAAGGATGTAGAAGGGTTAACAAGGGAATAGAGATTGAGCGAGAAGCAAAGAAGGTAAGGGGCATGTGAAATTTGTGTAAATAGTTCTCAAATCTGAAAGAGACAGAGGGAGGAGAGAGAGAGAGCGCAGGTTTTTGACAAACAAAAGCAAAAAGAGTCGGTTTTCTATGTAAAGTAATTAAACCGACAAGTTTTGTGGGGGTAATTTCATCACATTCTATTTTATTGAGTTTATTTATGAAGGAGGAAATGATTTTTATGGCTTTAAATTTTTTGTTTTAATTAAATGGGACATAAATTTGAGATGGGATAATTTTTCAGTAGTCATGAAATCAGTAAAAGGCCAGAAAAAAGGTATGAAACTAGTTTTTTTGAGAAAAAAAAAATATTCTTTAATGAATTTGAAGGCTCGCTTTTTTTATTTTTATTTTATAGATTTGTGTACTAATATGACACAATAGTGATATGCAAATAAAAAATACATATAAATGTTATATGGTGATTATGTGACTTGGTGTTTATTATTTTAAAATAAAGTATGAATTTAAATGAGATTTGATCTAATTACTATAAAAATATCGCCATCAAATTATTAGTCAAGTGAAAATGTTATACACATGGCATTTTCTTATATTAAGGCATTATTTGGCATCTCTTATAAAAATATATTTTTTATTTTATTTTTTTGAGGTCACATCATCTTTTTATTTTTTTTACATATATTTTTTAAAAAAATTAAAAAATATATTTATTTATATCATTTTAAATACACTCTAAATTTAAGTTTATCTGTTTTTAATTTTTTTTTTAATGATTCATGTCTCAGATAAGAAAATGCATTTAATCAATGATCACGTGACCTTAAAGTGCTAATTTTCATAAAATAATGACCACGAAAATGACTAAGGTTGTATTAATAATGGCTGTTAGCTTAATGAAAATTAGGTTATGTTTGGGATGTTAGTTTGAGGCTATTTTAATCAAAAAAAGGCAAAATAGATTAAAAATCAATAAGATAAAATGTCACATTCAAATTATAATTATTTTATTTTTCTCTTACAAAAGTTAAAAAATTCAAAAAGTTTATCCCAAAGAAAACTTTTTAACCCCAAATTAAAACAGTCAAAGATTCAAAAAATTAAAAAATCAACTCACATCTCAAACGATGGCTTTGAAGTTTTATATGCCTATCCTCCGTCTACTCTAGAATGTATTTGGTTCTATCCCAATGGCAGGTCAGGTGATGTTGTGACTTAAGGGTTATAGTGAAAATTGGAGAAAAAATAGACATTCTTATTAAATTATTTAATTTTTCATTTACTATACACATAGTGTGAGGTTCATCTGATTAAATGATTAAAACAATCTTCAATCTTGGATTTAAAAGGAAATTTGTGCAGAAAAATTAGAAGAAAAGAGAGAAGTAAATATTTATTTTCATTTCTTCTTATTTAAACACAATAAATTACACTTTATGATAGAATACACAACACAAGGCTAATTGCATTAAAGAAAACACAAACACAAGACTAATTAAGTAAAGGAAAAGTAACACAGTTGTAACTTTGATCAAGAACTAAGTAAACACACATAAATATATAAACACACATATAGGAGGGTGTGAATAGTGTTTCAATTCAATGGGAAATACGAAGATAGAGTGGGATGAGATTGTGTCGATTGGGAGGTGCATTCCAGACTGTGAATGCGCTTGTAGAGTTCATCCATTTGTCTGTCATTTCAGGATAATGACGGTCTATTACATCTTTTAAGCATTCAGTACTCTTTACCCATTTCATCCCTTTCTTTGTGTACGTTTCCTCATTAAAATTGGTTGTAAAGAATCTATCCGCTTCAAGCCTTCTGCATATTGTCAATCACCAATTGTTTTTTTGTGTCAAACCCCAATCTATGCTTATCAACTTTTACTCACCAAGAGTCTAAAAGGATAATTACTAGAAAACAATTACAACATACTGAATTTTAAATATCATTTGAACATTTGATTTTGTCATCTATGCATTGATAGAATGAGTCTCATTTTCATCTCAAAAATTTACCCCAAAAAAAAAAAAAAAAGTCACATTATTAAAAGAGGGGAAAATTTAGATTAATTTCTTTTATATTTTGTTTACTATCTAAGGCTTCAATAAAATATGAGTATAGTTTATTTATTTAATTTTTTTTCCTCTAAAATTGATATGGGTAGTACCCAAATTTTGGAATTAATTGAAGGTTTCTATTATTTGGAGAGTAAATAGATGAACTATATGTATAGATAATGGAATTCAAGTATTGTTATTGTATACCTTGATGCCATGATAATGAATATGACAAAAGCAGTCTCACTTATGGCAAATCCCTTGATCTTCTTCTCTGCCATGAGACCTACCAATAGATCGAGGTTCTCCACATCATCACCGTACACTTGTTTGAGTGTGTCAATTGCTTCCTTATCATCCGTTAGATCTTCCCATTTGGATATGGGTATCAATAGGAGGCCCCTTCGGAACTCATTGTATCTAGCAACTTTCCTCTCCCTATCTCTGTAAACTACACAACCACTTATATGGATTATTAGTCCCTTTTATCTCATAAACAAGTATATTACAAAGATTACTCTGATATGCGTTTAAATTTGATTTGTCTATATAATGAGTTGATTTCAAACGAGTTATTAACAAGTAGAACTCAAGTAGCTTGGATCATTTAACAAAAAATTACCTTCGAGAGCAGGTAGGTCAACGGAATTAGGCCTATCAGTGCCATCTACATTTTGGGGAATAATTTCCCTAAGCCAGAGAGGATAATTCCAAAGCTCAAGGGCTCCACATGATTGGTGACCCATCGAAACCATTTGCCTTGTAAATCCTATTTCTGTTAATGCCTTTTCTCCTTTGTGGCCAATCAGATTTGGTAAAGAAACCCTGTTTAATTATTTATTTAATTAATTTTTATACATTTTCTTTATTAGGGGAAAAAAAATACAGAAATTTTATGATGAACGAATAAGAGAGAGAGAGTGTTTTTCTTTACTTTTTAACCAACGGTAGAGATTTGTTGAGACTAGGTGAAGCAGTGATGTCCCTGAGGAGAAGGTGATCAGGTAAAAGCGAGTGCATCCTATAAACACTGACAAATTCCTCAGTCAAGGAATAGGGTATCCCATGATTCTCAGGCTTCCTTAGGCCCACAAGCCCTCCTAATATTGCTCCACCAACGTGTCCAAATGTATCCTTGAATTTCTTTCCCAATAATCCATACCTGAAATAATGGGCTTAATTTCATTGAAATAAATAAATATAAGAAGAAAAAACTCCCACTACATAATAAACCTCACATTTTCCTTTCACAGAAATGGAAAACCACTTATAAACATGTATTTTTGAAGATAAACAGATTTGATTATGGAATTGGGCCTAATAGTATCTCTCTAATTATTTTCTTTCATTTGTTGGCTCTAATCATAAAAGTTTGTTTTACCAGTTGGCACGCATTGAAGCAAGCAACGTGTCAGTTTTAAGAAGCTCAACAGTCCAATCAATGGTATGGATCTTTGCAATTACAGCAGAAGTCACAAGCCTTGCATGCCGGTATAATTCTTCGTCCTCCATCTCCTGGTACTCCTACAAATATTTACACAAGGGTTAATATAAATAAGTAATAAAAAGCATATGCGTATTATCAACCTTTTTTTTTCTTCCTTTTTAATCACTTTTGATATGTGTTACTTGATTCTCTTAATATTGCTATATTGCATACTATGGCTCCGTTTGAGAGGAAAAAAGCCAAGTTTTTTTGGTTAAAATAGTCACAAAAAACAAAAAAAGACTTTTTAACCTAATAGGATAAAATATTATATCCAACTTATAATCATTATATTCTTTTTCTTATAAAAAAGTTAAAAAAATTAAAAGCCCTTCCCAAACGAGACTTTTGAACCCCATGCTAAAATAGCCAAAAAAGTCAAAAAATAAAATAAAAAAGCCAACCTACTTCCCAAACAAATCCTATAATTTGTGAAGAAGTACCTTGAGGGCATCACAGACAGCATTGTGCTCCAGGATGAAGAGGGCCTGCAATGTGAAAAGGCCAGCCCAGCCGTTACGAATATCGCCGGACAGAGCAGTACCATCTTGGTCATGAAGAAGAAGGCCATCTTTTGATATTTTTAGCTTCCCATCTTTGAAAGTCCTCACTCTCTCCAACTTATCTGCATTGCTCCCATAAATAGCACTTCCATCCCTATTCACATTACATTACATCACATCTCATTACTTTTTTTTATACGATCATCAATGTGAACTCCATATTGATCCCACGGAACCAAACAATTCGCCTGAGCCATATATATAGATATGAATTATAGAGGATTGAGTTTCTCTCTCTCTTCCTTAATAAGACTGGGAAGGTGTTGTTGGGCTTATTGAGTTCAATTTTAAATCTCGTTTCGATTATCTGAACTGTTCACTTTTTAGGATTCGTCGAGTACATTATCTTTACAAAAAATCAAGTTGATCGGGATAACGGTAACCACGTGTGTGGATCAGTTTTGTGTTAAAAAAAAAATAAATGAAATAAACGATTCATACAAAACTGATCCGAACACGTGATTGCCGTCATCTAATCAACTTGATTTTTTTGCTAAGATGACATACACACACGAATCCTAAAATATGAGCAATTCAAATTATTAAAACGGAGCCCAACAGCACCTTGAGCACTGGAGAGAAGCTCAATCCTAAATTATAATGGGCAAAATTACCCATGAGTCATTTTTTGAAAAGTGTGTTTTATTTAATTCCAAAACTTTATAGATAAAGCCAAAAGTCCTGTCTTTATTTGTCTTCTTTTCTGTTTTTGCACCTTGTTTCTTCTCTTTATCTCTCTTTCTCTAATATCTAGTGACGACGATGACTACGACTATGCCTTTCTTATTTTCTTTCTTTTTCTAATCTACAATCACCAGCGACTACCATTGATTAAGGTTTACCGACAACCTCCGAGTACCGACTCCTAACTTCATGCTCACCAACGACGAAGGAGATGAGTTTTTGACGAAGAAGATGAGTAGATCTATTTAAATCTGATGTAAATCTACTCAGATCTATGTCAGATTTGGCTACATTTAAACTAAAAATAGTTGTTGGAATACAAACATTTCTCTCTATAGGTCTCTTTTATTTGATCTCTTAATTTTTTTAACTTTTTCTGTACTACACACTTCTATTTTCGTATTTAATGGAGAAAATTTTCAAATTCTGAACAAATTATTTTTGAGTTTTAGTTATAAGATGTGAAAATTGTAAAATTTTACAGTTTTAATTTTTTTGGTGCTAAAATGAATATTCTTTAGAATTCTAAAATTTTGCAATTACATAACTTTCTTTAGAACTATAAAATTTTGAAGTTTCATAATATATTTTTCAATTTGATTAATAAGGATAAATGTTTAATAGAATCTTGCTTTGAAATTGTAACATTTTATAGTTTCAAAATTTGTTTTTCAGTTTGATCAATATTGGAGATTATTTTCTTAAACCCTACAAAAATTGAAAATAACATATGTTTTTTCCCCTATATTCTTACTGTTTATTGTTGTTACGTTTTTTTTCTTCTTTCAGTTTATCAATGTTTAGTACATTTTGTTACGTTTTTTCATTCTAATTTCTCAAATTATTATTATTTTTTTGACAATGTTCTAGACATTCCAGTGAATATCTGGTGATAGTTTTAACATCTAACGAATATTCTAGATATTCCAACAGCTTCTTGTGACGTTCAAAACACTCCGGCGATAGTCTAGTGAGTTTCCGGTGATACTCAGGAGACTTCCCGATAGTATTGAACATTCCAGTAAATTTTCGGTAATCGTCTGACGGAAGTCTCGTAGTGATAGGATGTAGCAATGTCTTTAAATTAAATAAAAAAAAACAAAATCAAATTTTTTTGTAATAATTAAAAATATGTAAGACTAATTAATTGGTACAAATATTTTATTTTGAGATTAGATAAGTTTTGAATTTTGTATATCAGCCCTATCGATAAATTTTCCAATTAATTGCCTTACCACCAAGGTGTTCGAATGTTCAAGTAACCACTTTTGATGTCATAAAAACCAGTAGGAACCTCCTTAGTCTTGTAAAATTTGAAAGATTGAAGTGGGCATTGATTTGCAACTTCTCTTGGTGCCGTGAGTTCAATCTACAACAATCATTCATCACTCATATATATTATATTATCCAGAGTGATCAAAAGTATCAGAAAATGATATTTCTATCAAAAAAAATTATTGGAACATAACTGATATCAACATTTGAAGAACATACCTGATCGGTATCTTCTAAGTGATCAATCCAGTCATGAATCATGAACTGTATCCAAGAAGCTGCTATCATGTTGAATTGCTTTCCATTGTCTTTCATTGTTCTACGTGCCAGTAGTTTTGTGGCAACCACTATAGGATCCGGCTTCAGGAGCTACATATTTTCATAAAAAAACAAAATAAAATAAAAAATTTGATTAATGAATATAATTTAAACATTAGAGATCCTAAATTTTTTCAACACAAATGTGATCTGTTTTTGTATGTGTATTTTACGTGACTAATCCTACAAAATGAACTATTTAAATTATCTTGATGGTTAAGTGATTATCACCAAAACTCGCAGTGGTGATAATATGAAAGTTGTAAGTGTGAAATTTCAATTTTTTTTTTCAATTAATAAGCTTTTTGAAATATCATCACAACTTTAAATCATTTAATAAAAAATGAAAACAATTATAATTTTTTATTTTAAAAATATATATAAAAATCATCCAACAAAAATTATAAACATACACATTTTATTTACACATTAAAACACAAATTGCCTATATATTTTCTACGAAGACTCCAAAATCAACACAAAAAGTTGATTTCTAAAATCAAATCAACAAACACAAATTATATATAAATATTATATTAGAAAATATGGACTAAGATGATAGAAGTTATTTTGTGATTTCCGCACCGTGATATTGTGCATAAATATCCAACGAAAATGGTAACAGCTATAAATGAAGGATAAACTATCATTTTAAAATAAGGGGTAAAAGTGTAATAAATATATATATATATATATATAAGATTGGTGTTATTAGCACCGTATAAATTATTTTGGACCCCCACTTAAAAATTTTGAAACTCCTAAAATTTCTTTTCTCCCCCCAAATAATACCAAAATTATCCTTAAATATTTCACCTATTGAATGTACACTCCCCACACCCAAAAAAAAACTCCTTTCTAAAAAATCCTAACAAAACCGACTAAGAAAAAGAAGAGTCTCATCCTTTTTAGTCTCATCCTTTTCAAAACCCACAAAGAAGAAGAAGAAGAAAAAGAATATTGTCTCTGTCGATTTAACAAACTTTCCATATGATATTTTTCATTGTTCTCAAATCCAAGCTCTTGATTTGGGCCACAATAATCTTTCACGGGATATTTCAATACAAAACTTGTCTATGGTTGTCACCAACCTTACTTTTCTTAACCTATCATACAATCATTTTTCGGAGATTAAATCTCTGATTCCCAATTCTTAAAACGGTTTAGTTTTTCGAGTTTTCTTCATTCTGGACTCATCTCAGATCACAAAAAGTTTAAAATCAATGTTCGGTTATTGGTTCCTAAACAAATAAATAATGTTCGGGTCTGTGTTTCCGAATTTTGGTCATATGTTTGAGAGTTCAGTCCTGAAAAAATGACGAACATAGTTTTTTTATTTTTGCCATTTTTTTTAAGAAACTTACCCTTACAAGGCCAATCTCCTCTGAGTTAAGAACAACATCAAAACTATGAACCTCCTCTAAGCTTTTATTGTTGTACTTCTCTCGTTTTATAGAGTTGTGGTTGTTAGGAAAATTTCCACTCATTGTCATAGTCGAAAGAGTGTAAGTAATCAAATGGTTGCTGCCGTTACCGCTAGAATATTGCCGCTAAAGGGTTTTCGAGGTTTTGAGGATGGGTAGATTTTGAAAGTGAGATTTGGAAAAGATGGATGGGTGATGATGGAAGTGGGTCCTCTCATAAACCCATATTCATAATGTAGTGGGTATGTAGGTTTAATTGTGAGATGAAGTGTTTCAAAATTAATGATGTCCTTTGTAGTAATTTTATTTGAGGTTATTATTATAATAAAAAAAGATAAAAATTAAGGAGTCTAAAATAATTTATGAGGTGCTAATAACAACACTCTTAAAAAAAGAACTCCAATTTGCAAGATTTTTTTGGCCATCTCGTATTGACAAAAATGATCTTATCCATTCATTTCGTAAGCCTAGTAATAAAGATAAATTAGGTCAAAAAACCAGTTTTATTGAACATCATTTTTTTAAATGCACAATAATTATGAGTTTAAATTTAAATTATTCATTAATTTTATAAAACAAAATATAATATATTTAACTATTCATATATGATAAAATTAATTTTTTTCACAGATGATTTTTACGTCAAGATTTACGAAATGAACAGTTTATATCAATATTATGAGTTATGAGCCCAAAGTAAGAGTTACAAAATGAGAGACAGATTAGAAGATTTTCTGTGGGAGACCTCTTGGTGGGATTAATACTAATGGTTGTTTTGGAAAATATGTTAAAAGTCAGTTTTTAAATTTTTTTTGGCTTTTTCTTTTAAAAAAAAAATGTACAAAAATGTAAAGAGATTATGCAATTCCAAAAAATTAAAAAGTCAAAAAAACTAGCTTTTAGCCTAAATGCCAAAATAGGCCTAATTATCTCATAAGATAAACGTTAAAAAGAATAAAAGGATTAGTTTTTTCAAGAAAAATGCTCTATCCTTCCAAATTTTCCCCTCAAATGATGTGATAACAATTTGAAGAGACTTAATTAGGTGGTCACATCATTGAGGGAAGTTTGAGGGGAACAAATTGGAGGGACGTAGCATTACTTGTTTTTTCAATTGTTTTGTTGCGTAAGTAGTTTATGAATTGCTCTTTTTTTTTTCTTTTTTTTTTTTTTTTGTGGAGTGAATTGCTTGCTCTTTTTAACTCAGTTTTGTCCCCTCTCCTACAAACTATAAACATCGAATGTCAACTTCCTCTCTCATGTGAATGAGGCACAACTCCAACTTGTCCAAAAACAAAAACAAAAAAAAGAAAAGAAAAAAGAACAGAAAACCTTATCATTCTGATCAACAGGAGGAATGTTGCGGCCGAAGAAAGTCCCTTCACTGCCTGCACCTTCATTGAAAGGGTCGTTAAATTTACCATCAGCGGTCCTGAATGGAAAATCAGCCGGGCAAGACCGAACACCAACCGGTGTTCTCCCAACGTTAATCAAGTTGTATTCCTGGTGAAGGTGTCTCCGAATTGATAGATATATCAGCCCCAAAAACACAGGTAACCGGTGCCATATCCCCAACTTATCAATGGAATGCATGATCTGCATAACAAAAAAAAAAAAAAGAAGTTAATTGAGCCTAGTGTTGTGAAAATGGAGAAAAAAAATGGTATAGTGAAGTGGAAAGAGTGATTTGAATGGAAGTTTTTACAAGGAAGAGAAACTTGTCTATGAGAGTCATCTTTGCTACAGCTTCATGAAAGTCTCTGTGAATGCAATGATGCAGAGGTGCCATCAAGATAGCCTTGATAAATTCCATAACTTAGACAGAAAGAGAATGAGAAGAAGAAAGAGAAAGAGAAAGATAAACCAGTTAATATATAAAATTTTACTGGTCCACAGCTCTTAAAATTGTTTAGCATTATCTCAATTGCTAGTTAATATATATATATATACAAGTGACATTGACATTTCAACCCAGTGTTATAATTTTATTTTAGGGGCATTAGCATCTAGTGGGAATATATATAAAAATATATATATTACAAATATATAAAAAAATTAAAATTTTTATTATTAATGTTTATTAAATTATCCACTAATTTGTAATTTATTTTCATGCTCTGTTATTTTCCCTTTATTTTATTTTATTGTAGTTAAGACTTGTCAAAACTTATTTTCTATGTAAAGTAATTAAACCGACAAGTTTTGTGGGGGTAATTTCATCACATTCTATTTTATTGAGTTTATTTATGAAGGAGGAAATGATTTTTATGGCTCAATTAAATTTTTTGTTTTAATTAAATGGGACATAAATTTGAGATGGGATAATTATTCAGTAGTCTTGAAATCAATAAAAAGGCCAGAAAAAAGGTATGAAACTAGTTTTTTGGAGAAAAAAAATATTTTTTTAATGAATTTGAAGGCTTACTTTTTTTATTTTTATTTTATAGATTTGTGTACTAATGTGACATAATAGTGATATGCAAATGAAAAATACATATAAATTTTATATAGTGATTATATGGCTTGGTGTTTATTATTTTAAAATAAAGTATGAATTTAAATGAGATTTGATCTAATAACTATAAAAATATCACCATCAAATTATTATTCAAGTGAAAATGTTAGAGGCATAGCATTTTCTTATATTAAGGTACTATTTGGCATCTCTTATAAAAATGTATTTTTTTTTTTTTTTGTGAGGTCATGCCATTTCTTTATTTTTTTACATATTTTTTTTTTAAAAATAAAAAAATATACTTATTTAGATCATTCCAAACACACTCTAAGGCCAAGTTTGGCTAGTTTAAAAAAAGCCAAAAAGTTAAAAAGTTACTCAAAAAATTAAAAAGTTAACACTATTTACCAAAAGTCAACAATTACGGCTGCACAATTCCCAATTCGAATTTTTCTCTACAAATCAATTTTTACAATTTTTTATTACACATTTTTCAATAAAAAGTCAAAAAGTTAACCCAAACATCCATATTTTTAACCTCAATTTTTTAGTCCAAAAAGATAAAAAGTATACTTATTTAAGACACCCTAAACAACCCCAAATTTAAGTTTTATCTATTTTAAATTTTTGTTAATGATTCATGTCTCAGATAAGAAGATGCGTTTAATCAATGATCATGCGACCTTGAAGTGCTAATTTTCATAAAATAATGACCACGAAAATGGCTAAGGTTTTTTTTGGGTGGGTAAAAAATTTTTTTGGGTGGGTTAAAATGGCTAAGGTTGTATTAATAATGGCTGTTAGCTTAATGAAAATTAGACTATGTTTGGGATATTAGTTTGAGACTATTTTAATCACAAAAAAGACAAAATCGATTAAAAATCAATAAGATAAAATGTCATATTTAAATTATAATCATTTTACTTTTCTCTTATAAAAGTCAAAAAATTCAAAAAGTTTATCCTAAAAAAAACTTTTTAACCTCAAACTAAAACAGTCAAAGATTCAAAAAACGAAAAGATCAATCCACGTCCCAAACGAAAGCTTAGAAGTTTTATATGCCTATCCTCCGTATGCTCTAGAATATATTTGGTTCTATCCCAATGGCAGGTCAGGTCATGTTGTGACTGAAGGGTTATGGTGAAAATTGGAGAAAAAATAGACATTCTTATTAAATTATTAAAATTTTCATTTACTATATACATAGTGTGAGATTCATCTGATTAAATGATTAAAACAATCTTCAATCTTGGATTTAAAAGGAAATTTGTGCAGAAAAATTAGAAGAAAAGAGAGAAGTAAATATTTATTTTCATTTCTTCTTATTTAAACACAATCGTAATAAATTACACTTTATGATAGAACACACAAGACAAGGCTAATTGCATTAAAGAAAGCACACAAATGACTAATTAAGTAAAGGCAAAGTAACATAGTTGTAACTTTGATCAAGAACTAAGTAAACACACATAAATATATAAACACACATATAGGAGGGCGTGAATAGTGTTTCAATTCAATGGGGAATACGAAGATAGAGTGGGATGAGATTGTGTCGGTTGGGAGGTGCATTCCAGACTGTGAATGCGCTTGTAGAGTTCATCCATTTGTTTGTCATTTCAGGATAATGACGATCTATTACATCTTTTAAGCTTTCAGTGCTCTTCACCCATTCCATTCCTTTCTTTGTGTATGTTTCCTCATTAAAATTAGTTGTAAAGAATCTATCCGCTTCAAGCCTTCTGCATATTGTCAATCACCAATTTTTTTTGAGAAATGTTATATACTCCAAATATATCACCACATAGTTTACTAAACCTTTCACATGGGGTGAGACTCACACAAATCCATATGTATATAGGTCCTACACTCATGTGAGAGGTTTGGTAGAATATTTAGGATTCTTAGCGTATGACTCATTTATTTTTTGTCAAACCCCAATATATGCTTACTCACCAAGAGTCTAAAAGGATAATTACTAGAAAACAATTACAACATACTGAATTTTAAATATCATTTGAACATTTGATTTTGTCATCTAAATGAGTCTCATTTTCATATATTATATCAAAAGTAATTATATTGTGTCTCAAAAATTTACAAAAAAAAGTCACATTATTCAAAGAGGAGAAAATTTAGATGCAGAAAAAAATACAATAATGTTATGAATATCAAATTTCTTTTATATTTTGTTTTCCATCCAAGGCTTCAATAAAATATGAATATAGTTTATTTACTTAATTTTTTTTTCTCTAAAATTGATATGGGTAGTACCCAAATTTTGGAGTTAATTGAAGGTTTATATTATTTGAAGAGTAAATAGATGAACTATATATATAGATAATGGAATTCAAGTATTGTTATTGCATACCTCGATGCCATGATAATGAATATGACAAAAGCAGTCTCACTGATGGCAAATCCCTTGATCTTCTTCTCTGCCATGAGACCTACCAATAGATCGAGGTTCTCCACATCATCACCATACACTTGTTTAAGTGTGTCAATTGCTTCCTTATCATCCGTTAGATCTTCCCATTTGGATATGGGTATCAATAGGAGGCCCCTTCGGAACTCATTGTATCTAGCAACTTTCCTCTCCCTATCTCTGTAAACTACACAACCACTCATATGGATCAGCCCCTTTTATCTCATAAACAAGTCTATTACAAAGATTACTATGATATGCGTTTAAATTTGATTTGTTTATATAATGACTTGATTTCAAACAAGTTATTAACAAGTAGAACTCAAGTAGCTTGGATCATTTAACAGAAAATTACCTTCGAGAGCAGGTAGGTCAACGGGATTAGGCCTATCAGTGCCATCTACATTTTGGGGAATAATTTCCCTAAGCCAGAGAGGATAATTCCAAAGCTCAAGGGCTCCACATGATTGGTGACCCATCGAAACCATTTGCCTTGTAAATCCTATTTCTGTTAATGCCTTTTCTCCTTTGTGGCCAACCAGATTTGGTAAAGGAACCCTGTTTAATTATTTATTTAATTAATTTTTATACATTTTCTTTAATGGAGGAAAAAAAATCCAGAAATTTGATGATGAACAAATAAGAGAGAGAGAGTGTTTTTCTTTACTTTTTAACCAACGGTAGAGATTTGTTGAGACTGGGTGATGCAGTGATGTCCCTGAGGAGAAGGTGATCAGGTAGAAGCGAGTGCATCCTATAAACACTGACAAATTCCTCAGTCAAGGAATAGGGTACCCCATGATTCTCAGGCTTCCTTAGGCCCACAAGCCCTCCTAATATTGCTCCACCAACGTGTCCAAATGTATCTTTGAATTTCTTTCCCAATAATCCATACCTGAAATAATGGGCTTAATTTCATTGAAATAAATAAATATAAAAAGAAAAAACTCCAACTACATAATAAACCTCACATTTTCCTTTCACAGGAATGGAAAACAACCACTAATAAACATGTATTTTTGAAGATAAACAGATTTGATTATGGAATTGGGCCTAATAGTATCTCTCTAATTATTTTCTTTCATCTGTTGGGTCTAATTAGAAAAGTTTATTTTACCAGTTGGCACGCATTGAAGCAAGCAACGTGTCAGTTTTAAGAAGCTCAACAGTCCAATCAATGGTATGGATCTTTGCAATTACAGCAGAAGTCACAAGCCTTGCATGCCGGTATAATTCTTCGTCCTCCATCTCCTGGTACTCCTACAAATATTTACACAAGGGTTAATATAAATAAGCAATAAAAAGCATATGCGTATTATCAACTTTTTTTTTTTTCTTTCTTTTTAATCACTTTTGATATGTGCTACTTGATTCTCTTAATATTGCTATATTGCATACTATGGCTCCGTTTGAGAAGAAAAAAGTTAGGTTTTTTTTGGTTAAAATAGCCACAAAAAACAAAAAAAAGGCTTTTTAACCTAATAAGACAAAACATCACATCCAACTCATAATTGTTACATTTTTTTTCTCACAAAAAAGTTAAAAAAATCAAAAGTCTTTTCCCAACGAAACTTTTTAGTCTCAGATTAAAATAGTCAAAAAAGTCAAAAAGCAACCCGCTCTCCAAACGAACCCTATAATTTGTGAAGAAGTACCTTGAGGGCATCACAAACAGCATTGTGCTCCAGGATGAAGAGGGCCTGCAATGTGAAAAGGCCAGCCCAGCCATTACGAATATCGCCGGACAGAGCAGTACCATCTTGGTCATGAAGAAGAAGGCCATCTTTTGATATTTTTAGCTTCCCATCTTTGAAAGTCCTCACTCTCTCCAACTTCTCTGCATTGCTCCCATAAATAGCACTTCCATCCCTATTCACATTACATTACATCACATCTCATTACTTTTTTTTATAGGATCATCAATGTGAACTCCATATTGATCCCACGGAACCAAACAATTCGCATGAGCCATATATATAGATATGAATTATAGAGGATTGAGTTTCTCTCTCTCGTCCTTAATAAGACTGGGAAGGTGTTGTTGGGCTTATTAAGTTCACTTTTAAGTCTCATTTCAATTATATAAACCATTCACATTTTAGGATTCGTCGAGTACATTATCTTTACAAAAAATCAAGTTGAGCGGGATAACGGTAATCACATGTGTGGATCAGTTTTGTGTAAAAAAAAAAAAAATGAATGAAATAAACGGTTCATACAAAACTAATCCGAACATGTGATTGCCGTTATCCAATCAACTTGATTTTTTTGCAAAGATGATATACATGCACGAATCCTAAAATAAAATATGAACAATTCAAATTATTAAAACGGAGTCCAACAGCACCTTAAGGACCGAAGAGAAGCTCAGTCCTAAATTATAATGGGCAAAAGTACCCACATGAGTCATTTTTTGAAAAGTGTGTTTTATTTAATTCCAAAACTTTATAGATAAATCCAAAAGTCCTTTGTTTATTTATCTTCTTTTCTTTTTCTGCACCTTGTTTCTTCTCTTTATCTCTCTTTCTCTAATATCTGGCGACGACGATGACTACGACCATGCCTCTCTTATTTTCTTTCTTTTTCTAATCTACAATCATCGGCGACTACCATTGATTAAGGTTTACCGACAACCACAAAGAACCGACTCCTAGCTTCATGCTCACCAATGACGAAGGAGATGAGTTTTTGACGAATAAGATGAGTAGATCTACTTAAATCTGATGTAAATCTACTCAGATCTATGTCAGATTTGACTAGATTTAAACTAAAAATAGTTGCCGAAGTACAAGCCTCTCTCTATAGGTCTCTTTTACTCGATCTCTTAATTTTTTAAACTTTTTCTGTACTACACACTTCTATCTTCGTATTTAATGGATAAAATTTTCAAATTTTGAATAAATTGTTTTTGAGTTTTAGTTATAGGATGTGAAAATTGTAAAATTTTACAGTTTTAATTTTTTTGGTGCTAAAATGAATATTCTTTAGAATTGTAAAATTTTGCAATTACATAACTTTCTTTAAAATTATAAAATTTTGCAGTTTCATAACATATTTTGCAATTTGATTAATAAGGATAAATGCTTAATAGAATCATACTTTGAAATTGTAACATTTTATAGTTTCAAAGCTTGTTTTTCAGTTTGATCAATATTGGAGATTATTTGTTTAAACCCTACAAAAATTGAAAATAAAATATGTTTTTTTTCCCCATATTGTTACTGTTTATTGTTGTTACGTTTTTTTTCTTCTTTCAGTTTATCAATGTTTAGTACATTTTGTTACGTTTTTTCATTCTAATTTCTCAAATTATTTTTTTTTTGGACAATGTTCTAGACATTCCGCTGAATATCTGGTGATAGTTTTAACATCTAACGAATATTCTAGATATTCCGGCAGCTTCTTGTGACGTTTAGAACACTCCGGCAATAATCCAGTGAGTTTCCGGTGATACTCAGGAGACTTCCCGATAATATTGAACATTCCAGTAAGTTTTCGGTAATTGTCTGACGGAAGTCTTGTAGTGATAGGATGTAGCAATGTCTTTAAATTAAATAAAAAAAACAAAATCAAATTTTTTGGTAATAATTAAAAATATATAAGACTAATTAATTGGTACAAATATTTTATTTTGAGATTAGATAAGTTTTGAATTTTGTATATCAGCCCTATCGATAAATTTCCCAATTAATTGCCTTACCACCAAGGTGTTCGAATGTTCAAGTAACCACTTTTGATGTCATAAAAACCAGTAGGAACCTCCTTAGTCTTGTAAAATTTGAAAGATTGAAGTGGGCATTGATTTGCAACTTCTCTTGGTGCCGTAAGTTCAATCTACAACAATCATTCATCACTCATATATATTATATTATCCAGAGTGATCAAAAGTATCAGAAAATGATATTTCTATCAAAAAAAAATTATTGGAACATAACTGATATCAACATTTGAAGAACATACCTGATCGGTATCTTCTAAGTGATCAATCCAGTCATGAATCATGAACTGTATCCAAGAAGCTGCTATCATGTTGAATTGCTTTCCATTGTCTTTCATTGTTCTACGTGCCAGTAGTTTTGTGGCAACCACTATAGGATCCGGCTTCAGGAGCTACATATTTTCATAAAAAAATAAAATAAAATAAAAAATTTGATTAATGAATATAATTTAAACATTAGAGATTCTAAATTTTTTCAACGCAAATGTGATCTGTTTTTGTATGTGTATTTTACTTGACTAATCTTACAAAATGAACTATTTAAATTATCTTGATGGGTAAGTGATTATCACCAAAACTCACAGTGAGTTTTCCAATGAATATAATAATATAAATTGACTTAAAACTATAATATGAAAGTTGTAAGTGTGAAATTTCAATTTTTTTTTTTCAATTAATAAGCTTTTTGAAATATCATCACAGCTTTAAATCATTTAATAAAAAATGAAAACAATTATAATTTTTTATTTTAAAAATATATATAAAAATCATCCAACAAAAATTATAAACATACACATTTTATTTACACATTAAAACACAAATTGCCTATATATTTTCTACGAAGACTCCAAAATCAACACAAAAAGTTGATTTCTAAAATCAAATCAACAAACACAAATTATATATAAATATTATATTAGAAAATATGGACTAAGATGATAGAAGTTATTTTGTGATTTCCGCACCGTGATATTGTGCATAAATATCCAACGAAAATGGTAACAGCTATAAATGAAGGATAAACTATCATTTTAAAATAGGGGGTAAAAGTGTAATAAATATATATATATATATATAAAAGATTGGTGTTATTAGCATCCTATAAATTATTTTGGACCCCCACTTAAAAATTTTGAAACTCCTAAAATTTCTTTTCTCCCCCCAAATAATACCAAAATTATCCTTAAATATTTCACCTATTGAATGTACACTCCCCACACCCCCAAAAAAACCTCCTTTCTAAAAAATCCTAACAAAACCGACTAAGAAAAAGAAGAGTCTCATCATTTTTAGTCTCATCCTTTTTAAAACCCACAAAGAAGAAGAAAAAGAAGAAGAAGAAAAAGAATATTGTCTCTGTCGATTTAACAAACTTTCCATATGATATTTTTCATTGTTCTTAAATCCAAGCTCTTGATTTGGGCCACAATAATCTTTCAGGGGATATTCCAATACAAAACTTGTCTATGGTTGTCACCAACCTTACTTTTCTTAACCTATCATACAATCGTTTTTCGGAGATTAAATCTTCGATTCCCAATTCCTAAAACGGTTTAGTTTTTCGAGTTTTCTTCATTCTGGACTCATCTCAGATCACAAAAAGTTTAAAATCAATGTTCGGTTATTGGTTCCTGAACAAATAAACAATGTTCGGGCTTGTGTTTCCGAATTTTGGTCATGTGTTTGGGAGTTCAGTCCTGAAAAAATGACGAACATATTTTTTTTTTTTTTTTTGCCATTTTTTTAAGAAACGTACCATTACAAGGCCAATCTCTTTTGAGTTAAGAACAACATCAAAACTATAAACCTTCTCTAAACTTTTATTGTTGAACTTCTCTCGTTATAGAGTTGTGGTTGTTAGGAAAATTTCCACTCATTGTCATAGTCAGAAAAATGTAAGTAATCAAATAGTTGCCGCCGTTACCGCCAGAATATTGTCGCTAAAGGGTTTTCGAGGTTTTGAGGGTGGGTAGATTTTGAAGATGAGATTTGGGAAAGATGGATAGGTGATGATGGAGGTGGGGGCTCTCATAAACTCATATTCATAATGTAGTGGATATGTAGGTTTAATTGTGAGATGGAGTGTCCCAAAATTAATGATGTCATTTGTAGTAATTTTATTTGAGGTTATTATTATAATAAAAAAAGCTAAAAATTAAGGAGTCTAAAATAATTTATGGGGTGCTAATAACAGCACTCTTAAAAAAAGAACTCCAATTTGCAAGATTTTTTTGGCCATCTCGTATTGACAAAAATGATCTTATCCATTCATTTCGTAAACCCAGTAATAAAGATAAATTAGGTAAAAAAACCAGTTTTATTGAACACCATTTTCTTAAATGCACAATAATTATGAGTTTAAATTCAAATTATTCATTAATTTTATAAAACAAAATATAATATATTTAACTATTCATATATGATAAAATTAATTTTTTTCACAGATGATTTTTACGTCAAGATTTACGAAATGAACAGTTTATATCAACATTATGAGTTATGAGCCCAAAGTAAGAGTTACAAAATGAGAGACAGATTAGAAGATTTTCTGTGGGAGACCTCTTGGTGGGATTAATACTAATGGTTGTTTTGGGAAATAGGTTAAAAGTTAGTTTTTAAATTTTTTTTGGCTTTTTTTTTAAAAAAAAATGTACAAAAACGTAGAGAGATTATGCAATTCCAAAAAAAATTAAAAAGCCAAAAAACTGGCTTTTAGCCTAAATGCCAAAATAGGCCTAATTATCTCATAAGATAAACGTTAAAAAGAATAAAAGGATTAATTTTTTCAAGAAAAATGCTCTATCCTTCCAAATTTTCCCCTCAAATGATGTGATAACAATTTGAAGAGACTTAATTAGGTGGTCACATCATTGAGGGAAGTTTGAGGGGAACAAATTGGAGGGACGTAGCATTACTTGTTTTTTCAATTGTTTTGTTGCGTAAGTAGTTTATGAATTGCTCTTTTTTTTTTTCTTTTTTTTTTTTTTGTGGAGTGAATTGCTTGCTCTTTTTAACTCAGTTTTGTCCCCTCTCCTACAAACTATAAACATCGAATGTCAACTTCCTCTCCCATGTGAATGAGGCACAACTCCAACTTGTCCAAAAACAAAAACAAAAAAAAAGAAAAGAAAAAAGAACAGAAAACCTTATCATTCTGATCAACAGGAGGAATGTTGCGGCCGAAGAAAGTCCCTTCACTGCCTGCACCTTCATTGAAAGGGTCGTTAAATTTACCATCAGCAGTCCTGAATGGAAAATCAGCCGGGCAAGACCGAACACCAACCGGTGTTCTCCCAACGTTAATCAAGTTGTATTCCTGGTGAAGGTGTCTCCGAATTGATAGATATATCAGCCCCAAAAACACCGGTAACCGGTGCCATATCCCCAACTTATCAATGGAATGCATGATCTGCATAACAAAAAAAAAAAAAAAAAAAGTTAATTGAGCCTAGTGTTGTGAAAATGGAGAAAAAAAATGGTATAGTGAAGTGGAAAGAGTGATTTGAATGGAAGTTTTTACAAGGAAGAGAAACTTGTCTATGAGAGTCATCTTTGCTACAGCTTCATGAAAGTCTCTGTGAATGCAATGATGCAGAGGTGCCATCAAGATAGCCTTGATAAATTCCATAACTTAGACAGAAAGAGAATGAGAAGGAGAAAGAGAAAGAGAAAGATAAACCAGTTAATATATAAAATTTTACTGGTCCACAGCTCTTAAAATTGTTTAGCATTATCTCAATTGCTAGTTAATATATATATATATATACAAGTGACATTGACATTTCAACCCAGTGTTATAATTTTATTTTAGGGGCATTAGCATCTAGTGGGAATATATATAAAAATATATATATTACAAATATATAAAAAAAATTAAAATTTTTATTATTAATGTTGATAAAATTATCCACTAATTTGTAATTTATTTTCATGCTCTGTTATTTTCCCTTTATTTTATTTTGTTGTTGTCAAGACTTGTCAAAACTTATTTTTTGGTTAATGTTGAAATTTGAACCATGTGTTGGACTATTCTCATTCGTAGTAGTTAGATTTGTCAATTCTTTGGATGAAATTTTTTTGAGTTGTATTCGTCTATTTGAATTGTAATTGGTTCTAACGTAAATTACATTTGCCCTTTTTTCACTTGAATTTTACTTTGAAATCTCATCTTTAATTGCAACGATTAAGTCTTTAAATTTTAACGCAAGGTTTACTATAGTTTCCTTTGTAAGAAGTTACATAATAATTACACAAATCGTATCTACTTAATAACAATAGATTAATAAAAGATTAGTTGAACAAATAATTGCATAATCACATTCACAACCATCAATAGATTATCATACACGTTATTGTTCTACACTTGAGGTGATGGTGTATCACACCCAGTAGTGAAATTTTTGTGTGTCAATAGGGTGTCACATGACACTATTTTTTACTAATCACAAATGTATATGTTTATTATTGTTTCTCAAACATTCTACATAAATATAGTAGATCTTACTGTCAAAACCAATACTTAGCGATAGAATTTTAGACACATAATTAATATTTATCGGTGATGATAACTAATCTAATTTAATTCATTCCCTTAACCACTTTCTAAAAAATAGATGAAAAATATTTTCATCATGATCACATCAAACATTGAAGGAGGTAAAACATATTTTAACACATGTATTATTGAAACTTTAAACCCAATGCCACCAAAACTATAAGACATCTGTATCACTAGCAGGCTGATTAGGGCTGCAAATGAATTGAATTGTTTATGAACAAGTTCGACTCAGTTCGTTAACGGCTCAGCTCGTTTATCTTTATTTAAATTATATAATAAATATATTATTTATATATTAAATAATATAAATAATGTTAAAGAAAATTTAATGAGTTGAGTCGAGCCGAACTCGAGTTTTATTAATATTAACAAATCGAGCCGAGCTCAAGTCCAGTTCTTTATCGAGTCGAATTCAAGCTCAATCAACGAGCTCGATAAGTAAACGAGTCGAGTTCGAACTCATCAAAGCTCAACTTAGCTCCATTTGTTTGCAGCCCTAAAACCAATGTTGAAACTCATAGAGATAAGCTAATACTAAATTTTAGAAATTATAGAATGTTTCTAGAATATCACATGTTCGTACTCCTTAACCAATCAACATTCAATATGTCAACTTATGTTCTCCAATCATCCAACACAATACCCCACCTATCCACTTTCTCCACCAATCACAATATTATACAATATCACGTTTATATATTTCGAAATTAGAATAATTTTCCCTAAATTTTATCCAAAACAGTAAGTTAGACAAAATGAAAACTTGTTGTAATACATTGACCATAAAGACAACAAAGACTTCTATATAAACAAAATTTTTGTAAAAAATATATTTTTATGTTTTTATTTCCTACTATAAAACACTCATTATTGTAGCTTAAATTTGTAAAAATATCACCTTCCCATTATTTTATATGATTTCGATGTATTAGAACTCTGTATACCAAAAAAAATTAAACAAATAAAACTAAAAAAATTAGGAAAACGAATAAAGCAGGTATACCTGTGGTTTGTGGGACCGTGGTCAGAACATTTCATAGATTAGGTGCTTCTTTGAAAATGTTTGAAAAGGACGCCTAGTGTTCCAGTATACTCAAGAGATCCATGAAGCTTTCCAATGCCCCTTAAGCTCTGATCATCAAAGAATTAAGCTAATCAATTGGTTGCCTCCTCCTACAGGTAATATCAAGCTAAATGCTGATGGATGTGTCAAGGAAAGTTTGGGAAAAGCTGGTTTTGGAGGACTCTTTAGAGATGCAAAAAGTTCTTGGATTCTGGGATACTCTGGAAAGTTGGATGTAGCATCAAGCCTCGAAGCAGAAATATGGGCTATTTATCGCGGAACAACCATCATTCATGAAAAAGGTTGGCGAAATGTGATCATTGAAACAGACTGTCAAGATGCTGTCAACCTCATCAATGATAGAGCTCATCCAAATTGCCCTTACCGTGCTCTTGTGGAAGACATTAAATTCCTTACTTCTCGTATGGACTGCACTATCAAACACATTTTTCGAGAAGCCAATCAGTGCGCAGATGCCCTTGCTCATATGGGAGAAAACCAAGTGGAAGATTTGAAGATCTATGAAGACCCTCCTATTTTGTTAAGGCCCATTCTAGTGGCTGATATGGTTGGAATTGTGTATGAGAGGGATTAACCCTCTCTTTTTTCTCTTCTTCTGTTGTTTAACTTTCCTTATTACCTAAAAAGAAAAGGATTTTTTTTTTTTTTTTTCTTTTTTTCTTTCTTTTGAACAAAATTAGAAAAAGTCAAATTGCGAAAGTTTATCCAATCTAGCAAAATTTATAAAGGAACATTCATGTCAGTGTTTGATCAATATTAGAATAGCCCATAATATTGATTAATCAATGTTCGGCCCATAAGTTAGATTCAATGTTTTGAGAAAGGTTAGTAGGGTAGTATTTAATATAAACTAGTTTGGAAAAAATATATAAAAAATAACAATTTTAAATATGTGAATCATATTAGTTTTGAATAAATCAAATTTAAATTTAAACTATACACTTTTTCATAAAATATTTAAAAATATTTTTTCAAGAACATAGTGGCCATGTTTGGTTACAAATTTTCTTTAAAAAAATTTGAAAATTACTTCTCTCTCTATTACACAATAATCAATCACTTTTTGTTTCTCTCATCTTTTATTTTCAATCACTTTTTCTCTTATACATATCTACTCAACTACTCCATCCGTCCCAAAATATTAGTCCTTTATTCCATTTTTCCTTATCTCAAAATATTAGTCTCTTTTCAAAAATCAAGAAATAAAATAATATGAATTTACTATTTTGCCTTTCTTTTAAATTCATTAATAATACAAAAAGTATAATTATAACAATTGATATTCTAAAAAAAATGTGCTATCAAAGGATAATTTTAGAAAATTAATATTTTTAAAATATAATAGTTGTACTATTAAAAAAAGTTAGATTTCTGAAAAAGGACATTATTTTGGGATGGAAGGAGTACAACAAAATATCAAATTATCCCAGACTTTTAAATTTCAAAACTATTTTCAAAATATACAACCAAACAAACCAAAAAAATTTCTAAACTTTTTCTCCAATTTTTTTTTTAAAAATTTATCTCAAAACACAAACAAAATTTTAAAAATATTTTAATCAAAACCAATTACACTAACGGTCCCTATAGTTTGAGACTTGTGTCACTTTGGTCCTTGATTTTTGAATTGTGATACATTTGACCATGAATTTTGAATCTTGTTCCAAATAAGGACAATTGAAAATATCATTACTTAATTTTAAGGACAAAATTGTCAATTTGATAAAATAAACTAATTTGACAAAAATAAATGTCAAAAAAATATTTTTGAATTTTTAAAAATTATTTCTACACAAGAAAGATAAAATTATGTAAAATTAATATATCTTTTAGACATTTATTTATTTTACCAAATTAATTTTTACTATATGTTTGGATGATGATCACGTAATGAATGTTTGTTTTTATTTTCATTAAATTAGTTTCTATTTTTTCAAAAGTCAAATATGACAACAGTTTTGATATTATTATTAAACTAATCCATTAAATTAAAAAATTCAAAACTAAAAACATTTCATATATTAAATATATCGATCACACATTAAAATTCTAACAATCACTCATTACAAAATCATCATTAAGATTCCAAACATATAATAAAAATTAATTTGGTAAAATAAATAAATAAATAAGTATTTAAAAGATTTATCAATTTTATATAATTTTATCTTTTGAGGGTAGAAATAATTTTTAAAAATTTAAAAATATTTTTTTGACATTTATTTTTATCAAGTTCGTTTATATTTTATCAATTTGACGATTTTGCCTTTAAAATTAAGTAATAATATTTTCAATTATTCTTATTTGAAATAAGATTCAAAATTTAAAGTCAAATATGTTATAATTAAAAAATTAGATATTAAAATGATACAAATTCTAAATTACAGGACTATTAATGTAATTCAGCCTTTTAATCAATAAAAGACAGCCGGTCCTTCCCCGGCCGGCCTTGAGCGCGACGGCTCACATTTGTCAACTAGCTTTATCATCCTTTTCTCTTTTTATTTATTTATTTCTTATTTAATTTTTAATTTTTTATGGAAACAGGATGACATCTTCTTCTCGGGACTTTTAAACTTACGATGCAAAATTTGTAAAGAAAAAGTCAAATTTCAATAAAATAAAAATTAAAGTATTAATTTTCTTTATGAGTGTATTTTGGTCATCAAAATGGGTAGGAGGGACTAATTGAAGAAGACCATAGTAGCACTTTACCAAAGAGGTCTAAAATTAGGTAGTGGATGACGCATAAATTATGGGGTTAAAATTTTATTTTTCAATATTATTTCATAAATATTTGAAATAACACGAGTTAATGAAATTCTTATTTTTTAAAAAAATTTAGAAGGATTATAGCCTCCACCTACCTCTATGTCGGTCACTAAATGTAAATAATTTACAATTACTTCTTTAAGTCAAGTCGAATGATATTCTAAGCTCAACCTTCCCTAATGTCTGATTGTCGACAAACTTTAATAATAATAATAATAATAATAGAATAGTAGAAGGTCTTGTTTAACAACTCAATATTTTAGTTTAAAAGTTAAAAAATTATTAAAAAATTAAAATGTCAATAACCTATACAAAAAGTCAAAATTTTCATTTCTCTCTCCTTTTTATACATCTTTTCGTAAAATATCAAAAAGTCATTCCAAGCATATTTATTTTTACTTCATATTTTAGTCAAAAAATTAAAAATTTATTAAAATAACTTATTCCCAAATGAGACCTTAAGAATAATTTTCTTCACCACCAAATCGAATTCATATTTTTTTACCTATTATATTAGGAGAGTTGACTAGTAAATCCCATTTTGTGAACTTGTAATTCATAAAGTCCTAAATGTTTTCTTGGTAATTAGGAGGTTCCTTAATTTGTTTGTTGACTGTTTTGCCACTGCTAGTATTATTGATTGACAGTTGGCGTGGATTTGTATAGAGGAAAAGTGAATGGATGTTTGTGTGTCACATTGATCAGAAAAGTGCACTAATACTTTTTTTAATTTAGTAGGTTTGTAACAAGCACAGAATGGGAAGTGGGTTATGTCGTAAGTGTTGTTTTGCGCGTGACATGAACACACGCAATAATGCACACTGAACTGGTTTTTGATTTCTCACAACTCGACCTTTTTTTTTTTTTTATTGTCGTTGCCGTGAGTTTTGAAATTCAAATACCTGTGATTTGTGGGATTGTATTCAAAATAATTTTCAAATCAATTTGGTGTCAGTATGTTGGGGTTGGGGTGATTCTTGTGGTGTGAGAAATCCACAAACTCGGAAAACGAAACCCTTTCATCTAAAAAACCCAACCCGATGGAATGTTCTCATACATTGGCAATCATTCCCATTTTGGAAAGACGAATTGCTGGTGCATGTCGACGTGAACCCTACCATTTGTTACGATTATCCCCTTTTCTAATTTGAATTTCAAATATTCGTGATTCCGAAACTCATGTTATAGATTGAGGGAATATTTCACACAGTGTTGGTGTGAATCAGAATCTCTATGTTCAATTTCGCTGAGTTCGTGGTCGTAAAGAACCCTAATACCTACCTGGAACAGTGGGTTTTGCACTGTGAACCCTACCGATCAGATTTGAGGTGCATTGTCGTCGACTGCAAAGTCTTAATCGGTGTTTGGAAAACGTAAGTCGTTCATTGTTGGGTTCACATTATAGATGGAATAAGTGGTATGATTCCGAAACCCACGTTATAGATGGAGTGAGTAGGTTCACATTATAGTTGTTCATTGTTGGGTTTACGTAAGTTATTCATTATTGGGTTCACGTAGTGTTGGTGTGATTCCGAAACCCACGTTATAGATGGAGTGAGTAGGGTTGACGTTAACTATAACACTGTTAGACTGCCACACAGAAAAATGAACTCAGAATGAAATCTCTACTTGGAAAACTTTATAAATGAATTTTTACCACTCCCACCCCCACAAATCTTGAGACTACACATGTCCAAAATAAAACATAACATTCCCATAAATTATGTGAGGACATATTCGTCTAACATTCAATCATTTACATTCAAAAAATGACTTATTAGTAAACAATTTCCCTTCACATGGACTTATCAATCAAACAAAAACTCAGTGAAATCAAACAGAACACAATTTAACTATATGACTTTTTGATAAATTTCCCATTAGTAAACTACATAAAAATGGTAGTCCGAAGTCCTGTATAATTTATCCACGGTAACCGCCTAACACTCCCGAAGTTACCTCGAATACCAACACAACAACCACAAATTAATCCAAAATAAATAAATAAATAATAATATTAATAATCATCATCATCATCGCAAAAAGTTACAATTTGCTTGATGATGTGGGTGGCGGCATGGGAGTTCCGTGAACTCAGGTCCATTTTTAGTTTGTTGACCTCAGCTTCATTATTACAATCTTTAAAACGTTCACACCACTAAAAATACTAGTATACAAAGAGATGTTTGGGGTATTTTAAATAAGTGTATTTTTTATTTTTTAAATTAAAAAATTGAGGAAAAAAATATAAATATTTGTGTTAATTTTTTGACTTTTTATGAAAAAATGTGTATTAAAAAATTATATAAATTAGTGTGTAGAGAAAAATTAGGATTGAGAGTTGTGCAGTCATACTTTTTGACTTTTGATGAATAGTAATAACTTTTTAAATAATTTTTTAATTTTTTTTTAACTTGCCAAACTTGACTTAAATAATCGCAATACATAGATGTACTTCATTGGGAAATACAAAGGTACAAAGGGATGTGATTGCGGGGTTTGGGAAGTGCGTCACACACTGTACGTTTTTCGTTAAAATTACTGTAAAAAATTTATAAACTTCAAGCCATTTGTTTATTGTCATCACCAATTTATTTGTGTTAAACTCCGATATAACCATTAACCTATCAAGGATTCTAAATTCATGTACCAGATCAAAGAAGAGAGAGTTTAAATGCACAATTTTTATTTATTTATTTTTTTTTTTGGGGGGGTGGGGTAAATTACACTTATATATATATTTTTTTTTTTTAAATTTGAGAAAAAAAATATAATTAACTCCTCACTAGTGTATGATCTAATTTTTTAGTAATTTTTTATTCATTAACTTTTTTTTTTAATAACTCTTTTTTTTTTTCAATTAAAAAATTAGGATAAAAAACTAGCCAATGTCAAAGTAAGCCATCAACACATCTTGCCTGAGTGATGAAATCCACATTATTGCCGTGCAATCCACAAATTTGAATGAATTGCTTGAATTTGGATTGTCAAATCTCGAGTTACGTGCACTTAAAAACATAAGTTTTGTTTGATGCAACTTTGAAAATGTGATTCCATCTTTTCGTCTGCACCTTTCGTTTAAATAGAGTTCTAAATATATAATTCCATCACACATTTCAAAACATATTTCCCTTTCACATTTGGATAGAATTTTCAAAACATATTTCTCTTTCACTTTCGTCTTCTCCATTCTAAAAAGTAGGGAGTTTTTGAATTTTGAGTTTATCCGGTCATTCCCGGGATGTCTCTCCGGACGTCCGACCGGTTAACCGGAACAATAATATTTTTTTTTTGCAATTTATCACAGTTGTCGAAGTCCTTGTGCATACTTAGCCACACAATAAGCTTATGTGGTTCCTTGGCCGTCCTTTGGCTTCATTGGCTGAAGTCCTTGTGCACTTAGAATACCAACTTCAAGGGTTCCAATAGGATGCTTCTATGGCTGCCGAGCAGTGGGCCTTGTGTCACTTACATACATAATTGATTCATCTAGTACATGGTAAGCACCTTCAAGACAGGCTCTGAGATCAATCCTGGTTGAAAACTTGTGCTCGTGCCTCTTATCTCCCTCCAATGCACCAAATCCAAATTTTTCGAGGTTAAACCAGCAAGATTGAATTGGCCTGTGATCTAATCTCTTGAAAAGAGAGAGAAGGGTGTGGATTTGCGATCTAGAGAACCAATTGAGACTCATTGACCCACGGTGAGGTCTGGTGAAGAAATCGGAATCGCTCTATGTAACAATCCGAAAATTTAAGTTGTCCATTAAATTTTATATTAGTATTATTTAATTATAAATGAGAAAAGTCCTAAAGGTTTCATTAAATATTCTATAAGAGTAAAATAAAATATTGAATATTATGGTTATATGTGATAAAATGAAATTTAATTAGGGATTATATATTATAAAAAAAATAAAATTAAGCCTAATTAGAATTAAATCAAAGGTTAAAAAATAATAATAATAATAGTCCCTACATGTGCTCTAGCCAAACATATAAATTGATGACTGTGCAAGTATAGTTTTAAAGACTTGTGAGTCACCTAATCTAGAGGGACAGGTAGAACTAAACAAATTATCACTTGTTGGATATAGGTCACGCGTTAACTTTTGATTAGAGACGAAGGTTTTCACCAACTATAAATAATGGGGCTTGGTGGGTTGCTAAGGAGGAGGAAAAATGATATAACTAAGGGCAGCACACAACAGGAAGTCGATACGAGAAAAGTAAAGGTTAATGGTCAATATTTAGGTGAGTTATATTATATTTTGAGTCATCATAATATATTTTATGTATGTTTTAAGTTACCATAATTTATTTTACGCAATTTGTATTTTATAAATTATATTAGCATTTTTAATTTATGAACCTTATTTTATATAATAAGGAAAACCCATGGATATAACTGTTTATTAAAATGTGTTTTGAGTAATTATTTTATAAGTACCACTACGGAAGTCCCATGTCTTGGGGGACTTAAATAACCATTGACCCTCTAATTAGTTACTTTGTGACCCTCTGTTTGTCATGAATTCACTGACACTTTGATTTCTGGTGTGGAACAAAGTGTTGTACGAAGCTAAGTGTTACATTATTATGGGAGCCACCTCTTGAGTCCATGCATCTGTTTTGTTCTGTACCGTAGTTATCATTTCTGGCATGGGGCAAAGTGCTGCACAGAGTTAAGTGTTACGCTATGGTGGAAGCCACCTCTAGAGTTCGTACAAGCCACTTTTTGAGTCCATACATCTGTTCTATTTTGTTCGGTTTCGTTTTGTACCGTGGTTATGATCATTCTGTTTATATGATTTCTGTATTATATGTCAAATCATTTTCGTATTAAATACTCTGTATTTTAATATCAAGCTTTGTTTAGCCAATAATTATCCATGGTGAATTTTATGCCCTTATACTCTCTGTATAATATTTCTCACTCTGCCATGTGCTTATAGCTGTTTACCAATTTTCAAGAAACAATACAATTCAGAAATAGCTTTTGAAGAGTCTTAGATGCGGGACTGCGGAATGGACACACATAGCACTTTTATCGTATTTATAATTCTATTCTTCATATGTAAATATTGGCATCTTGGTCAATGAGTTTTTGTTATAAAAGTAAAAATTCCAATGATTATTTTGGTATCCTCACTTAAATATTTTTCCGCTCGCGTTTAGTAATTTATTTAAGAATTGGCCACAAATAATTTTAGTTAGTGGTCATCACAATACTTAACCCTTAAGTACGAGGAGTCGGTCTTGACACTCTATGCAGATTTGAAAGGAGAAAGGGCGGTGATGGAGGCAAGGGTGGCAGCAGCGGTGGTCGAAAGGGGAGGGAAAAAGGGAGAAAGAGGAAGTATGAGTGTAAGTGTTGTTATGAGTGTTATTTTATTTTATTTTTTTTTTTGTTAATAATTAATTTTTTGAATTGAATTTTAAAAAGAATTTAGTTATGAGTGTTATTTTTTTGTTAATAATTAAATTTTTTACATGAATTTGAAAAATAGTTTGGTTATGTCTGTTAATAAGATTTTTTAATAGATTTTTAAGTTGTGTATTTGGTTATCAGTTATAACTTTTTAAATTAAGTTTTGAAAACTCTTTTGAAAACTCATTACCAAACAAATTTTCTTATTACGCATATCACATTAAACATTCAAAATTTAATTCAACACTCAACTCAAAACTCAATTTAAAAATATTTTCAAACCTCATAACCAAACAATTTTCCACACTTAAATTATAATTCTAAAACTCACAAACTCAAAATACAACTCTATTCTCAAATCATAATTCTAAAATTCTACTAAACGCAACCTTAGGTGTTTTTATCTTTTTATTTTTAGAGTTATGTCAGGGACATCTCCAACGGTGCATCAAAATTTTCATTAAATTTGAGTAAAAGTTTCCTTTGATATCAAGTGCTCCAATGGAGAGATTTGTGATTTCATCAAACTACTGGTCAATTAGGCGGACAACCGATAGGTCGACCAGACAGTGTAATTCTTTCACATTTTTTTGCCTTGAGATGTGTTAGACTTATTTATTTTGATGATTTATTTAATTATGTTTTAATTTATTTGAAAGAGAAAAATAGAATCCAAAATTTATTTTGATAATTTATTTAATTATATTTTAAATCCAAAATTTATTTTGATGATTTATTTAATTATGTTTTAATTTATTTGAAAGAGAAAAATAGAATCAAAATTTATTTTGTCCCATTATTTCCCACCTAAATCTTTATCCTAAATGTTGTTAAAATGTATTTAATATTTGATTAAATCAGGAGTTTAAAAGCACAAAACAAAGGTTCAAAAGATTTAAGTGGAAGATATTCAAATTTGTAATGATGAAGGGAAAGATATTCAAATTAGTAATGATGGAGTTATAACGGCTATAAATTCAAATGAATAGTTCAAAAGGTTCAAAAGATTTAAGTGGAAGATATTTAAATTTGTAATGATGGAGGGAAATATATTCAAATTAGTAATAATGGAGTTACAACGGCTATAAATTCAAATGAATAGTTCAAAAGGTTCAAAAGATTCAAGTGGAAAGATATTCAAATTATAATGATGGAGGGAAAGATATTCAAATTAGTAATGATGGAGTTACAACGGCTATAAAGTCAAATGAATAGTTCAAAAGGTTCAAAAGGTTCAAGTGGAAGATATTCAAATTAGTAATGATGACTACAACGGTTATAAACGGCTATATTTTTCATTATATATACCAAAGCCTCTAATGTAAAATCAGTTACAAAAAAAACTTGAAAATATTCTTTGATCTATAATCACTCACATCTATTCTCTGAAAAATTCTCTGAGAAGTATTCTTCGATTTTTGTTTACATCCTCTCTCAGAAATTATACACTGAGCCTTATAGCTTTAAGCCCATCTTTCTTGTGTGAGGTTTACAGAAAAACCAAAGCTTCATTTTTATATCTATCTTTGAGAGATAATTCTTGTAGTTTTCTGTAAAAGCAAAAACATCTTCTTTTCAACATTGTAAGAGTGTAGTACACTCAGTATTCTTGACTTAAAAAGTCTGTGTAAAATCCGTAGAGGATTGCTCCATTTGTAAAGAGGTTGCTAGCACCCCTGTGAAGCTAAAGCATAGTGGAAAATCTCAAGTGAAGCTTGAGGAGTGGACGTATGCCGAGTTAAAACCGAAACACTATAAATTTGTTTGTCTCTCTCTTCCTTATCTCTTTATTTTATTTAAATTGTTGTATCTATATTTCACATTTTTACTGTACTAAAATCATTAACTGACATGGTTGTTAGAACACTTGTTTTAATTATTTTTATTTCATTAACTATATTTATCTATTATGCTAGTCATAATTTTTATTAGGGTATTATTAATTTTTAATTGTAAAAACCTAATTCACCCTCCATCTTAGGTTTTCTTTTGGGTAACAATTGGTATCAAAGCCTAGACTCTTGTTTTAGATTTAACTATCTAGGAGTTTCGATCCATGGCAACCTTAGCTAAAGGACAAGCCACAAATAGGCCACCACTGTTTGACGGAAACAACTATAGTCATTGGAAAGATAAGATGACTCTATACCTACAACCCACTGATTATGCCATGTGGATTATTGTCACCAAAAGTCCAAAAATTCCTACCAAATTAATTGACAATATTAGTGTACCTAAAACTGAAGATGAATGTGATGAGAGAGATCATAAATTATTGCAAGCCAATGCTAAAGCCAAACTCACCCTTGTTTGTGGATTAGACTCTAAGGAATATAATAGAATTTCAAGTTGTGATTCGGCAAAAGAAATTTGGGACAAACTTGAGATAACGTATGAAGGTACAAACCAAGTAAAGGAATCTCATATTGATATGCTTGTTCATAGTTATGAATTATTTAAAATGAACTCTGATGAATCTATTTCAAGTATGTTTACTAGATTTACTGAAATTATAAACTCTTTGAAATCTCTTGGCAAAACTTATACTAACAGTGAGTTGGTAAGAAAAATTCTTAGGTGTTTACCAAAGAATTGGGAAGTAAAGGTCACCGCCATTATAGAAGCCAAAGATCTCTCCACACTTGAATTGGATGAGTTTATAGGTTCCCTTATGACTCATGAGATCACCATGAAAGGACATGAGGATGTTAAAATAAAAAGAAAAGTGGAATTGCATTCAAAGCCTCATCAAATGAAGAAGAATATGAAAACTCCAGTGAGGATGAAAACTATGCCATGTTTAGTAGAAATCTCAAAAAGCACTTCAAGAAAAACAATTATGAAGGAAGAAGACCTTTCAAGAAAGAATACAGCAAAGATAACAAGAAAGAGCCTATTATTTGCTATGAGTGCAAAAATCCTAGACATATGAAGATGGATTGTCCAAAATTGAAAAATCATGGAAAAGACTATAAAAGAAACAAAAAGGCCATGGTAGCAACTTGGGGAGAAAGTGAAGATGAAAGCTCAAGTGATGAAATTAAAAATGAAGTAGCCAACTTATGTCTCATGACTCTTGAAGATGAAGACTCTACTCAAAATGAGGTAACTACTCTTTATGAAAAACTTGAAAGTGCATTCCATGAATTATCAAATGAATTTAGAAAAGTTTGTGCAAAAAATAATGTGTTAAAGAAATCTTTTACATCTTTATCTATTAATGTAGAAGAATTAAAGAAAGAAAAAATTATTTTGAAAAATGATTTTGATACTATCTCTAATGAGAAAACTACTTTAAAAAACAATGTTGATTCTTTATCTATTATTGTAGAAGAATTAAAGAAAGAAAAAATTATTTTGATACTATCTCTAATGAGAAAACTACTTTAAAAAACAATGTTGATGATTTAATAAAAACACTTGAAAATTCTGTAAAAGGTAGAGATAATCTCAACATGCTTCTTGAAAATCAAAGATATGTTTTTGATAAAGCGGATATTGGATATGATCCTATTAAGAAACAAAAGAATCTCAATACAATTTTTGAAAAGACACCTCTCATGATACACCCTCATATTACTTGTCATTATTGTAGAAAGAAAGGCCATTATATATCTTATTGTCTATTCAAAAAGAATATGAACATGAGAATTAAAAAGATTTGGATTATTAAGGGATCTAACAAAATTAACCAAGAAGGACCCAAAAAACTATAGATACCAAAAATCAACACTTGATTGTCATCTTGTGGGTTTGCTTTAAGTCCAAAGCTAAAGAAGAAAAGTGGTACCTTGATAGTGGATGTTCCAGACACATGACCGGAGATAAATCATTCTTTACTAAATTATCATCGAAAGATGGAGGATTTGTTACTTTTGGAGACAACAAGAAAGGAAAAATCATCGGTATTGGTAGCATCAGTATTTCTCCTAACCCTTCTATTGAAAATGTTTTACTTGTTGATGAACTTAAGCATAACCTACTTAGTATTAGTCAATTATGTGATAAAGGTAATCGAGTTATTTTTGATCAATCACATTGCACAATTGAAAGCACAAATAATCATAAAGCTTTATTCGTTGGTAATCGCCGTGATAATGTTTATGTTTTTCATCGTAATGATCTCTATGCTAGTGATGTTAAATGTTTATATGTTAATAATGAAAATAGTTGGTTATGGCATAGAAGACTTGGTCATGCTCATATGGATTTAATTGCTAAACTTTTGAGAAAGGATTTGGTCATTGGACTTCCAAAAATTAAATTTGAAAAAAATCATCTTTATAATGCTTGTCAACAAGGAAAATAAACTAAAACATCATTTAAATCAAAATCTCATATTTCCATAGCTAGACCTTTACAACTGTTGCATATGAATTTATTTGGTCCCCCAAAGACATCTAGTCTAGGTGGTAAACGTTATTGTCTTGTTATTGTTGATGATTATTTACGATTTACATGGGTTATGTTTTTAGCACACAAAGATGAAACTTTTTCCTCTTTCACAAAACTTTGTCGTAGAATTCAAAATGAAAAAGGCTTTCTTATTACTAATATTCGAATCGACCATGGTAGAGAACTTGAAAGTGAGAAATTTGAATTATTTTGTAATGAGTATGGTATTGGATATAATTTTTAAGAACCTAGAACCCCTCAACAAAATGGTGTAGTAGAAAGGAAGAATAGAACTTTAGAAGAGATGAACAATGCTTTGCGAAAATAATCTTCCTAAATATTTTTGAGCCGAAGCCGTTCACACCGCATGCTATATTTTAAATCATGCATTAATTAAACCTATTCTAAAAAAGACTCCTTATGAACTTTGGCATTATAGAAAACCCAACATTAGTCACTTACATGTTTTTTGTTGTAAATGTTTTGTGCATAATAATGGTAAGGATAACTTAGGTAAATTTGATTCAAAATCTGATGAAATAATTTTTCTTCGCTATTCCTTAACTAGCAAAGCTTATCGTGTTTTTAATAAAAGAACTCTTGTTGTGGAAGAATCTATACATGTGGCATTTGATGAAACTAATATCTCTGCTCAAAAGCAAATTGTTAGTGATAATATAGATTTGGAACCAAATGTGGAAGATTCAAGTATCTACAAAGAAGAGAACCAACCATGTAAGTTGAACAAAGAGATTGAACAACCTATTCTTCCACCTCAAGAAGAAGGAGGAAACAATGATGATTTGCTAAGAGAATGGAAGTTTGTTCATAATCACCATAAGGATTTAATCCTAGGTGACCCTACAAAAGGTATTGAAACTCGCTCTTCACTTAGAAACATTTGTAGTAACTTGGCTTTTCTCTCACAGATTGAGCCTAAAAATTTTCAAGAAGCCGAATTCGATGAACATTGGATGATAGCTATGCATGAAGAGCTTAACCAATTTGAGAGAAACAAAGTGTGGGAACTTGTGCCAAAACCTAAAGATCATACCATTATCGGTACCAAATGGATCTTTCGAAACAGGCTTGATAAAACCGGCACAATTATAAGAAACAAGGTTAGACTTGTTGCACAAGGATACAATCAAGAAGAAGGTATTGATTTCGATGAAACCTTTGCTCCGGTTTCTAGATTAGAAGTTATTCGCATGTTACTTGCATTTGCATATTTTAGAGATTTCAAACTTTATCAAATGGATGTAAAAAGTGCCTTTCTTAATGGTTTTATAAATGAGGAAGTTTATGTTAAACAGCCCCCAGGTTTTGAAGATCATACTTTTACAAATCATGTTTTTAAACTATCAAAAGCTTTATATGGTTTGAAACAAGCACCTCGTGCATAGTATGAACGATTAAGTAAATTTTTGATTGAAAATAATTTTTCTAGAGGAACGATTGACACAACACTTTTTGTTAAAACTAAAAATGATGATTTACTTATTGTGCAAATATATGTTGATGACATTATATTTGGTGCTACTAATGAAACATTGTGTAAGGAATTTGCTAAGTATATGCAAGGTGAGTTTCAGATGAGCATGATAGGGGAACTAAATTATTTCCTTGGGCTTCAAATCAAACAATGTAAGGAAGAAATTTTTATCAACCAAGCTAAATACACAAAAGAACTACTCAAAAAGTTTGGTATGTATGACTCAAAAATAGCTGGAACACCTATGAGCACATCCATTAAACTAGACAACGATGAAAAAGGTAAGTCCATTGATCAAACAAAATATCGAGGTTGATCGGCTTACTTCTTTATTTAACTGCAAGTAGACCCGATATTATGTTTAGTGTTTGTATGTATGCTAGATATCAATCAAATCTTAAGGAATCACATCTCAGTGCTGTTAAAAGAATTTTTAGATATCTTGTTGGCACTCAAAATTTGGGACTGTTTTATCTTAGAGATGTTGCATTTGAGTTAATTAGTTACTCGGATACCGACTTTGTCGGATGCAAACTTGATAGAAAAAGCACCAGTGACACTTGCCACTTTCTTGGTAACTCATTAGTATCTTGGTTTAGCAAAAAGTAAAATTATGTTGCTTTATCAATGGCCGAAGCTGAATATATAGCTTCCGGAAGTTGTTGTGCCCAAATACTTTGGATGAAACAAGAATTGGAGGACTTTGATTTGCATTATGATCATATCCCTATTAAATGAGATAATACTAGGGCCATCAATTTAAGCAAAAATCCGGTTTAACACTCATGAACAAAACATATTGAAATTCGACATCATTTTTTAAGAGATTATGTTCAAAAAGAGGATATTGTACTTGAATTTATAAACACCGACAAACAATTGGCGGATATTTTCACAAAATCCCTAAGCGAGGATCGCTTCAATTTTATTCATGGCGAGCTTGGAATGCCAATTTCTACTTAAAAAGTTTGCTATTCTCAACTGTGTAATTTTTTTTTTGATTCTTTATCTTGAGGTAAAATTAACTTTGCATACATTGATTTTTTTTTAAACCCTCATGATATTTTTTTTGCATTACAATTCCAACAACACCAACGTCCCATTAAGTTTAATTTCTACTAACATTATTCTATTTTAATTTCTTTTATTTTTTATTTTGCTATTTGGCTTAATTTCTTTTATTTTTATTTTTTTTTCTTATTATTTTTTGTTTGAGCTTCATTTTTTTTTTCTTTTTAATTTCATTTTTCAGTACTTAAACATAAAAACAAAAACAAATTAAAATAAAAATTTTTACATAAAAAAAATAAAAATAATAAAAAAAAAACATCCTTCATTTTCTTTACGGCCACAAGCCGATCACAATAAACATAAAAAATAAAATAAAATAAAATAAAAACCACACACACACAAACAAACAAACAACCCTTCATTTTTTTCCGGCCATATGCCGACCTCACTTACTCGCCTCTTCTATCGTTTTCTTCTTCTTTTTATCACCTTGGGCGACCCTTGACGCCCTTGCCCCCATGCTTTCGTCCAGAGCGATGACTTTCCGCTGACTATCAAAGGCTAAGAATGACGTTACTCCAAATCGGGCCATGGAGGTGGTCTTCCGTTTAGGTTCTTTATTTTCAGCCTTTAGTGCGCCTATTTCTGCTCGCGCATCCTTGTACATGCGCTGAAGTAAGGAGAGTTGGGCGTTGACCTGATAGAGCTCACTCGTCTTGTTCTGTAATCGATGAGCCAATTTTGTGACTACCGTTACCGTCTCTATACAGGATGTCAGTGCGAAATGATTGGCTTCTATGTCAGATTGAGCTGCCATGCTTTGCTCAATCGACATCATAGGAAGGTTAGGAAGAGGAATAACAGGAAGAGTAGGAGTAGGGGCACTCAGTCTAGTAGAGCTTATGGGATTGTTTAGGTCCGGAAATAGAGTGAGGGGACGGGATGAGGAAACCATGGTTTCGAGGTGCGAGGTGTAAAAGAAATGAATTGTAGAGGAATAGAAGCGACGAGAGTGGTGAAGAAGAGATAGAAGCTACTGGTAAAGCAGCAAATAGACGAGTGTGTAATTAAGAAGAAGGAGAAGAGAGAGCTTAAGAAGAAGACGAATGAGAAGAAGACAAGAGGGAGAGAGAGCCGAGGCAGCTGATTGACCCGTCTCGTTTTTGTCGGTCGGTTGACGCAAAAGCGAGGCCACGTGTCAAACACGTTTATCGAAGGAAAAAAAGATACGCGAATTTTGACGGGCATGAGAGAGGCACGCAAATCAACCATATATATATATTTTTTTTTTATTATCTGGTTTTGATACCATTTATCACTATCATTTTCCTCCTCCTCCTCCAGATTCTGAGCCATCATTTCCTTTTGATAATGTCACAGGGGGAGAAATTATATGATGTTATATATTTATAGTTTGATATATTAATATCTTAAATCTTATATCATGTTGTTGATTAAAGTTTATTTATTACACATGTGCTAACCTATGTCAAATCTTAATATCTATAGTTTATGATGTTATATATTTATAGTTTGATATCTTTAATATCTTAAATCTTATATCATGTTATTGATTAAAGTTTATTTATTACACATGTGCTAACCTATGTATTTAGAAATGAATTCAGGGAGCATGATTTGAGGGGGAGCCTTTCTTACTCCCAAATCAAATCAAAACATCATTGTATGCCATCATCAAAAAGGGAGAGATTGTTAGACTTATTTATTTTGATAATTTATTTAATTATGTTTTAATTTATTTGAAAGAGAAAAATAGAATCCAAAATTTATTTTGATGATTTATTTAATTATATTTTAAATCCAAAATTTATTTTGATAATTTATTTAATTATGTTTTAATAGAATCCAAAATTTATTTTGATGATTTATTTAATTATATTTTAATTTATTTGAAAGAGAAAAATAGAATCAAAATTTATTTTGTCCCATTATTTCCCACCTAAATCTTTATCCTAAATGTTGTTAGAATGTATTTAATATTTGATTAAATCAGAAATTCAAACAGCACAAAACAAAGGTTCAAAAGATTCAAGTGGAAGAGATTTAAATTTGTAATGATGGAGGGAAAGATATTCAAATTAGTAATGATGGAGTTACAATGGCTATAAATTCAAATGAATACTTCAAAAGGTTCAAAAGATTCAAGTGGAAGATATTCAAATTTGTAATGATGGAGGGAAATATATTCAAATTAGTAATGATGGAGTTACAACGGCTATAAATTCAAATGAATAGTTCAAAAGGTTCAAAAGATTTAAGTGGAAGATATTCAAATTTGTAATGATGGAGGGAAAGATATTCAAATTAGTAATGATAGAGTTACAACGGCTATAAATTCAAATGAATAGTTCAAAAGGTTCAAGTGGAAAATATTCAAATTAGTAATGATGACTACAACGGCTATAAACGACTATATTTTTCATTATATATACCAAAGCCTCTAATGTAAAATCAGTTACAAAAAAAACCTGAAAATATTTTTTGATCTATAATCACTCACATCTATTCTCTGAAAAATTCTCTGAGAAATATTCTTCGATTTTTGTTTACATCCTCTCTCAGAAATTATGCACTGAGCCTTATAGCTTTAAGCCCATCTTTCTTATGTGAGGTTTACAAAAAAACCAAAGTTTCATTTTTATATCTATCTTTGAGAGATAATTCTTGTAGCTTTCTGTAAAAGCAAAAACACATTCTTTCCAACATTGTAAGAGTGTAGTACACTCAGTGTTCTTGACTTAGAAAGTTTGTGTAAAATCCATGGAAGATTGCTCCATTTGTAAAGAGGTTGCTAGCACCCCCGTGAAGCTAGAGCATAGTTGAAAATCTCAAGTGAAGCTTGAGAAGTAGACGTAAGCCGAGTTGAAAATCTCAAGGAGGACATTTTTACAGACTTGAGGTTCGGATCTAAGCATGTTGATAGTTCCACTAGTTGATTCCGGTGGAGGTTCTGGAGGGCGCATATTTAAATGTTGCATTTTCTGCAAGAGGGTGTCCATAAATTCGGTATTAGAGGCTTTTAACTTAAAGTTACTGAGCTCTAATGGGGGTTTAATGGATACTGGATGAATGGTTGAAGTTCCTGCTACTGGTGGAGCTAAGCTTCTATCTTTAAAGGTAGAAACTATATCTTCAATTCTGGTTAACTGTTTACTCATAGTTTGACAGATTAAATTAGTATAATTATATTGTCGGATAGTCAAGCCGAGATCTTTGAGTTGGGCAAACTCATTTTTGGCGAATCTTCCTGCTTGGGCATCTACATATGCAGTGGCGACTAACGGTTGTCTAGTGGTTTCACCATTAGGAACTAATTCTAAAGCCTGTGGAGGCGGATGAATAGAATTAATTGCTTGGCCATCTGCGGTGGTCCAAGTCTTATACTGGTCTTCTATAGCTGTGACTTTAGGCGGGTTTCAGTTTTAAACCATTCTATAAAGGATATTATATGCTGATGTAACTCAAGATGTTGATAATACTGAGTTTTATACTGGTTTAATTGTTCTGAATTATGAGTGGTAAAATACCATTCTCTAAATTCTTTATTTTTATCCTGATAAAATTCTTGGTTTATTATTTTCCTATTTTTACTGCCTGGTGTAAAATCCATCAGATTTCAAAATTCATATCACTGGCCGTTGGGCTATCTGGTGGTTGAATTGGGGCTGCATAAACCCCATGAGGTATTCTATTTCTGGATAATCTAATACCTTGTATTTCTGATGTCATAGGATCTAGAGGGTCTTCTTGGGGATCACTAGAGGGCCTGCTAGGTGGTTGATCAGGTATTTGCAGAGAGTCCACAGACTGTCTGCTGGATTCTGGTAGATCAACCCTGTATTGAGGAATTGATTGGAAACTGTTATTTGAAAAACTTCTATTAGTTCTAAAGCTATTATTAGACAAGCTTTTGGGAGCTGTTCTAAAACTAGCATTAGAAGAAGTGCTTCTAGTAAGCATGGGTTTCTGGAATTGGAGATAAACATCACCTCCTTGTGTCTGAATAACATCATCGATGTCATGTTGGATTATTGGTTGTGGGGGCACAGCGTTTGGTATATGCCATCTTTCTGGAAAGGTTATTCGTGACCATGGAATTTGCCTAGGTACTGCTACCTGGCTGCTATACAGATTAGTTTCAATCAATACGGTTTTACCATTTTCAGTTTTCTTTCTAACATAAGGATTTAAGGTTGTTAATGCCTTAATGTAGATTCTGGAATGAACTGAAAATGGAGGAGATCCTGGTTTATACTCATACCCATGAGTAAGAACTCTAAGTTCAAGGACATCTGATATGTTTGCATCTGTCATTGAAATGCTTAAATTCGGATAAACATCAAAATATACTGGTCCATGGGATAGACTAGTTTCTATAGCTCCCATGAGTGATGGTCTCCAGTTTAGACACCTACCATCTCGGAGAGTACATTGAATACTGGTATTTTGACCTAGAATGGTCAAAGGTTTGAAGGCTATTTGTACTAATCCTATGTGGATGTACTTATAGTCTTTGACAAACGGAATAAAATCATCAATATGTATTAATCGGATTATTTCATCATTATTTTGGATGCAAGATGCATGCTCAAAAGTTTTAATGATTGTTTTACTGAAAAATTGAAATTTACCTTTCTTGTAAATTGTTTTCGGATCAACTGACGGAATAGTCCACTTATCTAAAGCGTCCTTAACATCCTGGTAAGCTACCATCTCAGCTGCTTCGGCTAAAGAGGATACTGTGTTTCCTACAGAGGTTACGGATGCATTATCTGGTACGGCTACGGTATTCTCTTGTTCAGTCATGATGTATGTTGATCATATATGCATAATTTATTTAGTTTATGTGTATATTATGTGAATGCTTAAACATGGCTCTGATACCAATAAAGGTGCTCACTAAAGGTTTTAGCTTGATAATGATTAGCACGTCTGTCAACGATTTACAGGCATCAACGGTCCTCACGCACTCTGCACTTGACCTAACCTAACGCGACTTGGATGACGTCCCAAACATAGTTTTAATTCATAATTCAGAACAATTAAACCAGTATAAAACTCAGTATTATCAACATCTTGAGTTACATCAGCATATAATATCCTTTATAGAATGGTTTAAAACTGAAACCCAGCCTAAAGTCACAGCTATAGAAGACCAGTATAAGACTTGGACCACCGCAGATGGCCAAGCAATTAATTCTATTCATCCGCCTCCACAGGCTTTAGAATTAGTTCCTAATGGTGAAACCACTAGACAACCGTTAGTCGCCACTGCATATGTAGATGCCCAAGCAGGAAGATTCGCCAAAAATGAGTTTGCCCAACTCAAAGATCTCGGCTTGACTATTCGACAACATAATTATACTAATTTAATCTGTCAAACTATGAGTAAACAGTTAACCAGAATTGAAGATATAGTTTTTACCTTTAAAGATAGAAGCTTAGCTCCACCAGTAGCAGGAACTTCAACCATTCATCCAGTATCCATTAAACCCCCATTAGAGCTCAGTAACTTTAAGTTAAAAGCCCCTAATACCGAATTTATGGACACCCTCTTGCAGAAAATGCAACATTTAAATATGTGCCCTCCAGAACCTCCACCGGAATCAACTAGTGGAACTATCAACATACTTAGATCCGAACCTCAAGTCGGTGATGAATTATCACCCGAACAGATTAACGAAATCCAATTGAATTTCCAAGAACCATTATCCATCAATAAATTACATTCTTATAGTTCCGGAAGACCACATACTTTACCTTATACCAGAAATTATTATGCTCGGCCAACTCCACCCGATCTCCTTTATGAAGAAACATATCTTAATGATCAGGGAAGTTATCATGGAAAAACCATTTATGAATGGAATATTGATGGTGAATCGGAATATGCTATCCTTAAAAAATTACACCAGATGCAATTATATTTTCCAAATTTGATTTAAAATCAGGATATTGGCAAATTGAAATTGCTGAACAGGATCGATATAAGACTGCATTTACAGTACCATTTGGACATTATGAATGGAATGTAATGCCTTGTGGTCTTAAGAATGCTCCATCTGATTTTCAACATATCATGAATGATATTTTTAATCCGTTTTCTGAATTTACTTTGTCATATATTGATGATGTCTTAATTTATTCCTCATCAATTGAACAGCATATTAAACATCTTAATATCTTTAAGCATGTTGTACACAGAAATGGTTTAGTACTTTCTGCACCAAAGATGCAGCTATTTCAGACAACTATCAGATATCTTGGGCATAATATTTCAAATGGAAGTATTATTCCCATTAACCGCAGCATTGAGTTTGCTTCTAAATTTCCTGATGAGATTAAGGATAAAACTCAGTTATAGAGATTTTTAGGAAGTCTTAATTACATCCGTGATTATTATCCTAATGTTGCAGCAGATTGCAGCATTTTATTCACCCGACTCAGAAAGAATCCTCCCCCTTGGGGTGAAGAACATACAGCTGCCGTCAAGAAAATTAAAACTAAAGTTAAACAGTTACCATGTTTACAGTTACCTAATCCCAATTGGAAGAAAATAGTTGAAACTGATGCTTCCAATGAAGGCTTTGGAGGAATCTTAAAACAGCTTAATCCCAAAACCCAGAAGGAAGACTTGTTAAGATTCCATTCTGGCCATTGGAATAAAGCCGCTTTAAATTATTCCACTATTAAACAGGAATGTTTAGCCATTGTTAAATGTGTTCTAAAATTCCAGGATGATATTCTCAATCAGCATTTTCTCATCCGAGTGGACTACTCTGCTGCTAAACAGATTTTTAAAAAAGATGTTAAAAACTTAGCATCAAAACAGATATTTCTTACTTGGCAAAGTTATTTATCTAATTTTGATTTTGATATTGAACATATTAAAGGGGAAAATAACTCTTTGCCTGATTTCTTAACCAGGGAATATCTACAGAAATCTACTCCTGCAGAGGAGGATGACCAGCAGAGGCCATAGGGGCCGCGGGCGTGGCCGCGGTGGACACACCCCACGCTATGAAACAGAATATCCAGCCCTCTCAAGAGGACAAACCAGTAATTCATCTGCTAAGGATGTACTTCTTAAAACAGAAGAACCATATACACCCAACAGTATTACCGAGGAAACTGTCCTCTGGATTGAATCCGCCGATGAGCAATGGATGACTGATCCATGGGAGATCAAAAAGCGGTATCTTACCACTCAACAATCTCCCCCCCATTTTGATCAGTATCGTTACATCTATGAACAGATATTAACCGAAACTGGAGCCTGCGAATTTAAGCACCATCTCCATGATCCGCATAAATCCACCAGTCCTATCTCCTTTAGCAAAATTACAATCCGGAATCTTATGCCCATTGCTACTTGGGGTATTCATCCGCATACATTACGAGATCTTGATCTCCGTAATAAACAGACTAAATATACATACTGGGATTATATTGACGCTTTCACCCAGGTGTTTTATTACCAGAATCCTATCCGTTCTCATTCTTGGTTTATCCGCATTTGCCCGGATGTTCTCAAACACGATGTCCCCAACTGGTTCCTCGTGTGGTGGGATAAATTTGGGTTATCTCTTGACATACTACCAGAAGAAATCCGACTTGCTTTCAATGATTGGCATTATGCCTATTCTCGGGCTTATGCTTATCTTAACAAAAACAGGGATTTATCTATCAGTAAATCATTAGTTCATTTTTCCATCCGATTCAGCATCCCATGGATTTGGAAATGGGATTTTGCATGTGACTATCAGAATAAGATACCCCGCCTTAAACGCATTTTCTTTGTGAAATGGTGGGATAAAGGCATGAATCCGATCATTTCTGAAACCGTAACAAAAATTCAGGAACATGCACAAGCATGTAGAAAGCATTAAGCGACCCGCCTCATTTGCCAAAGATTATCTCATAATCCGTTCATTCAAATTCAAAAAGAATTAAGAAACCAGCATCCTGAGTTATCTGAAAATGAGATTATCATTAAAAGTATGAATTATCTCAAAGAACAATTTCTACAGACTGTTCCTCTTGAGGATGATGCCTCCATGAGGTCAGGAACCAGCCAACCCTCATCCGAACCCGATGTTGATCCAGCCGAACACGTGTTAGCTGGAGAAAGCCAATTACCAGAAGATGATGATGATGATAACAGCACTTTCGGTGACTTTTGGGATTCTTTGACAGACGTCTTTACCGAAAAACTCGCCAAAAGCAGGAAAGGAAAGCGACATGACTAAGGGTCGGCACAATCCGACAAATGACTTTAGGAAAAGCAGATTCCTCCACCAGCTAAAGCAGAGATGCTGCCTCCATTATCTGAAATCGTCATCAGTGACGCCAGCAGTCAAGATAAGGGTAATCTGTCGGTGCAATAGTTAGCTTACACCTGTCCTCTCTTTTATTCAATCTTGTATTATAAAAGGGCATGCCCTCACCCTTGTTGAGGCAGAGTCAGAGTCAGTTTTAAGTTTTATTTTTCTTTTATAATATTATCCTCTCCCCTCTCTCTTTTGTAAAATATTCCTACTTCCTCAATAAAAGTTGGTTTTCATGTATGCCCTCTGTCGATACTCTTGAACAACTTTTATGGTTTTTACAATTTTGGGAAAATCAGAAACATCACTATATTAATACACCAGTAGATTGGTATACCCAACCGTATATCACTGCTCGCATAGCCGAGTGTGATCGTGAATAACAAGGATCCGTGAGTGATCCAAGAGCAGTGGTGGCTCAGGCGGCCCGGAGGAATCCTCCTCCACCTTAACCGTAAGTATATGAGATCATATATGTTATAATTTGTTTTCTTTATAGCTGTATTATGTGTGTATTTATTCCTGGGTTTGTGCTAGTGAAAGGTTAATTAATTGTTGAGGTTTGAGGTTAGTGGGACGTCATCCAAGTCGCGTTAGGTTAGGTCAAGTGCGGAGTGCGTGAGGACCGTTGATGCCTGTAAATCGTTGACAGACGTGCTAATCATTATCAAGCTAAAACCTTTAGTGAGCATTGCTCCATTTGTAAAGAGGTTGCTAGCACCCCCGTGAAGCTAGAGCATAGTTGAAAATCTCAAGTGAAGCTTGAGAAGTAGACGTAAGCCGAGTGGAAAATCTCAAGGAGGACATTTGGTGGTAAAAATCTAATAGCAATAAATAATGATTTGGAGAAAGACACATTGATTTTCAGTTTGATGAAAGAAAAGTAAAATCCTGGATTTAATGATGGATTTGATGAATTGTTGGAGAAGCAAAAAGTTACTTTTTTATTTGATGATGGATTTGATGAACCATTGGAGATGATCTTAGGGATTCTAAATAATTTATCAATTTTTTTACCAAGCCTCTTATATGGGTGTGGGACCCACACACATGTGAATTTGTGTGGATCCCATATCCATATAAGAGATTTGATAAAAAAAATTGATAAATTATTTGGGTCTATAGCTTTTTTTTTTTTTCTTTTTTGTATATTATTTCATAAAAAATAAAAAATTATTTAAAAAGTCAATTCTCAAACATTCTTTTTATTTTGCTTTTTCCATCTCAAAGTAGGTGCACACAGAGAATTGATTTTTTTGCTCATTTGAGAATATATTATTTTAATAATTTTTTGATATTTTATAAAAATATATGTAAAAAAATAGAGATAATGATATGATAATATATTGTGATTTTTTGACTTTTTAACTAAAAGTGAAGTTGCTAAACCAATAGTTTGAAGTTAGATTTTCCTAACTGATATATTTTAAGATTGATTTGGGAATTGATGTTTTAATAATTTTTAAATTTTTTACAAAAAAAATGTTAAAAAATAAAAAGAATAATGGGGAATTGACCATTAAATCCCATATTTCAATCTTATGGATCATATGATCCTAATTGTTTTTTTAAAAACCATTTAGTCCTGTTGAGGGTTTGTTTACCAATTTGCCATTAAGAGTGGAATTAGGGGATGATTTTGGGGCGCGCGTGTTTTGTGGGAGTTGGGTGTGATTGTGTCTCACGTCACAATTAAAAAGGTATTAGTAGCTGTTTTAGTTGATGTGTGTAAACGGGAGATTAAACTGTGATTAGTGTTGGTGTACCACGTCGGTGTACCACGTCGCAGCACACAACAATTTCACTTGTCTCTTCCATTTCTTCATCTCACTCTTCAAATCTCCATAGTCGAGCAGACCGAGTTCTTCACCTCAATGCATCAGATGGGTTCGTCGATTATTTGCCGATTAAATCAAATCCCAAAGTCCATACCCAGATGGTTTGCGAAGAAGAAGACAAAGAGAACATCAATCGAGCAACCTTATAGCAGTTCAAGAGCCAGAGATTATCGATGTTTGAGCTCATGAGAGACCTCACAGATGATGAAGTGGACTTGGAAAAGCGATATCGACAAAAGAAAACATTAGGCCAAAAAGCAGTCTGAAAACCCGGTTGCTCCGATAGAGATTTCTCTTGCATAGCTTCGAATTACAACAACAACAATGGCCGATCGAGTTCACCCCGGAGACTCTCCACCTTCCTCCGGCGAAGCATCAACGACGTCGTCTTCCGCCCATCATCGCCGATCTCCCACGAAACCCTCCCACCGTCCCGGCGGCCGGTCCACCGCCGGCAACTTACGTCATCCAAGTCCCCAAAGACCAGATCCAAGTCCCCCGAGAAGCCAGTCCCACTGTCATCCAAGTCAACAATAATGGCCGATCGAGTTCACCCCGGAGACTCTCCACCTTTCTCCGGCGAAGCATCAACGACTTCGTCTTCCGCCCATCGCACTGATCTCCCACTGAAACCCTCTCACCCCGTCCCCGAGAACGAATCGCAGATTTGAAGAATTTGGGAGCAGATTACACTGTGATTAGTGTTGGTGTACCACGTCGGTGTACCACGTCGGCTGGGTAGCTAATTTGGGCGGGTGAGAGAGACGAAGGAGTTGGGTAGCTAACTGGGACGGAATCGATGGGATTTTCTTTGAAGAATGGTGGAATCGATGGGAACAGATCTGTCAAATTGAAAACCAGATCTGTCAAATTCACAACCCACGCGTCATAGAAAAAGGATACTATTACCTTTTTTGGGCGTGAATCTCACACCCCTTCCTAACATAACATCTCATACAAATAGCGAGGGTATATACGTCCAACCCACACCAAGAACATTCAAAAAAGGACTTCTGGGTAAGTAATCCCACTTAATATGGACTTGCCAAACAAACAAAAAATCAGCAGGACCAAATGGAATATCTTTCTGCCAAAAAGGACTTTCCAATAAATTCCCCAAGAATAATTAACCTTTTATAGTTATTTTTTTTAACTTTTTGACAAAGACAACTTCTTCCTAAACGATGCCTTAAGACGGTTTGACGTTAGCCTAAGGGTGTAGCGGGCTGGCTTTTGAGACTAATGGGCTGATGAAGTTGTTTTTTTTGACCTTGTGGGCTTTAAGACGGTTTGACGTTAGCCTAAGGGTGTAGCGGGCTGGCTTTTGAGACTAATGGGCTGATGAAGTTATTTTTTTTGACCTTGTGGGCTTTGTGTTAGGTACAAGTAAATTTTATTACAATGTTTGAAAGATCACATTTCACATAGGAATACTAGTATACAACACAGGGCTAATAAACAACAGCAATGTAACAAAGTTGTAACTTTGTTTATGAACTTAGCAGACATATATATAAATTTATTTATTAGCTATAGAGATACAAATGTCACGTGTTGGAAATTTTAGTTTTAATATTTTAGATTATTTGATAAATGTAATTATTGGAGGTAATCATTATTAAATGTGAAATACATTTTAAAAAGAAAAAAACAACAAATTTAGCAACATTCACACCAAATAGTATATAATTAGAGGTTGTGCTTCACTGGGGAATACGAAGGTATAAAGGGACGTGATTGTGGGAGTTGGGAGGTGCATCCCACACCGTGAATGCACTTGTGGAGTTCATCCATTTATTTGTCATATCAGGATAATGACGATCTATTACATCTTTTAAACTCTCTGTTTTCTTCAGCCATTCCATTCCTTTCTTTGTGTAAGTTTCTTCGTTAAAATTGCTTGTAAAAAATCTATCCGCTTCAAGCCTCCTGCATTTGTTAATAAAATTTCGGACTAACTTTTTGGACACTTAAAAATAATTAATTAAAAATTTAAAAAGTAAGTATATATAGATAATGGAATTTTCTTATTTTATACCTCGATGCCATGATAACGAATACGATGAAGGCAGTCTCACTGATGGCAAATCCCTTGATCTTCTTCTCTGCCATGAGACCCACCAATAGATCGAGGTTCTCCACATCATCACCGTACACTTGTTTGAGTGTATCAATTGCTTCCTTATCATCCGTTAGATCTTCCCATTTGGATATGGGTATCAATAGGAGGCCCCTTCGGAACTCATTGTATCTTGCAACTTTCCTCTCCCTATCTCTGTAAACTACACAACCATTCTTATCGATCAGTAGCTCCGTTATCTCATAAATGAGTAGAATTTTAAGTTGTTCAAATTTAAAAATTTAATTTGAAACTTAATAAATTTTAAAATATATTTAAATTTGACTTATTTAGCTAATGAATTTATCTTGAACAACTTTTTAATGAGTAGAGTTTGAGTAGCTTGGTCCATCAAACAGAAAATTACCTTCAAGAGCAGGTAGGTCAACGGGAGTAGTTCTATCAGTGCCATCTACATCTTGAGGAATAATTTCCCTAAGCCACAGAGGATAATTCCAAAGCTCAAGAGCTCCACATGATTGATGACCCATGGAAACCATTTGCCTTGTAAATCCTATTTCTGTTAAGGCTTTCTCTCCTTTATGCCCGACCAGATTAGGCATAGGAACCCTGTGTAATTAATTAATTTTTATACATTTTGTTACAAGGGAAAAAAAAAAATTTGATGATGAATGAATAAGAGAAAAATTGTGTACTTTTCGATCAATGGTGGAGATTTGTTGGGACCCGGAGCAGTGTTGATGTTCCGGAGGAAGAGGTGATCGGGCAGAAGCGGGTGCATCCTATAAACACTGACAAATTCCTCAGTCAAGGAATAGGGTACTCTATGATTCTCAGGCTTCTTTAGACCCACAAGCCCTCCTAATATTGCTCCTCCAATGTGTCCAAATGTTTCTTTGAATTTCTTTCCCAACAATCCATACCTGTTCGGTCCAAAAAAAGAAAAAAATCCATACCCGAAATAATGGTGAGGTGATATGATATGAGAAAAAAAAATAAAAAAAAGCCTAGAGCTTCTGGGTATGTTTGGTTTGTGTTTGAGAGATGTGTTTTAGAGATAAAAAGTACGAAAACATGTTTGGTTTGGTTTTTTTCAAAAGATGTTTTGGAAAATGATTTTGAGAGAGAGTTTTGGAAAAAGTGATTGATTTGATATGTGTGAGAGAGAGATTTGTTTAGAAAACTTGTTTGGTTTACAAATTTTGAAAAAAATTTTTGGAAAAATTTGTTTGGTTTGATTACTTTTGAAAACTTATTTGTAGAGAAAATTTCTTAAAATTTTTTCAGAAAATCAAACCAAACGAATCCTTTGTCTTTTTCATTAAGAAAAAAAAAACTGCTTTACCAGTTGGCACGCATTAAGATTTTTTTTTTTTTCGAGCTTCTGTTCACTAAGAAAAAAATTCATACCCGAAAAAAAAAAAAATTCATTTAGGGGAAAAAAAAAAACTGAAACTGAAACTGTCTTTTTCATTTGATTAGAGCTTCTGTTCACTTGGTGATGTGATATGAGAATAAAAATTGTGGCTTTATTGGCTCTGATTAAGAAATTGCTTTACCAGTTGGCACGCATTGAAGCAAGCAACGTGTCGGTTTTAAGAAGCTCGACAGTCCAATCAATTGTATGGATCTTTGCAATTATAGCAGAAGTCACAAGCCTTGCATGCCGGTACAATTCTTCGTCCTCCATCTCGTGGTACTCCTTCTACAAATATTCACACACGAGTTATTATATGGGATTTTGAATTACAAATTTTATTTAAAAGTGTTTTAATTTAAGAAGTTTATGAAGAAATTTTTTGACTCACTTAATTTTATATATTTATATTTTTATTTTATAAAGTTTTTTTTTTTATTTACACTATTTTCTTAGATTTTTATGTCTTTTTATTTAGGAGTTGTTTGGAATGTCCTAAATAAGTGCATTTTTTATTTTTTTCGACTAAAAAGTTCAGAAAAAAAATATGGATATTTTGGTTAACTTTTGACTTTTTATGAAAAAATGTGTATTAAAAAATTATATAAATAAGTGTGTAGGAGAAGATAGGGTAGGAGGCCATACGGATTGGCACAGGATTCAGCTGGTTGAGTAGATGAGAAAATATTGTCTCCTTCGCCGGCTTTGATTGGATGGTGTTGTTTAGTCCGTAGGGGCTACCACGGGTTTCGTTTTTCTAATCGGAACCGTTCAATATGTAAAACTCATCGAGTACTATATACTTGTAAAAAATCACATTCATTGGATATCGATATCTATCTGATTGTGTTAGTTTTTTTTGTTAACTGTTAACTACAATACCATCCATTTTTATACAAAACTGATTTGATCATGTAGTTAGCGATATCCGATAGACATGATTTTTTATAGGCATATAGTACTAGACGAGTTCTACATATTGAACGATTCAGTTATCAAAACGGGACCTATGGTGAACCCCTACTTTACCATCTAATTTAGTGAATATACAGATGGAAATTTTTTTTTTTTCCTTCTAACTGATTGGTTCATCACGTCAGTACCTTGATTGGACCGATAGACGTGATTTGTATTAATATTTGTATATTAATTTTTTAGTTTTTTTTTTGGGTGAATAGTGATAACTTTTTAACTTCTTGGTAACTTTTTGACTTTTTTACTTTTTCTAAGGTTGCCAACTAGCCCTTAATATTGATATTTAATGTTGATACGGAAGAGAGAGAAGGGAAAGAACCAAGCATAGAAAATTTTATACACAAATTAAATAACATTAATGTTATTATTTTATATTATTATATAATATGAATATATTTTTAATTGACAACACATTAAAAATAATGTGAATATTTTCTCTTATCTGATGTGAACTTTAACATCACCTTTATTACAACATCATCTGATATAAACATTTACATTCACGTCATCTGATGTGAAAATTCACATTTACTTCATTTAATGTGAACATTCACGTCATTACATGTGAACATTCACGTCATCATGTACAGTCTTATTTATATTCAAATAAAAGTTGAGACTTGTATTTGTGTAATTTGATGTAATATTGATGTGAACCTTAACATCACCTTTATCACAACGCCCTCATATGTGAACATTCACGTTCACGTCATCTAACGTGAACATTCACGTTATCACGTACAGTTAACATTTGGACCAAAACATAATGATAATCAATAAAGAATCATGTTTAATTTTTTATATGCAATATATATAAATATTAAATAGTGGTGTGTAGTTAATGTATTTTTTTGAAGTGAAGATATGGGGAATATGAATGATAGTGGGAACTACCAAAATTTTATGACAATCAACATTAAATATCAACATTAATGGGGTAAGAGAGATTGAGGGTGTTTTGGTATTCTTACCTAATGGAATAATAAAAAAGAATATGATTTAAATAGAATAAAACTTTTAGAAAGGAAATTTATCAAAAAAGTTCCCTTATTATATATATATATTATATCAATAACTTTGAATGAACTGATAGTGATAATTGTTTGGCAAAAGGTTATTTTTTGTTTTTTGGTTTAAAATATACAAAAATAAATAAATAAATAAAACAAAATAATTTATAAAATAAAATATCATATCAAATTCTTAATCATTTTTTTTTTCTCACAAACATTACATTTAACTATAAAAAAATTTAATCATTTTTTCAAATAAAAAAATTTCAACCTATTAAAATAATTAAAAATTAAAATAACCTAATAAAATAACAATTTTCCAAACACCCACGTTATAAAATAAACTGATAGTGACAATCAAAAAATGTGGTCACTCTAAAAAGTACCTTGAGGGCATCACAGACTGCATTGTGCTCCTGGACGAAGAGGGCCTGCAGGGTGGAAAGGCCGGCCCAGCCGTTACGAACGTCACCGGAGACGACAGTCCCATCATGGTCATGAAGAAGAAGGCCATCTTTTGATATTTTGAGCTTTCCATCTTTGAAAGTCCTCACTTTCCCCAACCTCTCTGCATTGCTCCCATAAATAGCACTTCCATCCCTATATTCACATCACATCAGATAAAATCACATCCTAATACGAATAATTTTATAGATATATAGATATGTTTTATAGTTGTGCGTACCACCAAGGTGTTCGAATATTCAAGTAACCGCTCTTGATGTCATAAAAATCAGTAGAAACTTCCTTAGTCTTGTAAAATTTGAAAGATTGAAGTGGGCATTGATTTGCTACTTCTCTTGGTGCCGTAAGTTCAATCTACAACAAGACTCATATTATCGGAGTGAGCAAAAGTAACAGAAAATCATATTCCTATCAAAAAAATTATTGGTACAAAACTGATATATATACATTTGAGCAGACCTGATTGGTATCCTCCAAGTGATCAATCCAGTCATGAATCATGAACTGTATCCAAGAAGCTGCTATCATGTTGAATTGCTTTCCATTGTCTTTCATTGTTCTACGTGCCAGTAGTTTTGTTGCAACCACCATTGGATCCGGCTTCAATAGCTGCATGTTTTCATTTAAAAAAAAAAAAAAACAACAACAACAACAACAAATATGATTTAAAGACCATACATTCAAATTGTTTTTTTTTTAAAGATAAGTGTAATCCGTTTTTGTATGAATGTTTTGCTCGACAAACTCTTTAAGATAAAAGGAAAAGTTAGGGATGATGGAAATTTTGTCATGAAAATGATCATGAAAAATTTATAATCCTTAGATTACCTTGATTAGTGTGTGGTGTTTTATTCTAAATGTAATCTAAGGGTCACAAAACTTTCATAATTATTTTCATGAAAGGTTTTTCATGATACCTAGCATTGCTGATAAATAAATAATTCAGATAATCTTAATGGTTCCGGCGTGGGCCTCACCAACACTCACTGCAGCTGCTGTGCAGCCGCCACCCCAATCCATATGAGTGAGCACAACTGCAGCTAGTCATTTAAAAAAAAAAAAAAAAAAAAAAAAAAAAAAAACGAAAACGAGAAAAACCTTATCATTCTGATCAACAGGAGGAATGTTGCGGCCGAAGAAAGTTCCCTGACTGCCGGCAGTTTCATTGAAAGGGTCGTTAAATTTACCATCAGCAGTCCTGAATGGAAAATCGGCTGGGTTAGACCGAACACCAACCGGTGTTCTTCCTACGTTAATCAAGTTGTATTCCTGGTGAAGATGTCGCCGAACTGCTAGATATATCAGACCCAAGAACACCGGCAACCGGGGCCATATCCCCAACTTATCAATGGAGTGTATCATCTGCATTACCATAAAAGAAAAGAGAAAATAATTTCACAAAGTTAATTAAGCCAAGAATGGTGAAATGGAGGAGTAAAAAGCTATTCTAAAATGGAAAGAGATTTAAAGGCAAGTTTACCAGGAAGAGAAACTTGTCTATGAGAGTCATCCTTGCTACAACTTCATGGAAGTCTCTGTGAATGAAATGATGCAGAGTTTCCGTTAAGAGAGCCTTGATGGGTTCCATAACTAGAGAGAGAGAGAGAGAGAGAGAGTCCTAGCTTTTTTCGTAACCCAACTCTTCAAATGTTTAAGGTATATTGTCCCTCCCAGTTACTACTTAATAAATAGGGGACTGGGGTTACCTAAAGTATCCAATCTTTGTTTTAGTTTGATCTTTATAATATATTTTAACCGTATTAATTTAATTGTTAACTTATTTAATTTGTGTTTTGATGGTTTTAATTTGTGTTTTAATAGTTCTAATCATTACAACAAATTAAGATTTTAGACGCAATAATTTATAGACAAATCATTTTGAGTGTGTTTGGTAACGTTTACGTTTTCAGTTTATATTTACAAAAATTTTATAAACTGATTTTTGTTTATTTTTTGTTTATTTTTAGAAAAACATAAACTACAAACGCGTTTGGTAATTGACAAAATGTTTAAAAAAATTTAAAAATATAAAAAAGATTGAGAAATGGCAAGTGGTGGCAAGTGACGGCGGAAGACGGTGGTGGAAAGTGGTGACGGTGGGTGGTAGGTAGCTGGTGGTGGTGGGTGGGTGGATGGGTGACGATGGCGGGTGGGCGGTGGTGGCGATGGCGGTGGCGGGTAGTGGGTGGTTGCGGTGGGTAGTGGTGGGTGGGTGGGTGACGGTGGCCGGTAGTGGGTGGTAGCGAGTAGGTGGCAGGTGGCAGGTGGCTAGTGGTGAGTGGGTGGGTGACGGTAGCGGGTGATTGGTAGTGGTGGTGGTGGTGGTGGTGGTGGTGGCAGGTGGATGACGGATGGCGGGTGGTGGTGGGTGGATGGGTGATGGTGGCGGGTGGTGGGTGGTAACGAGTGGGTGGTGGTGGCGGGTGGCGGGTGGTGATAGCAGGTGGGTGGCGGATGGCGGGTGGTGGCAGTGGATAGTGATGGCGGGTAGGTGGCCGGACGGTGGTGGTGGGTGGGTGGGTGGGTGATGGTGGCGGGTGGTAGGTGTGAGTGGGTGGTGGGGTGGTAGGTGCTGGTGCGTGGTGGCGGGCGGGTGATAATGGTGAGTGGGTGACGGTGGCGGGTGGTGGGTGGTAGCGAGTGGGTGATGGTAGTGGTGGTGGTAGTAGCGGGTGGGTGGTGAGTGGTGATGGTAGGTGGGTGACGGTGGCGGGTGGTAGGTGGTAGCGAGTGGGTGGTGTTGGTGGTGGTGGTGGCGGGTGGTAGGTGGTGGTGGCAGGTGGGTGGCGGATGGCTGGTGGTGGTGGTGGTGGGTGGTGGCGGGTAGATGGCGGCGTTAGGTGGGTGGGTGACGGTGGCGGGTGGTAGGTGATAGCGAGTGGGTGGTGGGTGGTGGTGGCAGGTAGGTGGCGGGTGAGTGATGGTGGTGGTAGTGGTGGTAAGTGATGGGTGGTGGTGGCTGGTGGTGGTGAGTGGCAGGTGGTGGATAGTGGTGGCAGGTGGGTGGTGAGTAGTGGTGGCAAGTAGGTGGCGGGTGGTGGTAGCGGGCGGTGGATAGTAGTGGCGGGTAGTGGGTGGTGGTGGTGATGGCGAGGGATGGGTGGTGGTGGCAGGTGGGCGGTGAGTGGTGGTGGCAAGTGGTGGTGGGAGGTGGGTACTGGTGGCGGAAAACGGTGGTGGAAAATGGTGGTAGGTGGTGGCTAGTGTAGGGTGATAAAAAAAAAAAAAAAACTAAAAACTCAAAATGAGAACACATTTTTTGTGTTTTCATTTTTTGGCCAAATTTATAAACTGAGATCACTGATTTATAAATCAAAAATTTTACCAAACAAGTTTTTATTTGAGTTTTTAAAATTTTTGTAAATATAAACAGAAAACTGAAAACGTAAGTGTTACCAAACGGCACCTTGGTGTTTGGTTTGAGTTCTTTAGACCAAGTTTTTTAAAAATTAAGTTTTTTAGTTTTCATGTTTTTTTATTTTTAGTGAATATTTCTAAAATTTTAAACATTTTTTTTACTTTTTTAGATGCACTTTATTTAGATGTATCTAAAAAGTAAAAAATTTGTAAAAAAATATTTTAAAAAATTATTAGTACATAAAAATATAAAAAATGTACTGAATTCTCGTTTTTTTTTTTTTTGTATTTTTGGTATTTAGTGAATTTTTAAAAGGTTTTTTTTCCAATTTTTTTACTTTTTAGGTATGTTTATATTAGGTATGTCTAAAAATTAAAAAAATTACTTAAAATATTAAAAAAATTCAGTAAAAGCAAAAAAAACATGAAAAGTAAGAAAGTAGAATTTTCTGAAAAGTATTTTTGAAAAACTCTAACCAAGTAAAGTGATATTATTTTATTTTTATCAATGATATTGTAAACTGATGAAATTGGTCCTTTCGGAAACAAAATTTTCTTTTTCTTGTCAAATAGAATTTTTTTTTTGGCACAAAATAATTTTATCCTTAAATGTTTATTTATTAGCAATATTTTTAAAATTTTGTCACTTCAGCCCTTAGTGATGATAAGAATTGATCACCTAATATTTATTTTTTTGTGGCACAAAATATTTATTTTGTCACTTCTGCCCTTTAGTTGCTAAAACTTTTATATATTGTAATAATGTAGTTTTCATTTAAATTTTAAAAACGAAAATTAAATAAACAATGTTTATAAAATTTGGATTGAAACAATGTTAGGAACTATTTAAAAAAAAATTTAATTGACACAATTAAAATATTTAAATGGCACAATTAATTGTATATTTAATTGAAAAGTTTTGTTTATTATGGATTTGAATAAGAATTTGAAAGAAAAAAAAAGTAAAGTATAAGTGAAATGTAATTATATTTTGTTCACATTTTACTCATATTTTTCCTTTTATCTTTTTGAGTTTCTCTCTAAATTCATGATCTAAATAAAAATTAAATATATATACACGGGCACTAAAGGCATAGAGATTGTTTTTAGAGAGGTTATTTGATGGTTTAGGAGTAATGCTCTATAGTACTAGATTTTTTTAGTTTTTTATCAACAAAAGAAATTTTATTGATAAAAATTACATGTACAGAATACAGAGATGAACACTTGTCAAGTTGTCTTCCAACAACCTTTGAAAAAAGGGGGGGGGGAATTATTAGTCAGAGAACTTTTGAAAAATTAATTACAATGTCATGAAAAAATTAATTACAATGTCATGAAAAAAATATGAATTTACTTTTTAACGTACACAAAATTTATCATTAATTTTAAAATAATTTTTTAAACATCTACTAGGGTCCGATATGAAAAAAACAATCCACTAGGGTGAAAATTCCCCTAAAAAAAGAAATATTAAATCCCAAAACATCAACAAACAATATTAAATTAAGACACCATCTCACAATGTCTCAAGACTACATACACGTTTTTAACATCAGTTGATATTGATATTTGAACAAACCTATTTATAATGGTACAGATTGTTATATTCTGCCGTCGTTAGATTGCGGAATTGATCTTCAAAAAAATTTTAAATGATAAATCATATCACCTTTAATAATTAAAAATATAAGTTATCTCATTAATTTATAATTTTTTTTTTTAAAATGACACCGATTGATAAGTTTTGCTTGGTCTTTCACCACATATGAATGGTGATGGTAAAATTATTAGATAGCCTAGAAATATTATGTCACCTTACTGCGTAGTGTTTTTAGTAAATAGAAAATCATAATTCACACTATGCAAATAATTATTTATTTTTCATTTACAAAACAAAGATGAATTAGCATTTTTTTTTTTTACCTTGTTGTGTTACCATTTTGTACATCTAATAATTATGAATGATATATTAACTCAATACAGTATTAACATAAAAATGATAAATAAAAAAATATGATCATTTTACTATTATTGTTTCTAACGTAGACAGTACTTAAATTATTTGAACTGATAGAAATCACATGCCTATTTAACTGCTAGGACTTCTATCTCTACAAATCATATGCCTTCAGTGTGTTTGGTTTGAGTTTTTTGAATTAAATTTTTTAAAAATTGAATTTTTTGATTTTCGTATTTTTTTGTTTCTAGTGAATATTTTTAAAATTTTAAACAATTTTTAAACTTTTTTAGATGCACTTTACTTAGATGTATCTAAAAAGTAAAAAATTTGTAAAAAAATATTTTAAAAAATTAATAAATACATAGAAATACAAAAAATGTACTGAATTCTTGTATTTTTTTAAAAATATTTTTGGTATTTAGTGAATTTTTAAAATATTTTTTTTACAATTTTTTTACTTTTTATGTGTATTTATGTTAGGTGTGTCTAAAAAGTAAAAAATTGCTTAAAATATTTTTAAAAATTCAGTAAAAACAAAAAAAAAAAACGAAAAATAAAAAAGTAGAATTTTCCAAAAAGTATTTTTGAAAAAATGAAACCAAGCAAGCTGTAATTTCCTTTCATTTAATTTTGTTTGGTTTGATTTAGTTTTTATAATTTATTTTTTGAAGATGAAAATATTTTGTTCTTGTTTATTTTTATCAAATTAATTTATTTTTTAAAAAAAAATTAGAAAACTGAATCTAAAATTCAAACCAAACATATTATAATGGAGATAAGCCTTAGCCAAACAAGGAATAATTTAACAACTTTCACACTTATCACTTACAAATAATTAAATATTAAATAAATAGGAGATACTACAATCTGCACCCTAAAAAATGTATACGGTATCCCTTTCATAATTTTTTTTTATGAAATTTGATAATTTAAATATAAAATGTCATAACTTTTTTATTACAAAAGTTATAACTTTTGTTCATTATAAAATGTCATAACAAAAACATAAGGTGTCATGACAAAGCTACGAAATGTCACAACAAAAATCACAAAGGGTCATAATATTATTATCCCTAACTTTAAAATGCATATCATAAATTCACAATTCATAACTTACTAAAAAATGTCATAACACAAAGCATAAATAATTATAACTTTCATCATAAAAAAATTATAATTTTCTTACAATGTACACTCTTTTAAAAAACATACGTTGTAGATTTCTCCTAAATTTATATCTATATCTATATCTTCTTATGCTTATATTCCTGTTACGTTAATGTAGTATTTATTTATTTTATTTTATTGAGTCTATTAGATTAATGTAGTGTACTTAAGACTTCCCAAGAATCAATGCTGACGTGTGGCCCTCAGTTTCTCATTTCTTTTTTATCCCTTTTCTTAAAAGGGAAAAATTAGGGATCATGAAAATTTTGTCATGAAAATGATTATGAAAAATTTATGATCTTTGGATTATCTTGATTAGCGTGTGGTGTTTTATTCTAAGTGTAATCTAAGGATCACAAAACTTTCATGATTATTTTCATGAAAAATTTTTCATGATACCAATCATTACTGTTCTTAAAAATGGTATGGAGATTAAAAAAAATAGATTTATATTGGACAACATGTCATTATCTACAACTTCCTATCTTCCATTATCTCCAACTAGGCTATGTTTGGCATATAAGTTTTGGATTAAAATAGTTATAAAAAAATAAAATAAATTTAAAAATCAATAAGATAAAATGTCACATTCAAATTATAATAATTTTATTTTTTCTCTTAAAAAACTAAAAAAATCTATTACAAAAGAGACTTTTAACTCCAAACTAAAATAATCAAAAAGTTCGAAAATCAATCCACTCCCAAATGAAGGCTATCTATTCCTTTCTATTTTTGGATTTTATTCTATTTATCTTCTTCACTCTCCTCATTATCTCCAGTTTCTTTATCCATTATATCTAGTACGTGTTTGGACAAACACTTTAGCCTTTGTTGGATCATTTACACTTAATCCTATACTTCAATAATAGGCTATATAATTATATTTTAGTTAATTATGACCAATTTTGGCAATTAGGAAAAAAAAATCAGTTTATTGGCTTATTTAGATCACATCACCTATTTATTTTTTTACACATTTTTAAAAAAAAATCAAAAAATTAATTTTTTCCCCTACTTTCTAAAATAGGCCTATATACTCATTGTTGCAAAAATTAAACTAAAAATTAGTTTAGTATTTGACTTAAATTTAAGTTTAATAGAGTTAATATTTGATTAAGTTTAAAATTAAGTGAAAATTTAATAAAAAAGAGTATAACAAAGAGTAGACAAGAATAGAAAGAAACAGATAGATAGTTTATCATTTAATATTTGTCATTAACATTGTTAACATTACATTTTAGTTCAAAATTAAAAAATAATTCTCTAATTATTATTGAAATACTGGGGTAAAGTGCAGATGAGCCAAACAATTTTGGCCAATGTTTTATATTAAGTTTATGGATTGTTTTAAAATGTGAACAACTCAAATTATTTCATCTCGTAACCGTCTCCTTCACCACCAATCATGCAAACCAAGTTCTTGTATATGAAGATACTGTGACAACCCTCACCACTGATTAGAACTAATTTATGATTAAGCATGTTAAATGACTCATTGACTGAAATCCTGAACTGATTGATTGAGTATATTAGTTTAATGCATTTCTATCTGTTTGTTATCAAATTATCTGTTCATGTATTATGTTTAAACTGCAAATTGAAGGCCTTATCGACGGCCGAATCTGAAATTGATTAATGTTTTATGCTAGTTGGAATTTATGTGATTTTATGATAAATTTAATTGAAATTCGATTTGGTATGATTTAATGGGATTAAATACAGTTAAATTACATTAGTTTGAAGTATTTACATGTTTGCTACTTAGTGGACAAATCTAGAATCTTTTAGTTGACTCTTATGTTAGCATTATAACATTTCTTCAGCCACTTTTAGAGAGCAAACCGACTAGAGAGAGAGAGATAGAAGTTAGCTTGATTTCATCTTATTTTGGCTTGGAATTTAGAAGGAATTGTAGAAGATTTACAACATTAGACTCCCATACTTTGAATTCAAGGCATAAGGTAGGAGGATCATCTTCTTGATTGTTAAATTAAGTCATATGTTGCATGGTTCTTGGTAATTTAGAGTTTAAAGGCATGAATTGGTTTAAAAGTGTTGAATTGAAGCTTGTATCTTGCATGCATGTACATGTTGTAGAGTTTTGAAGTTGTTTTCATGAAAACTCCCACATGCATGTTCATATTATGGTTCTAGTTCATGAATTCCTCATGTTTTTTTGAAAGGATTGACTCATTTGTTCTTATATTAGAAGCTTTGAAGTTGATCAAATTTGTGCATGTACATGTACATCATGTTCTTGAAATTATTGTTGAAAATGTGGCTAATTGACTTACTTTTGGGCTTGATTTTACAAAATTGATCTTCAAAACATGTTATACTATGAGTTTACAGGAGTTTTCCAGAAAATTAGCCCAAAAGGATCGAATTTGATGCTTTAAAGTTGAGTTTTGAGCTTGTAGGTTCAATTTGAAATTTCCAGAATTTGGACCCACGTTCGAGCGTAGGACTTCACGCTCGAGTGTACACTCTCAATACATGCAGTCCGCTCGAGCGGGTAAAGTGAAGCTCGAGCGTAAAATGCCTGTATTCAATACCTTACATGTGTTTACAGTCCGCTCGAGCGAGGGAATGCACACTCGAGCGAAGACTTGTGCCTCACGCTCGAGCGGGGGTCGAGCGCCCGTCGAACGTGAATTTCATGTATCCAGTACTTTTGCCATGTTTTGCAGTCCGCTCGAGCAAGGAAAGTGACGCTCGAGCGGAGATCCTTTGTCTGCATATCCGCTCGAGCGTTGAAAGCCACGCTCGAGCGAAACCCCTGTTTTCTGAAAATTTTGAAAAATGTTTTAAAGTACATCTTTGCATCATCTTTCCATCCTAGGTATTCTTAGGGCATGTTTAAGGTATCTTAAGGAGGATATTGATGTAGAACCACGCTGAGGCAAATTAGGGATTAAGTTATTATTTTCTCAACTGTGTTGCTTAGTGTGTGTTCGTTCTGCAACTGTAGGGTTGGCATCCGAGGACGTTCTAGCCTATCTGCAGCCCAGTGCTCTGTGAGTAACAATGTTGTAAAGATATGTTCAATCATGAATATCTTCTGAATGAACAACTGTACTGCTTTCTGAAATGATATTTCTTACTGAATGAATGTTTGTCCTATTTGTGAACTGTATTCGTGGCATCCATAGCAATTTACTATTACTGTACTGTACTGCTACTGTCACAAAGATCTCTGTCGGTTCCTATGTTTGGAACCACTATCACATCTTGATATGATGGCCATCAATCGGTATTCGATGCTGTTAAGACCCTCTTTATCTTGTTGCTATTGGATGTACCACATATGACTATTATAGTTTCTGAATGACTGTTATGGCATGAAATATGTGCCACAAACTGAATGACTGATATACTGATAAATGACTGTTTTCAATACTGAAAGGACATTTATTCTTAACCTCTTTACACATATGTTATTCACTGGGCTTTAACTCACTGCTCATATATATATGTAGGTGTACAGGCACCGGACCGTTGCTAGGAGTGTCAGGCTAAGCTCCCGTTTTGTCAAAGCCAACTACTGTGCCTCACTGCGAGGTTCCAAGTCCTTCAAGTTAGAGCTTTTTGGGGTGTTTTAGATTTCTCCCTTTTTGTATCTATTTTCGTATTACTGTATAGACTGTACTTGTACTATACTGTTATGGAAGGGATGTAGTCCCTAACCTGAATATCCGTATATGATGTATGTACATACTATTTTATTTCGAATGTGAATATGTTATAAAAAGTCTTTTTGCATATAGACTGTCACAGCTCATTGGACATCTTTTAATTACTGTTTTGGCTTCCGCCACTCATCAGACATCTTCTTATCATATAAGCCTTCGGTAATCTCGAATTACTGGTCGGTTATGGTACTAAACCCATAAGGGCGGATTTGGGTCGTGACAGATACCCATATGTTCTTGTGGGGACATAATTTTTGAATGACAACACGTGGTCAAGGTGGCACCGAAGTGCTAGCCGAGGTGTCACGTGTCCTGGTCATGATGCCGAGATCGTCTCGACTAGGCCGAGGTTATCTGCGAAGATATCGAAATCCGGGATAAGCGGATAAGGGACAAAAGTCCTAGAATGATGAAAGACTTCAGTCTGGGTAACGATAAGACTCTTAGAGAGCTTATCCTAATCTTACTAGGAGTCCAAGATTAGCAGTAATCCTAAGTCCATTAGAGCTAGGCTTTTATTGGGACTAGGATTGTATTGGCTATAAAAGGGAGTCACCCCCATAGGTTTAAGGTATGTTTTTTATGCTCTGAATAGTGAGTTAAACACTTTTACTATATTTGAGAGATAACTGACTTGATCGTCGGAGGTCCCCTCGGTGGACAAACCACTACCGGAATATCTTCTTTTTGTGACAGGTCGTTCAGGCTTAATCTATTCTGGTAGTATTCTCCAGCTGAGTGCTTGATTGGCAGTGTGGTCGGAAATTGACACACACAATTTGGTGCCGTCTGTGGGAACGAAATGAGAATAGATGGCCAACGACAGATAAAAAGAGAAGGTTGGGGACGACACCCCCACTGAGAGTGGGAAACATATTGACCTTGACGTCGAAGAAGACAACTACAACGAAGAGAGTCATGATAAGAATCACGGAGGAAAGGACGTCGGCCAAGAGGGCGGCGTACCGAAGAAATTGGACCGGAGCGGGTATTATAATGAGGACGACCTCCAGGTATGGAAAGATAAATGCCTGCAGAGTGACGACGAGATGAAGGAAATGGCGGACAAATTGGCAGACCTGCAAATGGTCGTCAATTTCCTGATGCAGAACAATGTCATGCAGCCACCGTTCCTGCTACAAGATACGTCGATTCCAGCAGCTAAGAAAGGTGCCCAGAAAGGGGGGCAGAAAGCGGTTACTGCAGTCCTTTAGCATGGCGAGACCAAGGGACATTCTCACCGGCCTTCGCGGGAGGTCGAGCATAGAGAATCCCAGAAGACACGATCTTGGCCTAGATGATTAGGTCCGAGAAGAAAAGAGCTCAGCCTAAAGTGAGAAATCCCAGATTCCAGAAGACAAGATCTCGGCCTAGATGATTAAGTCCGAGAAGAGAAAAGCTCAACCTAAGTTAAAGACTTTTTATATAAGGTTCACAAAGGAGTAGGTGGAGGCCATGAAGAGGGTTAGAGAATGATGCTTGGGAGTTGAAATTTACAAGCTAAGGTTGGTTTAACACTTGTTGAAATTTTAAAAATTTACAAGTTGAAGTTAAACCGAGGACATGTTTAACACTTGTTGAAATTTTTAAAATTTACAAGTTGAAATTAAACTGAGGTCATGTTTAACACTTGTTGAAATTTTAAGAAAAATTTACAAGTTGAAATTAAACTAAGGACATGTTTAACACTTGTTGAAATTTTAAAAATTTACAAGTTGAAGTTAAACCGATGTTATGTTTAACACTTGTTGAAATTTTAAGAAAAATTTACAAGTTGAAGTTAAACTGAGGTCATATTTAACACTTGTTGAAATTTAAGAAAATTTACAAGTTGAAGTTAAACCGATGTCATGTTTAACACTTGTTGAAATTTTAAAAATTTACAAGTTGAAATTAAAACGAGGTCATGTTTAGCACTTGTTGAAATTTTAAAAATTTACAAGTTGAAGTTAAACCGAGGACATCATTAACACTTGTTGAAATTTTAAGAAAAATTTACAAGTTGAAGTTAAACCGAGGTCATGTTTAACACTTGTTGAAATTTTTAAGAAAAATTTATAAGTTGAAGTTAAACTGAGGTCATGTTTAACACTTGTTAAAATTTTAAGAAAAATTTACAAGTTGAAATTAAACCGAGGTCAACACTTGTTGAAATTTTAAAAAATTACAAGTTGAAGTTAAACCGAGAACATGTTTAACACTTGTTGAAATTTTAAGAAAAATTTACAAGTTGAAATTAAACCGAGGTCATGTTTAACACTTGTTGAAATTTTTAAAAAAAATTTATAAGTTGAAGTTAAACTGAGGTCATGTTTAACACTTGTTAAAATTTTAAGAAAAATTTACAAGTTGAAGTTAAACCGAGGTCAACATTTGTTGAAATTTTAAAAATTTACAAGTTGAAGTTAAACCGAAGACATGTTTAACACTTGTTGAAATTTTAAGAAAAATTTACAAGTTGAAGTTAAACCGAGATCATGTTTAACACTTGTTGAAATTTTAAGAAAAATTTACAAGCTGAAGTTAAATCGGGGTCATGATTAAAGAAAAAAATGATATAGGTTCCATCACCTCAGGATGCCGAGGTAATAGAACCTAAAGAGCAGTTGTGGAGACATAATTTTTGAATGACAACACGTGGCCAAGGTAGCACCGAAGTGCCAGCCGAGGTGTCACGTGTCCTGGTCATGATGCCGAAATCGTCTCGGCTAGACCGAGGTTATCTGCGAAGATATCGAAATCCGAGATAAGCGGATAAGGGATAAGAGTCTTAGAATGAGGAAGGACTTTAGTCTAGGTAAAGATAAGACTTTTAGAAAGTTTATCCTAATCCTACTGGGAGTTCAAGATTAGCAGTAATCCTAAGTCCATTAGAGTTAGGCTTCTTTTGGGACTAGGATTGTGTTGGCTATAAAAGGGAGGCACCCCCATAGGTTTAAGATATGCTTTTTATGCTCTGAATAGTGAGTTAAGCACTTTTGCTATCTTTAAAAGATGACTGACTTGATCGTCGGAGTGCTCTCGGGTGGACAAACCACCGTCGGAATTTCTTCTTTTTGTGACAGGTCGTTCGGACTTAATTTATTCAGCCAGTGTTCTCCAGCTGAGTGCTTGATTGACAGTGTGATCGGAAATTAACACACACAGATCTAATATAAAATTAGATTTGATATAACAATAATGAAACTAATAAAACTATCAAACGTGATGTGCAGCTCGAAAACAAGGGGCTCGAAAGCCCCGAAAATCCAAAAAAGGCAAAAAAAAAAAAAACACAAGGCAAAAAAAAAAAAAAAAAAAAAAAACAGAATTACCAAAAATAGAAATTTAGGGGCATTAGTGCTCAAATTTTTAGTGCTAAAAAACATTTCTGTAAAACTATTTTATATCATTGAATTCATGAAAAGCTGAAAAATGTGGTGAGAACGATGAAATTGCACAACAACAGAAACTAAACTGATTGTGGTCAGATTGTCATTAGAAGAGTCAATTCTTTCAAGTTTAATTTTAAAGAAAATTGTTAGAGATTTTAAAATTTTATCTATTTTTTTTATTAAATATCTTATATGGTGTGGGATGGTGTGGGTCCTATATTCATGTGCAATATTTAGTAAAAATTTTGAAATTTTTTTTAAAATTTCTAATATTACTTAATTTTAATCGTTTGTTCTCTCCTTTTTAATTATAATTTTTTTATACAGAACCCATGCATAGTACATGGTCTTTATTGGATTGGTCTTTATTGGATTGATTACATTATGGGGTCAGGTGTTTTTTTTTTTTTTTTTTTTTTTTTGCAGTCTTGCTATATATCATTAAATTTTTATTACTAACACTATCACTAATGATATGGTAAGATCAAAAAAAAATTAAGACACAAAATATATGTAACAGTAGGTGAGACTCACTGTCATATCTCTAGTGCAATCACTAATTAATTGTTTGCATCAAAATTTTTTTTTTTTAATAATTATATTTTGAATGGTTGAGAGTTGAGTTATATGGGTTGCAAGTTGCAATATAAGTCCAAGAGTCTCTCTAATAAAGAAGAGCCCGGCACATCCATCCAGATAAATAAATAAATAAAAGCATAACTTGGGTGGGGAGAAATCATTTTTTTAATTTTTTATATTGTTGAAATTCGCATTGAAACGTGGGATGCGGAGCAGGCTCGTGCACTGCCTCGTTTGACTGCCACGACATATAGTGGGGTTGATGGCATTTTAAAAAGGGTATTTTTTCTGACACCAAGTTATTTTTTTTTTAAAATAGAATTTAAGAGTTGGTTTGAAATGTTTTAAAAAAAAGTCATGACTTCTGTTTAATTTGAGCTCGAATTAGATTGTGTCGTTAGGCTTGTGGGGGCCCACTACGGATTCCGTTTTGATAATCTAAACCGTTCAATGTGTAGAACTCGTCGAGTAATATATGCCTGTAAAAAATCACGTTGATCGGATATCGATAGCTATGTGAACAAAATAGTTTTTTTATCAACGGTTAATTTTTTTATCGTCCATTTTTTTTTATACAAAACTGATTTAATCACATAGCTATCGATATCCAATCAACGTGATTTTTTACAGGCATGTAGTACTCGACGAGTTCTATACATTGAACGATTCAGATTTTCAAAACGGGACCCGTAGTGGGCCTCCACGGGCCCAACAGCACGGTCCAGTCCGATCCCGGACTAGACAGAAGCCGGACCCTTTAAAAATATATATTTTTTGATTTATTAGTTTATATGAGTTGAATTTAAGTTGAGTTTGATGTGATGTATTAAAGAAGTGATGTGATTTAAATAATATGATATAACTTAAATAAAATAGTGACTTTTTAACTTTTTATATTATTTAAATTATGCCAAACTTGATTTAAATTACATTTTATTTGTTTATTACTAGTAGAATAAGTTAGGATTAGGGGTGAGCAGCGGATATACCGATCCGCCAAAACCGACCGAACCGAACCGATCCGCCGCATTTTGGACGAATGCGTGATGACGAGCGGACTGTTACGGATTGATTTTCTCCAATCCGCCAATTTGGCGGACGGATGGCGGATTTGAGATTTTTTTGGCCGCAACTGAACCGCCAAACCGCCAAATCACGAGCACCCCTAGTAATTTATAAGACTTTGTATTTTCAATTTGTTTAAATATTATGTTTGTGTTTTCAATTGAAAAAAAGTTTAAATATTCTGTTAAAAAAAAGTTTTCAACTTGAATATATTTTTTGAATTGAAAAAAATAAACATATTATTTATCTATATTTTTTGATTTTTAAATCTAGCTCTAAAAATAATAAATAGAAAATATGATATATGCTGGTTGGTTTTTGTTTTCAAAAACATATGTAGATATAACAATATAGAGACATACAATCTCTACTACTGCTCTGTTCATGGTTTTGGTGGTTTAAATTATTATTATATTTTAATAATCACAAATTGTAATACTTTATGTGGATGAATCATGCTGTGATTGTAATATGTGGATGAGGCATACAGTGATCGTGATATTCTAAAATTTCAAACTTTCTTTCTTTAGATAAGGCATACAGTGATTGTAATACTTTTTTAAGTCATTAACTGTAATACTTTCTTTTTTTTTTTTTTTTTTTTGAGGAAGTGCATAAGTTGAATTATGTTGAAAATTTATAAAATTTTAAACCGCTAAACCGATTCGCATCCATCCGCCAAACCGCCAAACCGCCAATCCGCTCAATCCACATCCGCCGGATTGGCGGACGGATGCGGATTGATTTTCTTCAATCCGCCAATCTGGCGGACGGATGGCAGATTGAAAGTTCCGTGGCCGCAACCGACCCGCGCCCACCCCTAGTTAGGATAATGCTATGGAATATTTTTTCTAACATAGTATTTTTTTATTATAAGTTATCTACATATATTAATGGGTAAATTACATATATCTTTTTTGAGATTTAGCTAAATTACAAATATCTTTTATCATGTTTTAAAAATTACAGATATTCTTAAGATTTATATTTTCATAATAAATTGTCTTCAGAGATTTATATTTTCATAACAAATTACCCTCTGAGGTTTATATTTTCATAACAATTTACCCCCTAATTTGTTATGCAAATAATATCTTCAGAGAGATATCTATAATTTTTCAAACTTCAAAGAGTATTTATAATTTTACTAAATCTCGAAAGAGGTATATATAATTTGCCCTATATTAATTTGTAAAATTATTACGATATCTAATTTTAAAATATGTAATATTACATACGTTACATAGTTGTCGTCTCGTAACAAATTGGATAACATATTACATACGTTACATAATTGTCGTTTCATAACAAATAGAATAACATGTCGTAATTTTTTTATTAAAATAATTTATATTAATTTTTATTACAAATAATATGTAACATTTTTATCACAAAAAAATATAAAAGATTTCTTATGAATACATGCGCTTGTAGATTTTTTTCATCAATTTATCTACATATCTCATTGAAGTGAAAGAAATTTTATTTTACTTTTATTTGTGTTTTATTAGTATAATGCGAAAAGAAATCATATATATACTTTATGATTGATGAAAAATATAACCTAAAAGTGTATTGATTCTATGAATCATATCACAGTTTGATATTTAAAAATATGTTTGATTTACATTACAACGTGGATATTGTGAAGACCATTACTGTGGCCACACGATTCTCTACACTTTTGTTGACAATAACATTAGAGTTCTTTATGCACATATTACCAAAATAAATCCTTGAGTTAATTTACATTTATTTTAGCTTGCACCAATATTTTTTTTGAAATATTAAAAAGTAAAACATAAAGTAACTTTGATTATGCTTGAGAAAGGTTAACAATGACGAAATATGTCTCCAACATGATCTTGGAGTTCCATAAACTTCCTAAGATCAGAACTTAAATATTGATTAAGAATGAAGATAAATTATAAAGCAAAATATTTAGGGAGCTTTTTTGATAAATTCATTTTCTAAGAGATTTATTCCATCCAACTCATATTCTTTTTGACTATTCCATTAAGTCCTATTTGAGATAAGAAGACCAAAATATCCTTTTCATCTACTTATATTCTATTTAGTTCACATTATTTTCTTATGTTTCAATAAGTCCTATGGGTGACATAATTACCAAAATACCCCTAATGTAAATGTTCACACCGTCAATGTGAATGTTCATATCATCAATGTGTAGGGGCCTGGCCCATGTTGATCCTCGTGGGTGCTCGGAAAAATTCGAGTCGGGCCGGGGCGAGCCCGGCCCATTGACAATGTAAATATTCCCATTGACATGTTAACATTCACATTAATAGGAGTATAAAATTGGCCCGTGTCTCGTGGCAGCGTGAAACCCGCCCTGCGGCCGTGGGCGGCCCGGGGCGTGCGCGGTCCGGCTCGTTGATAATGTGAATATTCACATTGACATGTTAACATTCATATTGATAAGAGTATAAAATTGGCCTGCACGGCGGATTGGCCAAATTTGACCCGTTGACAATGTGAATATTCACATTGACATGTTAACATTCACATTGATAGAGTGTAAAATTAGCCTGCCTCGTGGTCGCCAAACCCGCGGCCCGTATGCGTTCATGCTGGCCCATTGTTGATAATGTGAATATTCACATTGACATGTTAACATTCATATTAATAAGAGTATAAAATTCGCCAGCGGGCCCGGTCCGGCCCGTTGACAATGTGAATATTCACATTGACATGTTAACATTCACATTGATAGAAGTGTAAAATTAGCCCGTGCCTCGTGGCTGCCCGAAACCCGTCCACGGCTCGAGGTGGGCCTGGCCATTTTTTTTTAATTCTTTTTAATTTTTTCTACCAAAATTTTATTATTTTTTACAAAAAAAAGACACTAGGTCTCGGCGCGGGCCGGGCCTTGGACCGAGCCTTGAATGGGCCTTAATCGGGCCGATAGGCCGGGCCGGGTTTCAAAGTGATGGCCTAGGCCCTAGCCTAGGGTCTCAGACTAGGCTCGAGCCTGGGCCCAAACGAACATTTCTCGGGCCGGTCACACCGGCCCAGGGGCCAAAAAATTAGGCCCAGGCCCTAGCCCTAGCACAAGGGTATTTGGGTTTTGGACGGGTCGATGGATCGAGCCTCAGGTTGGGCCGGTGGGCCTAGGCCTAGCCTCGAGCTTAGGTCGGGCTTGGGCAGGCTTGACCATTTTTTTTAATTTTTTCTACCAAAATTTTATTATTTTCCACAAAAAAATACATTGCGCCTCGGGCGGGCTGGGCCTCAGATCGAACCTTGAATGGGCCTTTAGCGGGCCGATAGGTCGGGCCAGGCCGGGCTTCAAAGTGGTGACCTAGGCCCTAACCTAGGGTCTCGAACATGCTCGGGCCTAGACCCAAACGAGCTTGCCCTGACCCAAACGAGCTTGCCCTAAGCCGTGGGCAGGCTTCGGGCAGCCCACGGGCTGCGGGCCAATTCTACATTCCTATCAATGTGCATTTTAACATGTCAATGTGAATATTCACATTATCAACGAGCCGGACCGGGCCTACCCTAGGTCGCGGGCAAGCTTCGGGTAGGGGGTAAATTTTACACTCCTATCAATGTTAATGTTAACATGTCAATGTGAATATTCACATTGTCACGGGTCGGGCCAACCCCGCCTCAGGCTGCGGTCGGGCTTTGGGCCGCCCACGAGCTGCGGGCCAATTTTATACTCTTATCATTGTAAATGTTAACATGTCAATGTGAATATTTACATTGTCAACGGGCCGGGTCGGGCCTGCCCTAGGCCGCTGGCCAATTTTATACTCTTATTAATGTGAGTGTTAACATGTCAATGTGAATATTCACATTGTCAACAGGCCGGACCGGGCCCGCCCTAGGCCGCCCACGGGCCGTAGGCGGGTTTTGGACAGCCACGAGGCGTGGACTAATTTTACACTCCTATCAATGTGAATGTTAACATGTCAATGTGAATATTCACATTGACAACGGGCCGGGCCGGGCCCACCCTAAGCCACGGGCAGGCTTTCGGCCGCGGGCCAATTTTATACTCTTATCAATGTGAATACTAACATGTCAATGTGAATATTCACATTGTCACGGGTCGGGCCAAGCTTTGGGTCATTTGGGCACCTGCCACGCGCCAATTTTACACTCTTATCAATGTGAATGTTCACATTGTCAACGGGCCGGGTCGGGCCTGCCTTGGGCCGCTGGCCAATTTTATACTCTTATCAATGTGAATATTAACATGTCAATGTAAATATTCACATTGTCAATAGGCCGGGCCGAGCCGAGCCCGCGCCGGGCCGTCCATGGGCCGTGGGCGGGTTTCGGGCAGCCACGAGGTGCGGATTAATTTTAAACTCCTATCAATGTGAATGTTAACATGTCAATGCGAATTCACATTGTCAACGGGCCGAATCGGGCCCGCCCGAGGCCGCAGACGGGCTTTTGGCCGCCCATGAGCCGCGGGCCAATTTTATACTCTTATCAATGTGAATGTTAACATGTCAATGTAAATATTCGCATTGTCAATGGGCCGGACTGGGCCCGCCGCGGGTGGGTTTCGCGCTGCCGCGGGACGCGGGCCAATTTTACACTCCTATTAATATGAATGTTAACATGTCAATGTGAATATTCACATTGTCAACGGGCCGAGCCCACCCCGGCTTGCAGGCGGGTTTCGGGCCACCCACGGGCTAATTTTACATTCCTACCAATGTGAATTTTAAAATATGAATGTTCACATCATAAAATTGCTAACCGTTCAAAAAATATTTATAAGGGTATCAAAATTAAATATAAGGGCATAAGTGTCCAAGAAAATAGTGTAAATCAAGAAAAAAGACTTTATGGAATAAAACTATACATACATGGAACTAAATGGGTTAAAAAATTCATTCATAAATTTCTTTGGTTAAAACACTTCTAAATGGGATGTATCAATAAAAATCTCAAATATTTATGTACCAAAAACAAATGGGCAAAGTTAATTAGATAAGTGAAATCAAAATGTCCATTATACATTTTTAAAACAAATTAGTGAACTAAATGGAAACACATTAACAACCAAAATCCAACTATAGATCATCATTGTGGCAACCCAACTGTGACAACCCTCACCACTGTTTACCACTGATTACTGCTACACTGTGACTGAACATGATTAAGTAACTGATTTGACTGACATTCTGAACTGATTGATTGAGTGTATTAGCTTAAACGCATGTCTATCTGTTTGACTTGTAATTAATCTGTTCATGTTTTATCTTTGAATTGCAAATTGAAGGCCATATCGGCGGCTGATGCAGAAATTGATTGGTATTTTATGCTAGTTAGAATTTATGTGATTTTATGGTATGTTTAATTGAAATTTGATTTGGTATGATTAAAATAGATTAAAAAGTTGGATTACATTAGTTGGCTTTAAATTACCAAATGTGCCATTTAGTGGGCCACTTGTTAAGACACCTTTGAGACTTGATTCACACATTTTTCCTCAGCCATTTTGAGACCAAAAACCGTAGAAGAGAGTGAGAGAGAAGAAGTTTGGTTTCATCTAGAGAATTGCTTAAAGAATTGAAGAGTAGATTACATAATTGAGCTTGTGGACTTTGAATTCAAGACCTAGGTAAGGAATCCGTCTTCTTGATTGTGAATTTAAGTCATTTCTTGCATGGTTCATGGAGGAATAGGAGCTTAAGGTCAAGAATTAAATTAAAGTGTTGAATTGAGTAGAAATTCATGCATGCATGTGCAAATTCTCGAGTTTTGAGGTCTTTCCCATAAAATTTGCTACATGCATGTTCATATTTTGATTATAGTTCATAAATTCATCATGTTTTTGGAAGGATTGAGTTATTTAGCCATGTATTTGAAGCTTTGGTTTTAATTGAACACATGCATGTTACATACACTTTATGTTCTTGAAGTTTTCTTTGAAATTGTGTTTAATTGACTCACCTTTGGGCTTTGGTTTTGCAAATTGATCTTTGAAACATGTCATATTATGAGTTTTAAAGTGTTTTCCAGAAAATTAGCCCAAAAGGATCGGATTTGATGTTTTAAAAGTTGAATTTGAGCTTGGAGGTTCAATCTAGAAATTCTAGATTTTGGACCCACGCTCAAGCGTAAGATTTTACGCTCGAGCGTACACTCAAAATACATGCATCCCGCTCAAGCGGGGAAAGTAACACTCGAGCGTGAAATACGTGTATCCAGTACCTTGCATGTGTTTACAGTCCGTTCGAGAAAGGGAATACGCGTTCGAGCGAAGACTTGTGTCCCACGCTCGAGCGGGGGTCGAACGCCCGTCGAGCGTGAATTTCATGCATCCAGTATTTTGCGATCCGCCGGCGAGAAAGTCACGCCGGCGTAGCTCTTTTGTTCAGATGTCCGCCGGCGAGAAAGCCACGCTCGAGCGGGAACCCTGTTTCAGCAAAAATTTGAAAAGTGTTTTTAAGTACATCTTTACATCCTCATTTCATCCTAGGCATTCCTAAGCCTAGTTTAAGGCATCTTAATGAGGATACTGACGTAGAACCACACTGAGTCAAGATAGAGACTAAGTCATTGATTCCCAAGTGCGTAACTTAGTGTGTGTTCATTCTGTAACTGTAGGGTTGGCATCTGAGAACGCTCTAGCCTATCTGTAGCCCAGTGCTCTGTGAGTAACAATGTTGTAAAGATACATTCAATCATGAATATTTTCGGAATGATCAACTGTACTGCTTTCTGAAATGGTATTTCTTATTGAATGGATGCTTGTTCTATTTACGAACTGTATTCGTGGCATTTATAGCAAATTACTGTTACTGTTACTGCTACTGCTACTGTTACAGAGATCTCTGTCGGTTCCCATGTTTGGAACCACTACTGTTTACTGTTATGATGGCCATCAACTGACTGTTCGGTCTGATAAGACCTACTGTACTATTTGTGGATGTACCACTTATGATTGCTATAATTGAATAACTAATATACTGTTCAAATGACTGTTTTAAATACTAAAAAGATATTCATTCCTAACCTCTTTACGCATATGTTATTCACTGGGCTTTAGCTCACTGTTTATATATATATATATATATGTAAGTGTCCAGGCACCGGATCGGAGCTAGGAGCGTTGGATTAAACTCCCTTTTTGTCAAGCCAACCAACGTGCCTCACTGCGAGGTTCTAAGTCTTTAAGCCAAAGGTCGCTAGGGGTGTTTTAGACTTCTCTCTGCTTCGCTTGTATTGATTGTATAGATTCTTTATCATATCGCATCTTGTTATGTTAGAGATTTGGTCCCTAACTTGAATACCTGTATATGATGTATGTACATACTGCTTTTGTTCCGAGTGTGACGATGTTATGAAAAGTCTCTTTACATACAGACTGTCACAGCTCATTAGACATCTTTCATTTACTGTTTTGGCTTCTGCCAGCCCCTATACTCTGTATTACTGTTATTACTGTTAAGTAGGCCTTCGGTAATCACGAATTACTGGCCGGTTACGGTGCTAAACCCATAGGGGCGGGTTTGGGTCGTGACACCAGCTCTGGATTATGCTAATTAATCTTAATTATGCTTATAATTATGAGCTTGATATGATTTTGAATGCTAAGTATATGATTATATGTGTTTGTGAATTTATATATGTTCACCGTAAAAAAATCTGTTTGACTTTCCGTTATAAAATTTGAATTGAAGGCCGTAGAAGCGACAAAAACTAGAATTGACTGTATTTTTGTGATTTGCATGATTTTTAGAGCCTACAATGAGATTTAATTAAAAATTGATTCAGATCGAATTAATTTGATTAAATTGATTTAATCAAGCACAATTAACTAATGCTGATGAAGTTTGACTAAGGAAATATATATATATGGAAGCTAAGTGCACTTAAGCTCATTATTTTGAGCTCAAAATCTGAAATGCGCTCTAGAGAGAGAGAGTGAGTCGATTATAGAGAGAGGGAGAACACAATTTGAAGAATCTAGCTCAAGCTTGGAGGATTGAAGAGAATTCACTCAAGAATTGGCTATAATTGGAAGAATTAAAGCTCCAAGGTAAGTAAATGAACTTAAATTCTTGAGTTTAAGTCCATAATTACATGAATTCTAGCATGATATGTGACCAAGAACAAGATTTGAGCTGAATTTGATAAAATTGAAGCTTGTATAGACATGCATGTAAGCTTTTACCATGAATATGTACATTTGAGCTTGTAGCATGTTAAACATGTAGAATTAGTGGATAAGTTAGACATGAATCCATGAATTATAGGACTATGGAACTTGGTTACATGACTTTTGAAGCTATAGAGCTCAAACCCATATTTTAATGATGATAGATGGGAATTAAGTTGAGTTCATGCTTGCATGGGAATTTAGAATGATGATTTGCCAAAATCATGAAGTTCATGTATAAGGAATATAATTCTTAAAGTATTAACGTTCAAATATATGTCTTTAAAGTTTTGGGTAAGATATGCATGAAATTGGCCTTTGGAATTGAGCTTTGCACTTCAAACAGAGTTCTGGAAAATCCAAAATTTGACTTGTCCACTTGAGTAAGGAAAGTGTCACTCGAGCGTGAAAGTCAAGCTCTCAAAAATTTTGCAGAGATTTGTATGGTGGCTCGAGTGGCAAACTCTGCGCTCAAGCAGCAAACTCTGCGCTCAAGCGAACCTTATTTTGCAAGACTCCCCGCATGAGCGTCAGATATCTCGCTCGAGCGTAAAATTCATGTAACCAGTACTTTTACAGATGTTTTATGTTTCGTTTTCTGTTCTCTTTCATTTCTAAGCACTCTTAGGCATGCATTGAACATTCTAAATGAATTAAAGGATATGGAAGAAGCCTAAGAACATTAAACAAACTAAAGAATGGATTGAATGGTATTATAACCCAATGTGTTGTGAATCATGTAGGGTCAAGTACAAGGACGAATCAAGCGCTAGAACCTGGTGAGTAATATCTTAGCAAAGATATTTTGTATACACATTACTCTTTAAACGATGCCTATGTGGTAAGGTTCCTGTCATGACCCGAACCCGCCCCTATAGGTTAGGATCATAACCGGCCAGTAATCGTTAGATTACCTACGGCCTTAGACAAAAAGCAGGTTTTTAAATAATCATACGGGGCCAAAAGCGGAAGTAAACTTAAAAATTTTGTCCAATGAGCTGTGCTTACATGATAAAGAGAAACATTTCATAAACAGTCCATAATAACTCACATAAAAACAGAGTTAATATCTTATACACCCAGGAACTCCAAGACATGTAGTCAGCCAAACAAAACAACTTATATGCATGGATAATCCAACGTATTCACCAATAAAGAAAAAGTGTAAACACATGAACAAAAATAAAGTCTCGTGCGTGAGACATGCGGACTGACTCCACAAAACTTGACTTCCTCTCATATCTTTCACTGAGATTGGGTTTGGACATCCCTTTGCTCACCTACACACATATAAATGAGAGTGAGCGATAGCCCAGTGAATAATATCAAAATAAAGAAGTTACATGAATGAAATTCGTAACAGACATATCTAACGGCCTTAGGTCCATTCACATTTTTATCTAATATATCAAACAGCCTCAGGCCCAATTCGCTCTTATCAAATGGCCTCGGCCCCAATTTGCTTAGTTCAAACGGCCTTTGGCCCAATCATTCATGTCACACGGCCTTTGGCCTAATTAGTCACGTCAAACTATCATTCATGTCAGACGGCCTTTGGCCCAATCGTTTAAGTCAGACGGCCTTTGGCCCAATCATTCATGTCAGACGGCCTGTGGCCCAATCATTCATGTCAAACTATCATTCATGTCAGACGGCCTTTGGCCCAATTATTCATGTCAAACGGCCTTTGGCCCAATCGTTCATGTCAGACGGCCTTTCGCCCAATCATTCATGTCAAACGGCCTTTGACCCAGCCATTCATGTCAGACGGCCTTTGGCCTAGTCACTCATGTCAGACGGCCTTTAGCCTAATCGTTCATATCGGACGGCCTTTGGCCCAATCGTTCATGTCAAACAGCCTTTGGACCAATCATTCATGTCAGACAGCCTTTGGCCCAATCATTCATGTCAAACTATCATTCATGTCAGACGGCCTTTAGCCCAGTCATTCATGTCAGATGGTCTTTGGCCCAATCGTTCATGTCAGACGGCCTTTGGTCTAGTTATTCATGTCAGACGGCCTTTGGCCCAATCGTTCATGTCAGACGACCTTTGGCCCAATCATTCATGTCAAACGAATTTATGTGTGTTTTATACTCATGATCATGATCGTATTTGTATTCACTTAGTCTTAAGCAAAAGACTGACATTTAGAATACTCATTCTTAATTCAAACATACAAATCTATAAGGCATGTACAGAAGTAACGTTTGGGAAAACAACATACTTGAACATATCTTTACTAAGATATTACTCACAATGTTCTACCAATGGATTCGTCCTTATGCTCGACCCTACACAATTCATAACACATATTGGGTCACAAACAATTCAATCCGTTCTTTATTCTATTTATTTCTCTTAGGCTTCTTTCTTTACCCTTTAGGTCATTTACAAAGCTCGATATATTCCTAAGAGTGCTTAGAAATGAAAGAGAACAGAAAACAAAATACCAAACCATTTTTCATAATTTCACGAATAGGGCTTTCCGCTCGAGCGCGGATTTGGCAGCTCGAGCGGACTCCTTTAGTCTGCAAAAGTACTGGTTACTACATTTCTATGCTCGAGCGTGACTCTTTCCGCTCGAGCGGACATCAATGTCTACAAAAGTTCTAGAAGCCAACATTTCACGCTCGAGCGGCGCTTTCCCTGCTCAAGCGGACATGCCGAATTCTGGAATTTTCCAAAATTGCATTTGAAGCTCAAACTTAGCATTCAAAGGGTCTAAAACTCATGTTCTTGATACAAAATTATGGAAATCTTTATATAATATGAGGCCATAAGAAAATTGAGTCTAATTTGTCCAAAATCACAATTCAATTCCCAAATTATTTCACATTTTTCTTGACAACCCATACTAACTTCATATCTTTAAAACTCATGCAAATTAATTTCCATATCACTTTGAATTTCATATGCATGTGAGATATAGGCTTCATTTTCAACTTGAATAACACAATTGATGCTCATCTTCATCAAACATGATCAATTTTAAATCAATTACATCAAAACTCCTTTAATTTACAAATTAAGTTCTTTGTTCATAAATTCATAATTTTCCAAAGCTTAGTTCTTATTTCATCAAAACATGAAATCAATTCCAAGAAATCCATGATGCATGTAAATTTACAATATCCATAATAAAGGTTCAATCGCTAATTTTTAACATAATTTTTAAACACTTCCAAAATCCAATTAAATTTGTATATATATAATTCAACCTCTCAATTTCATGATTCTACTTTCAATTTGGGCAAAATCATTAATTATCATCATGAATCAACTTAGGGTTTTCAAAAAAAATCAAGACTTTCAAGAAAAATTAAAACTTCTCACACCACTTCTTTTTATTCCAATTTTCCCATTGATTATACATCCAAGGTTCATAATCCATAATCTTAACCCAACAATTGAATCACAACACTTCAAACCCTAAACCTCCAATTTCCATGATATAACACTATATGCACAAAAAATGTAGATTTTGCATTTATATTATCAAAATAACACAAATCTATCTATTAATGCAAGTATTGAAGAAGAATTAGGGCCCCTACCTCAAGAATCAAGAAAAAGAGCAAAGCTCCAAGAAGAATCCTTCGCCAATCCGAAATCCAATCGGTTGAAAGATGAGATCTTCAAGCCTTCTTCACTTCTTGGTGAGAGATCCTGGCCAAAACTTAGAGAAATGGAAGATATTTGGGGTCAAAAACCTAGGGTTTTTGGACCTAGGGTGAGAGGAAGGAGGAAGGAGGAAGGAAATGGAAAATGCAAAGAATGATCTAGAAATGTGCCTTTAAATTTACTGAATTCGCGCAGTCCGCTCGAGCGTCGCTTTTCTCGCTCGAGCGTACCTGCTTCCAACACAGATTCCAAAACTTCAAACGGGCATAACTCTCTCATTCGGTCTCTGTTCTAGGTCATTCTTGTGTCCAAATCGAAGTCCCGGAAATAAGATTTCCAATGGTTCTAGCCTCACATCCAAATTTACAATGTGGAAAAAGAAAAGGGCAAAAGAGTGACGGCTGTTCATAGGAAAAATTATCCGAATTAAATTCTTGGTTCACTCCTACTTTACCATTATGTTACCAATTTGATCAATGTCCCAAAATAAAACAAGGAGGTTCCAAATATTAAATTGAACTTATTATCATCATCATTTTTGTTTCGTAAATCACCAAGGCCCTCAATTTCAAATCAAATCCAAAATCCTTGTTAATAAATTTCATATTCAAATTGGATACCTTGAAGATAGATTTAATTCATAATAATCATAATTTCTCAAACCTTGTAACACAATTAACTTAATTAGCTCCCAAATGGGTCCGTAATTAAAATTAAATTGATTCAACTTCTTAATTTCGCTTCCTTAAGCCATTTGGACCCTTAAAATAAATTTTCAATAGAATCATATACGAATCAGATTCCACAATTCTCACAAATCCGAAATTAAATTAGGATAATGACTAATTAAAATCCCAAATCTCCTTAATTAACCAAATATAAAATATTATACGTGACGGGGTCATCACAGTTCCAAACCTCTAAAATGATAATATGAACGAGCGTTCTAATCACCCAATTTGAAATGAGATATACAAAGTTATCAATGTATGAGTATGAAATGGGTCTAAGGCCGTTCAGTGTATTCAATGAGGATGTGGATTGGGCCTAAGGCCATTCTGTATGATGATTAAATAGGCTAAAGGCCGTTTGGGACAAGGAAAAGATATGGACCTAAGGTCGTTCCAGATACAGAAATGGATATGATCATAGATCTGAATGTGTGCACACAATAAATGTGTATGTGAATTGGACCTAAGGTTGTTCTGTAAGTATTGGACGTAAAGTCATTCTGTGAGTCTTGGACCTAAGGTCGTTCAGTGTGTAATGGACCCAAGGTCATTTCATATGTAAGTTGGACCCGAGGTCGTTTTGCCTATGATGGACCCAAGGTCGTTTTGTATGTGACATGGACCCAAGGTCGTTTGTACTTGGGATATGATGTAAAGGACCTGAGGTCGTTTTGCTTTAACATTGAGTACTAAGCGTAATGATGAACTGTTATTATAAGAATCTTGTTCATGAACTCCTTTGTTTTGGTATTATTCATCGGGCGTTCGCTTACTGTTTATATTTATGTATGTAGGTGAATAGTGGGAAGTCTAGCCCCAGCCCCAGTGAGCAATGAGAAATCAAGTTTTGAGAGATCAAGCAAGGTCGCCTCACACAAGAGGCCTTACTTTTGAATTACTTGTCCTTTGATCTCTTGCTTTTGATCTTTTGTGGCCATGAATGACCATCCCTGTGTATAAGCTTAGTTTTTGTTAATACTGACTTGAATGATCCTGGACATGTGATTTCATACTTAATATGAATGTTCATACGGTGTGAGTTATTATATAGATATAAGAATATTTTGGTTAAGCCATGTATGCATAGCTCATTAGACAATCTTTGTAAATTTTGCTTTCACAATTTGGCCTCCTACTATTAAATATGATTCGGTTTCTGACTGAGGCCACAAGTAATCTCATGATTACTGGTCGGTTATGACTCTAGTCCATAGGGGCGAGTTTGGGTCATGACAATCATTTCGTTCAAAAGATCATAGATTGTCTAACCTGGCGAACTTTTATTTAATATGAGCCTACATCGTGGTGGGTCAGGCCAAGCCGAATGACACTTGGGTTAGACGTAGGGTTTAAAGCCTAGATCGCGAGTTTGACCCGTTGGCTTATCTAACTGTATGGCCAATAAACACACAATGAGCTCATTGTTAGAAGAAGGGAGGAAAAAAAAAAGAAAAAAAAAAAAGACAATGCGTTTAGCTTGCAGATGGTTTCAAATAGGGTTGGGCTTCCCTCTAGTCTAATGTTGGGCTTGTAGGGGTTCACCACAGGTCCCGTTTTAATAATCCGAACTATTTAATGCGTAGAACTTGTCGAGTACTATATGTTTATAAAAAATCACGTTGATTGAATATCAATAACTATCTCATTAGATTAGATTTCTATCAATCGTTTATTTTTTCACTATCCATTTTTTTATATACAAAACTAATTTGATCACGTAGCTATCGATATCTGATAAATGTGATTTTTTTACAAACATATAGTACTCGAGGAGTTCTACACATTGAACGGTTCAAATTATCAAAATAAAACTCGTGATGGATCCTTATAAATTCAACAATATCTTTCAATCTAATCACACATTAAAAGGAAGTCAGCCCTTTGAATACTCCTTTTTTGCATGTCAGTACAGTCTGAAGTAGACTTTTAAAACTCAACAGTTATGAAGATACACATATGTTCTAAGGAAAATGCATGAGACCCCCAGTGGGGGTGCTGGGGTCCCTTTTGATTGGTCCAAAATTTTTTTTTTTTTTTCTTCCATTGGCAGCCCCCCACGTGGAGGTGGGGGTGCTGGGGGTCAACCCCCCACTGGGGGTCCCCAGCATTGCCGTATGTTCTAATATAAAATTAGATTTGATATATCAATAAAAAAATAATAATAAATGAATAAATAAATAAATAAAAGAAGAACTTGGGTGGGAAGAAATGATTTATTTTTTATTTTTTATTGTGTTGAAATTCGCATTGAAACATGGAATGCGGAGCAGGTTCGTGCGCTGCCTCGTTTGACTGCCACGACATAGTGGGGTTGATGGCATTTTAAAAAGGGTAATTTTTTCTGACACCAAGTTATTTTCCTTTTAAAAATAGAATGTAAATTACATTTTATTTGTTTATTACTAGTATATTAAGCAAAAATATTTTGAAACTCTAATAAAAGAGTTTTAATAATTTTAATGGAGTGTGAGTTTCACTGTGATAGTGATATTTGTATCTTTTTATTTTTTTTTAACTTTCCATATCATTCGAACTCATTAGAGCTCATTGATTTAGAGAGATGTATCATTATTGCATAATAAGTTAGGATAATGCTATAATAGAAATATTTCTGACACAGTATTTTTTTTATTTTAAGTTATTTACGTATATTAATGGAAAAATTAGTCTAAGGTCCCTCTTCCATTTTTAGTAGTAGAAGAGATCCACAAAATTATTTTTTGATGTCTAAGGTCCCTAAACATATATCAGAGAAATTTGACTCTTTGTCTCTTCTCACTCTCTGCTCTGCTCTGCTTTCTCTCTCTCTCTCTCTCTCTCTCTCTCTCTCTCTCTCTCCTACATCAAACCAGTGTTTCGTCTATCTCCCATCGCTGCCGAGGATCACCATCGTTTGCACACTGCCCATTGCAGCAACTTCGAACACACTGACACCGCGACCCAAGTCGCTGTTGGCTCATACTAACACCATACCAGCTCGCCAATCAGCACCATCTTCGCCGACCTTCCAACATATATACCTATGTGTATGTATATAAGTATAGAAATTGTCCCTCACCTGGACAAAATTCGCGAAAATTTCGAAGCAAAGTTAGAGCATGACACTGAAAATTGAATCAATTTCACAAAAATGGTCTTTGAGATTGATGAATTACAGGAATAATATATATATATATATAATTGTGTATATATGATGAATATGTGAAGATGAGGTGGTGATCGATAAGATGGATCAGGCTCAACGAAGTGTGAAGGGTTTTGCTTTTCTCCACAACCAACAGTGCCTTCCAATGGACACGCAATGCAAATCCTCTTGATCTTTTTCCCATGGCCTTCCAACTATGGGTTCAAATACAAGTGCTGGCAATAAGGAAATGTTTGTCTGGGATTTTCTTTGGGTTGTGGAGTCTAGAGAAATTCTTTGGGTTGAGAGAATTTGTCTGGAAATATTTGTCTGGGAATTTTCTCTAGGTTGTAGAGTCCAGAGAAATTCTCTGGGTGAGAAAATCTTTGGAAATGTTTGTCTGGGAATTTCTCTGAGATGATGAAGATACAATACTGTGCTTGAAAAAGGGAAAAGATGTGGTTTAACTTGGTACTTATCATCAATTAGCATAGTATTCTGTGGATAGAAATTATTTTTCACTTATTTTTCTTGGCAACCAAACAAACTTTATGCTTTATAGTTCACTTGAAATCCAAAGAAAATTAAGAGAAAATCCAAATAAATTCTTTAAAAATCCAAAGAAAATCTCTAGATTGGAATCCAAAATTTCTCTGACCTTCCTAGAATTTCTTTGGAGAGAAATTCTCTGCCATGTTTAATTTTCTCTGTCATTTGTAATTTTCTCTAGTTTGAACCCCTTTTCAAAGGAGATTGGGTTTTAGATAATGTGACTCATTCAATATACAGAGAAGATGAATATGAGTTCTTCACAACTTAAGTTCATCTCTCTCTTTCTCTCGCTCGCTACTTGATCTCTACGCTATCTCACTAATCTTCAAGCAGTTCGATTTCATCTCTTATTCTCTCCAGAGAAATTCTCATCCAAAGAAATTCCCATAATTTGCTTGACACCAAGAGTGAAGGCAAGCAAAGCATGCTGTTCAGGCGTCTGACCATCCTTGGAAATATCGGCTTCAAAACTACCAATGGTGGAGTTGATGAAATCACGATGGCCAGGAGCATCAATGACAATGCAGTAGTATTTGGTGGTCTTAAGCTTCCACAAAACAATATCAATATTCCCTGTTGAAAAATATTTCTCCAACTGCAAATCATGCATGGATATACTTTGCTTCAAGAGATAATGTTGAAAAGACAAAACATGATGGGATGAATTGAACAAACATGCCTGCAGAAGTATCCTTGATGTTGATACAATAGTTAAACCTGTTGCTGTTAGGGAAAATAGAAGCAAATCAGTGTTGTTTGATGCTTGCATTCTTACCACGTTCACATTTAGAGGTTTAGAGAAATTTTGGGGAGAAATTTCTCTAGATGAGAATTTCTCTGAGAAGTCTAGAGAAATTCTTTGGATGAAATTTCTTTGGATGAGAATTTCTCTGGAGAGAAATTTCTCTTAGAAGTCTAGAGAAATTCTCTACATGAAATTTCTCTAGATCAAATTGAGGGACCTTAGACATTATAAAAATATTTGGTGTCTTTTATACTATAAAATCTTAATATCAGAGACCTTAAAAAAAAGTCTCCAATATTAATTTATGGAGTTGTTACGATATCTAATTTTAAAATATGTAATATTACATACGTTACATAATTGTTGTTTCGTAACAAATAGAATAACGTGTCATAATTTTTCATTAAAATAATTTATAATATTTTTTATTACAAATAATATGTAACATTTTTATCACAAAAAACATAAAAGATTTCTTATGAATATATATGCGCATATAGATTTTTTTCATCAATTTATTTACATATCTCATTGAAGTGAAAGAAATTTTATTTTATTTTTATTTGTGTTTTATTAGTATAATGTGAAAAGAAAACATATATATACTTTATGATTGATGAAAAATGCGTCCTAAAAGTGTATTGATTCTATGAATCCTACTAGTGTCCGATATTCAAAAATATGTTTGATTTATGTTATAACGTGGATATTGTGAAGACCATTACTGTGGTCACATGATTCTCTACACTTTTGCTAGCAATAGCATTAGAGTTCTTTGTAAACATATTACCAAAATAAATCCTTGGGTTAATTTACATTTATTTTAGCTTGCACTAATATTTTTCTTTTTGAAATACTAAAAAGTATAACATAAAGTAACTTTGATTATGCTTGAGAAAGGTTAACAATGATGAAATATGTCTCCAACATGATTTAGGAGTTCCATAAACTTCCTAAGAGCATAACCTAAATATATTGATTAAGAATGAAGATAAATTATAAATCAAAATATTTATGTAACAAAAACAAATGGGCAAAGTTAATTAGATAAGTGAAATCAAAATATGCCCATTATACATTTTTAAAACAAATTAGTGAACTAAATGGAAACACATTAACAACCAAAACCCAACTAGGGATCATCACTTTGTTCAAAAGCTCATGGATTGTTTAACCTAACGAATTTTTATTTGACTTGAGCCCACACCATGGTGAATCGGGCCAAGCTAAATGACACTTGGGTTAGACCTAGGATCTAAAGCCTAGACCGCAAATATGACCCATTGGCTTATCTAATTGTGTTGGAAAATTGGTTGTATAAAGACTTATTTTGAGCCAACTTTGATCCCATAATTGAGTGGGCTCCAAACGTCTTTTGGGGTGGGTCCGAAAAGGTGACGTGTTCCTTACCGCATGGCATGTCACACAGTGAAGACGGTTTATCAAAACCATTTATAAGTAAATGGGAAGTTGACGTCATTTTCGGGTTCGTAGAATGAGAAATTTAAAGAAGTAAATGTGAGTTTCTTGAAGTAGGATGCCCCACATTGAAATTTTAAGAGAGCTTTTGTGGGTATATAATCTCTAGAGTACAATACTTGGATTGGGCCCCAAGGGGCACCCCAAGTTTGTAGAATGGAGGAGTTATGGACATATAACACCTTAACTCAAACCACCACACACGCGCGCCACTACCGCCGTCCGGTCGAGCTGTACCAGGTGTTGGTCGGGTCGGGTCGGTTCTAATATTAATTTTTTGGACAAAATTCTTTTAAATTTTTTCAAAAATTATTGCAGGAATTTAATTCCAAATTTGAATTTGAATTCAAATTTTGTCTATCATTTATGCCTCTTTTCAGACCCAAATTTCTCTAATTTCCCATTTGTTAAACAATTATTAAACTGCCAGAAACTGTCGAAACAGATTCAAATCTATCCAGCAGTTTCTAGCAATTCTGTACAGGTTTTTTTAACTGCTAACACTTTTGGACAGGTTCATAACTGGCAGCAGATCTGTCCAGTTTGAATCTTGCATCTGTTCATTTCAAATTCTACGTGTTCGAGCACGTTGAATAGTCACCAAGTGGCCTATAAATATAGATCCATTTCCAACAGTCCAGATGATCCAAAAACAGTTTGAAAATTCCCTTTTTCTTGCTGTCCAAATTTTATCTGTTTGCGTTATTCTTCATTCTAGTTTTAGGAAAAAATTAAAGAGAGTATAGAACTCAAGTTCTAGTTCGCCGAACAAATTGGTTTATAGTACTACTACAAATTTGTGAAGACCATTGTATCTTGGGAGATAGACGTCACTTAACCGTAAGCACCGTAGCAGGGCGAATCTGTCTTAAAAACAGAGTATCACACATTTGACTTGGTCTTTAATTATTCATTCGGTTCGGTAAAAATAAATTCGGTACGTAATTTATTTTATTTATTTCAATTTATTTATTTTACACAGAAAATTGTTCCAACAATCTTAAGACAGATTCGAATTATTCTGTTTACAGAATTTTTCATTTATTTCCTTTCTTCTTTCTTCTTCTTACAGAAATTATTTTTCATGATTTTACAAAATAATATTCTGGTTGGAAAACAAATAGTAGTAATATACTGTTTGACAGATAGTAGTAATATACTGGTGTTATTAGCAATTCAGAATATTTATTTTTGAAGGTTGTCAGAAATTAATTTTGGTTTTCTTAAATAATTTCTAAGTGTTCATTAATTAAAAATAAATTCATTTTTTTAAATTATTGAAGTGTTACAGAAATTTAATTTTTTGTGGAATTAATTTGGTTAAATAAAATTTTATTTTATTTCTAAATTAATTGAAAAATAAAAGATACATTCTTGTTTCTTTTATTTTTATAGAATTTAATTATGTGAATTTCGATTTATTTTTTGTGTAGTATAAATTCTAATTATAATTTTGTTTTATAATTTAGAATTCATGGCTACTGAAACTAATGCCCAAACAAGTACTAGTGTGGTGGTTGCAATTGCGCCAACCTCTTCTCTTGTTGTGAAAGTATCAATAAATCACAGTCAGAAGCCAGAGAAGTTCTCAGGAACTTATTTTAAAAGATGGCAACAAAAAATATTGTTCTATCTTACAACTACAAACTTGGCTTGTTTTCTTCATGAGGATGCTCTTATTTTGAAAGAGGATAAAACCGACCGGCAAGTGGTTGTTGCGGTCAACACCTAGAAACATGCTAATTTCCTTTACCGGAACTACATCTTGAACGGACTTGACAACACATTATACAACGTCCACAGTCCTATCAAGACAGTAAAGGAACTTTGGGAGTCTTTGGAGAAAAAATACAAAACGGAAGATGCCAGCTCAAAGAAATTTGTGGTTGGCAAATTCCTGGACTTTGTGATGGTTGATTCTAAAACTGTGATCAACCAAGTTTAAGATCTCCAACTCATTCTGTATGACATTCACGCAGAAGGCATATCTCTCAGTGAATCCTTCCAAGTTACAGGCTTAATTGAGAAATTACGACAAGGCTGGAAGGAATTCAAAAACTACCTCAAACACAAGCGCAAAGAAATGTCTTTAGAAGAATTAATTGTGCGTTTGAGGATTGAGGAGGACAACCACAATTCTGAAAAGCGGGCTGGTAAGCATCCTATAGAGTCTAAGACAAATCTGGTGGAACATGTTCCAAAAGCAAAGAAACGGAAGTTTTCTAGAGAGAGTTCCTCACAAGGCTCTAAAAGAGGGAGAAAATAAAAAGTACAAGTTTAATAGAAAATGTTACATCTGTGACAAAAAGGGACATCGGGCCAAAGATTGCCGTAGCAAAGGCAAAAACAAAAGAAGAACAAGCAAGAAGCCTGCTCAAGCCCATATAATCAAAGTGGACAATATTTCCAATGGTAGATGACATCAATCTTTTTGCAGTTGTTTCCGAGGTAAATCTTGTCGGAAATCCTAAAGAATTGTAGGTGGACAGTGGTGCTACTTGTCACATTTGTGCCGACAAAAAAATGTTCACATCTTATTCTACAATGGACAATGGTAAACAACTTTTTATGGGCAATTCCTCAACTTCCAAAGTTGAAAGACAAGAGAAGATTCTTTTGAAGATGACATCTGGAAAGGAACTCACTCTCAACAATGTGCTGCATGTACCGGACATTCGCAAAAATCTTGTTTCCGGATCTTTGTTAAGTAAAAATGGGTTTAGGTTAGTGTTTGAGAGTGATAAATTTATACTTACTAAGAATGGGATGTATGTAGGAAAATGTTACATGTCTGATAGTCTTTTCTAGATGAATGTAATGACCATTGTATCCTCAGTTATTAATAAAAATTCATTTTCTTCTTACTTGCTTGAATCTTCAAATTTATGGCATGGTAGATTAGGACATGTTAATTATGGATCTTTACGTAGATTAGTTAATATGGAATGTTTACCTAAATTTGACATTGATTCAAATCATAAATGTGAAATTTGCGTTGAGGCAAAATTATCCAAAACTTATTTTCATTCAATTGAAAGAAATACGAAACCACTTGAATTAATTCATAGTGACATTTGTGATTTTAAATCAATTAAAACTAGAGGTGGGAAAAAATATTTTATCACTTTCATAGATGACTATACTAGATATACTTATATTTATTTAATTCGAACCAAAGATGAAACTTTGGAAACTTTCATTCAATATAAAAATGAAATTGAAAATCAACTTGGTAAAAAAATCAAAAAACTAAGTGATAGAGGTGGTGAATATAAATCACTTTTTGGTAAGTTTTGTAAAGAACATGGAATAATTCATCAAACCACCACTCCTTACTTACTTCAGCAAAATGGAATTGCTGAAAGAAAAAATAGGACTTTAAAAGAAATGATGAATGCCATGTTAATAAGTTCTGGATTACCTCAGAACTTGTGGAAGGAAGCAATACTTTCTGCTAATTATATTTTAAATAAAGTATTCCGAAATAAAATGAATCAAACACCTTATGAATTGTAGTATAGAAGAGTACCATCCTACAAATACTTAAAGTTGTGGAGGTGTTTGGCTAAAGTGGCTATTTATAGTCCTAAAAATACTAAGATAGGTCCTAAAATCATTGATTGCATTTTCATTGGTTATGCCAAAATAGTAGTGCATATCGGTTTTTGATTTATAAATCAGAATATACCGAAATGCATGTAAATACTATTATTGAGTCTCGGAATGCATCATTCTTTGAACATGTATTTCCAAATAAGACTAGACAAGAGACTAGTACTAATAAAAGATCTTTTGATGCTATTACTAGTAATAATCAAGAACAAGATCAAGAGCAAGAGATAGATCAAAATGAAGAAGAGGAACTTAGGCGTAGTAAACGTGCTAGAACCTCAAAATCTTTTGGTCTAGATTTCTAACATATTTGTTAGAAAATGAGCCTTTAACTTTTAAAGAGGCTATGTCCAGTCCTGAAACTCCTTTATGAAAAAAAGCTGTCAATAGTGAAATTGAATCCATCTTGCAAAATCACACTTGGGAATTGGTAGATTTGCCACCAGGTTGTAAACCTCTTGGGTACAAATAGATTTTCAAAAGAAAAATGAAAGCGGATGGATCAATTGACAAATACAAGGCAAGACTTGTGATCAAAGGTTTTAGACAAAAAGAAGGCCTTGATTACTTTGACACATACTCACCCGTTACTAGAATAACATCCATTAAAATGCTAATTGTCATTGCATCTCTATACAATCTAGAAATTCATCAAATAGATGTGAAAATCGCTTTCTTAAATTGTGAGTTAGATGAAGAAATTTACATGGAACAACCAGAAGGTTTTTCTGTTCTAGGAAAAGAAAAGAAAGTGTGTAAATTGGTTAAATCATTATATAGTTTAAAACAAGCACCAAAGTAATGGCATGAGAAATTTGACAAGGCAATGATGTCAAATGGATTTAAAATTAATGAGTGTGACAAATGTGTTTATATTAAAAACATAGACAAAGATTATATCATTGTATGTCTTTATGTGGATGATATGCTCATCATAGATAGTAATAATGACATGATTAAAACTACCAAGAAAATGTTGAATAAACATTTTGACATGAAGGACATGAGCATTGCTGATGTAATTCTTGGTATGAAAATTACCAAAACATCAGTAGTATATGCTTTATCATAATCTCATTACATTGAGAAAATACTTGACAAATTTAGCAAAGATGATGATCATCTTGCTAGAACACCTGTGGATGTTAATTTGTTTCTTTCTAAAAATGTACAGGAAAGTATTTCTCTATTAGAAAATGCCCAAATTTTTGGAAGCTTAATGTACTTGATGAATTGCACTTTCCCGGATATAGCTTATGCAGTAAGTAAATTAAGTAGATATACGAGTAATCCGGGAGTAGAACACTGGAAAGCAATTATAAAGGTTCTAAGATATCTCCGATTTACTCGTAACATTTGACTGAATTATACTAGATATCTGGCAGTACTTGAAGGTTACTGTGATGCAAACTGGATATCGGATACTAGAGATTCAAAGTCCACCAGTAGGTATGTCTTTACTCTTGGTGGGGCAGTTGTATCTTGGAAATCTTCTAAACAAACTTGCATAGCTAAGTCTACTTTGGAATCAGAATTTATAGCTTTAGATAAAGCTGGGGAAGAAGCAAAATGGCTTCGCCACTTCCTTGAAGATATTCGAAGTTGAGAACTCATCGAGGGGAATGAGACTTAAGCCTATTAAATAAAAGTTACCACAACGACAAGTCAACCTAGTTGACTAGAGATCCCAAGATCTAGGTTCAAAGGGACAACTGAGTTGTGAATGACTCAGAAGGATCACTGGAGAGTCTAACTCCTACCCATTTCTAGGATGAAATAGTGATGTCTGCAGCGTTTTAGGTTAAGTAAAATTTTAATGATTCTTATATCTAGGTAAACCTAGTGGAGTATAACAGGATACTTTTCATAAGAATCACCTATGTGAGTGTGAACTGGGCCGATTCTATGAGATTTGTGAAGGGCTACAATTCTCTAGAGCACTCATGAAAGACCAGGTTGTTCAGGGCCAAAATGAACACAATAGTGAGAACTAAACTGTGTCTGGTGATATACTATGTGAGTTCTATTGTTTTGGTTTACCCAAATGACTGAACAATTCAAGACATCATGTTCACTGGTTAGCTAGTAAATCCGATAGTATCTCACAAGGGAAGGTTCAAAGCCAAAAGCTACCTATCCTTTGTAGAATGTTTCCAATTTCTATACTCTCTGTAATTAGATCATGTTGTTGTATTTTCTTTTCGTCAAATTCCATTCATGTGGGGGATTATTGGAAAATTGGTTTTATAAAGGCTTATTTTGGGCCAACTTTGAACCCAAAATTGAGTGGGCCCCAAACGTCTTTTAGGGTGGGTCTGAAAATGTGACGTGTTCCTTGCCGCATGGCAAGTCATAAGGTGAAGACGGTTCGTCAAAACCATTTATAAGTGAATGGGAAGTTGACGTCATTTTCGGATTCGTAGAATGGAAAATTTAAAGAAGTAAATGTGAGTTTCTTGAAATGGGTGGTCCCACATTGAAACTTTAAGAGAGCTTTTGTAGGTATATAAGCTCTAGAGTACAATACTTGGGTTGGGCCCTAAGGGGCACCCCAAGTTTGTAGAAGGGAGGAGTTATGGACATATGAAACCTTAGCCCAAACCACTACACACACACGCACCGCCGCCGTCCAGCTGAGCCGAGCCGTTTCGGGCGCGGGTGTGGTGTGGGTCGGGTCAGTTCTAATATTAATTTTTTGGACAAAATTCTTTTGAATTTTTTCAAAAATTATTACAGGAATTTAATTCCAAATTTAAATTTTAATTCAAAATTTTGTCCATCATTTATGCATCTTTCAGACCCAAATTCCTCTAATTTTCCATCTGTTAAACAGTTATTAAACTGCCATAAACTGCCCAGACAGATTCAAATCTGTCTAGCAATTTCTAGCAATTATGTACAAATTTTTTAACTGCTAACAGTTTTGGACAGGTTCATAACTGGCAGCAGATCTGTCCAGTTTGAATCTTGCATTTGTTCATTTCAAATTCTACCTGTTCGGGCAAGTTGAATGGTCACCAAGTGGCCTATAAATATAGATCTATTTCTAGCAGTTCAGATGATCCAAAAACAATCTGAAAATTCCCTTTTCCTTGCTGTCCAGATTTTATCTGTTTGCGTTATTCTTCATTCTAGTTTTTAGGTTCCAGTTCGCCAGACAAATTTGTTTGGAGTGCTACTACAAATTTGTGAAGATCATTGTATCTTGGGAGATAGACACCATTTAACCGTAGGCACCGTAGCGGGATGAATCTGTCTTAAGGATAGAGTGTCATATACTCGACTTAGTCTTTAATTATTCATTCGATTCGGTAAAAATAAATTTGGTACGTAATTTATTTTATTTGTTTGATTTATTTCAATTTCTTTATTTTACACAGAAGATTGTTCCAACAAATTGTACGACCAATAAACACACAATGAGCTCATCATTAGAAGAAGAAGAAGAAAAAAAAAAAAAAAAGACAATTTTAGCTTGCAGATGGTTTCGAATAGGACTAGGCTTCCCTCTAGTCTAATGTTGGGCCCGTGGGGGCTCACCACGGATCTCGTTCCGATAATTCGAATCATCTAGTGTGTAGAACTTATCGAGCATTATATCTTTGTAAAAAAATCACGTTGATTGGATATCGATAGCTATTTCATCGAATCAGATTTCTATCAACTTTTTATTTTTTCACCGTTCATTTTTTTTATATACAAAATTGATTTGATCACGTAATTATCGATATCTGATAAATGTGATTTTTTACAAGCATATAGTATTCGATGAATTGTACATATTGATGATTTAGATTATCCAAATGAGACTTGTGGTGGACCTCTATAAATTCCATAATATCTTTCAATCCAATCACAAATTAGAGGGAAGTCAGCAACTTTGGGGTTGTTTAGGGTGTCCTAAATAAGTGCACCTTTTGTCTTTTTGAACTAAAAAGTTGAGGAAAAAAAGATGGATGTTTGGTTAACTTTTTGTCTTTTTACGAAAAAATGTGTAATAAAAAATTGTATAAATAAAGTGTATAGTGGAAGAAAGATGAGTGGTTGTACGGCTGCACTGCTGCCCTAGAATGTCTTGCCCAGAAAATAATTGCCTTCTTCGAGGCAAAGTGTTTGGACAGTGATAGTCGGTCTGTGGGGGGCCACCATGGGCTTCATTTTATTAATCTGAACCGTTCAATAGGTATAACTCGTTGAGTATTATATGCCTGTAAAAAAATCACGTTGATCGGATATCGATAGCTATATGATCGAATTAGTTTTTTTTAACAGTTAACTATTACACCATCATTTTGTTTATACAAAACTGATTTGATCATATAGTTAACGATATCCAATCAACGTAATTTTTTATAGATATATATTACTCGACGAGTTCTACATATTGAATGGTTCAGATTATCAACACAGAACCCTTAGTGGGCCCCCAAGGGCCCAACATTACTATCAAGCTTTGTGGCTTTACATATGTAAAAAAAAATTTGGCCCAAAAGGTATATAATGGCCTTCTTGCTTCACAAGTACGGCTAACAGCATCTATCAAACTTTTGTATTATAAAGATATATAAAATATTTTTTTAATATTTTTTATTTATAAATAGTAATGACTTTTTTACTTTTTGTGTAACTTTTTGACTTTTTAAATTATTTTGAACTTGTCAAACCAGCCCTTTGAAATACTCCATTTTTGCATGTCAGTACAGTCTGAAGTAGACTTTTAAAGCTCAACAGTTACATTGCTTGGTTGAATCTCATTTAATGACATCACGGTAACTTTATTAGAAAAAAATTGTAAAGAAATTGTCAAATCTTAAAGGGACAAAAAAAAAAAAAAAAAAAAAAAAAAAAATTGATGTGTTAATTTATTGGAAAATGCGTGAGAGCTCGAAATTAAACGAGCTCGAATCCCCCGAATGCCAAAATGACGTCGTTTTGGCAAAAAAAAAAAATCATTTATATCTGAGTTCAAATAGGAGGGCAAGAGAGATAGAAAGGAGGAGAAAAGAGAGACGGAAACAGAGAGAAAGAGGCAATGACGATGGAGGGTGCGACGGTGGACGGTGATGGAGGGTGGGTGCTACAGTGACTGACCAGATCTGAAGGAGCACCGCCCAGATCTTAGGTGTCATTTGGTAATACTTACGTTTTCAGTTTTCAGTTTATATTTACAAAAATCTTAAAAACTCAAATAAAAACTTGTTTGGTAAATTTTTGATTTATAAATCAGTGGTCTCAGTTTATAAATTTGGCTAAAAAATATAAACTCAAAAAATGTGTTTCTATTTTGAGTTTTGAGTTTTGAGTTTTTTTTTTTTTTTTTAGCACCCAACACTAGCCACCACCCGCCACCATCTTCCACCACCATCTTCCGCCACCACCACCCACCATCATTTTCCACCACCTTCTTCCGCAGCCACCACTCGTCACCACCCACCACCACTTGCCATTTCTCACTCTTTTTTATATTTAAAATTTTTTTTAAACATTTTGTCTAACCCAAACGCGTTTATAGTTTATGTTTTTCTAAAAATAAACAATAAACAAATAAAAACCAGTTTATAAAATTTTTGTAAATATAAACTGAAAACATAAACGTTACCAAACAGGCTTTTAATATTTCTCTCTTTTTTTTTTCTTTTCTGGCTCTGTGTTGATGATGGTTATGTTGATGAAGATGTTGTTTTTTTTTTTTTTATTGGCTCTGTGTTGATGATGGTGATGTTGTTGTTGATTTTTTTTTTTTTCCAGATCTGATGGATCTTCTTCTTCTTCTTCTTCTCTCCTCTTCTTCTTTTTCTTCTTCTTCTTCTTCTTCTTCAGACAAACGAGGAGGAAAAAAGAAAAGGAAAAAAAAAAATCCCAAAACAACGTCGTTTTGGGATTTTGGGCGATTTGAGTCGTTGATAATTTGAGCTATGTAGCGGAGTTGTAATTTATTTTGTGTGTTTCTCATGAAAAAGGGTGGAATAAAGAGTCTGCTTGAGCAAGACCATTTTAACACTTACATGGGAAATTAGACAAAAATGGTCTAAACATGCAGTAGAGGACACATAAATTATGAAGAGGAACATCGTAAAACTATTCAGATTTTAAAAAACCAAAATATTTGTAAAATTTAGAAATTAAAATACTAATTTATTTAAATATTTAAAATAGCATGAGTTTATGACTTTATTTATTTATTTTCCTTAAAATTTGGAAGGGATGTGGCTAGGGTTGCAAATAAGCCAAGCCGAGCCGAGTTGAGCTTTTAAATGTTCAAGCTTGTTTATTAAGAATTAATCGAGTTCGAGCTCGGCTTGTCAAATATTTGTTGAACTTGAACTTGCTTCCCAATACCTAGGACCAACCACTAATTAATCCCCAATAATAATGATAATAAAGTTATAAAACAAAAAGATGATAATTTTATATACATTAATATTGTACGTGGAGTTTGGTTAATAAAACTCCAAGGTGGTCTGGGTTTCCAAAGATGATGAAATCTTTATTTATCTTTCACTTTCTTTTGGTAGAACTGGAGCAATATATAGATAAAATAAAGTATTTCTTTCTTAACCTACAAAACAAAGATATGCACAATTGAGGCATTCCTTGTCTGGGATAGCAATCAGATGTAGGAATGGCAACGAGGCGGGACGAGCCCGGGGATCACACTCCCCGTCTCTGATCCCCGATGGTGGAAATTTCCCCATCCCCGGCCCCGATCCCTGACGGGGAACCTATCACTGCCTCCACCCCCTGCCCCTAACGGGGATCAAGTTTTCCCGACCCCGAAAACTCCCCGGCCAAAAAAAAAAAAATCAACTCCAAAAAATACAAGAACTCATCAACTACAACATCAACATCATTGACAACAACAATATCATCATCTTCATCATCTAACACATTAAGCAGATCTGAGCTTCGTTGATCAAAAAAAAAACAAAAGCAAATCTGAGCTTCATCATCTAACACATCATCTTACATATTAGATCATCAACAACAGATCTGAGCTTATTTATCCAAAAAAAAAAAAAAAACAGATCTGAGCTCAACAACATCTTCATCTTCATCTTCATTAGTTTCCAGATCTGAAAAACAAAAGCAAAAATCAAAGAAAGAGAGAGAGAGAGAGTAACTAATAAGGAGGAGATACCGTAAGAGAGAAATGAGGAGATACCGTGAGAGGGAGAGGAGTTGCCATTGCGATGCCGGTGAGAAAGAGAGGATGAGCCGTCGCCATCGTAAGTGTGAGAGAAAGTGGGAGGATCGGCGGTGAGGGAGCACAGCAGCGGTAAGGGAGAAGCGTCGGTGAGAAAGAGGAGAGAGCAGTAGCGGTCGTCTCGTTTGTGAGTGTTGAGTATGAGTGAGTGTGTAATGTTTTAGGTCTGGTTTATATATATATAGGGGTAAAATTGTAATTTTACTTCGGGGAACAAACCAAAGCGGGGGCGGGGGCGAGGGCGGGCCGGGTATGGGGCTTGGACACTTATCCCCGTCCCCAGCCCGAAATTGATCGGGGATTGATTTTTTAATACCATCCCCGCCCCGTCGAGGATATTTTTCGGGAAAAAATCACTTAATTCGGGGTCGGGGGATCGGGTCCCCGTCGAGCTGGGTTCAAATTACCATCCCTAATCAGATGAGAAGACTTCTATGAAATATACCTCATTATTATTAGTCTCCCATTATTAGAATCTCAAGAAAATGCTTGAGAATGTAACAATAGTATTTCGTACCCTTATTCTTTTACACAAATTTTACTCTTTATTCCTATATTAAAAGTTTTATTCATATGACTCTCGTATTATTTAAAAAAATAACAAACAAAAATTATTTTTTACTAAACATTTCACTTCATCACACTGATATATGTTATATTTACTCATAACTAATTGTTTTCACATGATGAATTTTCGTTCACAAATAGCACAGAATTAAGTAATTATTTTCAAATCACAATGAATTATATGCATATAATTTGTTCCAATGGATATAATTTGTTCCAAAAGTTATGATCTGCTCAAAATAAGCCAGACCAAATAATCCCGTTGTCCAATAGGGAAATTTGCCATACTTTTCTGCAATAATTTTAAGTATATTAATTTTCATTTTTCAATGGTCACAAGGGGTTCCGCATTTTCCCTATTGGACAACGGGATTATTTGGTCTGGCTTATTTTGAGCAGATTATAACTTTTGGCTTTTTAAAAGCTATTACAGACTATTTGGTTGAAAAGCTACAGAAAATTAATTTTTGCTTCTAATGTCTAAAAAGCTTCTAAAAAGCTATTATATAAGCTAAAAATCAAACGGCAATTTCAGCTTCTATAGCTTTTTTTTTTTATGGCAAATTTGTTTGAAAATCAGAACTAGCTCCCAGCCGTTTCCGCAAGTGGATTATGCGGGGGCTTCAAAATTACTTAAATATCCTTAGTATTTGAAGGTATTTACTCTTATATCACTATATATATATATATATTAACCCTAATCTTCTCTTTACTGTTCACTAAGACTCAGAGAGAGAGAGGGGGGGCCGATTTCCAGCCGGTGATCGGCGATATCCAATGACGCTCTCCTCTCTCCGTTATGATCGAGAAACCCTCTCCTCTCTCTATTTGTCGCCTTTGTTGCCGTCCCCTCATCTCTCATCGCAATCGATGGTGAACAAAAGTTCCCTTTTTCGGTAAACCAGAGCGCTCTCTCTCTTCAGCATTGTGTCATGTTTGCAATTTCCGAATAGGATTTCGAGCTGTTCTCTCTTTATCTCTCTCTCTTTCTCTGTTTCTCTCACAAACCAGAGGGGCAAAGCCCCAGCATCGCGGTCGACAACCCTAACCCTAACCACCGCCATTGACGGCTTGACGATCGACCTTCTGTGCTCTCGCCGGTGTTGCAAGATAGCCTAACAGTGACGAACTAGAGCTCACCACCGCATCTACAATCTCAAACCAAAGCAATACTCATTCCACCGCTATCATGCTGTTTGTCCCTGTCACGAGTGCGATTTGCGATGTGAAACCCTAGCCTCCAACGGCGGTAGCTAGGTTTGTTAAAAAAAAAAATTAATAAATTAATAAAATTGGTATTTTTTTTAATGAATTAATAAATTAAAAAAATAAAAAAAATTATATTATTAATTGGTATTATGATGAAAAAAAAATTAATAAAAAAGAATCACAATTTTTTTTAAAATTAAAATTGAAGAAAATGAAAAATTAACAATTGTTGCTAGTTGATATTAATAAAATCACAACATTAATATAAATACATGAATATTAATTGATATTAATTATAATAAATTTATAAATTAAACAAAATTAACAAAGAAAGAATAGAAAAGAAGAGAAGAAGAAAAAAAAGATAGAAGGGAAAAGAAAAAAGAAAGAAGAGAAAAGAAAATAAGGAGAAAAAGCAAAGAAAATAAATAAAGGAAGAAAAAGAAAAAAATAAGTATTGTAAATTAAATCACCAATTTTATATCTTATAAAGACAAAAATGACATTACATAGTAAAAAATTATTTTACAGCTTATTCAACCAAACACTACTCTAGTGATTAAATTTATAATCTCACAGTTGTACTAAACATGTTAACAACTTAATGTTTAAAGTTATAATCTATAATCTGTTAAGCCAAAATCTATAATCACTTTTCCATAATTTTACCAAACAAGGCCAATAATGGGTGGGGTGGTGTAGGGCCGGCCCTAGGCATGGGCCAACTAAGCCATGGCCTAAGGCCCCTCAAAATAAATCCAAAAAAAAGGCTCCCTCCTATTATGATTTAGTTTAATATATTACGTATGTTTTAAGTTCAAAAAAAAAATTAAAGAAGGCCCAAGCTAATTTAAAATAAATTGACTTATTAAAAAATTGAATGGCTCATTCAAAAAAATTAACATTGTTATTCATTGAAAATAGACCCAAAAAAAAGGGTTCCCTCCTATTATAGTTTATTGTAATATATTAGATATGTTTTAAATTCAAAAAACTAAAAAAGACCCAAACTAACTTAAAATAAATTGATCTATTAAAAAATTGAAAGGCTCATTTAAAATAATTAGTATTGTTATCCATTGAAAATGATTTGGCAAAAAAACTAGATTATACAAGTATAATTAATTTATTTGCTTCTAAAAATGCAATAAGAGCGAGGATCAAGCGACACTTATTAGTTATTGTAATATAATACTAAACATTTTTTATGATTTTGATATAAATATTTTATCTTTTATCTTTAATTTTTTTTATTAAATTTATTAATTAATTATTAATTTTGGACCCTGAAAAACTGAGGACCGGGCCTGGGGTGGTGGCAGCTTGGAAGTCCCGATAATAATGATAATAAAGTTACAAAACAAAAAGATTATAATTTTATATACATTAATATTGTACGTGGAGTGTAGTTAATAATTTCCAAGGTGGTCTGAGTTTCCAAAGATGATGAAATCGTTATTTATCTTTTACTTATTTTTGTTTTTGGTAGAACCGGTGCAATCTATATATATATATATCAAAAATGCTTCAGACTATTAATTAGTGGTGGCATTAATGATATGACAGTAGGTCTCATTCACTACCACAGTATTGTTATACCTTTATTTTTTTTTGTTTTATTTTTTACCTCATTAGTGGTGGTTTAGTGGTACCAATCACTACTGTATCTATATATCTATATATTAAGCAAAACAGTTTTGATTGGTAGCTCAAATCCCCGAATCCCCCGAAATGACGTCGTTTCATATTTTTTTTTTTTTTTCCATTTCAGACACAGAGAAACAGGGGAGGAAGAAGAAAAGAGAAGAAGAAGAAGAGAATGGGAGGGGGAGGGGGAGGGGGAGGGGAGGAAGAGGAGGGGAGGGGGCCAACAAACTAGGGCTGGAGGCGGAGGAGGAGCTGTCGGAGATGAGGCGGGGCGGAGGCGAGGCGACGACGAGCTTTGACGACGAGCCTCCTCTCTCTCTCTCTCTCTCTCTCTCTCTCTCTCTCGGGGGGTTCGGGGGGAGCTCATTCGAGCTCCCAACCTTTATTCTAAGCAAAAAGAGTTTTTTAACCTTAAGTCTTGTGAGAGCTCAAATCTCCCAATCTAAATTTTCTGATTTTTTTATTTAAAATATAAAAAAAAAAACTTAGCATTTATTAATTTCTCCAAAGTCTTACCCTCATAATAACACTTTAATACATTAAGAAAAAGCATAAAAAAAATTCTTTGAAATCCAACACATATGAATTCCTTGAAAAGTCCCAACACATATGATTATTATCCCTCATAATAACACTTTAATACATTAAGAACAAGTATAAAAACAATTTCTTTGAAATTCAACACATATAATTATTATCCCTCATAATAACACTTTAATGCATTAAGAACAAGTATAAAAAAAATTTCTTGAAAAGTCAGACACATATGATTATTATCAAAATATTAAACTTTAATATAATATAATAAAAAAAAGATATTTAATTTCTTGAAAAGTCCAACACATATAATTATTATCAAAATATTAAATTTTAATATAATATGAAAAAGGAAAAAAAGAAGACATTTAAAAAAAAAAACCATTTAAAAATCACAATTCACGTATATAGATAATTGTAAACACAATCCGTACATACCACGAGTGATATGCTAATATATATTAAGGAAAAAGGGGTTTCTAACCCCCAAGCCTTGTGGGAGTTTCAATATCTCAATCTAAATTTCTTGATTTTTTTATTTTAAAAAAAAAAAACTGAGCATTTATTAACTTTTACCAACCTCCAAGCCTTACCCTCATAATAACACTTTAATACATTAAGAACAAGCATAAAAAAAAATTCCTTGAAAAGTCCAACATATATGAATTCATTGAAAATTCCCAACACATATTATTATTATCCCTCATAATAACACTTTAATGCATTAAGAACAAACATAAAAAAAAAATTCATTGAAAAGTCCAACACATATGAATTCCTTGAAAACTCTAACACATATGATTATTATCAAAATATTAAATTTTAATATAATATAAAAAAGAAAAAAAGAAGAAGAAGACATTAAAAAAAAAAAAAAAAAGGCATTTAAAAATCATAATTTACATATCTATACTATATATTAAGTAAAATGGAGTTTTTAACTCCAAATCTTATGGGAGCTCCAATTTTCAAATCTAAATTTCTTGATTTTTTTATTTTAAAAAAAATCTTAACATTTATTAATATCTCCCAACTCTCAAGTCTTACTCTCATAATAACACTTTAATGCATTAAGAATAAGTATAAAAAAAATTCTTTGAAATCCAACACATATGAATTTTTTGAAAATTCCCAACACATATGATTATTATCCCTCATAATAACACTTTAATGCATTAAGAACAAACATTAAAAAAAATTATTGAAAAGTCCAACACATATGATTATTATCAAAATATTAAACTTTAATATAATATAATAAAAAAAAACATTTAAAAAAAAATTAAAAATCACAATTCACATATATAGATAATTGTAAACATAATAAAATATGAGGGCATTCATGTCTACACGTTTTTTTTATAAAATCTCATCCATTATAATAAGATAGAACTTTATTTCTCTCATCTTATAATCTATATATATATATTATATTATCTATACTATATATTAAACAAAATGGGGTTTTTAACCCCCAAGGCCTGTGAGGGTTTCAATATCCTAATCTGAATTTTTCTATATTTTTTATTTTTTATTTTTAAAAAAATCTCTAGCATTTATTGATTTAGTCAAAATCCCCTGATCAGTATTTGTTAAATTTTTTCAATCCACATGTCTTTCCACATGCCTGCATTTATTGATTTGATCAAAATTTCCTAATCAGCATTTAAAATCTCATCATACAAATAATTATAGATACAATCCCTGTATAGTTACTGCAATACCCTTTTCAACTTCTCTCATACACTATGGTTAGTGATGAGATTGTTAAATTATTTTTATAAAAAATCTTAAAAAACATAATTTATATATTAAAAAAAATCTAAAACAAATATAAATATCTATAATTATACCGTGCATAGCACGGGTGATAGGCTAGTATATAAATAAGTGCGAAGTACATATGAATTCTTTAAAAAGTCCAACATATATGATTATTATCCCTCAGAATAACACTTTAATGCGTTGCCTTATGGGAGCTCCAATATCCCAATCTAAGTTTCCTGATTTTTTGATTTTTTTTTTTAAAAGTAAGCATTTATTAACTTCTCTTAACCCCCAAACATTACCCGCATAATAACACTTTAATACATTAAGAACAAGCGTAAAAAAAAATTCTTGAAAAGTTCAACACATATGAATTTCTTGAAAAGTCCCAACATATATGATTATTATCCCTCATAATAACACTTTAATGCGTTAAGAGCAAGCATCAAAAAAATTCCTTGAAAAGTCCCAATACATATGATTATTATCTCTCATAATAAGACTTTAATGCATTAAAAACAAGTATAAAAAAAAATTTCTTGAAAAGTCCAACACGTATGAATTTCTTGAAAAGTCCAACACATATAATTATTATCAAAATATTAAATTTTAATATAATATAAAAAAATAATAAAATAATAAAAAGAAAAAAGAAGAAAGCATTAAAAACAAAAGAAAAAAAGACAAAGTAATAAAACACAACTTATGCATAACACATGTGATATGCTATTATATAAATAAAATAAAATATTTCTTTTTTAACCTACAAAACAAAGAAATGCACAATTGAGGCATTCCTTGTCGGGATGGCAACCAGATGAGAAGACTTGTACGATATATATATATATATATATTAGCCTATCACTCGTGTTATGCACGGAATAATTATACATATTTATATTTATTTTAATTTTTTTTAATATATAAATTAAATACATGGGGTTTGACCGAGGAGTTTGAAAGAATTTAATAAGTGTTTTTTTTTTTTTTTCAAAAAACAAAACAAAAAAATTAAGAGGGAAAAAAATTAAGAGGCATTTACACCATAATTACATGGGTCTCTTGGGGATGCAAAAAGTAAGAAAATTATGATTTCATTTATTGCGTTATATTTGTTTTAATTTTTTTTAATATATAAATTAAATACATGGGGTTTGACCGAGGAGTTTGAAAAAATTTAATAAGTGTTTTTTTTTTTTTTTTTCAAAAAACAAAACAAAAAAATTAAGAGGAAAAAAAATTAAGAGGCATTTACACCATAATTACATGAGTCTCTTGGAGATGCAAAAAATAAAGAAATTATGATTTCATTTATTGCGTTATATTTGTTTTAATTTTTTTTAATATATAAATTAAATACATGGGATTTGACCGAGGAGTTTGAAAGAATTTAATAAGTATTTATTTATTTATTTTTCAAAAAACAAAACAAAAAAATTAAGAGGGAAAAAAATTAAGAAGCATTTACACCATAATTACATGGGTCTCTTGGGGATGCAAAAAGTAAGGAAATTAGGATTTCATTTATTGTGTGTCAATAGTGTAATTATTATAAACCAATCACCAATCACCAAGTCAATTTTTTTTAAAAAAAATATTAAAAAATCAAGAAATTATGATGAACATGTTAGAGTTTTCACAAGTCTTGAATTTTAAAAGACTCTCTTCCTTAATATATAAACTAGCCTATCACCCGTGCTATGCACGGGATAATTATAGATATTTATATTTGTTTTAGATTTTTTTTTAATATATAAATTATGTTTTTTAAGATTTTTTTCTTATCACTAGCCATAGTGTATGGTGGAAGTTAAAAAGGGTACTACAGTAACTATACACGAATTGTATCTATAATTATTTGTATAAAGGGGATTTTAAATGCTGATCAGGATATTTTGATCAAATCAATAATTGCAGGCATGTGGAAAGATATGTGGATTAAAAAAAGTTAATAAATGTTAATCAAGGGATTTTGACCAAATCAATAAATGCTGAGTTTTTTTTTTTTTTTAAATAAAAAATTTTAAAAATTCAGATTGGGATATTGAAGCTTCCATAGGCCTTGGGGGTTAAAAACTCCCTTTTGCTTAATATATAACTAGCCTATCACTCGTGCTATGCACGAGATAATTATAGATATTTATATTTGTTTTCATTTTTTTTAATATATAAATTAAATATATAAATTAAATACATGAGGTTTGACCGAGGAGTTTGAAAGAATTTAATAAGTGTTTATTTATTTATTTAAGAGGCATTTACACAATAATTACATAATATATAAATTAAATACATGGGGTTTGACTGAGGAGTTTGAAAGAATTTAATAAGTGTTTATTTATTTATTTAAGAGGCATTTACACAATAATTACATGGGTCTCTTGGGGATGCAAAAAGTAAGGAAATTAGAATTTCATTTATTGCGTTATTCATTTAATAAGTGTAATTAATTATTATAAATTAAGTGTTTATTGTAATCAATAGTGTAATTATTACAATTCTTGAATTTATTGTAATCAATATGGTAATTATTACAATCTTTGAACCAATCACCAATCACCAAGTCAATTTTTTTTAAAAAAAATATTAAAAAAATCAAGAAATTAGGATTGGCATGTTGGAGGTTCCACAAGGCTTGGGTTTTAAAAGACCCTTTTCCTTAATATATAGATATCTCATTATTATTAGTCTCCTATTGTTAGAATCCCGAGAAAATGCTTGAGAACGTAACAATGGTGTTTCGTGTCCTTACTCTTTTACACAAATTTTACTCTTTATTCTTATACTAAAAGTTATATTCATATTACTCTCGTCTTATTTTAAAAAATAAAAAACAAAAATTATTTTAAACTAAACATTTCACTTCATCACACTGATATATGTTATATTTATACATAACTAATTATTTTCACATAATATATTTTTTGTTCACAAATCGCACAGAATTAAGTAATTATTTTCAGATCACAACGAATTATATGCATATAATTTGTTCCACATAGATAAAATGAAATTTGCCATACTTTTTTGCAATAATTTTAAGTAAAGTCTGGTTTAGGAACAAGTTATTTTAATATGTTTTAAAATTTTTTACAAAAAAATATACAGAAAAATATAAAAAATTAAGTAAAAGGTCACTATAAAAGTCCAAAAGTCAAAAAAAATATTCATAAAAAATTATTAAAATAGTTTGTTTCCACGCTGGGCTTAATTTTCATTTTTCAATGGTCAGAAGGGTTCCGCACTTGCCCTGTTACAAGTCAAGAACAATAATGGGTGGAGATGGTGGCAGCGTGGGAGTCCCGTGAATTCACATTTAAGCAGATACTCTTTTAGGGCTGGGTTTCGAGACTAATGGGCTGGCCCAAGTCTTTTTTTGTGGAGCTTCAGCCTTTCTTTATGGGCTTCCTTTTGGACACAATTGCATTTTATTGCAAGTTCATGTTGCAAATCCTTCACTTTTTACCCCTTTGTGGGCCCTCAATTTTTATTTATTTTGGTTTCAAGGAGTGATACACTCCTTTTCTTTTTTTTCTTTTTTTTTTTTGGGTAAGTAGGGGTGATACACTCTGTTTAGCTTCAAGTTTTTTTTGAATTTTTTCAAAAAAAACATTATAATGATATTTTTTAATTTTTTAAAAATTATTACGGACTATGATGCTTTTTTTTTTCAAAGCTCCTGTTTTGCAGGACTGGTCCTGGGACATAGGCTACAAGGCCATGGCCTAGGACCCTCAAAATAGAGTTAAAAAAAGGGCTCCTCCTATTATAATTTAGTGTAATATATTAGTTATGTTTTAAGTCTAAAAAAATTAAAAAAAGGCCCAAACTAATTTAAAATAAATTGACCTATTAAAATATTGAAAGGCCATTCAAAAAAATTAGCATTATTATCCATTGAAAATTGACCTAAAAAAGGGTCTCTCTTATTGTAATTTAGTCTAATATATTAAGTATATTTTAAGTCCAAAAAAAATTAAGAAAGGCCCAAATTAACTTAAATAAATTAATCCATTAAAAAATTGAAAGAACCATTTAAAATAATTAGCATTGTTATTCATTAAAAATGATTTTGCAAAAAAATTAGATTATGCAAGTATGATTGATTTATTTGTTTCTAAAAATATAAAAAGAGTGAGGATCAAGCGATACTTATTAGTTATTGTAATGTAATGCTAAGTATTTTTTATGATTTTCACACAAATCTTTTGTCCTTTACTTTCAAAAAAAAAAATTTCATTCAATGAAAAAAAAAATGTGAAGGGCCCCAAAAATTTATTAGTTAATTATCGGCTTTGGACCCCAAAAATCTCAGGACCGGGCCTGCTGTTTTGTTAAGTTTTTAGAATCACTTTCTAAAAAATATTAAAAACTAATTCATTAAAAAAAAATCATCATTTTACTTTTTTTTTTCAGGTGAAACTATTTTTTTTTAATTTAGAAATATTCCCTTTTAATAGATTATAATTTTATATTGAGAGATTTATTTATAAATCCCTTTTAATAAATTTATATCCCAATAAACCCATATATTTAGGCTTGGTTTGGAAACAAGCTATTTTAGTAACTTTTTGATTTTTTACGAAAAGGTGTACAGAAAAGTAGAGAGGTGATGTGATGTGTTTTAGTTAACTTTTTAGCTTTTTGACTATTTTAACCACTTCCCAAACAAGGCTTTAGACTTTATAATCATTAATACTGTATGTGGAGTGTAATTAACACAATTGAGGCATTCCTTGTTGGGATGGCAATCGGATGAGAAGACTTCTATGATGTATTTCATTATTAGTCGCCCATTGCTAGAATCCCGAGACAATGCTTGAGAATGTAACAATGGTGATGCTTGAGAATGTAACAATGATGTTTCGTGCCCTCATCCTTTTACACAAATTTTACTCTTTGTTCTTATATAAAAAGTTATATTCATAAGACTCGTGTTATTTTAAAAAAATAAAAAAAAAGACAAAAATTATTTTGAACTAAACATTTCACTTTTACCTCACTGATATAAGTCATATTTACACATAATTCATTATTTTCAGACAATGTATTTTTGTCCACAAATTGCATAGAATTGAATAATTATTTTCAAATCACAACGAATTATATGCATATAATTTTGTTAGGTTTTTGTAATTGTCAATCTCATTTAACTTTCAGTTATAATTTTATTTGCTCTTTTATTTCAATAAGGATATGAGTATTTAGATGCAAATTCAATCCAAATTATGCCTATATAGAAGAGTTTGTGATTTTGATCCTTTTATATTTGCCACTTCGTTAACTATGTACAAGGATCGAGCTGCCGGATCAGCTCGTGGGGGTCCAGAGGGCAACGTCCTATGACAGGTCCGGGGCAATGCCCAAGCGGAGTCGAGAGGCAGTGCCCTCAAAGTCAAAGTTGTTTGACCACTTGAGCTGCGAATGGCATCATCTAATATTTTTGCAGAGAAGACTAAACTCTTTTTTGCCCTTGAGTAGTAGAGTCTTGGCTCGAGCGAAAGGCACATGTTCTAGTGAGTTTGCTTGAGCGATGAGGTGGTTGCTCAAGCGGTATTCACGGCTTTATTTTTTTATAAAGTGCGCCATTTGCTGTTTTTTGGTTAAGGTCATCTAAATTCTAGGAGAGCAAAGTTACCAAGGTTTTCTATATTAAAGGATATTTTTCCAAGTGTTTTCTTAATAATTTGAGAGTGATCAATGGATTTATGAATTTCATATTAACATTATCAAGTGTTTTTGTTTTTTTTAATTCACAAAAAAGAGTGGTGTTTTTTGGTGGATTTCAAGAAATTTGGGCCTGAAGTTTTGGTGAATTTTGGAGTGGTTCATCATCATGGGTTCGACATCGAAGTTGTGAATTCAGCGTTGGGCAAAACGATTGTGAGGTGAAGACAGTGATAGAAGAAGCACATCGAGTTTGGTTCAATTCGAGCGTGGATTCGCTAGATAATTGAGAGTACTTTTGTGTAATTATTGTTTTTATTTTCTTAATGGATTATTTTGTGACTTTGGTAAGTGGATTTTTATCACAATTGGAGGCACTCTAATTGTGATTTTTTTTGCGTTAAATCGTTATATCGATTTGTATTTGATTGTTTGATTAGAATTGTTATCCATTATTTAAAATTGAAACATAATCACAAATTAATATTTAAAAGATTTTAGATTTTTCAAATTTGTTCCACATGGATAAAATGAAATTTGCCATACTTTTCTGCAATAATTTTAAGTGGATTAATTTTCATTTTTCAATGGTCACAAGGGGTTCCGCATTTGCCCTGTTGAATAATGGCCCTATTTGGTGCAGCTTAATTTCAACTTATTTCAGTTTTCAGTTTAATTTAAGCTATTTTGATGTGTTTGGTTTAGCTTAACAATACAGCTTATAGCTTTTTGTAAGTCAGAAATCAACTTATTCTTTGAGTGGGGCAAGAAAAGCTTAATTTATAAGTCAGAAATCAGCTTATGTTCATAGTTAGAAGCTATAAGCTGTTAAGGTATAAGTTATAAACACTTTCCCACAGCTCTACCAAACAAGACCAATAATGGGTGGGGGTGGGAGCATGGGAGTCTAAAAGCCGATACTCTTTTAGGGCTGGGTTTTGAGACTACTGGGCTGGCTCAAGTCTGTTTTTTGTGGAGCTCAGCTCTTCCTTATGGGCTTCGTGTTGGACACAATTGCATTTTATTGCAAATCCTTCACTTTTTACCTCTTGTGGGCCCTCAATTTTTATTTATTTTGGTTTAAGGAAGGAATTCTATTTATACCCAAAAAAAATTATTAAGTATTTTTAATTTCTCAGCATACTTTATTTAACTATTTAAGATTTTATGTTATTCTTATACTTTATAATTTTTCTTAAATTATCCTTTAAGGTGCGTCTAAATAAAAATAAAGTCTCCGTATTCGAACTCACAATGCTGAACAATAATATTTGGTTTAGATTTTCAGATACTAAACAAAACAAATCTATTCGGATCTAAAAATCCGAACAATAATGGTGTTAACCGATTCAATATGAATTGGACAATGACAAGGACGAGCATGATGTGAGCGCAAAGAATATCATATATGTTACGATCCCTACGTTGGATGATCCTGTCAAAGCTCCTCTAGTGGCCAAGGAGGTGGTCTAGGAAAGGGAGATATTGATTTGTTTTTTTGGATGGCATAAATTTTTTAGGTTAAAATAGTAAAAAAATATAAAATAAATTAAAAAATTAATAAGATAAATGGTTATTATGGAAAGATAGTTAAAAGTTGATTTTTTAGCTTTTTTGGCTTTGTTTTTTTTTAAAAAAATGTGTAAAAAATATGAGAGATAACGTGTCTTAAAATAAGTTAAAAACTGGAAGATAACTTTTATCCATCTTCCCAAAATAACCCAATATCACATTCAAACCATAATTACTTTATTTTTTTTTCACAAAAATTAAAAAAATTTATCTCTAACAAGACTTTTTTAGTTTCAAATTAAAAAATTTTAAAAAAATCAAAAAATCAATTCACATCATAAACGAAAGGTTAAGGGAATTTGTTCTTGTAAGTCTGGGCTATTAAACAAGTACTACTTTGTCTTCATCTATTAACCCCCAAATATGCTGAATATTATGTAAAAAAAACAGTATACAAAAATTAATGATTATATTTGATATTTATGTGAATATTTATCTCATTTTTTATGAATTGTTTTAAAAAATAATTTTTATTATTATTCTCATTCATTATTTAATTTTGTTCAAACTTTCTTCTATTCGCAAAGATAAACAAAAATGATATTGATGACAATGGTGAGTTTTGGTGGGATGGTTTGGAATTGTAATGAGAAAGAAGAAGAAAAGAAAATAATTGAAACTTGGAGAAGATGAAGAATAGTATATGTGATTAGGGTCTCGTTCGGAAAGTCAGCTATTTTAGTAGGCTATTTTAATTTTTAGGGTAAATTACAAATACACTCTCTGAGATTTAATTAAAATACGAATTATCCCCTATAGTTTTGAAAATTACATTCTACCCCTTGAGGTTTCTAATTTTGTAACAAATTGCCCCTTTTATTAATAAATCATGAATTCAAGTAACAGTTTTTAATGATATTAGAAATATGTTTCGATTAATAATTTAGGTAATTTTATTATTGTATTAGAGAATAATTATGAATTTCATTTTTTTATTTAATTCTGTTAAATAAAAAATTCTGACAATGGGGTATTTGTAATTTTCGAAATCACAGGGGGCAATCTGTACTTTAAACAAACCTCATAGGGTGTATTTGTAATTTACCCTAATTTTTAGCTATTTTAATAGGTTAAAATATTTGTGTTTGGGAAGATGGTTGAATTTTTTTTTATAATTGGATGTAATGTTTGTGAGAGAAAAAAGTGAATAATTATGAGTTTAGTGTAATATTTTATCTTATTGACTATTTTAGCATATTTTATTTTTTTGCAAATTTTAGCCAAAAAAAAGTTAATTTTTGGCTTCCCAAACATAGCCTAGGGTCGCAATTTAAAAAAAAAAAAAAAAAAAACATAAGCTAGGGTGTGTCATGAAAAAAAAAAATTATATATTTTATTTTAGAATTTAATATGTATTAATTTTATTAATAAATTTATATTAAGATATAACAAAAATTAAAATTTTATAATTTTAATTGAAAATACCTAATGATGTTTTGGATATAAATGGAATGTCGTTCAAGGAGTGATGCACCTTTTTTTTTTTTTTTGGGGGGGGGGGGGGGGGGGGGGACACTCTGTTTAGTTTCGAGTTTTTTTTTTGTTCGAATTTTTTCAAAAAACACTATTACCGTCTATGATGCTTGTTTTTTTTTTTTTTTAAAGTTCCTGTTTTGTTAAGTTTTTAGAATCACTTTCTAAAAAAATATTAAAAACAAATTTATTTAAAAAAAAAAAAAAAACCTCATTATTTTACTATATTTTTTCCTTTTTTTCTGGTGAAAAATAATTTTTTAAAATTTAGAAATATTTATTATTATCAAATTAATATACAGTTTTTTTTTTTTTTTTTTAAAAGCTCTAAAAACTCAATTAAAGAAAATCATCCTTTGCAACTTTCTACAAATGGAGGTGATTATAGAAATTAACACATAATTCTTTGTTTCCTATTCTGAACCTGAAGTTTATTTCGCATTTGAGGGTCAAAAGATGCTATGTTCTCAAAAACAACTTGCCCCAGAGACAAACAAACAAGATTGAAATTATTGAAGCAGCTCAACATAAGAATGACGTAATTTGAATTTCAGTATCTGCGAGACAAATTGCTGAGAATTTCACATAATCAAGGATAAATTAAGCTATACATATATGACACATACATACATGATACATCCCCATATATATATACATAAAACCTTTTCAGACCGTTAATAGTGTCAGGCCACCATTGTAGTCTGACGATCTAATGCATATTTTCCTCTTTCAATATGCGAGGATAGATAGCTATGGCATCATTCTCATTCAACGCATCCGCTCTACATTTCTTGAGCTTTATAACTTTGCAATAGAGGGACTTTCCGGTTAGGCGACCATTCCAAGTCGCCAGTTTCACTACCCTCGGCCATCTCTTCCTTTGCTTTTCCCCACATTACAGTATAAAACCCGACAGATATTATTGTTGATCCAACAATACTGCAAAACAGGACAAGAAAATTTGCAAAATCAACATCTATATATATATGTACACACACGCCCACCCGTATATATGTTATTAGTCAAAATGAACACAATTGGAATAGATGGTTAGTCAGTCATGTAATAGTAATACCTTCCAAGATAGAGAGTATCACTGAGGAAGATGACTCCCATGGCAACTGCAATAGCAATCGACAGTGGCTTGAACATTGCAACATAAACAGGACCCTTCACGCGTAGGACCCATGTGTGGACAGCATTGTTCAAGAACGACCCAAAGATTCCCTGAAAAAAACAGAAAAGCCTCATTTTAGACAGTATATCACCAAGGGCCCAGGATTTTCTCTCTACCCAATGATCTCTTTCTACTTACCGAGCATATGATAGAGACCAATGCTATATCAGGTCTGATAATCCAAGCACTCTTATTTGACTCAGCAATTACACCTACAATTGCTGCTAGGACGCTAACGCACAAGTTGTAGAAGAAGACTACAGTCAGTTCAGCTGGGTACACCTTCATGATTTGGGCCTGTTTCGATGTCACAAAATTTTAATTAAATTGAGCTTTTCTATGAGATTGATATGAAAAAAAAAAAAAAAATGTGTATAAAAGAATCTACCTGAACAATGTACCACATTGGAACCAAAATATACTCGGATGTGAGGAAAAGGCCACCAATGAGCCAGTTGGACTGCGGAGGTGATTGGAGGAGGGGCTGATTAAGTGAAATGGCAGGTGATGGATTCAATACAATAGGTGTGCCTTTGTAGAGAGTTACTAAAAATGCTCCTGAAATTGATACTACGGTGCCTATGATTTTAGCTTGACTGCTTGAGCTTCTCAGTGCTAGCTTTTCCATCCTATTTTAGGCCCACAAAAGTAAAATAACGTTTGTATAGATTTTCACATCTTAATATGTAACCACACTACAGTAATATACCTGTTACACAAAATACTATCACCTTTTCAAGATTAAAATTTTAGTACCCTTATATGAAGTGGATTATTATTATATGGTGATATCAAATGTTAATTATGATATAGTTTCACAGCTATATTAAAATTTTGATAAGTACTATATATCACTAGTTTACTGTTACTGTTTTATATTATAGCGTGCACGAAACCTAGTGATCAATTTTTTTTCGGAGGCAAATCATTAAGAATAAAATGAAGACAAATAGGACTAGACTTTTCTTCACTTCATTAATCTATTTATAAATGGACAAGAGGGAGTTAATGGCTTGTGGACCCATTCTAGTCCCATTTTTTTGATTCAAATCGTTCAATTTCTTGTGTCTATTCATTAAATTATCTATTTAAAAATTTAAATTGATCAGATATTAATAACTTAATGTTTTGATTGCATTTTTTTTAATTTACAATCTATTCTCAAAATTATGCGAACTATCTATTTTTATAAGATAAATTTGATTCAAATCATTTTGATTTTTTTTTTCATGATTGATTTACTTGGTAGACACCACCAGATAAACAAGATTGTGCCAGTCTCATTTAGACATAAGAAAAAGATTGGGATTTTTAAAAATCTCTTTTAATTTTATTCACAATTACATAATAAATTACATGTCAATTTTAATTTGAATAATGTTATATATACCAATTAATATATAAATTAGTGTACTAGCAGATGATGTGACATCATTTGTATGATTTTTAATATTTGTAACCTGTATAATAAATGTGGTTAAAATAATATCATAACACTAGTTGGTAAATTTATCATAAATTTAACGGTGGTGTTATATACACCAATTAATATATACACTAACCAGTGTTATATCATTATTACTGACTCCACCTATTATACAAATTAAAAATATTCAAAATTTTTAAAATTATGTCACATTATCAATTAGTGTACTAGGTTGGTTTGAGGTGTCCTAAAAAAATATACTTTTTGTCTTTTTACGAAAAGATATACAAAAAAGTAGAGAGATGATGTGATAGAAAAAAATAAAAGGATAAATTATATAATTCATGCCAAATCAGGCCTAATTAATACATATAGTATTATTCTAAATTTAATTACCCAAGACTCAACTTTGGAATGCGAACGAGTATTTGTCGAGAAAAAATATCTTATTATTTATTATTCCTATTCCTATGATGGAAAACGATCTAAAAAAAACAGGTACGAATTAAACACATTACTGACATCACCATAATGTTTACTTTGAATAATGCTTGGACCCTTTTGGGTCACCCCTCACCCCTTTTGTCATGTGTCGGTTGTCACATGACGGAAGGTGATTGAAAAAAAAAAAAAAATCCAATGAGAGAAAGAGGGGTCAAAGGGTGGGAGAAAAGGGGAATAAATCACTGTTGATTTACTTTACAGGTTCAATTATGGAGTTGAGTTGATCTCTAAAAAAATTGAACAAGGAGAAAGAGGAGATTAAACCTGAAAATGAGGGCAAGTATAAAAGTGAAAGCAGGGACGAGGTTGCTGATGGCTGAAGCAAGTGTGGGAGAGCTGTAATTGATCCCTGTATATCCCAATATCTGAGACGTACACCTGTACCCTCCTCCACCGAATCAAACCAAACCAAAAAATCCCTCTAATCAGAAAAATCAATGAATTGAATTGAATTGAATTTGATTAGTTTAGTTTAGATCAAAATTATTCAGTTGTATTATTATTAAGTAGTAGTATTAGTAATACATGTTCGTTTCTTACCCGATCAGCCCGAGAAGGAAGATTTTACATGCGATGGAGGAGTTAAGAGGAGGCAGCTCTGTTGATCTGCCAGAATTTAAAAGGAAAAAAACAATTAGACATTTGGATTGCCAGCGATTCTGATTTCTCAACACAATTAGCTAGAGAGAGAGAGACCTGCGAGAGAAGAAAGGGGAAGGGAGGAGGACAAGAGCAGCGACAGCATAAGCGTAGACGACGAAGACGTGATGGCTCATGCCATGGACGGTGGCTGCTTTGAATAAGGTGTTGAGACCGACGTTGATGCACTCCATCGTCACCATTGCTGTAAATGGCAGCACATCCCTGTAACAATACTTTTCCCTTTCCATCTCTCTCTCTCTCCTGTTTCTTCCTCCGATTCTCTCACAATTATGTACTAAAAAATGCACTTAAATATGTCTCTGCGATCTCATCTTTTATGTGGCCTTTACATTATGAATAAAGGACGACATAATTTTAAAAATTTTAAATTTTTATAATTTATATAATAAATAGATTTGTAATTTTAGGATGATAATATTATAATATATATTAATATAATAATCGACTAGTTTATCATCCGTGCTATGCACGGGATAATTATAGATATTTATATTTGTTTTCATTTTTTTTAATATATAAATTAAATACATGGAGTTTGACCGAGAAGTTTGAAAGAATTTAATAAGTGTTTATTTATTTATTTAAGAGGCATTTACACAATAATTACATAATATATAAATTAAATATATAGGGTTTGACCGAGGAGTTTGAAAGAATTTAATAAGTGTTTATTTATTTATTTAAGAGGCATTTACACAATAATTACATGGGTCTCTTAGGGATACAAAAAGTAAGGAAATTAAGATTTCATTTATTGCATTATTCATTTAATAAGTGTAATTATTATAAATTAAGTGTTTATTGTAATCAATAGTGTAATTATTACAATCTTTGAACCAATCACCAATCACCAAGTCAATTTTTTTTAAAAAAAATATTAAAAAATCAAAAAATTACGATTGTCATGTTAGAATTTCCACGAGCCCTAAATTTTAGGAGGTCTTTTTCCTTAATATATAGATAGATACGTATAATATCATTGTTGTATTATTGGTGTGTGCTGTTTCGTGTTTTCGACTATCAGACGGACGGCACTGTTGTCGGTGAGAGCTGAGTGCGACAAAAAATTAATGCAGCGTCTCTCTCTCTCACTCAACCCCTTTAATCATGGTCTCCAACTTCCTTTTTCCTAAAGTCCCAAAAAAAAAAAAAAAAAAAAAAAAATCTCCTTTTTTCGAACGTCACTATTATTAATTACCAGAAGTGCTTCATACCTCCACTGGGGGTCGACCCCCAGTGAGGTGGCGGCCTCCGATTCGCTGCAATCATAAAAAAATATATATATATATATATATATATTTTTTGCAATCCCCCAGTGACACCTCACTGGGGGTCGACCCCCAGCTGGGGGTAGGAAGCTTTTTTGTATTAATTACACTTGTACGGGAAAGAATTTCACCTTCTCGTATAATCCTGTTGATCAAGTCTACGTTCCTCAATACGTCGTCGTTCCACCACCTGAAAACACAAACGTGAGCTGGCCGGCGGGTGTGTGCCGGAAACCTCTCCGATGCCTAAGTCAGTAAGCAAGACAAGAAGGCAAAAGCTCAATGTATACAGGGAGCAAAATTGTATTACCTCTCTGAAGGTGTTATTGATGAGCTTATATAGATTTCACGTGGCACAATCCTGGTAGGATTCTTACTCCTCCAAGTGTAGAGTCCTTCTAGGATTACTCCTCCTTGCATAGAGTCCTCCTAGAACTCATACTCTTGGGAGATAATGCTTATCCTCCAACACCTCCTCACCGCTTAAACCAAGTAAGATGGTCCTCTACAAATTAACTCCCACCGACCGAGTAACAACCGATTCGGTCCCATTTCTATAACTTACCTCGTACCCATGCTAAGGCCGAGCTAAACATAAGGAGTCAAGCCGAAAGACATTCTGAGACAAAGTTCACCTCGGTTTAACACATGTTATTACGGCCAAGTAACCAAGCATCTACAAATTATTAGTTAGGCTCTCCATTTCTTCACTTCTACTCCTGCTCAGACGTCAAGACCGACTAAGAAGAAACCGAGCTACACCACTCAAGCTCAAGAACACTCCTACCGACGTACAAGCTACCCTTTCACTTAAGCTTACTTCACCCAACCACCAAATTCGCCCAATTCAAGATAAATTGCCCTCTCAATTGCCCTTAATTCCATCGCAAAGCATGATTGGGATTACTGTCTACCAACCGCTAGTCTTAACCTTTCCAAATGAGCTAAAACACCCATTAGCCTCTCCAAATGAGCTAAGACCCTTTAATTTTTCCAACCGAGCTAAACTTAGGTCAGATCAGACACGCCCCGTCAAAAGCGTCTCTTCGGTCTGAATCGAATCGATTGTCCTTCCAATGACACGTGGCAAACCCCGATTCACACCCCACCAGAACGTCCTTGTGTTTCACGCTTTTGAATACTTCCTCCAAAAACACCTTTACACAAAACCAACCCTTCATTTCGTAATCACTTCTCACTCTCGCCTCAAGCTCGCGCCCTTTGTCAGCCGCCTCCAATCCTCCAGTTTACCTCCTCTTCTTCCTGGTAAGTACACGAATCCATTCTTGTTTTTATGTTTTTTACTTTTATTTTAATCCTTAGTAGTACACGTGGTGTGTTTTTGCAAAACATTTCGTGTTTTCTTCATTCATATCTATACTTCTTGAAGAACTCCACAAGAACACATTGAATACACTGATTTAGTTAGTAGAACACCCCTTTCGATCTTTGTCCATACCTCAACCGAACTAGAATACTGTTGCTGCTGTCTAGGCAAACTGAAACCGAACTAGAACTGGAACATGCCTCAGAGTAATTTTAGTAAGTTTCCACCTAATATACCTCAGCCGAAGTAAAAATACACTTGAATTTTGAAATTCCGGTCCTCGACCGAGCTAAGCCCTAGGGGCAGACTTTTCTCGAGTTCTAAACCGAACTCAAAAGTCAGCCTCGAGGCATAACAAGTAAGAAAACCTTCTTGAAACCGAGATAATGTAACTTTCAGAACCGAGATAACGAGAACTTATAAGAAACCAATGTAAACACCATAGCACCTGAGAGCCGAAGAAAACCAGTTTTTTCTTGCTTTGTTTTCATAGCACGTCTAGGATCGTGCTTAACTCCTTGTTTTCCTACTTTGCAGACTTAGGTTGCAAGTGTGTCCTCAAGGCCACCAACTTCTCGAGCACACTCACTCGATCAAATAAATTATTCTTAATTTATAGGCAAAATGGGCAAGCTGTAATCCTTGTAGAAACCCGTGAGGCCTGCATGACTTTAGGAAGGACTACCAAATCCCGATGTAAATCTCATACTAGCCAACCAAATATAGAACCATGGGACAATGAAGGCTTTGTCCCTTTACCATTCAATCCATAGTAGAGACCTGACTCAGATTCCGACCCAAATTTTTATATGTGAATTTTTAAGACAAACCAGACTATGCCCCACACAACTGTCCACCAATACATACCGAATAATAATGGGTATAGCCGCCTTAAACCAACAAACCGGTCTCAACCTCGGTTTAGCCGAAATACTACACCAATACTCAATAGGCTCAAAGAATGATGGCTGGTGTTATTACCTTAGAATACGCCGAGGTCGAGAAAAAATAATAAAACACACACCGGACAAGGACTTGAACGATGATGACTTCTTTTGGGTTTCTGAAAATTTTGAAGACTTTCAGGCCCAGATCCCTGGCCGAAGAATAAACTGGAAGAAAGGAGAGCCCGGTATTCATACTTCGGTTGCATTCCTAACTTTTGCTTATTTCGGTTTTCCTCCATTCAACCGAACTAACACTTGTTCTATTCTCTGCAGATTCAGCCTTCCTCCATTCTCAGTACGGTCACCCCAACTTAGGTGTCCTCCGCGCCGCACTCCGGGTGAGAGAAAGAAGTTGGGCAAAACTTCTTGACTTTGAGCCGACTCTGACATCTCCGACGAAAAGCAAGAGTAATGACTTTCTCCTCAAGACCCACGAATCCGGACCCAAGCTTGCAGAATCGTCCTCGTGCCACTCAAATTAACAAGAGATGGCGAAGAAGAACAAAATGAAAGCCATGCTCACCTGAACCACAAGGCCGAAGTGCCATCAACCCACCGATCCGAAACCATCATAGCTCTTCCTCGCAACAACCATCATCCCACGCCGAAGCTAAGCGCGCCGGACCATCGAGACCGAGCAAGCGGCTTTTGTGACGAGGTTGACCCCATCCTTCCACCGAGCCCCAACCCAACCCTCAACCTAATCGCCTAACCGAGCCGCCTACCAACAAATGGACTCCACCTTCGTCTTCAACAACCGAGATATCGATGAAGATGACTCAGTTGTTCGACAAGGATCACCTTCTAGCCTTCAACCTGGCTAGGGGTGTTTGTCTGCCCAAAGACATGGAGCACCACAGCAAGAAGCTGAACACCGAGCTGAAGGCCATCCGGTCATCTACTAAGTCGATGATCTTGGTAAGCAGTACTGTTTTGTCTTTGATCAATCTAATTTTGCCAAACCCCTAGCTCGGCTAACAAGGAACACTTCTTTGGCAGGCCATCCAGAAGAACACCATCGCCCACAAACAAATAATGGAACTTCGCAAAACAACCAGGCATGCAATAAGGGACACCGAAGCCAGGGCGGCCGAGCTAGCCCTGTCGAAGCAAAGGTTGGCCGAACTAGAGGCCGAGGTCACCTTACCGAAGCGACAAAGCAAGGCCCGTGACCGAGGTGAAAGACGAGTATTTATGGGAGATGGCGGCTCTTGAAAACAAAAAGAACGCCGAAATAAAGGAGTTGGAGCAGAAGGCCAAGGACGCTTCCAAAGAAGGCTTCAAGGAAGCCGAGGCTGGCTACTCTTTGCAAAGTCTTGAGGCGCCAAAGAGTTATTCTTCAAGTCTTGGCCGAGGGTGCAGTAGAAAAGGTTGGTTGTGGACCTGAAACCGAGGTCTACAATGCTCCTGAGCACTTCATTCCGGCCTCACTGCAAGGGTATGCCGATGAACTCCAAAAACAATTTCTCGGTTCTTCTGACGACGATGATAATGATGACGATGAAGAGGCAGCCGAGACTCAAGCTATCCAAGAGCAAGGTGGCGATCAGTCAGCTCGGTTGGAGCCCACGAATGAAAACGTGGCGCCCGTACTTCCAACCGAGACTACTCTGACTGCAGACGCCGGAGTACGTGCTGACCTTGGAGCCGATCTGGATGCCGAGATAGATGATCTCTTTGACTGAACTTGTATTTTTTTCCTTTCTTTTATCTTCCTATATTTTGGTTTTTGATATTTGTAACCGGGCTACAGCCTCCCAGTTGTACTTCCTTAATTGTTCAATGAAAAATTATCAACTCTTATTCCGGTTCTTCACTTGCATGCTTGAGTTTGTAGTGAATGAACTTATTTGTGCAACTGTGGTCTCGGTTAGCTGTCTAACTTACTAGCCAACCACTCTTCAGCCGATATAACTTACTTCGGCTGAAGAGTATAAAGAGTTGGTTTAATCCAGCCAACCACTCTTCAGCCATGCCCATACTTCGGCTGAAGAGTACAAGTGTTGGTTTAATCCAGCCAACCACTCTTCAGCCGATATAACTTACCTCGGCTGAAGAGTACAAGGAGTTGGTTTAATCCAGCCAACCACTCTTCAGCCGATATAACTTACTTCGGCTGAAGAGTACAAGGAGTTGGTTTAATCCAGCCAACTACTCTTCAGCCATACACTTACTTCGGCTGAAGAGTACAAAGAGTTGGTTTAATCCAGCCAACCACTCTTCAGCCATACACTTACTTCGGCTGAAGAGTACAAAGAGTTGGTTTAATCCAGCCAACCACTCTTCAGCCGATATAACAGAGTTCGGCTGAAGAGTATAAAGAGTTGGTTTAATCCGGCCAACTTCTATGTAGCCATTCCCATACTTTGGCTAAGTGTTGGTTTAATCCAGCCAACCTCTAAGTTGGTTTTTCCAGCCAGCTTAGAATAGGATGTTTGGTTATTCCGACCAAACGTCCTGCAGCCTGGATCCTGACCCAGATCCTGGGCTTAGGAGGGTTAATAGTTGGTTATTCCGGCCAACTATGTTTACAATGCCACTAACTTGCTAAAACTACTTTCTATGGAAAATATACTGAAAAGAATCGACTTGTTTTATTGAGAAAGTAGAAAATTACACATACTCAAAAAAGAAAAAAGCTAAAAGTAAAATATCTTGAGATTGGCAGTGTTCCATGGCCTAGGAATTGCTTTGCCGTCCTTATCTTCCAAGTGGTATGCTCCTTTGCCCGCTAATCCGACCACTTTGTAAGGACCTTCCCAGTTGGGCCCTAACTTGCCATCTCCTGGGACCAATGTGTTGCCCATAACTTTGCAAAGTACCCAATCGCCGATCTTGAATTGTCTTGGATGTACTGTTTTGTTGTATTTCCTGGACAATTCTTGTTGGTAGGAGGCGATGTGAACCAATGCCTTTTCTCTTCTTTCTTCTGCCAAGTCAAGTTCTAATGCGATGGCTTCCCCATTTAGGTCTGGATCAAAGTTTTCGCTCCGGATCGTAGGAAGGCCAACTTCTAAAGGGATGACTGCTTCCATGCCATAAGCTAAGGAGAATGGAGTTTCTCCTGTTGACCGCCGTGGTGTGGTGCGATAAGCCCATAAAACGTGGGGGAGCTCTTCTGCCCATTTGCCTTTGGCTTTTTCCAACCTTTTCTTCAATCCGTCCAAGACTACCTTGTTTGACGCCTCTGCCTGACCATTTGCTTGGGGATATGCCGGTGTGGAGTTGTAGAACTCTATCTTGTACTCTTCACAAAAGCTTCTGAAAATTCTGCCATCAAACTGAGTGCCGTTGTCTGAAATCAGTGCTTTTGGTATGCCAAAACGAGTAATGATGTTCTGCCAGACAAACTTCTTCACATCTTTTTCCTTGATTGACGCCAAGGCTTCTGCTTCCACCCACTTTGTGAAGTAGTCTGTTGCCGCAAGAAAGAACTTCCTGTTGCCTGGTGCTGTTGGGAGTGGTCCCACTATGTCTAAGCCCCACATTGCGAAAGACCATGGACTAGTGAGAGGTAGGAGTTCTCTGGCAGGTTGATGTATTTGATGTGCAAACTTTTGACATTTTTCGCATTTTTTGACATACTTCTCCGAATCCGCTTGCATGTATGGCCACCAATACCCTTGTGAAATAGCTCGGTATGCCAATGATCTTCCTCCTTGATGGCTGCCACAAACCCCTTCGTGTATTTCAAACAAGAATGCTTCTACCTTGCTGGGGTGGACACATTTTAAGTAAGGTCCTGAGAACGACTTTTTGTATAATGCCAAGGATGGAGAGAGCCAAAATCGTTGCGACTTGGCTCTTATTCTGTTGGCTTCTTTCTTATCTTCTGGTAGAGTGCCGTCTTTCAGGAACAGTATGATGGGATCCATCCAAGAAGGACCTAACTCCGCACAACATACCTCTTCAGCTTCTGGGTCTTCAATACTTGGTCTGGGCAGATAGTCGATCAATAGTGGATGAGGGATGGAGGTATCTGCCATTGAGGCGAAGCCTGCAAGTTCGTCTGCTCTGCTGTTCTCCTCCCTGCCAATCTGTTCTATTCTGACGACTTCAAACTTCTTGATCTCTGTCCTGACTAAGTCTTGGTACTTAGCCATTCTTTCATCCTTTGCTTCATAATCGCCAGAAATTTGATTTACCACCAATTGTGAGTCGCTGTAGACCATGAGTTCGGTGGCCTTCATGTAGGCCGCTGACTTGAGTCCTGCAAGAAGCGCTTCGTACTCTGCTTCATTGTTTGATGCCGGGAAGCCAAGGTTGATCGCCTGTTCCACTACTAGGCCGTCTGGAGAGATGAGGACTATGCCAAGTCCTGCTCCATGTCGGTTGGATGCCCCATCCACAAAGAGCTTCCACATCTCCCCAACAAACAACTTCCAGCATGTGGAGGGATCAGATGATGTTGTGGGGTCTGGAATGTCGTTGGGGCTTTCTTCATGATCCATGGTTGCAGTCTGCCCCTTGTCTTCCGATGAGACCAAGTCATTGGTTGTAGGCGAGTTTTGACTTGGTGTAGCAAGGTCTGCTTTCTCCTTGCATTCTCTACTATGGTCTGCCTCGCCCGGCCGAGTAACCTGACTATTCGGCGTCAATCTCCGCCCCTAGTTCGGTTGTGTCGGTCGATCGATTAAGCGAACTTGGTGGCTTCGAGAGTAAACTCTGCGAAAGTTCCGCCAAAGATTGAGCCTTTACTGCGGTTCTGGGTTGGAACTTCACATCATATTGTCCCAACTCCACTGCCCACTTCAAAATCCGCCCAGAAAAGTTCGCCCTCTCAAACAAAGCTTTTAGTGGAAAGGCTGTGAGGACGACGATGGTGTGGGCGTGAAAGTAGTGCGCCAATTTCCTGGAGGCCATCATTAAGGCCAGTGCTAGCTTCTCTAGAGGCAAATACCTTGTTTCGGCTCCCAGCAATGTCTTGCTGACATAGAAGATAGGTAGATGTTGGGTTCCTTCGCCGAACCAACACCGCACTTACAAGGCCTTGAGAGATCTAAGTAGAGGAAGAGTTCTTCTCCAGGTACTGGGGTGACAAGTAGTGGTGGAAGACATGTATTCCTTCAAACTCTCGAGCTCGGTCGCATTCTTCGTCCCACTCAAACTTAGCTTTTAATGACCGAAAGAATGGATGCAACTGTTCAAGACCTACCGATGAATCGGTTAAGTCGCGGTGCCATGCGGTGAGGTGTCAGACTTCTTTAACCGAGTTAGGTCTCTCTAACTCTTGAATTGCTTTGATTTGGGAGGGGTCTGCCTCGATACCCCGATTGGTCACCAGGAAACCCAGAAACTTGCCAGAACCTACACCGAATGCGCACTTAGAAGCGTTAAGGCGCAGCTTGTGTTGCTTCAGGATCTGGAACATCTCATCTAGGTCCCTTAGATGGTCTTCCGCATCCTTGCTTTTGACCACCATGTCGTCGATGTAAGCCTCCATTGTTTTGCCTAACAACGGCTCGAACATCTTGGTGACCATTCTCTGAAACGTCGCCCCTGCATTCTTCAGGCCAAAGGGCATGACCTTGTAACAATATAGTCCTCTTGGAGTGGTGAAGGACGTTACTTCCTGATCTGGTTCGTGCATGGCTATCTGATGGTAGCCTCTGTATGCGTCAAGGAAGCTAAGCCTGCTGTGTCCCGCTGTTAGGTCCACCAATTGATCTATCCTTGGTAGGGGGAAACTGTCCTTTGGGCACGCTTTGTTGACCGTCTTGTAGTCGACGCAGACGCGCCACTTGCCATTCTTCTTTGGCACTACTACTGTGTTAGAGATCCACCTGGGGTAGTGCACCTCTCTAATCGCCCCTGCTTCTAACAAGTTACCCACCTCTTCTGCCACTATCTCGGCGTGGTGGAGTGCCGATCTGCGCGTGCGTTGGATGACCGGTCTAGCAGAAGGGTGGACATTGAGTTGATGGCAAATGAAGTTGGGATCAATGCCTGGCATGTCGTATGGGGTCCAGGCGAACACTTCGATATTGAAGGTCAGAAATTCCAAGACTTCCAATCTCTCAGTGCTGGACAACGACGATCCAAGCAGGAAGAACTTTTCCGGGTTCTTTTCATCTATTCTGACTTCTACCAAGTCCTCCACTGCTTTCTGATCAGCCGCTTTGCCAACATCCGCGAATAGTTCATTACTCTCCGGTTCTTCAACCGAATGAACATATCCTTTGGCAAATACGGCTACCATTCGTTGCGACGAAGCACTGCTTGGACATAATCTGGTCCCCATAAACCTCTTCTATTACTCCAGTGTCGTTGGGGAACCTCATCACTTGGTGGTAGGAGGATGCCACCGAGCGCATGGCGTGCAGCCGCGTTCTGCCTAGGATGATGTTGTAGGTGGAGGGGACCTTTAACACCCAGAATTCCACTTGCTTTGTCACACTCCCCGCCTCGACCGGGAGAATGATTTTGCCGATCGCCACTCGCATAGAATTGAATCCAATCAAAGGAGATACTGGCAGGGCTAAGTCCTTGTCTTGCAACTTGAGTTGCTTGAAAGTTTCAGAGTACATGATTTCGCAGAGCTACCTTGGTCAATCGAGAATCCGCTTGACGCGTCAAAATCCTTGACTCGGAGAGTGACGACCAAGGCATCGTTGTGGGCAATATATTCTCCCAAGTCTTTATCCGGAAAAGGACATGATGTTGGCTTCGCCTCCCCTTTTGACGACTGGTTGAGCACTTAACACCTCTCTCAAGTGTTCTGCCTTTTTGATTGAACCTCTGAGCTCGCATACTCGCTCTGGTTCAAAGACTCCATGAATTACGTTGATGGTGCCTTGTGGCGGGGCGTCGATCGGCATTCCATTGGGGAGGTTGTGGTCTTGGGGGGCTGGCTGCGCCCCTCCTTCTATGTATTTATCCAGGTGGCCTGCTGCCACCAACTCTTCCAGATGCTGCCTCAACGGTGTGCAGTTCTCAGTTCAGTGCCCCTTTTCCTTGTGGAAGGTGCATCTGGATCTGTCATCATAATCCTTCTGGGCCTCGCCGAACTTGGCAGGCCACTTGACGAAAGGCTCGTCTCGAATCTCACTAAGTATACGGTAGATCGGTTTCTTGAACACCGTGGTTATGGAAGTTCGGACTCTCAACCACCTCTTGTCCTGGTCTTCATCATTGTCTCACCTGCCCCGTCCGTTTTGGTTTCGGCGACCTACCGTATTGACCTTTGCTGAGGTCTTCTTCTCTGGTGTCGAGGTTGTGCCCAATTTTGCCTTGGCACGAGCGTCATCCTCTTCTACCCTGATGTGCTGATGCACTCTCTCCATCAGGGCCTCCATAGTGAGGGGTGGCGCCATGGTAATAGAGTCCCTCAGTCTGTTCCCGACTGGAAGACCTCTTTTGTATTGCGCGATGGCGAGGTTGGTTGGGCAGTCCCCAATCTGGTTGAATGTCTCCCAGTAGCGACTGTTGTATGACCTCAGAGTCTCCTTATCGCCCATGTCGATGGAGAGTAGCTGGTCGATCTCCACCGGGGTCTTTGTGTTCGTTCTGAACCGCGTTACAAATGCCTCTGCCAATTGCGCCCAAGAGGCTATGCTGCCCTCTGGAAGCTTCTCAAACCAAGTCAAGCCTAGGTCGCCGAGACTTGAAGGGAATAGGATGCACATCAACGCCTCATTCCGCCGCAGATATGACCATAACTCGCGAAAGTGGCGAAAGTGGGTGTAAGGGTCCGTCTTCCCTTCATACGTCGTGAATTTAGGTTGCAGGAAGCCTGACGGGAGGGGCGCGTTCTCAATCTCTGGGACGAATGGTGAGGTCTGCAGCCTCGCCAATGCTTTATCCGGCTGGTTCAGATGCCGGTGCGGCATTGGCATTCCACCTCGACGCTTCCATGCGTCGAGGAGCCAACCGCCGCAAGGCAGAACCTGTGGGGATCGCGCTCTGGCGTCCTCCTTCCATCGTGCCTTTCTTCTAACATGGATCGTAGGTCGGACGACCTAGGTAATTCCGTCTGTCTAGACCTCGTATAGATGCGTATCACGAGGGCAATAGGTACTCCTCGGTGTATGACCTTCGGACCTCGCCCTCTCGGACACTAGAGTGGCGAGTCTGGAAGATACGGTCGTGTGTCGCTGTCTGAGGCTTCTATCCTCCGGTTGAGAGGTGTAGAATTCCTATTACGACCTTCCGAGTGGCGAGGCGTCTTCTTGTTGCGCCTCTCCTGCCGCCACTTCTTTTCCTTTCATCTGGCGCCCAGAGACTCCATGTCGCCGCCATCTTACGGATCAATTCATCTTGCTCTCGACGCGATCCTCCGAATTTGAGGATCAACTCTGCTTTGTCTTTCCTGGGCTTCATGAACGAGAGGGATGAGGCGCTATTCCTCCTTCCCCTCGCGTCCCTCCCCGGAATTACGCCTTGTGGTTCCAGGCTTGCCATGGGGGGGACCAAAGGTAGGCCTTCGCGCCTTGCACCTCCTTCTGGAGTTTGTCCGTCAATGGCGGACTGAGGCAGTTCTTCGTTGTTCGCCATTGATGTTCGAAAAAAAACTTGATCAAGAGGTTGTTCTTTGTCTGCTATTCCCACAGACGGCGCCAATTGTACGGGAAAGAATTTCACCTTCTCGTATAATCCTGTTGATCAAGTCTGCGTTCCTCAATACGTCGTCGTTCCACCACCTGAAAACACAAACGTGAGCTGGCCGGCGGGTGTGTGCCGGAAACCTCTCCGATGCCTAAGTCAGTAAGCAAGACAAGAAGGCAAAAGCTCAATGTATACAGGGAGCAAAATTGTATTACCTCTCTGAAGGTGTTATTGATGAGCTTATATAGATTTCACGTGGCACAATCCTGGTAGGATTCTTACTCCTCCAAGTGTAGAGTCCTTCTAGGATTACTCCTCCTTGCATAGAGTCCTCCTAGAACTCATACTCTTGGGAGATAATGCTTATCCTCCAACACCCTCCTCACTGCTTAAACCAAGTAAGATGGTCCCTCTACAGCCGAACTCCCACTGACCGGAGTAACAACCAGTTCGGTCCTTACTTCTATAACTTACCTCGGCGTACCCATGCTAAGGCCGAGCTAAACATAAGGGAGTCAAGCTGAAAGACATTCTGAGACAAAGTTCACCTCGGTTTAACACATGTTACGACCGAAGTAACCAAGCATCTACAGCCGAACTGTTATTAGTTCGGCTCTCCATTTCTTCACTTCTACTCCGGGCTCGTACGTCAAGACCGGACTAAGAAGAAACCGAGCTACACCACTCAAGCCTGTAAACCGGACTACCGCAACACTCCGGCCGACGTACAAGCTACCCTTTCACTTAGGCTTACTTCGGCCCAACCACCAGCTCGGCCCAATTTAGTATAAATTGCCCTCTCAACACTGGTGATTCATCTCTTAAAGGTAGTACTCTAATTGAATTCTAATAATATAAAAAATCAAAAAAAAAAAAAATAGAAAATATATTTTAATTGAGTTCTAATAACATGAAAAATTTAAAAAAAACAAAAAAAAAAACACCAAGTCAAAACTTCCCATCAGATGGGACTCACACATACATTAAAGCCTTGTTTGGCATAACCTATATAATCCATCTTTTTATCTTTTTATCTTTTTTCTATCACATCACCTCTCTACTTTTTTGCACATCTTTTCGTAAAAAGACAAAACGTGCACTTTTTTAGGACACTCCAAACCAACCCTAAAACTATTAGAATTCTTTTTCTAGAGCTCCCGAATATTTTTTTATTAATTAACACAACAATTATACATCTCCTAAACGAAGAAACTCTAATGACATGAAAAATCAAAACAAAAAAATAAAAACAAAATACAAACATCACTATAACAGTGGGGCTTACTCCCAATTAAAGCTCCTAGAACTCTTTTATTAGAACTCTAAAATATTTTTATAATTAATAATCAAACAAGGAGAGGAGAGAGTTAATTTGTCAGCACCTTTGGTCATTATGTGAATTTGTTTTCTTAATTTCTTTGGATCTCTCCCATTTTAAAATTAATTATATATATATTATATATGTAATTTGAGCCATAATTGAGGATTTGTTCTAGTACATTATAATTTTAAAATATTATTAATTAATGATACTGCATTCTTAAACTAAACACTGATAAAAATAATAATTATTTTGTAATTATTAATACGGACATCATCAAGGTAATAACATGAGTGACTCCACATAGTCCACATTAATAAATAAATAATATTATTAATTGATGATCCCATGTTTTTGCGAATGGGGGATACTGCTGTGTCCCAAGGCACAGCAGTTGCTGCTATCTCTTTGTGGGAGATTATTTTGAATGTTTTTCGATAATCTGAACCGTTAACATTGTAAAGCTCGTCGAGTAGATCATTCATGCAAAAAAATTAAGTTGATTGGATACCTATAGCCCTATAATCAAAGCATACTTTTTTTTATAAAAATTAAGGGTTAATGTAACTTTCATAAATTTTTGAAAACAATTAGAACCTGATCATGGGGTTATGAATCTCCGATTAACTTGATTTTTTATATGAGCAGTAATCTTGATGAACCCTACAATATGAACGGTTCAGATTATCAAAAAATACTCGAAAAAATCTCCCATAAAGGGACAGCAGTAACTGCTGTGCCTTGAGGCACAGCAGTAACCCCGTATCCATGTTTTTGAGCTAAACGAAACTTTTTGAATTATGTAAGCAAACAACGCAAACACAATCAAGTAAGTACTATATGGTATTGAATTATTATTTATATGTATAAATTGTTGGGTATATCTCTTTATTGGAGTGTTGGATCCAATGGATTTTAAAAAAGAGTTTTAATTTGGCTTGGTTTAGTATAATATATTTTTATATATTATATTTGTGGAGGCCCAATCCAATTTGGATACAATTAGGGTTTGATTACAAAACCCTAGATTCATTATATTATATTTTTTTTGGAGGCATTGTTGTTGGTTCTATACACACACAAGAAAAAATGGACGGCGGCTGCTCTAGCTTCGGTAACAGTGCCATTGGTGAAGATTTGTTCAAGTTTTTTGTTTCTTTGTGTGGGAGTTGATTTGGTTCGTTATTTTGGGTCTTCTTCAACTCTGATTCTGAAGATTTTAGTTCATCTATTTGGTGAGGTCTTTCCTCTTATTTATTTGTGATTATTTGGAATTCACCTAAGGGTGGTTTTGTGAGACCATTCGTGTCTCGTTTGTAATCGTTTGGAACTTATTTGGTTGATAGTGGAATCGGATTTCGATCCCGTGGACGTACCTCACATTGAAGGAACCACGTAAAAATTCTTATGTTACCTTTGATTTAATTTTTCCGCATTAGTTTTTATTCCCATTGATTGATTTACTTGTGGGGAATCATCGATTTTCCCTAACAACTGGTATCAGAGCATACAGTTTATTTGGATTTATTTATTTGTGTAAATCAATGGAGGGGAATGTGGGTCGTATGTCTAGCTTCAATGGAAGTAATTGGGTAACTTGGAAAACTAAAATGGAGGACCTATTATTTTGTAAAGACTTGTATGGACCCATTGAGGGTGATAGTGGCAAATCTGCTGATATGAAAGATGATGAGTGGAAGAGGCTTAATCGAAAAGCCGTTGGTGTTATCCGTCAATGGATTGATGACAGTGTGTTTCATCATGTTGCTACTAAAACTTCAGCACATGATTTATGGAAAAAATTAGAGAGTCTTTATGATAGAAAATCAGCCACAAATAAAGCATTTCTGTTTCGTAAGTTGGTTAATTTAAAATATAAAGAGGGCAGCCCTATTCCGGAACATCTGAATGAAATAAAGAGTATCGTTAACCAACTTGTTTCTATGAAAATTATTTTTGATGATGAGTTGCAGGCTTTGATGCTACTTAGTTCCTTACCCGAAAGTTGAGAGACTTTGGTTGTGACAGTTAGTAATTCGGCGCCCGATGGATTTGTCACTATGGGTCAAGTCACTAGTAGCTTGTTGAATGAAGAAACTAGAAGAAAATCAGCCGGTACCTCTCATTCGGAAGCATTTGTTGTGAGAGGCCGAAGTAAAACAAGGGGGAGGAGTAAGACTTCTCATGGTCGTGATCAAAGCCGTGACAAGTAAAGAGATAGTTCTTTTTCAAAGAAAGACGTTAAGTGTTATTATTGCCATGAGAAAGGGCACATGAAGCGGGAATGCCGAAAGCTCAAGAATAAAGAGAAAAAACGTGACAAAAGTGTGGATAAGAAGCAAGAAGACACAACGGCAGTTACTACCGATGATCTCATGGTCGTTTGTAAAGATGATTGTATCAATTTTGTGAGCCAAGAGAGCAGTTGGGTGATTGATTCTGGTGCTTCTTTTCATGTGACTTCTCGAGTTGATTTCTTCACTACCTACACTGCAGGAGATTATGGTTCTGTTCGAATGGGTAATGAAGGTTTGTCCAAGATTATCGGCATGGGTGATGTTTGCTTGGAAACAAACTTGGGCTGCAAGTTGTTACTTAAAGATGTGAGGCATGTTCCCGACATTCGTCTTAATTTGATCTCTACTGGGAAGCTAGATGATGAAGGCTTCAACAACAAATTTGGTGATGGAATATGGAAGCTCACAAAAGGTTCTTTGGTGGTGGCTAAGTGCAAGAAGACTCATACACTTTATTCGATACAAGGAAAAATTTGTAAAGGTGTTGTCAATACACTTGAAGATGATACTGTAGAAAATTAATGTATTGATCTTATTGATTGATCTCAATATCTTGATTTATGAAGACCATATTACACTCCTTATATAGGAGAGAACAAGAGCTACTATTTGTGCCACTAAGAGCCACTATTACCACTAAGAGCCACTATCACCACTAAGAGCCACTATCTATATCCTTACATATTATATACATCCACTACATCCACTATCTAGATCACTAACTACATCACATATAATATACTAACAGCCCCCTCAAACTCAAGGAGGATAGAGACTAGCCAACTTGAGTTTGGAGAGAGTAACAAAACAGGAAAATAAACTGAAAATAAAATAAAAGTGGATAGGAGACACTGTATGGTCGTGTCAGACCGTTGTAGAAGATCGTATGGTTATGGCAGACCAAGGTAGAAGACAGTTTATGGGGTCATGTCGGACCGTTGTAGAAGATAGTTTATGGGGTCATGTCGGACCGTTGTAGAAGACACTATATGGCTGTGTCGAACCGTTGTAGTAGAGAACCGAAATCAATGTCGGAACAGTTTACCGAGTCTTGTCGGACCCATATAGGAGCTAACCGGAATCAATGTCGGAACAGTTTACCGAGTCTTGTCGGACCCATATAGAAGCTAACCGGAATCAAAGTCGGGACAGTTTACAGAGTCTTGTCAGACCCATATAGAAGCTAACCGGAATCAATGTCGGGACAGTTTACCGAGTCTTGTCGGACCCACAAAAGTCGCACCCTCAAAAGGCGTGCCCAATATTATCAAAAGGCGTGCCATCAAAAAGCGTGCCATCAAAATGCGTGATTACTCCACTTGAACTCGAATTTGAACTTCTGGTAAAAATGCAGGATCTATAACTGGGATCAGCAGTAGTGGTGGTGGCTGTACCATCAAAGTCACAGGTTCCACCAACGCTATGGATTTTTTGATAATAATCATTATAAGCATAAGAAGCATGGTTTTGTATGTTATCAGGGTAATAACAAGGCTTTCCCGGTTGAATAGCACTGCAGTTGGCACGACCTTGCCCACAAGCCCAATTCAGTCCATTTTGCAACTTACTGGAATCTACACCTTGTTTTGCAATACAAAAAGCTGATGAAGAATTTCCAGCGATTCGCCGTAAGTACTCAAACTCGAGAATAAACAAAGACTCCCATTGAAAAAGAGGCCCCGCTTTCTCTCCGAGACAGCCCAGCCTCTTGTCTTCATTGAGCAACTCATAAATGTGCGTATTGATGAGAATAGTGGGGTGACTAGGTGGACCTAAACCATTTAAAACACTATGGATCAAGTTATTATTAAAGGTTTCAAGATTTCTCTATAGTAGCATCAGTTCATTGGTTCCCCAAGCCATGGCCAACCAGATTCATCACAACGATTGGAATCTGAAAAATTATAACCCGCTATAGAGTTATAGGTGGCATCCACCATAGCCTCAAGCATCTTGTCATAGTGAAAAAGAGTGTTTGGATCAACAATTTGTTCTCAATCTCATCGAGTCCTGTTTCAGAACAGACTTAATGGCTCCAGCTCTCAAGATGAACTGGTGGTAGAAGGTCGCAATGGTCGCACCAATGAAGGGTCCTACCCAAAACATCCAATGGTCATGCCAAGCCTTGTTTTGGTTGTAAATAACAGCTCCAAGGCTCCTAGCAGGTTGATGCCAGCGGTGACGGAATGGTGGCTAGGTGAACCATGAACACGCAGACCCAATTGGAAGTGGTGCCAATCTGGGACATGGGAGTCTCGGCATAGCTTGGGCTATTGGTGGCATGATCTTTGTGCTTTATCTTGACCGCTTGGAATTTCGAGGACACATAAACCCAAAGATGACATTTGGGCCGTTCTTGGCTCAAATCGTAATGTAAAGGAACAAAAGCGTGGCAATGAACTCCGCAATCGAGCCTCAGAAACGACCACTTGGTCACTGGCCTCGCGTCGATTAACGGCGGTGGCGAGGTTGGGGATCTTGACATATCGGGCAAAGGCAAGGCTTTTGCTCCTTGATCTTAGAGCAAAGACAGCTTTGATGGAGGTGTGTTGGATGTGATTGCACCACGCAAGAGCTCACTGTTGGGTTGCATGTCATCGCCATGGAGACTTATGCTTCATAGGCCAAGAGGATCGAACCAAAGACTGGGCACACCGCAATGTATGAAGCCTTCATTTTTTTTTTTACTTAAATCACTCAAAAGTACTCTTGATGATATGTGAGGAGATAGATGATCACTCGGGGTGTATTGATAGAGATGACAATGAATAGGTTGAGGTCCGTGGTGCCAAAGGCGAGATTGCCGCCCGCCGGTGAAGCGAAAATATTAGGTGTTAAACCAGCTCTGATACCATGTAGGAAATTAATGTATTGATCTTATTGATTGATCTCAATATCCTGATTTATGAAGACCATATTACACTCCTTATATAGGAGAGAACAAGAGCTACTATTTATGCCACTAAGAGCCACTATTACCACTAAGAGCCACTATCACCACTAAGAGCCACTATCTATATCCTTACATATTATATACATCCACTACATCCACTATCTAGATCACTAACTACATCACATATAATATACTAACAGATACTTCTACTGAATTGTGGCACAGGCGACTTGGGCACATGAGTGAAAAGGGGCTACAAGTTTTGTTCAAGAAAGAGCTTCTACCCGGTTTGAAAGGTACACATCTTAAAACTTGTGTTCATTGTTTGGCGGGTAAACAACATAAAGTTTCTTTTAATAAAAATGTTACTTCTAGAAAAGAGAAGGTTTTGGAGTTGATTCATTCGGATGTTTGTGGTCCTTTAAAAGTTAGAACACATAGTGGTGCACTTTATTTTGTTACTTTCATTGATGATTATTCAAGGAAAGTCTGGGCTTATCTACTAAAAACTAAAGATCAAGTTCTAGAAGTATTTAAGCATTTTCAAGCCATGGTTGAAAGAGAAACAGGGCAGAAATTGAAGTGCATCCGAACAAACAATGGTGGTGAATACATTGGGCCATTTGATGAGTATTGTCGCAGCCAAGGTATTCGGCATCAAAAGACAGTTAAGAAGACTCCTCAACAAAATGGCGTTGCCGAGAGGATGAACCACACCATTGTGGAAAGAACAAGGTGTTTGCTTTCACAAGCTAAATTGCCAAGATCCTTTTGGGGTGAGGCAATGAATACAGCGGCTGACTTGATCAATTTATCTCCTTGCTATCCTTTGAATGGTGATGTTCCTGAAAGAGTTTGGACTGGCAAAGATGTGTCTTATGAGCACTTGAGAGTGTTTGGTTGCCGAGTTTTTGTTCACATTCCAAAGGATGAGAGGTCCAAGCTTGATAGTAAGTCAAGACAATGTATTTTTCTTGGCTATGGACGTGATGAATTTGGGTATAGATTGTGGGATCCGGTCGACAAGAAAGTCATTCGAAGTCGTGATGTTGTGTTTCTTGAAGACCAAACAATTGAAGACTTTGGCAAAGGTGATCAACCGGAGCCAAAACCTAGTGATCTTATTGATATGGATCCATCTCCTTCATCTTCAGTTGATGATGAAAATTGGGGAGATGTGCAGCCACCTATTGAAGATATAGAGGATGATGCTAATCCTAATGAAGTTGAGCCAGAAATTGAGGAAGAGCATCCAACTCAAGAACCGCCACCACAACTTGAGTTGAGGAAATCTACAAGGGACCGACAACCTTCAAGAAAGTATCCTCCCAATGAGTTTGTGTTGATTTCTGATCAAGGGGAGCCGGAGAGCTACCAAGAAGCAATTAAGCATGCAAAGAAAGGTGATTGGAAAAAGGCCATGGAAGAGGAGATGAACTCCTTACTTGAAAATCACACCTATGACTTAGTGAAGTTGCCTAAGGGGAGGAAAATTATGAAAAATAAGTGGGTTTTCAAATTGAAGAATGATAGCAAGAATCTGAGGTACAAAGCACGTCTTGTTGTGAAAGGCTTTGGGCAAAAGAAAGGCATTGACTTTGATGAGATTTTCTCGCCGGTTGTGAAGATGTCTTCTATTCGGGTTGTACTTGACATGGCTGCAAGTATGAACCTTGAAGTTAAGCAACTTGATGTGAATACCGCATTTCTTCATAGTGATCTTGAAGAAAAAATTTACATGGAGCAACCAGAAGGTTTTGTGGAGAAAGGGAAAGAGAAATTTGTTTGCAAATTGAAGAAAAGTTTGTATGGCCTCAAGCAAGCCCCGCGGCAATGGTACAAAAAATTTGACTCTTTTATGATGAATAATGGTTTTTCTAAAACCACCTCGGACCATTGTGTGTTTGTGAAAAATTTTCCGGATGGTAAATTTATTATTCTTTTGCTTTATGTTGATGACATGTTAATTGTGGGTCAAGATTCTACCATGATTAACAAGTTGAAGTTAGAGTTGAGTAAATCTTTTGCTATGAAAGATTTGGGACCGGCAAAGCAAATACTTGGTATGAAAATTGTTCGTGATCGCAAAGAGGGACTGATTTGGTTGTCTCAAGAGAGCTACATTGAGAAATTTCTTGAGAGATTCAACATGGATAAAGCAAAGCCGGTTGGTTGTCCACTTGCAGGTCACTTCAAACTTAGTTCGAATCAATGTCCTACAAGTGAGAAAGACAAAGAAGAGATGTTGAAAGTTCCTTATGCTTCAGCAGTTGGTTCTTTGATGTACGCCATGGTTTGTACAAGGCCGAATATTGCTCACTCCGTTGGTGTGGTGAGTCGGTTTCTCTCTAATCAGGGTAAAGAACATTGGGCAGCGGTAAAATGGATTCTAAGATATCTTCGAGGGACTTCGGAGGTGTGTTTGTGTTTTGGGGATGGTAAGCCGATGCTTGATGGGTTCACAGATTCTGACATGGCTGGTAATGTTGATTCTAGGAAATCTACTTCGGGGTATTTGATGACTTTTGCAGGGAGAGCTATGGCATGGCAATCTAAATTACAAAAATGTGTTGCTCTCTCAACTACCGAAGCTGAATTTATTGCCATTACAGAAGCTTGCAAAGAAGAGTTATGGTTGAAGAAATTTTTGCAAGAGTTGGGTTTGAAGCAAGAAAAGTATGTGCTTTATTGTGATAGTCAAAGTGCTATTCACTTGAGTAAAAATTCTACTTTTTATTCGAGATCGAAACACATTGATGTGAGATACCATTGGATTTGTGATGTGTTAGATTCGAAATTGTTGCAACTCGAAAAGGTTCACACAGATGATAATATTTCAGATATGTTGACAAAGACTTTGTCGAGGGACAAACATTTAAAGTGTCGAACTTTGGCTGGTATGGTTGATGTCTCCACCTAAGTCGGTAGGGGGAGAATTGTTGTGTATACCTCCTTATTGGAGTGTGGGACCCAATGGGTTTTGAAAAAGAGTTTTAATTTGGCTTGGTTTAGTATAATATATTTTTATATATTATATTTGTGGAGGCCCAATCCAATTTGGATACAATTAGGGTTTGATTACAAAACCCTAGATTCATTATATTATATTTTTTTTGGAGGCATTGTTGTTGGTTCTATACACACACAAGAAAAAGTGGACGGCGGCTGCTCTAGCTTCGGTAACAGTGCCATTGGTGAAGATTTGTTCAAGTTTTTTGTTTCTTTGTGTGGGAGTTGATTTGGTTTGTTATTTTGGGTCTTCTTCAACTCTGATTCTCAAGATTTTGGTTCATCTATTTGGTGAGGTCTTTTCTCTTGTTTATTTGTGATTATTTGGAATTCACCTAAGGGTGGTTTTGTGAGACCATTCGTGTCTCGTTTGTAATCGTTTGGAACTTATTTGGTTGATAGTGGAATCAGATTTCGATCCCGTGGACGTACCTCACCTTGAGGGAACTACGTAAAAATTCTTGTGTTGCCTTTGATTTAATTTTTTCACATTAATTTTTATTCTCATTGATTGATTTACTTGTGGGGAATCATCGATTTTCCCTAACATAAATTAATATAAAGGGTGTAGGATTCACTTTATATTTACAATAATATTAGCTGCCTAGGTGTTATGTGATATATTCAAAATTTAAAATTCACAACTCACCCAAATTGAATTGTTTAATGCAATTTATTGTGAACTAAAAATTAATAGGGGAAATTACAAAAAAAAACTCTAGGGTTTCGCGTGTTTTTCAAATTAAACCCCATAGTTTTAATTTTGACAAATTAAACCCTGAAGTTTCTTTCGTGTTTCAATGTGAACCTTCTGTCTATATCCGTTTGATTGAATTAACGGAATCTGAGCAAAATTCTCAGATTCAAGCACATATGTTCAAACATTTGTATCTCCCTCGTCGTAACTCCGTTTCATCTCATTTTTGTATCGTTGGATTCACCTCATTGCCTAATTTTCATTCCATTCCTCATACGCCTTGTTTCACCTCTTTTTGTGTGTCGTTGGAACTCCAAAAGTTGGAAAAAAAAATAAGATTTTTCTCTCTTTGAACAAAATTTTCAGATTCAAACACACATATTCAAGTGTTTGTATCTCCTTCGTCATAACTCCGTTTTGCCTCATTTTTACATCTATGGATTCACCTCATGGCCTAGTTTTCGTTTCACCCATCATAAGCCTTGTTCCATCTCTTTTTGCATACTGTCGGAGCTCCGAAAGTTGGCCCAAAATAAGATTTTCTTTCTTTGGAAAAAAAATTCATATTCAAACCCACACACATTCAAGCACTTGTATCTCCCTCACCGTAACTCCGTTTCACCTCATTTTTGCTTTGTTGGATTCACCTCATGGCCTAATTTTCATTTCACCCCTCATGCGCCTTATTCCAACTCTTTTTGTATGCGGTCAAAGCTCCAAAAGTTGGCAATTTTTTTTCCCTCTTTTATTTTCTATCTCCATGCTTCTTCCTTCCTACTTTCTTTCTATAATTATTCTCTTTTTTCCTTTTCCTTCATGGCCATTCCACAGAGCTCGTGGTGGCCACCGAACCTCTGACGGTAGTGATGTTATCGAGTATGAATGTATATGACTTACAAGAACGGAAAGAAACATAAGAGTAGGGGAAGGGCCATGAAGGAAGAGGAAAAGAGACAATAATTGTAGAAAAGAAGGAGGAAGGAAAAAGTATGGAGATATAAGATAGACCGAGAAAAAAAAATCTTATTCTTAGCCAACTTTCGGAGCTCCGACAACACTCAAAAAGAGGTGAAACAAGGCGTATCAAGAGTGGAAAGAAAATTAGGCTATGAGGTGAATCCAACAATGCAAAAACGAGGCAAAACAGAGTTAGGACAAAGGAGATATAAGTGCTTAAATATGTGTGCTTGAATCTGAAAATTTTGCCCAAAGAGAAAATAATCTTATTTTTTACTAACTTTTGAAGTTCCAACGGCATACAAAAAGAAGTGGAACAAGATGTATGGGGGATGGAATGAAAACTAAACAATGAGGTGAATCCAATGACACAAAAATGAGGCGAAACGGAGTTACGACGAGGGAGATACAAGTGTTTGAACATGTGTGCTTGAATCTAAGAATTTTGTCCAGATTCCGTTAGTTCAATCAAACAGATATATACGAAGGGTTCACATTAAAACACGAAAGAAACTTTAAGATTTAATTTGTCAAAATTGAAACTATAAGGTTTAATTTGAAAAACACACGAACCCTGAAATTTTTTTTTGTAATTTTCCCAAATTAATAATAAGAAAGGAAAACTCAAAAGCACTTATCTCTCAAAATTTTATATAATCAGTTTTTTAATTTTTTATTTGTTTGGTTGCACCAAACTATCAATTTGACACAAACTTCTAAAATAAAAAATAATAATAATAATAATATATTATAAACAACTCAAACAAAAGCTTAAGACTTTTTGGACTAAAAAAAAAATATATATATATATATATATATAAAAGACAAAATAGACTAAATAGGTTAATAAGGTAAAATATCACATCTAAATTATAATTATTTTACTTTTTATTTTACAAAAGTTTAATAAGTCAATTCAAACGAACCTTTTAATTCTAAACTAAAAAAATATTAACTCAAAAAAGTCAACTAAACAAGTTTTTGGCAAACGATAACAAACTATTGCACTAAACAATCCCAATAGCATATCAATGAAATCATACCTTAGACCATCTCCAATAGTTCATCAAATAGATCATAAAATTTAAATTTGATGAAAAAGCTTACTTTTTGCTGCTCTAGCCGTTCATCAAATAAATCATTAAATCTAGGATTTCTCAAATCTTTCATCAAACTGAAGACAGATATGCCTTTCATTAAATCACTATTCATTACTGGTAAATTTTCACCACTAGGATGAACACCTGAAGATAAAAATTTTACACTGGCCGGTGACCGACCGGATATCCGCCCAGTCAACCGGTGGCTTGATGAAACTCTATTGGAGCACTTGATATCAAAAGAAGATTTTGCTCAAATTTAATAAAAAAAATAAACCATTGGAAATACCCTTACATTACATGATTAAATTTATAGCAAAATAAAAATTGAGCTTACTTTCACTCAATAATGTTATAATATCATTTTTTTGAGGCTCTGAATATTTTCCCTATTCCCGTCTTTTCAGTTGGAAAAATGCTCCGACTCAGCATACACCTTTCACTCAATAATGAGTGCTCTCTCTCTCTCTCTCTCTCTCTCTCTCTCTCTCTCATGGAAACGTATAGCTAGGTCAAATTCCACCCAAAAAAATCATGAAAATGACTGGCATATTGAAAGCACGTTAACTTCACGTAGGCATTTAGCTTAGCAACAATGGGTAACGCAAGCTAGCATAAAACAAAGGGGGCTGATTGTGACATTACAGCCACTCATGTCTCTAAGCTGAGCTAGCTTAACTCAATTATGACATTCTTGCCCAGTTTTACATTATTCTACATGACCAGTGACAATTTTCTCAGGTAACTATAACTCAGAATGTTTCTCAGTTTCCTAATCAAATTCAAAATTTTATAATGGCAACTATAAATCAACAACCGATACAAACTCAATTCACCACATGCATAAGAAAGCTAAGATTTATTTATCTAGGAACATATAAGATTTGCCACACTGACCAATATTGGCTGATTATGAAGTTCAAATTCCAAGGTTTTGTCCCATAAACAAGCACAAGTCATCACCACGACACCTAATAAATACAACTACAGCATAAGAAAGCTTAACTTCATTTCTACCCATGGACATCACTGCATATTCTCAAATCATTGAATCTTGGTCTGTCTTGATGTCTTTGGGGCAATAGTCCCACCCTCCTCTGTCTTTCAGGAGAACTTTTAACAATCCCTCCATTCACAAACAGCTCACCTATTATATACATCATGAAAATAACAATATTCAAAAGTGTCCCATTTATTGGTAACAATATTCTTCTAAGACACAACTGCATATTAGGTGCTGAGTAAGGATGTAATCGGTTCAAGACGGTCAGTGTTTAGGTGAAATTTTGTACCGAACCAATAATGTTAATTTTATTATATTGAAAACTGATACAGACCGAATTTTTTACCAAACTGCACCAATTATGGCTCGGCATAATGTAGTTTAATCGATTTAAATACTTTCAAAATTGAGTCATTTCTTAAATTTGTAATATAATAAATAATTTATATAAAATATTAAATTAGTCATTTGTACACAATTTTAATCATATCCAATCCAACCATTCATAAAAATACAAACAAAAAAATTAATAAATACTAATACTTAAAACATTTACTGAATTAAAATTAGAAACAAAATATATTCTAAGAACCAAAGTCTTGACATCAAAACAAAACCAAAACTTAAAACAATAATTTTATTATATGTAAACATCTTCGGTCGGTTTCGGTAAAAATCGGTGTACAATATGTCAAATCAGTATCGAACCAAAAATCTAAAAAAAATAATTTTCAAAACCGAATAGACCAGATCATGGAACATGTAGTTAAAACAAGTCAAAGCAATTGACAAACAATAATAAAATTTTACATAAATCAAGCAATCTATCATGATTCCTAAGCTTTTGCTTCCTAGTGAAAATTAAATTGTATATCCAAAACAAAACAACAGCACCAGCAGCAATGAATACATCACTCAGAAGTCAAAGCTAAAATAAGTCCATTAGGAACCACTCACTACCCTTTAAACACAATTTGCTATACCAAGATAGACTTGGTAAATCCAGCATGGCATCTGTACAACCCCCATGCACAGTGAAGTAGCTATTTAACAAGACCACATGCCCTGTTGTAGATGAATTCAATGTTTCTTGAAACAAAGATACAAGAAGCATCTAAAAGCTCATATAGCAGCATATAGGCCTCAATGCAAAAATGCTATTGAACATTTTGTCTCATCTTTACTGATGCCCAAATCCACAGAGTGTAAGAAGCCCAGAAAATTTAAGAGAGAAATTTGATATAAGTCCATCATTAGCATTCAAAGGTATTCATTGTCCTTTCAGGCTTTTTGCTTTGCCAAGATGGACATGGTAAAATCCTAATACACTTGCGCAAATTAGCATTTTCTTTGCAAAATGCTAACACAAAATTTTGTGTTTAATCTTTAATGGTCTGCAACTCCACTGATCTGTTATAAATTTGGCATCAGCTCACAAGGATTGCACTTACAATCGGAAACACAAAGCAACTCAAAATAACACTTAAATGGCTACATACCACCATAATCCTTTTTCTCAGCATCAACGTAAGAATCGGGAGTGAAAAACGAACACCAGGCAGACCTGTAATAAAGAAAACATGTAACCATCCAATATAAAAGCAGCCCTGATCACATACTTGTAAAACATGAATGTAATACAGATATTAAGTAACACAAACCTTGGAGCTTACGAGCTGTCTCGTCGACAATTTCACATCCAAACCCAATGTACCCCTCACAAGACACTGTAAATACTTTGCTTTGCTCCCTCTTCACAGGTACAAAAAAACCAACAAATATCATTTCCGGATTAGAGATGCAACTGTCTCTAGTAAAATTCCACCACCCAAAAGAAAAAGGACCGAATACAGAAACCACAGAATTAAAGAACAATATCTTCCAAACATAGATAAATAAACCATTGGAGAGTAATCTGGGCACTGAAACAACTAATAAACCCCAATTCTCAGCCTAAGTCCGAATTTTTTTAAAAATTCCTAATTTTAGGTAAGGTAATGTTGGTACTACTGTCCAGCTAATGGTTCAGACTATTCTTAGCTCACTGAAACTCTCTGCCTCTTCCCCAAAGAGCGTTTTCCAATGCTTCATCTTTTGTTTCATCAAATATTTGATGAAAAACGTACAAAATTGGTGCTCGAACGTTAATACCAAATCAGTATCAAACTAAGAATATCTCAAATTTTTCATCAAATTGAAGATGCTGGAAACTTTCACCAAATTACTATAAATAGCCATTAGCTTTACAGATGGTTGTTGGACAATACATGACCACTGGATAACCGGTCAAGTGTCAAGTGTCCGGCTAGTTGTCCCCCTGGTTGACCACCTCCTTACAAAATTTGTTTCAGAATTTTGGAAAATTTACACTGGCCGGTCAACCGGCCGAACATCCCCCGGTCGACCAGTGATTTGATGAAATCCCACATTGCTCCATTGGAACGCGCAATATCAAATGAAGCTTTTACTCAAATTTGATGAAAAAAAAAAAAGAGTACACCCTAAAAGGGAAATAAGTAGCTATGCTCAAAGATTCGATTAATCAACAGCCCTAAATTTGAAAGAGAGTTTAACAGCTTTAATAATCAGATAAGAACAACAGCAATGAATAGATGACTCTCTCTCTCTCTCTCTCTATAGCAGTTATCAAATTCAAAGTTGACAACAATCTTGTATACTTCCTAATAGAGAATAGTTGAAGAGGATACCATGCCCATGTATATTATTAATCTGAATCCAATTCTTTTGAATATTAAATTATTAATCCAAACTTAAGGTCATGTCCCCTTGAACAGATATGTAATGCTAGGGTAGAGCCAGGAATTCTTCATTGGGTTTAGGAACACTAACAGAAATACCTATCTAAGCTTTGAGTAGAAAAAGTGTTGAGCATATTTATTAAACAAGTGACAATTTTTAAACAGTAACATACCTGGGTAAAAAAATAGAAAAATGTTACGAATCTGAAATGTGTATATCATATTCGTTTTAGGTATGATTCACACTAGATATTATTCTGCTATTTTTTCTGTGTACATAGCATTTCACAATTTTCATAGTCTAATTTTTCTGTGACCATTATTGTCGTTATACAAACTTGTTCTATGTCTCTTGCCCAACATTATTTTGGAGGAAAGGGGTGTTTGGGGCAGATGATTCCCATGTTGTACAGGCATTGTCCTCCTCTTTAGCTTTTCCCCACATCATAGTGTAGAATCCAAAGGCAATTATGGTTCCTCCAATAACACTGCACAGCACATCAAATTTACAATCATAAAAAGTATGCCCTGCATCACTTTCAAAGCAAAAACAAAACTCTGCATACATTGTAATATTGTTGAGATTCAAAAACATGACTATGATGATATATATATATATGAATAAAGATTGGTAGCTCGAGGATTTCGCCCCCAAATCCCCCTAAAGCCCAAAACGACGTCGTTTTGGGCTTTAGGTTTTTTTGTCGTTTTGGGCTTTAGGTTTTTCTTTTTTTCTTTTTTTCTTTTTTTCCGCCATTTTTGAACGCAGAGCAGAGGAAGAGGGAGAGAAAGAGAGGGAGAGGGAAGAGGGAGAGAAAGAGCTCGTCGCCCAGCCGAGCTCGTCCGCCCGCCGGTCGTCGGCCCAGCCGAGCTCGTCGCTCGTCGCCCAGCCGAGCTCGTCTGCCCGTCGCTCGTCGCCCGCCTCCGCCTCCAGCCCATTTTTTAGACCCCCTCCAGTCCTTTTTCCCCCTCCCCCTCCCCCTCCCCCTCCCCCTCTTCGTCTTCTTCTTGCTTCTTCTGCTGTAAAAAAAAAAAAAAAGGAAATTAGGGGGATTCGGGGGAGCTCGTTTTCGAGCTCCCTAGCACGGTTGTATATATATATACCTGCCCAGATGAAGTGCATTGCCAAGGAAGATGAGCTCAAAGACCACTGCAATAATCATTAGTGTGGGCCTGAACATGGCTACATAAACGGGACCCTTCTTATGCAGGCACCATGTCAGAGCATTGGTTCGGAACACAGTACCATATATTGCCTGAAATGGACCCAATAAGTGAGGACGAGTTAATGAATAACAATCAATTAAAGCCATATGTGCTTAATTTTTTGAATCTGTTTCAGAGCGTTTAGTATAGTTTCTTCGTACATGCAAAAAAGACTTAACAGTTTTTAGCTTGCCAGGGTGTTTGGAAGGTATATTTTTAGCTTCGGCATTTAGATTATCAGTTTTGTTTTTAACTTATGAGAAACTGCACCAAAGTAATGCACATTCAGAGGCATATTGTGGTAGAAGAACACAGCTAAGCTTTCCAAAACATGTCCAACACAACTAAAACAAAAGCTGTTAAGTTATAGTCTTCTTACTGAAAACACAACAGAAATCATCTCGACCCCAGGTGTTAGAATCCAAGCAGTTGGATTTCTTTCAGAGATGAGAGAGAAAATTGTACACTGGATCGTGCCAAAGAAGCAGTAAAAAAAGACTACGGTGATTTCATCTGGATACTCCTTAATAGTTGCTGTCTGCAATTAGAAATCAACAACAGCTTCCTTTAGAGAAAAGTTTTGACCTAAGTAACATTGGCGGATTTTTTCTCAAGGGAGAATATTAGATAAATGGAAAAAGACAAAATAATTGCAAGTGAGTGCAAGTGTCATTTTTGCACAATTCTATAGCATCTCATAATTTTTTGGTAGTTTTTTACCTGCACAATGTCCCATATAGAAGACGAAAGGCAAGAGATTCCAAGGAAAAGCCCTCCAAGGACCCAGTTTGGTTGTTCTTGTGACAAAAGAAGCCGGTGAGGTAAATTAGAAGGCAAGATGGCCACCAGCAGTGGTGGTCCTTTATAAAGAGTTATCACAAATGCTCCTAACACTGCCACAATGGTCCCCAAGGATTTCGCTTGACTACTTGGTTTTCTCAAATCAAATTTCTCCATCCTAAAAATTGTAAGAGTAAATGAAAATTCAAAATATACTTAAGAACCTAAATATGTTGAGAGAGAGAGAGAGAGAGAGAGAGAGAGAGAAATTGCAAGAATGGAATTTTATTTTTATTTTAATAAATACAAGAAGGGGGTTCGGGTTATTTGGCAACTTCTTGTAACTTCATGTCTAGAGACTAGAATGCAACATCCCAATTCTATACCCTAAGTGAAACAGGAACATAATGTCTTCCTTATATGGTTGTCTGACTTGGTGCATCTTTCCCGGCCTGTTTCTCTTAGGAATAAAAGATCACTCCTTTTCATAGGGAAACTAGGGAGAAAGAAAAGGAAGAATGAAGTAATAACCTTTGAATCTTTTCATGAATACAAGAACTTTTCAAACATTTCAAACATAACCTCAAAAGAGTTAAAATTAGACAGGTATGTGATCACATTAACCAACTGAAATGATATAGTCACGAACATTTGCATTGAACATTTCAATTGCATAGCCATAACCAACAGTCAAATTAACTCGATTTTTGTATTAATGGTAAACACAACTGGAAGTGATTTGTTTGTCTACTAAGGTCGATCCTACCTGAAAAGGACTGCAAGCAAGAATGTAAAAGCCGGAAATAGGTTACCCAGGGCAGCTGCCAGAGTTGGGGAGCTATAGTTGATTCCAGTGAATAAACATATCTGCAGCAAACAAGTCCTGCAACAGATAAAAACCCCTACTCAGTTCTCGAAAATCATCAATAAGGTGTAAAATTGGATTCATTAATTACACATAGGCATTGTTACCCAAGTAGACCAAGGAGTGAGAATCTGCACAGGAGAGAGAAACTGAGCGGAGGTTGCTGGGTTCTGCTGAAAAAGTTTTAGGTGTACAATGGGTTTGTTTGTTGTAAGAGAATCAGAAACCACAATATGGAAACAACAAACCTGTGCCTATGAAAGATGAAAAGAGGAAGAAGAATGAGGGTGCCAAGAGCATTATGGTATACGACGAAAACCAAGCTGTTCATCCCAGTATTCATAGCTGCTTTGGTTATTGTTGTAGTACACACATCGCCAAACTCCAACATTACCATTACTGCAAAGGGTAATTCCTTCTTCGTCCAAGATTGCAGCCCCATCATCTCTGTGAATCTCTCCCCAAGAGTACTCCTTCACTGTTGCATAAGTTTAGAAACAGAGAACACTCGAATCTCTACACAGAATATATATATGCAAGAAGTACTCTTACTTCGAATACATTCACTGGATTATGACATAAAAAGGAAAGTAATGATTAAGCTAATGCAAGAAACCTTTAAAAAAAGTTCTCCGCCTATGGTCCTGCTAACCTTTTTATACATTGGGTATTCTGTTCTCTGATTATCATTATTGTGCTTAAACTAATAGTAATAACTTGAGATATTGAAAAGAATAAATATTATCAACAACAATTAGGAATCTTTCACTAACCCACATGACAATTGAGGTGTCATCTGCTGGCCCAGTCACTAAAAAAGATCCTTTAACATTTGCTGATAACTCAATTAATTGAAGGTTTGACATCAAATCCTCGTGTGTTTTTCTTTGCTTTAGATTATTTCAATTTGCAGAATCTTCCTAATTAAATCAATTCAGTTGGAGGCTCCAAGTTTGATACTATGAAAACTAATATAGTACTCATTAGTTGCAAGATCATACATGATTGGAGTAAGGACCTTGACTTGCTAACAATAATGTATATTTAACAACCTTCATAGGAAAATTATGCTGCTCACCAACAAAAAAATATTTGGTGGACTTTCAATACCACTTGAATTAATCATGTTTTGCTTACACATTTACTATTCCATACACAAATACATATATATATATATATAAATTCCCATCCTACATCTCAATTATTAGCAATGCTAATAAAGTAGAGTTCCACATCTCAATTAGTAAACAACCTTCCCTCGTCATGGGGGGAAAAAAATTCAATGTTCCCTTAAAATGCCACGAATCAAACACACAAGTGATAGTGGTCCAATATTAGACAACTTCAACCAACCATCAAAAGATTTCAACACAAGATCTCTTCATTGAACAAATTCTGATAAATTATACATTTTCCAGCTGTTTTGTTTCAAGGCTTGCTTTAAGATGCAAATCCACACACACATGGGTTGTGCTCCAGAACCGGGTAAGAAGTCTGGTTTAGTATCCTAAACTGAAATAAGTCGACTCTCATTCAGGCTACTGAAATGAACCAAAGGCTGTTGCTGACTCCAAAGACCGAGGTTTGATTTTTATTCCTGAAGAGCAACCTGCACCCTAGCTCATAAACATGACAAAGGTAAATCAACTAGAAGGGCGGGTTGATAAAAAGAGAACATAGCTCACCTAACGCCGTGACAAGTGGTATAAGAGCCAAAGGTTAGGCCAAGCCATGCCTAGTGGGAATAACCCGTAGGCTAGTGCCGTCAAAGAGGCTCGACGGGAGCGGACTCGTGATCATGTGAAAATTCTACGAGCACATGAAGAAAAAAAAAATAATAATAATAATAACAGAAAAATGTACGAAAAAATCACGTGTGGTACAGATTCATTTTGTAGTCTGTAAGAGACACTCAAAATGATTTGAGCCGCACATTGATTTTTCTGTACTTTTCTTTGTACATAACATTACTGCCTTCAGAATCTAGAAACTAAACAATCTTGTTATTTCTTATAAATACATGCATAAATCAAACAAACTTAACTCTTCCTCCACTTTCTTCTCAAAAAAGGCAAGACACGTATAGAATTTACAAGGGCTGCCACAGAATCACCTTTTATGATACTTTCTGAAGGAGACATTTGTAACCCAGAATGATCATGACTAGTTATAGGAATTGAATGGTCAAAATTCTGCTTGCTATTAAATGCGTCTGTTCTCAGCCATCCTGAAATCCATCCAAAGCTCGTGTAGGATTAGAAACCAATTGAACTGGACCAATATCAGAATAAGGAATTCTTCATTGGGTTTGGGGACACTAACAGAAATACCTGTCTAAACTTTGGGAACAAAAAGTGTGGAGCATATTTACTAAAGAAGATGAGCAAATGATAATACTCAAACAGTAACATACCTGAGAAAGAAAATAGAAAAATGTTAAGAATTTGAAATATGCCCACACTAGATATTGTTCTGTTTATTTTTCCAGTGTACATAGCAATTCAGGGTTTGTGAAATTTACCGGTCACAAAATTTACATATTCTGACTTCTCTATGACCATTATTGTTGTTATACAAGCTTGTTCTATCTCTCTTGCCCAACATTATTTTGGAGGAGATGGGTGTTTAGGGCAGATGATTCCCATGTTGTACAGACACTGTCCTCGTCTTTAGCTTTTCCCCACATCATAGTGTAGAATCCAAAGGCAATTGGTTCCTCCAATAACACTAAACAACACAACACATCAAATTTACATCATAAAAATTATGTCCTTCCATCACTTTCAGAGCAAAAACAAAACTCGGCATACATTGTAACATTGCTAAGATTAGAAAACATGACTATGATGATATATATACCTGCCAAGATGAAGTGCACTGCCAAGGAAGATGAGCTCAAAGACCACTGCAATAATCATTTGTGTGGGCTTGAACGTGACTACATAAACTGGACCCTTCTTATGCAGGCACCATGTCAGAGCACTGCTTCGGAACACAGTGCCATATATTGCCTGAAATGGAGCCAGTAAGTGATAACAAGTTAATAACAATCAGTTGACTATCTTGTGGACAATCTATAGAATGCCTCACCAATCAAGAAAGGCGATATGCACTTAATTTTTTTCCAATTTGTGAGTATTTAATACAGTTTCTTTGTGCATGCAAAAATGACTGATCAGCTTTTAGCTTGCCAGGGTGTTTGAAAGGGGATAATTTTAGCTTCTGCGTTTATCAGAAGCTGTACCAAAGCAGTGAGCATTCAGAGGCATATTGTGGTAGAATAACACAGTTAGGCTTTCCAAAACATGTCCAACACAGCTAAAACAGAACCTATAAGTTCATAGTCTTCTTACTGAAAACACAACAGCAATCATCTCAACCCCAGGTGGTAAAGTCCAAGCAGTTCGATTTCTTTCAGCGATGAGAGAGAAAATTGCACACTGGATGGTGCCAAATGAAGTGTAGAAAAAGACTACGGTCATCTGGGTACTCTTTTAACAGTTGTTGTCTGCATTTAGAAATCAGCAATAGCTTCCTTCAGAGAAAAGTTTTAACCTTACTAACTAAACATTGGCAAATTTTTGCTCAAGGGGGAATATTGAGGGAGACTATTAGATAAATGGAAAAGAAGAAAAATAATCGCAAGTGAGTGCAAGAGTCATTTTTTCACAATTCAGTAGCATCTCATAAACTAATTTTTTTTGGTGTTTTTTAACCTACACAATGTTACATTTAGAAGCCGAAAGGCAAGAGATTCCAAGGAAAAGCCCTCCAAGGACCAAGTTTGGTTGTTGTTGTAACAAAAGAAGCGGGTGAGGTAAATTATAAGGCGAGGTGGCTATCAGCAGTGGCGGTCCTTTATAAAGAGCCATCACAAATGCTCTTGACACTGCCACAATGGTCCCCAAGGATTTTGCTTGACTTCTTGGTCTTCTCAAATCAAATTTCTCCATCCTAAAAATTGTAGAAATTAATGAAAAATCAAAATATACTTGAAACCCTAAATATGTTGAGAGAGAGATTTGCAAGAATGGATTTTTTTTTGTTTTTTAAAAAAAAGAATACAAGAAGGGGGTTCGGGTTATTTGACAACTTCTTGCAACTTCATCTCTAGAATGCAACATACCAATTCTATTGGGATTTGGAAAGGGAAAAGAAAATGTAGGTAAACTGTGAACGAAATAGACTTACATTCCACACACCTTTTCCCTTTTTTTTTCGGAATCCCTACCCAGATTCATAATCCAAACACAGCGTAAGTGAAACAGGAACATGATACCTTCCTTATATGGTTGTGTGATTTGGTGCAACTTTCCTGGCTTGTTTGTCTTAGGAATAAAAGATCGTTCCATTTAATAGGGAAACTAGGGAGAAAGAAAAAGAAGAATGAAGTAATAACCTTTGAATCTTTTCATGAATACAAGAACTTGTCAAACATTTTAAACATAACCTCAAGAGTTAAAATTAGACAGGTATGTGATCATGTTAACCAACAGAACAGATGATATAGTAATCGAATTCATTTTCCCAACAACATTATTTGCATTGAACATTTGAAATTGCAAAGCCATATCCAGCAATCAAATTAACTTGATTCTTGTATTATTGGTAAACGCAACTGGAAGTGATTTGTTTGTCTAGTAAGGTCCATCCTACCTGAAAATGATTGCAAGCAAGAATGTAAAAGCCGGTAATATGTTAGACAGCGGCTGATAGAGTTGGGGAGCTATAGTTGATTCTGGTGAATACACACATCTGCGTCAAACAAATCCTACAACAGAAATAAATCCCTTTTCAGTACTTGCAAATCATCAATAAGGTGTAATAATCTGATTCATGAATCACAGCCATTGTTACCCAAGTAGACCAAGGAGTGAGAATCAGCACAGGAGAGAGAAACTAGGTGGAGGCTGCTGGCTTTTGCTGAAAAAGTTTTATATGTTCGATGAATTTGTTTGTTGTAAGAGAATCAGAAACTAGAATATTAGAAATGGAAACAACAAACCTATGCCTGTTAAAGATGAAAAAAGGAAGAAGAATGAGGGTGCCAAGAGCATTGTGGTATACAACGAAAATCAAGCTGTTCATCCCAACATTCATAGCTGCTTTGGATAGTGTTGTACTACAGACATTGCCAAACTCCAACATTACAGTTACTGCAAAAGGCAATTCCTTCTTCATACAAGATTGCAGCCCCATCATCTCTGTGACTCTCTCCCCCACCTACTCCACTGTTACATAAATTTACAAAGTAAAAACTCACCAATCTCTACACAGAATATATATATATAGAACTACTCTTACTTTCACTACATCACTGGGTTATGATATAAAATGAAAAATAATGATTAAGCTGATGCAAGAAAACCTTAAAAAAATGTTTTCTTCGCCCATCGGCCTTCTATCCGTCTTATATTTTGTGGTACTCTCTTCTGATTATCATTATTCTGTTATAAACTAATAGTAGTAATAACTTAAAAGATTAAAAAAATTTATTATCAACCACAATTAGGAATCTTTTGTTAACCCACATGACAAGTGAGGTGTCATCTGTTGGCCCATTAATTGAAAACGATAGTTTAACATTTGCTGATAGCAAAAGTTATCGAACAAATTAAGGGTTTGACATCAAATCCTCATGTGTTTTTCTTTGCTTTAGATTATTTCAATTTGCAGAATCTTCATCATTAAATCAATTCCTCTGGAGGCTCCACATTTGATATTATGAAAATAATAGTATTCATTAGTTGCAAGATTGTACATGATTGGAGTGAGGACCTTGACTTGCTAATAATAATGTCTTTTACAAGTAACAACCTTCTCAAAAAAATACGCTGCTTACCAACAAAATAGTATTTGGTGGAATTTCAACACCACTTGAATTAAATCAGGTTTTGCTTATCCATTTAGCTATTCCATATACAATTTTTTTAAAAATAAATAAATATATTCCCACCCTACATCTCAATTATTAGCAATGTTAACAAAGTGGAGTTCCACATCTTAAGTAGTAACCAACCTTCCCACATTAGCAGCAAAAAAAAAAAATAAATAACACACAAAAAGATAATGGTCCAACCAACCCTGTCAAAATATTTCACCATAAGAGCTCTTCATTGATCAAATTCTGAAATATTATATAATTTTCAGCTGTTTTGTTTCAAGCACTGCTGGCTTGCTCTAAGATGCAAATCCACAGACAGTGGGGTTGTCCTCCAGAACAGTAATGCAACGAGCACCCGGGGGGGGGGGGGGGGGGTTGGTTGTTGTTGTAATAACAGAAAAGTGAACAAAAAATTCATGTGTGGTCCAGATTCAGTCTGGAATTGGTAAGAGACCGCAATCAGAATGATCTAAGCCGCACATTGATTTTTCTGTGTACTTTTCTTTGTACACAACATTACTGCCTTCAGAAACTTGAAACTAAACAATCCTGCTATTGCTTATTAATACATGCATAAATCAAACAAACTTAACTCTTCCTTCATTTTCTTCTCAAAAAAAGGCATTGCACGTAGAGATTTTATAGGGGTTGTCCCAGGATAATCGTTCCTGATACTTTCTGAAGGAGACATTGGTAACCCAGGCATCACAACTTATAGGAGTTGAATGGTCAACAAGTGCTTACTATCATATGCATCTGTTCTCCATTTATCCTGAAATCCATTCAAAGCTCTTGAAGGACTAGAAACCAATTGAACCGGACCAACATTAGAACAATGGGCAGGGTCCGCAGCTGAATTGGAAGGACATTTATCTGTGCCCTTATTTGCTCCATATTCATCCAAGCAAAATCCACCCCCCATTTGAAGGTATTCTTCAGACAATTCTGCCTCCAAAGAAAAATCACACCATTTGGACCAAAACTTAGTTGACGACCTGTTTCAAGTTCTGGTTCAGCACCATCCACCTGCCATTTTAAGGTAGTCCCCACTTGAGCGCTCCTCAAACAAAGAATCTCCAATTTTATGCTGTTTCTTTTCACCAGGACCAGCACCAACAAACATGTCCAACTAAGCCATGATCCTCAGAAGGCTCATCTTGCACTGCCTCTTAATCACTGCAGTTTTCTTCATCTTGGTCTGCTTTTGACTGGTTCATCAATATCCAAGTCATCCAAAGTGTATTTCACAGCCTTTCGAGTTCAAGTTGACTGGGAGAGTTATACAAGAGAATGGTTGGTAAATCAAACAAATGAGAAAAAGAAAATTGGGGAAAATGATAAAAGAATGAATTATACACAGTTGTCCTGTAAAAGCGAAGTTTTATGGACAGCCAATCTAAATGTGACACATTAGAAAATTCCAGAAACATTGGGCCACACAATACAATTTTCAGCCTGTTCTATTCTGTGTTTTTACCTTCTTTCCATTCCACACATGTCATGGCTGCCACCACCCATAATTGCAAACACCACCAGCCATCGTTGATGCACAAACTCGATTCTTATTGAAAATGGCAGCAACAAAACTAAAAATAACTTAAACACTGCCCCAAAACACCAAAGCATTTTCCAAAAACCCAACACAAATTCCTATTTAATTATTTTTGAACTGGATTCCCTATTTGAAAAAAACCACAAGCATAACCAAATCACTCACTTGAATTCAAACATTGTCACACAAAATTTTCACTAAATCACTCACTTGAATCTGACTTATTTTCTTGAAACTGTGACGGCAATGATGGGTTCAATTGGAAGAGACGGCCATGAGTCTACTTTTTTTTTTTTGGCAATTTTTAATTGGCTAACCATAAAATTGGTGTCATACAGTGTGTTCGTGCAGAATATAACCTCAAATGATTAAAAAAAAATGGATTAATATACGTTACTTTGAGTGTGCAAATGCTAACCTAGGCATACATGGATTATTGTAGTACAGACAAGAAAGTTGAATCTGAAAAAGCCACAATCAGTGATGATCATCATGCATCATGGTGCTCTGTGTTCAAAAACCCTTTATTATCCCAACAAGGAGTGCCCTTACAAAGGGCCATTATTATAAGCTGATCATACCCCATATAATAATTGCCAACAGCCCACCAAAGTTGATTATAATAATCACAAAGAACTGAATAACGGCCAAATAGAACAGATACAAACCAATTTAACTCATCATTTGTAAATCTAATTATTGATAATTATCAGTTTAATTAACTCAAACTAAAATATGATTTGAGATCTCTTTTACTCTATACATCTCCCTCTACATATGTGGTATAGATATGTAAATGCAACAGGAAATTACCTTCCGACCACCTTAGCTAGGGTTTGGAAGTAGCAATCAATCATGTACTGCTTATTGCTTTGGTAATTGGATCCGCTGGACACTACCAACCGGTTCACCCTGCACCAGACCGGGTTTAGCCAAGCCGCACCAAGAGCCAACCATCCAGGGAATGAGAGAGATCGGAAGTGATTGGTCCATGATTATTATGAGGAGGATCAAAATTCTATAAATTTTGTAATTTTGAATTTGAACATCTCCTTAATCTCTGAGATTTAATGAGCTGTTTGGTGTGCAATTTATTATAAGAAATAATTAAAAAATCAAAATCAAAACCACTTGTCCACATTCTCACATTAAAATTTTAAAAAAAAAAAAAATTCATAAGCAGTTTATATAAAGTTGTCTGAACATATTATTAGTCTCTACATTTATTTTTTTAGTCAAACCTGATATTATGTATTTTATTAAATTATGATCTAATTCCAAAGTTATGTTCTACATGCAAACATAGCCTTTGGATTAACATCAACACAAAAGTCCACATATGTTTGGCAAATCAAATTAGCATTCTTAGAATCAAATCATTTGCATTGTGTACAACCCCTATTTGGATTGGCCTAAGATTATAACAAAAAATTGGTAAAATCCTATTAATTTTGAAATTTAATTAATTAGTCCTAATCTCTCATTAATTATTCATTTTGTATACCACATGTCTTTTGGAATTCAATAATATAACCACATGAAAGATGCTATATCTTAATGAACTATTAATCTACACTCCAACTTTCTTTGCTAATTGTAAAATTATGTATTTTATTAAATTAATAATCAAATTCCAAAAGTCACATTCCCAAACAAACAGGATTACAATTCTTTACAATAATCACCCTTGCAATAATCTTGCAATGCTAAATTATATCTAATAGAAATACCAGTGTCTAAACTTTGGGTACACATGAGCAAGTAACACTTTTCAAGCAATGACATACCTAGAAAAAAAATTTGAAAAATGTTGAAGTTGAAATGCATATAATATTCATTTTAAGTATGATGCATGCGATACCAAGTTTAAAACTATGCTATAGATTCAAATTATCAATACTTTTCTTAGTAATTTTGCTAGGTACCCAGCATTTCTCATTTTCAAATGCTTGAGGGATTGTGAAATTTACCAGTCACAAAATTTCCCTTTTCAACTTTTCCATGACCATTATTATGGTTACAACCTTATTCTATCTCTCTAGCCCAACACAATTTTGGAGAAGAGGGGTGTTTGGGGCAGATGATTCCCATGTTGCACAGACATTGTCCTCTTTAGCTTGTCCCCACATCATAGTGTAGAATCCACAGGCAATTATGGTTCCTCCAATAACACTGCATAACACCTCAAATTTACATCATAAGAAGTATGCCCACAGTCACTTCCACAACAACAACAAAAAAAAAAAAAACTCTGTACACATTCATTGCTGAGAATAAAAAATATGGCTATGATGATATACATATACCTGCCAAGTTAAAGTGCATTGCTGAGGAAGATGAGCTCAAAAACCACTGCAATTACCATTATTGTGGGCTTGAACATGGCTACAAAAACGGGACCCTTCTGGTGCCCGCACCATGTCAGAGCAGTTTTTTGGAACACAGTCCCATATATTGCCTGCAATAAATAAGTGATGACAAGTTAATTAAGAATAATCAATTAAAGCCATATGCGCGTAACTTTTGAAATATGTGTTAGTGTTTAGTTCAGTTCGTATAGGCAAAAAAGACTTAATCAGCTTTTTGTTTGCAAGAATGTTTGGAAGGGGATAATTTTGGCTTCTGCAGTTAGATTATCAGTTTTTAGCTTATCAAAAGCTGCACCAAAGCAATGCGCATTCAGAGGCATGTTGTGGTAGAAGAACACAGTTAGGCTTTCCAAACCATGTCCAACGTAACTAAAACACAAGCTATATGTTCATAATCTTCTTACTGAAAATACAAAAGCAATCATCTCAATGCCAGGTTGTAGTATCCAAGCAGTTGGATTTGTTACAATTGATGAGAGAGAAAATTGCACACTCGACAGTGCCAAAGAAGCAGTAGAAAAAAACTACGGTGATTTGATCCGGGTACTCTTCAACATTTGTTGTCTGCAATTAGAAATCAACAACAGTTTCGTTTAAAGAAAGTTTTAACCATACTGACTAAACATTGGGGGTGTTTCACAAGTTACGTTTTGATTAAAATAGTTAATAAAGACAAAAATAAATTAAAATAGTTAATTAAATAAAATGTTATATTTAAATAATAATTATTTTATCTTTTCTTTCACGACATCAAACCAATTGCAAAAAAAAAAAAAAAAAAAAACTATTATTCCAAACACAAAGTTTTAAGCCAAGCTAAAATGGCGAAAAGCGCCAAGTTCCCAAACCAACCCATTGGAAGATTTTTTTTCAAGGGAAAATATTAGATAAATGGTAAACAAGGAAAATAATCACAAGTGAGAACTGTGTCATTTTTGCACAATTCTATAGAGCATCTCATAAAGTAATTTTTTGGTGGTTTTTACCTGAGCAATGTTCCATATGGAAGACGAAATGCAAGAGAACCCAAGGAAAAGCCCTCCAAGGACCCCAGTTTGGGGCCTTTTATAAAGAGTCACCACAAATGGTCCTGACACTGCCATAATGATCCCTAATGATCCCCAGGGATTTTGCTTGACTACTTGGTCTTCTCAAATCAAATTTCTCCATCCTAAAAATTGTAGAAGTTAAATGAAAAATCAAAACATACTTGAGAACTATATATGTTGAGAGAGAGAGAGATTGTAAGATTTTTTTTTTTTTTAATTTTAATTTTAATTTTTTTTTTAAATGAATACAAGAATGAGGGGTTTCAGGTTATTTGACAACTTCTTGCAACTTCATATTTAGGGGTTATTTAGGATGTTCTAAATAAGTGTATTTTTTGATTTTTTATAGAAAGATGTGTAAAAAAATAGAGAGGAGATATTGATTGATGTGATTCAAAAAAGATAAAAGGATAAAAAGTGTGGACTTATTTGGGATGACCTAAATTTTTAATTATTTTACAAAATTTATACTAATAATATTTAATCTCAGTTCGAAAAATATATAATTTATTATATATTATTATGCGTAATTTTGTAAAATAATATAATTATTAAAAATTTAGGAATTAAAATATAAATAATAATAATATAGATAATATAAATAATAATAATGTGTGTAGTATTAAAATAAACAATTAATTTTTCATTAATATATAATAAAGTATAATTTAATTAAGAATTTATTTATTTATATAATTATATTAAAATATTGAATTAAAATATAATTATTTTAAATATTTATATAAGATAAAAATAAATCTATCTCATTGATAAATCTATCTCATTTATGATCAAATCTGCTGAGGATTCGCGCTCGCCACGAAATCTCCTTATCTTCTTATCTTCTTATAAATAGGATGAGTGGATCAAAACTGGGGGGAAAAAAGATGAAAGGAAAAGAATGAAAGAAAGAAGAGAAGAAATGAAGAAAAAATAAGGAAAGTTGGGCGCGTCTTTAATAGTGAAAAGAAAGAATAAGGTATTAAAATTAAAGTGAGTTATATTATATCTTGAGTTACTAAAATATATTTTACATATGTTTTAATTTATCAAAATATATTTTATACAAGTATGTTTTATTAGTATATTAATAAAAGTTATATTTTATAAAGATTTCAGTTACGTGGTTTTATTTCTAAACCCTATTTGCTTAAAAGGAAACACATAGATATGTTTATTTATATTTTAAAGAATATTTGGCTATACCCTTATAAACAATTATGTTTTGTAAGTACCACCACGGGACTCCCACGCCTTGGAAAACTTAAATAACTATTAGTTTCTGTTTGGTTATTTTGTGACCTCTGATCCATTGACCTCTGTTCTGTGCGGAGTAAAGTGTTGTGCAGAGTTAAGTGCTACACTGTTGTGGGAGCCATCTCTACAATCCGTACGAGCCACCTCTTAAATCTATACATACATTGCATGCGGACCAAAGTCTTTGTCTTGAGCTAAGTCTACACTATTGTAGGAGCCACCATTAGAATTCAAATGCCACCTCTTGAATCCGTTCTGCTCATTTATTTGTCATACATGACCTCTGTTACATTACATCTGAGTGGTTATAGTTATTTACTTACATAATTTATGTATTTCAGTTCTGCTATCTAAATTAGCGGTTTCTGCCACTTAAATGATTTGTTTATCAAATTACCATGATTATGATTATTTATTTACATAATCTCAGTTTTTCTACTAAACGGATTATGTGTTCTGACTAAGTTATCTTAAATATTTTGGCCTAACTAACTATCCATGGTTATTTCGTATCCCTTATACTCTTGGTATAATATTTCTCACTCTACTATGTGCTTATAGTTGTTTACTAATTTTCAGAAAATAATGCAATTCAGAAATAGCTTTTGAAAAGTCTTAGATGCGGGGCTGCGGAATAAACACGATGCGGGGCTGCGGAATAAACACACACATAGTATTTTTATAATATTTTTATATGTAAATATCAACCTTTTTTGTCAATAAATTGTGTAATAAAAATAGAAACTCCAATGATTATTTTGGTACCCTTAGTTAAATATTACTTCCGCTTACGTTTATTGATTTGTTTATGAGTTAACTGGAGGTAACTTTAGTTATTGGTGTTATCCGAGATAGGCAACCCAAGAGGGGGGGTGAATTGGGTTATTAAAAATTTCACAATATTAAAATTAACACAATATTTAGAATTTTAATAAATAAAAAAAAACAGAATAATAATTATCAATATAAAAGTAAGAGAGATAGGAAGAGAAAATCAAACACTGCGATTTATAGTAGTTCGGCACGCCAGGCCTACGTCTACTCCCCAAGGAACCTCCTTGAGAATTTATTTACTATCAATTGAATAAATACACCACCAAGCTTGTGGATTTGACACAGGACTTACTCTTATCTATTGAGTCTCACTCAACAATAAAAGCCTTACCCTTACAAAATCTCTCACAAAAATAAGGAATAAGAATAAGTGATACTTAAACCCACTTTTACAATAATTCTCTCACAAAGAGTAGATATGAAAGTCTAAGAATAAAGGCTAGACTTAAATCTGAAAGTAAAAGAGCAGAATACAATTTGGAGCTCACAGAAAATTTTCTCTTCAAGTTCTTAATTTTTCTCCACACACAACACTTCTATTTATACATAAAAATATACCCGTTTGACGCTCCTTACTGACGACATGGATGACATCTATTTGTTTCAACTTGTCATCATGAGGCATCCTTTGTTTCAACTTGTTATCATGAGGCATCTTTTCTTTTTGACAAAAACAAAGTGGCCGAATTTGAACAAAACTCACAAACATGTGGGTTTTGACTAATATATATATATATATATAATCCTACAAAGTCCACATTATAAAGATGTAACTTTAACATTCAAATACGAACTTCAACATGTGAATTAAAATTCAATATGTTGTAATTTTGCAACCATTTCTTTGTGTATTATATCATGTATGATTTTTTTCACATGCTAGTAATTAATGTTTCTACACACTAATATATATGATTGCTTCCGTGATGTATGCTATTATATGCATTTATATGTTCTGATCAAATATTTGCATACATAGAAAAATCTCTTTAAATAATATTTATGATGTATCTGAAAATATATGCCCTCTTTAAAATATTGTGTATGTTGTAAAGATTTTAAACTAAATATATTCTACCACTCCATATTAATTTTGTCAAAACAAGACAACCTATCAATAACAAATTTGTCAAAATAATACAACCAATCCATCATTTTTGTGAAAATAATATAATTAATCAATTTTTAATTTGGTCAAAAAGTGAATAGTGATTATCCTCAAGTTTCAAAAAGTGAATAGTAAAGTTTTCAATAATATTTTTATTTAACTAATATTTAACAAATATATATATTTTAAAAAGATAATATTTTGTGTCAAATAAATATGTACATTAAAAAAAATTCAAATTGTTACAAATAATCTTTTAGACATCATCAAAATTAAATAATATGATTAACAATCTCGCCTTTTTTGATGATGGCAATATTTGTATGGATTTGACACAAAATAAAATTGACAAAATATTTGATAACCCTGCAAAGCAAAAATCATATTTTTTTACCATCTCCCTGTAACAGCGCCCGCGGGGGACCTCGCTACTACAGTTCGGACTCCCTGTTTGTTGCGGTTCTAAATATGAACTAAAGAGTCTAACTCTAGCAAATCGTTTTGAAGAAAAAACATATTTTTTGAAAAGTAGTGCCAAACATGGACTGCTTTGCCAGATTACAGAGTCGCCACCTAAATATTTTAAAATAAGAAATTTAGAAAACCCTGACTCGGTGTCGAAGGCCACATGTCCGTCATCACCAAAGTTGTCTTGGCTCGGGAGCTTGGGCACGATCGGGGAAGGTCAGCTATGAGCACCCCCTTTCGCTCGGTCCGAAGATCGGCCTCTACTAACCGTGATATCCGATTTTGAAAACATTACATGCTCTTATTCCAATTATTAGCCTAGAATTACTATGTTATGCGCACAGCAAACAAGTATAGACTAGATCGCCTAATTTGAAAACAAACATTGCATATCCGTTCGTTTTGAAAATGCTTTGGAATTTGCTACTCGCAAGTAGGCTAAAACACGGATTTCAGTGAGTTTTCCCAACTCAAGCAATCCAACCTCCACCCACAGGCATTCAAACAATTTAACTCATATAAGCATTTAGCCGCATGGTAAGCATACTGTTATGTTAACATCCACACGCATGCGATATGCTAAAGCATAAATACTTACATCGTACTCCGTGCCAAAACAAGAAACTAGTTAGCAAACATGCATGACCTAGTTCATGTTAAATGGCTAATGCAACACAGGCGAAGATGCAATTTAGAGTAGGCTCGGCTAACCCTAAAGATGGCATGTGAAATGCACTTTATTCGATGCACGTATTCAATTTGGAATTGAAAATACAATGCAGTTTGTATGATGTACCGAGCCTGATGCATGTCAACAAATGCATGGATGCACGCATGCATAGCATAAGGTATGCTAAAATAAACGTGCCCTAATACTAACCATTAAAAGCAGGTAAGTAAAAGGGAGAAAGAAGTGGGGGTTGGAAGACATACACACCACTCACCCACACTTATTACAGATATGCCCTCGCTCGGAGGGACCGAAAGAATAATACAAATAATTAACTACGCAAGCTAATTAAATATTACAAATAGCCTAATTAGTTGACAAACTAACTAAACTAAGAAAAACAGTAAACCGCCTCGGGAGGAGAGCCAAATGTAGCACGTGCTCGGGTCTTGTTCGGAATTGCACTGCCATGCCTAGACTGCCTCTGTTTTCCCTGCTCTGCCTTTTTGAAAACTGCCAAAGTCTCAAAACTACTTCTCAAGGCACTAGGGGATACCACCGGCTGAGGGGAAACACCACCGGTTGAAGTATGTGGCCACCGGCACAAAATGAACTCATCGGCTGATAATTTAATGCCGGCCGGCACTAAATGTTGCCGATCGGCACTGAATGTCTGCAGAACTTGCAACTCACAGTAGCAGAGGGCAAAATCTTGCATGGCAATGTTATTCAAACAATGTATGCACCAAACACACTCCTTATCATGTTTATGACTCAAAGGGGCATGTGCCTCGATTCTCGGGCCACCAATCACGCATTCCCATGCATGATGGCCCAAAGGATCAAATGTGCACTTTCAATCTCAAATGCATGCAAACCAAACAAACCAAAATCCCAATCCCTATCACCAAATCAAGGGACAAGGAATGCATGTTGATGCAATGCAACCTAGTCATGTTAGCTATCATGCAATATGAACAATGCAATGTACTTATGCAAAGCATACAAGCAAACATGAGGTAAGCATGCAAGCAAGCAAATGATGGTCTTAAACATGACTTAGGCAACTCTAAATAGGCCTAAAATCAGTGGCCAAAGTGCCCAAAAATGAAGGCTAATCACGTATGCACACATGCACATGTTAAGGTACCAACTTAAGCATCAAGTGAGCAAGCTTTAAGCACACTTAAAGGAAACTAAACATGGACAATTAGCATACATAGAAAGCTCTGAAAATTATGCAAAACATGGTGCCAAACCAAGCAAAAAAATAGACTAAGCATGCAACAAATGGCTCAAGCATCCAAGGCAAGCCAAAGGAGACCTAAACCATGGCTAAGCCAACCAAGCCTCACAAGGTCAAGAAGGCTTAAAACAAGTCTAAGGCAGCCTTAGACCATACAAATGAGACCTCCTAGATGGCATCTAAGTGGCTCTAGAGCAAGGCATACACAAAGGTCAAGGCATGAGGCATACAACATATGCATTCAAAGCTTCAAAGAGGCATGCAAGGCAATCAAACAAGCATGTCTAAGGGACTGAAATTGCATGCTAAATGGTTCCAAACCATTGAAAATAATGCAAACAAGGCATGCTACACATTTATGCACTTAAGGCCAATAAGCCAAACATGCAAAGAGGCTATACAATGCAAGCTAGGGTCGACCAAAATAACTATGGACAGACCTCATTCATGGCAAAATAAGCATACAAGCTTCACAAATGTAAGCCTAAAACATGCTAGAAACAAAGGCACACAACCTAAGACATGTTAAGGGATCACAAGGCATTACATGGCAACTATGCTAAGCATGCATAAGGGACCAAAACCAACTCTTAGCAATGTTATATCATGGCATAATAAACATAAAATGCAGCCTAGACATGCTCAACATACACACCAACAAAGGCTTCCTCAAGAGGCCAAAACTTGTCCTTTTCAAGGACAACAAGGAGAGGGGGTGGCCCTCTCCTTCTTGGGACTTCAAGGCATCACCTACACCACTGAAATCCCTCAAGATTTCAGTGGTGAAGAGACCCAAACACCAAAATCCCGGAGCTCAACAAAATAGCACAAAAATGAGGCCTTTCAAGGCCTAAGAGGGGCCAAACTTCCCCAAAGCACAAAGCACCCTTAATAAACTATCAAGAGGACTAAAAAACAGAACTTTTTTGTATTAAACACCAAGCACAAAAATAGTTCAAAGATAGGTAAAAATGGAGTGCAAAAATGGGGTGTATAAAGCAAGTTTCTCACCCTTGTTGACCTTCTTCACAAGTGTTGATGTTGTTACTTCCTTGGGCTCAAATCCAGCCAAGAACACCAAGAACAACCTCTTGGAACCTCAGTAGTCAAGGGAAGGTGAAACACTAGGTGCTTGTGTGCAATAATGTGGACTAAAGCACCTAGTGTACAAACAAGAGAGAAAAAGAGAGATAGGATAGATATAGAACTCAAACCCTAAAACCAGAGCTTCTCTGAGGTCTTTTCTCTCCAAAATGTCTAACCCTCCAACCTTTGAGCCAAGAGGAGGAAGGGTTCTCTTATAGGCAACCAAACTTACAAGTTAAGCCACCAAGAAGCTCATCCCTCCATACACATGTATGGAGGGAAAGAAGATGCAAGACAGCTGCCTTAAAATATCTCAAAAAGCAACTGAGCAAGAGTCAATTTGGGCAAAAATGTCATTTTGTTAAAAAAGAGTGCCGACCGGCAATATACATTGCCGGTGGCAACACAAAACCAGCTGGTGGCCTCTAGCCACTGCCGGTGGTGCAAGGGGATGTCTCACAAGGCATCCTCTGCCTTTCCAAGGCAAAACACAAGTGTTTGGTGTAAAACCAGACACAAACAGTCGAGTTCGAAGATCCTAAGGCAAGGCGCGTAGCCGAGAACTCCGGGAACTCCAAACGAACACAAACATGGATGATCACCGGGCGTTCAAACGGTAACGTCTAGGTCTCGAGGACGGTCAAAAATGGGGTGTCTACAGTTGCCCCTCTTTGACAGAACTCGGAAGTCATAACAATGACGGGAGTGAATGTCAAAGCCCAGAGACGACCCATTTTTGACAAGGCTGAAGACTTGGACAAACATACAAAGCGCAAATGGTTGAACTCGCAAGCTGCCTACGTATCCCTTTAGGAATCAAACCAGCGTAGTTCAGGCACAGGCATACAAGCCGCAGATAAGGTATGCGCCCGTAGGCGGGGGCAAGATGCAACTAACGATGCAAAAGGCCGAGCATAACTTATAATCATGCAAAGGAAGCTGTAACGAAGCACGCATGCGACAATTATAAGCTAGCAAGCACCAAACTACACTATAATGCAGAAAGGATGTAAGAGAATTATGCAATTCTCTGTACGTCTCACTCGGAGGATACAATACCTGTGCGGCTCGTCCGGTTGCTCCGACCTCAAATGAGCCGTACATACAATATCGTGCCTGCAAAGAAAGCAAACTTAACAGGTACAATGTTGTTAGCAATATGTATGACAATGCGAAATGAATGCAAGATGAGATGCAATATATACAAAACAATGTATGAATAATGCAAATGAAAATGCAATTGAAACTAATGTAACGCAAATGATATGCAAAACTTTAAAACAAATATAAACAATGCAAATAATATGCAATGTAATATGCAATGCAATTGAATCACGATCCAATCAGGAGCGGTTCAAAACCACACATATGTCAAATAGGTTGATGGAAGTAACAAGTCCGTCTACCATAGAAAAGGTGCCGCTACCCTCAAACCAACATACTAGCGTGGAATGACCAAGGCGCGTACACATGCAGAACTATGAGTGATGCAGACGGACACAAGAACAAGTATTGAGTGGAATGACATAAGTGGGGTGACGACCCGCTGAGGAAAGAACAATGATCCTAATGCCGGATGCAACAATTACACTACAATGCAATAGAAATGGATATGGCATGTAGCCAAAACCGTATTTTTCCTAGGAAAGACATGTACACGCACAAGCCATGTCTAGCACAGAAAATGTGCCGCAACCCTCAAACCAACATACCAACGTGGAATAGGCGCGTACACATGCAGAACTGTGTTTTGACGTGAAAAGTAAGGGCACATACCAGACCAAGCTCAACAAGGAAAGGCGCAAGTCATGGATGGAAGATGATGCAGTGGATGCATGCAACTACAATGCAATGAAAATGGATATTTACAGAAAATACATGACATATGCACTATATTACAATGATGATGCATGACATATGCACGTTTTTTGGAATGCATGACATATGCAATATTTACAATGATGCATGACATATGCAGTATTTACAATGATGCATGACATATGCATGTGTTTGCAATGATGCATGACATATGCATGTATTTACAATAATGCATGACATATGCATGTGTTTTTGTTTTTGGATTTTTTTTGAAATGCATGACATATGCAGTATTTACAAATGGTGCATGACAATGCACTATGATGCAACGACTATGATTGCAGCTTTCCCTATCTTACCAACAGGGCGATATACTAGGTTGGTTCAGTATCCAGGATTGAGGCGTAGACATGCTGCCTCAACCTATGGGGCTTCCATACAGATTTCAAGCCGAGGGTACACCCCTTGGGTATTTAAACCAGACTTTAGTCTCGGAAATCCCGAACCTTTGTGTTCTAGGCATAAACCGTTCGAACTCTAGTTTTCACCGTCTCAATTGGTCTTCTAGGAACTCACCGCAAAAACAGGCAGGTGGCTTTACCAGACCACTGAAAGTCGTTCGGGCACGACAAACGCCAAAGGAATTGCACCTTCAGAGGATTTAAGGTCTCCTAGACCGTGATGCACAGAACAATGCGATGTGCAAAAAAGTGCAATTGAATGCATGTAAAATGCAATGAGATGCGCAGAATAGCGTGATGCGTTAGACAACGCGAGTGAAGGTCTTGCACCTCCTAAGGATTTAAGGTCTCCTAGACCGTGCATGTTTAAGGTCTCACCAGACCGGTGTGGGGCAATGCATGAATTGAGATGCGGTGCACAAGGCGGTCACGATCGCGAAGATAAGCGCGATTGAATGCATGCAAAATGCAATGAGATGCCAAAATAAGCGCGATCGTTAGACAACGCGAGTGCACAAGAAAGTGCGATCGCAAGATAAGCGATTGAATGCATGCAAAATGCAATGAGATGCGCAAAATAGCGCGATGCGTTAGACAACGCGAGTGCACAAGAAAGTGCGATGCGCAAGATAGCGCGATTGAATGCATGCAAAATGCAATGAGATGCGCAAAATAGCGCGATGCGTTAGACAACGCGAGTGCACAAGAAAGTGCGATGCGCAAGATAGCGCGATTGAATGCATGCAAAATGCAATGAGATACGCAAAATAGTGCGATGCGTTAGACAACGCGAGTGCACAAGACAGTGCGATGCGCAAGATAGCGCGATTGAATGCATGCAAAATGCAATGAGATACGCAAAATAGTGCGATGCGTTAGACAACGCGAGTGCACAAGACAGTGCGATGCGCAAGATAGCACGATTGAATGCATGCAAAATGCAATGAGATGCGCAAAATAGCGCGATGCGTTAGACAACGCGAGTGCACAAGAAAGTGCGATACGATGCATGCCAAATGCGATGAGGTGCACACCTTAATGCACCGAAGGTCTTGCACCTCCCGAGGATTTAAGGTCTCCTAGACCGTGCGTGTTTAAGGTCTCGCCAGACCGGAACGCAACAATTATACAACACTTTAAGTGAATGCGATGCAAGCGAGTAAACTTGAACCCAACTACATCTCATGCAGCAAGGATTAAGAGAATTAAGCAATTCTCACGGCGCCTACGCGGAGAAGGCTAAAAGCGACTACCGAGAACACTCGGAGTCTCAAACACAACGTCTCTGCGTGATCGTACCACGTGAGAGGAAAGAGCAACACTTCTCAACGTAGTACACGCGAGAGAAGAAAGGGAAAAAGCAAAAAGAAACCTCTCAACGTAGTACACGCGAGAGGGGAAAGACAAAAGGCCTCTCAGCGTAGTACACGCGAGAGGGGGGGAGTGCGAGACAACGCACATGGGACACGCATGCCAATGCAAATGAGACACGCATGCCGATGCAAATAGGGCAAATGAGACACGCGTGCCTCATAAGAATGGAAAATGGAGTGCAATGAGGTACGCGTGCCTCAAAGGATGGAAAATGAAGTGCAATGAGGTACGCGTGCCTCAAAAGATGCAAAACAATGCAAGTGTGACACGCATGCCACACGAAATGTAAATCAAGACATGATGTGCGAGGCAATGTATGTATTGAGGTACATGACAACGCGTGAAAACGCTTGTAATAAAATGCATGATAATGCATGACGGCGCAATGCACGCCGATCGAGGTGATGAATGTATGCAACGCACACGGAGCAACTTTTAAACCTTGTAAAAACCAAAAGGATACAAAAGGATACATCTTCGCATGAATTTGAGCGCCGCGCGCTGAAGACACGATCTGAGGTCAAAACGGAGGCCGGTTAATCATCGGAAACGCTTTTGCCTTTTTGAACAACAAAGGCCCTGAACCACACTTTTAACCCAGAAAAAAGGTGTAGGAGGCTTGGAAACCACTGAGGAAGGGCACCGGATGCCCACCGGCCGTCCATCGGCACTAAAACAAATCCATCGGCAAACTATTGTGCCGACCGGCAAAGAGTGTGGCCGACCGGCACGAAATTCCTATGTCGGGGCAGTTTTGGTATTTCGCTACGGGTGTTTTAAAATAGGGCCTCCAACCCTATTCTTTTCACTTCTCCTTGCTCGAAAATTCCTCCCCCTTCTCTCTAGAGTATTTTCGGCCCTCGATCCTCGCATTTTCTCGCGTTTTAGGCTCGATTTCGTCGTTTGATTCGCGAATACCTTCGTGTTTTGCACATTTTCGACTGATCAAAATTTCATTTCGGCACATCCTTTGCCATTTTCATCTTTTTGGGACTTGTTCCCCTCGATCTCTTCTCGATACCCGTGCCTTTTCACATTTCGACCTTCCCGGCCTTTCCCGACCCTCTCGGGGTTGACTTTTTGGTTGACCCTTCACATTCTTACCCGGTTTTCCATTTTTCGGTCATCTTCCCATTCTCTTCCTGATGGCAGACGACCTTCCGCAGGGTGGACCCCCTCCAGAGATCGAGATGGAGCGAGGTTGATCCGTGCCACTTGCATCCGGCCATTCGACCCGAAGACCTCTGAGCTGCGATCCATGTGATGCTCCGGACGGACTTCGCCGATTCCGGAGTTTCGAGAGGCGTGCACGCGAAGCTTCTCTGCGAGCCTACCTCCCACTGTCTTCGGTAACTTCGAGGTAACTTTCTTTCCGGTTTACTTTTTCCAATGTAGAACATTTAAGCGCCATAGTTGTCTCTGTTCTTTCTTTAATGCTTAATCGATATCTTGTACCAGTAGTTGATTGTAGACAAACTCACAAGTGATATCTGTTTGAGACCGACATCTTGCACACTGCTGCAATAGCCGAATCACCCGAATACCGGTGCATCTTGTATTTCAACATTATGCACTGGCACTTGATGCTTGCTTGAATCTGAAAACATCTTTGCATCTTTGTATTTATACTGAACCATTCAAACATGCTGACACATCAGACGTTGTAGTTCATCTACTAGCACACTGTAACCTGATATCTACTTGAATCTGAAAAATGTGCACACATGCACCATATCTGTACGCTGATCTTCACTGCATCTTGAATATTGCTTCGCAATTGCTGTTTTTGATTACAGGGAGACTCCCATACCATCCGTGAGTATGGGAACGTCGTTGCTCGGGATTGGTATCTGGAGCTCCCCGGGGCAGTCCGTCAGATCGTTGATGAGGCGGGTTTCGGCATCTTTTGCAGGGGGCTCTCCCGACTTATTACCTGCAGGCCTTTGCTTACCGCTTTAGTGGAGAGGTGGTGGGATACCACCAACTCCTTCCACTTCTCTACTATGGGGGACATGACGATGACCCCTTATGACTTCTCGATGCTTACTGGCATCGGGGTAGGGGATGATCCGATCCCCTTTGACACAGACATGGGTGAGTGGGACGCCGCCTATTTGTACCTGCTCGGCACTCAGCCACCCCTTGCTCGGGCAGGCTTTGTTCGATACTCCTGGTTCAAGAGCCAGTTCAGGGTTCAGCCACCCTTGACGGAGGAGTCGCAGATGACCCCGGAGGAGGTAGACCAGTACGCACGGGGCTTCATTATGTTCTTGCTCGGGACGACTCTCTTCGCCGACCGAGCGAACATCGTGCCTCTATATGCATTGGCGCCTTGGTGGGCGTCGAGCAAATCCGCCACTACGATGAGCGCGAGCTTGGCCACTCATGCGGCTATATGAGCTCTTCCTCCGCCTCGATGGGCGACTTCTTGGCGCTCTTGGCGAGCTTAGGAGGTATATCTTCTTCTTTACATTTACATTTTTTACCTTTTACGCTTTCTATATGTACTTTCGGTACACTTTGCACACTTGTAGTCTGCTCTACATCTTGTATATCGTACACTCGCTACATACTACGCCTTACAGTTGTACTGCTGGACATCTTGTACACTCTGCACAATACACTGCACAACACACGGTTTTGCTATTTACGCTTTATTACGTGATTACCTTTTATCTGATAAGCACACTGATATTTGCTCTGTAGTTGTGGGTATACGCCTACTTTCCCAGGCTTGCTCCAGTACCTGACGTGGAGATCCCACTAGATGTCCCCTTTTCTCACCGCTTTGATGTGAGGTGCGCCCGGAGACCTCAGGAGACTTTTATCTTCTTCCGCCGTTATTTCGACACTATCACTGCCGCGGAGGTATGTTCCACTTTAAAGTTCGTTTAAGCTTTGCTTTACACTGCATTTTCGACAATAGACAGATAACAAACTGCATTTGTATCCACAGATCACCTGGCGGCCTTGGGCTCCATTGCCAGCCGTGGTGAGAGATCACTATGAGAGCGCGGCAGAGACTTCCCGCCGCCGGATTCTGTTGGAGGGCCCGGTCTGTCGGGCCTGGTACCTGGGTGAACGTTTCTTGCGTCAGACCCTGGGTTTACCGGAGCAGATAGTTCCGGGTCCTCCTCCTACACATATGAGGCACACGGAGGGATTCTCTCTCGAGCACCTGCAGGAGTATACCGCTAGCTGGAGTGAGGAGCGTCACAGAGGCGAGGGCGACTACGCCGAGTACATTCAGACCTACATCATGCGACCCTTGAGCAGTGGTCGACGAGCTGAGAGGAAGAGGCGGGACACCGATGGCAGGATAGGGCGGGCGGGATCGTCGAGGGCGGCCCGAGTTCATGGCGGGAGTGGAGTTCGAAGAGGACAGGGAGTTAGTTGGCCAGCACTTCCCCCCACGATGGCATGCCGAGGGCCGGGTGGGGAGACTTATCAGATCCCCATCGCCCCTCCTCCGGTTGGTCACGAGTTGGTTGGATTCCACGGCTTGCCTCCGGTATGTACCACCACATTTTGCATCTTGCATTGATCATTTGATTTCATATCATATTCCACAGAATACTGATATATCTAACATTTTGCAGGCTTCCCCCGAGTACACCCGGCAGGCGTTGGAGTTGAGTGCCTCCTTGATGGGGATGCTAAATCGAACCTTCGACCTCCTGGCCTTCTACGGTATCCTGGTATGTTCTCCTGACCACAGCCTCACACCATACACTGTTCACACAATGTGATGCACAATACAACAAAACTTGACATACAATCGTCCGGCAGACGGGCCGTACTCATATACAACATTACGCCTTTGGTATCTTGCTCACGGCATCCACACAGATTTCATACTCGCCTGCTGCATTACGCCGGTATATTGCTCACGGCTTCCACATGCTTGTACTCACACCGCATTACTGCCTTTGGTATCTTGCTCACGGCTTACTTAGTATCTTGTCGTCTGCAATTCATGTTTTTCTTTCTCCCCCATTTTTTAGGTCCGTTCGATGCACTTTCTGAGGAGTGCTCATTGAGCCCTCTATTCTGCTCGATGAGGAGAGGAAGCACTCTGTCCTCGCACGAGAGGGCATGCTCATGTCGGGAGTAGCTCTCGGCGCTGTTCTGCTGGCGATGATGATGAGTCGAGTCCGGCGGAGGCGGTGAGGTGGCGAAGTCATCGAGGAGGAGGCAGGAGGCAGTTCGAGCTCGGATTCGGATAATGGTGCCGGCAGCGATGCTCACAGGCTCGTGCCGGGAAGAGGCGAGACAAACCCTCGAACTGAGACCACTGATGATACCGCAGATTTTTGCTATTTTTCTCCTTTCTGTACTTTTCTTTCTTTTGTTGGTTGTTGGATTACCTTGTACTGCCGCAGGCAGGTTTTTGTTTTCTTCAAAACTATGTACTTGAAAAGGATGATATGAAATGAAACAAACTTTTGTCCAAAAGATGTTACATTTGCGTATTTCATACTTTGCACCGCATTGCATCATATTACACCTCGAATGTGCATGATATTGACTCGTTGTTTGAAAATTGAGCAATTGTACTGTAATCATCAGATAACAACCAATTAGCAGCAAAATAACTCAAACAAATCACTGCTTAAACTAAATACACAGCCCACACTCTACTAGGGATTGATCTGCATACAACACATAACACAGCGCTCGGTTCATTCTGCCCACAGCAAACCCTGAACAAACAGCCAATCTGACAAGACGGACCACGAAAGCTGAAACGGTTGAAGTTGAAACACACTTGGATGTCCCAAATTTTTTCTTTTCTTCTCCTGCCTCGCATAAATGTAGAGAATGGCACAACATTCCGAGCACAAACGATTTTGAAAAAGAGTTTCACGACCGGGGTATCGAGCCTACCACAAACACTGCGAGACAGACTCAAACAAAGGGACAAAAGGCACACGACCGGAAATAACGAGACATGCTTGGAAAAGATTCAAAGCCAAAATTAAGGTCGACAAATCAAAAGACACGAAACACAGACGTGTTTACAACAAGACCTGAAATCTTGAGAAGCCAGTTCCTCCGGGTATTATTTCCCACCCTTTCTCATTTGTGATACTCACATCACTCGGCCCTCAGGCTCGGTTTTTCTGTCAAAAACCCTTTTCTTCACTTTTCTCTCAACTTACTCCTCTCTATTCTTTATTCTCTCTTTTTTTTTCAATCCCTCCCCTGGGTCATTGATAGATGAATAGAAAGTCGTGGATTCACACCCGACACTGCTAGCTCACGGCTATTTCTTCTAGTGAATAAAGTGCCCTCTTGGCAAGCACGCTAGCGGGGGAAAGACAGAAGACCTGACTCAATCGTGCCCTTAGTTCGTCATTTTGACCATTTTTTTGTTTTCTAAAACAGTTTTGATAAAAAATGAGGGTTGGATTAACACACTTATTCGATTTTTGATTTGGAAATCATGCAAGTCAGGCTGTGAGCACTGAAAATTCTCCTTTTTGGGTCCAAACATGGTCCAATTTTGGAAAATGAAATAGTTTTCGAGAAAATAATCAACTTTAGTAAAAAAATTTAAAAACTACTTTTGCAAACAGCCGATGCTCGACGAGCACGGAACTTACCCTCGAGATGCGCGACCTCGGATCGGAGGCAATGGGAAAATTGCCCCTTGCTTAAAGGGGGATAAGGCAACGGAAAGTTGCCCCTAGTTTAGATGGCAACTCAGGGCAACTTATGGCAATGCATGGCAACAGAAAGTTGCCCCTTGTTTGGATGATGCCGCGGTATGCTGTAAGCCAGTCCTTGTTAATGACGATCGGACCCTCGGACGCGGAGGAGACGAGGACGGTCTGAATCAATATATGGACACAATCACCTGGAAGGTGTTGGTGGTTGGGCTTCAAGAGGAAATTGACTTGCATAGTTCCAGCCGTTGTGACCGAGACATCGGATTCGGAGGAGATACAAGTGATCAAAACCATAACATGGACTGAGACGTTATGGGAGCGTTGGGAGCTGGACTTCAAGATGAAGTTGCCTACGTATCCCAAACATGGGAATCAAGCCTTACGTAGTTCCGGTTAAGGTACACTCGGGTATTTTAACCTTCACTGTTTAGGCTCTAACTTTTGCCAAGGTGCCTGTTGCAGGTTTTCGACCTTGCGAGCTTCTTTTTCTTTTCTTTTCATTCTTGCTTTTTCTCTTTTTTTTTGCATTTTTTTTTTCTTTTTTCCTTCCTTCTGCATTTTCTGTATTTTTTGTATTTTGTATTTTGTATTTTTTCTTTTTTCATTATTTTCTTTGCTCTAACTTTTGCCTGGGTCGCCCTTCCGGGTTTTCGACCCAGCGAGCCTCTCAAAGGGTAAAAGTGTAGCTTTGTCCATGCCAAATGGTTTTGAGATTGAAGCCTCTCTGTATCCGAGAGAGCGACTGTCGGGTTGATTTGCAGAAGAGTCCATCACGGCTGCCTCATGAGCCTTGCTCGACGGGATCTGATCTCCTTGATCTGACTTTAATGCCTCTTGCTCGAGGGCTACTTCAAATTGGGCCGCACAAGCGTTACACGGCAGTTAATTGTTTTGAACGGATTCCAGGTTTGAAATAGATAGGTTGAATCTCGAGGCTGAGAGCGATCCTGGGCTGCACAATCTCAAGAGCGATTCCACACAGGTCTTCGCAAGACTGCGCAAAACATTTTGTTTTTTGAAAGTTTTTAAGAAAGCGACAAATCGCTCGCGCTGAAGATAGTGTGGAACCAGTCTGAATCAGGCCAGGGTCCTTCTCAGTACTCACGCTGACAAGTATGATTTCATTCATTAAAAGCTTAGCATGTCCCTCTTTTTCTCAAAATGATCAAAGTTCTGCAAAAACCCGAGGAATTCTTTCCTCTTCGTTTTTATCACCGCAGTGTTTGAAAAGGGGTTTTATGAAAAGCTTAGGTCATCATAATGATGTTTAAGGCACAAGAGAGCAGGCGAAATGTACTGTCGTTCCATTCACATCCTCTGGCGCAACCAGCTGAAATAACAACAAGTACTGAAATATGATGGCCGCGGCTGTTTCACTCAGATTCCTTGATTGTGACTGGCTCCTCAACCGAGACAGACTCAAAAGGAAAAACAAAAGGATAATTACAAAACGGCGTTTGAGGCAACAACCCCGGAATCGCCTGGTATTCTATACAAGAGGGACTGACTCATTACAAAAAGACAGACCCATAAGCAAAAAGACTGACTCAATGCAGAGAGACAGACCCAAAATAAAACAAAAGACTGACTCGACACCCAAGTCAGGATTTACAAAACTAGCGTTGGCAAATGCTCAAAAATGCATACCAAACGCCACATCCAAAAAAAATGTACCAAACACTACCCGCAGGCGGTTCACCTTTTGATTACATACTCGCAGTATCTGTATCCTCAAAATCCAACAACTGAGTGGTGACGGACTTTGCTAAGGTAAGCGGGAGGATAACCTCGTTGTCAATCAAATCTTGTACCTCATGACGGAGGCGGAAGCAATTATCAGTGGCGTGGCGATTTCTTTGGTGATGCGCCGCATCTGAGGAAGCATCATGTGTGGCGGAGATTCTTCGGTAGTCGGGGCTCCAAGGGTTTAAGATGCCTTTTTGGTCAAAATCAACGATTGCCCTAGACAAAGGCATGTAGAGGATGGAAGACCACTGTGCCCTCGGGGCGGTACTTTGGGGAACTGAGCACTCTTGCTAGATACCTGTGGCGAGCGGATCGGCAGTGCGGCCTTGGATTTTTATCCTTTCGGATGCAAGGTTGGGGCGGGAAGAAGCTGTTTTGGCATGACGGGCCTATCCGGTTCTCGATTGATCGAAGCGCCCTCGGGCGGGCGGGAAAGCATCCTCCACAACTTTTGACACAACTGCGGATATCTGTTGCTTGTTCATCCCCCCGGCTTTCATAGCCTCGACTGCCCACAGCAGTTGTTCGATGGGGTCGGCATCTGTCTTCATCTTGCCTTTATCCCTGGCCTCAGCCTGATCTAGAGTTTGGTTTGCTGCGTCGTTGCCATAGCTGGAGGCCGTCTCCGGTTGGTTGAGTTCAATTACAATTCGTCCTAGTAGCGGGGGCTCCTGGGGTATAAAGCCTCCGGCATATGATACGGCTGGTGGCGAAACAGACATCCCATAGGCGAGATCCGCCACAGATCTTTGAAGATCACCTATCATTCCCATTAGTTCAAATGTAGTAGGCTCGCGAGCCTGATATAGTTGCGGGGTCCAAATTGGATGCGCGGCAGGCGACCTAGGTGGATGCGGCATGTCAACAGTAGTCTCAACCTGCGGGGTAATTCCTTGACTGAACGCGGCCGTCATGACCACGATCTCTTCTGAATTCTGCGTCATGCTCAGTCCCGCCTCAGCAAGGAAAAGACACTAGCTGTTCTGGATCGACCCTCTGAATCTCTGAACTGAAACGGAAAATAAGCAGTATTTTAGCCCCAAACAGATCAAACACGGGTGTAGCCAGACAACTGTACTCTACTACTGATCACTATTCCCCGCATTCTTGTTCAAAAGCGATCGATACGCATGAACATAACTGATTCTCAACAATACTGATACTAGTGCCCTCAAGCCTGATGCTCAAACTTTGCAAACTGATATATGCGTTCCCCTGCAGAGATACATTCTAAAAACATACAGCAGATAAATGAGAGCCAATACACCCCTATGTTGGGGTAGGGTTTCCCTGTCCTATTTTGTCAGGAGCTAGGGTTTCACTATGCATGCAGCGGTTTCAAACAACCTATATCGGGTAAGCAACCTGTCTTAATTTGGAATGGTCACTATGGATTTCGATATGCACTAGGTCGAATGGTCGAAAAGGGTGCCCCGGTAAAACCGGGGTTTGTGTTCCCATACTGGCAGAGCCCGCAACCGGTCAGCCTTATGGACATGTCTTGACAAGACAAGCCTCCAGCAAACCGCTCAGGAATAGCAGATGGCCAACACGGTGTCCTAGGCGCACCCATGCACATGCAATGCAAAGAAACACATAAGTGTAGTCAAAACGGGATATCACGAGTTCGAGTCAAGCTCTCTAAAGTCCCCAGCAGAGTCGCCAGAAACTGTAACAGCGCCCGCGGGGGACCTCGCTACTACAGTTCGGACTCCCTGTTTGTTGCGGTTCTAAATCTGAACCAAAGAGTCCAACTCTGGCAAATCGTTTTGAAGAAAAAACAGATTTTTTGAAAAGTAGTGCCAAACATGGACTGCTTTGCCAGATTACAGAGTCGCCACCTAAATATTTTAAAATGGAAAATTTAGGAAACCCTGACTCGGTGTCGAAGGCCACGTGTCCGTCATCACCAAAGTTGTCTTGGCTCAGGAGCTTGGGTACGATCGGGGAAGGTCAGCTATGAGCACCCCCTTTCGCCCGGTCCGAAGACCGGCCTCTACTAACCGTGATATCCGATTTTGAAAACATTACATGCTCTTATTCCAATTATTAGCCTAGAATTACTATGTTATGCGCACAGCAAACAAGTATAGACTAGATCGCCTAATTTGGAAACAAACATTGCATATCCGTTCGTTTTGAAAATGCTTTGGAATTTGCTACTACTTAAGTAGGCTAAAACAGTTCAATGAGTTTTCACAACTCAAGAAATCCAACCTCCACCCACAGCATTCAAGCAGTTTATCTCATATAAGCATTTAGTCGCATGGTAAGCATCTTTGTTATGTTAACATCCACACGCATGCGATATGCTAAAGCATAAATACTTACATCGTACTCCGTGCCAAAACAAGAAACTAGTTAGCAAACATGCATGACCTAGTTCATGTTAAATGGCTAATGCAACACAGGCGAAGATGCAATTTAGAGTAGGCTCGGCTAACCCTAAAGATGGCATGTGAAATGCACTTTATTCAATGCACGTATTCAATTTGGAATTGAAAATACAATGCAGTTTGTATGATGTACCGAGCCCGATGCATGTCAACAAATGCATGGATGCACGCATGCATAGCATAAGGTATGCTCAAATAAACGTGCCCTAATACTAACCATTAAAAGCAGGTAAGTAAAAGGGAGAAAGAAATGGGGGTTGGAAGACATACACACCACTCACCCACACTTATTACAGAAATGCCCTCACTCGGAGGGACCGAAAGAATAATACAAATAATTAACTACGCAAGCTAATTAAATATTACAAATAGCCTAATTAGTTGACAAACTAACTAAACTAAGAAAAAGCAAGAAACGCCTCGAGGAGAGCCAAATGCAAGACGTGCTCGGAATTGCCTTTGCCATGCCTAGGCGCCTCTGTTTTCCTTGCTGCCTTTCTAAAAGCGCCAAAGTCTCGTAACTACTTCTCAAGGCACTGGGGATACCACCGGTGAGGGAAACACCACCGGTGAAGTATGTGGCCCGCACAAATTGAACTCATCGGCTGATAATTTAATGCCGGCCGACACTAAATGTTGCCGATCGGCACTGAATGTCTGCAGAACCTGCAACTCACAGCAGCAGAGGGCAAAATCTTGCATGGCAATGTTATTCAAGCAATGTATGCACCAAACACACTCCTTATCATGTTTGTGACTCAAAGGGGCATGTGCCTCGATTCTCGGGCCACCAATCACGCATTCCCATGCATGATGGCCCAAAGGATCAAATGTGCACTTTCAATCTCAAATGCATACAAACCAAACAAACCAAAATCCCAATCCCTATCACCAAATCAAGGGACAAGGAATGCATGTTGATGCAATGCAACCTAGTCATGTTAGCTATCATGCAATATGAACAATGCAATGTACTTATGCAAAGCATACAAGCAAACATGAGGTAAGCATGCAAGCAAGCAAATGATGGTCTTAAACATGACTTAGGCAACTCTAAATAGGCCTAAAATCAGTGGCCAAAGTGCCCAAAAATGAAGGCTAATCACGCATGCACACATGCACATGTTAAGGTACCAACTTAAGCATCAAGTGAGCAAGCTTTAAGCACACTTAAAGGAAGCTAAACATGGACAATTAGCATACATAGAAAGCTCTGAAAATTATGCAAAACATGGTGCCAAACCAAGCAACAAAATAGACTAAGCATGCAACAAATGGCCCAAGCATCCAAGGCAAGCCAAAGGAGACCTAAACCATGGCTAAGCCAACCAAGCCTCATAAGGTCAAGAAGGCTTAAAACAGGCCTAAGGCAGCCTTAGACCATACAAATGGGACCTCCTAGATGGCATCTAAGTGGCTCTAGAGCAAGGCATACACAAAGGTCAAGGCATGAGGCATACAACATATGCATTCAAAGCTTCAAATAGGCATGCAAGGCAATCAAACAAGCATGTCTAAGGGACTGAAATTGCATGCTAAATGGTTCCAAACCATTGAAAATAATGCAAACAAGGCATGCTACACATGTATGCACTTAAGGCCAACAAGCCAAACATGCAAAGAGGCTATACAATGCAAGCTAGGGTCGACCAAAATAACTATGGACAGACCTCATTCATGGCAAAATAAGCATACAAGCTTCACAAATGTAAGCCTAAAACATGCTAGAAACAAAGGCACACAACCTAAGACATGTTAAGGGATCACAAGGCATTACATGGCAACTATGCTAAGCATGCATAAGGGACCAAAACCAACTCTTAGCAATGTTATATCATGGCATAATAAACATAAAATGCAGCCTAGACATGCTCAACACACACACCAACAAAGGCTTCCTCAAGAGGCCAAAACTTGTCCTTTTCAAGGACAACAAGGAGAGGGGGTGGCCCTCTCCTTCTTGGGACTTCAAGGCATCATCTACACCACTAAAATCCCTCAAGATTTCAGTGGTGAAGAGACCCAAACACCAAAATCCCGGAGCTTAACAAAATAGCACAAAAATGAGGCCTTTCAAGGCCTAAGAAGGGCCAAAATTCCCCAAAGCACAAAGCACCCTTAATAAACTATCAAGAGGACTAAAAAACAGAACTTTTTTGTATTAAAAACCAAGCACAAAAACAGTTCAAAGATAGGTAAAAATGGAGTGCAAAAATGGGGTGTATAAAGCAAGTTTCTCACCCTTGTTAACCTTCTTCACAAGTGTTGATGTTGTTGCTTCCTTGGGCTCAAATCCAGCCAAGAACACCAAGAACAACCTTTTGGAACCTCAGTAGCTAAGGGAAGGTGAAACACTAGGTGCTTGTGTGCAATAATGTGGACTAAAGCACCTAGTGTACAAACAAGAGAAAAAAAGAGAGATAGGATAGATATAGAACTCAAACCCTAAAACCAGAGCTTCTCTGAGGTCTTTTCTCTCCAAAATGTCTAACCCTCCAACCTTTGAGCCAAGAGGAGGAAGGGTTCTCTTATAGGCAACCAAACTTACAAGTTAAGCCACCAAGAAGCTCATCCCTCCATACACATGTATGGAGGGAAAGAAGATGCAAGACAGCTGCCTTAAAATATCTCAAAAAGCAACTGAACAGTAGTCGGCTGGGTAAAAATGTCATTTTGCTAAAAAAGAGTGCTGACCGGCAACAAATAGTGCTGACCGGCAATATACATTGCCGGTGGCAACACAAAACCAGCCGGTGGCCTCTAGCCACTGCCGGTGGTGCAAGGGGATGTCTCACAAGGCATCCTCTGCCTTTCCAAGGCAAAACACAAGTGTTTGGTGTAAAACCAGACACAAACAGTCGAGTTCGTAGATCCAGAGGCAAGGCGCGTAGCCGAGAACTCCGGGAACTCCAAACGAACACAAACATGGATGATCACCGGGCGTTTAAACGGTGACGTCCAGGTCTCGAGGACGGTCAAAAATGGGGTGTCTACACTCTCCCTATGACATCATCAAAATAAAAGATGAAGAGATGAAACAAACACTTTTGATAAAATAATCTGAACGGCCAACAATAAAATAATTGGCCTTCTGTCTTGTCGAAATCATTGTGGGGATTTTGGAGCATCTCGAACGCAGAAAATATTGACAAACAAAAGATTTGAGCAGATATGCATCGAGTAATGGATCGATGGAGTGCATAAAAAGTGATACAGATCATAGGCAAAATTACGAAATCATCAAGTGTTGGAGAGAAAAATTTGTTTCAACTTCCTATGTAATCATGTCGTTCCTTACCTTGTCTATCAATGAGTCGGATCTGCATGAGGTGCCTGTAATGCAGGCAAATGAGAGAGTACCAGTAACGCAGGCACAAGCTATGCATGTAAATAAAGGTTCTAGTGTTATTGGTAATCGAAATGATTTCGATGCTATTAATAACACTATGCCTCTTAGTACACAGGCCATGACTGCAGTTTCCAATATGGCGCAACGACAAAAGTACAAGAAAATCAGCAATAGAGAGATGAGGTGTGCTTGTTAAAACAACAAGTAGTAACCAAAAGTATGCAAGTGACTAATATTAGGTTTCTACCTTTCCAAAGTTCAAAAGGGATTTTCTTAAGAATATGTCTAATCATGGCACGGTTTATAACATAGCATGCAGTGTTAACAGCTTTCGCTCAAAAATATTTAGGCAAATTATTTTCACAAAGCATAGTAGGGGCCATTTCTTCAAGAGTTCTATTTTTTCTTTCAACTACTCCATTTTGTTGAGGAGTCCTAGGGGCTGAGAAATTATGATCTATTCCTAAGTCATCACAAAACATAATAAAATCATCATTTTCAAATTCTCTACCATGGTCACTTCTAATACTATAAATATTTAGATTTTTTTCATTTTGAATTCTTTTATAAAGTTTTGAGAAATTATAAAAAGCTTCATTTTTGTGTGCTAAAAATAATACCCATGTATATCTAGTATAATTATCAACACAAACAAGAGCATAAGATTTTCCTCCTAAACTTAATGTTCTAGATGGTCCGAATAGATCAATATGCAAGAGTTGAAGCGGTCTAGTAGTTGAAACGATAATTTTTTATTTAAAAGAAATTATAGTTTGTTTTCCAAATTGATATGCATCACAAAGTTTATATTTTTCAAAAACAATTTTTGGTAAACCAATGACTAACTCATTTTTTGAAAGTTTGGAAATTAAATCAAAATGTGCATGTCTTAATCTTCTATGCCAAAGCCAACCATTATCATTTATAGCAGATAAACATTTAATATTAGAATGAGAAGACAAATCATGCAAATCAAAGACATATACATTCTCATGTCTATAACCTACAAATAAAGTTTTGTTTTCAATGGTGTTTTCAATAGTGCAATGAGTTTTCTAAAAAATAACTCTATAACTTTTATCACATAATTGACTAATGCTAAGCAAGTTATGTTTTAAACCTTCAACAAATAAAACATTCTCAATAATAGGAGAGGGATTTTTACCAATACTTCCTATACCAATGATTTTACCCTTGCTATTGTCGCCAAAAGTCACATATCTGCATCCTTTGGTTAAAGTGTGGCGAACATAGCTTTATTTCCAGTCATGTGCCTCGAGCATGCACTGTCGAGATACCATCTATCGTTACTGGATTTTATCTTGAAACATACCTAAAAAAATTTAATTTTTCTATTGGTACCTATTTTTTCTTGGGTCCATAAAAGTTAGAATTTGATACTCTTGAAATGTCCTTAGGGACCCACATCTTTTTTATTTTAGTAAAAAGATTTCTTTTAACAGGACATGAAGGTGAAATATGACCTTTTGTACCACAAAAATGACATGTGAGATGAGAGTGATTAGAAGATGCATACACAAAGCTATTTTTGACAGTTTTTACTTTTGAAAATGGTTTATATCCAATTCCGGCTCTACCAAAAGTACAGTTTTGATTTTTAAGAATTTTATCTAAAGTCTCTCTACCTTGAGTGAATTTTGAAATAGTAGTTTTCAAGTCTTCAATATTTTCTTTCAAAATAATTTGCTTCTTTTTTAAAGACTCGTTTTCTTTTTACAATACAACTAAATGTTTTTCAGAAATTGAAGACTCTTTCACTACAAGAAAAGTGGGTATATGAGACGGGACTATTTGCGACGGCACATTTGCCGTCTCAAAAAGTCACTTTTTGCGACGGCATAAAATGCCGTCTCAAAAAAGCTGAGTATTTGCGACGGCACCATTTGCCGTCTCAAAAAAGCATAGCATTTGTGACGGCACAATTTGCCGTCTCAAAAAATGAGAGCATTTGCGACGATATTTTCTGCCGTCGCAAATACTCTGCTCTTTTGAGACGGCAAATTGTGCCATCGCAAATGCTCTATTTTTTTGAGACGGCAAATGGTGCCGTCAAGAATACTCGCTTTGAGATTTTCTTTTTCAAAAAAAAGTGACTTTCATGTTTTTTTTAAATTTTTAGTGAATATTTTTAAAATTTTAAATATTTTTTTTAAATGCACCTTACTTAGATGTATCTAAAAAAAAATTATGAAAAAATATATTTAAAAATTAATAAATACATAAAAATACAAAAAAATGTATTGAATTATTGTATTTTTGGTATTTAGTGAATTTTTAAAATATTTTTTTTACAATTTTTAAAATTTTTAGGTGTATTTATGTTAGGTGTGTCTAAAAATTAAAAAAAAATACTTGAAATATTAAAAAAATTTAGTAAAAATAATATAACATGGAAAACAAGAAAGTATAATTTTCTCAAAAGAGTTTTTGGAAAACTCTAACCTAACATAGTGATTGTGGTTTTGAGACAGCTTCATATACATACAGTCACAAAATGGTTTAAATAAATTCTAGTACTTTTTTCTGTCGCAAAAAAAATTTAAAAAAACAATGTCTTCTTACTCTTTTGATATAACATTTCTCTTTTCATTCATTTTTTCATCTTCATGTCTCTCTGTCTCTATCTCTGTCTCTTCTCTTTATCTCTTTCACTCATCACTCTTCTTTCTCTGTCTGTCTGTTTCTCTCTCTCATTTTCTCTCTGTGTCTCTCGCCTATCTCTCTTCTCTCTATCTCTCTCATCTGTTTTCTCTCTCTGTCTCTCTCGCTTATCTCTCTTCTCTCTATCTCTCTCATTTCTTTTCTCTCTCTCTCTTATCTTTCTATCTCTCTCGCCCATTTCTCTTCTCTCTCTATCTCTCTCTCGCTCATCTCTTTTCGTTCTATTTCTCTCTCTTTTTGTCTATCACTCGCTCATCTCTTGTTTCTCTCTCTTTTTCTATCTCTCGCTCATCTCTTGTTTCTCTCTCTTTTTCTATCTTTCCCTCTATCTCTATCTCTATCTCTCTCTCTCTCTATCTCTTTTTCTGTCTATCTCTCTCTCACTGTCTCTCTCTCACTCATCACTCTTCTCTCTCTCTCTCTCTCTCTCTACTTGTCTATTTGTCTATTTCTCCCTCACTATGTTTGCCTTACTCACTTTTTTACTGTCATCTTCTCTATTTATTGAGCTCCTTCTCGATTTATCAATCCACTATAAACGACGTCGTCTTACTCTTTTGAACATTTCTCTTTTCACCCATTTTTTCATCTTCCTATCTCTCTGTCTCTGTCTCTCTTCTCTTTCCCTCTCTTACTCATCACTCTTCTCTGTCTGTCTGTCTCTCCCTTTCTCTATGTGTTTCTCTCTCTTCTCTCTCTCTCTCACTCATCACTCTTCTCTGTTTGTCCGTCTCTCTCTTTCTCTCTGTCTCTCTTCTCTTTCTCTCTCTCACTCATCACTCTTTTCTGTCTGTCTGTCTGTTTGTGTCTCTTTTTCTCTGTGTCTCTCGTCCATCTCTCTTCTCTCTATCTCTTTCATCTATCTTCTCTCTCTTCTCTCTCTCTTCTTTTTTTCTCTCTCACTTTCTCGCTCATCTCTTTCTGTCTCTCTCTCGTTTATCTCTTTTCGCTCTTTTTTTTCTCTCTTTCTGTCTCTTTCTTTATCTATATCTTTTCACTCATTTTTTCATCTTTTTCTCTCTATTTTCTTTCTCTCTATTTTCTTTCTCTCTCTCATTCGTCACTCTTCTCTCTCTGTCTGTCTATTTGTCTCTCTCTCTCTCTTTGTGTCTCTCATTCATCTATCTCTTCTCTCATCTCTTTCTCTCTCTCTCTCTCTCTCTCTCTGTGCCTCTTACTTATCTCTCTCCCTCACCACTCATTTCCTCTACCATCTTCACCACTACTGCAAACGCCATTTCATTACCACCACTACTACCACGGTCGCCATTTCACTTCTACGACTACCATTACTACTACCATCGCCACTACTCCACTACCATCACTACCACTATTGCCACTACTACTACTACCATTACCTCTCTTTCACCCCTGCTACTCCATCTACTCTACTACTACCACAACTTCACCACTAATCTCCTTCGTCATCACCATCACCACCACCAACACCACTATCACCATCATCTCTTATCTACCACCTTCACCACTACTGTCGGTTCCTCTTCTCTACCACAAAATATTACCTCTCTTCTCTCTCTCACTCATCACTCTTCTCTGTCTGTCAGTCTTTGTCTTTGTTTCTTTCTCTTTCTCTCTTTGTCTCTTGCTTATCTCTCTTCTCTCTATCTCTCTATCTGTCTGTCTGTCTGTCTTTGTCTGTCTGTCTGTCTCTCTTTCTCTCTCTCTCTCTCTATCTCTCTTCTTTATCTGTCTCTCACTCATCTCTCTCTCACCACCCATCTTTTCTACCACTACTACCACTGCAAATGCCACATTGACCACAAAAAATTAACTTTACTTTAATGGAAAATATTATTCTACTTCTACCAAATAAAAAAATAATAATACTTTTTTATTTATTAAAATAAATATGAAACAAATAAATTTTCAACCTTACTAAATGAAAAAATAAAAATAAAAATTCATTAACTATAAAAAAATTTATTTTAATAAAAAATATTTTTTTTAGCAATGACATCCTCTCTTGCAAAAAAAAAAAAAAATCATTTTATTATTTTAATATTTATTTGTAATGAAAATAAAAATAAAAAAAATCCAAAAACATTTCCATTCTCCGCCCCCATTTTTCCATTCACGCCCGTTCCCCCCCTCCCTCTTTCCATTCCCGCTCTCCCCTCTCCCTCCTCCCAAAAACCCAAAATCCTCAATCTGTTCTACCAAAATCCCCAATCGGGTTCTCCCTCCCGCCCCCCCCCAAAAACCCCAACCTCTTCAACCAAAATCCCCTCCGAAAAACCCAAAATCCCCAATCTCTCCTTCCGTTTATCTTTCTACTCATTTGTTTCTCTAGGTTTTAGGGTTTTGAGTGTGAGAGAGATGGGGCAACAGTCTTTGATCTACAGCTTTGTGGCTAGAGGAACAGTGGTTCTCGCCGAATTCACTGGAAATTTCACGAGCATTGCTTCTCAGTGCCTCTAGAAACTCCCTTCAATCGAATTTATTGCTGTTTTTCGGGCCCTCGTGATTCGTGACCGATATCATTTTCTGAAGGTACGCAGATTTTTTTCTTTTTTCTTCTTAGCGATTGTGAATTTCGATTCCGATCCCGCGATTTCTAGGGTTTCTGATCGTAATGCGGGTTTTGTAGCGCTTCAATTTGCAGTTGAATCGCTCAGATTTGAGACTTCTTGTACCGCTATTTGCGCGAAATCGATCGTAATGCAGGTTTTTTTTTTTTTTTTTGATGTTATTGAGCTATTTCTGTAGTCGATCTGGTAAGAACATGCCTTATGCAATTTTTTGATGTTATTGAGTTGTTTCTATGTTATTGAGCTGTTTCTTTTCTGAATCTGAACATGCCTTATGCAATTCTTTTATTTTTTTTTTATTATTATTATTTTTAAAAAAAAATATAAGAACCCCCAATGGCAACAGGATGAAAAAGAACATGATAATGTAGTAGATAACAGTTTGCTGCATTTTTTCTTTAGAAGTGCAGTATACATGAAAAGGGGATCTCATAATTCCTATGAAATGCCACAAAGAAGATTACTTGTCATTTTTTCTTAAATCATATGTAAATTACTTGTCATTTTTCTCCCCTTTTTTCTGAATGTTATTTTGTCTGTCTAAGTCAATTTTCTCATATTGCGACTCTGAGAACTTGTGACCAGATCTATTAAAGTGATGATGGAATCAGGTTGTGAAGAGGTATGCTGTCAATATAAGAGTTTTATGCCTTAAATTATAAATTTTATTATGACAATTAGTCCTTTTTGCTTTCTCATCTCTTTGTGCCTAAAGCTGAAATCGAATACTGTTCTCCAGGACACTGTGAGAGAGAGAGAGCTGATCTATAACTTGCTAGATAATTATATACTAAATTTTCCTAGGTGGAAAACATACTCAATGCTATAACGAACTAGATAAATTATGTGGGTACAATTAGTTGAGAAATTAGTAGTAGTTTTAGATTTATGCAAACTATAGGGCAGTACCATAGTATCTGAATGGCTGCTTTAAGATGGCAACTTAAGACGAGTGCAATTGGTTAAATAGTTTTCGCATGATGATCAATTTGAGAAGTTTTCAATCTTCAGCTTGTACTCCATTAAGATATTTGGTTTCAGTGCTTGAGCAGGAGCTTATCAAGGCTAAAGATGATACTAATGATACCATGAAAAAGTTTAGGGAAGTTGATAAAACATGTTCACAGTTGCAACAGAATTTGGAAAAGGTGTTCTATAACTACTTGAAAGATTTATGCTGCTTAATAGCTATCTTTTTTTTCCCAATAACAAATAATTCATGTACTTGACTACTAAGCTCATGTATCTATCATCTTGCTTGTCAAAAAGCTGCTTTGCATTCCTTTTTCTTCTCAAATATGTTTTTAAATTGTTATGCCTCCTTTTGATCTCTTCCTGATTTGAAAGAGATGTTTTGTGAATACAAGTTTGGAGGAAAAGCTCTGGAATTTAGAGGATGAGAATCATGTACTGCGTCAAAAAGCATTGAGTTCTCCGAAGGCGGTAGTCTGGTTTTGTCAAGCCATTTTTGGAGGTAAGATTTGATTCAGTCATTACTTTACATCCACATTCATGTGCACATGCATATAGCATATGTAGTATGTTTGTGCAACCACGTATGTGCATCGGTGTCGGCGTGTCTATGTAAATTTTGCTCCTTTTTAACCTTTTTTTTAGTGTTATGACCTATAGCAAACGGTTTACAATTTGATGCATGTTCAGTTATCCCTTCAATAAGAATATGAAAAGAAATGGAAAAAAAGAGAGGACAAATGAGAAGAAAAAGCAGGAAAATAGAAAGAAAATTCTAGATGTGTAGATTTTCCACCTTTTTAATTTTTGTTATGTTATGACCTATAGCAAATGGTTTATAATTTGATGCATATTCAGCTATCCCTTCAGTAAGAAAATGGAAAAAGAAAAAGAAAAAAAAAAAGAGTACAAATGAGAAGAAAAAGAAAGAAAATTCCAGCTCTACTCTGTATAGGATGGTTTGGTTAACTTTGTACTTGGAAAGTGGGAACTATGGTTTTGTGATTAGTTCCTCTTTTCTGATGAAACAGAAGTACTCTGCTACACTTGCTTTTCCCTATGCTGATCAGAAGCCTGTATCTGTAAGATTTGTCCCTATCAGTCATTGTTTTGCATAACTAGGAAATCTAATTTTGCGTTGTTGTTCTCATATATTACCTTTGATGCAGGAATCCCCTATATCCACAAAACTTATAGCACCCCTTGCACAAGGTTTATCTGATTCTCATAGGACAAAGTTAACCACTGAAAGACAACAGGTTTTCTTCTCCTATTGTTTACAATATTACAGCTTCTTATTGTATTGTATTTCTTTCTTCTCTGGGCACCTCTTCACATAGACCTGGTACTACTTGAAGGTCATGGGAATTGATAAGTTAAGATCTTGACTGAAGTGATTTGAGTTATTTATTTTTACACCGAACCTGTATATTGGTTTTTTCTTTGTTACCTCTATTTAGTCAAAAGTTGGTCGATTTCGGATCATAATTTTAAGTTCAACAAAACACATACGTCTGACTCCCACACATTTAAAGTGTAGGTTCTTTGGAGGGATGAATTTCTTCTTGTTGAAAACTTTCTTAAATTAAATGTTTTCCTTCAGCTCTTTATAGTTCCCGGTTTGGGAGTTAGAGCCGAATTTCACTTTAGGCAAACTAGTTCCTTAAAAAACTTGAATTCGATGAGTTAATGCCCCAAATTCACCAATCGGCGTCGGTTGAGCACGAAACTTGGCACACACGACCTCCTAGGCATGAGAGACTTGTGGGAGAAGACGGGACTCGAATCGGGTTCCCGGTTTGGGAGTTAGAGCCGGATTTTACTTTAGGCAAACTAGTTCCTTAAGAAACTTGAATTCGAGGAGTTAATGTTCCAAATTCACCAAACCGCGTCAGTTTAGGACGAAACTTGGCACACATGACCTCCTAGGCACGAGAGACTTGTGGGAGAAGACAGAGCTCGAATCGGGTTCCTGGTTTGGGAGTTAGAGCCGAATTTCACTTTAGGCAAACTAGTTCCTTAAGAAACTTGAATTCGAGGAGTTAATGTCCCAAATTCACCAAACCGCGTCGGTTTAGCACGAAACTTGACACACACGACCTCCTAGGCACGAGAGAGTTGTGGGAGAAGACGGGGCTTGAATCGGGTTCCCGGTTTGGGAGTTAGAGCCGGATTTCACTTTAGGCAAACTACTTCCTTATGAAACTTGAATTCGAGGAGTTAATGTCCGAAATTCATCAAACCGCGTCAGTTTAGCACGAAACTCGGCACACACGACCTCCTAGGCACGAGAGACTTGTGGGAGAAGACGGGGCTCGAATCGGGTTTCCGGTTTGGGAGTTAGAGCCGGGTTTCACTTTAGGCAAACTAGTTCCTTAAGAAACTTGAATTCGAGGAGTTAATGTCCGAAATTCACCAAACCGCGTCGGTTTAGCACGAAACTTGGCACACACGACCTCCTAGGCACGAGAGACTTGTGGGAGAAGGCAGGGCTCGAATCGGGTTCCCGGTTTGGGAGTTAGAGTCGGATTTCACTTTAGGCAAACTAGTTCCTTAAGAAACTTGAATTCGAGGAGTTAATGCCCCAAATTCACCAATCGGCGTCGGTTGAGCACGAAACTTGGCACACACGACCTCCTAGGCACGAGAGACTTGTGGGAGAAGATGGGGCTCGAATCGGGTTCCCGGTTTGGGAGTTAAAGCCGGATTTCACTTTAGGCAAACTAGTTCCTTAAGAAACTTGAATTCGAGAAGTTAATGCCCCAAATTCACCAATCGGCATCGGTTTAGCACGAAACTTGGCACACACGATCTCCTAGGCACGAGAGACTTGTGGGAAAAGATGGGGCTCGAATCGGGTTCTCGGTTTGGGAGTTAGAGTCGGATTTCACTTTAGGCAAACTAGTTCCTTAAGAAACTTAAATTCGAGGAGTTAATGCTCCAAAATCACCAAACTGCGTCGGTTTAGGATGAAACTTGGCACACATGACCTCCTAGGCACGAGAGACTTGTGGGAGAAGACGGGCTCGAATCGGGTTCCCGGTTTGGGAGTTAGAGCTGGATTTCAATTTAGGCAAACTAGTTCCTTAAGAAACTTGAATTCGAGGAGTTAATGCTCCAAATTCACCAATCGGCGTCGGTTTAGCACGAAACTTGGCACACACGACCTCCTAGGCATGAGAGACTTGTGGGAGAAGACGGGGCTCGAATCGGGTTCCCGGTTTGGGAGTTAGAGCCGGGTTTCACTTTAGGCAAACTAGTTCTTTAAGAAACTTGAATTCGAGGAGTTAATGCCCCAAATTCACCAATCGGCGTCGGTTTAGCACGAAAATTGGCACACACGACCTCCTAGGTACGAGAGACTTGTGGGAGAAGACGGGGCTCGAATCGGGTTCCCGGTTTGGGAGTTAGAGTCGGATTTCATTTTAGGCAAACTAATTCCTTAAGAAACTTGAATTCGAGGAGTTAATGTCCCAAATTCACCAAACCGCGTCGGTTTAGGACGAAACTTGACACACATGACCTCCTAGGCACAAGAGACTTGTGGGAGAAGACGGGGCTCGAATCGGGTTCCCGGTTTGGGAGTTAGAGCCGGATTTCACTTTAGGCAAACTAGTTCCTTAAGAAACTTGAATTCGAGGAGTTAATGTCCCAAATTCACAAATCGGCGTCGGTTTAGGACGAAACTTGGCACACACGACCTCCTAGGCACGAGAGATTTGTGGGAGAAGACAGGGCTCGTATTGGGTTCCCGGTTTGGGAGTTAGAGTCAGATTTCGGTCTAGTCAAAATTCTTTACTAAACTATCTTTCTTATTATATAGTAGTTAATTTTTTTTATATTTTTCTGTAATTAAAATATTAATACCATTATATTGTTATTAATTATTTTTATTTTGTTTTTTTCAGATATTTCCTGAGTAGCAGTTTGCTTCGTGTGGAATGTGGACATGTAAAGATTATGACCAACTTCTGTTTTTGTAACCCACAAAAGAATCAAGACGAAAACTTTTGATTTTGATTTTGATTTTGATTTGTGTTATTTAAATTTGTGAACAACATTATGTATGTATCACGTGACCAACATTATGTATTTTCACCATTTGCCAACTTTTGTTTATGTATGTATTTATATTATTATGTAATTTTTAGATTTTTTTGTAGTTATTTTTCATTTGCCAACATTAGTTATTTTATTTATGTATTTATATTATTATATCATTTGCCAACATTACAGGTTATTTTTATATTTTTAATAATTGTAAAACAAGGTTTTTTTTTAAAAAAATTTTGAGACGGCAGTACACCCCGTCGCAAAAAAAAAAAAAAAAAAAAAAAAAAAAAAAAAAAAATTCCAGGCTTTTTGCGACGGCAGACATACTGTCGCAAAAGGTATGAGATATATTTGAAAAACAAGCTTTAGCGACAGTATAATTGCCGTCGCCAATAGTCATTAGCGACGGCTCAGGTTACCGTCGCCAATAATCACAAGCGACGATATTTTTTAGCGACGGAATTTTTGCCGTCGCAGAAACCTATTTTAGCGACGAAAAGCTTGTGCCGTCGCAAAAAAACCCATTTTTTCATTCATTATTGGCGACAGAAAGTTGCCGTCGCAAAAGAGAAAATTTCCCGTCGCAAAAACAATGGCGACGGCACTTGCCGTCGCTAAATCTCTTTTGCAACCCCCTTTGTTGCGACCCCCACTTGCTGTCGCAAAAAGGAAAATTACTGTCGCAAATAGCTTTTGAGACGACGTGCGGGAGTATTTGCGACGGCGTTTTGCCGTCGCAAAAAACTATTTTTTTTGTAGTGTTTTCAAGTTAAAATCTCATTTTCTTTTTTCATAGCTTCATTTTCTAAAACATTTATCTTGGAAGTCAATGATTCATTTTCTTTTGATAAACTTAAAATTACTTTCTTTTGACAATTATTTTTCAAACTAAGTTTCTTAAATTTAGCATGTAATTCATCAAAAGCTAATTGTAATTCATCAAATGTAAATGATTCGTCATTTACCTCATTTTCGTTTCCAAGTGCCATTAAGCATAGGTTAGCAACCTTATTTTTGCAGACTTCGATTTTTGTGTCGCTTTCATCACTATCTTCTCCCCATGCTACAACCATAGCTTTCTTCTTGTCCTTCTTGAATTTTTTTCTTAAGTTCTGGACATTCTGATTTGTAGTGTCCAGGTTTGTTGCATTCGTAGCAGGTTACTTCAGATTTTTTGTGATTTTCTCCTCTTTGAAAATCCCTGTTGTTGAAGTCTTTTCTGAAAAAATTTCATATACCTTGTTTCTTTCTCACAAACCTTTGGAACTTTCTAGTGATAAATGTCATTTCCTCATCCTCATCTGAATCATCTTCCTTATCCTCTTGATGTTTCGAGGTGAATTTGAAGGTTATTCATTTCTTCTTGTTGTTGTCCTCCTCTTCCTTTCCTTCTTGCATTATGAGCTCATGAGTTAAGAGAGATCACATTAACTCATCTAGACTTAGCTTTGATAAATCCTTGGCTTCGGTAATGGCAATGACTTTTGTCTTCCAACTTTTTGGTAATGACCTAAGCACTTTTCTTACAATTTTAGCATTAGTATATATTTTGCCAAGAGAAGTTAAACCATTAATAATATCAGTAAAACGAGTAAACATTTGAGGAATAGTTTCATCAAGTTTTATTTTAAAGAGTTCATAATTATGGACTAGCAAACTGACTCTAGATTCTTTAACTTGTTCGGTTCCCTCATGAGTTACTATAAACTTGTCCCAAATTTCTTTTGCGGTTTTACATGTGGAAATTCTGTTGAACTCATTGACATCTAAGGTGCAGTACAACATGTTTGTAGCTTTGACATTAATTTGAGCCATTCTAGTATCTGATTCATCCCACTCATCTTCAGGTTTTGGTACCCTAAGTCCATCTATAGTTTTGGTAGGAATTTTTGGACCATTGCAAATAATTTTTTAACATTCATAATCATTATATTGAATATGTATGGTCATCCTAGTTTTCCAATAGTTAAAATTTGTGCCGCTAAATAGAGGTGGCCTATTAGATGCTTGTCCCTCAGGTAAGGAATAACTAGGGGTTGCCATGATCCACTCTAAGACGGTTAAGTCACAGAAACTAGAGTCTAGGCTCCGATACCAATTGTTATCCCAGATAGACAACCCAAAAGGGGGGGTGAATTGGGTTATTAAAAATTTCACAATATTAAAATTAACACAATATTCAAAATTTTAATAAATAAAAAAAATAGAATAATAATTATCAATATAAAAGTAAGAAAGATAGGGAGAGAAAATCAAACACTGCGATTTATAGTGGTTCGGCACGCCAGGTCTACGTCCACTCCTCAAGGAACCTCTTTGAGAATTTCTTTACTATCAATTGAATAAATACACCACCAAGCTTGTGGATTTGGCACATGACTTACTCTTATCTATTAGTCTCACTCAACAATAAAAGCCTTACCCTTACAAAATCTCTCACAAAAATAAGGAATAAGAATAAGTGGTACTTAAACCCACTTTTACAATAATTCTCTCACAAAAAGTAGATATGAAAGTGTAAGAACAAAGGCTAGACTTAGATCTGAAAGTGAAAAAGCAGAATACAATTTGGAGCTCACAGAAAATTTTCTCTTCAAGTTCTTAATTTTTCTTCACACACAACACTTCTATTTATACATAAAAATATACCCGTTGGACGCTCCTTGCTGACATCATGGATGACATCTATTTGTTTCAACTTGTCATCATGGGGCATCTTTTCTTTTTGACAAACAAAGTGGCCGAATTTGAACAAAACTCACAAACATGTGAGTTTTGACTAATATATATATATATATATAATCCTACAAAGTCCACATTATAAAGATGTAACTTTAACATTCAAATACAAACTTCAACATATGAATTAAAATTCAATATGTTGCAATTTTTTAACCATTTCTTTGTGTATTATATCATGTATGATTTTTTTCACATGCTAGTAATTAATGTTTCTACACACTAATATATATGATTGCTTCCGTGATGTATGCTATTATATGCATTTATATGTTCTGATCAAATATTTGCATACATAGAAAAATTTCTTTAAATAATATTTATGATGGATTTGAAAATATATGCCCTCTTTAAAATATTGTGTATGTTGTAGAGATTTTAAACTAAATATATTCTACCACTCCATATTAATTTTGTCAAAACAAGACAACCTATCAATATCAAATTTGTCAAAATAATGCAACCAATCCATCATTTTTGTCAAAATAATATAATTAATCAAGTTTTTTTTTTTTTTTTTTGTTACAGAAAAATCCTCCCACTCTCTCGCAGGTCCAAGGCAGCGCCCCTTAAAAAGATCACCAGGGTATCCTGTTGGCCGTTCCGAGCAAGAGACTATAACCTGGAAGCTTGTCCCGACCTCACAAGGCAAGCTCCAGCGCCCCTTAAAGAGATCACCAGGGTATCCTGTTGGCCGTTCCGAGCAAGAGACTATAACCTGGAAGCTTGTCCCGACCTCACAAGGCAAGCTCCAGTAAGTCAGGACTCGCACAGCGGGGGAGCATTGAACCCACACCAAGTGCTGACTAGACAACTTGAGGTTCAACCTCCTAACCAACAATGCTTTCGCCCAAGAGATTGGCCCAAGAGGGAGGGGAATTGAACTTGTGACCTTGGGGCTTAAACCCCAAGGCTTTACCACAATGCCACAACCCCTTGAGTTTTTTAATCAAGTTTTAATTTAGTCAAAAAGTGAATAGTGATTAGTCTCAAGTTTCAAAAGTGAATAGTAAAGTTTTCAAAAATATTTTTATTTAACTAATATTTAACAAATATATATATTTTGAAAAGATAATATTTTGTGTCAAATAAATATGTACATTAAAAAAATTCAAATTGTTACAAATAATATTTTAAATATCATCAAAATTAAATAATATGATTAACAACAGGCCATCACGATGCTTAACCCTTGAGTACGGAGAGCGGGTCGTGACATAAATAAGTACACTTTTTGTCTTTTTACGAAAAGATGTACAGAAAAGTAAAGAGGTGATGTGATGAAAAAAAAATAAAAAGATGGATTATTTTTAAGTTGCCAAACTTGGCCTTAGTCTTCCCAAACTTGGCCTTAGAAAGCCAACACACGTACCAATTCTATATACATACATGAAAGATTTGAGAAGAGATTTGAAAAGAAAAAGAAAAAAGATAAGTTAAGGCCAAGTTTGGCAAATTAAAAAAAAGTTAAAAAGCTAAAAAGTTACTTAAAAAGTTAAAAAGTTATCACTATTCACCAAAAGTCAAAAATTACGGCTACATAATTCTCAATCTTAATTTTCCCCTACACATTAATTTATACAATTTTTTAATACACATTTTTTCATAAAAAGTCAAAAAATTAACCCAAACATTCATATTTTTTTTCCTCAATTTTTTAGTCCAAAAAAATAAAAAATACACTTATTTAAGACACCCCAAATAACTATATAAATAAAATATACTTACATTATATTTCTTTTCCTCTCCAAATTTCTAAATCAAACACAACGATACCCCAAGTGATGCCAACCACCATGGTGTTGCTTGTTCAAACACTTTATTATCCCAAGAAAGAACCCGGGAAGAGGTGGGGCTCTCTGGCTATGGAAGATGTGGATGAGAGAAGGCGTTTGGAGACGAAGAGGAGGTATAACACTGATGCTGAGGATCGGACGGCCAGCATAAATAGTATCTTAGTCCCACCCCAAAAAAAGTCATAAATTTTGTAAACTAAAAATTTGAGACTAAAGAAAAAAAGAAAACTTGAGATAAGGAGAACTTTTTCTAAAAATAATAATAATAAAAATTCGATGAATAGAGTTGAAGTAATTCACATTAAATCATGTTATTTACTTAAATTTGAAATTAAATTAAATAAATAATAATAATAATAATAATAATAACAAAAGGTTAGAGATGATCTTAAAATTTCATTTTTGTTATTTTTGACAAAATTCTGTTAAGTTTGCAAGTCTCTTGAGAGATTCAATAGTTTCTCTGCATGGAACATATCATAAGTATACTACATTCTTCTGAACCAAACATAAAATTATGTATTTTATTGGATTATTAATCCAATTCCAATATTATGTCCCAGTCACAAACTTTATTGTGGTTACAAACTTGTTCTATTTCTCTTGCCCAACATTGTTTTGGAGGAGAGGGGTGTTTGGGGTGGATGATTCCAATGTTGTACAGACATTGTCCTCCTCTTTAGCTTTTCCCCACATCATAGTGTAGAATCCAAATGCAATTATGGTTCCTCCAATAACGCTGCACAACACACCAAATTTACAATCATAACAAAGTATGCTCAAAGTCACTTTTCGCAACAAGAACAAAACTCTGCATACACTGTAACATTGCTGAGATTAAGAAACAAGACTAAGATGATATATATACCTGCCAAGATACAGTGCATCTCCGAGGAATATGAGCCCAAAGACCACTGCAATAACCATTTGGGTGGGCTTGAACATGGCTACATAAACGGGACCCTTCTTGTGTAGGCACCATGTCAGAGCAGCACTTCGGAACACAGTACTATGTATTGCCTGAAATGGAGCCGACAAGTGAGGACAAGTTAATGAATAAAAATCAATTGATTGTCTTGTGGACAAAATCTATGGAGTGCCTCACTGATCATGAAAGGCCAAATGCGTTTAATTTTTGGAATCTGCTTCAAAAGTGTTTAGTGCAGTTCCTTTGTACAAGCAACAATGAAAATCAGCTTTCAGCTTGCCGGAGAGTTTGGAAACGGATAATTTTGGCTTCTGACCAAAGCAATGCGATTTCAGACGAATGTTGTGGTAAAACAAGGTTAGGATTTGCAAAACATGTCCCAGGCAGCTAAAACACAAGCTACATGTTCATAGTATTCTTACTGAAAACACAACAGCAATCATCTCAATGCCAGGTTGCAGTGTCCAAGCAGTTGGATTTCTTTCAGCGATAAGAGTGAAAATTGCACACTGGACAGAGCCAAAGAAACAGTAGAAAAAGACTACGGTCATTTCATCTGGGTACTCTTTAACAGTTGCTGCCTGCAATTATAAATCAACATCAACTTACTTTAGAGGAAAGTTTTAACCATACTAACTAAACATTTGGGGATTTTTTTCGAGGGAAAATATCAAATAAATGGAAGATAGGAAAAATAATTGCAAGTGAGTGCAAATGAGAACTGTCATTTTTGCTTGGTTTTGTAGATTCTCAGTAAGGTAACTTTTGGGTGGTTTTTACCTGAGCAATGCTCCATATGGAAGTCACAAAGCAAGCGGTTCCAAGGACAAGCCCTCCAAGGACCCAATTTGATTGTTGCTGTGACAAAAGAAGCCGATGATGTAAATTAGAAGCTGAGGTGGTTATCAGGGGGCCTCTATAAAGAATCATCACGAAAGCTCCTGACACTGCCACAATGGTTCCCACGGATTTCACTTGACTGCTGAGCCTTCTCAAATCAAATTTCTCCATCCTAAGAAATTGTAAAAATTATTCTAAAAATTGAAATATGCTTGAGAAGAACCTAAATATGTCGAGAGAGAGAGAGAGAGAGAGATTGCAAGAATGGTTTTTAAATTTCATAAAACAAGAAGGGGGTTCAGATTCTAGTATTTGTCAAACAGTTTAAACATAACCTCAAAAGAGCTAAAATTAGACAGATATGCGTTCACATTAAGCAACAGATGATATGGTAATCGAAATCATTTTCCTAACAACATTTGAAAATGCATAACAATCAAATTAACTTGATTCGAGTAGGTCCATTAATTAGACCTGAAAATGATGGCAAGCAAGAATGTAAAAGCCGGCAACAGGTTACCCATAGCGGATGCTAGAGCTGGGGAGCTATAATTGATTCCAGTGTATCCACATATCTGCACCAAACAAATCCTACAGCAGAAAGAAACCAATTCATCAGTTGTTGAAAATCATCATCTAGTATACAATCTGATACATGAATCATATATATATATAGACAGTGTTACCCAAGTAGACCAAGGAGTGAGAATCGGCAAAGGAGAGAGAAACTGAGCGGAGGCTGCTGGCTTCTGCTGAAAAGTTTGACATTTTCAATGGATTTGTTTGCTGTAAGCGAATCAGAAACTAGAATATTAGAGAAATAGAAACAACAAACCTGAGCCTGTGAAAGATGAAAAAAGGGAGAAGAATGAGAGTGCCCAGAGCATTATAGTACACGACGAAAACCAAGTTGTTCATCCCAATATTCAAAGCTGCTTTGCCTAGTGTCATAGCACACACATCTCCACACTCCAACATTATCATCACTGCAAAGGGCAATGCGTTCTTCATACAAAATTGCAGCCTCATCTTCTCTCTCCACGGTTGCAATAAGTTGAGAAACAGAGGAACGACTACTCTTACTTCCACTATACTCGCTAGGCTATGATATAATATATATATATATATAAGAAAAAGTAACGAATCAGCGGAGGGAGGCAATTTTTTTTCTTTTTAACACGTAATATTAAAGATTTTAAAAATTTTATCAAATATTTTATACAAATGTGAAATTTACGCCATGTAAATTTCATATACATGTTATGAATTTTATAATTATGTGATATTTGATAAAATTTTGAAGTTTTTTAATGCTTTTATTATACTACCGTCCTTTTTTTTTAGATTGGATTATATTATTGTCCTCGAGCTGACAATAATTAATGTGGTTATGATTTCGACATATTTAAATACTAAATATGCCCTACAACTTGAAAGATTAAAAAATATCTAATCAACAATAATAATTAATCTTTTCGTCAACCCTGCAAGACGGCCTATTTTGCCCACTGGATTAACAATTTTTGATTTTTTTAATCATATTTTTGATTTTTTTATTTTTACAATTATTTAAAAAAATATTAGAAAAATTAAGAAGTTAATTTTTAACCTAATTCTCAAAATAGATCAAAAAATTATTAATTGATCTTGAGATTTTAGGTGATTATACTTTACACCAATCGTAATTTATCATATTTTTTTATATTTTTTAATTATTTAATATTAATTTATAAATTTTATTTCTCTTATCAATGGCAATAATGTTTTAGAGCTTTAAATTGGGAGCACTAGAGCATCACTAATGATGTGGCACAGGAGGCCCCACCAAAGTGATGTGATGTTTTGGCTTGAGTTTGTTTTTTTTTTTTTTTAGTTCATTAGTGCTATTAGTGGTCTAAAAATTAGTGGGATGAATCACCACCCTATCAATGGCAACACAACACGATTAACATACGATGTAACGGACTTTTCCTGCCCCGACAGTTTAGGTGTCATCTGTCAGTCTAGTCACTGAAAATGATGGGTAACATTTTGCTAATATAAAAAGAAAATTATTTGAGAGCATTAATAAGTGCTCCCACTAATTAGGTAGCAGTGGGTTTCATCAGTAATGATGTGATGTTTTGGTCTTGAAATTGTATTTTTTTTTTTTTTTTACTTTTTTAATACATTAATGCTATTAGTAGTGGTGTTTTTAATGAAATGAATCATTATTGATATAAAAACAAAGATAATTATTACAAAATGACAGACTTTTGGGATGACAGCAAAACGCCACATTTTGTGGCTGGGCAAGACGCAATGTGGCGTTTTTTTGCTCATTCGGAAAGCAACAAAAATAGGTTGAAAAATTACATAAGTACCTACAATGTTTATATTTTGTAGTTTTGGATAAAAGGTAATTTTTTAAAGTTTAGTGAGGTTATTTTAGTCATTTTAGTGTGATGTGATATTATAAATAAATATTAATTTAAAAAAAAAAAATTTATCAACTTCCCAAATCACTCTTAAAAAGCTTGGTTAAAAGCAAAAAAATTACTTTTTACTATCTTCCCAAAATACCACTAATATGCACCCAATAACATTTTGCTTATAACCCTGAATAAATGAAGAAAAATTAGGGTAATTTATAAATTTATTTAAAATATAAATTATTTTTTATATCATTTTTAATGATTGTTGTTATAATACCATTGCTATTGTTATAATTTAATAATGAATAGTGCTATTTTACCAAATTATAGCAATAGTGCTCCAATGGTCACTTGCTATTTTGGCAATTCTCAACTAACTTTTCTTCCAAGTTTGTAGATGTTGTTTGAATATAGATTTTTTTATAATTTTATTTTTGTTTATTTTTTGTTTTTCGTGACCTTTTTTTAATTATTTGTAAAAAAAAATTATATATTTATATTATTCCCGACTAGACAAATATAAAAAATTAAAAAAAATTAAAAATTAGGAAAAAAAATTAAAATATAATTCATCCCACCAAAAAATTGATTTTGAAATTGTGAAATTTTTTGTGAAATTTGTGAATTTGGCTGTATATTCAAATTTCGGTTTGATTTTGAAAATTGGGAATTGATTGTAAAAATTACTTAGTTTTCTACTGTTTCAATTCTGTTTTTTCGACTAAATTTGAAGTTACAAATCTGTTCATATTTACTGATGTGGCATGTTTGGCAATTGCTATTCTACTTGCCAAATTTGATAACAGAAATGACATATGCCATCTTTGACAAGTAAAATAGCAAGTCATTAGAGACCTACTTTTTGTCACTATTGCCAAATTATAGCTTTGGCAAGTATTTTGAGAGCTCCATTGGAGATGCTCTTATGATTTAAAAAATTATAAATACTTTTTATCAAAATTTTTTATTTAACAAAATTAACTGAAAAAATAAAATTTCTAACTGTTCTCTTATATAATAATAAAATTATCTGAATTATTAATTGAAATAAAATTTTAACATCATTAAAAATTATTAATTAACTTGATAATTTATTAATAAAAAGACTTGTTTGTTATGAAATTAAAAATCTTAAGAGACATAATTTCCAAAATTATAGAGATAATTCGTAATTTAAATAAACCTTAGAAGGTGTGTTTGAAATTTACCCAAGAATTTATTATCAAATCCTCCGTAACAAAAATGGAAACAATTAACGCACCAGGCCTTGAAGTCTACTTCAAATTAATTAACTTGTATCTCTGTTAAATCATGATTTATTTATCCATTTACCAACTCCATATCCAAAACAAAAACGTATCCCGCTGCCCTAGATCTCAATTATTAGCAAATTTTAATAAAGGGGAGGTCCACATCTCAAGTAGCGACTTCAACATTTTCATGAGCACATGCCAGTGGTGCAGTGAAAAGCACCAACAACTTAAAATCAGCCAGCTCATCCGCCCGTGGTGGAGATCCTGGATTCCCTTCCCCACCACCCCCACCAAAAAAATAAACGATTCCCACAATGCTACAAATTGAAACACAAAAAAAGATAATGGTCCAATGTCAGAGAACCTCCACAGACCCTGGCAAAAAAAAATTTATTTATTTTTTTATTTTTTAGACGAGCTCTTCATTGAACAAATTCTGACATCTTATACAAATTTCAGCTGTTTGGTTTTAGGTAATGCTGGCTTGCTCTAAGACACAAATCCACAGGAGCATAGGGGTTATCCTTCAAAATTGCTTTTAAATACATGCATACCTATTCAACTATGGCCCTAGAAAGAAAAAAGGGAGGGAAGACAGAAGAAATGAGATATACAGCCCCATCCATTCACCCCCTCCCTCCCCCTCCCCCTCCCCCTCCCCCTCTCAACAACAAAACAAAGGTTCCAAAAATCAAACAACCTCAACTCTTCCTTCGCTTTCTTCTCAAGTAAGGCATGGCGCTTAGATATTTTACAGGGGCTGTCCCAGAATCATCTTTTCTGATACTTTCTGAAGGAGACATTGCTAACCTTGAATGAACATCACTAGTTATAGGAGTTGAATGTTCAACATTCTGATTGCTATCATATGCATCTGTCCTCCTTCTATCCTCAACTCCATCTAAAGCTCTTGAAGGACTGGAAACCAATTGAACTGGACCAACATCAGGGTCAGCTTCTACCACAACATTAGAACAAAGAGCAGGTTCAGCACTGTCAGAGATGGAAGCCCCAACTGATTTGGAAGGGCGTTTATCTGTGCCCATATTTGTTTCATCTTCATCCAAGCAAAATCCACCCCCCATTTTAAGGTACTCTTCAGACAATTCTGCCCCAAAAGATGGATCATCTTTCTGATCTAAACTTAGTTGACCTGTTTCAAGTTCTGGTTCAGCTTCATCCATGCAGAATCCACCAGCCATTTCAAGGTAGTCCCCACCTGATCGCTCCTCAAATGAAGAATCCCTACCTTTGTGCTGGATCTTTTCACCAGATCCAGCACCATCATCTCCAACTAAGCCATGATCCTCAGAAGGCTCTTCTTGCACCGTCTCTTCATCACTGGAGTTTACCTCTTCTTGGTCTGCTTTACCCGGCTCATCAATTTCCAAGTCATCCAAAGTGTATTTCACAGCCTTTCGAGTTCGAGTTGACTGCGAGAATTAAACAGAAGAATATTGGTAAATCAAATGAATGGCAAAAGGAAAATAGGGGGAAATGATAAAAATGGATTCATATATGTTACTTTCAACGTAGAATGTTAATTTACGCACACATGCATTGTAGTGCAGACACCAAAGTTCAATCTGGAAAACCACACTAGTGATAACCATGGTGTTCGTGTTCGTGTTCAAACCTTTTAGTGTCCCAAGACTCCCAACAAGGAATGCTGTGAGAAATGGCATGTTAAGCTGATCCTACTAATATAAACAGTCACATTTTTGCGAAGAACTTTATAATTGTCACTATGACAGCAACTCAATGCAGGTTTGCCATCAGCCCACCAAAGTTAATTCTAATATTCACAAAGAACTGGATGAAGGCCACATGAGGCAAGCCAAGTCAAAACGAGTTTCCAACCCATCACTGAGATTGTTTGTCGTTTGTGTCCTTGTCACTATGACATTGTTTTTATGAACCCCATGTCTCAACATTTAAAGCCAAGGGGGTTCATTAAGAAGCCCAACATGCTTATCCCAGTTCCTAAATGAAACTGGTAGCCCAGCTTCATTGATTCCCTTTATTGATATACATTTACCTGTATGTATAGAATATATGTGTGTGTGTGTGTGTATAGCTCTCCAACAAACTGGAAGTTCGGATGGAATGACTTGGCAAGCTGAACCAGCTTTGAATGACCCAAAACTGAAGCAAGTGTGCCTAGAAAGTAGAAAGCTTTGTTAGTTCTGGTCAATTTGAGTTTCAAGTTACACTACCCTGTAGAAGCACCCAATCAAGTCTTCCCGTAACTCAGGTCATTGTACATTATATAAACAACAGTGATATCACCCCAAAAAATTAACACAAAAATAGAAGGACAGGGAACAACAAAATCTACCTTCCTTACTCCATGTGGTCCTAAATTTTCAACTTGCATTTCCAGTTCATAATCACTATTGCTTCCATCATTAGAACTGCTTTCAGCATATGCACGACCAGGGTTTTTCTTTCCCCTACTTCTTCCCACAGCTCGGCCTCCTCCTCTTGCACTCAACCCCTGACTGCTACTTTTCCCACCTTCCTGCATCAGTGGTCCTGGATTCCTTGCTTCAGATGGTACAGGTTCTACATGTTTCCTTTTTCTTGACCACTTGGCAGTTGATGTTTGTGTTTTGTTGCCCTTGCTGCTATTGATATAAGCCTCTGCTCCACTTAAAGGTTTTTCTGACTTGTCCTCCCTATGTTCACTGGGGCTCACTCTTCTTTTCTTTATACTCTTGGAAGCTTCTTGCACATCATCCATTAGCTTCGAGGACAGGCTCCCTGTTATTCCTCTAACAGCTTTTTTAATCCTCTTACTGCGGATTTTTGCAAATCTCTCATTGAAAGTGTAAAATGCTTCCAACCGCAGTTGAGTCTTAATCAAGCACATGAAACAAGTCAGAAGATACCAGTGTCAGCTAAATAAAGGGAGAAAAAGGGAAGATTGTTTGGTGATAAACATCTCAATACTCATGAAACAATTCTAAAAAGTGTGGACACTTCTAATACACTTGTCAAACATTTGTTGGCACGTGTTTGGCACACATCCAAACATGTCATTGTTTTTAAAAGTTAATTAAAAACCAGACACCCTTTGGACACTTAGGAAAATTACAATAACACATTGTACGTTTGAAGAAGAGAGGGGGGGGGGGGGGGGGGGGGGGGGGATTAAACGATAAAATAAAATCAATTAAATATGTAGTTTATCCCTCGACCTTTAAATTATTATTTTTTAAATTGTAGGAATTTTAAAGCCAAAAGTTCGAATTTGTTTATAAATAGAGCTTTCTAAAATAGATATTTGGACTTTTGTTCACGCTTCTTTTCCAATATGTAGGATGTGAAAAAGAATTTCCCTTCTATGCTCCTCTGTTGCTAATTATAATGCAAACATTATCGATGTATTCAATTATAATATACCTTGGTATAAAAATATACAATTCATGTGATATATGTAAATATATTTCTAAAATGAAGAAATAGTCATCAATACATATTTAATTGTTGAGTTTTGCTACATCACCCCTAATTACACTTCTAATGAGGTGGCAAACAATTTTGAAAGGGGAGAGAAGAGTTCGAAGAAAGTTAATTGGTTGGTATTGTTTGCCACCTCATTAGAGGTGCAATTGGGGGTGATAAAATGGGAGATGGGGCATTTCTCTTAATTTGTTATCATTTTCCTACAGTGTCATTTCTAGAATTTTTTTAAAACTTGTTGTCTCAGTGTGTTTCGTAACGTGTCACATCTGTGTCCATGCTTCTTAGTGAACCATGCCATATAAATTTTGAACTAGAAAGTGTATTGCTATAAGATCAGGGGGAAAAATGACGTCTCCCACATCAATTGTGTGGTCCATCCAAGTGGACCTTGTTAGTCTCTAATACTCTATCACCCATCCAAAAATCACTTCCTGTTAGTGCATGGTGTGTCAGTTTGGAGTTCATTCGCTCTCGGTGCGGTTGTGTGTGCATGTAATTCTACAAAACCCACACACACTCACACACACAAAAGTAGAAAACTTTTATAAAAAAATCTTAAATCCTACACAACTCGCTCCTTAAACTTTATTAGCTAAAGGCGTTAAGGTTTATGGGCTGGTTGTGTGTGAGGGTGTGTTGGTATGGGTGTGCATTTGAGAGAGAGAGAAAGAGAGAGACTAACCTCGCGTTTGTTGTACTCCTTCAGAACAGGTTGGAGCAATTCATCAGCCTTCTGTGTACTCCACCCAAACTTTTCCCAACATAATCTGTATGAAAAGACACTTGGTTGGTAAATCCAGCATTTGATTTCTTTCGTAAAGCACTCTAGTGACTGTTTTGCTGGGAGTTGACTGGTATCAACGTAGGCACAAGCTATTAATCAATTTTGAAAGCAATTTTTTCCTCTTAAGAGTCAGATGAATTAGTCACAGCTGAGTATGTGAATTTAGTTGTTGTAAGGTGAAGACAAGTCATAGACAGTTTTCTGCAGCTGTTTTTTTAGTGTTACAACCTACAAATCATATTCAGCAAGTTTTTTGACAGGTAAAACTTCATACACAACTTGTGAATTTTGGACAAAGCTAAACAAAATTCCATCATGTTTAATTGATCAAGTCACTGCATGTTGACTGAAAGGATCAAATAAAACAGAAATCAGTATTAGTGTGGGGAAATGGATACGCATTTTGACGGAAAGGATCGAGTAAAATATAAATTAGTATTAGCATGGGGAAATTGGTTGAGCCAAAATTAGAAGTGGAAAATAATCTTGATTTTATCACATCATGTGCTCCACCAGGTAACCAAAATACTATACAACTAAAAAATCATTCACAAGTTTTCCCAAAGGGAAATTGCAAGCTACATATTTATAGAAGACTCACTTGCGAAGAACAAAAAGATCTGGCTTTCCCCATGAGAAAAGCTCGGTTGACTTGTCCACTTGTGGAGAAACATATGCAGAAATTACTGCTTCATTTGGAAAAGTAGAGGGAATGTGCCAGTTTTTGCTCACATTTCTCTGTATAAATAAAATTTAGTGATATTCAATGAAGAAATGACAAAAGTAAACACTAAATAGAAAAATAGAACAGCTTGACAGATGATATTACATGCTTATCCATGAAGACCTGCTTCGTGTTATCAATGCAATCCATAGACTGTGAAACAGTTTGGTCAGATGCAGAGAGTCCTTCCAGATTGCTATTCGAGCAATCAACATCACTGTCACTGACTTTTGACCCTCTTTTCCTCAAACTAGATCCTGGTTTCACATCAAACGTCCCCAGAATCGTTGGATCTGGTGATTCAATCCACACCCGGAATTTACTGAGTCCATCTTCCTCAGGAAATGCATTAACAACTTCAATAGCATTAACAATGCCAATCCCACTGCAACACAAACCCATACCAAAAACAAAATTAAAAAGAGGTCACTCATGTAAATCCCATGCTTCTGAGTAGGCTCAGACTGCTACAACTATGAAGAATAAATAGCAAAACAAATCTCAAATGAGTAGGCCAAAATAAAAAGGTTGCATAACTGCCAAACAGTTCTACAACGATAAGAAATAAATAGCAAAACAAATCCCAAATGACTAGGCCAACAGAACAAGTTCGTATAACTGCCAAACAGATGGGGACCTTGGGATGTAATTATGGCAAAACACAGAAGGATATGATCACTAGTGTAGTGTACCTTACACCTTCAGTATAATCACTCCCAAGAAGCAGTGCCATACGGATTAGTTTTTCTCGTGTTAGGCCAAGATCATTCTCAATATCCTGATAAATGACATCAATAGGGCATTAAACAAGCTGCTGTGAGTGCACCCCACCTTCCCCAGCCAACAAGGGAGTGAGATTAACTATCATTTCCCAAAAACATCAAAGCAGATATGAGACTCAATAAGAACAAGCTAAACACCACAAAACTGAAAGAAATAAAATTTAAAAAAATAAATAAATCAAATAGAATTAATTTTCACCGACAAACCATTATAAGCAAGTGCTCCCATAGTACCAATCAAATCGAACCTACTACCCTGAGCTCCAACTGAGCCTTGCAAAATAAACTAGGGGCAGTACAAGTTCAGTATATACTGTAGACTCAGTAACAGAATATGGACTAAGAAAAATAACAAACTCTGAAAAATATTATGGGTTAAACAAAACAATTATAGAGTTGTGGCAGTATAATAACAAGTTCATTATAAAATGTAACATAACAGGAGGTAGGAAGAACAACTCTATGCCAGATACAAACCTTCATAAAGTACGTCTCAACATATTTGCGGTCATCGAATATATTCTTGTAAACACTTTGTGCCCCAAACAAGAACACATCAGAGTCATCAGTAATCACACCGTCTACAAGGTTTTCCAGTTCCATGTATGCACACTGAGCTTCAGCTTCCATTGGTGCAATAATATATGGCAAGCCAAACATTTGAAGAAGCTCCTGAAATCATATCAAATATTAGGACCAACTGAACTCGGATAGTTTCTCTCTCTTTGTTTCCTTTTTCAGAAAACAATTAAATCTAGTGACAAAAGTGGTACCAACAAAAAAGGATAAATGAAGAGAAAGATCACCTCCCAAGTGCCCAAACAAGTATTCAACCCCAACACAACACACCACACCACACCACACCATAAAAAGAAAAATAAAAAAAAGATGTTTTTGCTGCCAAACATCGTTTAAATGATAATCTAAAAGCAAAGATTTCGGAGTTAGCATCACCATAACGAATTACTATGGAGAGTACTGTTTATGCTGCATAAAAAGTTACACCTAAAAGTTGCAACATAGTATCATTAAGCACTTGAGCTCCAAACCAATATAAAAACTAGTTGCGCATTGGCTCCAAGTGGTTGGAGAAATTAAGGACTTGGAAGCCCTTCTTAGGATTCTCTTCAAGTCACATCAAAATAAATGACAAAATTAGTTTGAGTCAATTGGCCACATATCTTCAGAAGTTAGTGAACATTAAATTGGAAAGTAGCAGCGTGGAACATATATAGATCTAACTATTATAAAAGAGATAATATATAAGTTCACTACAACAGCTAATTGACACAACACTTGATCCTTACACAAATACTTCGTCTCGAGAATGGAATGGAAAACTAACTTTCGACAAAGCTTCAACAAACATGACAAAGGCTGTGTTCTTAAAAAGGTAACAAGCAAGGTATTCGTTTCCAATAAAAAGTAATATACATGCCACTCATGTGAAAGCTATTAAACATAAACACATGCCTTTCAATGATGTAAATCAAAATTGAGCACACACCTGGCATTCTGCAAACATTTCACTGCTAACAGACTCCGCATTGCGCTCGAGCTTTCTCTGCTCATCTCCTAAATCTATGCGTTCTTTGCTTAAATTTAGCATTTCCTCCTCCAAACTAGCCTCTGTAACTTCAATTGGCTGCTCTGTGGCATCCTTATATGTAAATTCATGCATCTCATCCCCTCTCTGCTCAGCAACATTATCATGATTTTTTTCATTGGGCAATTTTTGTGCAACATCATGGTTGGCTGTTGATTCTTTAACAGAAGATTCTGTGTGTTCTGTTGTCTCTATTAAACAGTAATTTGCAGCAGCTTCAAAGACATTTTGTTGAGCATTAGCAACAATGACATGAGGTGTCTCACCCAACACCATATCAGAAATTTGAGAACTAACCCCAGAACAACTATTGCCACAGGTGACCTGACCACCAACATTAGATGTATCCAAGAGCTGCTCCACAATCAAGTGAACCCCCTTTCCTTCAACAGTAGTTACTTCCTTACGTTCAATTTCTCCAAGTAAAATTTCAGCTTCACTATTACCTTGCAGAAAACGTTCACCATGGGGATCTGGGTACCTTTCACATGGTTCATCTATCGGTCCTTCTGTGATATCAGGACAAACTGCCATTGATGTTGCCACCTGTCCCCCAGGAGAATCATCAGTATTTAACATATTAATTCTAGCCTCACTGTCCACCCTTTCAACTCTACTGATAACCTCGTAAGATGATTCATCTGTTAGCATAGCATTATCTGGTGGCATATTAGGCTCAGCCTTGTCATTTTCTTGACGAACAGACCCGACACTTGTAGTCTGATGAGGCATTTCTATGGCGTCTTTTAATTTCTCAGCTGCAAGCGATGCACTAGATTTCTGTTCCTTTAAATCCTCCAGACTTCTCCTTATTGCTTCTTGGAAATCAGCTTCCTCTTCAAAAACACCTTTTGAGGCAGTTTTACTGGGTTCAGCAGGAGATGGAGAAGCATACTTACGAACATCAGAATCTCCGTCCTCCCATTCCACTTCACTGTCATTATTATTACTGTCACCTTCAGCAAGAGCAAGCCTACTTTCCTTTTTAATATCATGAATCAAACTATTACCTTTCTCTTCAATCACTCCTTCTTCCCAGTCACAATCTGAATCAGAATCAAGAGAATGTTTCTTTGAGGGACTATTATCAGCTGAAGAAATCATTACTGGATCTCCTGCCACTAAACGAGCAAATATATCATCATCATCCAAACATTTGTGGCCACCATCATCCTCAAACGATATCTCCATCAAATTATCATTTTTAAATGTAGACTCATCATTCCTATCATCTAAGTGAACAGATCCATCACTACCTTGATACGAAGTTTCTATAAGCTGGATTTTATCAGGAAGTCTTCTTGAGACACCACCTGAATTTTTATCAAGGATAGACTCATTATTTGCAATCTCAATTGTGTTCACTTGGTCTTGCTCGATCTCTTTCATCAAATCCAAATTTCTTTGTAAATCTCGGGTCATGCGAATTCCCATAGCCCTCACCCTACTGACTCGAACACGTCCCCTCTCATCCAGATATGTCTCAATATCATTATCAAAAACCCTTCCAGAGTCATCTGCAACTGATCCAGTTTCAGCATTGGACTTCTTGGTAGATGATGCAATGCTCCCCAGAGACTCTGAAGGAGGAGGTTTCTCAATATTATTATCAAATACCCTTCGACAGTCATCTGCTACTGATCGAGTTTTAGCATTGGACTTCTTGGTAGATGCAATGCTCCCCAGAGATTCTGGAGGAGGGTCAGATGGTGTCTGATGTAGCTTTTTATTCTCAACATGTCTGTCTACTCCAGCAGATGTAAGAACTCTAAAAGATTTGAGCATATAATAGACAAATAAAAATCATTCCATCAAGCAAAAAAGATATACCAACAAACAAATCAAGTTCATCAGAAATGTTTTAGTGTTTTAACAGCAAGATATGCATAGGCTCCATCTCATGTATTAATATTGTGAAGAAGAGAATCTTATTGACATCAAAACTCGAAGAGAAGAAAATGTAGGTATTCTACTCACTGTTTATCCCCAGTAAAAGATGATGAGAAAATAAACTCTCTATTGGCTTCAGAGGCTATCCGCGAAGTCTGGACACCACCTACTCCCTTCCCAGCAGCAGATTTCTGAACTTCATCTATCTCCCGACGAAAAGCCACAGTTTTGAGATAGGACTGTATTTGTAATTCTGAAAACTTTGCAGGGGCCTAGATGTGCACATATAAAAACTACTTCAGTTATTATCAGTGAGTTCAAAAAAGAGATGTCTTTCCACAGAAGTCAAACGTGCACTGGGATTGACATGGTGGAAAGAATAAATGTTTGAATCACTAAGCCCATGTGGATACTTCTGCAGATGATTAAAAATTAACCAAATAAAGTTCCTTAACATGAATAACCAAGGCCATTGCTAACCATACCATCACCATTGGACTTCTTGGCACCTGCCCTAGCTATATGAGCAACTCATACAAAAGAGATGCAATAATGTGTCTTAAGAGAGGAATAATGCATCAGACCCACTTTACCTCGCTGTATATCCCACATGTTCCCCAAGCAAATACACCCTACCGTCATGGCATCACTGACAATTAGAGATAATGAAGCTTTCTACTATTTCCTCTTCTCCCCTCTTTTTTACTCTCATCCATCAATCATATCTTTCTGTTCTTTCTGACAGAGTACATAAACTCCTTATCTACAGAAGGAAACCTAAGGTTGCGTTTGGTAGAGTTTTGTAAATATGATTTGAGAATATGAGTTGTATTTTGAGTTTGTGAGTTTTGGAATTATGATTTGAGTGTAGAAAATTTGTTTGGTGAATAAGTTTTGAAAAGAGTTTTGAAAAAAATTTTGAAAAGAGTTTTTGAATTGAGTGATGTGACATAATTTTTATACAAAAACTTACAATTCATAACTAAACACAACCCAAAATTCTATTCAAAACTCATAAAAAACTTTTAAAAAAAAAATTGAAAATATTTTTTATTTAACATATAAAAATAACAAGTGCAAAAAAAAAAAAATCAAGAACACTGTTTCGGTCAACCGACCGGACATCCGGGGGACATCCGGGTACACGATTTTTCAAACGCGGGTGTGGAAATGTGTTTTGAAAACCGTAAACAAACGTGAAGTTAGAATGTGTGGGTAGAAAACTATTTCCAAATCGTTCCAAACAAAGCCTAAAACTTTTGGTTTGCCGTCATAAACCAGGAAAGCTGATTATCATCCAGTTATACTCAAGAATTCATGACAAAATGATAGTGCATTTAAAAGTTCCATATATTACCATAAGAACCAAAAAACATTATTGCTAATATAACCCTGTAAAATGGAAATAAACATGTTTGCCATGTTTGATTTGTATTTGTGAAACAATTTTAAAAAATAATTTTTTTGAAAAAGTTTACAAAACTTGAAAATTTGTTTGGTTGTATATTTTGAAAATAGTTTTGGAATTTTGGATTTTTATTTATTTATTTATTTATTTGTAGTTGAATAGATGGGTGTGATAGCAAATGTAATTGATTGATGTGTAGTAAAGAGAAAAGTGATTTGAAATTTTTTTCAAAAATTTTCAACGAAACAAAGTTTTAAAGTTTTTTCCCAAAAATTGTCACTCAAGAGACAAACCAAACAAGGCCTTTTTTTTTTCAGTTTTTTCCAAATCAATTACTTCATAACCTGGTACTTTCATGGAAAGTTAAACACCCACTATAATACCTATTCTCTTTGCTCTATCATTTTGTACTCTTACCAACCTTTCCTAAATTTCATACATTTTGACAAGCTTGAAACAAATGGATAATAGGATAGATCCTAAAGAGTCTTGACCAAGATAATAGTGAAGAATTTATTTGATTTCAATCGCATATATTACCTTTTTGACCTTTTGATATTTCTGTCTGTTCTCTGCCATCAGTCTCTCTCTCATCTACAAAACAGGAGAGTCATACCTCAGACAAGAGCTTAGAAAAAGGGGAAAAAAAAAAGAGTTCGCTTAATTTCCCCCCCTTCTCTTCCAGGTTAGAATGTTAGTTCACTTACCTGAACAAGAAGATCAAGTTGCATTGATGGAGGTAAAGCAGCTAACACAGCAGGATCAACTTTTCCATTCATTGCTGGCTGCAAGATCAATTAGAAACAACATGAACTGAAACATCACTAATTTCTCGAATCCTTTAATGTCAAGTATAATATAATCTATATAGAATCCTAGAGGCACTTCTGAAAAGTAAAAATAAAAAAGAGAAATAAATACTAACAGCATCAAGTTCTATTATTCGCTAACACAAATAAAAATAAAAATAAAACAAAAACAAAAACCAAAGGATGTAATGAGATAGAAACAATAGAACTTTTAGGATGCATGCACATCCTTCTTTCCAACAACCACCAAAACCCATAGCACCCTTACCAATGTCAATTTTTTCCTCTTTCTGAGTCATCTACAATATCACATTCACCAGCCTCAACCCCCAAAAATAAAGCAGCCCTGTGATCTAATTTCAATTGCAAATTAGTGTTATTATATTTTGTGACTTTCCATGGCTTTTTGTTTCAAAACATAGTTAATCTATCAGAAGAACAACCCAATTATATCATTAATAACCATCAAATGCAAGATCTGCATCATGGGTAAAGGTCAGAAAATGAGACATCTAACTTGAATCATATGATAAATACTTACAAGTATCATCTCTTCATCGTCACTGTCATTATCTTCTTCCGTAGGAATCCCCATGCCAGAGGTTGATGCATTGCCGGTAAAACTTTCATCTTCCTCTGCCGCAAGGGATGCTGCCAACCTTAATCAACTTGGCATATAGAACAATCAGAATTCTCGGCATCCATATTTAATGATAAATTAGTAGTGCAATCAAGTATGAAGCTTACATTTCATCTAGTGCTTCCTGGTTTAAACTAAATGATGGAGTATTATTTCCTTCTGCATTGTCATCTGCCATTTCTTTCTGATCTGTGATAACCTTTTTACCCTTAGCATCATTCTTCTGTCTTTGGCTTTCGAGATCGTTGGCCAGTTCTTTCAACCTCATTGCCTTGAGCTATTAATAAAAACCAAAACCAAAAACAAAAACAAAAACCATAACTCAAAAAGTATTAATTGATTTGATCACTGTGATTTCCCCAACTTCAAACAAATAGATAGTGAATTCCCTCCCAAATTCGGTTGGTGAGAATATTGACTAAAAAACAGATATTTATAATTTTAATCATAAATTTAAGAATTGTTTGAATGACATAAATGTAAAACTCGCCAAATATAGGCCAAAAAGTTAAGCCATACTCAGTTTTAAAAAATCTATAAAAACTAAAAATAAAAAAATGACAAATCAACCACTCAAAACAACAGTCCCTTTTCTTCTCCCGTACGAAAACTTCAAAAAGTCAATTATATTTTACAGAGCCGCTGAAGATTAGAGAAACAGTAAGCATGAGCTGAACAAAAACGATAGAGACTGCAAGAACCAGCTTCAAATCTAAACCAAAATAAATTTTGCAAATTCAACTGGATATAATAGCAGAAACACAAACACTTGAAGAAACTCACGTGGTTGAGGAGCAATTTCTCAGCAGTTTTTCGGATCTTAGCCTGAGCATTCTCGCGCTGTCTGCGACGAGCAATGACAGTCCGGCGCTTGAGAGCGGGAGTGCCCCCATCAAAGACGAAGACTGGCTTGGTACGGAGGAACAATAGCTTGCAGATTCGGCGAAAGAATCCCAAAATATGAGCGTTCTTCACCATTTCGCCTTTATCGTCCCTCATCGCCTTCATGAATTGGATCATCCATATACTCGCATCTGCAAACAAAATTGAGATATAGCATTAAATAATATACGATCGTTCTATTGCTTTGATCGGGAATGGAATTAGGGCTAGGGTTTGAAAGGGAGAGAAGACCGATTGCGAGTTTCTTTCCGGCTAGGGTTTCGACAGAGACGCGGCGGCCGACGGGGGCAAGCAGCTCCCAGAGACCGTGAACCCCCATTGTGGCTTGTTGACAACGTTTCTCCTTTCTTCGGTTATTGTTGCCGCCAATGAGCTTCTTCACTTGAGTGTTATTTATGCTACGTCATGTTGTTGAGGCCGTGGACATAAAAACGACGCCGTAGTGTCTCGTCAGTATATTATTTCTCCTCCGCCGTCAAATTACATTCACCACCGCCTTTATAATGGCCCTGTTTGTTAGAGATTATTTTTCAAATTTCGAACAATTTAAAATTTGTTTTGATATGTTTTGTTTAAACTTTATAGCTTATAGCTTTGTGGAAGTCGAAATCATTTTATTCTTTGAATAGGCGAGATACTTTGAGAATAAGCTAAAAATCGAACTTAATTTGAAAGTTATAAAGTATAAATTTGTTTGTCATAAGCTATAAGCAAATAGGCCAATTTATTTAAGATTAAATTACAAATATCCTCTTAAAGTTTGATTAAAATATAAATTATTTTTTATAATTTTAAAAATTATATTTTATTTTTTTAAAAATTTTAATTTCATAACAAATTATTTCTTTTATTAATGAATTATTAAGTTCATGAACAGTTTTTAATGATATTAAAAATATATTTTAGTTAATAATTTAAGTAATTTTATTATTGTATAAGAGAGTAATTATGAATTTTATTTTTTTAATTAATTTTGTTAAATAAAAATTTTTAATAAGGAAGTATTTATAATTTTTCAAACCACATAAAACAATCTATACTTTAAGCAAATCTCAAAAAGTATATTTATAATTTGATTTAATTAATTAAATAAAGCAAATTTAGAAAATTTAGAATAATTATGCCATCATCTCTTACAATTTAATCGGCACCATACAAGTAAAACACAAAAGAATTAAAAAATACAAATTATTTGTCACTAAATCTAATGTACTAATATATTTTTAATATTTCATATATATTTAAGACACTTTTACCTACTTTTCAACATTAAACAATGCCTAACAGGCATTTGTTAGAATCTGTCATAAAATAATTTTATGCTAAAATATGTATTTTTTGTAAGAAAAATGATTTGTGGCATTAAAAAAATGGACACTAATGCCTCTAATTTCTAATTTGGGTAATTGTTTTTTTTTTTTTTTTTTTACCTTAACTGATTTTCTGTTTTTCCTTTTTGGAAATTTCGGGGCATTCGTGCCCCTTGTTTTCGAGCCACAGATCAGGTTTGTTTTTGTAATAACAACGCTACTTTCATCTAATTTATCACCCTTAAATAACTCATAATGATGTGACATTGAGGTTATATCTAGGGATGGCAATGGGATAGATATTAATTTCACATCCCCATTTCCCTATTATAATTTTTCCCCATTTATCATCCACCTTTCCCTATGGGGATTACCTTTCCTATCCCCTAATGAGTTTGGGTTTTTTCCAAGAGTAATACTAGAAACTCCAAAATTTCTATTAATGTCTCACATGGGTATGAGACCCACACAATGTAAGTCATGTGTAAGTCTCACACCCAAGTAAGATATTTGGTAAAATTTTTGATAGAATTTTTTAGATCTCTACCATTTTTGTTTTTCCAACCCAACTAGACTCCTTTTTTTTTTCAATGTTCACAACCAAAGCCAAATATACATTCAATTATTATTATTTTCGGTTGTTCAACAACAAAATCAAATACACTTTAGTTAATTAATAAAGAAGCTTATTTTAAAATAATAAAATTTAAAATGTTTTTTCAAGAACAAAATGTAAAATGTTGATAAAATATTTAATAAATTTTTAAAAAAACATACATGGAGAGATATAAAGGGCTAGTTTGGCATGTACTAAATAAGTCAAAAAGTCACTATCTTATTTAAGTCACATCATCTTATTTAAATCACATCACCTCTCTAACACATCACATCAAACCCAAACCAAACCCAATCCAAATCCACTAATAAGTCAAAAAATGCACTTTTTTAGGACATCCCAAACCAACCCAAAGAAAGAAACACAGAAAAACAAGAGAGAAAGGAACCATGGCAGCAGCAGTGACTAGAGATGGATTGTGGAGCCAAGGCAAACAACGTAAATAGAAAACTTATCAGAGTCCCAAACGATAAAGTTATTGCGAGCTCTACTCCACGAGACCACGAAATCGCAATGTGGATCTTCTACCATTTCAAACGTCTTGTTTAAAAATGGAAGCAAACTCACATTGTGAAGCCCCTCCATAGGCCTCAGCAATGAAGAGGACGACAAGCTCTTTCGTATAGAGAAATGGGTAGGTATCCATCCCCGATGGATATTTAAATTATACCACCTACCCAACCCGACAGATAAGAACATGGGAAAAACACATGGCTGTTTTTGGTTGTATTCTCAAAATATATTTCCACTCGTATATTTGCACTTCACATTTGGATACAATTTTCAAATCGTAATTCCACCATACAATTCAAAACACATCTCCACTTCCCGTTTGGCAGATTTCTCCCTTCGTTTCTCCACTGTAAAAAGCTTTCAACGCTACATACTATGTGTCTTCGATATTCTTCATTTCTGAAAAGCTTCACATGAAATAAATTTAAAGCTGAACTTCTGAAAAGCTTCACCTGGAAAGAAATTTAAAGCTAAACTTCACGAGTCGTCTTCATCTTTTTCAACGATCACAGCTCAAGATTCTTCACGGATCGTGTTGCTCTCTGTGAACTGAGACCTTCAAATCTAAACTATGTCTGTGAACTCCCTCTCCACCCATAAAATCACATCTACCAGCTCCCACAAATCAAGTGAGTTGCAGTTTGTGCGTTATGGAAGATTCACTCTCCGAGCAACAAAACAACGACAAGACTAAGGTCAACTAAATCACAAATTTCTCTTAAATTTTAAATTACAACTCACTAATTTCCTCAAACATCCCCAAATTCATTCCCAATTTATGTGTGTCAGGCCAAATTTGTAAAGCATATTCTCGAATCAAACACCTACCGAAGAAGCGCACATCCACCCACAGTAACCACTCTATCACCGATGACAACTATTTCACTCCTACTGCTCTGGTACGTATATCCTTCAATCAATCTGCTAGTCGTATATCCTTTAATCCTTCAATCGATCTACTATGTAATAGATGAGAAGCATAAATGGTTCTGATCTGTCAAACCGGTCAACCGTCAGGACAACTGGCCGGTTGTCCCAATAGTCTTCCGACCGGTCCACTGCCAACCAGCTCCCTCTCCTCTGGGTCGACTGCCACTTACCCCCTTTGATGCTTTTCTTCTTCTTCTGTTCTCCTTCTGCTTATTTCTACTTATTGTCTACTGTGTATACTTCTTTCACAAACTTTTTGTATGCAATATTCTGTTTTTTCTTGTTGTATCTATTTTTTCCAATACTGTTAACAATTTCAGTTGATCAATTTTTTTCCTAGCAATATTCTAATTTTTCTTGTTGTATTTGTTTTTCCCAACACTATTAACATCTTCAGTTGATGAACTTTTTTCCTACCAAAACATAATTGGAGATGATTCTTGCATTTTTATTTTTTAATATCCAATTCATATTTGTTTAGATATAAATTGTGTGTTATTAGATGAATGGCAACAATTCTGATAACAATCAGAACACAAGAATGTGGAGTTCCAGAATTGAAATGAAGCTAATAAACATGTTAAGAGACGAGGTAAAAAAAATCAAACAACAAGTCGTAATACTATGTGGATAGTTAGGCATTAGAATTATTTTGCAACTAAGTTGCAAAATTTATATGGGTTTCGATACACACCAAAGCAGGTGAGACAAAAATATCGGCGACTGAAAGCTGATTACCAAACCTTCAAGAAATTGTAGGTACAGACCGGTCTGGGATGGGATCCCATTTTAGGAACGGTTGTTACACCCGATGAATTTTGGGATATGGTATTGAATTAACCTGCACCCTTTTCAATTTTTTTTTTTTTTTTTGTAACATTTGATCACACGTATAGAATGCTTATTTTTAATATTTTCAATTGCTGTAGGCAACAAAAAAAAAATGTTAAGAAATTTAGGACAAAAGGATTTGACTATTTTCAAGAAAGGGTCAAAATTGTTAAAAACTGTTGTGCCATAAGGGCCTTGGCCCGTGCATCCACACAATGTGTAACGACCCAGAACCGTATGATGTCATTTTCAGTAATTAATTATGTGTTTACGTGATTTAATTGAGAAAAATCTGTTTGAATTAGAAAATATCTGTTGGAATTACGACTTCGGGACTGAAATTGATGACCGTAATGGGTTCAGAAAATGAAATTGAACACGTCTATGTGATGCCGGGAAATTTGAGAACCATTCGAAACAATAAATTGAAGACTGAATTTTATCTGATTCGTTATGCCCCGTTTGGCATGTTTTTGGCTTAAGTGGATTAATTGGATATTATGATATATACATATTATAAAGATAAGGATGCTTGACCCATTGACTCAAACCAAAGAAAGAAATATCTGAGAAAGAGAGAGACTACGGGAGAGAGAGAGACCAAGAGAGGAAGAGAAAGAAAGGGGAAGTGAGCTTAACTCTTCTCCATCAAAGAATTAAGGTAAGTTTGTTGAACTAAGGTTGATTCCTTTATGATCTCATGGTTAGTGAATGGAATGAAAGAGAATTCATGTGTAATCTAAGCATCTAGGGTTTTAATGGGTATGATTTATGATTTTGGGTCATGTTTGAGAAAAACCTCCATGAATGTTTAGATATGAAGCTTTAATGTGTATGTTCATGGTTATTCATCTTAGTTCATGGGCTTGATCTTGTGTATATGATGCATGTGAGTATTTTGTAAAGAAAAATGAGTTGAGAGAAAGTGATTTTCAAGGTTGCATGCCCAGAAAATGAGATTGGGAGGGTTGAATGTCGGTTTGAAGCTTAAATCTGCAACCTGAGAACCCAGATTTTTCACAGTCCGCTCGAGCGGGGGATTGGTCGCCGGCGAATTTCACGATCCAAAGATCTCTGCCGTCCACATCCGCTCGGCGGGGTTTACGCCGAAAGGAGGCTATTTTTCAGAAATTTCAAGAGAAGTTTGGGCAGAGGTTTTACGTGATTTTAACATGTTAATTGCATCTTTTAGCATCTCATGAGCATGAATGAATGTAATGAAGGAAGAGAATGAATATGAAATGAGTATGATAGGAAGTAAAGAATGAATGAAATGAATGAGCATGAAATAAAGTAAAGAAAGGAATGAAGGGCATGATTAATGAAAATGTATATTGAGAAATGTGCTATAATGTTATTGTTGCAGGTCAAATTGAGAAGACCGTGCCATCGGTTTCGGAAACCCTCTGTAAGTGACATTTCTGTAAAGATATGTTAATATGAAATTATGTTCTAAAAGTGCTATGATATGATACGTTTTGAAATGAGAATGTTTTCTGTGAACGAATGTTCTATTGCAACCTAGTATGGCATCCATAGTCAGTTGAGTCATGGGGGCGAGAACATGCGTCATGAGTCGGGGGCGGCATGGAAGGACAAGCCCATGACCGGTTCTGAGATCTCGGTATGTGTTTAATCGGTGTCCGGGACCGGTTACTCTAGTCGTTAGTCGACACATGTTATGTTCTATGGAGTATGCCATTACGTATGTTCTATATGATGACTGATTATGATTATGAATGTTTTATTACGGCTTTATAAGAAATGTTGGAGTTCGTTCACTAACCTCTTTACTGTTATGTTACTTGCTGAGCTTTAGCTCATTGTTTGTATTTATGTATTTATAGGTGATCACCCTGGAAGTCAAGCCTAGGCGGATTCTTGTTCGAGCCGCCATTTTGAAGCCTACCAGTTTTGGATGCTCCGAGATGGGGCTAGGCCTGGAAGGCCGTTGTGAGTTGTTTTGTTGTGTTGTACTATTGTAACTGAATGATATGTGATGTATATGATCATGTTATGTAAAGATAGTGGGAAATTAACATTAGTTTTGGCATGTAAATGTATGTTCATATAAATGCACAGCTCTTGGACTATTAGTTTCTTTTTCGCTTCCGCGAGCCCCGTTTATTTATGTTTTGTACAGTAAGGCCGGAGGTAATCTACGAATTACTGGCCGGTCACGTTACCGGACTTCTCGGGGCAAGTTCGGGGCGTGACACAATGAGCCCCTGACTCTGATGAAGATGATGAAATGCTTAATAAATTTTGGTCGCCTAGAGCTGGTGGGAGTAATGCGACCGAACCTATTGTTGTTGACTTATTTGGCGATGAGTACATAGAACCATCGAAAGGCAAAAGTCACAAGAGAGGCCCTAAACATAGCCAGACTGTTAGTGATTGTTCCAAAAGGTCACGACCAAGTGGCTTTGATGATGTCTACGCAGCTCTCACTACCTATGTACAAGCAAAAACGGAACATTCTCATACCCGATCAACAGACACAGAGGTTGTAAGTGCAGATGGTGATGACTATTCCCTTGATGTATGGCAAGATGCCCTGTTAAAGCTTGGGAATATACCACCGGTCCAATACATTAAAGCACTAACACTATTCAAAGACAATGAATGACAAAGGTTTTTTATGCGTATTCCTGCCCATATGCGCCTAGCTATGATCCTAGCCTTGCAGTGAAGGGAGAAGTTGTGGCTTGGTCGAATTCTCTTTGGGGTTGTCCAACATGATTTGATGATATCTATGTTGTTCTTATTAATTTTTTTTTTCACCTGATAACATGCTCTTTTTTATTCGTCTTTCTCTATTTATTTCTATATTTTTTAAAATTGTTTCTGTTTTACATTTAGATGTGATTTTATTCTTCTGCATTCTTTCACATCTATTTTATTATTTCTGCTTCAACTTTCAATTTTACACACAGCATACAATATGAAAAGGTAGTAATGACAATATGATTAAATATTAATATGTTTTTTCTTCGCATGTATGTTTCTATCTAGTTCGATAAATGACTAAGGTTGACAAATTGTAGGCAGTGGTTTATTTTAGTTTCACCAATAAGGATAATAATTAGCATGTTGTTAATCATTTTTTTTTTTTTTATAATTATGCGTTATTGTCATGTAGCCGAAACAATATGTCATCTAACACAGAAAACAATGCAATGGAGAGGTCATCAGAGAAGGATGAGGTTATTGAAGATTTTATGGACTTTTTTATGATTGCTTTTATGAATGAGCATATGAATACGTCAACCAGTAGACGACCGTAGCAAACTTGTCTATTCAAAGGTGATGATTACATCTTTAGTTTATTAAATGGCCATCCAGAAACAATGACAGACATCATGCAAATTGATTCCTAAACACTCATTTTATTGAAAGACACTTTACTTCAAAATGACTTTGTCGAAACTGAACATATGCATATCAGTGTCGAGGAATCGCTTGGCATTTTTTTGTACACTTTTGCACAAAATGACCGGCATAGACTACTAGTTGATATATTTTAACACTCCGCTGAAACTATTTGTCAGCACATCAAAATCATTATGCGGGCACTGTACACGCTTACATCAACGGTTATCAAACCACGTAACCAAAATGAGATAACGGCAAAAATTTTAAATGATAGGAGATTTTTTCCCTGGTTCAAAGTATGACTACATGTTTTTCTTGTAAGTTTTCAATAACAGTAATGAATTAATTTTTATTTTATTTTTATTTTTATGTTTTACAAGTAATGTCTTGGTTTGTTTCGCGTTTAATGTCAAACTAATATAGTTCAAGTAAAATTGTGTCGATGCTATCGATGGCACATTGGTGGATGCGTGGGTACCAACCTCAAGACAGAATACATTCCGTGGTCGCTGTAACAACCCCAATCCATGATTAACGTTAATCCGTACTTAATTATACCTAGCAGTAATTTAGCAGAGATTTGGAATTAATTTGCATGTGTATTGTGTTATTTTTGTGTCTCTATCTGTTCGGTGTAGAAAGATCTGTTCTAGCTTGAGCTTTGATTTGCGAATTGAAAGCCCTATCGGCATCCGAATCAGAAATTGACTTGATTTATGTGCTAAATAGGATTTATAGAATTTTATGGTAAGTTTAATTAAAATTCGGTTCGAAGCGATTAAATTTGATTCAAATAATGCCATTTGATTAGTTTTGTTAACTTACTACCTACAAGGCCATCTTGACCCCACTAAGGTTATGTTTTCATTTTACTCTTCCATTTCCTTGATGCCCAACGTGAGGGAGAGAGAGAGTTGGAAGGAAAAAAATTGAATTCATCTAGAGATTAGCTTGGAGAGTTAGAGGGATTGAAGGAGAATTGCATGTTTAAGCTCCCACACTTGGAATTCAAGACTTAAGGTAGGAAATTCATTCTTTTAATTGTGGATTTAAGTTGTTCATGAATGAATTCAAGTAAATTGAGCTATAAGATGTGAGAATCAAGCTTAAGGAGTAGGGAAGTAGATCAATCCATGCATGCATGTTTCATAGCATTTTGAAGATTGAATTTCAAGAATTCCTTCATGCATGTGTTGGGTTCACTTTAATTTTGGAAACACAATGGGTTTCATGTTACTTAGTAGCATTTGATCATGTTTTGGAGAGCCTTAGCTCAAAAATGTACATGGATGTTATGTTCATGAATTAATTTTGGGTTTAAAGTTGAATTCTTGTACAATTGACAAGCCTTTGGGCCATGATTTCTTTTTATAATTCTTTAAACATGCTGTATTATGAGTTTTCATGTATTTCCTCAAGTTTTGGCCCAGAAAAATGAGTTTTGGATGCTTCAAAGTTGAGTTTGAGCTTGGTGATCGAATCTGGAATTTCCAGAAATTTGATCCACGCCGAAGCGGAACTCCACGCCGGCGTGCACTCGAAAGTACATGCACTTCGGCGACGATGGTTACGCTCGAGCGTGAAATGCATACACCCAGAAGTTCTTGTGTTTTGCAGTCCGCTCGAGTGAAGGTCTGAGTCTCACGCTCGAGTGTAGGTCGAGCGTATGTCGAGCGTGAAAAACGTGCAACTAGTACTTTTTTAAGAGTTTACAGTCCGCTCGAGCGGGGAAAGTCACGCTCAAGCAGAGCTTCATTGTCTGCATGTCCGCTCGAGCGAGGAAAGCCACGCTCGAGCGTGGACCTTATTTTCAGCAAATTTTAAGAAATGTTTCCAATGCATTCTTGCATCTTCATTCCATCCTAGGCATTCCTAGGCCATGTTTAAGACTCCATAATGAGGATTAAAGGTTGGAAACACACTAGGAGCAAACGACATAAGTTATGTAAAATTCGAACTTGTGTTTCAAGTGTGAATCTACTATGTATCATGTAGGTCACGTGCCGCGTACCATTTGACCAATCTGCTCCGTCTGTCTGTCTCAAGGCCAACTGTGAGTAATAACATAGTAAAATTGTGTTCAACCTTATTTATTTTCTGTATGATAAAATAAGAATTATTTTCTGAAATGTTATGTTCTGTACAACGAATGATTATCCAATTTCTGATATGTATTCGTGACATCCTTAGTATCATGTGATATGTGTTGGCTGTTACCCAGTATCGGAGGTTCCATCATGGAACTTAATCTGTCTACACTCTATTACCGTACCGAAGGCTCCATCATGGGGCTCAGCGTGTTTATTCTCTGTTACCCGGATCCGGAGGTTCCTTTATGGAACTGGTTATTCGTAACCCTCACATGTCTGCATCTGTTCTGTATCTGCTCTGTTAGCGCTTATGGATATATCACGTATACTTACGCATGACTTATGATTTTTGTATACGATCTGGACAAATTATGAATTTGATACGAAACTGAATTATGAATTCTGAATCTGTATGGACTCATTCATTGAAACCCCTTTACTTTGTTATTGTTCACTAAGCTTTCGCTCACAGTTTATATTATGTATGTAGGTGAGCCGGCGCGTGATCAGGGCCAGAGTTGATGGCCTTCATTTCTGTTTTTGTCAGCCAACCGTTCTGCCTCCCGAGGAGGTTCCGATTGAAGTCTAGTTATATGGTTGTTTTTGTACTTATGTTAGTCTCTGTCTGTTTTGTGCAGTTAGGTCCTGGATATTGCACTCTTGTAAATGTTTTGTAATTATGATATCCTTTGACTGATACGCTTATGTATATACAAGTTTTGGAATATTTCGTCCCATGTTTATCGACACAGCTCATTGGACTATTTATGTTTTTGTACATTTGCTTCTGCAGCCCCTTATTATGTGCTTATCTGTTAAGAGGCCTTTGGTAATCCACGGATTACTGGCCGGTTACGATGCTAAACCTACAGGGGCGGGTTTGGGTCGTAACAGAGTGGTATCAGAGCACGTGTTCTACCGCACACACAGGTCCATATGAGCTTAGGATGTCCTAGTAAGAGTTAGGGGCATTCCATCTGCATGTGTAAGTGTGTGGTAATCCAAATGAATGTGAAAACTAAATGTAAATTTGAGCAAATGAATTGAAGGAAACGAATAAGATTATGCCTATGTTTATTATCATTTGATGTCTCTATAGCAACATGGAGAATGCAAGGGGAAGTGATGTAAATGAATCTTCAGAGGCTCGCATGAGCCGAATGGAACAAATGCTTGTAGCATTGACTGAAACTTTGACTCAACAGCAAAGACAACAACCTTTGCCCCCTCCACTTCCGCCGGCACAAGCCGAAGCAGATCATAATGGCATCATCAACTTGACACAGAAATTCATGAAAATGAAATAGCCGACATTATATGGTGGAATTGAACTGTTGAAAGCAGAGACGTGGTTACTTGAAATGAAAAAGCTATATGAAGTGATCCCTTGTTCTGAAGTCCAGAAAGTCCTCCTAGCCACCTATACTCTAAAGGATAAAGCCCGAAGGTGGTGGTTAGTGATTCAAAATGGCAATGGAAATATGACGTGGGCACAATTTAATGCGATCTTCTATGATAAATATTTTCCCCAATATTTCGGGGATCGGAAAGTGTCTGAGTTACAAGAACTGAAACGGGGAAGGATGTCTGTAGCTGAGTATGAAGCCAAATTCACCAAACTGGCACGGTTTGCTCTACATATGGTGGATACTGATTACAAGAAAGCACAAAAATTTGAAGGTGGACTGGATTTAGAGGTGTTTGATCGAGTAGGCGTATTGAAATTGCCTACTTATGTGGAAGTTTTTGATAGATCCATAATGGCGGAAACCACGCTAGCCACTATGAAACAAAGTAAGGCCCCAGAGGCCATACAAACGGATTGGAGAGGAAAAAGGTCTGGGTATGGTTTTAGAAGGGGCCGGTCTTATGTCAGTAAGAAGCAGAACACCGGGTCTACAAGCAGCTCGAGTCAGAATAGTGGGTCTATCCCAATCTGTTCTAATTGTGGCAGAAGGCATAGGGGTGTGTGCTACCGAGTATCTGGTGCTTGTTTCCGATGTGGCCAGACAGGTCATATAGTGAAAGATTGCCCACTTAGGTCTGAGAATACTAGCCGTCCTACGGCAAGTTCAGCTGGATCCGCCTTTACGGCCAAAACAAATGCAAAAGCCAATACTGGGAAAGAACCTCTGAGACAAGGCCAAGTGTTCGCCTTAGTGCCTGGTGACGTACAAAACACCTATACTGTGGTGTCAAGTACACTCTCTGTATGTTCTCAAAATACATGTGTACTGATAGATTCTAGTTCTACACATTCCTTTGTATCGCATGCTTTCTCTCAAAAATTAACTAGACCATTAGAACTTATGACATATGTGTTATCTGTATCTACGTCGTCTGGGGGTTCTATGATGTGTGCTCATGTTTATCCAGCATGTGATATTATGATTGGCGATATGATGTTATATGTTGACTTATTGCCCTTGAACATTGATCATTTTGATTGTATTTTGGGAATGGACTGGTTGACTAAATACTGTGCTACCATTGACTGTGCAAGTAAATTTATTGTGTTTAGACCACCGAGTATGCTTGAATTTACTTTTACTGGGAATGGGGTAGTTCCTCCCCTATATCTGATTTCAGCTCTGAAAGCTAGAAAACTACTTAGGAAGGGATGTAGGGATTACTTGTGTTGTATACTGACTGCATCATCTGACGGAACTAATGTAGAAACTATCCTATTACTTGTGAATTTCCCGATGTATTTCCGAATAACTTACCTGGGGACTTAGTTGATAGAGAAATTGAGTTCACTATTGAGGTGTTTCCGAGAACACAACCTATTTCCAAGACCCCCTATAGAATGTCTACCTCAGAATTGAAAGAATTAAAAACTCAACTTCAGGAGTTGTTGAATAAGAAATTTATCCGTCCGAGCACTTCACCTTGGGTGCTCCAGTCTTGTTTGTCAAAAAAAAGGATGGATCTTTGAGGTTGTGTATAGACTATCAAGAACTGAACAAAGTAACTATCAAGAACAAATACCCTATGCCCCGAATAGATGACTTGTTTGACCAACTTTAGGGTGCCCGAGTATTTTTCTAAAATTGACCTCAAATCTGGGTATCACCAGTTAAAGGTTAGGGCTGAAGACATAGAGAAAACTGCATTCAGAACTAGATATGGACATCATGAATTTTTAGTAATGCCGTTTGGAGTGACCAATGCACCTACTGCCTTTATGGATCTTATGAACAAAGTGTTTAAATCATTTCTGGATGAATTTATTGTTATGTTTATTGATGATATCCTGATTTACTCCAAAAGCAGGGAAGAACATGAGAATCATTTGAGAATTGCCCTACAGACTTTCAGAGAAAAGAAATTATACGCTAAATTGTCCAAATGTGAATTCTGGCTTAACAGTGTGACATTTTTGGGTCATGTCATCAACAAAGATGGTGTTTCTGTTGACCCTCAGAAAATTGAAGCTATTGTGGATTGGCCTAAACTGACAAATGTGACAGAGATTAGAAGTTTTCTGGGACTTGCAGGTTACTACATGAGATTTGTAAAAGACTTTTCCAAGCTTGCCATGCCATTGACCCAGTTAACTTAGAAGAATGTGTCATTTGATTGGAACGAACAAAGAGAGGCAGCCTTTCAAGAGTTGAAAACTAGGTTAGTGACTACACCAATTTTAACCTTTCCCAATGGTACTGATGGGTTTCAAGTTTACAATGATGCTTCCTACAAAGGTTTGGGGTGTGTATTAATGCAAAATGGAAAAGTGATTGCCTATGCTTCTTGACAATTTCGACCTCATGAAAAGAATTACCCGACGCACGATCTCGAATTAGCAATTGTGGTGTTTGCCTTGAAAATCTGGCGTCATTACTTGTATGGGGTAACTTGTGAGGTGTATACCGATCATAAAAGCTTGAAATATTTCTTCACCCAAAAGGAATTGAACATGAGACAGAGGCGATGGTTAGAGTTAATCAAAGATTATGATTTGCAGATCTTATATCACCCAGCGAAAGCTAATACCGTTGCAGATGCCTTGAGCCGAAAATCCAGTGCAAATTTGTCATGCTTGTTGTCCAATCGAAAAGAATTACTAGATGAACTGGAACATAAGGAGATTGAGATTGACGTACGAGAACAATGAGGGATTTTAACTGCTATTTTCGCTCAACCTACAATTCTTGACGAGATCAAACAAAAGCAATGTGAAGATGAATACTTGAAAAAGATCATAGAGGAATTTGATTCAAAGCCGAGGCCGGGATTTGTGTTTGAGAATGACGTGCTAAAATTTCAAAACCGTCTTTGTGTACCCGATTGTTGTGATTTGAGAAAACGTGTTATGACCGAAGCTCATAGCAGTAAGTTTGCCATGTACCCGGGGAACACGAAAATGTATCACAATTTGAAATAGAATTTTTGGTGGCCTGGAATGAAAAAGAATATTGCAGATTTTGTGGCTAGGTGTCTATATTGTCAACAAGTTAAAGCTGAACATCAACGACCCGCTGGTTTGTTATAACCACTCCCAATACCAGAATAGAAATGGGAGCACATAACCATGGATTTCGTAGTGGGATTGCCTCGCTCTTCTCGAGGTATGGACTCTATCTGGGTCATTGTAGACCGTTTAACTAAGTCTGCCCATTTTCTACCTGTCAAGAATATTTATAAGGCAGATAAATTAGCTAACTTGTATGTGAACGAAATTGTGAGATTGCATGGTGTACCGGTATCTATTGTATCTGACAGGGATTCGAAGTTTGTGTCAAGATTTTGGCAGAGTTTGCAACAATCTTTGGGGACAGAACTAAGGTTGAGTAGTGCCTATCACCCACAGACAAATGGACAAACTGAACGAACTAATCAAACTCTGGAAGACATGCTTAGAATGTGTGTATTAGACTTCCAAGGAAACTGGGAGACCTATTTACCATTAGCTGAATTTGTGTACAACAACAGTTACCATTCAAGCATTGGAATGGCTCCTTACGAAGCTTTGTATGGAAGAAAATGTCGTTCTCCGATATGTTGGGCTGAAGTAGGTGATAGATATTTGTTGGGATCGGAACTTGTGCAAGAAACAACCCAGAAAGTGAGACTGATCCAACAGAGTCTGAAAACTGCACAGAGTCGGCAGAGGAGCTATGCTGATGTCCGAAGAAGAGATAGGGAATATGAAGTTGGGGACCATGTGTTCATAAAGGTGACCCCGATGAAGGGTCAAACTCGGTTTGGTGTTAAGGGCAAATTAGCGCCAAGGTATGTTGGACCTTATGAAGTCCTTTAAAAGATCAATCCAGTATCGTATCGAGTAGCTTTACCACTGGTAATGGAGCATATGTACAATGTATTTCACGTATCGATGCTTCGAGAGTGTTTGAGAGATCCGCTCCATGTCATTGAACCAATACATGTGCTCTTGGAGGACAACTAAACTTATGAGGAAAGACCTATCCAAATTATGAATCGCAGGATCAAAAGATTGAGAAATAAAGACATACCGCTGGTAAAAGTTAATTGGCAAAACCACAGAGAAACCTATGCAACCTGGGAAACCGAATAATACATGATGAAGAGATATCCGGATTTGTTTCCATTAGACCCAATGTTGTTCTAGAACGAAGGTAATTCGAGTTTGGGAGACCAAACTCTTTTAAGGGAGGAAGACTGTAACAACCTCGACCCATGATTAACGTTAATCCGTACTTAATTATATCTAACAGTAATTTAGAAGAGATTTGAAATTAATTTACATGTGTATTGCATTATTTTTGTGTCTCTATCTGTTCGGTTGTAACAACCCTGACCCACGATTAACATTAATCCGCAATTGATTATGCCTGACAAAAATTAAAAAGAAATTTTGAGTGGATTATATGTGCATTGCATTATTTTGTGTCTGTATCTGTTTGGAGTAGAAAGATTTATTCATGTTTTAGTTCGATTTGTGAATTGAAAGCCTTATCAGCGTCCGAATCAGAAATTAACTTAATTTATGTGCTAAATAGGATTTATAGAATTTTATGGTAGGTTTAATTAAAATTCGGTTCGGAGCGATTAAATTTGATTAAAATAATGTCATTTGATTAGTTTTGTTAACTTACTACCTACAAGGCCATTTTGACCCCACTAAGGTTATGTTTTCATTTTACTCTTCCATTTCCTTGATGCCCAACGTGAGGGAGAGAGAGAGTTGGAAGAAAAAAAATTGAATTCATCTAGAGATTAGCTTGGAAAGTTAAAGGGATTGAAGGAGAATTGCATGTTTAAGCTCCCACACTTGGAATTCAAGACTTAAGGTAGGAAATTCATTCTTTTAATTGTGGATTTAAGTTGTTCATGCATGAATTCATGTAAATTGAGCTATAAGATGTGAGAATCAAGCTTAAGGAGTAAGGAAGTAGATCAATCCATGCATGCATACATGTTTCATAGCATTTTGAAGATTGATTTTCAAGAATTCCTTCATGCATGTATTGAGTTCACTTTAGTTTTGGAAACACAATGGGTTTCATGTTACTTAGTAGCATTTGATCATGTTTTGGAGAGCCTTAGCTCAAAAATGTATATGCATGTTATGTTCATGAATTAATTTTGGGTTTAAAGTTGAATTCTTGTACAATTGACAAGCCTTTGGGCCATGATTTCTTGTTATAATTCTTTAAACATATGGTATTATGAGTTTTCATGTATTTCCTCAAATTTTGGCCCAGAAAAATGAGTTTTAGATGCTTCAAAAGTTGAGTTTGAGCTTGGTGATCGAATTTGGAATTTCCAGAAATTTGATCCACGCTCGAGCGTGTGGAGAACTCCACGCTCGAGCGTGCACTCTGAGTACATGCACTTCCGCTCGAACGACGATGGCTACGCTCGAGCGTGAAATGCATACACCCAGAAGTTCTTGTGTTTTGCAGTCCGCTCGAGCAAGGGAATCTACGCTCGAGCGAAGGTTTGAGTCTTACGCTCGAGCGTAGGTCGAGCGTGAAAAACATGCAACCAATATTTTTCAAGAGTTTACAGCCCGCTTGAGTGGAGCTCCATTGTTTGCATGTCCGCTCGAGCGAGGAAAGCCACGCTTGAGCGTGGACCTTATTTTCAGCAAATTTTAAGAAATGTTTTCCAATGCATTCTTGCATCCTTATTCCATCCTAGGCATTCTTATGCCATGTTTAAGACTCCATAATGAGGATTAAAGGTTAGAAACATACTAGGAGCAAACGACATAAGTTATGTACAATTCGAACGTGTGTTTCAAGTGTGAATCTGTTATGTATCATGTAGGTCACATGCCGCGTAGCGTTTGACCAATCTGCTCCGTCTGTCTGTCTCAAGGCAACTGTGAGTAATAATATAGTAAAGCTATGTTCAACCTTATTTATTTTCTGTATGATGGAATACGAATTGTTTTCTGAAATGCTATGTTCTATTCAATTAATGATTGTCCAATTTCTGATATGTGTTAATGACATCCTTAGTATCATGTGATATGTGTTGGCTATTACCCGGTATCGGAGGTTCCATCATGGAACTTAATCTGTCTGCACTCTGTTACCTGTACCGGAGGCTCCATCATGGGGCTCAGCGTATTTATTCTTTGTTACCCAAATTCGAAGGTTCCTTTATGGAACTGGTTATTCATAACCCTCACGTGTCTGCATTTGTTCTATATCTGCTCTGTTAGCGCTTATGGATGTATCACGTATACCTACGCATGACTTATGATTTCTGTATACGATCTGGACAAATTATGAATTTGATACGAAACTGAATTATGAATTCTGAATCTGTACGGACTCATTCATTGAAACCCCTTTACTCTGTTGTTGTTCACTGAGCTTTCGCCCACAGTTTATATTATGTACGTAGGTGAGCGGGCGCGTGATCAGGGCCAGAGTTGATGGCCTTCATTTCTATTTTTGTTAGCCAACCGTTGTGCCTCCCGAGGAGGTTCCGATTGAAGTTTAGTTACATGGTTGTTTTTGTACTTATGTTAGTCTTTGTCTATTTTGTACAGTTGGGTCCTGGGTATTGCACTCTTGTAAATGTTTTGTAATTATGATAGCCTTTGACTGACACGCTTATGTATATACAAGTTTTGAAATATTCCGTCCCATATTTATCGACACAGTGCATTGGACTATTTATGTTTTGTACATTTGCTTCCGCAGCCCCTTATTATGTGTTTATCTGTTAAGAGGCCTTTGGTAATCCACGGATTACTGGCTGGTTACAATGCTAAACCTACAGGAGCGGGTTTGGGTTGTGACATCGGTGTAGAAAGATCTGTTCTAGCTTGAGCTTCGATTTGCGAATTGAAAGCCCTATCGACATCCGAATCAGAAATTGACTTGATTTATGTGCTAAATAGGATTTATAGAATTTTATGGTAGGTTTAATTAAAATTCGGTTCGGAGCGATTACATTTGATTAAAATAATGCCATTTGATTAGTTTTGTTAACTTACTACCTACAAGGCCATCTTGACCCCACTAAGGTTATGTTTTCATTTTACCCTTCCATTTCCTTGATGCCCAACATGAGGGAGAGAGAGAGTTGGAAGGAAAAAAATTGAATTCATCTAGAGATTAGCTTGGAGAGTTAGAGGGATTGAAGGAGAATTGCATGTTTAAGCTCCCACACTTGGAATTCAAGACTTAAGGTAGGAAATTCATTCTTTTAATTGTGGATTTAAGTTGTTCATGCATGAATTCAAGTAAATTGAGCTATAAGATGTGAGAATCAAGCTTAAGGAGTAGGGAAGTAGATCAATCCATGCATGCATGTTTCATAGCATTTTGAAGATTGAATTTCAAGAATTCCTTCATGCATGTGTTGGGTTCACTTTAATTTTGGAAACACAATGGGTTTCATGTTACTTAGTAGCATTTGATCATGTTTTGGAGAGCCTTAGCTCAAAAATGTACATGGATGTTATGTTCATGAATTAATTTTGGGTTTAAAGTTGAGTTCTTGTACAATTGACAAGCCTTTGGGCCATGATTTCTTTTTATAATTCTTTAAACATGTTGTATTATGAGTTTTCATATATTTTCTCAAGTTTTGCCCCAGAAAAATGAGTTTTGGATGCTTCAAAGTTGAGTTTGAGCTTGGTGATCGAATCTGGAATTTCCAGAAATTTGATCCACGCTCGAGTGGAGAACTCTACGCTCGAGCGTGCACTCTGAGTACATGTACTTCCGCTCGAGCGACGATGGTTACGCTCGAGCGTGAAATGCATACACCCAGAAGTTCTTGTGTTTTGCAGTCCACTCGAGCGAAGGTCTGAGTTTCACGCTCGAGCGAAGGTCCGAGTCTCACGCTCGAGCGTATGTCGAGCGTGAAAAATGTGCAACCAGTACTTTTTTAAGAGTTTGCAGTCCGCTCGAGCAGGGAAAGTCACGTTCGAGTGGAGCTTCATTGTCTGCATGTCCGCTCGAGCGTGGACCTTATTTTCAGCAAATTTTAAGAAATGTTTTCCAATGCATTCTTGCATCCTCATTCCATCCTAGGTATTCCTAGGCCATGTTTAAGACTCCATAATGAGGATTAAAGGTTAGAAACACACTAGGAGCAAACGACATAAGTTATGTACAATTCGAACGTGTGTTTCAAGTGTGAATCTGTTATGTATCATGTAAGTCACGTGCCGCGTACCGTTTGACCAATCTGCTTCGTCTGTCTATCTCAAGGCCAACTGTGAGTAATAATATAGTAAAGCTATGTTCAACCTTATTTATTTTTTGTATAATGGAATACGAATTGTTTTCTAAAATGCTATGTTCTGTTCAATGAATGATTGTCCAATTTCTGATATGTGTTCATGACATTCTTAGTATCATGTGATATGTGTTAGCTGTTACCTAGTATCGGAGATTCCATCATGGAACTTAATCTGTCTGCACTCTATTACCCGTACCGGAGGCTCCATTATGGGGCTCAGCGTGTTTATTCTCTGTTACCCGGATCCGGAGGTTCCTTTATGGAACTGGTTATTCGTAACCCTCACGTGTCTGTATTTGTTCTGTATCTGTTCTGTTAGCGCTTATGGATGTATCACGTATACCTACGCATGACTTATGATTTTTGTATTCGATCTGGACAAATTATGAATTTGATACGAAACTGAATTATGAATTCTGAATCTGTACGGACTCATTCATTGAAACCCCTTTACTCTATTATTGTTCACTGAGCTTTCGCTCACAGTTTATATTATGTACGTAGGTGAGCCGGCGCGTGATCAGAGCCAGAGTTGATGGCCTTCATTTTTGTTTTTGTCAGCCAACCGTTGTGCCTTTCGAGGAGGTTCCGATTGAAGTTTAGTTATATGGCTTTTTTTGTACTTATGTTAGTCTCTGTCTGTTTTGTACAGTTGGGTCCTGGGTATTGCACTCTTGTAAATGTTTTGTAATTATGATGTCCTTTGACCGACACGCTTATATATATACAAGTTTTGGAATATTCCATCCCATGTTTATCGACACAGCTCCTTGGACTATTTATGTTTTTGTACATTTGCTTCCGCAGCCCCTTATTATGTGCTTATCTGTTAAGAGGCCTTTAGTAATCCACGGATTACTGGCTGGTTACGATCCTAAACCTACATGGGCAAGTTTGGGTCGTGACAGTCGCAAAGCTACGGTATCGCAAAATGTACCCGCAGCTTTCGACTTCTACATGTTGTTCACACTTATCAATTATGGATATGAAAGTAGTGCCCACGACAACATAATTTTAGTTGACTCAATTACAAAAGCTGATCTACATTTCCCACACCCACCCCATGGTGAGTGTCACCAAATAACACACTGTACTGTCTTAAATGTTGATTTTTGTGTACATGTATTTGACAGAGCATTGCCTATATTATTTACATGTAGGCAAGTATTATTTAGTGGATGCCGACTTCATGAACATGCTTGGATTTATTGTCCCATTTCATTCCCAACGCTATCACTTGCAAGAGTTTCATGGCCGTCATTATTCTGGACCAAAGGAATTGTTTAACCATTGACATTCGTTGTTACACAATGTCATAGAAAAAATAATTGGTTTCTGAAGAAGCACTTTCCAATATTGCGGTCCGTGCCAAATTACAAGTCCGCAAGACAAGGGGGACCCATTGTAGCACGTCCGGTGGAGGGACCTCGCTACAGTTCGGACTCAATTTGTGTCGCGGTTCTAAATCTGAACCAAAGAGTCCAAATCCGGCAAATCGTTTGAGAAAACAGATTTTTGAAAAGTAGTGCCAAACATGGACTGCTTTGTCAGATTACAGAGTTGCCACCTGTAACAACGCCATGGGGACCTCATTCTGACTCGGACTCGATTTTGTTGCGGTGCCAAATCTTGATCCAAAGAGTCCAAATCCGGCCAATCGTTTTGAAGGAAAAAAGATTTTTGAAAAGAAGTGCCAAACATGGATCGCTTTGCGGATAACAGAGTCGCCACCTAAATATTTTAAAATGGGAAATTTAGGAAACCCCGACTCGGTCGAAGGCCACGCGGTCCGTCATCACCAAAGTTGGCTCGGGAACTTGGGTACGATTAGGGAAGGTCACATCGTGAGCACCCCCGCTCGCCCGGTCGAAGACCGGCCTCTACTAACCATGATATCTGTTTTTGAAAACTTTGTGAGTTCTTATTCCGATTATTAGCCTAGGATTACTATGTGATGCTCGCAGCAAACAAGTATAGACTGGGCCGTCTGAATTGGAACAAAGCATTTCATGTTTGTTTGTGAAAGATGGTTTGCTACCCGCAGGTAGGCTTAAAATACAGATTTTGCCACAGTCTAGTGGGCTTAACAAACAATCGATGAATTGCTCCAATTCAGATAACTCAACCTCCACCCACAGGCATTCAAGGCAGTTATATCACATAAGCATATAGCCTCATGGTAAGCATGCAATCATGGCAACACTCACACGCATGCAAGTATGCTAAAGCATAAAACTCACCTAGTACTCCAAGCCAAAACAAAAGCTCGTTAGAAATCCATGCATGATCCTAGATGTGCTGAAATGCCTAATGCAACACATGCAAAATGCAACTAAGATAGCAGGCTCGGCTATTCTAAATATGGCATATGAGATGCTACAGCTATCATGTATTCAATTTGAAATTGAAATACAAATGCAGTTTGTATGGTGTGCCGAGCCCGGTGCATGCAAAACAGATGAATGATGCAAACATGTCATTACATCAGATGCTAATTGAAATATGCCCTATATCTAACCATCTAAAGCGGGTAAATAAAAGGGAGAAAGAAATGGGGGTTGGAAGACATACATCACACTCACACACCCTTATTACAACATTGCCCTCGCGCAGAGGGTCCGAATAAATAATAATACAGACCCAAATAATACAGTCCGGATAAAAGAATATACAGTCCGGAATAAATATACAAATTTCTAATTAATTGACAATTAACTAAGAAAGCAAGAATCGGCATGCAAGCCGTGGACGCTTTGCTTCGATAGATGCCGCTGTCAAGGTCGGGCGCAGAATCCACCGATGCCCCGATTAGCCTCTGTTGGCAATATTTCTTGAAATGCGCGTCCGACTCCGAAAGTTGCTAAACTCTGAATTTTGCTGCAACAGAGAGCAGGAAAAGGGCACAAAGAGCAGTATTTCACAAATATATGCATGCCTCGACTCGTGCCACCAATCACGATATCGATGCATGATGGAGGAGCCGAATTGCACAATTCAATGTAGGGATGACTGTAGAGGAATCGGAGTACGGAATGTCACACGTTTCCCTTGCCATGTGCCAGATATGCATGAAATGCAACTAATATACAACCTAGCATGCTCAATGCTATGAAAATGAGATGAAAATGAGACGCCTCGAAAAGCGTGTATACGGGCACGCAAATCGAGGCGATGATATGAAAGGCAAATCGGGTAAAACCGAAGTGCCTCGAAATGCGTACACACGGGCACACAAACCGAGGCGATGATATGAAGTGCAAATCGGATAAAACCGAAGTGCCTCGAAATGCGCGCACGCGGGCACGCAAACCGAGGTGATGATATGAAGTGCAAATCGGATAAAACCGAAGTGCCTCGAAATGCGCGCACGCGGGCACGCAAACCGAGGCGATGATATGAAGTGCAAATCGGATAAAACCGAAGTGCCTCGAAATGCGTGCACACGGGCACGCAAACCGAGGCGATGATGTGAAGTGCAAATCGGATAAAACCGAAGTGCCTCGAAATGCGCGCACGCGGGCACGCAAACCGAGGCGATGATATGAAGTGCAAATCGGATAAAACCGAAGTGCCTCGAAGTGCGTGCCCACAGGCGCGCAAACCGAGGCGATGATGAAAGATGAAAGTCGGATAAAACCGAAGTGCCTCGAAGTGCGTGCCCACAGGCGCGCAAATCGAGGCGATGATAAAAGATGAAAGTCGGATAAAACCGAAGTGCCTCGCGCGTGCCTGGTAGCGCAAACCGAGGCGATGATGAAGTGCAAGGAAATGGCATACGGAATGCCGAAATGGACTTACACCAACATGGGAGAGCCTCACCACTCACATAGAGGCCGCTTGATAGAAAGCGAAGTGCCTCGAAACGCGTGCCCGCGGACACGCAAATCGAGGCAATGATGTAGAAGCATGAAAATGAAAATTGGGCTTACGCCGACATGAGAGGGCCTCAACCACACTCACATAGGTCATTTAATGATAAGAATGAGGTGCCTTAAGTGCGCGCCCCATTGGCACGCAAACCGAGGCAATGCAAAAATGATACGAATGGCATAGGGAATGATATGTAAGCATGGCAATGGAATTTCAGCACCTAAATAAAGGGGAAAACAGCCCCGAAACGATTCGAAATGACACTCGAAGCATGCATTCATCCCGAAAATGTGAAATTAAGCCCCGAAATGGCCTATAGCCAAGCTATATATGCAAAATATGATCATGGCAGCAAGAACAGTAGCAAGGCAGTCCCAAATATGGCATTTTTCAGTAACAAACATGGCCAAAATGCAAGCATAGATAGATCAACAATAGCATGCAAAGTTAGTGGCCAAAAGAGGAGTATTGAGACAAGTGATATATGCAAACCCAAAATGGACAAACTTTATTCTACAACATTGAAGATGAGATAAAAATAAGCACAATTGCAGAAGATGACATCCTCAGAATCAGAATACAAACATGCTATAAAATCCATGCAAAGTAGGCTTCCAAATAGGCTATATCATGAGACATGCAATGCGCACACCAAATGACAAAACTTTCTTCATGAAATATGTAAAGGGGGTCAAAATAAGACCTCTTTCAGTTCTGACCAAAGGCCAAAACCAAAATCACAAGAGGCTACAAAACATGCAAGAATACGGTAAATTTGATGGATTTCAAAGGAAGTACCAAAAATATACACCAAATGGCTTAAGGCCCTCAACATAACATGAAAAGGAGACAAAAACAAGGCTATTTCTAAGCCTGATGAAGGCTGAAATCCGGATCCAAGTAAGCCTAACAAAGCATGCAAGAATTAGGGCCTAAAGTGAATTTCCAAGAGAGGTGGTATATAGAATGGCCAAATGAAGTTGAGCCCTTCTACAATGTTGTAGAGGGGCTCAAAATAAGCACAAAACCAGTAGGGGTCGGACCCCCAAAAACAAATTCAAATAGGCTAAAACTAGCATGCAAATTGGTGACATACAAGATGGATATTGAAGGAAGTGTATCATGGAGACACCAAATGAAGTTGAGCCCTTCTACAAAGTTGTAGAGGGGCTCAAAACAAGCACAAAAGCAGTAGGGGTCGGAGCCCCAATTCTCAACCAAATAGAGTATAGAAATGAATCAAGAAAAAGCCCTAAAAGTTGGTTTTGAAGACTTACCCTTGAAGACTTGTCTTTCTTTGATTCTTGGCTCTGATTTGTAGCTTCTCAACCTCTGAGATTCACTTCCTAGCTGCTGGAATGGTAGTAGGGAAGGTGAGGCTAGGTGTTGATGAAGAGAAGGCCTAGGGACTTGAAAGCTTTTTGAGGTTTTGAGCTATGAAAATGGAGGAGTTTGGAGAAGTATCCTTGAAGGCAAATTTTCCAACCTTGAAGAAGGAGGGGGAGGGGCCTTCAAATAGGCAAGAAATGGGGTGTAAAAGGGGAGGGAAAGCACCCAATCTTTCCCTCCCGAATATCCCCTGATGCCCCGGATATGTTGGAAGATACCCTGACAAATTTGGGACAGTTGTAAGCAAGAATCTGGCCAGTAAATTTGTGGGAGGTGGCCAGCCACCACCCACCGTCGGCCACCACCTACCATGGCCGGGCCACCTCCAAAAATGAAGTGTAAAATCTCTGGCCACCACCATACACAAGTGTCCTCCCATGTGTAGAATAAGGCCCTGTGGTGAATTTGGCAACACCGAACCAGAGCCACAACATAGAGCTTGAAGGAGGCCCAAAATGAAAGGCACAATTTCGGCCGACCACCATACCAAAGTGTCCTCCCATATGTGTAGAACAAGGTTCCAAGGTCGAATTTGGCAACACCGAACCGTGAGCCACAACATAGAGCTTGAAGGAGAGGCCCAAAATGAAACTCACAGTTTCGGCCGACCAAGAGTTGGTAGGGTCCTCCTGTGTGTCCCGATCACAGATATGTAACTTTGGTTGGAAGAAAATACCCCAAGGTGTTCAACATTGGCCCGAAGTGAGCAAAACGGGCTCCGGAGGAGAAACCGGTTATCTGGGATAATTGCTGGCCTCCCACCCCCAAAGGATCTTCCCGATGTTAAAACAGAGGTACCGCCAAGTTTGAACAAAAACTAATGAGAAATGAACGTCGGCCAAAACCGAGCAAATCGGGATCCCGAAAATGGGTCATGGGTCCGGAAGTGGTGTTCGGCAAATAAGTGGGTATCTGCGACCCAGTGTCCTCTGGAATGACAAAACAGAGGTACCTGCCAAGAACCGGAGAAGATGGATGCGAAATGAATGCTCGGGACCAAAACCGCTCGGTTTGGGGTGCCGAAAATCGGCTAGGAGCACCGAAAGTGGCATACGGCCACGGCGGGCATCGGGGCCCTGTGGTTCCTCGAAATATTAAAACAGAGGTCTCCGCCAAAAACCGGAGAAGGCTGATGCAAAATGAATGCTCGGGACCAAAACCGCTCGGTTTGGGGTCTCGAAAATGGGTCGCCGGGCACCGGCAGTGGTGTCTCGGAACACTAAAACAGAGGCACATGCCAAAAACCGGAGAACTCGGAGATGGTTGGGCGGTTCCGAAGCGAGGCACACGGCTCGACGGCTCAAACCGGAACCGGTCCCGAATGGGCAAAATGGCTCTGACGGCCACGAACGTAGCTCACGGCCAACCGGGATAGTCTACGGACCACTCCCTTCCTCAGAGAGAAAACAGAGAAACCGAGCTGGTTCGCAAACAGAGACAAGGTAGAAGATGGTTCTAAGTCCGGAGGCGAGGCGTGGCCGTGACTCTGGGACTTCTGAACAAGCACAGTATGCAATATCACCGAGCGCTCAACTGGTGACGTCTGAGTCTTAAGGTCGGTCAAAAATGGGGTGTCTACACCACCTAAATATTTTAAAATGAGAAATTTAGGAAACCCTGACTCGGTACCGAAGGCCACGTGTCCGTCATCACCAAAGTGGTCTTGGCTCGGGAGCTTGGGTACGATCGGGGAAGGTCAGTTATGAGCACCCCCTTTCGCCCGGTCCGAAGACCGGCCTCTACTAACCGTGATATCCATTTTTGAAAACTTTATGCGTTCTTATTCCGGTTATTAACCTAGAATTACTATGTGATGCGCACAACACAAAAGTATAGACTAGATCGCCTAACTTGGAAATAAACATTGCATATCCGTTTTGTCTCGAAAAACGTGTTGTTTTCTTTTGCTACTCGCAAGTAGGCTAAAATACGGATTTCAATGAGTTGTTCCAACTCAGGCAATCCAACCTTCACCCACAGGCATTCAAACAGTTTATCTCACATAAGCACTTAGCCGCATGGCGATCATACTGTCATGGCAACATTCACACGCATGCGATATGCTAAAGCGTAAAAACTTACATCGTACTCCGTGCCAAAACAATAAACTAGTTAGCAAACATGCATGTCTTAGTTCATGTTAAATGGCTAATGCATCGCATACAGAATGTGATTAGGATAGGCTCGGCTAACCCTAAACATGGCATGTGAGATGCAACAACTATCACGTATTCAATTTGGAATTGAAAGTACGATGCAGTTTGCATGATGTACCGAGCCTGGTGCATGTCAACAAATGCATGAATGCACGCATGCATTGCATAAGGTATGCTAAAATAAGTATGCCTTAATCTACCATCGAAAGCGGGTAAATAAAAGGGATAGAAAGAAATGGGGGTTTGGAAGACATACACCCACTCACCCACACTTATTACAGATTCGCCCTCGCTCGGAGGGACCAAAATAATAATACAGTCCGAATAATAAACGAATAAATAATTAACTACGCGAGCTAATTAATTATTACAAATCAACTAAATTAATTAAAATAGAATAATTAATCTAATTAAACAGAATCGCTTTAATGAGGACCAAATGCAATACAAGGCCGGGACCGGTTCGAATCGCCATGCATGATTTGCCTCTGTTTCCTCTGCTCTCCTCCTCAGAAAATTGCCAAAATCCCAGGAGTGACTCTCAGGGCACTGGGGAGTACCACCGGCTGGGTAGAGCACCACCGGCTGAAGAAAAAAAGCCACCGGCACTGAATTGATTCATCGGCTGTCAATTGACTGCCGGTCGGCACTAAATAGTGCCGGCCGGCACTTAACACCTGCAGAACCTGCAACTCACAGCAGCAGAGGACAACAACATGCATGGCAATGTGATTCAAGGCATTTATGCACTATACACACCCCTTATCATGTTATTGACTCAAGGGGGCATATGCCTCGATTCCCGGACCACCAATCGCGCATTTCCATGCGTGATGGCCCAAGGAACAAAGTGTGCAACTTTGATGTCAAATGCGTGCAAACCAAACAAACAAACAAGGGTGTTAAACCTCTATCATGACTTGGTCGAGAGGCCTAACATGCATGCCAATGTGATGCACTCCTAGACATGGTAACTAGCATGCAATATGGCAATACAATGCAAACCTAAGTAAGCACACAAGGCAAGCATGCAAACCACATGGAGGATGGACTTAGACATGATCTAGGTAGCTCCAAAAAGGCCCAAAATCAGTGGCCAAATGCTAAGTTATGGGGGGCCAAACACACATGCACACATACACATGTTAAGGTGCCAACACTTAAGCATAACAAACAACATTCAAGCACACTTGAAATGAGTTGAGCATTGACAATTGACATGCATATGAAGCTCTGAAAATCACACAAAACATGATGCCAAATCATGCAACAAAGTAAGCCAAGTACGCAACAATAGGTCCAAGTACTTGAAGCAAGCCATGGAGGCTTATACTAAGGTCAAGTCCACCAAGCCTCACAAGGCCAAGGGGACTCAAAACAGGTCACAAGCAGACTTAAACAAAGCCTAAGGAGCACCTAGATGGCATCTAAGAGGCTCAAGCACAAAGGCACGCAATCATGACCAAAACATGGAGCATTTAACATATGCTTTTAAAGGCAAGCATATAAGCACATCATAAGGTCTGAAATAGCATGCTAGGGGGTTCCAAACCACCAAAACAATGCAAGCAAGACATGCTACATATTCATGCTCTTAAGGCTAACAAACCAAATGCAAAGAGGCTATGTTAAACATGCTATGGTTGACTCAAACAACATGAGACAGACCTTGAACATGGAAATATAAGCATAAAAGTTTCACAAATGTAGGCCTAAAACATGCTAGAAACTAAGGCACACAACCTAGGCATGTTAAGGCATCAAAAGGCATTACAAGGCAACTATGCTAAGCATGCATAAGAAACCAAAACCAACTTAAAATCATGTTATAACATGACAATATAAGCATGAAGAATAAGTCAAACATGCTCAACACACACTCAAGCATGGTGCTCCATAAGGAAGCAAAACTTGCCCTTTCCAAGGACATCAAGGAGAAGAGGTGGCCCTCTCCTTTCGGAGACTTTATGGCACCATCTCCACCACTGAAATCCCTCAAGATTTCATTGGTGGAGAGGCCCAAGCATCAAAGTCTCGGAGCTCTCACAAAATGGCCTAAAATGGGGCCTTTTCAAGGCCTAAAGGGGGGGCAAACTTGCTCAAACCACCAAGAACTCTTAATAAACAATAAAGAGGGTTAAAAAACAGAACTTTTATGTGTTAAACACTAAGCACAAAAACAACTTTAAGCTAGATAAAAACAAGGTGCAAAAATGGGGTAAAAGAGGACTAGTGTCTCACCCTTGTAGACCTCTTCACCAAGCTTGATGTTGTTGCTTCCTTGAGCTCCAAACCAGTCAAAAATCCCAAGAACAAGCTCTGATCTTTGAGGACACCAAGAAAAGGTGAAAGACTAGGTGTTTAAGTGCAATAATGTGAACTAAAACACCTAGAACACAAAGGAAAAGAGGGAGATAAGATGTGTATCTATCCTAACCCTAAAAACCAGAGCTTGGTCTGTCTAAGAATGTCTAAAAATTTTGTAACCCTAAGCCAAGAAGAGGAATGGTCCTCTTATAGGCAAGCCAAGCTTGCAAAGCTTACAAGCTAAGGCATCAAAGGGCTCATCCCTCCATACACGTGTATGGAGGGGAAACAAACAAATTTGTCTGAAAATATCTCGTAGCAAAAGAAGTGGTCATTGGGCAAAATGGTCATTTTGCCAAAAATAGTGCCGACCGACACAAAATAGTGCCGGTGGCAACACCAGCCAGCCGGTGGCCTCTAGCCACAAAATGTGACGGGATGCCTCGAAGGCATTCCGCCTCAAAGGCAAAGCACAAGTGTTTGGTGCAAAACCAGACACAAAACAATCAAGTTCGGAGGTCCTGAGGCAAGGCGCGTAGCCGAGAACTCCGGGAACTCCAAACAAACACAAACATGGATAATCACCGAGTGTTCAAGCGGTGACGTCCAAGTCTTGAGGACGGTCAAAAATGGGGTGTCTACACCCATTCTCATGGAAACTGATAATGAAATGACGGCAGAAGCGGCAGCAGACGGGTTTGTTAGAGGCTAAGCTGACTATGTTGACATGTCACAACATGGGTTGACATATCAATCGAACTTCAGGGATGCAATTGCTACTGCTATGTGGCAAAATCATATTGGCCATGGATAGATTTGTGATGTGAAAAAATAATGTGAATTTCGTAATATTATATGTATTATTACATTCGACTTGTTTTTTTAAATGTGTAAAATATTTGAAAATATTAAAAAATTACAAAAATATTTTAAAAAATCAACCATAATTTTTTTTTAAAAAATTGTTGTAAATTTTTTTAAAAAAAATTGTTGTAAATTTTTTTAGTAAACAAAAATATTAAAAAAAAACATTTTAAAATTCATTTACCGCGTTGGTGTTCTAAAAAATCAACCATAATTTTTTAAAAAATATTAAAAAAATTATTTTTGTTATAACATATTATAATATTTCAGTAAAACAAAATTATTAAAAATTAAAAACCATTTTAAAATTCATCTACCCCGTTGACGTTCTACAAAAGCAACCATAATTTTAAAAAAAATATTAAAAACACTATTTTTGTTGTAACATATTATAATATTTTAGTAAAACAAAAATAATAAAAAAAAGTATTTTAAAATTCATCTACCCCGTTAGTGTTCTACAAAATCAACCATAATTTTAAAAAAAATATTTCAAAAATTATTGTTGTAACAATTAAAATATTTCAGGAAAACAAAAATAATTAAAAAAAAACTATTTTAAAATTCATCTACTTCGTTGGTGTTCTACAAAAGTAACCATAATTTTAGAAAAAATATTAAAAAAATTATTTTTGTTGTAACATATTATAATATTCCAATAAAACAAAAATAATAAAAAAAAAGAACATTTTAAAATTCATCTACCCCGCTGGTGTTCTACAAAATCAACCATAATTTTTAAAAAAGATATTAAAAATAATAATTTTGTTGTAAAATATTAAAATATTTCAGTAAAACAAAATTATTAAAAAAAAATTATTTTAAAATTCATCTACCCCGTTGGTGTTCTACAAAATCAGCCATGATTTTTTAAAAAATATTTAAAAAAATAATTTTTTTGTAAAATATTAAAATATTTTAGTAAAACAAAATTATTATATAAAAAAAAACCAGTTTGGTTAACAGTGTTTTTTCAATTAACTGTTATTAAAAAAAAATCAATTTGGTTATAATTGTTATTTTCTTTTTGTTAATAATTAACTTTTTTCAATTAAATTTTAAGAACAGTTTGGTTAACATTGTTTTTTTTTGTTAATAAATATTTTTTGAATTGAAATTTGAAAAGAGTTTGGTTATAAAAATTTAAAAAAAAAAAAAACAGATAGGTGCATCATTGAAAAATAAAAACAGACAATAGTAAATTATACGGGAAAAAAAAAATACACAAACAAAATACAACGACAAATGGTGCTTACATCCATTAACCAAAAAAATAAAAAAGAAAGAAAAGGAAACAAACAAATAAAAACAGATAGTACGAGTACATCTGCAACATAACTAAACATCATTGTCAGGTGGTAGAGGTGGAGGGAAATAGTGATGGTAAACTGAGTCACTCGATGGTCAATCTAATCAATGCGATTGCTTGTAACTTCATCACGTCTTTCAGTGTCTACACGAAACTCACCAAATTGTTGAATTAGTGAGTTCTAAGCGGCAGCAAATGCATCAAATCGATTACCCAATGCATTGAACTGATTCTCTATTTGTTATTGTACGCGTTGATTGTGTCGTTCTTGTTCCAACGCCAAATAATCAGTCCAGTATTGAGGTTGTTGATTTGGTGGCATGACATTGTCATTGGGGTCTTCGGGATCATCAGCTATTGGTGCATTTACAACATTAATAGATCCCAATAAGTTGTCAGTGCCACCAGCTTGGGTTAGTGTATACGCTGAAATTGGTGAAGAGATTTTCATATATGCTTCACCTACAAGGCTGACATGATGAGCTTTGAAAATTTTGGTTAGCAGAGCTCCAAAAGGTAGTGACTGACCATTGAGAGTATCAAGATTTGCAACCACCATTTCCTTCAGTAGTATGTAGCATAAATCTAATGTTTGTCAAATTTTAAAACAATATAACAAATAAACATTATAAAATGGAACAGTATCAAAATGTTCTTTTTTGGGAATGACATTTTCGACTATTCATCGATAAAGAATATGAAGGTGGGGTTTCAAATGTCGTGCTTGTAAATTAGTGCCGCTAAATCGGTTCTCACAAATTGTAGTATAAATCTCACTTACATCACCAACCATGTTAACGAGGTCAGCCTCACTTTGAAAATGACTTTGCAAATCCCCTGACTGAACTCTAATAATTTGTGCCAAAGTGTGGGGGTTTAGTGTGATTAATTTACCTTTGACGTAAGATGTCAAACTATTCTCTCAAACTGCTCCCTCAGCAGGTCTTAAGTGAAGGTAAAATAAATACATAAGACGTGGATATACCTTTTAGGGTAAATTGGTTAAAGGTAGCCATCTCATCGTCTCCAGTTTGCCAACCAACAAAGGATCGTATTGAGAAGGTAGATTTACCTTTCTTCCGATAATAATTGGCTGGTTGGCAAAATTTGGATAAGTTTGTTCATGATTGTGTATGAGAAAATCAATAATTGGATAAGTCTATTCTTGTTGGCGTGGTGGAGGGTGAAAGGTTTGGCCACATTCTGGTCTGGTTTTTTTTGTTCTTGGCATAACTTATGAACGTAAGCAAAAGGTAACAAAAATATGTGAAAAATGTATAGCAAAATGTATAAAAATGGTATACAAAAGGTAAGCAACAGATAGCCAAAGCTCAGCCTCGGGTTGAGACTTGTTGAAAACTGAAACAGCCTCGGGTTGAGACTTGCTAGAAGCTGGGACAGGCGAGGCCGGTTGACCTGCCGAATGACCTACCAGTTGTCCGACCAGATGACCTATCGGTTGACCACCGGGTCGACTTGTTTGCTGAACTGTTCGGCTTACTTTTACAGTTCTGAAATTCTGAACAGATCTGAAAGAATCTTTGATCAAAGCTCTTGGTCTCTTATTTTACACGGATATGAATTGCAAAAATATAGACTAAATTTTTGAAATTAATTGAGGTAGGTGGTGGAGGAGGTGGTTGTATCGTTCAAGTATTGATACTATTTGAATAATGAATATCAATGAAAATGGTGAAGAAGTTGGTGAAAGTTGTGAAGTAATGAAGTTGTTGGAATGAAGATGGTGTTGCTGAAAGTTGTGAAGCAAAATTGTTGGTTAACAGAGTGATATAAAGAGCCTTGGTCAAACAAATGGTCAAAAACATACTGCTGAGTTTTGGCTTTTTTTTTTTTTTGGATTGAAAGTTGACCAACTATTTTGGCTTCTATTTTTTTTTTGGTATCCGGAGACGCTCTAGTTTATCTATAGCCCAGAACTCTGTGAGTAATATTGTTGTAAAGATATATTCAAACATGAATATTTGCTAAATGATCAACTGTATTGTCTTTCTGAAATGGTATTTCTTACTTAATGAATGCTTGTCCTATTTGCGAACTGTATTCGTGGCATCCATAGCAATTTACTGTTACCGTACTGTACTGCTACTGTCACAGAGATCTCTGTCGGTTCCCATATTTGGAACCACTACTGTTTACTGATATGATGGCCATCAATTGACTATTCGGTCTGTTAAGACCTACTGTACTGTTTGCTATTGGATGTACCACTTATGACTGCTATGATCGAATAACTGTTATACTGATAAATGACTATTTTCAATACTGAAAGGACATTCATTCTTAACCTCTTTACGCATATGTTATTCACTGGGTTTTAGCTCACTGCTCATATATATATGTAGGTGTGCAGGTACCGGAACAAAGTTAGGAGCGTTGGGTCAAACTCCCTTTTGTTAAATCAACCTTTGTGCCTCACTTTGAGGTTCCAGATCTGTTCAAGCTTAGGCTATTCTTGGGGTGTCTCAGATTCACCCTAACTGTCTCTGTTATGTATAGACTGAGTGATCTTTTGTACTGTACTATTATGGTGGGGATTTGGTCCCTAACCTGTATGCTTGTAAGTGATGTATGTATATATCGTTTTTGTTCTGAATGTGCATATGTTATAAAAAGTCTTTTTGCATACAGACTGTCACAGTTTATTGGACATCTTTTAATTACTGTTTTGGCTTCCGCCAGCCCCTATACTCTATATTACTGTTTTACTGTTAAGCAAGCCTCCGGTAATCTCGGATTACTGGCCGGTTACGGTGCTAAACCCATAGGGGCGGGTTTGGGTCGTGACATAATGGCTCTGCATAATATGTTAAATTACCATGTTGTCCTTTTTATTTTTTTCTAACATATAAATTTAGGCCAAGTTTGGGAAGACTAAATAAGTGCACTTTTTGTCTTTTTTGACTAAAAAATTGAGGTAGAAAATATGGATGTTTGGGTTAACTTTTTGACTTTTTATGAAAAAATGTGTAATAAAAAATTGTGAAAATTGGTTTTAGAGAAAAATTTGAATTGGGAGTTGTGCAGCCGTAATTGTTGACTTTTGGTGAATAGTGTTAACTTTTTAACTTTTTGAGTAACTTTTTGACTTTTTGAATTATTTAGAAGTACCCAAACAAGGCCTTAGTATTCACTGAAAGAGGGGTAATGTGGTCATTTCAATCTCAAATACATCACACACTAATATTATTGATGATACTTCTACTTCACGGGTGAGACCTTCACGGGTGCAATTGACAGTGAAATGGACAGGTGATGTACAATAATGAAAGTGAAGACAACGATATAAATTCAGATTTTTCATAGAAGTGATAAAATTTAACAAATGAATAAAATGTTTAGGTAGCGTTTGGTAACGTTTATATTTTTGGTTCCTATTTACACAAATTTTATTAATTAGTTTTATTTATTTTAAAAAAATATAAATTACAAATGTGTTTGGTTTGAACATAATATTTATTGTCTAAATTTAACACACATAAACAAAAAAATATATATTTAATGAGGTCTAAAATATTTATATTTATTTTTTATTATTTTATGACAATGGGATTGTACACATTATAATTGAAAAAAAAAATAATTATAAAAATAAATTGGGAAAAAATTAATTTTAAAAAAATAATTGAATAAATAAATAAATTGAAAAACACTAATTAAAAAAATAAATTAATTGAAAATAAATAATTGCAATAAAAATTATTTCAAAAAAAAGTAATTGCAAAAAAAATTAATTGAAATAAAAATTAATTGAAAAAAAAAAAAAAATTTAAAATTATTTGAAAAACAAATTAATTGAAAAAAATTTATTAATTCATTTTTTGAATTGAATTTTAAAAAAAAATTGGTTATGAATGTTAATCCAAGATTTCGATTGAGTTTTGAGTTATATGTTTGATTATGATTTATAACTTTTTGAAAACTCATAACCAAATAAATTTTTTTACTTCACATGTCACATTAAACTTTGAAAGCTCAATTCAACACTCTATTAAAAAATCATAACCAAGCAAATTTTCTGCACTCAAATCATATATCTAAAACTCATAAACTCAAAATACAACTCTATTATCAAATTATATTTAAAAAACTCTACTAAACCCTACCCATGTATTTCAAATCGAGTCTCCATGGATACCCATTGGGTAAGGTATCCATTGTCATTCCTAGTTGTATCCCATATAATAAAATATTTCACAAATTAAAATTTGACATTTGTTAGATACATCATTAAGAGTAGTATTTAAAAGTGATAAATTAGATGTCTAAAGCGTTTTTATTTTTCTAATTAGCAAAGGGAAAGTGAAAGAATTATAAGTGTATTTATGCCATTAAGGGATCCTATTTGCATTTCAAATTAAGGTATTTAAGACATATATATAGTGGTGTTTTGGGAAGTTGGCAAAAAATTAATTTTTTGATTTTTTGGTTTTTTGGTGGCTTTTTTAGCTAAAAAAGTTGGTTTTTGTGTGTTTTTTGTGTAAAAAAAACTAAACAGCCAAAAAACTTGTTTTTTTTAGCAAGTTCCCATATTAGTTCATTATTATATATAGAGAAAAATAATAAAAAAAATATAAGTTGAGATACAAATTACTAAGGCCTCGTTTGGCAACCTTCAATTTTAGTAAAAAAGTCAAAAAAAAGTTATTATAAATTGTCGCATTACTTTTTCTATTTTTTTGCACATTTTTTTAGAAAAAGTCAAAAAGTTACTAAAATAGCTTATTCCCAATCTAAATATAGTTGAGATAGACGATATGTATTTCGGATTGGTTTGGCATCCGTAAAAAAAGACAAAAAGCTAAAAAATTATTAAAAAAATTAAAAAGTTATCACTATTTACAAAAAAAATATATATATAAAAAAACAAATTAAAAAAAAGTACAAGTCAAGTTTTGGCATAGTAATGATAGTGATGTCTGGTGCTGTCAGAACATAAATGTATATATATATGTGAATAAATATTATTGGGGTAAATTACACTGACCTCTTCTGAGATTTCTGACAAATACAGAGACCTCCCTTATAATTTTAATAATTACAGTAACCTCTCCTATTTTGCCTGACATTCTCTAGATTCCCCGCTTCTGTCAAATTGGAACAAACGGAGTTACTTTTCTATAGTACAATGACCTTATTGTCCTTCCTTTTAAAATATTAAAAAAATATTTTTGGATTGGAGGATGTGTTTGGAACAATATTTTTGGATTTATTTTTATAAAATATTAAAAAATGTTTAAGAAAATTTTATTTTTTTTATTTTAAATATATAATTTTTATTTAAATATTTTAAAGTTTTTTTTTTTATTTTAAATATTTTATTTGATTTTGTAAATATTTTAATTTTCTTAATTTTCATATTTTAAACTCAAAACACAACTCCACACTAAAATCGTAATCAAACACATAACTCAAAATTCAATTCAAAAATTATTTTCAAACCTCATAACTAAACACATAATTCTAAACTCCACACTACTTTCAAAACTCTACACAGATTGCACTCAAATCATAACCAAACACATAACAAAAAAATTAAAATATTTTAAAACATATTTATAAAATAAAATCAAAATCAAATATTTAAAGTAAAAATTATATATTTAAAATAAAAAATACATTTTTAAAATTTTTTAAATATTTAAATATTTTAAAAAATGCAGCACATAAATGTATGAAATATACTACACATTAAAATAAATAAATAAATATTTAAAATATAAAATATTTACCCTAAAAAAAAAAATTCAAAAATTTCAAAACATAACTCAAAACTATTTTCAAAACTTATAACCAAACAAACTTTTTTTTTCTTCAAAACTCATAACTTAAAATACGACTTCACACTCAAATCATGATTCTAAAAATAATTTTAATTTTTTTCTTTTAAAATAGAGTTTTGAAAAAAGTTTGGTTTTGATGTTTGAAAAGAGTTTTGAATTGAATTTTAAGTTTGTGTTTGGTTATGAGTATTGAAAATAATTTTTGAATTGAGTTTTGAGTATAAACATGTTCCGAAAAAAGATTTTTTTTAGAAACATATTTGGTTCTCTTTTAGAATCACAATTCCAATTTAAATGTGGGGTCGTATTTTGAGTTATGTATTTTGAATTGAGTTTTTAAAAGAAAAAATTTGCTTGGTTATAAGTTTTAAAAAAAGTTTTGAGTTATATTTTGAAATTTTTTGAAATTATTTCTTTAGGGTAAATATTTTATATTTTAAATATACATTTATTTATTTTAATATGCAGCATATTTTATATATTTATGTGCTGTATTTTTTTAAATATTTTAAATATATTTTTATTTTAAATATTTTATTTTATTTTATAAATATATTTTTAAATATTTTAATTTTTTTTATGTGTTTGGTTACTATTTTAGTGTAGTCTGTGTAGAGTTTTGAAAGTAGGGTGGAGTTTAGAATTATGTGTTTGGTTATGAGGTTTGAAAATAATTTTTGAATTGAGTTTTGAGTTATGTGTTTGGTTACAATTTTAGTGTGGAGTTGTGTTTTGAGTTTAAAATATTAAAATTAAAAAATTAAAATATTTACGAAATAAAATAAAATATTTAAAATAAAAAAAACTTAGAAATATTTAAATAAAAATTATATATTTAAAATAAAAAAATAAAATTTTCTTAAACGTTTTTTAATATTTAAAAAAAATAAATCCAAAAATATTGTTTTAAACACTGTTTGTTTCTTCCAAATACATCCTTCAATCAAAAAATATTTTTTAAATTTTTTAAAAGGAAGGGCAATAAGGTCATTGTACTATAGAAAAGTAACTCTGTTTGTTCCAATTTGACAGAAGGGGGAAATCTGGAAAATGTCAGGTAAAGTGGGAGAGATTACTGTAATTATTAAAACTACAGGGGAGATCTCTGCATTTGTCAAAAATCCCAGGGGAGGTCAATGTAATTTACTCATATTATTGGAATGATGTGCGGTCAGAACACATACACATATATATATAGGGTGAGGTGTCACGAGTACTGTTGGGCTAATGGGAGCCCACCAAGGGGATCGTTTGATGATCGGAACCGTTAAATATGTAGAACTCATCGAGTACTATATGTCTGTAAAAAATTACGTTGATCGGATATCGATAATTATATGATCAAATCAATTTTGTAAAAAAAAATGGACGGTGCAAAAGTAACGGTTGACAAAAAAAACTAAATCGATCAAATAGCTATCAACATTTGATCAACGTGATTTTTGACAATCATATAGTACTCGACGAGTTCTACACATTGAACGGTTCCGATTATCAAAACGGGACTCATGGTGGGTCCCCACAGGCCGAACAACACTGTCTAATCCGAATAGCACCGTAGGCAATCTGGTCCTAGTTGCCCACCGTATGCATGACGGTACCATTACTGTCAGTGGACATTTATATATGTAGGGGTAATATAATAATTTTGTTATTTTATACAATATTTTAATATATTTTTTTTCATAAAAAAAGTCAAAAAGTTATCTAAAATAATCATAATTTTTTCTTCTAACTTTTAGTGCAAAAGTCAAAAAGTATACTTATTTATAACACCCTAAACAACCCTTTAGTATGATCTTTGTAGGTACAAGATAATTTCTAATATGGTTTCAAATTTATTAGATAGAATTAATTTCATTTTCAAATTCACAAGTAAACTATCAAATTTACATCTGAGTTATTTTTTATATAATGTATTTAAAGAGTTCGTCTTGGAAGTGGGTTGTTTTTTTTTTTTGACTTTTTTGATTTTTTGGCTATTTTAACTTGTGATTAAGAAGTCTCGTTTTAGATGAGTTTTTTTAACTTTTGTGAGAGAAATAATATAATGATTATAGATTGGATGTGATATTTTATTTTATTGGACTCAAAAACTTATTTTATCTTTATATAGCTAAAATAACCCCAAACCCAACCCAACCCAATCCAAGATATGTTATATAGTTTGTTATTTTTAATTCAAATCTCAATAAAAATTAATGTAAACGTCTACTTTAAAAGGTAAATGGATATTAGACTAAATAACACAATAATATTTAATTTTGAAAGATAAAATCGTTGTCTGAGAATAAAAAAAACCATTTTCAACGAATGTTTAAACATTTAGTATGAATCAAATATCTTCTTTTTTTTTTTTCAACTAAATTTTTTATTTTAGTCAATTTTAAATTCAAGCAAAAAATTATTCGGCAATATTGAATACACACGTCGCAAATCTCAAATCATTTATCAAATTAAAATTTTTAAAAATATATATCAATTGCGATATCTAATAATTTTATTAAACTTGTATTAAATTAAGAGAAAAAAGTCCTTTGGAAAAATTAAGGATAACTAAATTAGTTATAATTTTTACTTCAATTTGATGAATTTTTTTGGAATGAAGGTTTAATATGTTTTTTAATAAAAATAAATAAATTTAAAAAGTTTTGATTAAAAAATACGAATAATAATTCATATCAAATTAAACTCCTAAAAGCATCTCTATCGTTATTTTTTTTTTCCCATCAAATTTGAGTAAAAGTTTTATTTAATATCGAGTGTTCAAATCAAAAAATTTTGAATTTTCATTAAATCATCAGCCGATTAGGGGATGTTCAGCCGGTCGACCAATTAGTATAAATTGTCAAAATTTTAAAATAGACTTTCTACAGTAAATTGCAAGGAAGTGAGTGTTTAGGAGATAAATCGACCAGACAACCGACTAGTTATTCGGTGCTATGTATACTTACAAAGCTAATGACGATAAAAAAATTTAAGACATTCTTAATTTAATATTGATTTGATATTAATATTAGAGTATTAAAACTGAACTTTTTTATGAAAAAAAGGAGTCAATAAAATTGAATAGTAATGGTTACAGTAAAAGGAGGGGGCACGGGGGTGCAAAACGAGCCGAGCCGAGCCGAGCCTTGCTGGGCTCGAGCTCATCTCGTTAAGCTATCGAGCTCGTTTATTGAGCTCGAGCTCGGCTCGATAAAGGGATCGGCTCGAGCCGTTAATTTGACAAATCCCGAGCTCGGCTCAATTTCGATAAATTTTTTTAAATATTATTTATATTATTTAAATATAAATTTTTAAATAAAAAATATTATTTATATTATTTAATATATAAAAAATGCATTTATATTATTATTTATATATATATTTATATATTTTTAATATATAAATAATGTATTTATATATTATTTAATATATAAATAATATATTTATTATATAATTTAATTATAGATAAACAAGCCGAGCCTACCGAGCCGAACACAGGCGAGCTTGAGCTCGGCTCGTTAACGAAACGAGCCCAATAATCAAGCGAGCTCGGTTCATTTCTTAGGCACGGTTAGAAAATAGAGTCAAAGAAGGGGGGTAGGGCTAGAAAATAAATGAGAAATTGGAATGATTCTGCAATTGGTAGAAGTAAAGGGTCTAAAGTGCAGCCACCGAAGAAAATATTTCATGGAGTAATCGGGTCATCACCACCACCACAAGCATCGGGCACAGCACAGGCGTGCTATACTCGAAGCAGACTCTTCTCTGCCACTCTTTCTGGCGTATGGAAAAGATGGGAACTACCAATCCAGAACTGGACGAACTGTTTCAAGGAAAGAAGCGAGTCAAAAACCCTCTCGTCCCCATTGGTATCTCCTTAATCTCCCTTCTATACATACGAACACACACAACGTGTGTATCGTGTAAATTTATTGTATGGATTTGTAGAAATGAAGTCTCTGTTAATCTTATGGATCTATTTACAAAATGTGGGTGTTTATGAGTTGAATTTCTTGGGAATGTATTGAGTTTCTTTAATAAATTTGAAAACCTAGTAGTTTGTGTCTCCTTGTCAAACATTCTGCTTATTTCTTCTTATTTTACTTTTATTTTTGTGAAATCACTCTGAAAACTGTATTGCTTGCATGAATTTACTCTAAATATTCTACAGTAATCAATTGTTCTTAGTTTTTTTTTTTTTTTTTTTTTTGGGGGGGGGGGGGGGGGATCTCATTTTTTACAAGTTTGCGACAAACTAATCTGGTACAATTATGTGGTTTGAATGTATTGGATTTAATTGCAGCCTATACCTAAGCTTAATGGAAGAAAACATGGTGTATGTCTTTGTCATCGGAGTGATGAGCCCCGTCCATGAATGTATATGTATGGTTGGGATATTAGAGTTTGTGTGAACAAGAGAATATGGAATTGGTTTGATGTTTAGTAACCAAAACAAACCAAGTTCCAAATTAGATGGGATCAACTACATGAATCTTTATGTGTCATTCTGCTCTATCAAGGCTATATGTGCTCAGTCACATTTTTGTTCATTAGGTTTAGCGCCGAACATAATTTGAGTTCCTTTTTATCTCAAACTTTGTTGAAACAAAAATTTTGGTTGTTTTGTCCAAGTATAATAAATCTGGTGTTTTGGTGACGGTGAAGAAGGTTGTACTCAAGGTGTGTTTGGTGATTCGGTGATCATGGCATTATGAGAGGTGGTGATGGAACATTTGGCAGTGGTGGTGAGGAGAGGTGGTTGTGGCAGTGATAGAGTTCATTTTCTAGAGGACTTGGTCTGGTTTGTAGCAGATGCGTGGAGTTATTATACATGTTCAGTAGTTGCAAAAGCATTGTCTTGTGTTGCGGTTATGATGATGCTAGTTGGGTAATAGCGATTTTTATGTTTGCACCCCTTTATTATGCAAGTACTTCAAGAAATCTGAAGTTTCTATGCTGGACACTGGATGGCATACATAATAGGCATGGAAATGGGCATGAATATGGTATATGTGTGGGGAAAACTTAGGTTAATATTGGATGGATTATCTTACAACGAAAGAGAAGAAAATATTCTGGATTTTGCAGATGTATTTTTAAGTTACTTAAATTGGTTTCTATCTCTCATTTACTCATTGTTATTCATTATGAGTGAAGTACCCAATTAAACATGCTTTGTCAAATACAAACTTTATTTTTCCCAGGAGAACGAATAAAGGATCAATCTTGCAACTGAGCCATATCCTTGTATCTAGGGTTGTTCAAAAATCCGTTCAAACCGGTAATCCGGACCGAACTAGACCGAATCATACGGTTTGGTTCGGTTCTATTAAGAATTGGTTCGGTTTCGGATTAAGAAATATGAGAACCGTAAAAACGGTTTGGTTAATGGATTTTATGAAAAAATCGTGGTTCGAACCGAAACGAACCGAATTTAAAAAAATTTATATATATATAATATCAAATTTTATTTTTATTAATTGGTTTTTTATAATTTTAATAATATTAGGATGGTATAGATATGTAATATTAAGTAATGCCTTAATATTATTAGTTTTTTATCATGAGTTAAATGTAATTAGTTTGAGTAATTATTTTGCTAATATTAACAATTTATTCTTGTGTAAATAGAAATTTTTGGAACCGTAAACCAAACCGAAACCGAACCGTTTTTTCGGTTTGGTTCTGGTCCGGTTTTACAAGTGTAACGGTCTGGTTTGGTTCTCAAAATTACAGAACCGTTAGGATCGATTCGGTTCTTAGATTTTCTCAAAACTGAACCAATCCGGACCGTGTACACCCCTACTTGTATCCTAGGAAATGGTGTGTGTAGATGGAGCAGCCACATAATACCTATTTTAAAAATAAAAAAAAAAAAGAAAGAAAAAAGGAGCAGCCACTTCTAATTTTTCTCTCTCTGATGAATGTAACATGTTCTGCATGGCTGCATTGTTTATGGTAACAGCAGTGCATTTCTGGTGGCAGGTTGGTTGTGGTGGAGGAATGGTGAAGGTGGTTGAGATGTAGTGAGTTGGATGTGTTAGTGGTGGGTTCAAAGTTGAATTTTCTCACCCTTGAGAGTCTTAGGCCTCGTTTGGGAACAGGCTAATTTAGTAACTTTTTGGCTAATTGGCTAAAAAGGTAGGTAAAAAAAACTTGTATGTTTGGGATGACTTTTTGGCTAATTACGAAAAGTTGTGCAAAAAGTAGAGAGAAAAGAGAATCTTTGACTTTTTGGTATGGATTGTTGTCTTTTTGGCTAAAAAAGTAACTTTTTGGCTAATTGGCTAATTTAGCCACTCCCCAAACGGGGCCTTATTGCATAAAATATGAAAATGAAAAAACAAAAAATCTAGGGAGAACTAGTGTGACGTTGATGCTTACTTCCTTACCATCTAAACAAGATGATGTAGTCTATTTAATTTTGGGTGTGGGTGGATTAGTTCCTTGTGATCAGAATGTCTAACTGTGGGAGGACATAAAATAGAGAAGTTTCTAATTAAATCTGTTTTTTATTTGCCATGGCTGAATACATATCATGACCTTTTCTATTTCAGGTGCATTTATAACTGCTGGGGTACTCACGGCCGGGTTAATCAGTTTCAGACAGGGGAATTCTCACTTGGGTCAGCAGCTGATGAGAGCTCGTGTGGTTGTCCAAGGTGCCACTGTTGCATTGATGGTTGGCTCTGCTTATTATTATGGAGAGAAGTTCTAAATGGTTGTTGATGGTGGACTTTAACCACTAAGTTTTACTTGATTTTGCCCCTCAGGGATATCATTTGAGCAAAAAATGAAGGATGCTAGTTCTTGACAACAAAACTTTTTTTTGGGGGGGTTAAAAATAAGGTCATTGGTACTAGACCATGTCTGTTTATTTTAAATATGAAGATTTGTAACAAACCAGGTCGGTTGGAGCAATCTGCTGCTCTGAGAAGCAAAGACTGGGATTATGTCCATACAAAGAGTTAATATAAATGATTACCATATTACCTTAATATTTGATATGACAATTCAAATAAAACAGTGATGTCTCTTGAAGCTCCTTGTTTGAGTAGTTGACTAAAAGTTCTTTGTTGATCTTTTTAAATAGATGACTGGAATGGCAAGTAGATAGATTTCAAATATGAGTGCAAAAACTGACCACTATATATTTGTTTTATTGCTATATGCATGCAGGAAACTGAAAATACCGGTGTTCTCTAAGCAATGAGAAAACTTCTTGTGATGTTACTCTTCTATGTGTTTGGCTCTATTTTAGCGCCAGTAGTTTCTTTCTCTCTGATTTTTGTGAGAGAATTCAAAGTCCAAACTATTAGTTATGGTCCAAGTACTGCACTACCTACTCTTAACCTGTAACAATGAGGTAATTCAAAAATATTTCTTTTAGCTTTGTCAGAGACGGAGTTCTATTTTCTTTCAAGTTTTTTTATTTATTTTTAATATCACATGTTCTTCCATTGCTGAATTGCTTTATTGCTTTATTGCTTTGTAGCTCGATAGTTGAATGAATTACAGGGGCATAGCCCAATGGTGGTGTTAATGCTCTGGATGTGTTGGTTATGAGTGTTCTATTATTATGACAATGCTTAGGGGTGCATTGCATCGTGCTAATATTGGCATTGTCAACATTACCCAACATTTAATCTTTAAAAATGGATTAAACCTTTATCTATATGGCTAGTGATTCTCTCTATCCAAAATTATTAGTTTTCTCAGTGGAATAAAAAATAAGTGTGCTGTGCCTCAAATTGGGGAAATTTTTTTTTTAAAAAAAAAAAAGAGAAGAAAAAAAGTATAACGTGGTGATAATCTTGAATTGCATAAATTTAGTGGCACAATCAATTGATAAGAACAAAGAAACAAAAAATATATATGGAGAATTTTGTGCCCTTTCTTAATAGTTTGTCCTAGTGGCTTAATTTTACAATTACTTATATGAGGAATATATATCACCATAATTTATACAGTACATTTTATGTGGCTTCATAGATAATGTGATTATTTTTAAATATCATAAATTAATTAATTATTTATATATATATATATATATTTCAATATAGATTAAAAAATTAACCACCAAGGTGGTGGCCTTGTGGACAATGCATTCTGTTCCACAGAGGTGAGTCATGATTCAATCCTAGAAAGCGCTCTCTCTACGAATATTTTGCACTGTACTTTGATCGAAATTTGACCTCTTCTGTAATGCGTGGATAAGGTTCATATGGTGTCTCGATGGTGGATTTTTTTTTTTTTTTTTTTTTTTTTTTTTTTTTTTTTTTTTAAGTTGGGTTAAATTTGTTTGGCAATTTTCATTGTATTTAAATAAATAAATTATGTTTGTATACTAAACTACAAATAGAATACAAAAGAAAAATAGGAAAATGAGAGAATTGTTTGATTACAAAAATAAACTAATAAAAATAAATAAATAAAAACAAATTTTTATTTTGTTAAACAAAATAAAAATCTGATTTAAATAAATAAATAAAACAGAAAATAAATTAACTTACTTGATTAATTTCTTGAACAATATACTGATCAAGTCCAGTGTTAAACACTGTGTCCTTAAGACAGATTCGTTCTCTCCACGATACTTTCAGAATATGGACGTCTATCTTCCAGGATAAAATGATCAATCAACGAAAAATAGCAGCACTACAAATTTTTCGTATAACGAACACATTAAGTTTTTATACTCTTTCTCACAGAAATTTAGATGCAGCAAAATGCAGAGAGCAGTAGCAGATTTAAGAACAAAAACTGGAGTGAAGAAACAAATGAGAGTTTATTTATAAAAGAATTTATGGTTGTTAGGTTTGAATTAAACAGGTGTAAAACCTGTTTGAACAGGTGTGATATATGTTCAGTTTGAATAAACAGATACAAATCTGTTGGGTTCAAATTTTGAACAGATAAAACCGAATTGGGTTTGAATTTAGACAGATTCGGATCTATTTGAACTTGTACAAAATTCTGAAGAGGTGTAACAAATTTGAATTCGAAAATCGAAATTTAAATTTAGATAGATTTTATTTTACCAAAAATAATATTGAATTCAAATATTTTTTGCCTAAAAAGATAAGTATTGGGTTGGACAACCCAAGCCCAGGCCTAGACCGATCGGACGAGCAGTGGTGTGCGTGTGGTTATTTTTGGGTCCAATAGTTATAGCCCAATTTGCCCATAACCTCTTCCTTCTACAAACTTGGGATGCTCCTTGGGGCCTTCCCTAAGTTATAATTCCAAGCTATATAGACCCATAATTTTCTTCCCATCAAACCAATGTGGGACAAGCCTTTATTCAAACCTTTACGCTGTGTTTGGTTGGGGGATTTGGGGAGAGATTTGGAAAAGGAAAGGGAAAAAGTATGTGAAACTAGGTGAAATATAGGAATGTTTTATTCACATTTCACTTATCTTTTCCATTTCTCTTTCCAAATCTTTCCTCAAATCCCCTAACCAAACACAACATTAAGAATTTTTCACCAAAACTCCATTTCTATGGAGTATACTTTGGCTTCAATTTTCTATTCACCTGATAATGGTTTTGAATAACCAAATATACCACGTGAATCAAAACGTGATATAGAACGCGTTACCACCTTGACCCACCAACTTTGGTGCACGGGTCCCATCTAGAATATAGACCAAAGTTAAGAAAAAAATGCTGTTTTTGCCTAGATTTTTTCAAAATATTTCTAACAAAATTTGGTTGATAGGAGTGTAAATTTTTGGCCCACCAGCTTGTAATCCACTTCGAAAGCCCGCTCTTAGCTTGGTGTGGGGCCCGTCCTAGCCTGAGACATTAGGCTTGAGCCCAGATCATTTTTCTGAGGCCCAGTCCATCGGGGCACTCAAAGCCTGACCTGAGGCCAATGTCATTTTTGTTGGAAAAAAATGGTTAGGTTTCGTCCAAGCTTGAGTATCTCGTGGAGTTGGGCCTAATTTTTGGCTCATGGGCCACCTCGTTCCACCTGCACCGAATTTTGACGTGAAATTGCATGGCCGGACAATGGGTCAGTTGAGCTAAATTTATATCCTTACTAGCTGAAAACCACATTGACTAAGATCCACAAATACTATAATATTTTCACAGAGCTTTTTTTTTTTTTTTTTTTTTTTTTGCGTTCACAAAATAAAAAATTTAAAAAATTATGTAGAAGATGTCATGTACAATATAAATGTCACCCGTGTTCAAACAAAAAAAAAATATATCTATACTATTATATAGGCGAACACTGACTTGGTATCCAAGAGTACAGTGATTTCTCTTTCTATTACATAATAAATTTTTTTATTCTAAAATAAAAAAATATTATTCAAAGATATGAGTAAGATTTGAATATAAGACTTCCGTTTTCAAAGGTGGGAATACATATTATAATATTATTTATCTAAATTGCACCCGCTACTCTCTATATGTATATATTGTCACTCACACTTTGCACGTGCGGTCTATGGTAACCATGTCGACGACACCTCTCCCACCACCTATATTCTACACAACACAACACAACACACTTTCCTCATCCTTGTTGTTCCGTCCTTTCAAGCTTTTGTATTCCCTCTCGATCATTGTCTTTTCGACGGCTAACAAAAAAGACTCATTCTTCACCGTAAACACCACGCACCGGCGATCTGCTCTCTGATCCTACACTTTTTCTCATTTTTTACGGTTTCTTTCTTTCTTTCTTTCGCGCTTCATTATATTCTTCTTGTTTCGTTCTAAATGTTCTCGTAATTAGATGGTTCTCGGAGCCAATCCTCATGAATTTGTTAATCTCCTCAATCTCGCCCCATTTTTGTTTGATTAAATTGTTTTTCTTACTTCATGTGGCCTCTAAATTCCACATTTATTTATTTTTCCTTTTGTAAACGTGTGGTCTCATATTGCAGTTTTTGATTGCCTTGGGTTTGTGTTATTGATTGTTGTTTTAGTTGACTTGAATGTAATTTCCAATGGAAGAACTTGCTTTTTTACTCAGTAATTTTGATGAACATCGCCATTAGAGATTGGATTCAGGGTTCCATGATAATTTACTTTGAATTTTGGTATTAACTTGAATGCAAAGTTTTTGAGTGGAAAACCCTTGCAGAGAATTTATATACTAAGAATTTTTAGTGGAAACACTAATAATTGTTTTCACTAGCAAGACAGATATGAATCAGTTCACAAAACACATTTCATAAGAAAATTTTGTATATTTTTAGAGCATATTCATTTTTGGACTTGTATGACAATTGGTTAAAAGAGTTATAGCAAGGACCATATTTATATAAATGGATAATGGTCTCAATCTAGGCACCAGGAAACTAAATTGGGGATGAAGAGGGCTTTTCTAGAAGTGAATTTCAGAGCTGTATATCCTGCCATAGTTGGGCCCTTTTGGTGTCGACTTGTAGGATTTGTGATATTTATGTTGTTTTCTTCTCTAAAGTTATTGCATACCAATTTGTGATATTTATTTTGGTTACTTCTCTCAAGTTACTGCATACCATCTTTTGATCTTGCCATAGCACATTTTAATTGTTCACTTTCTGTAATTTTTTTGTTGTTGTTATATGTTTGAATTTGATTTTTTAATGGACCTGCCTATTGGGAATGAACTTTCATGTGCTTACGTCTGTTTTCTTTTATTCTGAATTTGGCAGGGTGGTAAATACATAAAATTTTTAGATTAAGATGTCTTCTCCAAGCAAGAGGAGAGATATGGATGTCATGAAATTGTAAGGTTTTTGAGTAAGATGCTGCTTTAGTTTCGGGCTTGTTGCTTTTTATGTTTCTACTTTGCTGACATAATTTATGCTATAGTTGTAAATAAATATAAATGTAACGAAAATCTTTGGCTTTGTGTACAAAACAAAAATCCTATGTACATCTCTGTTTCACATATCCAAAATTCTATAGTTATAACTAGTGGTATATTGGCTTCATATATGCGTTGGCTTTTCAGTTTGCGTTTTGGAAATTTGGATACTTCTGCTTTCTGGTTTTTCCTATTGCAATCTCCTATGAAATCAAATTTGTGGATCCTAACCTTTTTAATTTTATTACTGATCTGCTGTGTTAATGTTATAGGATGATGAGTGACTATGCTGTGGAGCCAATAAATGATGGAATTAGTGAATTCAATGTTGAATTCCATGGTCCAAAAGAAAGTAATGTTTCTACTCTTTCCATGCTATAGTCTTATTGAAATATGACCTTAACAATTGTTCCCACAGATGCTCTCTCTCATTGCTTTTTACTACTTCAAAACTTGAATGGTTATTAGGTTTTGAGTTGGAGAACATGGTTTGCTATTTATGCCTTTGCTGTCCAATTCAAGTTATATGCCTGATTTAAAAGATAGATTCTACTGATTGTTAAGACTATAGACTGTTGGCTTTCAACACTTTTAGATTTGCATTTAAGGTATGTTTCATAGCTTTGAAGGAACTGGAAGGTCCAACCTTTCTTTTTTTCCTTTATTAAACCCAACCATCCAGTCCCCTTTTTGCTTGATTCTAGACACCAGGTCAGTTTTCCATGTGCAATACAAGTATTTTGAATACTAAGATTTCTTTTAAAGGGATAAAGAATGTGTTTGGTTGTTTTCTGCTACAAGCTATATACGCATAGAGTTGATTTTGCAATATTTCGTTGCTAAAATGTAATTTTTGTTTTAGACAAAAATAAGTTTCCTCATTTGTAGAATTGTACTAAGTGGAATCTTTAAAAGCACAGAGTGCAGAAACAGCCTTAATCTCTCTCTTGCTGCCCTTGTTCCTTTAAATTTTCTTGCTTACCTAAGTTGATGTAGATATGCGTCTTATGTGATTCCTCATCATTTTGCAATTCCGTCTTCTTTGCCTTCTTTTGTCAAATCAAGATTTTGTTTGAGATTGATTACTAGACATGTAAGAATGTTTTGAGAGATTGGTTTTTGTCATTATATTTGAGCATGGCAGGCTAGGAGTCCTGTTAATCATTTTGTTTCTACTTATTGATATCTATAGCTTATTACTAAAGTACAGAACCTCCTCAAATAGCTGGTGTCAGCAGATGTTTTAGAACTTGTGGAACAAAGTTCAAATGCGTGTGTGTGTGCATGTCGCAGGTGATGCTAAATTTGTTGCCATAACAAGAAAGAAATTTCATGTTTCTTTTTTCTCACACTCATCAACAAGTTATCTAGTCTTGCCATGATATTGTTGTCAAGTTGTGCTTCGTAGTTTCTTTTTCGCCTGAGATTTCTCTGCCTACAGACCTATTAGTACCTTATATTTTGGAGGTCCCAGTAACTCCTGTTTCTGATTACATCTTATTGGTGGTATCTCAATGGTTGCAGGCATTTATGAAGGTGGTGTCTGGAAAGTTCGTGTTGAGCTGCCGGATGCTTACCCATACAAGTCTCCTTCCATTGGGTTTCTGAACAAAATATACCACCCAAATGTCGATGAGCTGTGAGTCTTCTCACACCCTTACATAGCTCGCATGCAAGCTATATTGATTAAACAAGCAGCTATTGTTGTACTGCTTTTTTGAGTCTGTCTATTACGAGTCTTCTGAAACATTTTTGTTGGGAAAGTTGTTATTTACTGACTGGAAGGCTTTTGATCAACTGCAGGTCTGGTTCCGTATGCTTGGATGTAATTAACCAATCATGGAGTCCAATGTTTGGTAATTATTTTTATATCTTAACATATCACTTGATGTTATATCTTAACATCCTGATATCTTAACATATCGCATGTTGGGCCTATTATTTAGGTCTTGGTCTTTTGCTGATCGACCGTACCTAAAGAGCAGGTGCTTAAAGAATTGTTAGTACAAAACAAAGACGACTGATATTAACTAATTGGAAATGTCATTGATTATGTTTGTTTGTTGTATATACTTGATCTTCATTAGGGGTCTTTTCAGACCAAAAAAAAGAGGTCTTTCAATATCTTACACTTTCTATTCTGGGCTACAGATCTGCTCAATGTGTTTGAGGTTTTTCTTCCACAGCTTTTGCTTTACCCAAATCCTTCAGATCCACTAAATGGTGATGCAGCATCGCTGATGATGAAGGATCAGAAACAATATGAACAGAAAGTGAAAGGTGAAATTTCATGTCTATTTTTTTTCTTACGTATAGCTTGGCTTCAATACTGTAATAAATTGTGACTGTGTGAGGTTCTTTATGAAGTAATTTGAGAGGATTTTATTTGTTTATTTTATATTTTTACTTCAGTTGGTTTCCTTTTAAGGCGCTCTGGCCTAGACTTCAAAATTGGAGATGGCAGCTTAGGAATTTATCTATTTGATGACCAGCACCACAAAAAAATCCTTACATATGCCTTTTATTTTGTTATTTGTATATCATTATTATTTTGTAATTGTGGAAATTTCTTTTTCTTTTAGCAGAACACATGGAGGAATTGAAGGTGTTATAGGCCTTTTGGGTTCAAGTGATAGCATTAAGCTGTTAATAATGAAAAATGTATTTCTGACTATCTACTTGTGACAGCAGAGTATTGTGAACGTTATGCAAAGAAGGAGAATATCACCAGCACTCTGATAGAAGAGAGTGATGAGGAGTTAAGTGACGGGGATATCAGTGATGGACGAAGTGTGTCTAGCGAAGATGATGTTGCTGGAAAGGCAGACCCTTAAAGGGATGAATGGCCTGGACTTCAACATACCAAATTCATCTCATGTTTGCATATTGATTTTTAACTCAAATGTATGACATTATGTTAATTGTTTGTAAAATGATACTTGGATACAAGATACCATGCATGTGTATCGAATCCATATTTATGCTGGCACATTCGTTCAAAGAAAATAGAAATGAAGATATTGTTTTTATTCGTTCTCTTGTGATCTGTTACTCTGATTATTTGTGTTGCCAAATGGTCTGATTATTGTGTGAATTTGTTTTTTGTTTAATGATTTCTTTGGCAAGCCAGTAAAGCAGGGTTCCTCTTTAAAACACATCAGACTGGTGTCAAGCTGATCCAGATCACTCACTGATTCTCAAACGAATTGGTGAGTCTTTTGTAAGCAAGATGTCAGAAATATGAAGAATTATACAAGCTAACGTTATGATTTGGGAAGTGACTTGGAAAATGCTCGTGCACAAAATGAAAATTTTCAACTAGTAAGGCCTCGTTTGGAAATATGCTATTTTAGTAATTTTCTTACTTTTTGATTAAAATATGAGGTAAAAAAAATTAGTATGTTTGGAATGATTTTTGATTTTTATGAAAAGATATGCAAAAAGTAGATAGAAAAAGGAATCTTTGATTTTTTGGTATATGTTATAGACTTTTTGATTTTTTTAGTAATTTTTTGGCTTTTAGACTAACATTCTCACATGCCAAACGTGGCCTTCTTTTTTTTTTCTTTCCTCATTCTGCTTTTTGATGTTTAATGTTAATTTTTTTTACAATTGATAGGTGGAGAATAGTAGAAAGATAAATTACATTGCATGGTAGTGAGAATTAAATCAGGACATCATGTCCATGAGGGCTCATCCAAAAGCCAACCCATTGGATGACAAGAGGCATGTTAACAATTGGGAATGGTCCAGGACACGTTACAACTTATATGTTGATTTCAGCTTCTGAGTCATGAGTTGTCACATGTTTGGGTTTTTAAAACTCGTTTTTTTTTTTAACCTTAAAAGTGGACTAATACGTCTTTCAGTGATGGGTGTTTTGGTTATATTAATCTAGGTATTACTGATAGCTATTGGAATGAATAAATTCTTTATAATGTGAATGCTTTCATGCTTTTAACAGTTGCAGCGGCAGAGAGAAAGCAAAGGACAAGAATAAAAAATGCATTGCATGAGCTAGGTGGAATTTTCTTCCATCTGAATCTTCAATGAAGTTGTGTGAGGTTTGAGTATATCTTCGCCTGAAATTTGAACCTATTTGATCTGATTAATTCCTGTCATATCATCAGTTGTAAATATTCCATCTAAATACCGAAGAAGTTTGGTCAATTTCATGACTATATGTATTTATGCTACATGAATTCAGGTGCTAGGGGTGTCTGATGCAGGCATCTGTTCAAGTATATTTATCTAATTCTCAAGTTAAGGATATACTAAGACACCTAGATTTCATATTTCTTAAATCCTCTTTATTTTTGAAGTGTAAAATAATATTTACATTAAAATATAACATTTTAGTTATGTGGTAGACTCGTTATACACGCTTGGGTGGGTGTATGCACATTTAGGCAATATCAAACACATATCTCAGACTATTACTTAACTGTGAAAGTGTCCGACGAAACTTGCCAAAATATTTTACAAATTTGAAAGAGTCCATAAAACTTCGTCCATGATTCTTGAAAAACACCACTGCTGAGGACATGACAATCCCATCTCATCTGTTTGTAATTGCCGCCCCCCTAATTCCAGTGATTACTTACATCCAATGGCTTATTATTTAACTCTTAGGGACAATCAAAGTCATTATGGTACAAATTATCCTTGTGAAGTCCGCCATTTGGCAAAATAACAAATTCCCCACCATAATATGAACATTGGGATATTCTCCTCCTTCCACAATCACAAGCACTCTGAACAAATAGTACTGGAACTCTCACTTCCTCAAAATTGCAACATATTTGCTTACCTACCTGCATCAATCCTTTTCTCATCATCCAAAATGAATAGAATCTCTATCTGGGTAGCCTTGATTTTGTTCTCTCTCCTCCTCCACACAACGAAATCCAACATGGTAGAAATCAGAAACTCATTGATGATTTTTTACAGAAAACTCTCAAACAACAGTAGGCCATCTGATAGTATTTTAGGTTGGAATATGACCTCTGATCCTTGCAAGGATTCATGGTTTGGTGTATATTGTGATGAGCAGGCTCTTTCTGTGAAGAAAATCGACCTTGGTGGCTCAGGTTTTACTGGAACTTTCGATGCTAGCACTATTTGCAATGTTCAATCTATTGCCACATCTCTTACTATTCTTGGTCTCAGTAACAACAGTCTTGGTGGAGAGAACCTTGATCAGATTGCAAGTTGCAGACAACTCACCCATCTCAATTTAGGTGGGAACAGGTTCTCAGGTAGCCTTCCCGATTCTCTTTCCATGCTAAATAATCTGATTGGACTTGACATATGGCAGAATAACTTCTCTGGTAATTTGCCTGATTTGGCTTGGATATCTGGTTTGCAAGAATTTCGTGCTCAGCATAATCAGCTCACTGGTCCTTTACCAAAATTTGATTTTCAGAACTTTATGTACTTCAATATTTCCTTCAACAATTTCATCGGTCATATTCCATTTGGCGGCAAGGGTTTACCCGTAAGCAGTTTCATCATGAACCCTGAATTATGTGGACCTCCACTGCCAAAACAATGCCCGTCAGCATCATTAACCTCACCAGACTCCGATCAACAGCCAAAGAAGAAATCCAAGAAAATCTCAACAGATATAGGTATAATGTTTGTAGGTTACTTCCTCATAGGGTTGGCTTTGTTCGTTATAATCGTTGTCAAGCTGTGTAAAAGAGGCAAGACAAAAGAAGAGAGGTCTGCTGATTCAGTCAACATGGTAGCATCAGTTGATAGTTTCTACGATCCAAGAACTGCATCAGGTGAGAATAAAGCAGGTATGAACAAATCAGGAATTTCAGCTGAAAGTGGGATTGTTTCATCGTCGCTGGTAATTCTCACGAGTCCAGAGGTGAACGGATTGAAATTTGATAATTTGCTCAAGACTCCAGCTGAGTTGATTGGGAGAGGAAGGCACGGTACTGTCTACAAGGTTGTTGGCGAGCAAGGGATGCCTCTGGCTGTCAAGAGGATTAGGGATTGGATGATTTCAAGCAACGAGTTCAAGCAGAGGATGCAGAGGTTGGGCCAAGTGAAGCATCCAAATGTATTGTCAGCTGTTGCCTTCTATCGTTCCCAAAAAGAGAAGCTTTTGGTATATCAATATCAAGAGAATGGAAGTCTATTCAGGCTTCTCCATGGTAATTTTTATTCCCTCATCATCTTCAAGCAACTTTAATCTTTGGCACAAGAAAGGCATTAATTTTGGTACCTTAAACATATCTACACATGCACATGGGCAGGCTGTGTTTGAATCTACACTCAGTTTGTTTGGGCAAAAAATGTTTTCCGTAATTTATGGCTTTTGGTATGAAAGAAAACGTTTTTCATGCTTATGGCAAAAATCCTATTTAGGCGAAAAATGTTTTTCACTTTTAATATGCGAAAAACGTTTTATGAACTAAACTCTTATCAGTGCCACCACACTTCCACTGCCACCACCACACCTCCACTGCCACCACCACACCATCGTCACCACCACCACCTTTGCTCCACCACCACCACCAACATTTTCTTCTGAAACAGATGTTTTCTACTGAAACAAATAGAGCGTTAGATTTGTGATGGGAAAAGAGATTGCAGATCCAAACACAGCTGTAAAGAACAACATCCACTCATAAGAGAGGCATAGAAAAGAAAAGAAAGATGAAAATTTTGCTGCAGAGCAAACTCATTAACTAAATGAATTCCTGCAGTAATCATATGGTCCTGCATTTATCTACATATGGATTTCAGGAACACAAATGGGCCAAGTCTTCGACTGGAGTGGCAGACTTGGTGTTGCAGCTACCATAACCGAGGCCTTATCTTTTATGCATCAAGAGCTTCGCGAAGACGGGATTGCTCACGGAAACCTGAAGTCCTCAAACATTCTGCTAACCCGAAACATGGAACCATGCATTAGTGAGTACGGTCTAATGGTGGTGAACGACGAAGATCAGTCATCGGTTACCAGTTTTAATAGACAGGTTGGACCAAGCAGTGCCTTCAAGTCAGACATTTATGGTCTCGGTGTGATTCTTCTTGAGCTGCTAACAGGAAAGATGGTTCAGCACAATGGGTTGGCCTTGGCCCAATGGGTTTTGTCTGTGGTTCAAGAAGAGTGGACCGTTGAGGTCTTCGACAAAACCCTAATTCAAGAAGGTGCAAGTGAAGAGAGCATGTTGCACTTGCTACAAATAGCCGTAAAATGTGTTGATCATTCACCGGAGGCTAGGCCTAGCTTAAACCAAATTGCTCTTATGATCAACAATATCAAAGAGGAGGAAGAGAGATCCATTGTTTCTGAACAATGATGATTAAGGAAAATACTTTTCCCGGAGAAAACATGCGAAGCTACTTGTTAGAGAGAACAATAATTCTACAGACACAGAATCAACCGCTGAATTGAGTTATGAAGCAACGTGAGTGAAGCAATTTTTCAATGGCGGGCATTTCAGTTTTGTGGTTGGTTGTAGAATTATTGTGGAGAAAAATTTCTTCATGTCGGAGACTAATACTATTCTTATTTTGATGTATTAGTACAAGGACGTGGCGTTTACTCTGTAAAATATTTAGACCTCTTTTTTGTGTTTTTCAATAATATGTAATCTCTCTCCAATAATGTTAAAATTAATAAAAAGATGAGGGGGTGCAATTTTAATTTGTCATAAAAGTAAAAATATTCCAAGTAGTGTTGATTGGAATGGATGTCAATTACGATGTGCAAGTTATTAATTTAACAAATATAGTTATTTGCCTTGTGAAAAATTAAGGCTTATTTTAATTATTCATAATTTTAATAAAAAATTAATTATTCTTTTTATTTTTTTTTACACAAAAAATTACTAAAAAAGTGAATTTCTCTAACCACCAATCACATTCCACAGTGGAAAATGTTTTTTAAACATTGACAGTGAAAACTATATATACATATATAACATAAGAGTACGTGTCTATAGATGCAAAATAAAATACAAATAATATTAAGGACGGCATTTAGAGTTGTATTGAGAATCAAGTATATTAGTTAATTTTTTATGAAAAGATGTATAAAAAAATTTAAAAAATTAAATTTTTTTTAATTAATTTTTTGACTAAAATAGTCTATTTTCAAACTTGCTATTAATAAAAAAAAAAAAAAGAATATCAATAAAAAAGAATATCATTTTTTTTATATAAAAAATTAAAATAAAATCCATAATTGATATTTGCCTAATTTAAGCAGTGGAGTGGACTGTGATTGGAAAGACCGAGAGCTTTGACTTCTGAGCACACAAGTGCCAAGTGGGCTGAGTCCGGAGGTTACTTCCGAATCAAGCCCAGGCCCACCTACCCAATCCCACTTGACACGTACAACTTTCACGCTCTTATTTTGGCGCGTGTTACTCTTCCAAAGTGAAAGTGGTTTCCTTTCGGTATTATTACCTTGTACTTTGGTAACCACTGACCACACTCACCGCCAGCCTTTTGTCTTCTCTACAGGGAGAAAATGTTCTGATATGCAGCATAAAATCACGTAAATTTTTTAAATAATGTTCTATGTATTAATTAATAATGTGGTATAATTTAAGAAATTTTTAATATTTATAATTTATATAATAAGTGAGATTAATAATAATATTATAATTAATGTTGACACATTACTTAGTACGTTAATTGATATATGTAATACCACTAATTTTTTTTAAATTTATATAAGTGATTATATAAAAATATATAAATTAAATATAAATTTATGTGAATATACAAATTTATAAGATTACTTATATAAATTTGTAAAATTTATGTAAATTTGTGTAAAATTATATATAATGTACAATGCACATGAAGATAGAAAAAGCATTTTGCAATTAGAAAATGAGTAAGGATAGATATTCTAAAAATTTATCGAATATCTTGTTTGGCACAATCATCTTATTTATATTATATCACTTCTCTATTATATCACTTTAATCTTAATTGATATTTTATATTGTTTTATAAAAAATAAAAAATATACTAATCTAATACTTTTCAAATAAAACTTAAATGTCTTGGGATCAAATGCATTTTCCTTAAAAAATTTCAATACAAAAAAAAGAAAAGAAAAAAAAGAATATAGAATTAAATAAAAAAATTATTGAACAGAAAAAAAAAAAGTTCAATATTTATTTGTAAATATTACTTTCTTAAAAAACCTATTCATCCATTTGTGTCTAATTTTTTATTTTGTTTATATTTTTCTAGATTCATTATTATTTTAGTTCCGATTCGTAGCTCGGAATCGGAGCGGCTCGAATGGCTCGACGTCAAAACGACGTCGTTTTGATTTTTTTTTTTTTCTTTTCTCTCTGGTCTGGTCTGAAACTGAAACGAAGATGAGACGAAGATGAAAGAAGAGAGAAGAAAGAGGAGGGGAGAGGAGAGAGAGAGAGATAACTTGGTCTTTATATTTGAAGTTCGGGTTTAATTTAGTTCGTTCGTCTAAAATTTTTGTGTTGATGGATCTGGATAACTTGGTCTAAAAATCAACAAGTTTGTGTTGATCCATTTTATATTCTTTCCGTCTGGATAATTTCCCCTCCAAATCAACACAAAAAATCAACACAAATTTATATTCTTTTCCCTCCAGATCCATTTTTTCGTACACACAAGTTTTGTTCAAAATCTGATGTAGATCCATTTTCATCAACATCAAATTTTTTTTATCAAAATTTGAAGCTTGAAAAAAAACAAATTGTTAAAAGGAAATTTTTGCTTCAACAGGGGGTGATTTCTGCAGACCCATCTTCTTCATCAGGGGCGATTTTTGCTTCAACATCATCATCTTCATCATCTTCAGAGACAGAGAGGGAAAGAAAGAGAAGAGGAGAGAGAGAGAGAGAGAGAGAGAGAGAGAGAGAAAAGAGAGGAGAGAAGAGAAGAGGCGATCGACGGTGATGGTCGGTGATGGTGGCGGCGATCGCAGATCTGGATCTGAAAAAAAAAAAATTTCTGCATTTTTTTCTAAGTCTGGATCTGCAAAATATATATATTTTTTTGTTGATAATAATGTTGATCCGGATCTACAGAGGAATTTTTTTGTTGTTGTTGATGAAGATGATGAAGATGATGAAGATGAACCGGATCTGCAGACGAAATTTTTTTTTTTGTTGATGAAGATGATGGCCCGAACTGCATTTTTTTTCTCTGCATTTTTCTGCAGATAATCCTTTTAAAAATCTCCAATTTCAATATAACCCAATTTCAAGTCAAAATATGGGTTTGCAGAAAAATGGGTTTGGAAATTGATTGAAATTGGGTTTGCAGAAAAAAGCCCCAAATCCGGATCATCTTCAACAAAACTGGGGATTGATAAATTTAAGAAAAAAAAATAGATATGATTTGGGTTAGCAAAACTAGGAAGAAAAACTGGGTTAACAAAACTGGGAAGAAAAAAAAAAAAAAAAGAAAAAAAAACAAGTTTGTGTTGATTTTTTGTGTTTGATCTAATCGAATCAAACATTTGTGTTGATCAAACAAATTTCCAAACAAACTCTTCTCTTCCCTCTCTGCCTCTGTGTTCGAAAGAATGGAGGGAAAAGAATGAAAATGAAAGAAATAAAGAAGAAAAAGGAAAAAAAAAAAAAAAAAGACAGCCCAAAACGACGTCGTTTTGGACTGTCGAGCCAAAATTCGAGTCAAACTTTTCGAGCTACCAGTCATTTCTGTTATTATTTTGTGCAAGAAATATATGTGTGGTACATCAAATTCTGATATTATTTCTTACTCACAACAAATAATAAATAAAAATATTAAAATAATTATCTAAAATATTATTTAAAAAATCAAAATAATAAACTATAATTATTTATTATGAATGCAATTTATATTTTACTAACTTCAAATTTACATCATCTTATCTTATCTTATGCTGTACTTTCCCAATAATTAATTTTTCAGGGTTACTCTTTGACGAGAGAATGCATCACATAATTCGATATACATAAACTACTTTCACATATAGATATACCTTCTCTTTCAAAGTTTCGCATATGTATGACTTCCCTCTTCCTTGGAATCCTCTGTTCTAGGGTTTTGTTGCTGCTGCAACTTGAGGGTCCACTTGAAACGACTTTTAGAATTACATTAATGGTGGCTTCTTCTTCAGGATCAACAAGGTAGGTACAAGTAAACCCTTCTCTAACCTCTATATTTTCTTCTGTCTCCTCCTTCTCATTATTGCAATCAGTGACTTGGGTTTTCCATCTTCAAGCAATAAAAAAATGCTACACCATTTCACCATAACATCTAGCTGAAAAAAAACACAATTTCTCTCAAATCTGAGTGCAAAAGTTGTGAACTTCTTGTGAGTTTTATGTCAGTGAAAGAAAGTGTTTATTTTGTTTTGTTCACAAGATGAGTTGTGGGTCTGATGACCTCATGACTGCTGGGTTCTGAGTATATACCCCAATGATCTGTTCAATGTCAGACTTCAGAGATCAAAGATGGTTTCTTGACCACACCCATTTGAAAATGTCTTGGATTCAACATCAAATCTCACCTCCTCTCTCTCCATATGTTGGTACTTTTCATAAAGATTCAAACCCTTCACCCTCATCATCATCGTCTTCATCATCTGGTACTAGAATTAGTCCAGCTGTTCTATTCATTATAGTAATCTTAGCTGTTCTGTTTTTCATATCTGGTCTCCTCCACCTGCTTGTTAGATTCCTCATGAAGCACCCATCTTCCTCAACTCAATCCAATGACAGATACCCACAAGTTTCCAGCTCTGATGCTCTCGAAAGACAACTACAACAACTCTTTCATCTCCATGACTCTGGTCTAGATCAAGCTTTCATAGATGCTTTACCTGTCTTCATGTACAAAGATGTAGTGGGTAGTGGTAACGAGCCATTTGATTGTGCTGTTTGTCTCGGTGAATTTTCTGAGAAAGACAAGCTTAGATTGCTTCCTATGTGTAGCCATGCCTTCCACATCAATTGTATAGATACTTGGCTCTTATCAAACTCAACATGTCCTCTTTGTAGAGGGACCCTCTTTACTCCTGGACTATCCATTGAAAACCCAATTTTTGGTTTCGATGATTTTAGAGAAGATGATGGGTTTCCTAATAATCGACATGATGGGTTTGTTTCGAATCAGAAGACTGTAGAAATTGAGGAAATTGTCAGTGAAAAGGGTGTTTTCCCAGTAAGACTTGGAAAGTTCAGAAAATTGGACGATGGTGCCGGGGAGGCTAGTGGAGGGGAGACCAGTAGCAGTAATTTGGACGCGAGAAGATGTTACTCAATGGGTTCGTATCAGTATGTAGTTGGCGAAACAAACCTCAAAGTGGCATTGAGTCATGATCGAAATGGTGATGATATGAAGATTGTGGACGGAATAGAACAAAATGGCAATGGCAAACCTATAGTTGATGGGGATATGGAAGGGAAGAAAATTAGTATTGGGTCTAAAACTGATAGCTACTCTGTATCCAAGATCTGGTTGTGGTCAAAGAAGGGCAAATTTGCAAGTTCTTCAGAAACTCAATGAGTAAATATATGTTCTCTTAATATGGATTCGAAAAGGACAATGGATGGGAAGAACAATGGACACATGAAAAGGTATATTCTTCATTGTTTTCTCGGTTGACTATTCACAATTGATTGAATTTGAAGCTTGTTCGCCTTTGTATCCCTTGTCTTTTTTAAATTTTTTGAGATGATGATTCAAGAATGTGATGGATTATTATGGTTTTGTACATGTGTACTTCATCTTTTGGTTCAAACTTGTAATGCCAGCATTTTCCTTAGGTTTTCTTCCTCATTTTGGTTCATAAATATTTCACAGAGAGAGAGAGAGAGAGAGAGAGACTCTAGCTTGTACACGTTTTCTTTAATCATAAATTTGTTATGGTATATAAATCATTGTGTTCCATCTAAAGTTCAATTGTGCTAGTGGAGACAAACAAACTCTATTGATTTGTATCAAGAATTTCATGTTACTAGTAAGAATCCTATTCCTCATTGACAAAGAAGTCTGAAATCAAAATCATGGAACGATTCCAATTTTCTCTCTCACAATTTTAATAATTTTGTGGAACTTTTGTGTCAATTCATATCTCATTTGCTTTTAAAAGCCTGAGATTTTCCTGAACTTATGCCCAATATGTCGTTGCAGTGGATGAGCTTCTTTTGCTTTTTCTTTATTTTTCTCTTTTTTGTGGCAATTGTTTTTTTCTTCTCTCTTTTCTTCTCTTTTGGTTAAATCCTCTTGTTGAACCTTTTTGGGATAATGCGAGGACTGTATCTATCTCTTGTGTGGTGTCATTTTCTGGGTTGGGAGTCTTGGGACATTGTTGGTGGTGGGATCCATAAAAGCTCTATCACTTAAATTTTCTTTGTTTTCATTCAGGGTGCTTTTTTGGATTCAAAACTTGGATGTAGTGTGCTCCCCTGGGTCATAGCTTGTCCTTTTCATGAGTTGCTTGTTTGTTGGTTAGGATTAAATTTATGAAGTTAACAGAAATGACTTTATTATATAAAATGTGATTTTATTATTTTTATAAAATGAGAGTAATAAAGTGTTTCACCTAACTTCATGGGAATGCTAATTCCACTGAGAAATACCTAATATTTATGTGGGTAGAAGTTCTCCCACATGATTCAATCCCTTTTAAACACAAGCCTATTGGGTGTTTATTTTTCTTAATGGGTGTCCAATTGTGAAGTTTTTGGTCGGTGGAATAAACAATGGCAAGTGTACCCACTCTACATCTAACAAATATCATCAGCACAAAATTTAGAAATATCAAGTAAAAAAATAGCAGTGGCCCAAGTGGTTTACCCTTTTAAGTGGGCTTTAGTCCATGTTCATGTGAATGAAGTGTGTATGCTAAAAACAGATAATGAGGGATATTTGTCACTTTTACGATTAAAAAAAAAAAAAATAATATAATTTTGTTAAAAGAAAATAAATAAAGAATTTAATATTATGGTGGTGCTTTATTATGGAGATTTGGTTAGAGTTCTTTCGTAATAAAATTTTAATATATTAAGGACAATCACAAAAAAAAATTCTTGAAAAGTTTAACACATACTATTATTATTAAAATATTAAATTTTAAAATAATATAACTTTTGATGTAGATGTCAGTTTTTAATAAAATTAGTATTTTAAAAAAAATTTCTTCAAGATTTATTAAAAGATCATTTTTTTTTTCTTTTTTTGGATCGGCTCAAATAAGATCATGTTGACTACGAAATTCTTGAATTTTTTTTTTTATTACCGTCGAAATTAATGTAAACAATAAAATGTTACTCTAATTCACAGTAATATGTTACTTTGACAATATTGTTCAAGAAAAAAAAAAATTTATTTTGTAATTATTCAATTATTTGTTTTCTCCTTAGGGATTTATAAAATAAAATAAATTGTGCTGTCTTTTTCACCAAATAAAAGTCAAATGGAAGGATTTTGACTAATAGGTGGTATAATTTGCTAATAATAAAATCATCAAAAAAATAGTAAACTCAAATATTCAAAGATAATTATTTATTTTATAATTATCACATATATATAAGTAATTTATATGATTTTATCTTATGATATGATTTTTCTTTCTCACTTTTAAAAGACACGTAGGGTCCATGATTTGTTGGATTGGATGTTTTGTCCATAAAATAAACATTTGAAACAAAATAAAGGAATTGTCAGCATTTGCATATAAAGGGAACTCAAAGTTTATAACTTATTTGGAGACATAATTAGTTTGTTTAAATGTAAGAGACAGAAAAATAAAGTAAACTAATTACATGATCTAATACTCTTTGAAATATTGCTGTTTGGGATCTCCCAAATAATCTCTCTCTCTCTCTCTCAATATATATATATATTTTGTCTTTAATAACATTTTTTCCAAAGCATGTTGATTTTTTTTATTTTTATGATTCATCTTGTGTAGACGTATTTAAGAAGTTTTTTTTTTTTTTGTTGAAAAATTTGAAAAAACAGTAAAAAATATTGCTCTTTTTTACTTATTTTTGTCTTTTCCGGACTTCTTTATTTTTTAAATTCGATTAATCTCGCTAAGTAAAATGCAGAATCCTAAATTTTGTTTTTATTTTTTAAAATAAAAATTCACTAAAAATAAAAATTTAAAATCAAAAAAAAAAAACCCATATAAAATAATTTGGGAAAATTAATATTTAGGGGTTGTTTGGGATGACCTAAATAAGTGTATTTTTTGTCTTTTTAAGAAAAGATGTGTAGAAAAGTAAAGAGATGATGTGATGGAAAAAAGATAAAAAGATAAAAAGTGTGTATTTATTTAGAATAGCCAAATTTGACCTTAGCGTAGATGCAAAATTTTTTTTACATAACAATGATAAATTTTATAAATATTAATAATTAAACTTATAAAATATTTTATGTATTTGTAAATATTTTTTTTAAAACACTTGCAATTCTCCTAAATAATTTTTGCTAAATATTTGGACAGCAAATCTGATTCATATACCTACTATTAAAATTAAATTATCGAGATTACAAATGTATATGTGATTATACCCCATATATTAATAATTTTTTTTTCCATCTCACATCCATATATATATGTGGTTCTTCAAATTTCGCCCTTTTTAAAATACTATTGGACCACCCTGATGACCAAAACCCCATGAAGAAAAAGTCAAACCACTTAATGGATATCTGAACGACACGTGGACGGCCACGCGAGTTGAGCACCGAAGTGGGGAGCGCTTGGTGTACCGACGAAAGAGAAGGCAAATCCAATCACGTGAGCAACAGGGCATCCCGTTCCCTTCCCAAGTCCATGGTTGACTTGGCCGAAAGCGGAATCGCGGCGTACCTTGAGGAGAAATCGCGGTAGACTTGGTCTTCCTCGAAATGACGGTTCTGCCCCTCTCCCTCGTCGAAGTTGAGCGTGTAACTCAGTGGATCGTATTGGAATTTCCCATTCCTACCATTCCGGTTCCTGTTGAATCGCCGGATAAAGGTCTTCCACCTGGGGCCGGCGACGACCTCCGACCACTCCCTGATCTTCATCAAGGCGTTCAATCCCTTGGACCACCAGCTCTCCGGCGGCGAGGCAGCAGAGGTGTTGGATGAGAAACACGGCATCCACTGACAACAACAGCCTCTCTGGGTGACCACCACGTCTTGCATTTCGTCCGAGGTGGTTGTTTCCGACTTCGATGCCATGGCAGCCAAGCTCTAATTTTCTTCAAATTAGGGCTTTTAAGGTTTGCAGAGAAAAAGAGAAACACAAATGGTGTTTTTCTTTCTGCAAACCCTAGGCCCCCCTTTCTCTCCGTCTTTCATATATATTGGGGGCTCTCTCTCACTCTCTCTCTGCGGCAGAAATTGAAGGTTGTAACGGAAAATTGGTTGGACGTAACTGTATCGGATTGAATTGAACCAATAGATGGTGGACATGTCATCAGATTTTCTGATGTACGGAGAAAACCGAAATGGAAACCGCTGGTGGCTCCAAAATTTTTATCAAATGTGTTAGAGCATCTCCAACGGTTACTCAAAATTTTCACCAAATTTGAGTCAAAAATGACCCATTTCACCAAATTTTTCAACAGATGCTCCAACGGTTCACCTTCATCAAATGTGTCCCGGGACAACCGGGTGGTCGACCGGCCGGTTGACCGGTTATGCCAAATTTTTTTTTTTTTTTTTTTTTTTTTGAATTTTTTGAACCTTTTTTGTGAACTTTTTGAACTTTTTCCGGGTCGACCGGTGGGTCGACCGGTTAGGCAAAATATTTTTTTTTTTTTTTTTTTGAATTTCTGAATTTTTTTCCTGAACTGTCTGAACCTTTTGCCGGTTGACCGGTTGGTCAACCGGGTGGGCAACCGGTTGGTCGACGGGTCCTCCAACGGTCCGCAATGATGTCCGCCATGATGTTTTGATGAATTCATTACTTCCTCCGCGATCTGATGAAATTTTTGATGAAAACTCAATTTGATATCAGATTTGGTGCACCGTTGGAGCCATGAACAGTGTCATTTTCATCAAAATTCAAATTTGATATCAGATTTGGTATAGCGTTGGAGATGGTCTTATATGGATTTTAGGTGAATTCATTTTATTTAAGTTATTTGGCAAAATATTTGATAAGAATTTAGTATCCCTATCATTGGTCAACTAAAATAAAGTCAAGTTTGAAAAGGCTAAATAAGTGTATTTTTTTAATTTTTTATAAAATATGAGTTAAATTTGGATTGAATTTGAAGTGATGTGTTAGAGAGGTGATGCAACTTAAATAAGATGATGTGACTTAAATAAGATAATAATTTTTTGACTTTTTAAATTTTTTTGAGGATGTCAAACTTGACCTAACTTTCCGAAATTACAAATGCGTTCACATAATCAAAACAAATAAAGGAAAAATTACTTGACACATAAAATTTTAAGAATCACTTATAAGGCAAATTACACTAAAAGTCCTTATAGTTCAGGGCTTCTTTAATTTTAATTCTTGACTTTTTAATTATAATATATTTAATTTTGAATTTTGAATCTTATTTTAAATAAGGACAATTGAATATACCATTACTTAATTTCTAGGACAAATTCGTTAATTTGATAAGATTTAAATTAATTTAACAAAAATAAAGGTAAAAATTATTTTTAAATTTTTTAAATATTATTTCTACTCACCAATGATAAAATTATGTAAAATTGATAAATATTTTAAATATTTTTTTTACCAAATTAATTTTTATTATGTGTTTGGATGATGATCATATAATGGGTGATTGTTTTTATTTTCATTAAATTAGTTATATATTTTTTTCAAAATTCAAATATAACGACAATTTTAATATCATTATTAAACCAATCCATCAAATCAAAAACTAAAAACATTTCATATATTAAATATATTAATTACACATTAAAAGCCTAACAATCACTTATTATGTGATCATTATCCAAACACACATTAATAAAAATTAATTTGGTAAAAAAAATTAAAAAAATGTGCAAAAAATTTATCAATTTTACGTAATTTTATCTTTGGTAGGTAGAAACAATTTTTAAAAATTCTTTTTTTGAGATTTATATTTGTTAAATTAGTTTATATTTTATCAAATTAACGACTTTACCCTTGAAATTGAGTAATGATATATTCAATTGTTTTTATTTAGAATAAGATTCAAAATTTTGAGTTAAAGGTATTATAATTAAAAAGTCAAGACTAAAGTGATACAAACCCTAAACTATAGAAATTGTTAATATAATTCGCCATAATTATAAAATAATAAAAAAAATTATGATTTGACTTTTTAATATTTATAGTAATATTTATTATTAATTTTAAAATATTTTTTAAAACATCTACTGAGCTGTAATTTTTCCAATTACAAACACATGTGACGTAGCTCTTTCTGCGCTTTAAAAAAAAAAAAAAAGAAAAAAAAAAAAGAAGAAGAATCTTGTGGGTTTATAACAGATTTCGTTTTAATAATTTGAATCATTAAATGTGTAAAATTTATCAAATATTTTAATTTAAAAAAAATTATATTAATCAAATATCAATAGCACCTTGATCGAAATATATTTTTATTAATAATTTATTTTTAAAATTATATTTATCATTGTCAAAAATATGTTCCGCTAAAAGAGTTATCGATATTCAATTAATGTGATTTCTTGTAATAAAGTACTCAATGAGTTATATACATTGAACAACTTAAATTATTAAAACGGTACACGTGGTGGACCTCATGAACATAACAGTACGGTCCAGTCCCCTAGAGAAGCCTCTTCCTACGAAAAATGTGTACCTAAAAAAATTAGTTAATCGGATATTAGTACTCATATTTTTAGATTACGGCCTATCTTAAAAAGTAGAGAAAAGTTGACTTTTTATTTTTTAATTTTTTTTAGAAAAATGTGTAAAAAAAAATAAAAATGATATAATTCAAATAAATTAATAAATTAACTTTTTTTTTTTAATTGTCAAAATAAGCCTATAAGTATCTTTAAAAATGGAATGATGCTATATCACTAATTAGTATACTAACTAGTGTACCAATTGATGATGTGGCATAATTTAAGATATTTTTTGTATTTGTAATTTATATAATGAGTGGGGTCAATAATAATGTCATAACTTGTGTTGGTACACTAGTTAGTACACCAATTAGTACATGTAGTACCACCGTTAAAAATGAGCCGTTTGTTTTAAATATTATATTTATTGTCTAATTTTATCTTTAAAAATGAGTCGTTTGTTTTAAATATTATACTAGCATATTTACCCGTGCTATGCACAGATATAAATAAATAATCAAAATTTCGTTTTTAAAATTAAATAATAATCTAAAAAATTTATTTACAATATTTAGCAAAAATTATTTAAAATCAATTAAATTTTATTCATTTTTATCACAGTTACATATAAGAGAATTTTTTTTTATTCTTATGTCATTAATTGTGTGCTCTAAGTTTTAATAACAAATATATGTTATAACTGAAGTGGTAAAAATTAAAAAATAAATCACAAAAATTCTATTTATGATAAAATATAAATACATTTTGTCTTATGAGTTTCGTAAATTTAATTTATTATATGATAGTGGTAAATTACATTTGTCAATATAGTAATTTTTTTTATGTTTAGTGAAATCTAAAAATTATAATTTGCCTTATGTTATAAGATTTTACGTAAGAATGAATTAGGATTCACTTGTGATATTAAATTTGGGCTTAACATTAGATTTACGCCAACTTGTCCTTTACTTAATTATTAAAAATTGTCTTGTTCTATTCGTGAAGAAAGAGTAAATTCTCATATTTTCATTACTCAACTGAATTGGTTACAAGATACTTCTATATATATCTCATACATGAATGATAGATCTGTATCTATCACGTTATATCAGTATGCTAACTAATTCAAGAATCTAACTAATAGAACTGGTATTGTTATTCAGGCATTCTTCTGAGTCAGTTGGTTTGACAGCCCATTCTTGAGGCTGCACCTGTACATTATCAACCCCCCGCAAGCTATTGGGGCAAGAAAGGACCAAGAGCTTGTCCTTGAGATAGTGAAAGCGATAAGCGGAGAGAGGCTTAGTAAACACATCTGCAATTTGATCAGCAGAAGGCACATAATGAAGATCAAGCTGTTAAGCCACCACTTTTTCACGAACAAGATGATAATCAATTTCTATATGCTTGTTGCGAGAGTGGAACATAGGACTAGAAGCAAGGGTCATAGCAGATAGATTGTCACACCACAAAATGGGAACCGAAAGAGCAGGAAGACACATATCCTTTAACAGCTGCTGCAACCAAGTGAGCTCAGCAACAACATGAGCTAAGGACCTGTACTCAGCCTTAGTGGAGGACTTGAAACAGTGGCTTGTTTCTTAGCGGACCAGGAGATTAAATTGGGACCGAGATAGACACAGTACCCAAAGGTGGATCTTTTATCCACAAAGTCACCAGCCCAATTGGAATTAGAGAAAGCATGAAGGGAAAAAGGACCTGAAGAAAAATGCAGGCCATGAGAAAAAGTCCCTTTGGCATACCGAAGCAATTGTTTGACATCCTGAAAATGAGCATTGGTAGGAGAGGGCATATGTTGACATGTCATATTAACAACTAATGCCAAATCAGGACGAGTGATGGTAAGGTATTGGAGACCACCTACAATGGCTCTGTAGAAAGAGGGTTGAGAAAAAGGAAGAGAATCTGTGGGTGAAGCAGAGGATTTGACAGCCAATGGGGGTAGAACATGGTTTACAGTCAAGTAGACCAGCTTTAAGCAAAAGATCAGCGACATACTTTTCTTGAGACAAAAAATAGCCATTAGCTTAAGCATGAAAGGAAATACCCAAGAAATAGGAAACATAGCTAAGTTCTTTCATAGAAAATGAATGATGCATTTTAGTAAGTTGTAACACCTCAAAAATTAGGCAGGGTATATTTATTTATGCTATAAAACCCACCTAATAAACAAACACATATATATAGCTAACTATTCCATATATCCATTTTCATTAAATCCCAAATGCCAAATACATGCTATTCACATCTTAATGCCCAAGTTCCAATCCCAAGTATACACACTACTACAAAAATAGTTAAAGATTACACTTTGACAAAAAAAAAGATCTCACTTTTATTGGAAGTGTGATAAAAAAAATTAGATTGATATTTTAATCACACTTAATTTGATTGAGTGTGATAATATTTATTTTTTATGTCACTTTTCAATTAAGTGTGATTATATATATATATATTTTTAATCACACTTTGTAATTAAAGTGTGATTATATATACACTACTACTTTTTAATCACACTTTTTAAACAAGTGTGATTATATATATATTTTTTAATCACACATTCTAATTAAAGTGTGATTATTTATATATTTTTTAATTACACCTTCTAATTAAAGTGTGATTATATATATACTACTACTTTTTCATCACACTTTTTAAATAGGTGTGATTATATATATATTTTTTAACCACACATTCTAATTAAAGTGTGATTATTTATATATTTTTTAATCACACTTTCTAATTAAAGTGTGATTATATATACACTACTACTTTTTAATCACACTTTTTAAATAGGTGTGATTATATATATATTTTTTAACCACACATTCTAATTAAAGTGTGATTATTTATATATTTTTTAATCACACTTTCTAATTAAATTGTGATTATATATACACTACTACTTTTTAATCACACTTTTTAAATAGGTGTGATTATATATATATTTTTTAACCACACATTCTAATTAAAGTGTGATTATTTATATATTTTTTAATCACACCTTCTAATTAAAGTGTGATTATATATACACTACTATTTTTTAATCACATTTTTTAAATAAGTGTGATTATATATATATATATTTTTTAATCACACATTTTAATTAAAGTGTGATTATATATATATTACTACTTTTTAATCACACTCCCTAAATAAGTGTGATTGTATAAAATATTTCAATTTGATTTTTATATAAAATATACAACTCCCAAATCCGCGCCTCTATTCTACCCATGAATGATAGAGACGACTCACTACTAGAAAATGAGGCTTTAGACACGGAACTTTTTCACCAATTTTTTCATCTTTCTATCTCTCTGTCTCTGTCTCTCTTCTCTCTCTTTCTCTCACACTCATCACTCTTGTCTGTCTGTCTGTCTGTCTCTCTCTCTCTCTTTCTCTTTGTGTCTCTCGTCCATTTCTCTTCTCTTATCTCTCTTCTCTCTCTGTCTCTCTTCTCTATTTCTTTTCTCTTTATCTCTCTCGCTCATCTTTTTCTCTCTCTCTCTCTCGTTTATCTCTTTTCGCTCTTTTTTTTCTCTCACTCTCTCTTTGTCTATATTTTTTCACAACATTTTTTCATCTTCCTCTCTCTCTTCTCTTTCTCTCTCACTCATCACTCTTTTCTTTCTCTTCTGTCTCCTCTCTCTCTCTCTCTGTGTCTCTCACTCATCTATCTCTTCTCTTATCTCTTTTTTCTCTCTGTCTCTTTCGCTTATCTCTTTCTCTCTCTCTCTCTGCTTTCTCTCGCTCACCTCTCTCTCTCGCTCATCTCTTCTCTCTATGTCTCTTTCGTTTATCTTTCTTCTCTATCTCTCTCGCTCATCTCTCTTCTCTCTCTCTGTCTTTTTTCTATCTCTCACTCTTTATCTTTTGTCCTCTCTTTCTCTTCTCTTTCTCTCTCTCTCCAATCGTGTTCACGTTGCTCACTCTCTCCTTCTGTCTTCTATTTCTTGAGCTCCTTTCGATTTATCTATCCACTACAAGAAAATGCACTTTTAGTGACCACTTTGTTTCTCTCTCGCTCATCACTCTGTCTTTGTCTTTGTCTTTCTCTCTCTCTCTCTCTCTCTCTCTCTCTCTTCTATCTGTCTCTCACTCATTTTTCACTCTCTCACCACCCATCTCCTTTACCACCTTCACCATTATTGCAAACGCCATTCCACTACCACCATTACTACCACTGTCGCCACTTCACTTCTACGACTACCATTGCTACTACCATTGCCACCACTACCACTACTGCCACTACTACTACCATTGCCTCTCCTTCACCCTTGCCACTTCATCTATTCTACCACTACCACAACTTCACCACTAATCTCCTTCGCCATCACTACCACCACCACCATCTCTTATCCACCACATTCACCACTACTGCTACTACTACTACTATTACCTCTCCTTCACCCTTGTCACTTCATCTACTCTACCACTACCACAACTTCACCACTACCACCACCACCACCACCATCTCTTATCCACTACCTTCACCACTACTGGCACTCCCTATTCTCTACACAAAAAAAAATAAAAATCATTAACTACAAAAAAAAAAAAATATATATATATTTTAACAAAAAATAATTTTTTTTGACGACGGCAACTTCCGTCGAAAAAAAAAGAAAAGAAAAGTTAAACGACATTATTTTGTTATTTAAATTTCATTTCTGACAAAAAAAAATTTTTTTTTTTATTCCTGCCCGTTTTTGTTTTCCATTCCTGCTCTATTCTCTCTCTCTCTCTCTCTCTCTTCTATCCGTCTCTCACTCATCTCTCTCTCTCTCTCACCACCCATCTCTTCTACCACATTCACCACTACTGTAAACGTCATTCCACCACCACCACCACTACTTCCACTGTCGCCACTTCACCTCTACGACTACCATTACTACTACCATCGCCACCACTCCACTACCACCACTATCACTACTGCCATTACTACTACCATTACCTCTCCTTCACCCCTGCTACTCCATCCACACTGCCACTATCACAACTTCACTACTAATATCTTTCGCCATCACCACCACCATCACCATCATCTCTTATCCACCACCTTCATCACTAATGTCGCTCCCTTTCCTCTACCACAAAAAAATAGTTCATGATTTTTAGTAACAAAAAAAAATAGGCCGTAGAAAAATATTTTCATTGACCACAGAAAATTAACTTTTATTTTAGTGAAAAATATTTTTCATTAAATTATTACCCCTACTTCTACCAAATAAAAAATAATAATAATATTTTTTTTAATTAAAATAAAAATGTAACAAATAAATTTTCAATCTTAGTAACTAAAAAAAAATGAAATTTTTTTCATTAACTACAAAAAAAATTTATTTTAACACTTTGTCTCTCTCTTGCTCATCACTTTGTCTCTGTCTGTCTGTCTGTCTCTCTTTCTCTCTCTCTCTCTCTCTCACCACCCATCTTCTCTACCACATTAACCACTACTGCAAATGCCATTTCATTATTACCACTACCACCACTACAAATGCCACATTGATCACAAAAAATTAACTTTATTTTAATAGAAAATATTATCCCTACTTCTACCAAATAAAAAAATAATAATATTTTTTTATTCATTAAAATAAATATGAAATAAATAAATTTTTAACCTTACTAAATGAAAAAATAAAAATAAAAATTCATTAACTATAAAAAAAATTATTTTAATAAAAAATAATTTTTTTTAGCAATGACATCCTCTGTTGCAAAAAAAAAAGAAGTCATTTTATTATTTAAATATTTATTTGTAATGAAAATAAAAATAAAAAAAAAATCCAAAAAAATTTCCAAAACCCCCATTTCTTTTTTCCATTCCTGCCCGGTTCCCCCTCCCTCTTTCCATTCCTGCTCCCCCCTCCCCAAAAATCCAAAATCCCCAATCTGTTTCTTGTTTTCCATTCCCGTTCCCCCCTCCCCCTAAAAACCAAAAATCCCCAATTTGTTCAACCAAAATCCCCAATCGGGTTCTCCTCCCCCCCCCCACAAAAACCCCAACCTCTTCATCCAAAATCCCCCCCGAAAAAACCCAAAATCCCCAATCTCTCCTTCCGTTTATCTCTCTACCCATTTGTCTCTCTAGGTTTTAGGGTTTTGAGTGTGAGAGAGATGGGGCAACAGTCTTTGATCTACAGCTTCGTGGCTAGAGGAACAGTGGTTCTCGCCGAATTCACTGGAAATTTCACGAGCATCGGTTTCGCTTCTTCAGGGACCATTGGCGATCCTACTTTGGTTTCGCTTCTTCGCTTCGATCGTCTCTCTTCATTCGTTTCTCATCGGCCCCTTCCTTCTTCAGCTACCAAATCCACGGCCTTCTTAAACTCTCACAAATGGGTACGTCTCTCTCTCTCTCTCTCAATTTTCAGTTTTCTGATCCACTTAATTTACGATGTTTATCGTAAAATCTCATGTTCTGGTGCATCACAATCCTATAATTGAACTAACTAAATTATTGTTCATCTTTAATTAATTTGCTATTAATTCTATGTTGTTCTTAGGGTTTTAATTCATATAACTGAAAACTCTGACAATTTTATAGCCAAACCAAGTATAGTCGGTGAAAAATAGCCAAAATGGGGCTTTCTTTTTTATGGACTTCTTGAATCGTTTTTAAACAGTGATTTTTGATCTTCTGAGCTGATGTGAACTGGGTATCCTTCTATATGCGGTTCTGATAAATAAAATATTATGTTTCCAATTTGTTTGCCAAGAAAATGTTCGGAAGGGAAGATAAATTAGTTGTTTGAATATTGGATAGGATGAGTCATGGTTGTTGGTATCAATAGAACAAAAATGTCCGTTCTAGCTGGCTTAACATGGCAACTCTGCCTATTTAAGGAGAGTTTAGTTTTTTTTGCAAAACCAAAACAATCAATCATATGGCTCAAAGTTATATATTTGAATGGTTTTCATTCACAGCAAACCGAACAAAAAAGGTTTACTATGACACTGGTTACAAATGTTGCCACTTTTATTTTTCTTATTTACTTAAGTTTATTTCTTTTACATTTGTAACTGGGTATGAAAGTGACATTGGCATTCAAATACCATTAAATGTGACTATGAAATGAAGAATGAGTAATGCATGTAATGTGGCAAATTTTGTGCACTTGGTGGAGTTAACCCATCTCTCACGTTAAGAATCTGAGTTTTCGGAAGTTCTGATTTATATTTTCTTTGTTTATGTTTTTCACAAAGTAGCGGTATGAATTATTTCCCTTCATAAGATATTCAGCTTATTCTTATGTGTTTTGCCAGTGAGGCGTTTTCACTAAGAGAATCACCATTGGTTTAGTGTTTTTTTGCTATTTTAACACAGAAAAAGTGCACTTTATATAGATTTAGTACAAGTTGCTCTACTGGTGTGAAGTAATTTTTGTGCTATAATCCAATGCTGTTGAGTGTGCTATTATTTTAGCATATATTTCATTTTTACTTTGTTGATAATAAGTTTTTGCCTGAGGCTCCATGTTAGAGATGTTTATAACCATAATCAGATCATCTTTTATTTTGTCTCCCTTTCATTCATGTCATCCATTATTCTTTTCTTTCTTCCTTTCTTGAGTATCACTTATTTTCTTGTTAAAAATCTCATCAAATCACAAAAACTAAAGCTCGTAGGTGGATTAATAGCTTTATATTTCTTTATTGTTGGATTAATAATGTCATGATAAATTAAACTACAATTATAATGGCATAGGTGTAATTTTTATTAAAAAAATCAATTGTACATGACTTTCTTTAACAATTAAATGCACGTCTATGATGTTATTGCATGTCAAAAACATTCAACTTTGCTTTTGTGCAGTTTTACAGTCAATTCAACAATCCCTCCCCAACAAGGAAATTGTGTTTTTTTCTTTGTCACTTCAACTTTGTTATTCATAAGAATGTACTGCCTGGTTGTTTTGGCATGAAAACATGTACTTCCTGACTGCCTTTTCATAATTGGCAATAGATATGCTTTTTGCTTGATTTTGATGATGATTTACATGATTCTAACAGGGAAGAGCACTCTATTAAATCATCTGTTTGGGACCAACTTTAGGGAGATGGATGCATTTAGGGAAAGGCATGTGCTTATAAAGCTCTCATGTTAGATCACTTTTGTTTTTGACCAGACATCATAAACTTAACAAGATCCTCTTCTCTTCTCTTCTTTTATTTTCTTTCTTTCTTTCTTTCTTCTTCTCTTTTTTTTTTTTTTTTTTTCAAGTCTCAAACAACTAAAAGTATTTGGTTGGCAAAATGCTCTGGCATTGAACCCTGCACTCTTGTTATGGATTTGGAGGGTACTGATGGAAGAGAACGAGGAGAGGTAATTTCAAAACTTAGTTTATGATTATATGGATAGATGGTTCTGACTTCATCTATACATACATTTTTCATATACGAAGATTTTTCATTTACATAGCTTGAGTTATTGCTCTTTGGTTTTCTCTTTCTCAAGGCCATGTTTCTTTTACTTGCATGGGTACTCACTTTGTTTCTGTAGCAACATAGTTATAAAATTAAATAAAATCTATATACGAAGTGTAAAATTCAAGTTAAAGTTATAATTTTATTTCCCAAAATAAATTCAATTGTATTGGGTTTCACTATAACCATCCAGGGCTGAAATTTAACTGGACAAAGAATTTAAATCATGCGGGATTTTATAATTTTGTTGCTGTTGAAGCAATCGAAGAAAGATGAAAAACACAATTATAAGTGCTTCTGATTTTTTTTGTAGCATCATCTCTTTCTCTTCCCTGCACGTGCGATTGCATGATTCGATTGAGATTCGTGGTTCAGGCTTGCAAATTGTATCAGTATGCATGATTCTAATGCAATGATCTGAGAATCCAGTTGGTGTAGGATTTTGATTTGAAACATAGGATGTAGCAACTAGGTATGCACATGTTGGTTTTTATTTTTATTTAGTTGAATTATTATTTTTTATTTTGGCTTTTTGTCCCTCATTTTGGTTTTTCAAATTGTCCTTTCAGGATGATACTGCGTTTGAAAAGCAAAGTGCCTTTTTTGCTCTTGCTGTTTCAGATATAATGCTAATCAATATATAAGTTTGTTCTATATACCTTAAGCAACAAGCTGTATGGAATCTGAACATTTTATTTAAAATGATTTGTTAAGATATTCTATAATTTATATAGATAATTTCATTGAAAATCTTATTATTTATGTGGTGTCATGACATTGGCCGTGAGCAGGCTGCAAATAAGCCTCTTTTGAAAACTGTATTCCAGGTATCTCCCATGTATCTATATCACACAAGCAATTATTTTAAGTTACATAAGAGTATCCTTATTGTAGCTTTATACTATTTTTGCATAAGAGTATCCTTATTGTATGATTTTTAACCCTCAGGATAAAAGATGGAAATGCTGAAACACTCTATCCTAGATCATCCTTTGCCATCAATTGTACTGGTAAAGGTTTATTTACGTACATTTCTTTTGAGTGCACTATTTTTGTTCACTTTAAGGTGGTTTTGAAAATTTAAAGCTTCTTTGATTCTCTTTTCAGGTGACGTCTGCAAAGGAGATGTTGTTTTGTTTGCACAGAAAGTATACAAGAAGTAACTCACTGGTTTCAGCTCTTGTTTTCCTTATGTATATGAATCTCTTGATTTCCATCGTAGTTTGTAAATCATATTTGCTCGGTAAATGAAGGAGCTAATTCCGAACAGGTTTATATCCAAACAGGTTTGGAAAGAGAACTATTGCTGGGAGAGTTGTTAAGGAAAGCTATGGTGCTGCCAAACAACAACATACATTTACAGTAAGTTTGGGACATGTGTAGTGATGACTCGCTCAATTACTCAAGCTTCTCTTTTGCTAATGAAATCAATAATCTAGTGTTTTTTTCCTTTTCAATTTCTTTGAGTTAAACATTGTCATAGTTCATCCCTTATAAGTTTTTTTGCACAAAAATTCAGGATCTCCCTCTGCTTTTGTCTTTGTTAGAAGATATTATTCTTCCTCTGTTCAGAGGTCACCTATTATTTCCTAACTAGTGACAAATGGTAGATGTCTCCAATTGAGGTTAGAGGATTAACACAAGTTGTGTAAGAAGGCAACTATTGATCATAAATCTAGAGACACTTTCTAAGTAGAGCAACCATATCTTTATGTGGATTCAATGTACCAAAGATCTTGTCACTACAAATCTACTACTGTTCTAGATGCCAGATTTTTACCATCTACCTTATCTTTTCTACTTTCACATTGGGATTAACCTGATAAAATGATGTCCTGACTGAACATATTCTATGTAACAGCATGAGGTGACATTGGATGAAATTTCAACATTATGTTGTTTGAAAGATGGATACCCTTGTTATGGTTATAATATTGTTATCTTCACTCTATTTATCCTTGTTTCTATGATCGGTAAAATACATCCTTTTCAGACTTTGATTATGATATATGTATTACTATTGTTCAGTGAACTGATTGAAATGTTAAAACTATTTGCAGACATACTTGGGGATTCAAATATTCAGGTTTTATTTCAAATGCACTAAGTACTCTGCTGACAAAAAGGTAAGGTCATTTATGCTAGTTCATTATTTCAACATTTTGGGTGTAAATGCATTTTGTGTAGGCCTTGAACAGTGAAGCCCAATGGGGTCACTTTTGTGATGTACTAGATTTATGTAAATGGCAGTAGCAGTATCTATTGTGGGATTGAATTTATGTTTAGCTGGCAATACTATTTTATACCTGCAGAACTGTCTGAAGTAAGCATGTAGTTTGACCTTTTTTTTTGGGTGGGCTGCATTCAAGTAATCTTCTACCCACTTTTGAACATAATAGGTTTTGATTCAGGTTGCCTCCTTAACTCATTGAACTAAAAATTAACACAAATAATAAGTTCTAGATATATATATATATATATATTAAAGTCTTTGAATGTCTATTTTTCTTCTTTTGAGATAAGTTATTTAAATGGCTGGTTTGGCATGCCTACCTAAAATCTGTTTGAAAAATGCTTGAGAGCTCTAGGATAAGAGCTCTAAAACATGCACTAATGACATGGAGGTATGTGGGGTCCAGCTTGGTGTGATGTTTTAACTTGAAATTTTTTTTTTGACATGCCAGCTCAGTAGAGCTCTTTTTAGAGCTCTATAGCATTGTTGAATCTGTTCAGTGTTAAGGCTAGGCACTGGCTGTATTGATCTGACGAGAATTTGATAGGGCTCAAATTCAAAAACAAACTATAATTTTGCTGGAATTTGAGCTTCAGTATTTCTATACTTTAAATTGTTGGACCAATTGATGTCATAACAAATCATCCAGAGGTATAGCTATTTGACTACATCATAGCTGCAGTGTAAATTTGTCAAGGCAGCATAGGAACTCAAAACATGTGAATTTCGATACTATTTTAACCATCCTGCCCCCACTGAAGGGCAAGGTTGCATGGTCTAAGACTGTTAAAACATAGCAAGATAATTGTTAATTCTTGACATTGGTATACTTCCAAAGTTGGTTTCACAAATGGGCCTAAGTTATATTTGAGGTGCATGGTGCAGAATCTAAGATATGATATCGTTGATGAGATCTGTATGAGCTACTTTTTCTGCCTAAAAAAATATGATTTCAGCAAATAATGTCATGGTCCAACAGAAAATTGGATTCATATAAGAGTTAAGATATACTAATTGAATGAATTGATAATTACAAGTCTCCTACTTCAATTTTTGCGAATTGCTTTTATATGTTGTATGTGATGGATTTCATTGACATGCACAGAGAGAAGTGCTGGATAGTGAGGACCTATGATTGTTTGTCACTTACATGGACAGACTTTAATTCTGGAGAATTTGCTATTTCAATAGAGTATTTTGTCATGGTTGAAAATCATATAATTCTCGTATTTTTGACAGTTACAATCTTTAAAGTATCTATCTGTGGCTGATCCTATTCCTATAAAGGTGTGCTTCATCTCAAGTTATTAAATTAGGGAGCTGAAGGTTTAGATAAGGGGGTTGTATGCAAGTTGTTTCTTTTTAATTTAGTGTGCTGGGCTCTTATTATTTCCTCTACTTGGATTGCTCCCATACCAATTTGTAATTATTCAGGCTATGTGGTTTCTGCTTTTAAGACCAATAAGCTTTATTGATCCTTATTTGTTTTATAGTTTTTAGTGAGTTATATGTTGATATCATATGATTTTGGTTGTCCATATAATACTTTTATCATTGATGTGATCTTTTCTGCATTATTGCATATTGTCTTCTTTTGTGGTGCTGTTTTACTGATATTTGTGTGGAGAATCAAAATAATTATGTCATTTTTGGTGGCTGTGGGGAAAGGATTGGGGGCAGTTTAACAACTGAATAAATTACATTATTTTTCGTGTGATCTAAATGTAAGTTTATAAATTAATTAGTAAGTTTATTCATATGCTTCAAGCGGTTTTTAAATTAATTTGTTTTTTTTTAATTTTTCAGGTCAGAAATTTCTTGGAGAGATGCAAAATATAGTCAAAAAATTCAAGAACTTACTTTTTTCAAGTTTTTTTTATTTTATTTTTTAATGTATGTAATCACAGTTAATTTTTTTTATTAATTTCTTTGTATATACTTTTAAACATTTAACTTTCATTTATGAAATATATGATGTTATTTCATTCAATATATGGTTGTAATTCAAAATATAGTATATAGTGTGTATTACATTATTCAAATGAGCGTGCAAAAATAATATTGATTATTCTTTAAATATGTCAAATTTTTTTTAATTACAGATTTTATTAGTTATTAATCACACTTAAAAGGTATGATCTAAATGTTTTTAATCACACTTAAAAGGTGTGATCTAAAGTTTTTAATCACACTTAAAAAGGTGTGATCTAAATGTTTTTAACCACACTTAAAAGGTGTGATCTAAAGTTTTTAATCACACTTAAAAGGTGTGATCTAAATATTTTTAATCACACTTAAAAAGTGTGATCTAAATGTTTTTAATCATACTTAAAAGATGTGATGAAAGTATTTTTTAATGACACTTAAAAAGTGTGATTAAAAATGACTATTTTTAATCACACTCCTAAAGACCACACTTTAATAAAACTTAAAAGGTGTGATTAAAAAACATACATCACACCAAAAAAGTGTGATCTTTATCTATATTTGTAGTAGTGACATTTTACAACAAGTATGAAATGGAAGCCTAACAGATAATAAGTGCTCTACATGCTTACAAATTTATCCAAGAACATTCTTGGTTACACAAAATGAAGTTTCAACTCAACGCAAATACATCCATGCGCTTACATTCAACAAATAACAATAAAACAAAAATAAAGGCTCAGCTCCGAGTCTTCCCAAGTCAATACCTTGGCGGAGGCATAGCACCTGTACTTGAAATGGTTTCCTTTATAGAGTGAGCCATAACCCAGTACAGATATACTACACAACATATGGACCATGACAAGACTAAAGAGGAGTATGCTCATGATAAAACAGTTTATCTCTCTTTTTATAAAGCATGCAATGCTGAGATGCAACAATAGATATAAAGCCATTTCCATTTTAAACCATATATGTTACATGAATACAAGCTCTGTTAATCTCTAGGTGAGTGTCTGCAAGTAGGCCCTAATGCACTACCACTGTCATTTTTATCAGTAAACTGGAAGGCTCGACACCTAATCGCGCGGTTCTACACCCCCTACCCAGATTCACCAAGTATTCATTTTTTTGCAAACAAATACATTTCCAAACATTTCTAAAAAACAGATACATTTCCAATGAAATGAATGTAATTCAATGTCCAATGCAACAAATGAAGAATGTGGTTCAATTTACTTAAGTCTCATGCTTTTCTACAACAATCATGGCTATCCTCCACCGATAGTCCAAAACAGATATTTCTAAATAGATATTTAAACAATTAAATTCCAATTTTTTTTCCGATAAATACAATCTATTCCACATCTCATCAAATATGAACAACTACACTAGTTTTCATATCACAATCACGTCCGGTAACCTCTTAAGGTCCATTTCTAACCATATGGCATCAAACCAATAAAGTAAAGGAACAGAAGAATGATGGAGTAAACTGATAGCAGTATCAATAATGTGCCTATGTTTTCTTTCAGAAACTCCATTTTGAGCCTAAGTATAGGGGCAACTAGTTTGATGAATAATGCCTTGAGTTTGCAAAAAGGAATCAAACTTCTGATTAACAAATTCAGTGCCACAATCAGTTCTAAGAATTTTGAGAGTAGTATTAAACTGATTTTCAGCATAGGCCTTAAAAGCTAAAAACTTATCAAAAACTTCACTCTTGTAATTCAGAGGGTAAATCCAAGTAAATCTACTGAAATCATCCACAAACAACACATAAAATTTGCAAGAAGTATTAGCAGAGTGAAATGGACCCCAAACATCACTGTGAATTAAGGAAAAAGGACAATCAACTAAAGTACTAGACAGTTTGAAAGGTAATCTATGTATCGCAGACAACTGACAATTAGTACAAGAAAGCATGTTATTTACAGAAATTTTATTGGGTAAGTGCATAGCTAAATGATGCAACTTCTGTGGTGAATGATGGCCAAGCCTTTGGTGACAAAGTAGATCAGAAACTGAAGAAGTAGTAGATTGATAAGCCTATGCAATAGGAGGAGATGATAACAGAGAAGATGAATGAGAAAACTGATAGAGACCATTGACATAAGTGCCTTTATCCAAGACTTGGCTCGTGTGTTTGTTATGAATAATGAATATATCAGCATCAAAGATAACAACACAGTTGTGATCCTTAGTCAATTTAAATTAGTGGAAATGGAAGGAACATAAAGAAGATTTGTAAGATGAAAACCAAAGTGAGGAGTAGGTAGAAGACCAGTACCAATGTGATGAATAGGCAAGGAGGAACCATTACCAACTTGAACTTGTTCCTGACCTTGATAAGCTTGATATAGATGAAGATTAGACACATCATTAGTCAAATGATTGGTGGTTGTAGAGTCAAGATACCATGGAGGAGCAGAAGAATCTGGAAGATTGTCAGGAGAAACAGATGCATTATAGGCTCTAGGTGTAACTTGGGAGAACTAGTGATAAGGAGAGAAAGAAGAAGAAGAAGAAGAAGAAGAAGAATGAGAGGAAGAAGAAGAAGAAGAAATAGGCTGAAAATTAGGATCCATTCGAAACCAACAATCAAAAGCCAGATGTGATAATTTGCCACAGATTTGACAACCAGAACCAGATGAGTCGTAGAAAGAGTGTCTGCCTCGACTGCGATTGTTAAATTGACCTCCTCTATAATTGGTAAATCTACCACCTCTGGTACCTCTGTATTGAGAGTAACCACTCAAACTTGATGAAAAACCACGAGGTGATCCAACATTAGAAAGATAATAAAAACTAGGATTTGAAAAAGCTGATGAGAATGAAGATCCTTTAGGTGTTGATGCATTGTAAGTCACATGGAGATCATGTCCAGAGGAATGTTTGAATTTATTTTCAATATGAATCGACTCTGAACATAACAGAGAACACAGATTTTCCATCAAAATTGCTTCAGATCGAGTTCGAATAGAAGTTTTGAAAGAGTCATATTCTTCTGGTAAGCCATTCAAAGTCATAAGAACTAGATCTTCATCATCAACTGGAGTAGAGGCCAAGGCCAATTGATCATATATGATTTTGATTTGAGAAAGATAATCTTCAATCGAAGAAGATTTCTTACTGATACTTTGAAGCTTGTTTTTCAACTGGTGTATGTGTGATCTGGAAACTGAAGTAAATCGTTTCTCAAGAGTGTGCCATATGTAACAATCCCAACCTATGATTAACGCTAGTTCATGTTAAGTATGCCAAATAGGTAGTTAAGAAGGAATCCTGAGTCAATTATATGTGCATTGTATCATTTTGTGTTTATATCTATTTGGCGTTGAAAGATCTGTTCATGTTTTAGTTTTGGTTTGCGAATTGAAGGCCTTATCGGCATCTGATTCAAAAATTGACTTGACTTATATGTTAATTAGGAATTATAGAATTTTATGGTGAGTTTAATCAAAATTCGATTGGGAACGATTAAATTAGAATAAATAATGTTACTTAATTTGGCTTAAGTTAATTACATGATTGCCATTGAGTGGGCTTATACAAGACCACCTCTATACCTTAATATATGTTTATGACACTATCAACTTCCATCTTCTAGCACCAAACGAGAGAGAGAGAGAGAGAGAGAGAGAGAGAGAGAATAAAATTTGGGCTCAAATCAAGGGATTGCTAGGAATTGTTGCAATTTGAGGAAGATTTGAGAGTTTTAACTTCATCTTTTGGGAATTCAAGTCTCTAGGTAAGAAATCAAACCCTTAATTGTGTAATTGACTTAGACTCCACAAGATTTCAAGTGAATTAGGTGAATTCATGAAATAATTGCACTAGAATTGAGTAGAATTGGGCTATACCATGCATGCATGTACATTTCTTCACAAATTGAGCATGATTTCAAAGAATTCTTTCATGCATGTGTTCATCTCACTTGTATTTTGGGTATTCATCATGTTTTTTTTTTATCAAGTTACCAAGTTTGATCATGTTTTGAAGAGGTTGAGTTCAAAAGAATTCATGCATGTTATGTTCTTGGATCATTCATAAACTTTTAGTTGAATTTTGCAAAATTGGCAAGCCATTGCGCCATGATTTCTTGAAATGATCTTTGATTCATGTTATTTTAAGGGTTTTCATGTATTTTCTCAAGTTTTGGCCCAAAAAAATCAAGTTTGATGCTTTAAAGGTTGAGTTTGAGCTTGAAGATCAAATCTGGAAATTCCAGAATTTGCATCCACGCCGGCGTGAATTTACGCCGAGCATTAAGCATCGAAGCGCTTCCGCTCGAGCGACCTAATTCTCGCTCAAGCGTGAAATGCATTTAACCAGAAGTTTGCGTATCTTACAGCACGCTCGAGCGATAGAAGTCACGCTCGAGCGTCTGTCGAGCGTGAAATGCAAAGTACTTTTCGAAAAGTTTGCAGTCCACTTGAGTGAGGAAAGTCGTGCTCGAGCGAAGCCTCATTGTCTGCATGCTCGCTCAAGCGAGGGAATCTACGCTTGAGCGTGGACCCAATTTTCAACAAGTTTTGAAAAATGTCTTCAAGTGCATCTTTGCATCCTCATTCCATCCTAGGCACTCTTAGGCCATGCTTAAGACTCCATAATAAGGTTAAAGGCTAGAAACACACTAAGAACAATGAATAAGTTATGTACAATCGAGCGTGTGTTTCAATGTATGAATTTACCATGTTATATAGGTCATGCGCTTCAAGATAAGTGAATTGCCCATTTTGCCATCTAATTGGAGCTACCAATTATCTGTGAGTAATAACTCTGTAAAGTTATGTTTGACTTTAATTATTTTTTGATGATATGAAATGATAAGTTTTCTGAAATGCTACATTTTGTATGAATAAATGATTGTCCAAATTTTCTTTGAAATGTAATTGTGGTATCCTTAGCAGAGGCCCTCGCTCAGGGGACATAATAATGTGGCTTATTGTAATAACCCCGACCTCCGATTAATACTAAATCATGATTAATTATGTCTAACAGTAATTTAGAAGGAATCTGGAATTAATTTGCATTTGAACTGCATTATTTATGTGTTTCTATCTGTTTGCGACATAATGATCTGTTCATGTCTTTGACTTTAAACTGCGAATTGAAAGCCTTATCGGCGCCCGATTTCGAAATTGATTTGTGTTACGTGTTAGTTAGGATTTATAGAATTTTTTGGTAGGTTTAATTAAAATTCGATTAAGAGCAATTAAACTCGATTAAATAATGCTAGATTAAATATCAATTAAGTGAATGCAAGTTAATTACAACTTTGCCCTTGAGTGGGCCACTTTCTCACACATTGTTTAGCATTGAATCATACACATCTTCAGCCATTTCCCTTGCCTAAACCGTTGGAGAGGGAGAGAGTAGGAGAACAAGATTGAGTTCATTTAGAATTGTGCTTGAGCTTAGAAGAATTGAAGGCAACTTGGAAGATTAGGCTACTAAGCTTGGAATTCAAGACTTAAGGTAGGAGATTTCCCTTTCAATTGTGAATTTAAGATTAATTCATGCATGGTACATGAGACATTAGTAATCTAAGTCTAGAATGGGGTTAAAATGTTGAATTGAGGATTAATTCATGCATGCATGCATAAATTTCCATGCTTTGGGTTTGAATCCTAAGATTTCTTCCATGCATGTGTTAATTTCACTCTCATTATGGTCATGCATCTTATTGTCCATCAAATTGTCTAGCTTGATCATGTTTTGGAGGGTTTGGTTTCAAGGAGATTCTTGCATGATACATTTAAGTTTTGTTCTAGAAATTTTATTTGAAATTGTGTTCAATTGACTCACCCTTGGGCTTTGATTTTACAAATTGATCTTTGAAACACCTTATACTATGAGTTTACAAGAGTTTTCCAGAAAATTAGCCCAAAAGGATCGAAATGGATGCTTTAAAAAGTTGAGTTTTGAGCTTGAGGTTCAAATCTGGGATTCCAGATTTTGGACTCACGCTCGAGCGGGGAACTCCACACTCGAGTGTACACACTGAGTTCATGAAGTCCGCTCGAGTGGGGGAAAGTGACGTTCAAGCGGGAATTTCGTGTATCCAGTACTTTTCACATGTTTACAGTCCGCTCGAGCGGGGTAATGTACGTTCGAGCGAGGACTTGTGTCTCACGCTCGAGTGGGTATCAAGCGCCCATCGAGCATGAATTTCATGCATCCAGTACTTTTATTGTAGCTTGCAGTCCTCTCGAGTGGAGGAATACACGCTCGAGCGGATCCCTTTTGTCTGCAAAATTTTGAAAGTGGTTTCTAAGTGCATCTTTGTATTCTCATTCCATCCTAGGCATTCCTAGGCCATGTTTAAGACTCTCTAATGAGGATAAGAGATTAGAAACACGCTGAGAGCCAACGAAATAAATTTTGTACAATTAGAACATGTGTTTCAAGTGTGCATCTGTTATGTGTCGTGTAGGTCACGTGCCACGTCCTGTTTGATCGATCTGTTCTGCCTGTTTGTCTCCAAGCCAACTGTGAGTAATAACTTTGTAAAGTTATGTTTAGCCAATATATTTTCTGATTGGTACGGTATAATCTGTTTTTTGCAATGCTATCTTACGAATGATGAATGAATGTCCAATTTTTTGAAAAGTATTTGTGACACCCTTAGTTCACGTGGCCCTCGCTCGGGGATAGCAATACCACGGCCAATCTGCATGTGGCCCTGCCTGGGGGTAACAATACCATGGCTACTTGCGCGCAAGATATGGACCTTTATGGTCGTTGGTATCAACTATGTATGTGGGTCTCTGGACTAATCTGATCTGATAGCTAATGGGTGTACCACGTATGAACTTATGCAAAATCTGAATATGAACATGAGTATATATCTGAAGCTATTCTGTTTTGAAATCTGATTGTGTTTTGATTTAAATATTGGATTCTAACTTGTGATGGACATCATTCATATAACCTTTTTACTCTGTTATTATTCACTGGGTTTTCGCTCACAGTTTATATTATGTATGTAGGTGAGCTGGCACATAACCAGGGCCAGAGTTGACTGCCTTCTGTACTGTTTTTGTCAGCCAACCATTGTGCCTCCCGATGAGGTTCCGATCGAAGTCTAATGCCATGGCTGTTTTTGTTTTCATGCTAGTCTTTGTAACTGTTGTAAAGTCAGATCTTGGGAAGTTCACTTTTGTAAATATTTTGTAAATATTGGTGTCCTTGACTAGCATGCTTATATATATAATTAAGTTTTAAAATATTCTGTTCCATGTACGTTATCACAACTCATCGAACCTTGTCTATTTCGTATTATTGCTTCCGCAGCCCCTTATTATTTGCTAATCTGTTTAGAGGCATTTGGTAATCCACGGATTACTGGCCAGTTACGGTGCTAAACCTACAGGGGCGGGTTTAGGTCGTGACACTTATGGTCATGAGGCCCTCGCCCGGGGGAGACAATACCGTGGCACAAGCCTTAGCCCGGGGAAAACAATACCGTGGCCAATGTATAAGATATGTTACCCGGTACCGGAGGTTCCTTCATGGAACTTGTTATGATTGACCCAAGAGACATGTTTGTACTAATGGATGTACCATACATGATTTGAATAAGGACAAGATTATGATTTTGTTCCGTCATCTGATTATGATTCTGATTTACTTTGAGACTCGAAATATGTTATGGCATCATTCATTAAAGTCTTTACTCTGTTATTATTCACTAGGCATTAGCTCACTATTTATATTATGTATGTAGGTGAGCAGGCATGTCACCAGGCCCAGAGTTGATGGCCTATGTTCAGTTTTTGTCAGCAAACCTTTGTGCCTCTCGAGGAGGTTCTGAACAAAGTTGAGATTTCTGGCTGTTTTTGTAATCATGTTAGAGTTTGTTGTTTGTTAAGTTTTGAACAAGGTTTCTAACATTATGTTACTAGGGGTGATATGTATGGTTGTCTCTCAACATTACTCATAAGTTTATAAAAGTTTTAAATTATGCATCTCATGTATGTCTTCACAACTCAATGGACTGCGTATAGTATGTATATTTGCTTCTGCAGCCCTTAACTTTATGTTAATCCGTCAAGAGGTCTTTGGTAATCTAAGGATTACTAGCCGGTTACGATACTAAACCCATAGGGGTGGGTTTGGGTCGTGACAGAGTGGTATCAGAGCACGAGTTATACCGCACACACAAGTCCATGTGAGCTTAGGATGTCCTAGTAAGAAGTAAAGGCATTCTATCTGCATGCCTAAGTGTGTTTGTTTGAAAGTGAAAGCATAGTCCAATTATGATCATATGAATCTGAATAAAGTAACAAGGACCATTTGCTTATGTTTATAAGTTCTGTTTACCTATAGCGAATGGACAATGCAAGAAGTGATGATACAGCAGGGTCCTCAGATGCCCGAATGAAAAGAATAGAACAAATGCTTACAGCTTTAACTGAAGTGGTAATACAACAACAGAGGCAACAACTTTTACCACCTTCACCCTCGCCGGCTCAAGTTGAAGCGGGCAACAACGACATAATCAACATGACTCAGAAATTTATGAAGATGAAGCTGCCAACTTTCTTGGGTGGCATTGAACCGCTAAAGGAAGAAACTTGGCTACTGGAGATGGAAAAATTATTTGAAGTGTTTCCCTGTTCCGAGGTTCAGAAAGTCTTATTGGCTACCTACACTCTAAAGGACGAAGCTCAGAGATGGTGGTTACTAGTTCGGAATGGTAATGAGAACATGACATAGGCTCAATTTAATACAATTTTCTACGACAAGTACTTTCCCCAATGCTTCTGAGACCGGAAGGTTTCAGAATTCCAGGAACTCAAATAAGGTAGAATGTCTATAGTTGAGTATGAGGCTAAGTTTACTGAGTTAGCTAGGTTTGCTCCTCATATGGTGGACACGGACTACAAGAAGGCCCGCAAATTTGAGGGTGGGTTGGATTTAGATATACTGGATCGGGTGGGAGTTCTTAACCTACCCACGTATGTGAATGTTTTGGATAGAGCACTGATGGCAGAGGCTATTTTGGCAGCAAAGAAACTGACTACAATTCCACCAACTGAATGGAAAGGCAAGATGGCCGGGTTTAATTATAAGAAGGCCCGATCATTTTTGAAGAAGCAAAACACAGGATCCTCCAGTAGCTCTAGTAAGAGTAATGGATCCATACCAAACTGTCCAGATTGTGGCAGGAGACATAGGGAAGTATGCCATTGTGCATCTGGTGCCTGTTACCGGTGTGGCAAAGTTGGCCATATGATAAAAGATTTTCCATTAAGATCCAGGAATGCCAGTCACCCCGCAGCAAGTTCAGCTGGGTCTGATTCAGTGGCCAAATCAAACATCAAAACTAATGCCAGGGGCAACAACGGGAAGGAAGCGTTGAGACAAGGGAGAGTATTCGTCTTGGTGCCTGGTGATGTACAAAACACTAAATCAGTAGTGTCAGGTATCATTTCTATCTGTGCTCAAAATGCATATGCGCTGATTGATTCTGGTTCCACGCATTCATTCGTATCGCATGTTTTTTCTCGGAAATTAACTAGACCGTTAAAACCTATGGACCGTTTGCTATCTGTATCTACACCGTCTGGGGGTTCTATGATATATGCTTATGTTTATCTGGCATGTGATCTTATGATTGGCGAAATGACATTGTATGTTGATTTACTACCCTTGAACATCGATTATTTTGATTGTATTCTAGGTATGGATTGGTTGACTAAGTACTGTGCCACCATTGATTATGTGAATAAATCTGTTGTATTTCGTCCACCCAGTATGCCTGAGTTTACTTTCACAGGGAATAGGGTAGTTCCTCCGCCTTACTTGATTTCTTTTCTGAAAGCTACAAAGCTATTAAGAAAGGGATGTTGGGGCTACTTGTGTAGCGTGTTAACTGTGTCTACGGATAGTGCCAGTGTAGAAACTGTTTCTGTGGTTTGTGATTTCCTGATGTGTTTTCCGATGATCTACCCAGGGATTTAATCGATTGGGAGATTGAATTTATCATTGATGTAATACCTAGAACACAACCCATCTCCAAGACTCCATATAGGACATCGACTTCTGAATTGAGGGAATTAAAAGCCCAACTTTAAGAACTCTTAGACAAGAAATTCATTCGCCCGAGTACTTCACCTTGGGGTGCACCAGTGTTATTTGTCAAAAAGAAAGACGGATCTTTAAGACTATGTATTGACTATCGAGAATTGAACAAAGTGACCATTAAGAATAAATATCCATTACCCTGAATAGATGATTTGTTTGACCAACTCCAAGGAGCCCAAGTGTTCTCTAAAATTGATCCTAGATCCAGATATCATCAGTTAAAGATCAAGGCAGAAGATGTAGAGAAAACCACGTTCAGGACTAGATATGGACACTATGAATTCTTGGTAATGCCTTTTGGGATAACAAGTGCACCTGCAGCTTTTATGGACGTAATGAATAGGGTTTTCAACCAATATCTCGATGAATTTATTGTTGTGTTATTGATGACATTTTGATTTATTCTAAAGACAGGGAAGAACATGGGAATCATCTGAGAATTACCTTGCAGATTTTGAGAGAAAAGAAATTGTATGCAAAATTGTCCAAATGTGAATTCTGGCTTGACAGTGTAGTATTTTTGGGGCATGTAATCAACAAGGATGGAGTCTCTGTTGACCCTCAGAAAATTAAAGCTATTGTGGACTGGCTTAAGCCGACAAATGTGACTGAAGTTAAAAGTTTTCTTGGACTGGCTGGTTATTACAGAAAATTTGTGAAAGACATCTCAAAGCTTGCAATGCCATTGACACAATTAACACAGAAGAATGTACAATTTGATTGGAATGGCCAGCGTGAATCAGCCTTTCAAGAGTTGAAAACCAGACTGGTGACTGCACCAATCCTAACTTTACCTAATGGTACTGATGGGTTTCAAATTTATAGTAATGCTTCGTATAAAGGGTTGGGTTGTGTACTGATACAAAATGGAAAGGTAATTGCCTATACTTCTTGACAGCTCTGTCCTCATGGAAAGAATTACCCGACCCATGATCTTGAATTGGCAGCTGTGGTGTTTGCCTTGAAAATCTGGCGTCACTACTTGTATGGGGTAACTTGTGAAGTGTATACTGATCATAAAAGGTTGAAATAGTTCTTCACCCAAAAAGAATTGAACATGAGACAGAGGAGATGGTTGGAGCTAATCAAAGATTATGATTTGTAGATTTTGTATCACCCAGGGAAAGCTAATACCGTAGTAGATGCCTTGAGCCGAAAATCAATGGGAAATCTGTCATGTTTGCTTACTAGCCAGACAGAATTGTTATATGACTTGGAAAATAATAAGATTGAGATTGTGATACGTGAACAAGGCGAAATACTAGCTGCTATTTCCGCTCAACCTACAATCGTTAAAGAGATCAAAGAGAAGCAACTTGAAGATGAATACTTGAAAACGGTTGTAGAAGAACTTGATTCAAAACCGAGGCTAGGGTTTGTGTTTGAGAATAGTGTGCTGAAATTTCAGAATCGTTTTTGTGTACCTAATTGTTGTGACTTGAGAAAACGTGTTATGACTGAAGCTGTAACGACCCCGTCACATATAATGATTAGCACTTAATTAATTAAGAAGATTTAGAATTTAATTGTCAAGTATTATAATTTAGTCTAGGATTCATGAAAATTATGGAGATTGATTCACATATGATTCTATTAAAGATTTATTTTGAAATTAGAAATTAAGGGTCCAAATGGCTTAAGGAAGTGAAGTTAAGAAGTTGAATCAATTTAATCTTAACTACGGACCCATTTGGGAGTTTAATTAAATATTCAATTCAGTTTAGTAAAATTGAGATTCGATTAATTGGGTCCGAATTAGAGTTAATTAAGTTAACAGGATTGAGAATTAAGATTATTATGAATTAAATTCATTTATGTGGTGCTTAATTTGAATATGTAATTTATTAACGAAATTGTGAGTCTGATCAGAAATTGAAGGCTTAAATGATTTAAGAAACCAAAATTAAGGATAGAAATAAGTTCAATTTGATATTTGGAGCTTTTTGGGAATTTAATTAAAACCTCTAATGGAGGTCAAATTAGATTAATTAAATTATGTGAGATTGTGATTAGTTATAATTAATTTAATTATGTGTTAATCAAGATTTATTGAGAATATGTGTTATTTAATTAAATTAATCTTAGCCATAAATTAAATTATAAAATGATTTAAAGTTTTGAGAGTTTATGTGGGTGTGTGTACAAAGGAGTGTGTGTGTGTGAAGAGTAAGTGGTGTGTGTGCATGTGTGCCGTGTACTCATCTGCTCGAGTATACCAATGCTTGAGATTCATTTCAATCCTTTGACATTCTAAGGAATAGAAAAATATAAAGAGAGAGAGGGAGAGGGCTTAGTTCAAGAAAAAGATGAACTAAGGAAAGATAAACTCAAGAAAAATTTAAAGAGAGGAAGAAGGTCCAAGAGGAAATCAACCATAAATTCTGAAATCAAAGTTTAAGGTAAGGAATTTATACTCAAATCATGTAGAATCTACATATAATACTTGAAATTAAGGAGACTTTGGGATCAATTTCTTGTAAATTGTAAGAAATTGGGTTTTAAGTAAGAATTTAAAGCTAGGCTCATGGTTATGGAAATGAATATGGAAATTGATTATTTTTGGTTTGATGTTGATTGTCCTACATGAATTTGGGTCTCATTTCTACATGCATGTAATTTTAGAGGAATTAAAGAATAAATATGGGTTTCGACTTTGATTATTGACCCATGCATGTAATGTAATTTAAGAGTTTGATTCAAATTAAACATATTTTGGAACATCTATGATTTAAGGAAGTAAATTTGGAAAATTAACTAGTTTGAGTTTGATCTTCATTATTCTTCATAAGTTTGAGGCTCATCCTTACATGCATGTTAGAGTTTCAAAGTTTTAGATTTAATTCATGTGCAAAAAAAAAAAGGAGACTTATGAGTTTAAATTTGGGTTAGATATGAAGAAAATTAATAAAAATCTAAATTGGAGTAATTCAAGAGTTAAATTATGATTTGCTTGGGAAAAATATAAAATCAGTATTTTTTATCCTAATTTCATATATGCAATTATTTCTTTAAAAGAGTTTATACTTTCAATTTAATGATTTAAGAGGAATTAGTAAAATGAAGAAGAAATTGAATTGGATTCAAAATTATGGACAGAAATTGGTTTGATTTTAATCTCTAATCCATGCATGTAATGTAATTTAAGAGTTTTATTTAATTTAAACTTGTTATTGAATATATTAAATTAGTTAGTTTTATTGGAATTACATATGCAATGTTGGGTAGGAGAATTGACAAGAAAATGAAGAATTAGAGCCAAGATCAAGTTTATGAAGTTAAATAAGAAATTAATTACTTTGGGTTTGATTTTCGAATATCATGCATGAATTGAGTCTAATTTCTACATGCATGGATAAATTCTACAAGTTTTAATATTCTAATTGTACATGCATCATGGATTTGTAATAATTGATCTCATGTTTTGATGAGATAAGAATTAAGCTTTGGAAATTTATGGGTTTATGAACAATGAGCTTAATTTATAAATTAAAGGAGTTTTGATGTAAATGATTCAAAATTGATCATATTTTCTTCATTATTAAAGAGTTTGCATGTTTTAAAGAAACCATGTATGAACCCAAGTTTTGAAGTTATTTTGAAAGCTCAATTCAAGATTTAGAATTTGTAAGTTTAGAATTGGGCTTGGTATGAAGAATATGAATTGAATTGAATTTGATAAGTTTGATATGATTTGAGTTTATGAAATGGATTTATGTAAATTTGAGATTCAAATCCTGTAAAATTGACCCTTATACTCATGTTAAAGGTTATGTGGTGGAAATATGAGTCTTATGATGTTAATTACATTGGTTAGAACCAAGTTTTGAAGCTCAAGCATAATCTGGAAAAACCCAGAATTTGACCTGTCCGCTTGAGCGTGGAGAGTCCCGCTCGAGCGTACCCTATTTTACTTGACTCCTCGCTCAAGCGTTAAAAGTCTCACTCGAGCATAATTTGCAAGCAAACAGTACTTTTGCAGACCAAAAGGGTCCACTCGAGTGGCCGAAGCTACGCTCGAGCGGAGGGCCCTATTTCAGAAATTTTGGAAAGATGTTTTATGCTTCGTTTTCCATTTTCTTTCATTTCAAAGCACTCTTAGGCATGCATTAAAGATTGTAAATGAATTAAAGAACATGAAAGGAGCCAAAGAATGTTAAACAAGTTAAAGAACGGAATGAATTGTAATATGACCCAAAGTGTTATGAATTATGTAGGGTCAAGCGCAGGAACGAATTAAGCACCAGAACATTGTGAGTAATAACTTTGTAGAGTTATGTTCAATGTTAAATATTTTCCGAAAATTACGACATGAAATGATTAGTCTTCTGAAATGCTACGCTATGTTTTGAATGAATAAATGATTGTCCAAGATTCTGAAAGTTATTTGTGGCATCCTTAGCATCATATGATATGCGTCCCTTTATGGGTCATCGGATTTGTTAACGCTAATGGATGTACCACGCACGATTATATGCAAAATTTGAATATGGAAATGATCATGAATGTGTATATAAATCTGTTTCTGATTTGGAATCTGAATATGCATAAGACACTATTTCTGATAAGAATTTGATTTCTAACTTTGTGATGGACATCGTTCATTAACCCTTTACTCTGTTATTATTCGTTGGGCACCAGCTCACTGTTTATATATATGTATATAGGTGATTAGGGCGTGACCAAGCTTAGAGGCGCATGGAATTAGTTTTTGACAGCCAACCCATGTGCCTCCCGTGGAGGTTCCGGACATATCTAGTGGTTATGGCTAAGTGCTTTAGGTTCAAGTTTTGTTTTCCTGTTCAGTTAGACAAGCCTTTGTGTATTTTGTAAATAAGGTTAAGTCTCTTTTTGTCTAGTTAGAATATGTATATATATGATGATGTGTATATGTACGTAAATAAAGTTAAAAATTTTATGTCTCATATAAGTCTGCACAGCTCAATGGATGTTGTATATTTGTTATTTGCTTCCGCTAGCCCCTAATATTATATTAATTTGTCTCAGAGGCCTTCGGTAATCCCAGGATTACTGGCCGGTTACAATGTTAAACCTATAGGGGTGGGTTTAGGTCATGACAGATTGGTATCAGAGCCAGGTTAATATCTCACACACGCGTCCATTGAGCATTGGAATGTTTAGAACAAATTTAAGTTTTATGCATATAGTGAGTAAGTAAGAAGATGTGCATTCAAGAATATGTATATACATTTGCGTAATATGTTTAAGTATTGAAACTAAGTATTATGAGCTATTATAGAATTGTGATGATTATAAGAAAATTGGAATGTGTTTAATTAGTTTATTAATGAGGCTAAAAGCTAAGAATTATTGAGATATTGAGAAATTACAAATGTTATAAGGAAATCAGAATTTTTGACTAGAACATTGGGGAGTACAAGTATGTTGATTTTTGGAAACATGGTGTTATGAGAAATTAGAATCTTTAATGGAAGCCGTGAAATTTACATGAGTTATATGTCAAATTGAACTATGAGAATATTTGGGAAATTGAAGAATTTGACGATCAATGTAGTATGTGGAACTATGGTAATTGAGGACAAGAAAAGTTATTTGATACGTGAAATGATACATTTTGGCGGGAACCTATTATATAGAATGTTAAATCGTAGAGTCTCATGCTTTTGTTGAATGACCTTGAAAGTTCGATTGGAATCACGTTTGGCTAGCGTAGCTTCGAATCGGAAATTCTTGGTAAATTCCATGGGAATGACTAGGTTACCCCACCAGTGTCCTTATATGCCTATATGTGTATGACTACTTGTATATATATGTGCTTTGTGTTGTAATTCAAGTTAATTAAATTAACCCAAGTGTTGTCAACCATCTTCTTGTGTTTAACCTTTCTCTTTCGTCATTAGGAAAAGATGGTGAAAAAGTATGAATGGAGTGGAAATTGAGTCTTTATCAGAGTGATTAGGTAAAATAGAAGAAGTACTAGAGAACGTGGTGAAAGCTGTGAATCCTGTCATACATGGCAAGATCAAAAGGAAGAGTTAAGTGTGGAAGTGAAAACTGAATCAAAGAAGAAAACTACGAATTTTGTGGTAGGAAAGATGGGTAATTCTAGGCAAGGTTGTAAGAAAAGTAAGTTATCCTAGTATGTCAATATGTCACAAGATTCATCAGGGTCTGTGTCATAGAATTACTGGAAATGTAAGAAGTTGGGCATCAAATAAAAGACTGTCCCAAATCTAAGAGAAAACTCAAATAATTTAATTGGTTAAGGATAGTACTTAAGTACAAGTAGGACTGCTTGAAGTTAACAGTTTATGTGTGAGTGGTATTTTTAATAAAGTTATGTTATAATGTTTTGATAAAAGCTTTGCTTTGTTTCATTTTGGAAAAGTATTTGTTCAAGTATGAATGATTATCTACTAGTTTTGTATCAAGTATTATGTTTGTTTTGATGACATTCTTGGAAGGTCCTTTCGTGCTAGGGGACATTAAGCCTATGTAGCACCTTTGTTTGAGATATCTCTTTGCCATTGACGGTCATGTACGGATGGTACCATCGACGGTCTTGTACGGGTGGGTTATGTTTTTCCATCGACGGTCATGTACGGATGGTACCACCGACGGTATTGTACGAGTGGGTTATGTTTTGCCATCGACGGTCATGTACGGATGGTACCACCGACGGTCTTGTACGGGTGGGTTAAGTTTTGCCATCGACGGTCATATACGGATGGTACCACCGACGGTCTTGTACGGGTGGGTTATGTTTTGCCATCGACGGTCATGTATGGATGGTACCACCGACGGTCTTGTATGGGTGGGTTACATTTTGCCACTGACGGGTTTTCGAGTGGGTTGTTTAACCGATTCCGGGTCGGCCACCGACGGTCATAAACGGGTGTGCTTTGATTCCGGGGCGGTTATTCCTTTGTTTTGTCAGGAATGTCATTCTTCGTATTATGTAGATGTTAGTAAATATCCCAAGAAGCTTTGAAAGATTTTGATTGATGAACTCAATTCATCCCATGTTTGTTACAAGCTATGTTATGTATTGTTTGATAAAGATGGAACCCATTTGTTGGACCATTTAGAACTCAACCTGAGGTTGCTAAAAATTATTAGAGTATCGCTAAGATTTGGGCTAAATAAAAGACTAAACGATTTGAGCCAATGAAGATTTTCCTACTTGATGTCTGAAGAAGTAAGACTTCATTTACTGAAATTATATCATTATGGAACCAGTGAAAACATTGAAAGTGACTAATTATGATATATTGAATTATAAATCTGGAAGAATTATTCCCCTATCAAACAAGAAGGAAAGAGAATAGTCAATGTTTAAGTTACTCTGACATAGTAATATTCATACATGAACAATCAATAAAGTTAGGGACCATTACTTGGATATTTAAGACTTGACCTGATATTGTCAAAAATTAGAAGAACGTGAGCAAGACTTGATCAATTGATGAATATGGAAAAATAATTGGGACTTCTGCTTAGTTTAACAAGTTATATGCTTTTGGAAACTTGTTTGAATAGAAGGAAAATCTGTACTCCATGTTAGGAGACTGAAACTTGTGAGAATTAGAAATGAAAGACTCAATTTATTAAAATTCTACCATTATTGAACCTTCTAATAATGTTGAAAGAAACATTTAGGGTGTGTTTGGTAACGTTTACGTTTTCAGTTTATATTTACAAAAATTTTATAAACTGTTTTTTGTTTATTTTTAGAAAAACATAAACTACAAACGCGTTTGGTAATTGACAAAATGTTTAAAAAATTTTAAAAATATAAAAAAGAGTAAGAAATGGCAAGTGGTGGCAAGTGGCGGTGGAAGACAGTGGTGGAAAGTGGTGACGGTGGGTGGTGGGTAGCTGGTGGTGGCGAGTGGGTGGGTGATAGTGGCGGGTGGTAGCGAGTGGGTGGTGGTGGTAATGGTGGTGGCAGTAGGTGGTGGTGGCAGGTGGGTGGCGGATGACGGGTGGTGACGGGTGGGTGGTGGGTGGTAATGGTGGGTGGGTGGGTGGGTGGGTGACGGTGGTGGTGGGTGGTGGCAGTGGGTGGTGGTGGTATGTGGGTTGCGGATGGCTGATGGTGGTGGGTGGATGGGTGGGTGATAGTGGCAGGTGGTAGGTGATAGTGAGTGGGTGGTGGTGGTGGTGGCGGGTGGGTGGTGGGTGATGGTGATGGTGGTGGTGGTGGTGGTGGGGGTGGTGGTGGATGGTGGTGGCGGTGGATGGTGGTGGTGGTGGCGAGTGGCTGGTGGCTGGTGGCGGGTGGTGGGTGGCAAGTGGGTGGTGGGTGGTGGTAGTGGTGGTGGTGGCAAGTGGCTGGTGGGTGAGTGGTGGCGGTGGGTGGTGCGTGGTGGTGGCAGGTAGTGGTGGAAAATGGTGGCGGGTGGTAAAAAAAAAAAAAACTCAAAACTCAAAACGGAAACACATTTTTTGTGTTTTCATTTTTTGGCTAAATTTAAAAGCTGAGACCACTGATTTATAAATCAAAAATTTTATCAAACAAGTTTTTATTTGAGTTTTTAAAATTTTGTAATTATAAACAGAAAACTGAAAACGACCAAACGGCACCTTATAATTTACTTAAGCTACAAAGGCAAAATATAGACCAAAATATATATATGGAGATTTTGTATCCGAATAATGGTTGGAAAGGAAAGATATTATGATAGCATGGGTACATAATTGAATATTGATCTTGAATCCTAATTTAGACAGCCTAACTCATTGTGGAAAGAAAAGAAGAAGAAGAAGAAGAAGAAGAAGAAGTTACCTAGGGAAGGAAATGATGTGAGACCAAGTTATATGACTGATTTTTAGTACAAGTATCTTAAGTTTGGAAGACCAAACTTCCTAAGGGGGGAAGGCTGTAACGACCTTGTCACGTATAATGATTAACACTTAATTAATTAAGAAGATTTGGAATTTAATTGTCAAGTACTATAATTTAATCTAGGATTCAAGAAAATTATGGAGATTGATTCACATATGATTCTATTAAAGATTTATTTTGAAATTAGAAATTAAGGGTCCAAATGGCTTAAGGAAGTAAAGTTAAGAAATTGAATCAATTTAATCTTAACTATGGACCCATTTGGGAGTTTAATTAAATATTCGATTCAGTTTAGTAAAATAGAGATTCGATTAATTGGGTCCGAATTGGAGTTAATTAAGTTAAGAGGATTGGGAATTAAGATAATTATGAATTAAATTCATTTATGTGGTACTTAATTTGAATACATAATTTATTAACAAAATTGTGAGTTTGATCAGAAATTGAAGGCTTAAATTATTTAAGAAACCAAAATTGAGGATAGGAATAAGTTCAATTTGATATTTGGAGCTTTTTGGGAGTTTAATTGAGGATAAATTTAAATATAATTAATTGGACTCTAATAGAAGTCAAATTAGATTAATTAAATTATGTGAGATTATGATTAGTTATGATTAATTTAATTATGTGTTAATCAAGATTTATTGAGAATAGGTGTTATTTAATTAAATTAATCTTAGCCATAAATGAAATTGTAGAATGATGTAAAGTTTTGAGTGTGTATGTGGGTGTATGTACAAAGGAGTGTGTGTGTGTGAAGAGTAAGTGGTGTGTGTGCATGTGTGTCGTGTACTCATCTGCTCGAGTATACCAATGCTTGAGATTCATTTCAATCCTTTGACATTCTAAGGAATAGAAAAATATAGAGAGAGGGAGAGGGCTTAGTTCAAGAAAAAGATGAACTAAGGAAAGATAAACTCAAGAAAAATTTAAAGAGAGGAAGAAGATCCAAGAGAAAATCAACCATAATTCTGAAATCAAAGTTTAAGGTAAGAAATTTATACTCAAATCATGTAGAATCTACATATAATATTTGAAATTAAGGAGACTTTGGGGTCAATTTCTTGTAAATTGTAAGAAATTGGGTTTTGAGTAAGAATTTAAAGCTAGGCTCATGGTTATAGAAATGAATATGGAAATTGATTATTTTTGGTTTGATGTTGATTATCCTACATGAATTTGGATCTCATTTCTGCATGCATGTAATTTTAGAGGAATTAAAGAATAAATATGGGTTTTGACTTTGATTATTGACCCATGCATGTAATGTAATTTAAGAGTTTGATTCAAATTAAACATATTTTGGAACATCTATGATTTAAGGAAGTAAATTTGGAAAATTAATTAGTATGAGTTTGATTTTCATTATTCTTCATAAGTTTGAGGCTCATCCTTACATGCATGTTAGAGTTTCAAAGTTTTAGATTTAATTCATGTGCAAACAAAAAAGAGACTTATGAGTTTAAATTTGGGATAGATGTGAAGAAAATTAATAAAAATCTAAATTGGAGTAATTCAAGAGTTAAATTATGATTTGCTTGGGAAAAATATAAAATCAGTAGTTTTGATCCTAATTTCATATATGCAGTTATTTCTTTAAAAGAGTTTATACTTTCAATTTAATGATTTAAGAGGAATTAGTAAAATGAAGAAGAAATTGAATTGGATTCAAAATTATGGAAGAAAATTGGTTTGATTTTAATCTCTAATCCATGCATGTAATGTAATTTAAGAGTTTTATTTAATTTAAACTTGTTATTGAATATATTAAATTAGTTAGTTTTATTGGAATTACATATGCAATGTTGGGTAGGAGAATTGACAAGAAAATGAAGAATTAGAGCCAAGATCAAGTTTATGAAGTTAAATAAGAAATTAATTACTTTGGGTTTGATTCTGGAATATCATGCATGAATTGAGTCTAATTTCTACATGCATGGATAAATTCTACAAGTTTTAATATTCTAATTGTACATGCATCATGGATTTGTAATAATTGATCTCATGTTTTGATGAGATAAGAATTAAGCTTTGGAAATTTATGGGTTTATGAATAATGGGTTTAATTTATAAATTAAAGGAGTTTTGATGTAAATGATTCAAAATTGATCATATTTTCTTCATTATTAAAGAGTTTGCATGTTTTAGAGAAACCATGTATGAACCCAAGTTTTGAAGTTATTTTGAAAGCTCAATTCAAGATTTAGAATTTGTAAGTTTAGAATTGGGCTTGGTATGAAGAATATAAATTGAATTGAATTTGATGAGTTTGATATGATTTGAGTTTATGAAATGAATTTATGTAAATTTGAGATTCAAATCTTGTAAAATTGGCCCTTATACTCATGTTAAAGGTTATGTGGTGGAAATATGAGTCTTATGATGTTAATTACATTGGTTAGAACCAAGTTTTGAAGCTCAAGCATAATCTGGAAAAATCCAAAATTTGATCTGTCCGCTCGAGCGTAGAGAGTCCCGCTCGAGCGTACCCTATTTTACTTGACTCCTCATTCGAGCATCAAAAGTCTCACTCGAGCGTAATTTGCACGCAAGCAGTACTTTTGCAGACCAAAGGGGTCCGCTCGAGCGGCCGAAACTACTTTCGAGGAAAGGGCCTTGTTTTAGAAATTTTGAAAGATGTTTTATGCTTCGTTTTCCATTTTCTTTCATTTCAAAACACTCTTAGGCATGCATTAAAGATTGTAAATGAATTAAAGAACATGAAAGGAGCCAAAGAATGTTAAACAAGTTAAAGAACGGAATGAATTGTAATATGACCCAAAGTGTTATGAATTATATAGGGTCAAGCGTAGGGACGAATCAAGCACCAGAACACTATGAGTAATAACTTTGTAGAGTTATGTTCAATGTTAAATATTTTTGAACATTACGACATGAAATGATTAGTCTTCCGAAATGCTACGCTATGTTTTGAATGAATAAATGATTGTCCAAGATTCTGAAAGTTATTTGTGGCATCCTTAGCATCATATGATATGTGTCTCTTTATGGGTCATCAGGTCCCTTTATGGGTCATCGGATTTGTTAACGTTAATGGATGTACCACGCATGATTATATGCAAAATTTGAATATGGAAATGATCATGAATTTGTATATGAATCTGTTTCTGATTTGGAATCTGAATATGCAAAAGACACTGTTTCTGATAAGAATCTGATTTCTAACTTTGTGATGGACATCGTTCATTAACCCTTTACTCTGTTATTATTTACTGGGCACCAGCTCACTGTTTATATATATGTATGTAGGTGATCAGGGCGTGACCCAGCTTAGAGGCGCCTGGAATCAGTCTTTGATAGCCAACCCATATGCCTCCCGTAAAGGTTCCGGACATATCTAGTGGCTATGGCTAAGTGCTTTAGGTTCAAGTTTTGTTTCCTGTTCAGTTAGACAAGTCTTTGTGTATTTTGTAAATAAGGCTAAGTCCCTTTTTGTCTAGTTAGAATATGTATATATATGATGATGTGTATATGTACGTAAATAAAGTTAAAAATTTTATGTCTCATATAAGTCTGCACAGCTCAATGGATGTTGTATATTTGTTATTTGCTTCCGCTAGCCCCTAATATTATGTTAATTTGTCTCAGAGGCCTTCGGTAATCCCAGGATTATTGGCCGGTTACGATACTAAACCTGTAGGGGCGGGTTTGGGTCGTGACAGAAGCTCACAATACTAAATTTGTTATGCATCTAGGGAATACAAAGATTTACCACAACTTGAAACAAAATTTTTGGTGGCCTAGAATGAAAAAGTGTATTGCAGATTTTGTGGTTAGATGTTTACACCGTCAACAAGTTAAAGTTAAACATCAACGACCTGCTGGATTGTTACAGCCGCTTCCAATACCGGAATGGAAGTGGGAGTACATTACCATGGATTTCATTGTGGGATTGCCTCGCTCTTCTTGAGGTATAGATTTTATCTGGGTTATAGTAGATCGTTTGACTAAGTCTGCTCATTTTCTGCCTGTCAAAACTATTTATAATGCGGACAAGTTGGCTAACATGTATGTGAATGAAATTGTAAGATTACATGGTATACCAGTATCTATTGTATTTGACAGAGATTCAATGTTTACATCGAGATTCTGGCAAAGTTTACAACAGGCCTTGGGGACAGAACTGAGGTTAAGTAGCGCCTATCACCCACATACAGATGGTCAGACGGAACGGACCAATCAAACCTTGGAAGACATGCTCAGAATGTGTGTTAGATTTCCAAGGAAATTGGGAGACTTATTTACCATTGGCTGAGTTTGTATATAACAACAGTTACCATTCAAGCATTGGAATGACTCCTTATGAAGCTTTGTATGGAAGAAAATGCTGATCTCCGATATGTTGGGCCGAGGTAGGCGACAGACCATTGTTGGGACCGGAACTTGTGCAAGAAACCACTAAAAATGTGAATTGATTAAGCAAAGGTTAAAAACTGCTCAAAGCCGGCAAAATAGTTATGTTGATGTTCGAAGAAGGGACATAGAATATGAAGTTGGGGATCACGTATTCATAAAAGTGACTCCTATGAAAGGACAAACGCGGTTTGATGTTAAGGGCAAATTAGAACCGAGATATGTTGGGCTATATGAGATCCTTGAAAAGATCAACCCGGTGACGCATCGAGTGGCCTTCCCCCTAGTAATGGAGCACATGCACAATGTCTTTCACGTATCTATGCTACGAGAATACATGAGAGACCCGCTATATGTGATTAAGCCAACTCACGTGTTTTTAAAAGATGATTACATGTACGAAGAGCGGCTAATTCAAGTTGTAAACCGAAGGATCAAGAGACTAAGAAACAAAGAAATTCCGCTAGTAAATATGGATTGGTAGAATCATGGGTAGACCTATGCAACCTGGGAAATGGAGGAAGACATGATGAAAAGATACCCTGAGTTGTTTCCTCTGAATCCGGTATTCTTTCAAAATGAAGGTAATTCGAGTTTGGAGAACCAAACTCTTTTCAGGGGGGAAGACTGTAACAACCCTGACCTATGATTAACGCTAGTTCATGTTAAGTATGCCAAATAGGTAGTTAAGAAGGAATCCTGAGTCAATTATATGTGCATTGCATCATTTTGTGTTTATATCTGTTTGGCGTAGAAAGATTTGTTCATGTTTTAGTTTTGGTTTGCAAATTAAAGGCCTTATTGGCATCCGATTCAGAAATTGACTTGACTTATATGTTAAGTAGGAGTTATAGAATTTTATGGTGAGTTTAATCAAAATTCAATTGGGAACGATTAAATTAGAATAAATAATGCTACTTAATTTGGCTTAAGTTAATTACATGATTGCCATTGAGTGGGCTTATACAAGACCACCTCTACACCTTAATATATGTTTATGACACTATCAACTTCCATCTTCTAGCACCAAATGAGAGAGAGAGAGAGAGAGAGAAGAAGAAGAAGAAGAAAAAGAAGAAGAAGAAAATTTGGGCTCAAATCAAGGAATTGCTAGGAATTGTTGCCATTTGAGGAAGATTTGAGAGTTTTAACTTCATCTCTTGGGAATTCAAGTCTCTAGGTAAGAAATCAAACCCTTAATTGTGTAATTGAGTTAGACTCGACAAGACTTCAAGTGAATTAGGTGAATTCATGAAAGAATTGCACTAGAATTTAGTAGAATTGGGCCATACCATGCATGCATGTGCATTTCTTCACAAATTGAGCCTGATTTCAAAGAATTCTTTCATGCATGTGTTCATCTCACTTGTAT